>OX387912.1:26105025-27552099 GCA_947578465.1 Thera obeliscata
ACCAATAGTATCATCAGACAAAAAATATGAGTTCAAAAACGTGTCTCAAATGCACGAAAAGAGCCTCACTGAGGCGCAATATAAATACTTTCACCACACTTTTACTGGTTCTAAATAACCATTGCCACGATAAGAAGAAGAAACAGAAAAACAACACTATTATATTTACCAATGTCTAAGTAAATCGAGTTGATAATGGTACGCTTATCCAAGTCCCATGAATGCACTGCAAATTATTTTTATTTGAATATTGCCTGTCACTCTTTTAAGTTAAGTTTTTACTTTGAGTTAAGTTAAGTTTAGTTTTATGTCAGTGATAACATCACAAAGAAATAAACCAAGGTAACACTGGTTAGTACTGACAGCTGGACAAAATGATTCCTTCCATAAAAGAGTTAACATTCTCCAAATATCACTACCAAACAGTGTTTGAACTACAATAATAAGGATGTAAGATTGCCAGTTTGTATCTAGATTAGGCCCAGAGTGAGTGGGCACTAAGGGACGTCTTCGACCCCGCCGGTGGGCAGGTGAATCTGTGCAGTATTTCTAAGAATATTCGTAAGTAACTTGACATAAAATAAGTGAATTTATTTATTTAATTCAAACACACACTTATAATTACAACAAACAATACAGAAGGTGTCTTATGCGGTAATGGCTTGTACCTACACATCATAGTCTGTGTACCTATCACAAAACCTACAACACGTCTTGAAGACTTGTATTGTTGGTCCTGCAGTCTTGCGGGTGAAGTTGCGCCATTGGTATCAATATTTTACTGTAAAATATTGATTTATCATAATCATTCCTACACCACTTATACAACATGTAGAACTTTCACCAATTGAAGACGCTTACCGTACCTCCCTCGCATGCATCGTGCAGACTTAAAGCTCTATGCATTAGCGTGCGAGCATGAAATTGATTATTTAAATTAACCATCAGGCGAAGGGACCGCAAAATAACGCGATTTTCCACTCAACTACGAGTATGGTAATCTTGCCATTTGAGTTACCATTTTAAAATTGAATAAGTAGACAACTTTGCACTACAAATAGTGCAAAGTTGTCAGTCAAGTCAATAGAGCAAAGCTTTTTAACCGCGTGCTCAATTTTGATAACTGAGCAAGCGAAGGATTCTAAACTTCAAAAATTCGTTCGCGTTACACGTAGCTTTTCATCCCATCTCACTGAGGAAATGACTAAATGGTTAAAAATGTTTAGAATTCACAAACTTAGTGCACACTATGTTCTAAATTCAATTTTACTTTATTCTCTAGTCACTAGAGGATAAAGCCATTTTGTGAAAAAACCGGTTTTTTCACTCAGATAACGAGAGCAAAAAAAAATTTTCCGAGATGGGGGATGAAAAAAATATTGTTTAATCTAATATTGCTATGATTACTATCAGCTCGAATCCCCCATTGTTGAGCAAAGGCCTCCCACCAATCCCGCCGCTCTCCTCGATCTTGTGCACCGGTTGACATAATTAAATTTCTATGGGACACAACTAGAAGCATAAACATTCCAGAAAAAAAGGGATTTTTCAAATCGGCCCATAAATGACGAAGTTATGCGATAAGAAATGTAAGAAAAACAGAACCGAATTGAGAACCTGCGCTCTTTTCTTATATCTATTTGAAGTCGACTAAAAAGTGTCTAACAGTGAAAGTAGTATTTTACCTTCAAACGATTACCTTGTAACGTGAACTTGGTGTCAAGGATGAAAAAATTAGAATCGACCCCGATCGTAGTCAAATAATAACTATTGCTTTTAGAATAACGATTCCTTTATATGTTAAAAACTAACTTTTTCAAATTTTACTCAAGTTTACAAAAATTTCCAATAAAATTTATGTTCCATTTTATTATTTCCAGAAATGCAATATTGTAGAAAATCTGGGTCATGTAATATCGGCTTAGCATAATGCAATGCTTTGGATCGGTTTGGACACAGTTCAGTAGAGAACATCTGAGTTACTTTTGAACTGACCAGCTTTAAGAGCGTTTATCCCCAGCCGCGTGACTCAAGTTTGGGTAAATTTACTCACCTAGCTGCTATACAGTTACACCTAGCACGCAAACAGCCGTCTGTGTTGGAGCGCGTATCATGCGCCGCATTGAATAAATCACCTTGATACTTTACCAGCTCTTAGTAGGGTATGTATTCATTTTTCGTAAGTAGGTACAACATTTTGTAGAATGAGTACCTACTTACGCAAAAACGGGCAGGTAGGTTAGGTTAAAATAAATCAAAATAATGTAATTCGTGTAAAATACAATTTTAATATTTATCGTCTCTAAGTTTCATGGAACTAGCTTTTCGGGGATCAACAATTTCGGGTAATAGACATTTATTATAAAAACTGACTAGCCGATGATGCTCCATGTTCTCGCTCCAAAATGTATCGTCAGTAATTATTTTTTCTGTCTTTAATTTAAAATTTTTGCCTGTCCACACAAGCAAATAGACAGTAATTTCTATTCGTTACGTGCAGCTGCCCTTGTATTTGATAAAACCAGTCATGGCGTCGATTCACGGATCCATCTATTTTCCAGAATTAAATTTTTTTTTTTGCTAATAGCGATATCTGCCTCTAATCCGAATGCCGAACTAGGACATTTTATTTCGGTGATACCATCATTTTCAATTAGTCCACCCGGCGAAGCACCTGTAACCATAATAAATTGAAAGAAAACAATGATAAAGAATGCATATGTCAGAAACCGAAACCATAATGCGAACTCAGAAGAAACTACATTAAATCATAAAAAAAATAATAAAGTAATGCATGCAATAAGTCCCAATAAAATATGCAGTAGGTAGGTACTGATGTACGTATTTCGAACAATAGTACATTGTTACCTGAGTGTTGAAAGTCACGTTTTTTGAGTCCCGAGACGGGTTTGGCGCCAGAGCGTCAGCGAGGGCGCCAATGGAGCTTGAGGGACTTGAAAGACTTTCACCCGAGGTAAACACTGTGCTTTTCATTACGAATACAAGGAAAGTAAAAATAAAAACATGAAAGAAAAATTTGTGAAAATTAAGATTGAATTGCCGCCTTCCCGGTTTTTTTTTTCTTTTTCTGTGGCGGGCCTTCGGCTTCGGCTCGCCAGCATTATTCAGCCATTATTTTCATTCTCATAATTTAAAAAATGGTAATGTCAAATCTATGTTATTTTAAATAAATAGTTGAAGCTATATATTAATCAAGTAATTTAGAAGATATATTATTTATTTAATACTATCTTTATGTTATTTAAATTTAAATTTTACATTGCGCTATCTTATTAGACTTTTTAAACTTCTTACTGTTGTAATGGGTTTCCAACCTACTTGCTGAATAAAAAGTTGGAATTTGGTGCAACGACCTCCTTGCAGTTATAAAGACTTTAGAAAGTTGGAACATGGTTGAATAAAATAGAACTTGTTTTTTTTTATAATTTGACAGCTGTCAGTAGAAAGCGATTCTCCCTAGGGCTGAAAGTTTTACTTTCAATTAGGCCCCTCAGGCAACTTCAGACCTACTTTCAGAGTATGAGTAATGAAAAATTAATTGATTACTTTACAATCTTAATAGCTCATCAACTCGGTGCAAGTGGCTCCGTGCTTCGAACACTAGCTTTGGTATCGTGCGGACTTGCGGACTGGATGACTTTTTGAAAGTACCCGCTAATTTCAACCTTTTTTTCGGCTTGTTACTTTTTATGATAAGTTAGCAATAATGATTTACATAATTCAAATTATTACTACTTCTATCTCCGTGTAATAATAATTATAAGTTTAAAAAACTTGAGAAACCGACTTCATTGTCAAACGGCTAAACCAATTTTAATCAAATTTGTTTGGGACAATCTGGACGTAAGAATAACCTTCCAAATAAAAAAATAATTTTCTAAATCGGTTCATAAATGACGGAGGCATGCAGTTACAAATATTAAAAAAATTATCAAAAAATAAAAAAAAATTAAAATGGTACCAATCTGGAAGCAGTACCTTTCAGATAAAAAAATATTTTTTCAAATCAGCTCACAAATGACGAAGTTATGCGGTAACAAACATTAAAAAAAAAAAAAAAAAAAAAATACAACCGAATTGAGAACCTCCTCCTTTTTGATTGGAAGTCAGTTAAAAATGGGAATTGACTATAACATGTTACGTTGTAAAAAGAAACCCCTGGGCTAGTATAGTATTATCTTATCTGTGCCCTGGGTAACATACCTTTTAGCTTAATTAGCCTTGACAAAATTTTCGCAATTGGTGACATACTTGTTACTTTTTTTTCGTGATGTACAGCCTGTATAGCGCCTTTTGTTAGCCATATCTGAAATAAAAGTAAAGAATGAAAATGAATGCATTAAGCAGAAATACAAATTTAAAATAATTAACTATTTTTTGCGTACCAAAAACCAGGGCTAATTAAAGTTAATAAGTTAATGCAACACCATTACTTTAAAATACTAAAAAAAACTCACCAAAGTTTTGTTAAACAATAAAAAGTATCAAAACGTCCCAGTAGCGCTATAAACTCGCGATACTACAATAACATTTTTTGCGGCTTGCAGCATGCTTGCAGCAACCGGGAGCGACGCACGTCCTACCTCTGAAAGGCCTCGGCCGGCACTGAGCGTTGACCTGATTCCGCGCCGATTATATAGTAATACGAAATAATTCATAGTAAAATAAATATTCATGTTATAAAAAAATAAATTCAAACATGTTTTAAAACGTACACTTCTTCATTTACTAGGCTAAAAAAATAACAAAAATACCTCGGATTTCATCATAAACTAACACGTCTGATATCTCCAAAAGTGGCTAAAAATTACTCCTTTGATTATTTTTTTCATGAATGAAAACTTACAGTAATCGTGTTTATTCTGCCATTAAGCACTAATACATGTTATTAGCTTTTATAAAGTAAAATTTTATAAGTTTGTCGTTTATAGTTTTACCATTGTATCGCATCTGCGTAGACCATCAACCGGAAGTTTAGGAAAAACAGTTGAATCTTATGTAAAAACTATACAACCATTTGAAAATGTTTTTGCCATATGATTAAGTTTTGGTCATTCCCAATAATATGAGGTCAAATTATCTTCTGTGCAAATTACACATATTGTGTTATTGGCCGTGTGAAATCATCAATTTACGGATGAACGTTCTTAAGGCGTTTCAAAGTGATCCTTGTGATATCTCTGAATAAAAAAATATTTATTTGACTTTTACAGAAAGATCGTAGCTTTTTAATACTCAAAATATATTTATAATAATTATGCACATGGTTTAGTTTAGGTACATACATACTTACATTATGTACTCGTATGTACGTATTGTCTAAGATGTACGTAGTTCTTTGGACCCTGTCTTCTAAACAGTTTTTAGGTTATACAGGTTTATAGGTGTCTATTTTTTGTTTAATTTTTTGTTTTGTCCGTCAAGGCTCAAATCAAAACATCACATAGAAGTACAATAGACAAACACAAATTCGAAAAAAAAATCGTGGCAGTCTGGGAATGCCGACAGAAGACCTCCTCATACGCCTCAACGGAATAAAGATCCAGCATGCGGGCTTTGCCGTAATGAATTGTGGCACTTTTTCCATTCTTTCCAAAATGGGCTACAAGGAAATCTGTCCATGTTAAATGTCTATGATTTATGATCAGTACATATACATAATTTTATGCACTGATTTAGCTGTCTCCGTTGTTCTATTAACAAAGGCCTGTCACGGAAACGGAAACTGCCAACAGTTGTGGCAGGTTGCGGCTAAAAGCCTAAGGGAATAGCCAAATATTGCTCGAACAAAAATATGATACAGCCGAGTATTTTTCCAGTAGATACAAGCAGTACCTAGAATATTGGTTTTGTTTGGTTGGTACCTTTGCTTTGTAAAGGCTTTCGTATTACGTATTGCTTCATATTCAACGGTACCTACTGACTAACAACTTGAATGTACAAAATAGCGCCTTAGCATAGTATTTTCGTAATTTTAAATACCTACGTACACAATATTATTTTTAGATTCTTTACTCTCTGCGCAAAAACTAAGTACAATTTGTTTTTGCGTCAAACGTTCAATTTGCAATGGTTTATCCGCACGCGCTATTAAACAACAAATAGTTAAACTTTTTAGTTATTTGATACTAATGAGAGAAGTAACCCTCTACAAAGCAAAGAAATTCAAAGTCAAAATCAAAATAATGCATTTATTCAGTTGTAGCGCAAGGGTCACTTTCTGCACTTTCTCACATACGCAGCCAAGCCTAGAAGAACAGGCAACAAACTACGGCTTGTATAGTTCCCACCGTTTTTTGTCTATGGATGGAAGTCTATGGATCAAACCTAGAATACATAACTAAACAACTTTGCTAGTAACGTGCAAAATTTAATATCACGATCTGCCGGATTCTTTAACTTTTCTTTTTTGTCTAGACTCTTGTTATTAGGTATTTTAGTCTGAAGAAAAGTATATCAGCGGGTAAACAATTTAGGCAAAAGTTTTATAAGGGTATCATCAAGGGACATTTAGTCTTGTTTTAAACTTACATACTGTGGTGAACTCCTCTGTGTATAGTCTGTTTAGAACTTTTTGTTCATCATAGTATTTTTATCGAAGGTCCATATTCAAAATTTTAATATTTAGGCAGTTGTTTTTAGTGGTTCTCAGTTGTTCCCCCGCTCTCGCATGAAGGTCGATTTACATCAAACGAACATAGAGCTAGAGCTAGAACAAGAGCATTCCTTCGTGCTCTTTAAGTGTAAACGAAAACTTGTATTCAGCGTTTACATCAAACGAACAAAGAGCTAGAGCTAGAACTAGAGCAAGAACATAAGAACGCTTTGAAGAGACCGCTCAGGGGCGCGAGCACGTCCGAACACGCTAGAACGCTTTATTCAACTGTTCGCGCGCTCTTGCGCCGTTTACATCAAGCGAGCGAGCATTCTTAGAATATTCCTAGAATCTTTGCGAACGCACTAAGAACAACGAAGGAATGCTCTACGCCTGTTTACACTAGAAGAATTAGCTGTAGTGGGGATAGAATGAGCATTCGCTCGTTTGATGTAAATCGACCTTGAGAGGAGCGAAATAAAAGTTTCTGGAAAGTCGTGGTGTGGTTTCTAATCATACTTCTCGAGATGATAGGAGGAATTAGGAGCAGGCCTTCTTCCGCCTCTCCTAAAATACCATCAAATAAATCTACATACCTACATGATTGTGTATTAAGTATTAGGTATTCATAAGTACGTGAGAAGGTATACTAGAATAAAACGTGCTGTGAATATTACGACGGATTATGATATTGCCATTTCTAATAATAGCTCTTGTTTAATAATTCATGGGATGATATTTGATAGTCAGTATGTTCAATAGTTCATCAGAGTTCAAAGCAAAAGCTTTGAAAAACAATAGTTTACAATCAAGTGTAATACTAATTTATTCTGTTCGATTATAAAAAAAATTGTAGATATTTTACTACTTATACCTAAAAAATGATTGTAGAGGTATATTTAAATGAATATCATCAACCTTAATTGCATATTTCATTAATTTAAAAGAGTTTACCTCAGGGAAATTACAAAAAAAAGTAATGAACGAATGGGCTTTGAACCCAGCAAGGGGGGAGCCCCTTGCTACTGGTATTGCGCTTACCTAAAAAGTTCATAGTGTCAAGTACACGAAAAGAGCCTCTTTGAGACGCGATTAAAATCCTTTCACCACGATGGTTCGAAAGAACTAGTGACATGATAAGAAGAAGAGTTAGCTCTAGAAGCTACACAAAGGCCTGTTAGTCATCAATAAAATCTTAGGTGGGGGATCCTGGACTACCTATTCCGTAATATTTCTAGTAGTATACTATCACTATTATTAGTCAGGAGTTTTGTCCTATGGCTAACACGAAGGCTACGAATGTCTACGACAGCATATGCGATGGTGCTACGCCGTAGGCCTTTTTAGTAGAATCTATAATTACGGAGAGAATGGATGAAAGGAGATAAGCAAAACAATTGCATCAGGCGAGTGTGAATGGAATTGCTGGAAGGGGAAGACCTAGGCGCATGTATCTCGATCAGATCGCAGACGTTTTAGAGAAAGGCCAGGTTATGCGTACCCTAAACCGACGAGCATGTATGAAGAATGTTATGAGAGTGAATGAAGCGAAAGAGGTGTGTCAGGATCGTAGCAAGTGGACATCCGTGATCTCTGCCTACCCCCATGGGAATGAGGCGTGATTTTATGAATGTATGTAAAATTATGGAGTGTACATTTCACGAAAAATATTCTGATTAAGTCTGAAGCTTTCAAATACAATAAAATACTAGAATTTGAATCAAGATAGTTGTGAAACAGACCTTGACCTCCAAAACCAACTTTTTCCCCTTCCACTTCCTGTCCAAGTTCACTATCAAAGAGACCGTTTGAACACTGGTTTTCAAATCTTAAAAATACTGTTATTTCTTAAAATCAGAACCATTTAAAACCATTTTACAAAAGAAAGTCAGTTAATATAAATTAGAACAAGGTTACGCGACGGCGTCTATTGCGACCGCGGTGTCTTCCACAATAAAATCGATATAATACGTACGATCGCATCGAAATACACAAGAAAACTACCAAATAAGCGCTAACCTCCAAATAATTCAGCTTGAAATCCTTCCTCCAAGCATGGACACAACACTACGCTCCACTTTGCACTTGCCAGTGACTTTTTATTACTTTTAAAGGGTATGGACATTCTGCAAATGCCAAGCGCGGTTATACAACTTAAGCTACTAGGTTGTACTAGACAAGGACGTGCTATGGGCGGTACTCGCCATAACCTCACCCAACGCTATGGCGAGACATCCGATACTTTAAATGTTAAAACGACCTGTGACCTACTTTAACAATGTATTTATGTACAGTAAGCGTCATCAATTGGTTACCCTCCCAAAATTCAAAGCTTTTGTTTTACAAGAAAAAAATATAGAACTTGGAAATTATCCACCGTTGCCTATAATAATTGCATTGGTATCCCACAGAGTTTTATGTGATATTGCAATGGAATCCAACAGTCTGAGACGTAAAAGTGTATTTTTTTTTAATTGTACCGTGTGTTGGGTATTAGTATTACTTAGCAATACGAGCCTCGCTGCTTTTAGGATAAAGGCCCACTTATTAACACAGCGTCTAACTTTACAATCGTGTGATAGTGCTATTTGAAAAAGTACCCGTTTGTGATATTTAAACATGCGGGGGGAAAAAGTTACGAATTACTGCAGCTGACTGTACCAAAATAGCGCAAGTTCTAATGTTATACGAGTGAAAGTTATGATGCTTGGAAAATGGAGGGATGTTTGTGACTTAGCGACAAAAATGGGGCAGGGTCGATTCCCGTGCATGACAATAATCTCGTAACATTTCGTTCCAGTTCGGCAAAGTGCGACTCAGATAAAGGATCCCCAAGCACGGTATATCCCAGCATATGAAAATAAAATTCGATTTATTATTATTTTCATTCATTTTTATATTAAAAAATAAGTGGTCATCTAGATAACAATCTAAACCGATTTCGTGTTGGTACTTATTCTAATGTAGGTGATTTATCAGAACACAGTTTTTTAGACACGTAGGTACACAATTTTCTAAGCTTATCACATATTTTTTTTATCATAACTTTAGTACAATAAATGGTTACTTACTTCTATAAAAAATTGACAAAAGATATGCAGTACTGATATTTAATATCTCATACTCATAATAAAGAAAAATATTTAAAATATAACGTGTATATGGAAAAGTTTACATAAAAACAAACTCTTTAGAAATTTGAACAAGAGCGCCTCAAACTTACACCCACTTCCCGCCGTAACGCAGCAACTTGAAAATCAAACTTTTATGAAAGAGAAGTAATCTCAAAGCACTCACCGATAGTCCCGGGTTGCACCCCGATGAACCAGAATTCTTCCTGAACTTCGGCACGCAGATCTGCATAGAGCTTTTTGCAGGAGGACCAGCACACCCATACTCGTCACTATTATTCCTCGTTAGATTTATGTTATTCGTATTATTAACTTTCACCAAGATATTGCAAGTCTGCGAGGCAATTTGGAATAATCCCTCTTCTAGATTCCGTTTGTTGTGGCTCTGGTTTAAGTGGAGGTAGTCCCAGAGCGAAGGCATGTTTGGGACGCATGCGACGTGTTACCCCGCGCTCGGCCGATTTCGGAATGAACGGTGTGAGCGCTGACTGAGCTAAGCGATGTGAGATAAGACTTGCGCGTTCCTTTGTTTTTCAGGGTACACCTAACTTGTTCAGGGTACGTTTGTGAAGAAAAGTTACGTGAAGTTTTGGAAAATTACTTTAAAAAAGGAGGCAGTCCTTAATTGGCTGTATTGTTGTCCACTTTAAATTTTTTTAAGAGCATTTTTTTCTTGTATCCTCATATTATGCCAAAGCTGAATGTAAGGGTAATTTAAAGGTGTCTTCCATTACCTACACATTTAGTTATGTGCGTTTCAGACGAGACCTAATACCACGTCCAACCAGTGGACTATAAGGTTGATGATGATAAATGTTATGCATCTATCCACTTACTTAAGAATTAGATAGTTGACCCTTTTCAATGATTAAAAAGCTCAACTATCTAACTCTCTAGATCGCGTTTAAGTAAGTGTATAGGATGCCTTCCGGCTAGGTGGGGCGAAGATCTGCAAAATGTAGCTGGCAAGCACTGCAGAAGAGCCAAAGACCGTCTTCGAAGCGACTTACGTCCAGCAGTAGACTGATATAGGTTGATGATTATGAACCTAACCTTCTCTGTTACTTGTTTGCTTTGTTTTTCCTCATTCTTGTGCTAGGCTTCTGTGCCAAATATTATGAAGGTGTATATATGACTAAAAGAAAAGCATGATCTCAATGTAATAAAAAACAGAGAGACCTACCTTATTTACACGCAGCAACAAATTGTCATTCGGGCGTAGCGTTTTCGTAGTACTGTGCTACGAACGCTTGTTTCGGAGCAAAGTGCTACGAACGTTTGTGTCGTAGCAAATTGCTACGAAAAACGAATTTCAACAAAACAAAAGTTTTAATTACTCAAAACTTACACATTGTATTTCTACCGTGTCCCGCATATTCGTTGGCCAATTTCACTTTTCATAGTGGTCGAACTTTGCTTGCACCTTCACATTATTTTTGAATTTGAAGGTTCTTTGATCTCTATACAAAAAGACTAATATTTATTTATCAGAGCATAATCATGTTGTAATTATCGATTTATTTTGCAAGTGCTCTGTTCCAATCCCTTCGCTTGACTGATTCGCAAAAGCGACAGTATTTAACGAACCTACTTCGATACTGCCTCCAACTTTATAACAAACTTTGTCCCACTAAAGTTAGGCCTGTCAACAAGTTAAATAAGAAAAGTTGTAGCATCGACAGTACTGTAGGTGTATATGAATGTTAGATTGAGCCATACAGTTACATTTGGAGTTACAGCCTCTATTCTTTGAAATATTTTCATGGCACGCGATGTTTTAACTGTTGATAGTGGCACATGCGATGTAATCAAACTGCATATCTAAGTGTACGTTGAATATGTTACATACGGCTCTGTTGTAAAGAAGGCCGCTTAGCCAGGTCAATGTTGCAGTGAAAGTTGGATAGCTAGAATTTACTAAGTCAATTTTTACAAAATAAATGTAAACATGTGTATTATAATATCAGCTGGTTACCATAGTACAAACTCTGCTTAGATTGGGGCTATTGTCGTTGGGATTGTCCACAAGTTTTATTTATTTATCCCTCTGAGAATACCAGAGCCTAACACGCTGAACTACCTTTAGGTATCTACCTAGGTACAGTCAGTCACAATTTCAAGAAAATTTACTTGGCATATCATTTAAGTAGGTACTACTACTCAAAAACGAAATGAATATTATTCACTTTTTTATTTACTTTGAATTTTGACCCTGTTCACTGCAATGCTGTGGCACTATTATGAAAGTTACGAACTGTAGGTATTAGTCATTCTAGTGCCACCGACTTCACATCACATCACATGGGTTATTTAGTAACTTAAATTGGCATCCTTTTCAAACATTGACGACTACATTATCTTGTAGGTAGTAATGTTATCTGTATAAACGCGTCTTACGCAAACAAACTTCAGCTTTTAAAATATTAAAGGCCGGAGCGGAGTCGAAGCTACGTAAACATAACCTCAAAGGTGTTAGAATTTTAATGACTTTTTCAGTCCTGCTACCTCGTAGCATCAGGTTTTCTGTACCTGCCTAGTTGGTTCTATGTATAGAATAGGGGTAGGCAGATGGTACTTATTACAATTATTAGTTTCAGTTCAGTCATCTTGCTAAGGTTACCTTCCTATGCTTCAGGACAAACAAACAAAGTACCTAAGTAGGTATCTACCACCTGTGATTTACATGGTAGGTATAACTTGATAAACTGTTTTTTTATTGGTGACTAGCAGCCTGTCCCGCTTCGCACGGGTGGACATTTATTTTTTAAACACATGGCTAGGAATAGCCTTTGTTACACAGAGTGAATGTAGCTTCCCAATGGTGAAAAAATTTTGAAATCCGCACAGTAGTTTTTGAGTTTATTAATTTCAAACGTACAAAATACAAATCTTTTCTCTTTAGAAAGATACCCCAAATTATGTTTTAGATTTTAGAATAATGGTTTTCCATTGCAAAAAATTCAAAGATGTTACATTTATGCAGAATCAAACTTTTATATACCTACCTAAAGGAAGGTGCCTAGATGAAGTGACGTCATTATTGCACAGATATTTACATTACAACTCTTGTTTGATAAATATCACCCCAAGGAAAGGTCCCTTTAGGGGTGGAAGTAGGCTAATGTAGGGCACTCTGCATGCAAGGTCAATTTAAAGTAATATGACGCAGCTGTTATAAACAGAGTAAAAACTAAACATGAGCAAAAAACAGTGGCGCTCCGGTAGTGCCAATCAGTGAAAACAAAAAAAATAAGGAAAAAAATATTAGTGCCTTGGGAGGCCGAAGTGGAGGGAGGGAGGAGATCGACAAACTTCGTCAAAACCCCTCAGGGTTTGCCGATCTTTGCCGAAGAGGTGTCGGTTACGTCACAGTTTCGAGAGTTCAATGGTTTTTTCCCACCTCAATAAATGCTCACGCCCAAACTAAAGATGTTTTCATTTGAAAAACATTCAATTCTGTGCTTTAAAAAAAACTTCTATATTACATAAATACATAAAATCACGCCTTAATCCCATGGGGGTAGGCAGAGATCACGGATTTACACTTGCTACTATCTATAATATTTTATATTACCTATATATTTTATATTCTATATTACCTCTCCTTAAAATACTCTCTTAGATGTACTTTTTGCTGCATTTTCTTACTAATTTCTGCCCAGTTCATGTATTACAGATCTACTTACATTGTGTGATTTTTGCATATTAAATCAAAATTTCAAAAGGTTTTATGTAAATTTTATTTTAATGCAATACAACACTCAATCTTAACAATCTATTTTATGAACTTCATAGGATCTGTTTTCACACAAGTCTTGCCAGTGATAAACAGTAATCTTTTTCTCACTGCAAGTAGTCAGTTCTGTACTAGGCAACCATAATAAAGACAATGTTATAAGAAGAAGACCATACTAGGACTCCAAAACTTCAATTTCCTTCATATCAACATCATCCGATATATGTTCAACATCATCAGGTTCATCCAACAAAGCTTGCAACTGATGTATGGAAGTCACCAGCACATGGAACTGTTTCTTTCTCAGTCCCAAACGGCTTTCCAGCTGTTGTTTGGTCCCTTCCAAGCTTGAAAGTTCCGTTTTCAAAGTACTAAGTTGTTCTAATGTTTCTTTCCGGTCCGGCTGTTCACTTATTACCTTTGCCAACACATCATATTCAGTTCGGTTTTTCCTGACTGTTTTAGCTTGTGCGAGATCTTCTTTACTCTTTTCTATATTATTTTTAGCTACTTCTATGCCTGATTCAAGGACTCTTGACAGTTTCTCGTAACTTTTAAGCTCAGCGGACATCATTTCAGAGGCGAATTGGGATTTTGTTACAGCAAATTCACACTGAGCTAGCTGTGCCAGCATCCGATCGTGAGTAGCTTTACTGGAATAAAAAAACAAGTAGAACTTAGTATATTAGGGTCATTTGAAAATAGAACGGTAAAATAGATTACATTTTGTAGTTTACAAAGTAGATGTAAAGGAAAAAAACTAACCTCTCTTCAGGTTTTTCTTCAGAGCTGTGACACCATTTGATCAACGTTTTCAAAAGGACGTTTAACCTCCTATCGTCACCAGTTCCATCGCCATCGATCAGCAGTCTTCTACGAATCACGTCCTCTGGAAAACACAAACAAAATGACATCGAATTCTTACCAACATTGATTGCAATAATACCGGCTGCCAGGAATAGCAAGGAATCTATGCAAAAGTATATGGCCGTACCATCTCCCATTACTAGACCGTTTAAATCTCTTTGATTTGTTTCGCTAGGTAGAGAGCAGGAAAAATAGGAAATGGTTTTGTTAATACTTTGTTTTGTTTACATTACAACAAACACAATTCAAAAATAAAGATGGCCGAGTTTGTCGACCACAGGGAAGAGGAATCACAAAACATCCTTGGTCGACCAAGCTGAGGAAACTTGCATCAAGGCGAATCACTCAATGTCACTGTCATGGACCAAGGTCATCTTTCATCACAGATTATATATGTATAATCTGTGATGAAACAAGCCTATCACACCTTATCACATGATACCTTATCACATGATGATAAATAGCCACAGCCACAGATGATGATAAATAGCCGGTTCATTAGTAATTAATAATTAATCATAGCTTAATCATTAATTCCCCTCAAAACATGAAAGGGATTTTGATTGAGCAGTTACCAGTTAAACTATTACATTACAGTCAGAGCTTTTAAATTTTATTGCTACTTAAACTATCAAGTTTATTTGTGCTAGGCTAGGAGTACATCACTAGTGATTCGTTCAAAAGCTTTGAGGCACATTGCACTTTTTTTTAAAACAATACTCAACCATTCGGTGTTTTGAACGAACTACTAAAACGTCAACAATTCTAATTTGTTTTTAAAATTCAGTTTCAGGATTTTCAGTCGATGTTCACGATGAGAAATTATCGTTATTTTGTGGAACTGTATGAAAATATCCAAGCCTAAGTGCTAAAAAATTCCCGGTTAATAAGTCCGAATTAACTTTCAAGAAATATAATGGAAGCCGAGAGTCTTAGTGCTAAAGTGGAGGCTTATTTTTCCGAGCTTGGGCGATGGCTAGTATCTTGTGTACCTTCTGTTCTGTGCGTTTATTTACTCCTATTGTATGAAATCTAACTTTTCTGTGTTTTTATTACAGGAAAGTGTGGCGGAGTATATTGCTGGGTCAAGTGATATCGTTGCTGCTAAGCACAAAATGTATTCTGACGACTTTACTTCAGAGTGCGACATGGCAGTTTCCCACGACAGGGCAGCTGGTGGTGCCCTATATCATTCTCTTTGTATTGTTCTCACCCACACTGCTTTGTAATGGTGTGAAAGATCTCTCAAAGTAAGTCCATTTCCATGTAGAATAATCCCAAAACCTCAAACAGAAATGTGCACAAAAGGAGACAAGGCCTTTGGTTGCTCTATTCTCAGATGATTGCTCTAAATCAGTATGAATATTTCAGGAGATGGTGGGTCCTCATTCTAGCATGCACTCTGGATGTAGAAGCCTGCTGGTTGCTTGTCTTGTCCCAGCGGTTCACATCAGTACTTAGCTGACAGCTGCTGGCTTGCAGTGGTGTTGGTGCAGCTTTAGTGGGCGGGGCGTGGAGAGGACAGAGACTAGGAGTGGTGCATGTTGCCGGGGCTACACTAGGCCTCATGGCAGTTGTGTGTGTTGTCTGGGCCGATGTTGAAGGAGCACCTACTGATGGTATTTTATAATTTACTTTTCTACTTTCTTGTACCTATTGAACTGCTATATAGATGTTGTAGGGGATGGTTACCACTTAACATCAGATCTGGTTGGCTATATCCTTGTTCCATCAGCTTAGATGTATAAAAAAATAATACAGATCTTGTCAAGTGACACAGTTTTCAGGTTAAATTGAATTTAAATTGTATTAAAGAAAATCACAATTTAAATTTATAAATCGGAGTAGGTGGTTGTGTTTTAGCTAGGTACTTTGTGAGTTACCATCCAACACATTCTATAGCAAGGATTTGCAATGTTGTTTTAAATGTTTAATTTATTATTTCAGGTAAAAACCAGCTTGTAGGTGACATGCTGTGCCTAGCAGGCTCACTCCTATTCGCCATAGTCACAGTCTTGCAAGAAATGATGCTCAAAACTCACACATGTTCAAACTACCTCGCAATACTCGGCTTTATCGGGAGCCTGGTGTCATGCACACAAACATTCTTCATGGAGTTCAATGAACTGTTGGCTTTCAACTGGTACGAGCTGGAGACTATAGTACAGTTGGGAAGCTATTGCTGTGTGCAGACTGTGTTCCAGATTCTGCAGTGCTTTATGCTCAGAGACGCGGGGTCTATTGTACTGCATTTGTCGTTTTTGTCATCGGACTACTATACTCTTGTGGCGGGAATGTACATTTTCCAGTTCAAGGTAAGTGTTTGTTTCAATACATTTAATCTACCTTTGCATAATTGGCGGCAAATAAGTTATGCACTTATTTTGTACAGTTACCTATTTGCTTAGTTATGTTTGTGTGAGAGCACTGGTGGTCTAGTGGTAGTGGCCCCGCCTTCCGATCCGAAGGTCGTGGGTTCAAATCTACTCGTATACCAATGAGTTTTTCTGTCGAAAAATGTATGTGCACTATGCCAGTACTCTCAAAAACGGTGAAGGAAAACATCGTGAGGAAACCGGCGTGTTGTAGAACCTAAAAAAGTTCGAGACACACAAAGACACGTGTCAAGGGTCACGCAAAAAGGGCCCACCAGCGGCCTACTTGCGGAAAAACCTGCTATCTTGCCGGCTATTTCTTCCTTTATATAGGAAGATATCACAAAGATACTTGTACATCTCAAAGACTGACCATAGAAGCGTGTACAGTAATGTACTAAATATTAGTGCAGCTAAAAAAAATCGGTTGTCTGTACAGTCGGTTTACTGACGATAGTTGAGTGTGACAACGTCATACAGCTGTCCACGCGGACGCATCGCTCACTCAAGTAGGAGAGATACAGATGTCGAACGCTGCCGAACGCGGAGGCCGATTGTGCCTCTTTGTCGCTCGTTCCGCGCTCTCGCTTGCACTTCAAGCCTTAAATGGAACGCCTCAGAGCGAGGTAACGCCGCATGAGTCATGTTTTTTCGTGCGTGTAGCTGGCTCCATCGAATTATAACGTTGTCACGTCAAAAAACACATTTGAACCTTCATTATTTTGTCCTCAGTTCCACGCCTTATACTTCCTGTCGTATCTACTGGCGGTGGTGGGAGTATTCTTGTTTTCCGCACGAGACACGAAGCCTCCGCGGCCGCTACCGACCATAGACACGCTGCCGCAGCTGGTGAACGACGCCGCACATACACAGGACAATGTATCCATGTGAGTATTACACATTCTTTATTATAAAGACAGAGTCTCTGAGACGCATTTAAAATCCTTTCACCATACTGGTTTTAAAAAATTAATGACACAAGAAGAAAATGAAACGAGGAAGATGCATTAATCTTTTCGAATTCTGCTTTCGTGTCGATCAGGAGCTCAATTCTAGACTTTTAGAGATTTACGCTCGAAATAGAGATTTGAAATGTCGCGAAAGCAGTGTCATATCACCAAATTTGTCGAAGATAATATCGAACCGCGATAAAATGCGTATTCTAGCCACCGTTAGACTTTTACGTTAGACTTTTACAATAGAGATGTCAGAAAGAAGGTTCATTCCTAAAACTTCCACAGACTATCCCGTTGTTATTTATGTTTATCTACGTTCCGTTTCTATCGATAGAATAGTTCGATAGCACTAACTTTATTATTGTCTTCAAATAAACACATTTCCTATTAAACGGCGTTTATAATGCGTTCTTCTTGTTGTTGTTTATAGTAGATTCATTTTCATTAGATAGTAATCAATGGACTTTTCGCACAAAATGTTAGTTACAATAATTAATTCCGGAAACACACGGAACGTTATGTACCATAAAACTGTAAACTTTGTTGTTTGTAATCTATGGTCAGTTGTCTATGAAGTGTTGTAGATGTGTCATTGTCAGGATCATTATTAGGATATGATAATGTCAGGATCATTATACTCAAGAGAAGGACTCCGATGACTTGAATTTTTAATTCAAAGGTTAACAACTAGATGGCCATTCCATGCAAAAAGAATATTTCTCTCGAAGCTTGAACTCCGGATACAAGTATAGACGTTGACTGTCTGATTGACTGCTCTTCTAACTGCGCCATTGAATAATTACTAAGTACGAGCTAAATTCAATCACTCCTCACTTATTGTAGGTTTATGAGAAAGCATTATTCGCGTTCTCGCTCCCAACTTGTATCCCCTACAAACAAGTAAACATCATTGACTTTTTATCAAAAAGTAAGACTAGGTGGTATGGTCTTGGTACTCTAGTCTGCTCCAAGGACCGAAAGAAAAAAAAGCCCAAAGTCACCCAAAGTATATTAGAGATGTCAATGTCGACTACTACTCACCACTCGACACATATCTAACGGCCTTCGCTCGATAAATGTCTATAGTGATATTGCTGGAATACGATATCTATTGAAAATGTCATGTCTATTTAAATTTGACAGTTCTTGTGATATTTATCTACCGTGACAAAATAGTCACTGGTATAGAATTGCCCCCCAGCAGATCCTACACTCTGACAGCCTGTTCTCAATTATTATTGTTTCATTAAAAAAACGGGTTACAGGCCCACAGCTTTTTTTATGTAAGAGTGAAAGAGAAATAAACGAGCTTACGGCCTACCTGATGGTAAGCGGTCACCGTCGCCCATAGACACCAACAACAGCAAGGGCACTGTCCGTTGCGTTGCCTACCCTGGAGGAGTTATTCAACGTTTTTCTCGAAGCTAATGTTGTAGTTTTTTCAAGACGGAAAACCTCTGGTTAGCTCATTCCACAATTTATTTTTATGAGGAAGAAACGATCTCGAGAAGCGAGCTGTACGAGAAACCCATAGATCTTAAATGTGTGGATGGCTGTGGACTTGTGTAAACTGCTGCTAAAATACTATGATACATGCCTTGATATTGAAGTCATCACGACATTTTCGTTTGTTCCAGGGAGTACACAGTTCCAACGTTGGACTGCATACCAATAGACGGCTTGGAGCCGCCCATGAGTCGAGATACAACCTTCACGTCATTCCTCGGAGGGCCACAAAGCGTGCTACCCAACGGCAATCCTACTTTTAGTATAAGGATCACCAACGGTTCCAAAGAAACCTGCTGAACTAATCATCCCATACAATACGGCCGGCGTAACTTCACAGGTCTGAGGTTAGCTGTTTGGCTAATCTTCCATTCGCCATATTTGCAAAAACGGCTCAGTTCAACCGTAACGTTACACCAGCCAAATTGTTTGAAATAATATTTTTGAGCCTTCTCCAACAAACAAACGGTTTCTCGCAATCTTAATAACATCGGGCGTTTCTACGCTTCGTCTTCCGGTTTATGATCGTCATTCATTTTCCCTAGCAGTGGTTCATGTATGAATATTTTTAATGCATGAGAGAGAATTATATGTCTAGGACTTCGCGCGTTAGGATAAAGCTAGTGTAATGTGAATCTTTTATTGTGTTGGACTGAGCACTTAATTGTTATTCAAAAGCTCGGTTTAACGCAGTATAAAAAATAAGCGTTTTATTATGCCGACGATAAACTGGTCTTTTGAATAACAGAGTGAGGTATGTCCTTCTTTCTTCGGGTAAAGCGCCTAAACTTAGGATATTTAAGACTGAGCATCGAGGATTGACGCACTATTAGTACTCTATATTATTTTTAAAAATCTTGAATCTTTTATAAGTATTCCGCCTTTTTGTATTATCCCATTTCGCGAACCCGTTTTGTAACTAATGGCAGTTCCCTTTTCGAGCAATGTTTTCCGAATTTTTTGCAATCTTTACGATAACTTTGTAAAATTGTTTATTAAATGTAATCCAAGCTCAAACTTTATAACATAGAATAATCTCCTAATCGATATCACCAATTTTTTGTAGGTTTAGATACACTGTATAGGAACCTAGTTACTAGTACGTATGTTACCCATTTTAGAGCGCACATTATCTAAATATAATAATTATAGCTCTACTTTGGTATGTCTTAATAAAACCTAGCAATAAAGTTGACCATGTATAACGATTACTGCCACATACTCCAATTTTTTAACAGATTTTTTATTGCGAATAACAAGGTAGTCCTGAGCCAAGTCTATACAAACGTAGTGTTACACTTTTGAAGTATGAAAATTAATTGAGAAACATGGAACGTTTCTATAAAGATGGCTCAGAAATGCTAAATTTGTACGAAATTTTGATGTAGATTCTATGAGAGAACTTTAATGTATTAGAATTATTAGATTGTATTATAAATAATTGTAGTAAATTAAATGTAGTACATATAAGTATTATCGTTACATAAAGGGTGTAAGAAGTTTGCCTCGAAAACTACTGTCACACATAAAAATAAAATAGTTTTTAACTAATGATGTTCGATTAATGCCTGTTTAAGAGTCATGCAATACGAAATAAAAATAGTCCACAGCTATGAATTATAGAATTATTAATGGAATTGAAAAAATCGATAATAATGATGTTTTCGGGTATCTTTTAACACCCTGTAAATTTCTTCAGCTGTGATTTTGTTTTAGTAACAAATGTGTAAGCCTTCCAAAAATATAAAATTGAAGCCTTTCAGAAATATACAAAATAGTTATTTATTTAAAAGAATCTCTATTTACTTTATGGTATAGGTTATTTTGTCTCAAATTTTAGCTATGTTACGTATTGTACGCTCAATTATTAAAAGTTAAGATTTTATTATCTATGCGTATTTATAAAACTAGTCCATTAGATAATCTTAATATTCTCGAATAGGAATTGTACGTTTCATAGAGCTAAATGTATTTATTACTATGCATTAGCTAAATATTATGATGTTATTTATAAAAATGGTTGTGTTTGGTTATTTTATTGAATAATTATAAAGCTATATAAAAGCTATATAACTGTTGCAAGTCATTTTATAAGCTTACCTACATAGAATAATTTTATAGTAAAATGTTTTAAACCTACATTTCCTGCTGTGCGTACACTCACAAATTAAAGCAAGCAAATTATTCAAAATAATTTATTTACAATTTTGACAAATCTCTGGCAGAATTGGCTATCAAAACTACTATTTTGGGTCTAATTGGGTCTGTTTGGATCTGTTTATTTAAGAAATTTAATTAAAAATAAGCAATTGGCTAATAAAAAGTGCGTGTGCGCATGGGTCGAATATTTTTAAATTATACCTACCTACCTGTCAAAAAATAATATACAAAAGATTTTCATGAGTTGCATTGTTTTATTTTTGGACTAGTGAACCCGCCCGGAGATATAGCTACGCACATGTTGCCTGTAACTATCAAAATAAAAGTATAATCTTCATCAAGAAGTAAACAAGGAGAAAGGAGGAATAAAAAAAACATAAAATTTTATGATACAGTCATTTATTCAAGTCAGAGCAGTTTGTAATAGCTATAAAATAAACATTTCTATCCACATTGGATTAGTAATGACACAATGTGCAATGTAGACTAAACTACACTTAGAAACAGTAGTTACAACGAACACTTCTTAAGTAAGGCTCTACAAAAATCCTTTTACAAGATAGGGAGAATATTTTTTCCGGAAACCGTTTTGACCGCTCAAAAAGCATATTCTAACCCGTTCAATTTGTATACACTAACGAGAAATCTCAATAAAAGCGCCGGGGTGCTTTTTTGAAATGGGGTAGCCCCATAAGCATGGGGAATTTCAAAGCCGTTGTGACTACTGTATTTACATTTTCAGACTTTAAGGCTTTTTGTATGTATTTACTTTTTCAGACTTTAAGGCATATTTCTGGCAGTAATAAGATAAAATTGGTATTCAACAAATGGATTAATTAAGTTCACAAAATGTAATGTGATCTAAAATTGGCGTCAATTTTTTTTACTCAATCAAAGACTTTTCCTAGGTATCAATTAGTCAATGTTTACCTCAAAGGTAGACAGTAGCAGAATCATTGTGTTTAATGCAAAAAATAATATAAATAATGCTTATTAGAGTCACAATTTGCAATTAAAATAAATCAGGAATTTTCAGTAGGTAAATTGAAAAACAAAAATCAAAGAGAAGAGTTTTGAATAAACTAAAAGAGTAATAGTAATAAAGCTCTAGTGGGAAAAGAAAAACATGCATCGTTTGAACGCTGAATTCTTCATCAAACTAAAAGTCTAAATCTGAATTGAAAAGTGCTCGAGTTTCGATTCATACTCCTAAAGTAGTTAAAATACATTCAACCAATGAATCTGCCAAATTTTCTTCACTTTTACATCCATACAATAAACTAAAGTAATAATATATTCACACTCCAGCTTCGTCTTCGCTGGCCGACACAGATTTCCTAGACACAGGCGTGTCTGGTCTAGAATGCGGGGAGCCGGATCGACTTCTAGACCCACTCTTAGACCGAGATCGAGAGCGAGATCCGCTCTTGGACCGAGAACGACTCCTCGATCCGCTCTTAGACCGGGAACGGGAGCGAGATCGGCTTTTCGACCTGGAGCGGGAGCGAGATTTCGAGCGGGACTTGCTTTTGGACCTGTAAAGATATTTAGATTGAAACAAAAATAAAAATATAAAAATAAAACATCCGCTTTCAGTTTTTTTTATTCTTTTATCTTCGCACGTGTCGCTAGTAAAAAATAGCATGATGTTATAATATTGCCTTCCATGATAAATGGACTATCAAACACAAAAATATTTTTTCAATTCGGACCAGCAGTTTCCGAGATTAGCGCGTTCAACCAAACAAACAATCAAAGTCTTTAATTTTATAATACATTAGCATAGATAAAAAAAAAAACGATTATTTCTGATTTGGATCAGTCTGCAGATAGTAAAACTGCTTCATGCTGTAATGTATAATATAATAATTTTAGAAAGGCTAATTTATTTATAACCTTTTCGCTTGTTTTGAAATTATATTTTTATATTTTAGTTAGTTTCATGTAAAACTATACTTGACAATAATATTAAAATAATTACCTGGATCGTGATCTCGACACGCTCTTGGATCGGGATCGGCTCTTGGACCGAGATCGGCTTTTGGACCGAGATCGGCTCTTGGACCGAGAGCGACTTTTGGACCGGGAGCGACTCTTCGAGCGACTTTTGGACCGCGAGCGACTTCTTGATCTTGACCCACTCTTAGACCTGTTAAAATAAATCAAACTCACGTACAGTTCAAATAATAGGTAATGGTTGCAGCGTAAGCAAATACGGCCATACCGAAATAATAGCGTTTTGGGAACGCTTGTGATTGGTACTAATTTAGATCAGTTAAGCTGTCTAGAGATCGTTCTTGATGGTCATATACCTCGTTAATTATATTTGTGGCATAGTTGATCTTATGACCCGCGTCAATAAAAAACCAATCATGCTCACTCTACATCACTATGAACTTTGTTTTATTTGTTTCTTTTTCATATTTCTTTTGAATATTTTGAATTGATAGTGTGCGATTGAAAGATAAAACAAAGTCTTATAAAATAATTTCTTTGGTGCATATTATTATGATAAAAAAATATGTTACCTGGATCTAGCCTTGGATTTAGAACGCCTGCTCTTAGCTGATCCCGATCGGGACCTGCCCCGAGACTTCGACCTCTTTGAACGAGAACGAGATCTAGACCTGTAAATGATATCCAACTTTTAGGTAATTGAACTTTAACTCATAGAGAGTGTAACGTAATGGTTACATGTTAAAAAAAAAAAAAAAAAAAAAAAAAAAAAACCTTGCATCTAATATATAAAGTACAGGAAATCAAGTAAAAAACACAAATGCAAGTACCTGTAAAGATTCCTTTTTAAAACATAATAATAGTAAGCTAAAAATATTTAACTTAATAGCTACTTTTCATTCATAAAAAATCATTTATAGAAACAGAAAAATGTAATTATTTTGCTACTTTCGTAACAAAGAATAAATTTACAAAAGCAAACACCTACAAAGTTACCTACAACAGAAAAAATAATAATAGGCGAAAAAGAATCATCGTAATAGCTACTTTTCATACATAAACTTAGCAAACTAAGAAATTTCATGTACTTGTTGTACTCATACGTACTCTAAGGTACTTCATGTACTTAGATCGTATTCCAACAATCACGTTTATGTTGAAGGGAGCAAAAGGTTGTCTGTCTTGCTCGCTCCACAAGGAGCGCCCATTACAAAAAAACTGAACAATTTCTAGCGTTGCCAACTTACGTCGATTGCACGATATTTTTCCGGTTGCCACCAAAAGTGTCTCAAACTGCATTATTTTCGTAGGCTTGCATAAATACTCAGTCGCCGAAGCACCGTCATCATACCACAGTTGAGCCTCGCCAAGTCGCGATTACTAGCTACTATATCCTCGTATAGGACATCAAAGTACCTAGGTATTATCGTGCATTGTTCGTATATAAAGTGAACGTGATTTCACCCATAGGAATCTATAACTAGCTCAGTCTTCGTAAGTGATAGGAAGCTTATTATCAAATCAGTGAAACCCCCATCTTGGGTAAGTGTGAACAATACGTTTCTCTAATCCACTGTAGGAATAGGTAACTTGTAGCATCTTGTAATAAGTAGGTTTCTATCGCTAATAGCAAACGCTTGCATTTTACCCGCACCGTACCTACTTACGATCTCATGTTTTAATTTCATGTATGTGAATCAGCTTGCCATGTCATGCTTATGTACCTATTATAGCTGCTTGGAGGAATCTTCGTGTTTTCCTCTATGATTTGAAGGGCATCCAAATGCTAGCTACATTTTATTTAACTTGTCATAAAAATACGCCCGTCATATTATCACCCTAATTTTTATGGCGAGGTAGGTAGTTCATAAAAAATATCTGTATAAAATACTTGCCTTGTTATTTAGGATTTATATCAAAATGCATTTCATTTCATTTCATTACTTTTATTGTACATAGGTCACTTATGTGCTTTTATTTCGTTATCTAGTAACAAAACATGTAAACTCGCTCTGCTTATTCTTAGCTAGGCCACCTCACATTATATACCTAGGCATTCCCCTAAAGAGCGGTTTTCTTCCTGAGGTGGTCACGCTTAATATTGGACAACAGATATTAATCTGGACGTCATTCCAGGGTTTCACGGCGCTACGCGTTTTACGCTTACGCTACTTCTCACCACCACCACTCCATGCTGCACTGATGAGCTGCTAGCGGAGTGCTACTACTTACCAGCAGCGGCCGCTTCGCTGCCAATCCCCCGCCCGCCTGGCCGAACACCTGCCAACGACACCCTGGATCTGCGCTGATCGACCTTCTCGTCTCCTCACGTCGCGCTAATACCAGGGGAGTGCCGTACTACCCAAACTAAAGTTAAGCGGGCCATAGAATCCACGACCTTGAGTTTTTAAATAAATAATTTTACTGTGTTGACACTTGTTTACATTCATAAACCCGTAGATACGTCACACTGGCGCCCTCTACGTGGTAATTCTATGGCTTAACTTTGGTTTTCGTAGATATTTTGTGTTGGTGTGCATTGTATTACTGTGTAAAACGTTTTTTTCAGCGTCTTGTAACTAGAGTGTGCATAACATTTTTTTTATTTCTACCCTCAACTTTTTATTAGATTTTTTTTTTTTGTTTTGTTACAACTTAATTTTAAAACTACGTTACGCACAAACTAGTTACAGCTTCATACTTCACTCTTTCATGCTTTTTACTGGATTGACTTTCTCACTTTGTCCATTTTTTTTATTTTTTACTTTTATTTTTTCTGAAAAAACGTTCTTTATTTAATTTTTTTATTGTAACGGAGCAGAGTATTTGCTAAACTTTATTTAGGTCATTTGCGTTTCGTTATTGTTCACACTTATTTATAATGGCATTTCCAGTAAATTTTTTGTCGCTTCAAAAGACTGAGCTAGAATATGAGGTAGCTATTCGTGGTACGACACCCGCGCTTACCGTTCAAGAAATGCGTAAGCAAATAGTTAAATTAGGAGTTTTATTTCCATCGGATGTTATTTTAGATAGTTCTTTGCCAATAGCAGATGATCTATCAGGCGTGTTTGAGGTACTTAATAAAATAGATACTAACTTAGAATCGCCACTTTTAGGTAGCGCAGTTCAGCGTACACAGAACTTACTTAATCACGTATACCATCGTTTAAATCGTATTTCTTCTTGTGATGAGATTACGCAACCTATTTACGATGACTGTGTTAGTCGATATGAGAATTTATTGAAAAAGTTTGATTCACTAAAGGAACGTGCAGTCGACAGTAATTTGACTTTCCCTTCAACGTCAGGAACTCCAGAGCCTTGTAATCCCTCAAATATCACCGTACATTGTGATCGTGGGGTTTCCAGTGAGATTTCTAAATTAAAGTTTGATGGGAAAACTTGTGTACGCTCTTTTATACAGCGCGTGTCAGAATTCTGTACAACTAGAAAAATATCAGATGCTAAAATTACGTCATATGCGACTGAGATTTTTGTTGGGGACGCCTTACATTGGTATAGGAGCATAAAGGATCAGGTTACGGATTGGACGAATCTTGTGGAACTTTTAAAGGCGGATTTTGATAAATCGGATTATGATTATAAATTACTTTCTGAGATTCGTTCCCGAACTCAAGGAGAAACCGAGAACATCACGATATATTTATCTATTATGTCGGGGCTATTTTCTCGTTTGTCAAAAACTTTGTCAGAAGAGGATAAACTAGAAATAATACTCCACAACATCCGTCCACTCTACGCAAACATTATAGCATCTTCTCCAGTAATTAAAGCTATTTCAGATCTTAAAAGTATATGTAAAAACTATGAAAATGTTCAAGCTCGTTTAGCTCATTTCCATGAACCCCCAAAGATTTCTTCAGATACTTTAGCACCTGACTTTGCTTATTCAGGTAGTAAAAATAATGTTGATTCAAAGCAATATAATAACTTTTATCAAAAACAAAATAGACAAAATAACTATTATAGTAGCTATAATAATAAAACCTCGAATAAACCTCAAGCTGACCAGAACGCTAGTGATGGTAGGCAAAACTACGTGCATGCAATTGATGCACCACAAAACAGGTTGCGTTTTTGCCCTAGATGTCGCGTCAATACCCACAACTTAAGGCAATGCCAAGCTGACAAAAGTCAGATTGTCTGTTTTGTTTGTGGTCGTAAGGATGTTAAGACTCCTGATTGTCCAGTCTGTCAAAGAAAAACAAACAGTTCAAAAAACTAATACAAAAGAATTGTGTTGGTACGTCAAACATGGAAGTCAATAAAGAAGAATGGAAAGAGTGGCTTCAATTTGTCAGTACATACTTTAACTATTACAAAACCAACACAATTCTGAATAAATGCAATGATAACCGTCCTTTCATCAATATTACAATAGGTGAGGTTACTATGTGTAGTCTTCTTGACTCTGGCTCAGCCGTGACCATTATAGGTAACAACGCTCATAAAGCATTAATCACTCAAGGATTAACGTTAGTAGATGACTGTAGATTAACCGTTCTTGCTGCAGGGGGTCAAAGAATAGGTAGTATTGGTTATATTAACCTACCTATTCATTTTGACAATCAATTTCACATTATTCAAGGCTTTGTAATGCCTGAGGTTCATGATGACCTTATCCTGGGTATTGACTTCTGGCGTGCATTTAAGATTTCCTTACAATACTTACACGCTGTAGCCCTTGATAGTCCAACAAACCATAAGTCCGTTGTACAAAAACCTATCGTACAAAGTTATGACACTCTTAACCATTCGGAGAAATGTCTGGCTGACAACGTCATTGATCAGTTTAAAGCCATTTCAGCTGAACGTAACGGTTTAGGTAAAACTAGTCTCATAACTCATAGGATTGATACAGGAAACGCTCAACCCATACGACAACGTTATTATCGTATATCCCCAGAAAAGCAACGTATTTTGACTGAACAGGTTGATGAAATGTTAGCACTCGATGTCGTCGAACCATGCGAAAGTGCCTGGTCCTCACCAGTTCTTCTAGTCACTAAAAAAACTGGTGAGCCCAGATTTTGCCTAGATAGCCGCAAATTAAATTCAGTAACATCTCGCGATGCATATAACTTACCATACGTCTCTGAAATATTAGATAACCTTCGAGATGCTCGTTTTCTTAGTAGCATAGACTTATCTAAGGCTTTTTGGCAAATAGAAATAGCGCCAGAAGACAGGGACAAGACAGCCTTCTATATTCCTGGTCGCGGAACCCTACGCTTTAAAAGGACAGCTTTCGGGCTTACCAACGCACCAGCTACTCAACAACGACTAGTTGACTTGTTGTTTGGTGAATTTGAACTTCGAGTATTCGCTTATCTTGATGACATCATTATAGTCAGTAATGATTTTAATAGTCATGTCTCACTTTTGCTTAGAGTTCTTGAAAAATTAAAACATGCAAACTTGACTATTAATCTTAAAAAATGTAATTTCTTTCGAAGTCAACTTAAATATTTAGGTTATGTTGTTGACAGTTGTGGTTTACGGACTGACCCTGATAAAGTAGAAGCGATTGTTAATTATCCGACACCTACTTGTCGCAAGGATATAAAACGTTTTCTAGGGACAGCAACTTGGTATCGTCGTTTCGTACCCAACTTCAGCACAATTGCAGGCCCCCTTAATAAATTGACTTCAAATAAGAAAGGAGCACCACCATTTAAATGGTCTTCTGAAGCAGACGGTGCTTTCTTAAAGCTCAAGGAATGTTTAGTTTCCGCTCCTGTTCTTTCCTGCCCTGACTACAGTAAACCCTTTGAAGTCCATACGGATGCTAGCAACTACGGAATTGGTGCCATGTTAACACAGATTACCGATGGTAAAGAGCATCCAGTCGCTTACATGAGTAAATCCTTGTCAGTGGCAGAAAGGAACTATAGCGTCACTGAGCGAGAAGCTTTGGCAGTAGTTGTTGCTTTGGAACATTGGAGGTGTTATTTGGAAAATGGTATGATAATCACTGTATATACAGACCACAGCGCTCTTAAATGGTTTTTATCAATTAATAATCCAACAGGTAGATTAGCGCGTTGGGGAGTACGTTTGTCGGCATTTAATGTAGAATTTAAACATCGCCGTGGTGTTGATAACGTAATTCCAGATGCACTCTCTCGAGCTCTTCCCGTGAGTACCATTAGTACTTCAAATTCTTACAAAAATACTAATGATACATGGTATAAATCACATTATAATGGTTGCCTTACAACGCCTCAGTCTTTTCCAAATTTTAATATTAAAAATAATATTTTGTACAGACTTTGTAAAAATAAACATGAACTAACACAGGAGTTCTCTTGGAAAGAAGTTATTCCACAGGAACTACGTCAGGACATTATTCATGACAACCACAGTGAACCGACAGCAGGTCATCTAGGTATTCATAAAACGTATCGTCGTCTTACGTTACGTTACTTCTGGCCTAGCATGTTTCAAGATGTCGTTGACTTTATTGGCACTTGTACTAAATGTTTATCATATAAGGCTCAAAATCACCAAATCTTGGGTGAAATGGGGCGACCTAAACAATGTTCTCGCCCATTTCAGATGATTTCTATTGATTTAATGGGTCCATTGCCAGTAAGTAGAAAACAAAATAGCTTCATTTTTGTGGTAACCTGCTGTTTTTCAAAGTTTTGTCTTATCTTTCCAATAAAACGAGCCACATCTAACATTATTATTAAAATATTGGAGGACTCAGTTTTCCTCATGCATGGAATTCCACAAACTATTTTAATGGATAACGGCAGTCAATTCATAAGTAAAGAAATAAATTCATTTTTTAGTAAATATCAAATTCCAAATATATTTTTTACACCAAAATATACCCCTCAGGTGAATACTGTCGAACGTTATAATAGAACTATCATCACATGCATTTCTACCTTTGTAGAAGATGACCATAGAACATGGGACATATTTATTCCCAAGGTTCAATTTGCCATAAACAATTCTGTCAATGACGCCACAGGTTATACACCATCTTTTCTTGTATTTGGGCGAGAAACGGTAGTTTGCGGATCTCACTATATTGATTCTGATCTAGGCACCGAGATAGTATTTTTACCACGCGATGTCTATGCAGAAAACTTTGGTTGTCTTTCCTCAATTTTTAATAAGGTACAGCTTAAATTGTGGCAGGGTCATGCTAAAAATACATCTCATTATAACCTTCGTCGCAAACCAGCAGAATTCAATGTAGGTGACACAGTTATGAAAAAAACATATTTTCTTAGTAATGCGGATAAAAGATTTAGCAAAAAACTAGCCCCAAAATACATTAAATGTCGTGTAAAATATAAAAAAACACCTCTTGTTTATATTTTAGAAGACATGTCAGGAAAGGATCTAGGAACATGGCACATAAAGGATTTAAAACTCATAGGTACAAATAAGTAAACAATTACAACTAAGTACAAATTTTAAATTTCATCACTTATATTCACCCTTAACCGCTTGTTTCTGCAGTAGTTGCATGAGTTAGTTGGTTCTGTTCGTAACTAGTAACTCTTAGTAATGATAGGTCGCGTCAGTACTTTAAACCATTACTTTAGGTAGGTACTTACTGATGCTATTTTGTGAGCGATCGTATGGAAGGTTGTGTATGAATGATTGAAAGGAATGAATGGCAGTTTGTGACTACGCTAAGAAATAATTGCGAATTTTATTCTACAGTAATAAAATTCTTAGTAAGCGTCGGGGTAATGTAACGTAATGGTTACATGTTAAAAAAAAAAAAAAAAAAAAAAAAAAAAACCTTGCATCTAATATATAAAGTACAGGAAATCAAGTAAAAAACACAAATGCAAGTACCTGTAAAGATTCCTTTTTAAAACATAATAATAGTAAGCTAAAAATATTTAACTTAATAGCTACTTTTCATTCATAAAAAATCATTTATAGAAACAGAAAAATGTAATTATTTTGCTACTTTCGTAACAAAGAATAAATTTACAAAAGCAAACACCTACAAAGTTACCTACAACAGAAAAAATAATAATAGGCGAAAAAGAATCATCGTAATAGCTACTTTTCATACATAAACTTAGCAAACTAAGAAATTTCATGTACTTGTTGTACTCATACGTACTCTAAGGTACTTCATGTACTTAGATCGTATTCCAACAATCACGTTTATGTTGAAGGGAGCAAAAGGTTGTCTGTCTTGCTCGCTCCACAAGGAGCGCCCATTACAAAAAAACTGAACAATTTCTAGCGTTGCCAACTTACGTCGATTGCACGATATTTTTCCGGTTGCCACCAAAAGTGTCTCAAACTGCATTATTTTCGTAGGCTTGCATAAATACTCAGTCGCCGAAGCACCGTCATCATACCACAGTTGAGCCTCGCCAAGTCGCGATTACTAGCTACTATATCCTCGTATAGGACATCAAAGTACCTAGGTATTATCGTGCATTGTTCGTATATAAAGTGAACGTGATTTCACCCATAGGAATCTATAACTAGCTCAGTCTTCGTAAGTGATAGGAAGCTTATTATCAAATCAGTGAAACCCCCATCTTGGGTAAGTGTGAACAATACGTTTCTCTAATCCACTGTAGGAATAGGTAACTTGTAGCATCTTGTAATAAGTAGGTTTCTATCGCTAATAGCAAACGCTTGCATTTTACCCGCACCGTACCTACTTACGATCTCATGTTTTAATTTCATGTATGTGAATCAGCTTGCCATGTCATGCTTATGTACCTATTATAGCTGCTTGGAGGAATCTTCGTGTTTTCCTCTATGATTTGAAGGGCATCCAAATGCTAGCTACATTTTATTTAACTTGTCATAAAAATACGCCCGTCATATTATCACCCTAATTTTTATGGCGAGGTAGGTAGTTCATAAAAAATATCTGTATAAAATACTTGCCTTGTTATTTAGGATTTATATCAAAATGCATTTCATTTCATTTCATTACTTTTATTGTACATAGGTCACTTATGTGCTTTTATTTCGTTATCTAGTAACAAAACATGTAAACTCGCTCTGCTTATTCTTAGCTAGGCCACCTCACATTATATACCTAGGCATTCCCCTAAAGAGCGGTTTTCTTCCTGAGGTGGTCACGCTTAATATTGGACAACAGATATTAATCTGGACGTCATTCCAGGGTTTCACGGCGCTACGCGTTTTACGCTTACGCTACTTCTCACCACCACCACTCCATGCTGCACTGATGAGCTGCTAGCGGAGTGCTACTACTTACCAGCAGCGGCCGCTTCGCTGCCAATCCCCCGCCCGCCTGGCCGAACACCTGCCAACGACACCCTGGATCTGCGCTGATCGACCTTCTCGTCTCCTCACGTCGCGCTAATACCAGGGGAGTGCCGTACTACCCAAACTAAAGTTAAGCGGGCCATAGAATCCACGACCTTGAGTTTTTAAATAAATAATTTTACTGTGTTGACACTTGTTTACATTCATAAACCCGTAGATACGTCACAAGAGGTGATTAATATCCTCAGAACATGGACAAACAAATATGGTTTTTTTTGGAATGCAGTCAGACTCACACCTAACTTATAAAACTCTTCTATTCGATCTGGGGGTAACCATGGGCGGCCTTATCGATCTTTTCAGACACTCTTAAGAAGAACTCGATATGACTAGATCGATAAAAAATATTTGTGGACAATCCACACAACACTAGCCCCAAATTAAGCAGAGCTTGTACTATGGGAACCAGATAGATAATACAATATTTATATCTTTTTTTTTGTAAATAAATACTTAGTATACAATAATAACACCCAAGAGAAAACAAACATTTGCGTTCACCACACAAATATTTGTTCTCGGTGGGGATCGAACCCACGACCTACGGCGCAGAAGGCAGAGCCACAACCAACTGCGCTGAGAGGCCAGTCAAGTCAAGGAGAGCTTTTGTTGCCTGGAATAGATACATCTCTTGCTTGTCTCTAGTAGATGATATAACAGTAGCTCACCTATCGCTGTCAGAAGCGGACATGATCCGCATCCGTCCTCTGGCGGGGCTGCCGCTGCGGGAGCGGCTGCGAGACTTGCGCGGCGCGTCAGAGTCAGATTCCGAAGTGGAGATGGTCTCTTTGGACACGATCTTGGAACGTTGCTTGGCGCTGAGTTTCTCTTCCGCGGCTCTGGCTTTCGCTTTCTCGCGGCGGCCGATGCCTTTTTCGCCCTGAGGACATAACACTCAAGATTATGCCCAGATCATATAGCTCGAAAAGCCGACAAACTTTGGGGAACAAGTGTTCCCGAATGGCAATCAAAAACTTCAGAAACCGGTTCTAAAGATCGCGTGAAATGTTCTTCAATTTTTTTGTGGCGTCTTCTTGGAAATATATAAAGGTTCAGAAGCGGACGGACGTCTTCAAGCTGATCATGATGATAAAGAATGTTACCTATCTATAAATAAACAGTAGCCGAATTGAGAACCTCCTCCATTTTAGGAGTAGATATACAATATCAGCAGTTCCTATTACCTTCTTCCTGCCCCGTTTCCTGGGCGGATCGCTATCGCTGCCCGAGCCGCGTTCGCGTCGCTTCCTGCCTTTGCCTTTACGATCGTCACCGCGCTTTTTGCGATCTTTCTTCTTCTCACGAGGTGCGCTGAAAAAAAATGTATGGTGTTGTAGTTAGATTTTGGGGTTATTTTAGTCTGTAAAAGACGCATTTTGGAAAGGTATAAAAACCACCCAAACACCTGCGTCTGTTGTAATAATATTAGAATAGTTAAGCAATAAGTACTATTAGGACAAAACTCTTCAATGAATATAGCTACAACTCTGTTTTACTTTAGTACACGGCAAAACGATTACAACTCCTCAAGACGCCATCTTATCTCCCTCTACACTAGTGATGTCTCGTTGTCCGGTCCGATTAGGGATGTCCTATTATCAAAACCAGTTAACAGTACATACTCAATAGTCTCACGACGTAAGACTTACTTAACTTCCCAGGCTCGCGAGACATATCCACATTATATTTTAATGGCCTTACTTATAAAAATATGTCAAAAGATAAACAGTGCTTAAACTATTGCCATCTCTTACCACTGGGTTAACAACAAAAAGTGATAGGGCTAGCTTTATGCAATGATTAAATTTAAATAACGTTTATAAGTATGGCTGTAGATGTATAATAATAATAGGAAAAACTTACCCCTCTTCCCTTGGCCGGTCGCTTCCTGAGGGCGAGTCAGACACATATTCATCCCTCCTTCGCCCTCTGCCTTTAGATTTGCCTTCATTGGGCATGTCGGCGAACATAAGCGCGTTTTTGGTCTTCTCCTTGTATTCTTGACGCTTTTGCAGAGCTTCCACTGTGCTTTTTGCCGCTTGCTCTTGTTGCTTGCGGCGTTCGTCTTCCTGTGAGAATAATAAGGCTTAGTGGACTAATAATATAGCTTGGCGGTGAGAATAATATAGCTTGGTGGTGAGAATAAAATAGCTTAGTGGTGAGAATAAAATAGCTTGGTGGTGAGAATAAAATAGCTTAGTGGTGAGAATAATATAGCTTGGTGGTGAGAATAAAATAGCTTAGTGGTGAGAATAAAATAGCTTGGTGGTGAGAATAAAATAGCTTAGTGGTGAGAATAATATAGCTTGGTGGTGAGAATAAAATAGCTTAGTGGTGAGAATAAAATAGCTTGGTGGTGAGAATAAAATAGCTTAGTGGTGAGAATAATATAGCTTGGTGGTGAGAATAAAATAGCTTAGTGGTGAGAATAAAATAGCTTGGTGGTGAGAATAAAATAGCTTAGTGGTGAGAATAATATAGCTTGGTGGTGAGAATAAAATAGCTTAGTGGTGAGAATAATACAGCCTGGTGACGAGGATAATAGAATTAATTTCTGGACATAAAATGGAGAGCCGAAGAGAGCCTTCATACATTTTCTTCTGTAGTATATCTGAATTTTTATAAAACGCTCGTAACTAGTTTTTTTTTATTTTTTATTTAGGTTCTAGTTCTAGCTATTCCCGCTCATAGCAGAGAAGGTGGAGTTATTTTTCTTGTAAGGACAAATCGTTTGGATCAAAACGAATAATTTAGCTGAACCTTTATAATTTTCTAAACTAGATTCAGTGATTTTATATCTTCCAAAAAGACATGCGCGAGCGAAAAGTTCTAGCTCGATTCTTTCACCTGTTGCTTCCTGAAGGCCTCGCGTTGTTCCCGCTGTCTGTCACGAAGCGTGAGCTCTTCGTCATGTTGCCGTCTCGCTCTACCGACGTGCCACTGCGCCTGCGAGAGCAGGTCGGCGCATGTACGCGCCTCCGCCGCCGCCGCTGCGCCGCCCACGCCTCCTACGGCGCCGGTCTCGCCCGTCGCCGTGCTTAGCCGCTGGAAGTATCTAAACACACAGAATACGTATGAAGTTGTGCGATATGAGTAACTTTTTCTTATCCTGTCACTGATTTTTGGAACCAGTGTGGTGAAAGGGCTTTAAGTGCGCCTTAAAGAGGTTTTTTTTGTGCAGTTGACACGTTGACAGTTTTTTAGGTTCAACGACATGAAGGTTTCCTCACTATGTTCACTTTTAAAAAAAAAATGTATTCAAGTATTATATCAGCTATCTGGTTCCCATATTACAAGCTCTGCTTAGTTTGGGGCTGGGTAGTGTTGTTTGAATTGTCCACAATATTTATTTATTTATTTATATTTATTTATTTATTTTACCATTTGACAAAGTGCGCAAATATTTTGAGCGAAATCTGACTGACTGAAACACTGATTTGAATCCAAGTCCTTAAGATCGGAAGGCGGAGCCACTACCACTAGGTTAACAGTTATCAACAACATTGGAACAATATCCATAGATTGAGATAAGAGTTTTCATTTCATGACACTCAACAAGCACATACTGCTCGCGCCAGCTCGTGCGGCTACTTATCACAGTTGTAGGTCCATATCCAGAAACAGTGTTTGTCGTGCGGCGCCACCCGCCCGCGTGTGTGTGTGTGCGTGCGTGCGTGCGTGCGGGTGTAGGTACCTGTGCGAGACGGAGAGCTCGTGCACGGCGCGCAGCACGAGCGGCAGGTCGGAGCGCTCGTCCTTGAGCACGGTGGCGGCGCGGCGGCGCAGCGTGAGCGCCGTGTTGTACGCGAGCGCGGGCTCGTGCGGCGCCACCCGCCCGCGTGTGTGTGTGTGCGTGCGTGCGTGCGTGCGGGTGTAGGTACCTGTGCGAGACGGAGAGCTCGTGCACGGCGCGCAGCACGAGCGGCAGGTCGGAGCGCTCGTCCTTGAGCACGGTGGCGGCGCGGCGGCGCAGCGTGAGCGCCGTGTTGTACGCGAGCGCGGGCTCGTGCGGCGCCACCCGCCGCGCCCGCAGCAAGGCGCCGCGCGCCGCGCCCGCGCGACCCGCCAGCGTGTGCGCGCGACCCACCCACGTCAGCCACTCCACGTCGTAGTGCATGCGGAACTTGCGGATGCAGTTTTCGTACTGACAACATACAACATAGTACATACATACATTCAGGCACTCAACGCTGTCATATATTACAGCGTTTCAGCTAATCGCCATCGCCTAGATGGGCGCAGGCCTTCACGCAAACATGCTCACATTATTTGAGTTAAATCGAAATTGCTGTAGGTACATGCGATCAGCGTTCGGCAAAAATTATATGATAAATATACATTGCTGTCGTGTTTAGCATACAAATAAAATCTGTCGTGTAATTTAAAAATGGACTGATCTATTACTTTAATAACCCTTGGTTACCATGGAGGTAATTGGAGGTAATTTATCAAACATAAATAAGTTGCAAAATGCTGTTTCTTAAAGAAAAAATAAAAGGCTTCATCGCGAGAAAAATTAGTATTTGACGAAATGAGATCCAGTTATTTCAAGAAGCAAACAAATTATAGCCTAAATTCAGATTTAATGTACTTTTATCCCAAAAAAATAACAGAAACGGGGAACAAACTCCCAAGCGGGCAAAGCCGCTAGTATTCAATAAGCAAAATATTATTTGGTCTAGTACAAGTCCGTAGTTTATTGCCTGTTCTTCTAAGTTTGGTCGCACCACCAAGCTTTAAGACGTTTCAAAGTGTTCCTTGTGACACAACTGAATTTAAAAAAAAATATGCTGGTGGGTCTTAAATACAAAACTCACCATCTGTATAGCATTGATATACTGCTTTTGTTCTACGTAGATATGGGCTATGTTCATCCAAACGTCGGGGAAATCAGCTGTGGCTTCGCGAACTTGAGCGAAGATGTCTCGTGCTTCGTTTACGCAACCCTATGGAGGAGAAGACGGAGTTCAAATTGCAGTATTTGAATGATATTGGTCTATGAAGACTCTGTTAAAGACTAGGCTAGGCTTCGTTTCGTCGAACTATCCTGTGATGGCACCACCCTAAAACTTTACTGCTATTCTTATTATTTTTGATTTGTAAAAGGATCATACAAGAAACGATAGGAACCAAGCCGTAGTTTGTTGCCTGTTCTTCTAGGCTTGGAATTGGCACCTAGACTCATTAGTTTAGTTTAGTTTATTGCAAAAAATCTTAGGTAACATTACAGACATATCCAATACGTTACTTAGAGCTATGTACACATAGAAATATATAAAATTTACTTATTAGGAGACCTACATAAAACAAAATAATAAAATCTAGAAATAAATAACAAAAGAGATCAAATGTCCTATGTTATATAGAAAAAATAGTTAGATACTAATACTAACTCACCTAATTATAAAGAGCCTTAAAATAGAAAATATAGCTTTAAGACGTTTCAAAGTGACCCTTGTGATACAATATAGACACGTGAAATTTGGAATATCGTCAAGATTTATCTTGTTTTTATGAAGTTTCCAAGTTATTCTTGAAATTAATTAAAAACTTGACTTGATTATGATTAACAAGTCAGTTTCTTTTCCTTAATTCGTCAAACACAAAAGAAAGCTTTCAAATACAGATTTTAATTTAATTTAACATTGTGGTACATTCGACAACCTGTAAATCTGTATAAGATGTGGTTTACTAGGGAGGAAAGTTCAAGAATATTTCTCTTTTTGTACATAAAGGAGGGTATTTCTCAGTTTACCTTATGCGCCAAAACGCATCCAATCCCGTTAGCACCCCATATGTTCTTCGGATCGTTATAAAGCACTTGCTTGTACAACAATAGAGCTCTCTCTTGATGTCTTTTCTCTCTGTCTTTCTCACGGCACGGTTGGTGGAGAGTTTGTAACCAGACGTTACCTGGTAAAAACACAAATTGACTGCCTTTACTACCTTCAAATTCGGCAAATTCATCATCCGCCCTTGATGTGCGGGCTGGTTTTTCCGCAAGTAGGCCGCTGGCGGGCCCTTTTTGCGTGAACCTTGACACGTGTTTTTCGAACTTTTTTAGGTTCTACGACACGTCGGTTTCCTCACGATGTTTTCCTTCACCGTTTGAGAGTACTGGCATAGTGCACATAAATTTTTCGACAGAAAAACTCATTGGTACACGACTGGATTTGAACTCACGACCTTCGGATCGGAAGACGGGGCCGCTACCACTAGACCACCAGTGCTCCTTTAGTATCTTTAGCTCAGTGACTAGAAGCTTTTCTGCGCCGGTGCGCGGGTTCGGTACCCAGTGGGGATACGGTTTCTATACCCACCGTGGACAACAATTTGTATGGACACAGACTGCATGCCTATACTGTGCAGCAAGGAGTTATAACTAGTGGCACGTAAGCCTAGCGCTGAGCGATACGCGGAGGGGATAGCTGCGCATGTGTACTGTCGCGCACGGAATACAATCATAACTTCAATTAATTATTAGATAATTACAATCATTATTTTTTTAATGTAATATTGTCAAAAAGTAAGATATCCAAAGATTTATAGTAAGTAGGTAGGTAGGTACTTACCTAAGACATATGTGTTTACAAGTTTATGGGGAGAAGAAAAATATTATCTGTCAAAAACAATACAATTGAGAACGCGACAGTACACTGGATGTGCGCGGGGTGTGGTATCGGTGCGGGGAGGGGGATGCGAGGGGAGAGCCAATCGGCGCTACGCACGCCCGCCCTTCATCCCGCTAGCCCCCCTCAGGTACCTTATTTTTGACTTCTGCGCCATAACGGTAAGCGCTAAAGTTACGTGCTGCCTATACCTAAGTCTAAGTTCTTTCCCCAAATAGGTGACCCCGACATTTCACTACTAAGTTGATAGAAATACTCACCAAGTGCAATAAGAGAGTACGCGTCACTGGTATTTGAAGGGTTCTGCAATATCCTTTCAAACTTCTTCTGTCCTGGTCCCCACTCCTGCTGCGCTAAATGCAGGTTGCCCAGCAACGACCACGTGTCAGGATGCTCTGTGTTCACTTTCAGAGCTTCTTTGAACCAGTCGGACGCTTCGTAGATTTGACCTTTGTCGCGAGCCATGCATCCCAGTCTAAAAAGTAAAGTTTATTACTAACTAGTGGCCGCCCGCAGCTTCGCTCGCTCGTTCCCGTAACACCCCGTTCCCGTTTCTTTTCGGGATAAAAAGTATCCTATGTCCTTCTCCCGGTTCTAAGCTACCTCCCCACTAATTTTCTACCAAATCGGTTCCGCCGTTCTTGAGTTATAAATAGTGTAACTAACACGACTTTCTTTTATAAATATAGATTTTATAACATTTTTATAGTAATCTTATAGTCATCTAAAAATTATGTAATAACCTTATAGGTTTTTTCTGTGTCCTTGGTGAATAAAGATTATTTTTTCAACCTATATTGTCCCACTGCTGGCCAAATGTCTCCCCTAAACCCTTCCAACTGTCTCTATCCTTCTCTTTTCCTACCATCCTCGCTCAAAAGCGTCAAGGCCCAACTTTCATTAAGGGATTTTGAGGGAAAAAGGAAAAAAGGTATTAACAATAAAAATGTTTATCAGTACGAGTTATGCTGACACATTTCGTTGCCAAATGTTGTTTCCGTTTCGCCTACGTGTAGGGAGAAAAGATGAGACAGCAAAAATACGTTACATAGTTAGAGTTGTTGTCTCATCATTTTCCATGCAAAAGAGAGAGACACGTAGACGAAACGAACATTTGGTAACGAAATGTAAGTTATTTGATTTTTAGCTTCATCAAGAACAATATTTGCTTAGTTTACTTCTAGATGGCGCTGTATAATCCCGTAATGCTATAATACGTAACATGAATTAATAGTAAGTGTTTACCTCAAATAACAGTCGATATAATTGGGATGCTCCTTCAATATGTCCTTGTACAGTTTCTCGGCTTTGTTGTAAGCACACAACGCTTCGTTCAGTCTCGCTAGGTTATACATTGTCGTAACTGAGATGGAGTTGTAATATTGCGCGTCCAGCGATTCTGCGTCGGCTTTTTCTCTGCAAATTATCATCAAAAAAATCAAAAGTGTATTTATTCAGTAGGACCGCAAGGATCACTTTGAAATGTCTTAAAGCTAGGTTAATCTAGGTGCCAGTTCCAAGCGACTAAGCCTAGAAGAACAGGCAACAAGGTACGGCTTGGTTCCTACCGTTTTTTAATCAAATGGAATCAGTTGATGTATAGAATTCATAAATTAATTGATTTCAACAACAACAAGCTATGCTGAAAGTTACAATGTGATAAAAAAATCCTTAGAAAAACCAAGGTCACCAACATAACTAGTAGAATAAGTAAGTTGAAGTGGCAATGGACAGGCTATTTATCTCGAAGAACTGCCAGTCCTTGAGGAACAAATGTTCTCGAATGGAGACTACAAACCGGAAGACTAAATTTAGGACACCCACCCTATATGACGACTAAATAGTTAAGATAGCGGGGAGGCGGTGAATGGAGCTCAGAATCGTTCTTCCAGGAAATGTACAGAACAGGCCTATGCTCACTAGTAGACTTCTTGAGGCTGAGGGACTTCCATATTCCAGTGCTTTCCTTCGAACTGCGATAACGATGGTTTTTGAATGGAGTGGTCTATATTTGAAAACACCTTACCGTTGCAAAGCCTGTTCTAGATAGCTCTTCGCGTCGGTCAGATTGCCCAATCTGTAATGCAGGGCCGCGACATTGTTTAGAATCTCGGCAGGAATATCAGCGTCTACTTTTTCTTTGAGAATTTTCATCGCTGTACTGTACGCGTTCAGTGAACCCTGGAAAAGATTAAGTTTAGGAGTTTTTAATAATAATAAACTGTTTATTTCTCTCTTCACAAAGTAGGTAAACAGAAACCTTATAGTTACATAACGCTATCTAGTTAGAATGAAAGTGCATTGAGGCGACGTTAACACCTGTTTTGCGAGAGACTGGTTTCTCAGATAGGTTTAAAAATACCTGAAATACAGGTCACTAGGGCTCAACTTCGCGGGTTCAACTTAACTTGAATAACACTTACAATCTATGAATTCATAGGTAAACAAATATTCATAAGTAAATTTTGTTATTAAACGAGATTTACTTAAATTTTTGTAACAAAAAACAGGGTAGATACGAAAGCACTACACAATATGAGAATCTACAACATCTCTTTTAAAGAATAATGTGACGTAACTTTTCTCCGTTACTTTTATGATACACAATACTGTATTTCGACTACACAATACTGATTCGACTGGCCTCCAGCTCAGTTGGTAGTAGCTCTGCCTTCTGTGCCGTAGGTCGTGGGTTCGATCCCCACCGAGAACAAATATTTGTGAGGTAAACATTTTTTTTTTTTTTTTTTTTTATGTAATTAGCTGATGGAACAAGCATATGGCCCTCCTGATGTTAGGGGAAACATAAATGTTTGTTCTCTGTCTGGGTGTTATATTGTATTCTAAGTATGTATTTACAAAAAAAAATGTATTTAAGTATTATATCAGCTATCTGGTTCCCATATTACAAGCTCTGCTTAGTTTGGGGCTGGGTAGTGTTGTGTGAATTGTCCACAATATTTATTTATTTATTTATTTTAATAGTTGTTGGTGATCCTTAGGTCACAAATATCAGGTCCATAAAAGTCGGTAAGCCTCAATAAATACTCAAGTTACTAAAACTTTTTTGTTTAAATTTTTAAATGGCAACAGTTAGGTATTTCTCTAAAAATCTCATTATTTATTATTCTGTTCTAAGTCTGTAAAACCGAAAACTGCAGGATTACTTGGTTTCAATTACCTGCAAGTCATTTTGTTCCAATATCTGCGCCAGCTCAATCCAAGCCTCGACATCGTCAGGAAACTGTTCGGTGACTTTCTTCAAGTGTTGCCGAGCAATATCTCTTTTGGACTGCGACGTGGAATTCGCGTAGAGAGAGCCTAATATCTTCATTGTTTCGTAGTTGCCGGGTTGCGCTTTTAGAACTTTCTCGAAGCATTGGGCAGCCTACAAGATAAATCAGATGATAATTTACAAAGGAGTTTAAACAGATCTGATTGAGGAACAACAGAGAAACGTATAAACAGTCCCGTTATTCGAGTGTGATTAGGAAACGAGACGGCGCAGTTGGTTAGCGCAACCCCGTATCAAGGGGAAGGTCGTGGTCTAAAAATTATGAACCAAGTGGAATTGTGTGTAGTGAACCTACACACAACTAATTTAAATAATTAATTGATTTTTTGCTAATCTTAAGCAAGCTTATTAGCATGCCTTTTTTGAGCACGTCTGTCGTTTCAAAGAAAGCACACACTACGCTTCAAAGTAATAATAAAGTAGGTAACCTACACAGTATAAACAAAATTAAAAAATTCAAACTTGCGTTTTCAGTATCCCCTCTATAAATATACATCTGTCCCAATCCATAGTGCGGTAGAACAAAGTTGGCTGGCGCAAACTGTGTGGCTTGATAGTAATACTGAAAGGCTTGGTCGCAGTCTCCTTGCGCGTGGAACGAACGAGCGAGGTGGTGGCAACTTTCTGCACGCATCGCCTCATTTTCAGTATTGTGGAACGCGTGAAGGGCTAAATGTTGCACCTTATTGTAATCCTGGATAAATTAAAATGTGTATTTTACAGGGTGGCAATCAAGACTACCAAAAAATGAGAACGGGACATTTTTGCAGTCTTTGATAAACATGTGTAATTTTATTATACTTACTTATCTATTAAATAAAGTTGTGTTAGTTACACTATTTATATCTCTAGATCTAGAACGCCAGAACGGATTTGGCTGAAAATTGGTGGGGAGGTAGCTTGAACCAGAAGACGGGCACAGAATACTTTGTATCCCGAAAAAGTAACGGGAATGGGGCGAGCGAAGCCAGTTTATAATAAAATGAATAGTCCGAATGGGGCAGAAAATATTGGCTCACTTTAAGGTAGCAGCATCATCAACTACATAGAATAACCGCTCATGTGTGCAACCAACTAATACATAAATTGGACAGCTGCATATCTTATCATAATTATATCAGTTGATTTAAAAAGGGACAGTCGCTCGTGCCATCTAGAAAAAGCTTTGCACATTCCCCCTCTTCAGACAAAATAAACAAAATAATATAGAACAATTCTGTACCTTTTTAAAGAAGAAATGGTTAGCCAAATGATTTAAAACCATAGGATTTTTCGGATCAATGGCGTACGCTTTTGACAGCATGATGACAGCCATCTTGTTGGATTCATTCTCTTGTAGGTTCAGCTTTAGAATGGAGAGGCCTACTAGGGCACCAACACATTGTGGATCCAACTGTAGGGCTCTTTCGAAAGCCATTCTAAAAATATTAAACAGAATTTTATAGTCTATAATTATTATAATATTTCGTTGGGGAATAAGGGTTCTTGAATGGCGACCACGAACCTGAAGACGAAACGTAGGGCACCCACCTACCAGATGGACGGACGACATTGTTAAGATCACAGGAAGTCAATGGATGGAAAGAACTCAGAATCGTTCTTCCTGGAAATGTGTAGGGGAGTCCTTTGTCCAGCAATTGACTTCTTCAGGCTGATTATGATGATGATATTCAATCTAAATTTAATGTGGATTGTTTGAAAACAAATAATAATTGTAAATAAGCAATCTAAAGTTATCTTTGTTTACAAATAATTGTTAGCTTTAAAAAAATGTAAGCAACATCTTAAATCAATCGAATGATGTAATTCTGTGTAAATATCAATGACAAAAACAGATTTTTAGGTTAAGTACTACTAAGGCTGCGCTCACTTTACGAAAACGTACGAACACGTACGAACATTCCCGACCTTCTGAGTACTATGAAAGCGCTCACACTGCGTATACGTACGACAAACTCGCGCACAGTGTGAGCCTTTCATAGTACTCAGAAGGTCGGGAATGTTCGTACGTTTTCGTACGAATTCTATTCGTACGAAAACGGATCCAAAGTGAGCGCAGCCTTAGTCTTTGTTGACAATCATTTTACACCTAATTTTGCTGGAGTATAGATGCTCACAGCTATAAATTACCCACTAGGTATTTACCTAGTGCAAACTCATACTTTTTTTTTTAATAATTAATGCGCACAACATTATCTAGCCCCAATCTAAGCAGAGCTTGTACTATGGGAACCAGATAGCTGATATAATACTTAAATACTTTTTTTTTTGTAAATACATACATAGAATACTATACATATAACACCCAGACAGAGAGATTTGAGTTCACCACACAAATATTTGTTCTCGGTGGGGATCGAACCCACGACCTGCGGCGCAGAAGGCAGAGCTACTGCCAACTGAGCTAAGAGGCCAGTCAAAAATACTTACTATAGCTTATAGGTAAAATCCTTTTAAAATTTTATTCAATCTAGTAAATCAAATACCTTGCTTTATCCTGATTATTCAACTTCATAAAACAATGTCCCATGCCCAAACGTAATGCCGCCGGACTATCAGGATTAGTTCTCAAGGCTTTCTTGTAGAACGCCAGTGCTCCTCTATAGTCCTTACGATTGAATGCAATACAAGCCTTGCCGAGCAATGAAGGAACATTGTTTGGAGACTGGTTCAGGACAAAGTTGAACTGTGCGTCAGCCTGCTCCATTTTATCACCTTCGAGGAGGCAGAAGTACGCTCGGCCAAGTAGATGGTTCTAGAATTGACAGCACAATTTATTTATTTTTTAATTAGAGCCATGAATAATGTTGTAATAAGATGAACCATTAAGTTGAAACTATTTTGAATTCATTATATTATCACATCTAAACTAATATTATAAAGCTCAAGAGTTTGATTGTTGGTTTGATTGAACGCGCTAATCTCGGAAACTGCTGGTCTGAATTGGAATCTTTTTTTTGTGTTGGATAGTCCATTTATCAAGGAAGGCTATATAACATTACGCTATGACTAATAGGAAAGGCATCAATGCAAAATGTTGCAAGAATGTATGTCTATCCTTTTCGAAATGTAGGGACTTTTTTATGTCCATCCTCTAAGGATTATTCTATAAATTCTAGATTTTGACAAAATGTTCTGAAATAGAATGCTCCTTAACATTCTAGAATGTTCTTTAACATTCTGGAATGCCTGGGCAACGCCGGGCTTGTGTAATGGATGTAAATAACGGGGACGGGATCAGCGAAGCTGCCGGCAGACGCTAGTAAGTAATAATAATGAAATGAGCGTTATACCTGATCATACATAATGATCTTGTCGGCCATCGTGTAGAGAAGGGTTGCTTTAGTAAACAGTTCTTTCTTCTTATCTTTAGTCTTCTCCTTGTTGGCCTCCTGCACATAGTATGCGGCCAGCATGTCGAGGGCTCGCATTTGATCACGTTCAAAGTCCCTGTATTCAATGTTAGCATCCGCTCGGGACGACTCCAATATTTTAAGGAAGTCATCAATCTTTTTTTGCTTGTAATAAGCAAGCTGGAAAAATAAAAAAAGTAAACAAACATGGAATTTTAGGTAGTGCTGTCGTGTCACATTAAGGGCTTGTTTACAATGACATTTTTGGTAGTACGTATTGTTTTGGGTACATAAACTACAATTGAAATCTAAAAAACTATACTGCATTTTAAGCCATTTTAAGGTTATAATTACTTACAGCAATATTGATCCAGACGCTCAATTGTGAGCGTTCCTGCTGCAATATACTAAGAACCTCTTCTCCGGAGGGTAACTGTTCAGGATCTAGCTCGATCACCTTATGAAAAACATTAAATTTTTATTCTAGGTCACGTAAGAGTAGGAGATTTAATTTTGACACCCGGAATGTTCATGTTTTCCTTTCCATACCTCATCAGTGGTCATCAACGGAATTTCGAGCGACATTTTGATCCTGTTTTCAGTACCTTGCACTAATTAAAATCACTTCATCACATCACATTTCGCAACAATCTCAAAATACTTCGGTCAAAAACAAAACAAAATTAGTACACACAAACACAACCTTCCTTCCTTTGGCAGTGTTGCCAGGTTGCCACATTAGTTTTAGAAAAGCCTTTTCTAAAACTAATCCTGTCCAACTGCCATGCACCTTTTCTGAAAAGGGGCAGTTGGACAGGCTAGAAAGAAAGAGCTAGATTTAGCAAAAATGTTGTCATCAAGAGGTGCTGGAAAGGGCTAAAGCCTGGGCTAAAGCTTAAAAACAAAATCAAACAAAGTCTCGATCGCGCGCTCGTAGCAGGCACCCGCGTATTGTTTCTAATTGCGGAGCGTTGTTGGCTAACAACAATGACGCAACCTACGATAATTATTAACGAATTCTTGACATTTTGTCAGAATAAAATAGATACGCTTGACGAACTAAGCATAGTGCAAATATGCGTAAATAACTTTACAGATAATGAAATTGAAACCGGAAAATCGCTATTGTTTGAATCCATGCCGGGTGGAAACAGAAATGTTATTAGGAAAGGCGAGGACAAAAACAAGAAGAACGTAAAAGATGTCATCAAGTTATTCAAGGAAATTGACCCGCTGCAGCAACCGTCTTTTGTTGCCAAAGACTTAAATCGTCTTCCGGCTGTTTCAATGGACCATAACGATGTATGTCGATTATTAAAAGACTTGGCTTGTATGAAGTCAGAAATACAAAATCTACGTAATGACACCGTCACGAAGACAGAAATGACCGGCCTGCAGACAAAAATCAGTACCGATTTGGCGAACTTGCGCTCAAGCCTAAAAACACGTAATTATGCTCTGACTAAGGAGAAGAATACTTCTCTGTCGATTAAAGAATCAAAGATTATTGACACAAGTTCGATTACTACGACTCCAAAACGACAAATAAAGGAATGCAGTGATAAGCAGCCATTGTGTGCGCTTGAGCCACCGGTGGCGGTGGAAGTGCCAGTTTCAAGGTCAAGTGGCACGGTACAGGTACATACACCGTCTTATCGGGATATTATTGTCAATGACTGGCACAAGGACGAGGATGGTTTTAAAGTCGTCTTGCATAAAAAACGCAAGGCAAAAAGTAATATGTGCGGAACTGCTAAGCGCCCGACTAAAATACAAGTAGCCGAGTTGTCATCAACGATTTATGTATCGAGACTAAATAAATCGACTACGGCAAATGACATTAAAGAACACATAATAGAAATGGGAGAGTGTTGTTCTGACATTCAGCCGCTAACACAACACAGAGAAACAGATTTTAACTCGTTTAAAATAATTGTATCCAGAAGTAAGCTGCCTGTATTTTTGAGCAGCGATTTTTGGCCCGAGGGTATCAAGTTTCGGATGTTTCGGGAATTTGCACCACGGGCTGACAGCCGTATCAATACAACCCAGTATGGATAGAGACTCAAATATAACCATAATATCTTTTAACTGTAAAGGTGTAAAAAGATCAGTAGACCAAATACGAGAGCTGTGTAAGTGTGCGGACATTATTGCTCTCCAAGAAACCTGGCTTTTTCCACACGACTTAGACTTCGTGAGCCAGATTAACCCGGACTTTGACTGCATCGCGAAATCATCGATGGACCCATCTGCAGGAGTCATCAGAGGGAGGCCTTATGGTGGAATGGCACTACTTTGGAACAAAACCAAGCTCACGAAAGTGTCAGTGATTGAGTGTTGCGAGGATAGGTTACAAGCAGTGCAGGTTACCATTGGTATGCGATCTTTTACACTATTTAATGTTTACATGCCGGTAAATGACCCCGACAACTTGCCGGACTTTACAAATTGTCTTGCTAAAATAAACTCCGCCGTTGAAGAATCACAGGTACCAACTGCATATATTCTAGGTGATTTTAATGCGCATCCCGGTACTATTTTTGGCAACGAATTAAGTGACTTTTGTTCGGAGCAGTCATGGGTGTGCGCCGACATGAGCATGTTAGGGCCCAATACCTACACATTCGTCAGCGAAGCTCATGGCACTTGCAGGTGGTTGGACCACTGCCTGACGACTATAGCTGCCAAAGATACTGTGAAATCTATTAGCGTTATGTACGATGTTATGTGGTCCGATCATTTCCCATTATGTATAAAGTGCGACATAGGGGTGGTATGCAAAAGTGCGACAATAGTAAGTCACGTAAAATCGGATGGAATAGTGTGGGGCGTTAGAAATTCTAGTCAAATGAAATCTTATTTTAAATATTGCAATGATCACTGGAGTAATTTGAAGACTAAATTGGAATGTAAAGACTGTGATATTTTTTGTGATTTTAGAAATGAACATTGTGTATTTATTGATCAATTGTACCTGAACCTCGTAAATATACTACAAGAAGCAGCTGTAATTAGTGCTGGTTCCCGCTCTGGTGTGCGTAAGAAACGAAAGCAAATCGTGGGATGGAACTTTCATGTTAAAGAATGCCACGAAGTTGCTCGCATGAACTTTAAACTCTGGGTCCTCGCTGGAAGACCGTCATCGGGAGGACTGTACCAAGAAATGAGGGAATCTCGCAAAATCTTCAAAAATAAAATAAAATGGTGTCAAACAAACGAAGAAAATATTAAAATGGATATATTGGCTACTCACAGGCGTAATAAAAATTTTGTAAAGTTTTGGGAATCAACCAAAAAATTAAATGATAAAAACAAAAGTTTACCGATGTCGGTCGAAGGCTTGCAGGACCCGAAAGATATTGCTAACTTATTTGCTAAAAGTTTTCAAATAAAACCTGAACCTGTGGCAGGCTGCATGAAAGATGTACCTGCTGGAGAGATAAAAAATACCGTCTGCTTTGACCCAGAGCATGTGTCTAGGGCTGTGTATGATATGAAAAGGGGCAAATCCCCCGGTCACGACAAATTAAGTATAGAACACATCTTGAACGCGGGTGAGGACATTTTTGTTATACTCTGTGATTTATTTAACTTATGTGTTAAGTATTCCTACATGCCTGATGATATGATGAAAGCTATTATTGTACCAATAGTCAAGAACAAGACCGGAGACTTAGGTAGTGCGGCCAATTACCGGCCTATATCTTTGGGGACAGTGGTAGGTAAGGTGTTTGAGCGACTGCTGCAGCCTTTGCTGCTGAACAATATTAGTATTGACGATGCACAGTTTGGTTTCCGTCCTGGTCTCTCGACAGATGCAGCAATTTTTAGTCTTAAGTATACCGTAAATTATTACGTAACGCGTGACACATCTGTGTACGCATGCTTCCTGGACCTGAGTCGAGCATTTGATCTAGTGAATTATAAAATTCTTTGGAACAAATTGCTCGACTCGGAAGTTCCGATAGAAATTGTTGAACTGCTTAGGTACTGGTACGGAAACCAAACCAACGCTGTTAGATGGGGCGACACGACATCCAGCTATTATAAGCTGGAATGCGGGGTACGCCAGGGAGGGTTGACCTCTCCGGACCTTTTCAACATATACGTAAATGGGTTAATCGGGGAGTTGAGAAGCACTGGGACCGGATGCCATATTGGCGATGTATGTGTCAACAATCTGAGCTACGCTGACGATATGGTGCTTCTCAGTCCCTCGATTAATGGGCTTAGGAAACTCTTGGCCGTCTGCGAAAAGTATGCCAAAGCCCACGGTCTGAAGTATAACGCTCTAAAAACGGAGATGCTTGTGTTTAGAGCTGGGAAAGGCCCGGAGAGGGTGCCTGAAGTTTGTCTGAATGGTTCAGTGGTAAAGGTTGTGAAACAGTTCAAATATCTTGGCCATATAATCACTGAAGATCTTAAGGATGACCAAGATATCGAGCGAGAAAGACGGAACCTGTCCATCAGGTGTAACATGCTTGCAAGGAGATTTGCCAGATGCAGTGACGAGGTCAAAATTACCTTGTTTAAAGCGTACTGCCTAGGCATGTATACCTGCCAACTCTGGTTTAAATACAAAAGAAAATCGTTTAGTACCATAAGGGTGCAATACAATGACGCTTATCGCATCCTTATGAAAAAGCCCCGATTCTGTAGCGCTTCAAGCATGTTCGCTGAGGCACGGGTTCCGGATTTCTTCGCCATTATACGATCGCGAGTAGCCTCCTTTTGGGGTGGCCTCAGAAATTCAAAAAATGGTATTCTTCAGTGCATGGCCGAGAATATATACAGCCCTATGTACAGGTTTTGGCTCTCGGTACACCAGAGCGGAAACCGCAAGTAAGAAGTTAAGGTTTTAATTTTAATTTTTAGTTTTTTTTGTAATCTCTTTTGTTTTAATGTAATTTATGGGTTTTTTAATGCCTGAAATAAAAATATATTATTATTATTATTATTAAAATGCGAACGATTAGAAATTGTATAATGGAAACGTATTCTACGTGCAAAATCGAACTAAAATAACTTATATATACTTTAATATACAGTTTATGTAAAAAAGCTGAGTCTTCTTCGGAATCATTCACAGGTTTCAAAATTCAAAAGTTCGTATTAATAAACTTACACTATGAACTTTACTTGTTTTTTAATAGGGCAGTGTAATCGCATAACGACAAAGCCCTTAAAAAAAAAAAGGACTTTATTATAATTTATGGACGATTCCGAAGAAATAGTAGAAACTACCTAGAATAAACTTATTAATATCTGCTGAAGCAGAAGTTCAATGTTATGTATTATTATATAGGTTAAGAAGTTTGTTACCTACTAATAATAGACTTAAAAACATTCACACACCGCAACATTTATCAAAACTGAAGACACGACAGTGTTCAGTTTCCTCGCTATTATTCGGTCTAAAATAGAAACAAACTCGGGGAATTCGCCAATATAGAAGCAAAAATTTTACCATGGCAAAACTATACTATACCCACTTATTAATGATGATAAAGTCGACACTCCCTACGTATCTTCGTCTAACTGCCAGATACACACTTATACGTTTGATGCATTTTTGGCATCTACACATGCCAGTCTATCATTATAAATTACAAAAAAAATAAAAAGTCTACTCTAAGTACGTTTTTCTTAATCGTATAACTGTCCAACTTCATTATTTTCCCGCCATATAATGCTGTATCTTCCACATACAAACTTTGACGCGGGGGGGAATGAGGTGCTGGTGGCGGTAACTGCCCGTTACACAGTTCTTCCTCGGATAGCGAATTTTTGATACCCTACGTACAAATGTGTAACTACGCACTTACATATTTATACATCGGGATTCACTATGATTATAAGGTGTATCTAGGCACTTACATATTTATACTTTGAAAAGTTGTTATATCAAAATTCGGTAACTGACTTTTACATAGCTTTACATCGGAGAGTTATTGAATTAAAGTTATAGTAACCCATGCACTTACATAGTTCTGTGTTTGTGTTTTCATGTTATTTTAATCAAAAACTATTATTTTTATCCAATTGCAAAAAGGAGGATTTCTCAATTAACAACTTCAGATAACTTCGTTGTTTGTGAACCGATTTTGTTGATTCTTTTTTTGTCGGAAAGAAGGTAATTCCAATGGTGGCCCCATTAAAATGTTGAGGATCTGAAAAGGATCTTCAAAGTTATGAACAGAAATGCACTTCAAAAGTGCAAGGTGCTCTTTATCCCATGAAATATAAGTCGCTTTTCATAAAATGTTTAATCTTCCCCGCTGTTGTTGTTTTTAAGTTGCATCTCCAGTGCCATTCTCAGAAAATTTTATTGAGGATGACCTAAGCTGAATAGGTGAGATAATATCTGACAGCGATGAAGAACCTTTTTTTTCTTGCACCGCGCATTTCCCCCTTGCATTCTACGAACACTAACGATGATAGTCCTGCATCTTTTGAATTGCATGTCCCAGCTTCCCATATCTTACAATTTACCTTGCAAGCTAGTGGTGGAGGCTCCAGCAATGACACAGGGAATAATGACATTGCCTTAGCTCGTCGTCGCCACGCTTTTGTAAACCTGACCCAGAAAACTCAGAAAAACATCCTGAACCTGATTTGCCGGAATATAGCTTCTATGACCTTGCTTTGGCAGCAAACATGCCTGAATCTCCCCTACTGCTATAGTCTTCCTCAAGCATTAATATGCCATTATCATTGTGTGACTCTCCCAATTACGCACACCTTATAGCTCAACAGATAGACCAATTAGGCTGCATGGAGTCGCCTTGCCAGTTGTCTCTCCAGATGACCACCTAGGTTGCGCTGAGTTAACAGTACCCACTCCAGTGACATTACCAGTTCGCTTACCATATGAACAGTTATTAGGCTGCCCTGCGTCACCAGCCTCCACTCTGACGCTATTGCCAATTGGCTCTCCAAGTATGTCAGGGAATAATTCTGAGCAGCTTAAGGGAAAAGAGAGAGATGCGGCCTACTTACTTACTTACTTGTGGATTTGTCTCCACAAGCAGGCCGCATCTCTCTCTTCTGCTAACAAAAAATGAATGACTTTGAAAGAGACCTGCAGTTTGTGGCTCATTGGGAGAACTTGTTCGCCATTGGGATTTTATCAATAGATATTGTGACGGGAAATTGCGCCACATCTTCTCGTCGCAGATACCGCAGAGCCTCAAGACAAAAGTCTATAATCAGTGATGACTAATGGAACTGAGACGTGGTCACTAACTATTGGCCTCGTACACCAGCTCAAACTCAAATATGCTGGGAGTTTCACTACGTGATAGAATCAGAAATGAGGATATCCGAAGAAGAACCAAGGTCACTTAGAATTAGTATGCTGAAGTGGCAATGGGCAGGCCATATAGCTTGAAGAACCGACAACCGTTGGGGAATAAAGGTTCTCGAATGGCGACCACGAACCGGATGGACTGACGACATTGTTAAGATCGTGGGAAGTCGATGGAAGGAAAGGGCTCAGAGTCGTACTTCCTGGAAATGTGTGGGGGAGGCCTAGGTTCAGCAGTGGACTTCTTCAGGCTGATAATGATTCAGGAATTATAATGGTGATTGTGACAAAATCCCAAAACGACGTTTTACGTGTGAAGCACCCACTAGAAGAGATTTTACCATACGATACTACTACTAGTAAAGACTACTTAGTTGGTTTTGTTTTTCTTATTTTTGAAATAAAACAGGTTTTTTGTGTTTAGGTGAGCACCTACTTCCCTAAATGGTATTTTGAGCTCTTGTATTTTTTGTTTTATTTAAGATAATAATATAAGAACGACCAATATTAACAAAAAAATAATAAGATAAGTGGGAAAACCCCAAATCACGAATACAGTTTTACATTTAATACTAAAAATTACCTACCTACCTAAAATAGGCTTAGTTTCGTAAGCAAGTGAGTATTCAGCAATTAGGGCCTGGCGACCTGTAATAAGTACTGGTCAACCAGGCTTAATCAATTGCCAAAACAGAATAAGTATGTAGAAGCATATTATTAAATTATACGATTTCCAACGTTTAAACATGTAAACACCAGTTAAACAGAATTAGTCAAATAGATCTCCTAAGTATAACCGTGTAACAGGCAGTTACGATATTGTCATTCTTCTAAGTTCCCACGAAAAAGTGTGTATGTGCCACATACGGCATTTTATGCACGACGTAAAAATATGTAAGTGTAATAAAATCTAAACCAGTATAGATTTAAATAAAAAAAAAAAACCATCTTAAACTAGATCTACAGTAAGAGCATCTCAACAATTTTCACAGAAATATCTCAAAAAGGGCTCCAGTTATAGGCATTTTACCATTTTCAAATCTTAAAAACGCTCTCCTGTAAAATTTGTGTTTTGCAGATACACAACTATACGTAGGGAGTGTCGAAGTGTGAACTGACGAAATTAATACTGCATGAAGCGCATTGTTTCATAATCATAATTTAATAACTTGGTAATCGCGGTGGAAAGTTCTCGTATCTTAGGAAGCCTAGCCCGAAAAGGGCAACACAGTTTTTTTGCTTTTTTTTTAATTTTCTGCTCGCTGCCTTGGATACAAAATCTTTCCGCCAAGTGTTTTTTGTTTATCAAATGTTTTTTGTCATGTCGCGTCATGGTTTCCGTCTGTATTCTGAAGGTTAAATTATTTTTCTTGTTCTTCATCTCCGTTCCCTTCGTCTTTGTTGCATGGATTTTTCTCGGGCGCTGGAACCTCTGTCTTTTTGCTAGCTAAGTCCTTGTTATTCAGAATGGTCAGAATTTAATTTTCTCATGTTAACCTTTTCAAACAAGCATGGAAAAGGTCATCTCAAACCAAAAGATTACTTTTAACTTTTCTAACAACATTTTACAAACCTCGTCTGGCAGCTTGGAGGAATTAGAAATGGAGATGTCAAGGCAGGGCTTTCCCCTCTGCCGATCATATAACGATCTCGATCATATCCTTTAAATAAAACTGTTTTACTCGCAACCGCAGCCATTGTGTGTCGTTTCATGTCGCGAAGTGGAGCTCCGTGAAAATGGTGAATTGCATGGTAGTTTCTTGTAAAAGACGATCAGAGACATCAAACTTCCGGGAACATGGTATTTCCTACCACAAGGGAGTATTATTTTGTCAATTGCGTTTGTAATTTTGTAGAATTTAAGTTCAAAAGAAATACCGGTTGCGACAGATTAGCGACAGTATTACGACACCTTTGTCAAAGATTATACCTTGGTAGAAGGCATAGTGTTGGGAAAAGTTGAATGAAATTGATGAATGAATGAATGATAAAATAAACGTTAAATTATTATAACATAATGTGTTGTCTAATTACGTATTTGGTGTTTTTTAAACCCCCGACGTAAAAACGACGGGATGTTAAGAGTTTGCGGTGTCTGTGTGTGTGTCTGTCTGTCCCATCGTAGTTCCCGAACGAATCAACCGATTTTAATTTGGTTTTTTGTTTGTTTGAAAGGTGAATAGTCGGGAGTGTTCTTAGCTGTTTTTGATGAAAATCGGTACAAGATGGCTGCCGCCACGATATATCGGATTACATTTATTCACAAATCCCACAATATGGGTATCGTAGGTTCCAGTCATCAAACCCTCTACTCATCAATGTATAAAATAGGACATGACATAGGAGTGGGTTGGAACAGGTAAAATAAGAAACCTGTTCCGCCTGTTCCAGTTCCAGTAAAACAACAGTTCCAAAAACCTGTTCCAAAATAACTGCTGGTTGTGTTGCATGCAACATAGTATTTTCCGAACGCAACACCTGTTCTCTGCTTGTAACAGGCTATCTCGTTCTAAAAAAGGTAAGATGCGTACTGCTAGAATAGAGAAGAGCATGTTCCGTGCGTGGCGTCTCCTTCTAACAAAAGTAATCTCCATAGGCTAGAATAAAGAGACGCATGTTTCGGCAGATTCGGGCTGTTGTGGAATGGAACTGGAACTGGAACAGGCAGGGAACAGGCTCTCATTGGTTGGTTTAGACAACAGTTCCAAGCTGTTATTTTAAAACACCTGTTATTTTGTTATCTGTTCCGATATATATGCCTCACATGTTCCGTGCGTGGCGTCTCCTTCTAACAAAAGTAATCTCCATAAGCTAGAATAAAGAGACGCATGTTTCGGCAGATTCGGGCTGTTGTGGAATGGAACTGGAACAGGTTCTCAGTGGTTTAGACAACAGTTCCAAGCTGTTGTTTTAAAATACCTGTTATTTTTACCTGTTCCGATATATATGCCTCACTCCTAACATGACATCATACTCAAAAATAAAGTCGTGGGCGTAGTGAAAACATTTTTTTGCCTATTTTTATTTATTTTATGTCCTGTGCAGGTTTCCAAAAAACCTTGTTGCTTGAAGAGTGGACAGTTTTTGGCCAAAAAACAACTTGGCATGCAACAAAAACGAGTGTGATTTGCTCGGAACATTTTGCAGAAAGTTCTCAAACTCGGGCAAACAAACATCTGCGTTCACCACACAAATATTTGTTCTCGGTGGGAATCGAAGCAACGCCTCCGGCGCAGAAGGCAGAACTACAAACTTCGCTGTGATGTGAAGGCTGACGATGTAATGTGATTTCACTTTATATTTTTTTTTCAATTATTCAGTAAAAGACTAAACTTATGTGTACTATGCTATAACATGTTAAGAACTATTGATTCAAACTTATAACCATTAATAAAACAAAACAACTAAATTCAGTTCTTTTATTTTCTGACTGTTATAAAATGTGAAACCTGTTGTGCACTTGGAGGAATTAGAAATGGAGATGTCAAGGCAGGGCTTTCCCCTCTGCCGATCATATAACGATCTCGATCATATCCTTTAAATAAAACTGTTTTACTCGCAACCGCAGCCATTGTGTGTCGTTTCATGTCGCGAAGTGGAGCTCCGTGAAAATGGTGAATTGCATGGTAGTTTCTTGTAAAAGACGATCAGAGACATCAAACTTCCGGGAACATGGTATTTCCTACCACAAGGGAGTATTATTTTGTCAATTGTGTTTGTAATTTTGTAGAATTTAAGTTCAAAAGAAATACCGGTTGCGACAGATTAGCGACAGTATTACGACACCATTGTCAAAGAATAAACCTTGGTAGAAGGCATAGTGTTGGGAAAAGTTGAATGAAATTGATGAATGAATGAATGATAAAATAAACGTTAAATTATTATCACATTATGTGTTGTCTAATTACGTATTTGGTGTTTTTTAAACCCCCGACGTAAAAACGACGGGATGTTAAGAGTTTGCGGTGTCTGTGTGTGTGTCTGTCTGTCCCATCGTAGTTCCCGAACGAATCAACCGATTTTAATTTGGTTTTTTGTTTGTTTGAAAGGTGAATAGTCGGGAGTGTTCTTAGCTGTTTTTGATGAAAATCGGTACAAGATGGCTGCCGCCACGATATATCGGATTACATTTATTCACAAATCCCACAATATGGGTATCCTAGATACCAGTCATCAAAGCCTCTACTCATCAATGTATAAAATAGGACATGACATCATACTCAAAAATAAAGTCGTGGGCGTAGTGAAAACATTTTTTGCCAATTTTATATTTATTTTATGTCCTGTGCAGGTTTCCAAAAAACCCTGTTGCTTGAAGAGTGGACAAAATTTTTTGGCCAAAAAACAACTTGGCATGCAACAAGAACGAGTGTGATTTGCTCGGAACATTTTGCAGAAAGTTCTCAAACTCGGGCAAACAAACATCTGCGTTCACCACACAAATATTTGTTCTCGGTGGGAATCGAACCAACGCCTCCGGCGCAGAAGGCAGAACTACAAACTTCGCTGTGATGTGAAGGCTGACGATGTAATGTGATTTCACTTTATTTAGTTTTTTTCAATTATTCAGTAAAAGACTAATCTTATGTGTACTATGCTATAACATGTTAAGAACTATTGATTCAAACTTATAACCATTAATAAAACATAACCAGTAAATTCAGTTCTTTTATTTTTTGACTGTTACAAAATGTGAAACCTGTTGTGCATAACTTATTTAAATTACCTTTACCTAAAAACCCATTTCATTCATTATTTTATTCATCGTTCAATTTACCGGTCTAACTGAATGCCCATCACTAGAGATTACCTTAGTGTGAGTCTTGACACTGCGTAACTACGTTATATTTTTTATCTGTGTGCAAATTTTAAGATCGTGTGCGGGATTGTCAATGTGTGTGTTTACATGAATAGGATTTTGCTATGCGCGTGTGCCATGCGTGTTTACCTCGTCCCCCGTCAATTTTGGCAGAAAATATTGTTCGTGGATTTAAACGTTGACGCCTCCATTTCTAATTCCTCCAAGGTTGTGCATAACTTATTGAAATTACCTTTACCTAAAAACCCATTTCATTCATTATTTTATTCATCGTTCAATTTACCGGTCTTACTGAATGCCCATCACTAGAGATTATCCTAATGTGAGTCTTGACACTGCGTAACTACGTTATATTTTTTTCTGTGTGCAAATTTTAAGATCGTGTGCGAGATTGTCAATGTGTGTGTTAACAAGAATAGGATTTTGCTATGCGCGTGTGCCATGCGTGTTTACCTCGTCCCCCGTCAATTTTGGCAGGAAATATTGTTCGTGGATTTAAACGTTGACGCCTCCATTTCTAATTCCTCCAAGTCTGGCAGCAATAAGTACTTGAAAAAATAGGCAAAATTACCATGTCTCCAGCGTCTGTATAAAAAAAAAAAAAAACCGTTTTAAAAAAAGCAGTTCGCATCAGTGTGGTCAACGTAGGCGATTTATCACCATTTAGGCTACTCAGGACTAAAATCGGCGACGAAAAAATCTTAAAGGCGACTAGTCGCCTGTTAGGCTACTTCAGGGACAAGCCATTTATATTATCCGAATCGCAAATGAATTGCTTTTAATAAAAATCATAGTCACCCGACAGTCTGTATGTGATATTAAATAATTATGGCCACACTATTCTTGTATGGTTGGTTGTTTAGTTACGGGGCGGGGAATACCCAGAATTTGTCCTTGCAATTATGAAACCAAATTTAATTTAACTTGATGTTCCCACAAGGCAATAAAGTGAAATATACATGTATTGCTGTTAGTGACTACCGCAATTATTTATATTATGCTAACTACGTAGTTCAGGAAAATGTTTTGTCACTTTCTTTAGTTTCGTTCGCTTTGGAAATTATCCTGTCCGTGTACAAACTGTGTACGTGCCAGTGTAAAATATTATTTCCGTGATAAAAACATGGGAAAGCATGGAAAATTGGTGCTTTATCGTTGCTGGCAGACGATCCAGAATATTTTTGAAGGTTAGTATTTTATAAAAGTTTTTTTTTTTATGAATAAAGTTAAAGTTCAATTTAAACTAAAAAAATTATTTTATTATATATTTCCGCTCCTTTTTTTTTCTTTTAAGGGGACAGAATCTGAAATTCGGCTACATTAGGCTACCTGAGCTGTGAAAAATGGCGATATCAGTCCCGGCGTCGTTGGCAACACTGGTTCGCATCGCATCCGTACATTTGTACATTTTGATTTTGCGGTTTTGGATTTTTCCAGGTTTTGTGAATTAAAATTATTATAAAATTGTTGTATTACTGTCGATAACGTGGTCAGTACTGAAAATAAAATGATTAAGTGTTTGATTTCTAGTCTACAATCTCTCGTCTATGAACCAATGTCGCTTGAGCTGGGCCAACTAGATTTAAATTAAAAACTCATCCTCACTTCATCATTGAAGTCAAATTACAGGTACCTACCTATTTTGTGTTATTATAGACTGGTCTCATTCGATTAGGTGAGAACAAAATGTTGTATTGTATTACCTACATAATGATTTTAGTGTTCCAATGAACATTTATTTCTTCAATCATTTTCTGGGCTGGCTCTTGTATTAGAAAGTTACCTACTCAAATTGTACAATTTTGCAGTGTATCAATACTACTAGTTGTACCATGTACCTACCATATAACATATATATCAGGCATTGTAGGTTCTTGCCTGCGTTAAAGGATTTCTTCTGTCTCTGTGTTTTGGATTGCATACGTCTGACTAAGTGAAATGGCACCACACTGGAACTTCACTGCTATTATTTTTAATTTGTAAAAGGATCATACAAAAAAACGGTAGGAACCGAGCCGTAGTTTGTTGCCTGTTCTTCTATGTTTGGTCACGTGGAACTGGCACCTAGACTCACCTAGCTTGAAGACGTTTCAAAGTGATTCTTGTAATTGAACTGATTAAAGACTCTTTTGATTTATTAAGTGATTGGTCCCTGTCACTAGGTAGGTAAGGTAGGTACATAGCGGGATGTCAGTGCAGACCTTACGCCACCAACTCAAATTTGAATTAGTACCTATCCAATCCAGTAATGTGTTTGTAGCACTGTACAACTGACAATGTACTAATGTTGCAGGTAGTAGACAATTGCTGAATATCTAGATCTTCACGATGAGCTATCAATCTTCAGAAATAAAAAAGAAGAGAGTAACATTCAAAAAGTCCAAAGAAAACCAAAACATTAAAAAGCTGCTGAAAGACTTGTATTCAAAAATAGTTGAAAAAGATAGTAGGACTTCTAAACAAATAGAACAAGCTCTAGCATCCCTGTCTAAATACCCTCTGCCGATATATTCCGGGGAAGACTGCTTTATTTTACAAGGATTCAACAAAAACCTGTGTAACTATGTTGACAAGAAGATATTTGATGCATTGACATTTGCTGATGATGAATCAGAATTTTCCTTGCCCGAGTTAAAAACCAGCAAATCTATGGAAATTCAACCTACAGAACAAATTCAACCTACAGAACAAATTTCCATAAAACTAACAACTAAAAAAAGTAATTCTATGAAATCTCACTCGGAGACCAACACAAATTTTAGTTTTTCGGTGGAGAAGAAAACTGATGTAATCTTACTTGCACTAAATAAACAAAAACTTATGTTCCCTGAAAGGCCATCTCTAAATGTAAAAGAGTTAAAATTGAGGGTGCAAAATCTAGTCGATAGCACCATAACGGATTGGGGCTTTCTTAAGACTCTAATAGAACAAGGGACTTATATAAAAACAGAGATTCTTGACGGAATCCAAGTCTGTTCTGTTACAGACCTTGGAGAACAGCTCTTTAAGGGATGGCGGCAAACAACAAAGAGTAAAATACTTGATGATAGTATATCTTGGGAAGACTGCATTGAGAATCGGGATTATGATTACCGTCGCTTTCTCTATAGTAAATACCCAGAATTGGAACCATCATGGGTAGTGACTAGCTTGAACACAGTGCAAAATGATATTCCCATGTTCATTGACATGCCACCGGGGTCATATGATGTTGTTATGCTTGTTGATAAAAATGAACCGGAAATGTAAGTAAAATTAGCTCTTAAAATGTAGTACTAGCTTAATTAAAGTCGCAGATACTATAGAGAGCATTAGTGGCAGTTACCTCGCCTTCTGATCGTACGGTTGTGGGTTCACAATTTTTTCAACAGGAAAACTCATGGGTTCAGTTTTCTTGTTGAAAAAACTATGTGCACTATGATAGTACTCTCAAACGTTGAAGGAAAACATAGTGAAGAAACGGTATGTCCTCGAACCTAAAAAGTTTGAAAAAAAACATGTGTCAAGTGCACTAAAAGAGCCTCTCTGAGGCGCATTTAAAATCCTTTCACCACTACTACTAACTTGGCTAACTACCTACTGGTTTAAAAGAACCAGTGATACAATAAGAAGTGGAAGATAGCCCAGCAATAGAAAATTGACAGCACCCAAAATAGGAACACAGCAATGCGATCACTGTTTCTACCTTTCAAGTAATACCAGAGTCTAGGAGCTCTTTGTGAGGGGCTCGTCTGGGAAAGTGCTACTTCTTGCCTATCACTGATTTAGAGCACTGGTGGTCTAGTTGTAGTGCCCCGCCTTCCGATCCGAAGGTCGTGGGTTCAAATCCACTCGTGTACCAATGAGTTTTTCTATCGAAAAATGTATGTGCACTATGCCAGTACTCTCAAAACGGTGAAGGAAAACATCGTGAGGAAACCGGCGTGTTGTAGAACCTAAAAAAGTTCGAGCAACACGTGTCAAGGGTCACGCAAAAAAAGCCCACCAGCGGCCTACTTGCGGAAAAACCTGCCCGCACATCAAATGCGCATGATAAACTTGCCTTGCCTATTTCTATCGTGAAGCAGCATCGCAGTGTTTCGGTTTGAAGGGTGTGGGTGCCGGTGACATTACTGGCACGTGACCCTATATATCTGTATGGTATGCCTCAAGTTGATAGACGCAAGGCATTGCATCGTAGCGCACGTTCCTGACGTGCGTGACCTACGAGAGGATGCTTTGTTTCTGCGATGGTTACCACTTAACAACAGGTGGGCTATTATGATTGTTCCATCAGCAAGTTGTATAAAAAAACTACTATTTAACATCCCCATTATGACCTAGTTTACAAAAAAACTGTTTATATTTTTTCAGGCTTAGCTGCAAGTCCAGCGAGCTAACCTGTGAATCGAGAACTCTTAAAGTAGGTGATGTTATGTGGTTGGCTCGCAGCAAAACAAACAGTCAGGAGTTAGTACTGCCGTACATCCTCGAGAGAAAAAGAATTGATGACTTTGCTGCCAGCATAAAAGATGGAAGGTTCCATGAACAAAAATTCAGGCTAAGGAAATGTGGAATAAAGAATGTTATTTACCTAATCGAAGATCATCCGGGTAAAAAACATTGCGGGTTGTCTATGGCGACGTTGAACCAAGCAAGGGTAAACACCCGGGTTCAAGATGGATTCCTAGTGCATCACACCAGTTCCACACATTATACAAGAGTATTCCTGAACATGATGACTCAGAAATTGACTAGAGAATTGCATGTAGGTTTTTTATACTTATTTTAAAGAGAGAAAGAATTGTAAAGAGGATATTTTGGAAAGAGGACGCGTAATAGTTGAACATAATTGAACAATATACGCGACTTTTTCACGACATTCTCGGCGGCTTCACGGTTCAGAAAAATATGTATTTAAGTATTATATCAGTTATCTGGTTCCTATCGTACAAGCTCTGCTTAGTTTAGGGCTAGATAGGTGGATTGTGCATAATATAAAAAAAACACTGACTGACGGGCTTGGGTTCGTCTGTGAAAGCGTTGGTATGAGACGATACTGATGCCTTTAAAAGAAGAAGATAGGAAGAGGTTTGATAAAAATTAAAGATTTAGAGTCTAGCCTACCTAACAAAATGAAAAAAAAAACAAGTAAGAGCAAAGATTTTACTTTTGTACACCACTGTTTTTCTGTTTTCGTAAAATCTCTCCATCCAAAGGTTGTCTGTAAGAGATCGCTTTTAGCGATAAGGCCGCCCATTGTACCTATATTTGTAATGTTTCTGTTATAATGTGTTTTTTATGTGTACAATAAAGTATTAATCTATCTATCTATCAAAGAGACATTTTATAACTTTTGTGTTTATCATTCCAGGGAGTTCGTTTGCGAGGTTGCAACGTGAATTCGGGCGGGCGGGATCTAATGACCTACGAGTATTTCAACTCTACTTCTTCCAAGACTAAGCCCCTGACTATCAAAAGTCTCTTCATCAAAATGCTACTTCAACTAAAAGGCCTCTCAGTTGAAAAAGCCCTGGCTATTACCAACGTGTACAGTTCACCATCAGCGCTAATGGAAGCTTATGATCGCTGTGACCCTAGAGATGCTGAGCTGCTGTTGGCAAATTTAAAGTTCAATGCCATGGCGACTCGGGTGTCGCCCGCTATTAGTAAAATAATATACATCATATTTAATGAGTAAGGGGCAAACTAGAGGTGCTACAAAAATGTTCCACTGTTCTTCAAAGATCTCTTAATCGCGCCATTTTGAGCGTGTAAGCAGGACCTACTTTTTAAAACCCCGGCCGAAAAGAATTTGGGGCTATAAGTGCCTTCTCTTTGGCCGCACTTGGTGTGCGTACTGGTTTCCGCAGGTAGGCCGCTGGCGGGCCTTTTTTGCGTGACGCTTGGTTTGGTTTAAGAATCTTTATTACTCATAAGAATTTACAAAATTCACTTACTGAGTACATAGTTTAAAACTAACAAATTTATGGGTAGCGTATACATACATTCCTAATATTAAAAATAATTATAAGTTTAAAAAACTTGAGAAACCGACTTCATTGCCAAACGGCTAAACCGATTTTAATGAAATTTGTTTGGGACAATCTGGACATAAGAATAACCTTCCAAATAAAAAAATAATTTTCTAAATCGGTTCATAAATGACGGAGGCATGCAGTTACAAACATTAAAAAAATTATTAAAAAAAAAATGGCAACACCGATTTTAATAAAATTAAAATGGGACCAATCTGGAAGCAGTACCTTTCAGATAAAAAAATAATTTTTCAAATCGGCCCACAAATGACGAAGTTATGCGGTAACAAACATTAAAAAAAAAAATAAAAAAAAAAATAAAAAAAAAAATAAAAAAAAAAATAAAAAAAAAAAAAATACAACCGAATTGAGAACCTCCTCCTTTTTGATTGGAAGTCGGTTAATAACAAAACACGTAAATAATTTCAATGCGTAAGTTACATTTTTCTAGGTACCTACAAAAATGTACTTGCATACCCTGCTCAATGCTCGTTGAAGGTAGGAGAACAAAGATAATGTTGTCAACATGCAAGTTACGTAGATTAAGCGAGACTGGATGTGACAAGAGTGTAAATTATAGTTTTATTCGTTTAAGATAGTGTTTTCGTTTTTCTAGTTTTTGAAATTGGTTTGTAGATATTAATTAGAATTTGAACATTATTATTTTTTTTTTTTTTGTAACATGGGATCTTAGTATTTTTTTATGTTAATATGATTATATGACTATTGTTAGGACATCACTCAGGTTTTTTGCTGCGAGTTTATAATTTTTGGCGTGCCCTTAACGTATTTGATGGCTAAGTTCAGCTCACCATGATCAGATCTATATTTGAGCTCTTCCGCTAGTTTTCTGAGGAACTCTCGCTGCTGTGGTGTTTGATCGGAGTATATTTTAATGTCATCACCAACAACCTTGTTTCTGTTTTGTAATATGTTTTTGCATGTCTCCTGTGATTTGAAAGTAATTTTGATACAACGATTTTTGGTAGGGTTAAATTTCCCCATGCGCATGAACCATTCTGGTTCGGGGATATTTGTGTAGATTTTTTGTAGTACATTCATGACTACTTTTTTGTCGATTTCATTTTTTTCTTCATCCTGAGTTGATGCTGGTTCGGGTATGCCTGCTACAATAATGTTTTTGCTTCTTCTTTCTCTTTCATTTATTTCTCCTACTATAGCTTCTGTAGCCTGGGTCTGTGAAGATGTCGAAGCCACCGCCGGCGTCATTTTCAGTGTTTTTATTTCTGATTCCAGTTCTTTAACCTTCTTTTTCACATCGTTTTGTTCAGTAATTATATTGTTTGTGATAGATTTTATGTCGTTAATTTGTTCTTTCATAAAAATCACATCTGAGGATATTTTTTCCATGAATTCTCTTTGGTTACTGCCAAAAGTCGCTAATAGGGCCATCATTTGCGACATTTGGTTTTTTATTTCGCTGACTTCATCCTTGATGCTCAAAATATTTTCATCGTCATGTGGCGTCTTCCTCTTATTACGGTAAGCGACCTGGTCAGAATATTCTGAGTAAGTTCTCGGACCTATTTTTGGTGAGTCGCTTCTAGCAGGTGAGTTACGACGACTCATGATTATCTGTGTTATTGTTACTCACGCACTGGTTACAGAAGTGGCTCGGCGGGTGAAGAGCGAGACGAAAATTACAGGCCGTTCTTGTTACCCGAGGGGGTGAAGAGGGCTCCTTTAGCACCGCTTACGATCGCAATGTCGTAATTCACAAGATTGAGTTCAATTGAATTTAGCACTTACGCTATTGATATGATGTATGAGATTGGGTTTGATACAACTTTGAATTTTTAAAGTAAATTTGATAACACGTCTGGTTAGTACGCTTGCCCAGGCAGGTCTCCCTTGACACGTGTTGATCGAACTTTTTTTAGTTTTACGACACGCCGGTTTCCTCACGATGTTTTCCTACACCGAGCTACCACTAGTCCACCAGTGCTCCCTTCTACTTGTGTGTGGCCTCAAATATACTGTCTGTGGCCTCATAGCTCGAAAACGAATGCGGTCTTTTTGGTAGCTTTCCACCAAGTTCTGAGTTGGTCAGTCGGTTCACAGACATGTTTGGTAGAAATCCATGTGGCCATTTCCATGTTACGGAGATATTTATCTTCTGGTTTCTAAATTTATTGTAAAATTAACTTGTTCTAATTGAAATTATGATCGGAATTGTGTTACTCATTGACGGAAAAAACCAACTTAAAAGTATATTTCGCATTTGTTATTATCTGTGTAAAATTATGTTATTTATTGTGGTTTAGGTGTGGTTAAAAAAGGTCCTAGGCTAAGGCACTTATGTGTAAATATCGACCATGTGAATAAAATAAGTACCTTCTAAGTAGTTTTTGAAACCATTATTGTCATGCTCATTTGGTCATTAGTGACCTTATTACACCGATGGACCCACGACATTGCTAAGATCGCGGGAGGTCGGTGGATGAAGAGAGATTGGAATCGTTCTTCCTGGAAATGTATGGAGAATATTGTCCAGCAGTGGATTTATTCAGGCTGATGATGATGATGACTGTATTATGAATGTATTGTGATTGTGAAGAATTTTACTTACAGATTGGTCTTAGAGAAATTTAATGAAAATAGATTCTACAGTTTGGCCACAAGTTGAATTTACGAGTGGCCAGTTACTAAAAGTGGCCAATTATACCTAGTTTTATCCTAGATTACCTGTAGATATTTATGAAATGTAAGAAAATATCAGTTAGTTTCTGTTATGAATCTAGATTGTGTTATTATTTGATGGTGAAACCATCAAAGCCTCAGATATAATTTGTAACTGTTAATCATTTGTGTCAAATTATGTTAATTAGTCTTAAAAATATACTTGTAAAAATATACCTGTTGTAAAAAAAGTTGACCTAGTGTCCGTATAAATATCGATCATGGTTAATAAACATTGCCTCAAGGCGGTTTTTGATTCTAGCTAAAAAGTATTATACCGAACGATGACTCAAGCATACGTTTGTTTTATTTTGCAACTCTTCATGTCGATTATTTTTGAAAGTAGTTACCTACGTACGATAATTATGTGTATTTTCCCAGTGACAGTAGGTACAACTACTCTAATATCAACGCTAACTGTCCGCGATAAAAAACTATTCTTGACTTCTCGGATACATTTGACTCATTATTGTTTTATCTGACTGATAGCTTAGGTTTGGACAAAGTAAATTCCCAATATATTTTCCAAGAATTAGCGTTTTTTTTTCATCTATTAAAAGTAAACAGAAGTTTCCCGCAATTTGCCTGACTGAATAAAACACCATGATAATACATATATTTATATATTTTATTAAACATAAACTTACAGTGACGAAATAGCAGAATTAGAAAGGATTTTTTTATAATCGGTTTCGTAAACTTTGAACAATATCCATAAATAGTTCAGATAGTAAGAGCACTTTAGGATGGAATCAACATTTCCCAGTTTACAAAATAGCGTGCTAAATTACAAAACCAAAAGAACATTATTTGACTTGGCACAACTAAGTTTCCAGAGATTCGAAAAGTAGCTGAGATTACCTACAGATAATGAGGTTACAAACTTAGTTATGCCAAATCACAGCAGGTACTACATTAGACCCTTATTTTCATAATCACATTGCGTTCCCTTACTATAAAGCCATTCTAACAATAGTTTCACAAAACTAATTTCACAAACTACGTGTACATCGGCAAATTTACTCTCTTGAAAATACCCTCGTAATCGTTTTGAGGCTTAACACTTAACATTAATAAAATATACTTATCCTAGTTACATCTTTGAAAGGTGTGTGAAGTATTCGAATTTACAAAACGCAAATGCAGTGCAAATATTTGAATTTTCCATAGGTATATGGCACAGCTTAATAATACAAAGAATCTCGATGTTATATAATTATATAAATCATAAAGATATAATCAAAGTATTAGTTAAACAGGGCAAATTTATTTTGACTCACTTTTTTGCTTTTCGCTCAATTAAACATATTGACTATTAGATATTTACTTAGCTGCCAAGGTGACAGTAACCTTACAAGCAATGCACCTTGCAGTTCTGTAGAGTGGCTCTTTATTGACAATAGCTGATAATATCATACCTACAGATATATTCTTAAATTTAAATGACACAAACTACATTATTGTGTAGTAAACTTAATAAGGAAAGTTAAAAAATCTGAAAAATAAATGCCCGAAACATACAATGAGAAATAGTATGAAATCTTATATAAAATGTACCTCTACATAAAAATAATTATAAAAGTTATAAATTCGTACCAATGCCATCCACCAATAAAATAATATCAAAAAGTGCGAAGGACTATGAGATTAACACACTTTGGTTGAGTGCACAAAAGGACAAAATAAAAAAAGGTTTACATAAAATTAAAAACTATGAAGGGTGCACAGAGGATAATATTATAGTAGAGTGAAAATCGATTGATTATTTAGAGAGTGTGGTAGTTTCTCTCGGTTTGGTTCTTGTAGTATTTGAAACCCATGAAACCAATGGCAAGGAGGCCCAGAGTCAAGACGATTCCTCCAATGAAGCTCGGGCCGTCGAACCTGCGAAAGAAGTATAAATTACTTAACATACTAGATAAACACCTACAGTTGTAGACAATAAATATTGCACATCGGCTTTTCGGCTTTGTAGAGCGCTCTCTCTGACGCACACTGCGCCCTATGAAGCCAAAATTAGCCGATGTACAATATTTGTTGCCTACTACCTGTAATTATATTATAAGCATTGCTTACAATAGTAATTCTCAAGCTGGGTATTTACTAGAGAGATTTATCAATCTAGCTGTAAAATGTGGGGCGTGCCAAATGTAATATTTAGATGTGCCTGTAATTACCCCTTGTAGACATCCTCAAATAAATATAAAGGGGAGGCCTATATATGCGCTAAAGCTAAAGCAGGAAGGCGCGTTGCACTTAACATAACATTAAGCATGCATTTATGGAAATAAATATTTTTACATGTTTATTACGGATAAATCTGAGTTATCTATGGCGAATCGAAGTTGTGGGGCTGTTTCTTTTTCGTTAGGTACGAGAGTAGTGAAAGTAAGTGATGACGAATGATAGAGGTGAGTGGATAAGGGCAGGAAGATAATGAGGCATGAGAAGTTTCCTAGAAATGCATAGGGGAGGCTTATGTCCAGCAGTGAATTTCTGATGATCAGAAATTCCTGCTGGACACTGAATGACCAGAAATTTTAGCCATTTCTATCAAAAACATACCCTCTCGCTTTTACTAGGACGGGTGCTTCTGATGCAGGCTGTTTGGGGGCTTCCGTAGTCTTTTCAGATACGGCGTGGGGCGTTGTTGGCGCATCCTTGCTGCCAGCAGGTTTGGTTTCGTTAGCCGGCACAGCTTTTTCCTCAGGTTTTACAGTAGGTTTGGGAACAGTTTCTGTTTTTTTGCCATCAGTTTTATTGTCCTCCGTCTTGTGGTCTATCTCCTTCTTATCTTCTGGAGTGTTTACCTCTGGCTTTGTCTCTGTTTTTTTCTCATCAGCTTGTGCGCTGGGTGTCGTGGCATCAGAAGTTTTTTTTGAAGCAGGGGTTGGGGTTGGTGTTGTAACCACTTTGACTATAGTTTTGTCCACTCTTTCAGTCACTGCTGCTGTAGTTACCGATGCAGCTGGAACTTCTGTAATTTAAAAAAGAAATATTATCAGCAGTTTCAATTTTTAAAAGAAATAATAATCAATCTAATTTAAGTCACACTTATGTCCAGACTCGTAAGAAAAAACCTTGAGTACAGACTATTTGGTAAACAAATCTTACAAGATTCATCATCATCATCATCAGCCTGAAGAAGTCCACTGCTGGACATAGGCCTCCCCTACACATTTCCAGGAAGAACGATTCCGAGCACTTTCCATCCATCGACTTCCCACGATCTTAACAATGTCGTCGGTCCATCTGGTGGGTGGGCGCCCTATGCTTCGTCTTCCGGTTCGTGGTCGCCATTTGAGAACCTTTATTCCCCAACGGTTGTCAGTTCTTCAAGCTATATGGCCTGCCCATTGCCACTTCAACTTGCTAACTCTATGAGCTATGTCGGTGACCTTGGTTCTTCTACGGATATCCTCATTTCTGATTCTATCACGTAGTGAAACTCCCAGCATAGCTCTCTCCATAGCTCGTTGCGCGACTTTCAGCTCGTTGTTGTTTTTGCAAGATTCATCAGACTTGTGGTAAATGCGCCGACTCGGTCAATAGCTTCAAAAACAAACTCCACAACTGGCTACGAACTAGTAAATCAGTGCTTTATAGTGACCTAATAGAACAATGACAATATCAATACGACTATAATTCAATACTGTTTGACTTAGACACATCAGCAAAAGCTGCTCGTCTATAAATAAATATGAAATGCATAAAAATTTATGTTTTTAGGGTGTTGTCTAAATATTTAAAAATCGAAATTATTAGCAGTAAACAAAATAATCTGGGCATAGTGGCATATGAAGATGTTCCAGAATTGTATCGTAGTCACAAGATGAATGAATCTAATGTATATTTTTCTATTAGTTATCAAAAAACTCATCCATCAATTTACTAGAAGAAAAATGTGGGTAGATCAAATATATTTTACCCTGCTTCAATTGATAATTTCTAGACCAGTCTTTCTCAGATAACTTGCAAATTCTAGTATTTGACAAAATCCATCAGAGGTTTAGTACGTACAAACATAGTCTAGGGCTGCACTCCGACCCCCATCATTAGTTCTAGATATAGACAATAGATAGGTAGGTTCATCTGTATCTACAAATAGGCAGCTAAAGATTCATAGTGATAAATTGAACTATTATTGGACGTGAGATGGCTCACACGCGCAAGCAAATACAATTATGCAAATGAAGATTTGATCTATCCAAATATTTCATGGTCAACCAGATAAGAACGCCCAATGATCGTTATCTAAACTTATAATAATAAAAGAGCGAAACTATGTTGGAAATAAAACGTTAACTGCGTTCAACATTCAATAAAAAAACAGACATTACGTTATAGTTGCAGAGTATCTACTACGCATGAAATAAAATGAAACCTATCGTGAGAAAATTGTAGATTTTTGATTGTGCAATGTTAATGCTTACCTCTTGGAGGTATTGGTTCCACTGCATCGCTGAGGCAGAGGCACAGTGACAATGAAATAATACAGATGATTACAGCCGTCTTCATGTTTGCAACGTTAAAATACAAAGTTTAATAATTTTTGGAAAATTCTAGCTACGCGTCCAGAAAATGGCCGATCTTATTTTCACGAAAAAAGAAGAAGCAGATTTCTATGGAGTATGTGTGCGTATACGTATGTATATCTACATTTGTGTGCGTAAATCTTATATTTCAACTGTCAAAACTGACATCTCAACTGTCAAATGTCAAGAGGTCAATGTCATGCTTGCTTCTGCTTGCTACTGTTCTATAATTCTTGCTAGGCTATTTCGAGATGCAAGCTACTATTTACGAAATAAAATCCACCGGAATAATAAATAGGACAGAAATGCGATGGCTGCAACAGCATCGGTAATTAATGATCTGTCTTATTATTATCATCTGAAGAGTATTTACCATTTCCTACAGCACAGACGACTCCAATGCCTCCAGCAGCGTTGGGAACCAACTCCTACGCAATAGAACTGGGCAGTCATCACTAATGAGAAGAACTTTTAATTCTTCAGGGCTGGACACTTCTGCCACATGCCAGACACCTCGTGGGCTTTAATCTTCAGTGGGCTGAAGATGTGTGTCAAACTTAGCGCTAGAAAGTGGTAGACCAGACTTTAGTGGGTTTGTGATGTGTGTTTAAAACCCTGCCAAAAGTGTGTGAAGTCAGATTGTGAATGAAGTATAATTAGGTAGATGTGTGTGATGAAGTAACTAGGTACCTACTAATGATATCTTCAATGTTGTATCAATGTTTTCATAGCGTTAAAGATTTCATATAAATTATCTTCTTTAAGAATTATTATTCTGAACTGATTATTGTTATTATTCTGACACACTGATTCATTTTAATTTAACTTGAATTTTGTATATTGTTCTCCGACAAAGTATGTGAGCCGCTTTCTTACATACCCTATGATCTTATGGTTGTACCATACTTCTTGCAAATAAATATATTTCATTTCCTTTGTTTTGTACCACCTGTCGAACTACTCAGTAGTTACTGAATTGCAAATGCAGAGTTATTGGTGAAAGAGACTCATTTCCTGTAGGTTTAATTTGCTCAAACTAGGTATAATGTAACTATGTTATTCGGGGATAATTTAGCATTATAGTGGCAAAAGAAGTTTATCAGTCCAGTAGTTTTTGAGTTTATTCGTTACAAAAATACAAATCTGTACAATTTATAATGATGATGATGATCCACAGTAGCCCAAACAAGAGATGAATGGAGAGAAGGAAGGGAGGCCTTTGCCCTGCAGTGGGACACAACAGGCTTTTAATAATAATAATAATGATGATGATAAGTTACCTTTAAGTACATACCTACCTATTTGCAGAGAAGTCCCATTTTCCCACAGAACGCCTACCTACATTATATGATTATAATGATTACCAGCTCCTCTGAATCCACCATCAGGTAAGCTCGTTGGCAGAGAGCACTGGTGGTCTAGACGTAGCGGACCCGCCGTCCGATCCGCCTAAGGTCGTGGGTTCAAATCCAGTCGTGTAAAGTAGTTTTTCTGTAGAAAAATGTGTGTGCACTATGCCAGTAAAACATCGTGAGGAAACCGGCGTGACAGTTCGAGCAACACGTTGGTGTCAAGCGCCACGCAAAAAGGGCCAACTAGAAGCCTTGCGGAAACCAGCCCTCAGTGCCTTACCTACCTTATTCATAATACCTAACTAAATGCAGTAGATCTACAAAATCATGTAGGTAAATAAAACAAACATTCCACAGGATGGATGTTAGCAATGACCACTACTACGCGGGCAAAGCCTGCCGCGGGCGGCCGCTAGTTCATAAAATCTATAATAGGTATGTATAGTACAGTCACGAAAAACGCCGTAAGATGCTTGATACTAACTATTATCTATTCTGTGACGTTACCGTGTCATCATAGTAACTACTAGCGTATCTGTAATTCGAAAATATCTTAGAGTCACGAAATCTAACATCATCATCACCCTATCCCTGTCGTAAGAACCACCCATTTTTTATTTTTTTACCTAATTGCATCCGGTAGAAGCCAAGGTACGAGAAGATTTGACTTCCGTAAAAAAAATGTTTGCTAAATGTTTGCTAGTGTGTATCATCAACTTATTATTAAAAAATGATGAAAGCTTTTTATTAAAATTCGATTATATATAAATGCAGTGAGATTAAACGTAATTAAGCTTACAAAGAAAGAATAAAGAAAGATAGTGGAATATTACAGAAAACTTTAACCCAGAAAGTACAATCAAAAATTAAAAAAAAGTTTTGCTAAACATGCCGTGGTGAATATTGCGTAAATATAAGAGCGCCGCCAGAAAATACAATTACAAAGCAGCGCAGGCAGCGCACACAGCACAGCACAGCACAGATTTATTGAATGAATGAATGAATGAGGAGGACAGCTTGTGACGTCGAAAACATTAAAATGACAGACGACATTCTTTTGACCTGTATATACACAATACTCTTCCTCCAAGGTTCCATTTCCGAAGTTACAAGCCAATGAGCAAAGAGAATTTATAAACCTCGTCAATGAGGTTAAAAATCCATTGCGATGAGGCTAAAAATAAAACATAGATTTGAAACTCCCAAATCTATATTTTATTTTTAGCAGACTTCAGTAACCATGCACAAGTACCACTACTCTACCTACTAAGGTAGATAGGTACTTCTTCTATTTCGAAATCCTTTATTTTATTTTTAAAGAATCCCATAGCCTAGAAATAGAAAGTGTAAATGAGCCCATAATAGTCTGGCTGTATACAACGCCTCAAGGTCATGTTTGTATCCTTGATAAATGAACCATCAGTGTGTTTCTAAAAGGGATTCCCTTGGCGGTCGTTCTAAAAACTAAGTTTACACGAGTTATAATGGAAAGGGCTTAGTCGCAGAATACTTGGCAGTTGGTGAGGTAGTTAAGTGTTTAGGAAAGTACGTACCTGCATAGTTTTATAGCTCTACACGTTCTAGAAACAAGGGACTTTAAAATTCTAATAGCCAGTTAATTTTTTTGGTGACAATGGGACCAACCCAAAGGTAATTTGAAACAAAAAAACGGAGACATTAATGGACAATGTACAAACCTAGGTACCTACTTAAGTATTAAAAGTATTATCTTTTAATACTTAAGTAGGTACCTACTTGCCTAGGCGCCTGATATGATCAAACAAAGAGCTTTCTTTTTTGATGTCTGATAAAATTGCACGTTAAAAAGATTAGGAAAATGCTTACCTACCTTGGAGACATAAATTTAATGAAGCTTCGACTTTCGTAGGCGATGTTTGATTTTTCCTCTTGGTGAAGGAGACCCGTAGCACAAAACAGTTTTGTGCCCGTTTATAGGTTCTTGCCGAGTGCTGATTAGGGCGTTGTGAATACCCACATTTTTTTAGTAATAAAAACAAACTTGGCTAAGATAAAGTCTTTTCTTTTAAAATAAGTTCCTTTAGGGTTTGAGCTTACTATTCTTGCATTATTATTATGAGCTATAGTGGGCTAGTGGTAGCGGCCCCACCTTCCGATCCTACGGACGTGGGTTCAAATCAAGTCGTGTACCTACCAAAAAGTATTTCTGTCCAAAAATTTATGTACACTAAGTATGCCAGTGCTCTCAAACGGTGAAGGAAAACATCGGTAGGAAACCGGCACGTCGTAGAACCTAAAAAGTTCGAAAATATGTGTCAAGTGCACGAAAGGAGCCTCTTTGAGGCGCACACCACACTTGGTTCGAAATAATCAGTGACACGATAAGAAGAAGATTAGTACCTACGAGTATGTGTATGAAATTTTTTTTTGTGGATAAGCTTTGTGAAACTGGGAGTAAGTTCTAAATAACCTTGGCATTGACATAAATAAATTCAGCCTTTCGTTTTCTTTTCACAACCTACCTACGTTAGGAACTTTTCTCGTAAAGGTAAATAAGTAGTATAGTAGAATAGTGTAGTAGAATAGAATGTAATAAAAAATTTATTCGAAGCAAAGGCACAACACAATAAGATAAATAAATATATTGAACTATCTATGTGTAAATCTATTTTTTTTAATACAAATAATAGCAGATGGAACAAGCATAATGGCCCACCAGATATTCAGTCTCACGTGCCAGTAATTACACCGGCACCTTTCAAACCGAAACACAGCGATGCTGCTTCACGGCAGAAATAGACAGAATGGTAGTACTTCCCCGGACTAGCCTCACACAAAGAGCTATAATACCTCAAACACTATTACAGATTACTTACTCCTTGTAGGCCCGTAATCAAAAACAGTGCTGAGTCTGAGTCGACCGTCGAGCATAGATTTTATTTATTTCTTTTACGAAGACCAACAGTTTTCTAAAACTTAATAACTAGTGGTCTTATAGTGTACCTATACTTAAATTTAAATTGCGTTTGTATGGCTGTATGTAATTAATATAATCTAATAGGTTATCCAATTAGGTACTCACGAATGGCTACAGAGTGGCAGATAGAATACGCGCTAACAAACATTTACGGCCATTTTGACAGTACCTACACCATAGAAAAAAGCAGCCAAGTGCGAGTCAGACTCGCCAATGAAGGGTTCCGTAGCACGACGAACTACAAGAACCTCTATATTATGTTACTTGATGTAACATAATAAGGTTCTTGTAGTTCGTCTAAAGGTAAACTGCGGTTTACGGTTTATGACGTATAAAAAAAAACTACTCACTAGATCTTGTTCAAACCAAATATCGTTGGAAGTTTGCATAGTAATGTACAACATATATTTTTTTTAGTATTATCATTCTCTTACTTTAGAAGTTAGAGGGCCAACTTTTTTCCACTTTGGAAGTGTCTCTCGCGCAAACTATTCAGTTTAAAAAAAAACTATATTAGAAACCTCAACATCATTTTTGAAGACCTATTCATAGATACCCCACACGTATGGGTTCGATGAAAAAAAAAAATAAGTTTCAGTTTAAAGTATGAGGACCCCCAAAGTTTCTAGTTTTTTTCTTTTTTTATGTAAAAATCTTAATGCGGTTCACAGAATACATCTACTCGCCAAGTTTCATCAGTCTAGCTCTTATGGTTTCGGAGAAACATGGCTGTGACATACGGACGGACAGACAGACAGACAGACAGACATGACGAATCTATAAGGGTTCCGTTTTTGCCATTTGGCTACGGAACCCTAAAAATGACAAAAATCTATGCTTGAGTCTCGACTCTGACTCAAGCACTGTTCCTGAATACGGGCCTAAGAACTGTTTTGAGGGTTACGGGCCTATGAACAGATTGTGTACCTATCCCATAACCCAATCCATTCCCGTCAGTGGTGTCACGAACCACTTGACTTCCACAAACATCTATAGTGTTGGGTCCGGTTTCACTTCTGCTTTTAGATAAGCGTGAGAACGCAATACCATGACATAACCTTTGTTGTCTTTAGCTTGAATGAGTTAAACAAGTCAGAAACTTATGTTTTACCTACACCAACCAAATTATAATACGTTACTTATTTTTAGGTACCCAACTCATTCACTTTTGTGAGCTATTCACATAATTTGTTATTTATTTTATAATGTTTAGAACACTAAATTGGCCACTGAAATCTATGATTTCACCACATTTTATGGTATTTTCATTTCATTCCCAGAAAATTGTCGACTGCAACATACCTAATACATAATTCGAGATTTTCTTGCAACGAACTTAAAGGATCATAAAAGTTTTTTGATCAATAGTGTCTGAGTCTGTTATAAATCTTTCGTGTCACAATTTGGAACGCGATAAACTCCGAAACTACTGAACGGATTTCGATAAAATTTTGGAACTGCCTAAAATATGGTCGGACTTAAAATATAGGATAGTTTATATTCAATATTTAGGTGTTATTAATTTATAAGGGGCAAAAGTTTCGAAATCTATGTCTATCCCTTTCTATCACGTAGGGACTTATATATGTCTATCCCTTTCTATCGCTTAGGGATTTTTCTGAAAATTCTCGACTTTGACGAGGAAAGAACGCTCTAGAATGTCTTTGAGGTTCTGGAATGATCAAATTTAATTCGAAGACTGAAATTATTCGGCTAGCATCCGGAATGCATCCAAACGTTAGTAATCCACAATTATCTAGAATACTCAAATATACCCATGCAAACGGTTTTGAATTCTAGATTTGGACAAAATGTTCTAGAAAATAGTGCCCCTAAACGTTATTGAATGTTCTTTCATCATCATCATCAATTGATATCAGTCCACTGCTGGACGTAGGTTCACCTTGAGTAACAAAGGCTATAGTTGTCTGTTTAAAAAATAAATGTCCACCCGTGCGAAGCCGGGACAGGCAGCTAGTATAAAATAAAATAAATATACTTACGCAACACTATCACGCCCCGAATGAAGCCGAGTTTTGTACTATGGGAACCAGATAGCTGATATAATACTTATAATACAATTTAATGGTCCTGCTCATATTTTCCTTTACATTTCTGTATTGTGTCTACAGCCTGCCAGCTCTCCCTGAATCGTTTTTCTTTTGTAATTTTCCTCCAAAAGCTCTTTGCTTGCCATGAATACTATTATGCAAGTTAATGACTTATTCATTTACGGAAGTCAAGTCCTTGGGCGTCGCGACGGTGCCCTATGTGCACAGAACTGCGCTATGAATATCTAAGTAATGCACGTCTACGAAACGGCTTTGTCGTTGACGGTTGATGAAGAGAACGTATTAAATCGGATTGCGTGAAACGGGTTTACTCTGTAAAACGAAATTTGAGTTATTGCTTTTTCACATGTCCCCGTTGCCGTGTACCCAGTGGTGAAATGTATAGGCATGGACGTAATTTACTCGGCAAGCTCTGCATCTGCCGTGGTTTTCCCGATAAGCTCCAACTTCTGCAGCCAACAGGCTAGTTGGTACAATCGGGACTAGCGAAAAGTACCTACTTAGGTACTTACACTACGTCACAGAGCATATAATAATTACCTATTCATAAACGGTGCCAACCCAAACACACATACCACGCCCAATCACGCACACCCACACACGCACACGCATAAACCCAATCACGCACACGATTGCGCGTGTACAGTCGCGGTATGAAAATGTTCGTCACCTTAGAGTCGTTTTTCGCTTGCACCAGTGCAGTGCCTTGATCATGAACACATTTTGACATAATTTGTGACGTTAACTTATCGGTGTATTCTGTCTATTCAGTTTCAAAAGGTAGTATGTGATCGTGATACGTTGAACAAATCAAGTTGAAAATCTACGAACATTTCGCCCACTTGCGACGACAGTGTGACATCTCAAAAACATGGATTTTACAGAAACCGACTTTTAAACTTTTAAATGAGCTTAACTTTTAAACTGTTGTCAAAATAGCTTTATTATGTATGAACAGATTAGACAATAACTAATAATGAAATGAAATATTAAAAAAGAAATACACTTCTGGAACAAAATTAAGTTAAAACTATAGTTTAAAAAAAATAAGGAAAATTTGTCACGTTGTTTCAGACAAAAATAAAGTTTTCAAAGTGACAAGTTCAGTTGTCACGTTGAAGATGATGTAAAGATTTACATTTATCTATTTTATTTATTTTTTTATTTAGCTATGTCAAAATAAAACGATATTCTTGAAAATCAGTTTCTTAATTAAGGAATAGAATATTCATTTGACACAGTGGTAACTATTTTAATCGTACATTTTGTTACAAAAAATTACATGTTGACTTGTAATTAATTAGGCACATGGGTATTGTACTACGCACACAATATTTATTTTATTTCAATAAAATACAAATTGGTATCAAAACACCTCCTCCTCGCGTCGTGCTCCTCACTGCTGAGGGTCGTGACCCCCTCCATGGATCAATTTGTCCCTGACAATGTTTCGTTACCTGGATCTGTCACCGGCCACCTGAATAGCTGCATGGACCTTCACGTTGAGAGTGGAGCGGATTTGGTCGGACCAACGTATCGGGCTTCGGCCTCGTGGTCTCTTGCTCTCAATTTTGCCAGTGATGACAAGTTTTTCCAGGTTGTCACCCTGTTTCCTGGCTATATGCCCGAAATACTCAAGGAATCGCTGGAGGCAGATGGTTGATAGCCTAGTGGTCACTTTAGAGTTCCTTGAGTATTGATACATTGGTCCCACGCGCTGTCCACGGGATATGGAGCATCCTCCTCCAACACCACATATCAAACGCGTCCACGCGTCTGCGATTATGCGCTTTCAGAGTCCATGTTTCTGCACCGTAAAGAAATATGGAGAAGACTAGACTCCGGATAAGTTTCATTTTTAAGATAAAAAAAGATGAACAACTGAAAAAGCTGCTACATGAAGTACTCGAAGAAGATGAACTCGTTTATAGGCTACGATGGTGCTACTTTTGGGGCGTTTGTTGATTATCCATTGATTCATCCTCTTAAACGTTTAATTACGTTTTATTATTCATTTCCTTGCGTACAATAAAGAGTTAATCTATCTATCTATCTATCTATCGTTTGTTGGTTAGACTGTTTGATAAACAAACAGTTTTTGAATGAATTCGTGTTGTTTCAAGAAATTAGGTGCTACTGGGCAAGTCCTCGTCCATTTTTAGTTTGTGCTTATCGTAAAACTAGTGTAGACCTTGTCGCCATCTGGAAAGATAACTGGTGTTTTGTATTGCTGTTTAGTGTTTACAACGTGGCAGATGGACATACCACTAAATTTTATCAAAAGGTATTCAGCAACAACAGAACATCAACAAATGACCCACTACTTATTTCCAGTAAAAGAAAATCAAGTATCATCTTCAACGTTATAATTCAAAATGACGCAATGATGCTGTGAATTTCTTACAAGAACAACTTGACATCATTAACGTTTCTCGTTAACTTTGCTTTTTGGTTTGCAAGAACAGTATGATAAGTTCATTGTACCACGTTGTCGAATAAATTAAAAATATTAAAATAAACTTACCTTTTTCACCTAAATCGTGGTATCCTCGTGATGTCACGTTTTTTATGAAAACCGAGAGTGCTTCACGTCTCAACGCCCAGGTGACAACTGAACTGTCGCTATGTCGAAGCCAACATGATCACCAAACGAGACAGTGCTATATTGTGATATTTTGTCTCATTCTCTCATTCCTTCGTTGTTTATGGAGCAAAAATTATCCCGTTTTTGGAGATAATAGAGCGCGCGATCGCGATTCCGAATATCAGAAAAACGAAAAATCGTATAACTTGAGATGTCACACTGTCGTCGCAAGTGGGCGATTTTCATTCCGCCACTATACAAAAACTAAAGGTACGTGTTTGGCTGTGGAACGCGGCTTTTGTATGGAATTTAGTCTTATGTCCGGGGTGAGACTACGTGGTATGTGCGACAACGAGGAGAGCGCTACCACGCTGCCACGAGTGTACTCAAATGTAAAATCAAAATTTTATAGTTTTACAGATTACACCCACGGAACAGGAACAGGACTCAATTTCAGTTTCAATTCAAATTCAGGTGTATTATGTCAACGAAATAGTATACTTAACTCACCTAGGTGAATTAGCCTAGGTGAACAAAGTCTACGGCGCCCTTGTCATGACATGTAAAAATATTGCTCTTACATCGCCCAGTCATCGCCTTTAAGTATTTAAGACGGAAGACCCACAAGGAACGTACATTTTTGCATCGGTACGCGCCCTCGGCCGTGGCTCGGCCGTGGCAAGAATTCCGCCGTCTTCGAGAAATGTAAGGAATGCTCGCCAAACCTATATCTTTATGTGACTTCATAAAGGTTGTGAATATTTTACTGCAATTTGTCTGTACTATTTCACTATTATTATTATTTATTAACAATATTATAAAGAGGAAACATTTGTATTTTTGTGTGTGTGTTTGTAATGAATAAACTCAAAAACTACTGTGTCGATTTCAAAAACTATTTCACCATTGAAAAGCTACATTCACCCTGAGTAGCTAAAACTATAATGTGTTTAAAAAATAAATATCTACCCTTGCGAAGCCGGGACAGGCCGCTAGTAATACATGAGTCTGCGTAATAGAGACTTTTGTCGCGTTCTATCACTCATATTTGATTTATTGCATAAAGCTTGCGCAGTTTGTTACTTATTGGTAAAAAATGGCAATAGGCTTTAGAATATGGCAAGTTAAAGCCAGCAATTATACATCCCTAATTCGTGACTACAAGAAAAATATTAAGGACTTTTCCAGCAGAGGCTAAAAATGGGACCATTTCAGAAGTAAACCTATACGCAATGCGTACGAGTTGAGAAAAATTATTCCGATTTTTGGCTAATAACAAGCCTCGATAACTTTGCTGATATAGCCCTTATTTTTTTCTTGTTGTTACAAAACCCGGGGCAATCGTTTCAAAATGGTCGACTTTGGTAGATTTTTATAAATAAACCATTCACGGATTTGTTTGTATAGTAGTTGGTGTATCATAAAGCGTCAGTCCCATTTGCGTTGTCCGGTAGTTTTTGATTGAAAAAAACCCATTCAGTTTGTTTGATTTCGATTGATATCCCAAACAGAGATTACCAACACAAAGCAGAATATGTGTGAATTTAGGATGAAACCTATGGAACACGAAAATGCTTTTTGCCCGTGTAAGGCCGCATTCACACCCTATTATTAGGCGCCGAGTGCGAGCTAGGGTTACGCAGTTTTCTATTTTTTTAAACTTCTTACTACATTTTTGACATACACATAATAAATTTGAGTTTAACCCTATTTTTTTTTGTAAATGTATATTTAGAATCTGGACGCTTTCGAGCGAGGATGGAGGTATGAAGCGATGGATGGAGACGGTTGGAAGGATTTGGGGGAGACGTTTGCCCAGATAAAGGTTAGAAAAAAAAAATAGTTTCGTAATAATTAATTCATTTTTATTCATTTTTACACAATCGTTGTCAGAATGATTTATTTAGTCTATTTTATACTGACGTCAGCAAAGACAAGTCTGGATCGTCTACATGCTACTGACAGACTTTTGGTGTAAATGCAACCTAAAACCACCTTTCCACACTAGCAAAAATATATTTCATCCTTGTTTATCCTCATAGAATAAACAATTAAACCTAGTTGATTTACTGTTGGCAAACCACTAACAACACAGTGACACTAGATTCTGGCAAAATTATTAAAAACTGCGGATTTAGGTAGGTACCTCGTATGCTTGAGAACGGTTTAAAAATTAAAGGAGACATGAGTTCCGGACTTTCTTCACATAATATCCTGTGGGAATTCTAAGTGGATGTTTTTGTAAATGTAATGTTTCGGAAATGTAGATACTATTGTATCGTGTATAAAATAAATATGCGACTAAGAGGTATTCTTTTAAGATTATTTATTCATGATCTTGTTTGTAGTCTTTTTTTTGGAAGTAAAATGTTATTTGTTTGTTTATCACACAGAATTATTTTTGAAAAGAAAGGAAATAGGTTCTCGATTTTAATCCCCAGGCACGTTTTATCTCCTCAACTCCAAAATATGACATTAAATATGGTCATGCCTTTTTTCTCATAAATTTATTCTATTTCGTTTGTATTCTGTTTGTTAGAATAGCTTATTCAATTCACTAGTTTAAAAAAAAGAGAACTAAACTAAAAAACACCCTAAAAAAGAAAGGTTTGGTCAAAAACAAAGCCCCTATATTCAGTGAAAGTGTTTTCTGACTAAAGCTCGAAACATTTCAATACTGAATTTCAGCTGTTACACAAATATATCCATAGGGTCCTCGAACCCGAGTTTTACTGCATATAAAAATAGTAAATGCAATCCGTAGCACGTCTACAAAATTCGTAGCATATGCTACGAGATTCGTAACGTGAGCTACGAGTACGATATTTGTAGCATGTGTTACGAATAGTCAATAGGTCCTTTATCTATATTCTAAACATGTTTTTGGTACCCCATTGCTTTGTATCCAATATCCATTGGCCGTACATCATGCTAAAGTCTAACCTGAATGTGCGTACCTGCTTTTGTTCCTCACATAATAGGGATACGCATTAGAAGCTCGCCATTATCGAAGGCTGGAGGGTTGGATCGCACATTGAATCACATAGTTTAGATGTAGAATAAGTATGTAGATTATAGAAATGAAACTAACGCACAATCACCTGTGCATGTAGCGTTTTTAAAACAGTTTATTGTACGATGACCAGCGATTATTTTGTCAACCTAACCAATTACCCATTTGTTAAGGGCCCCCAGTATATAAGTTATAAACCTTAAACAGCTCCTACATAATAACATACAACAATGAGACCTATTCTGTGCTCACAGCTGACAGTCAATAAACTAAAATCAAATCACCGTAAGGGCGCTTGTACACGCTAAGAAAAAACGCCGGGCCTACCCAAGAATTCTTGTCGTAACAAGAAAATTACTGTGTACACGGCTCGCAGCGGTGCACGAAAAAAATCTTATCTGCGCAAGACAAGAATTTTGTCTTTTCCACACACGAAAACGCAACAACGTTCGCCGCGTCGTGTCTTGCGCAGATAAGATTTTTTTCGTGCACCGCCGCGAGCAGTGTACACAGTTATTTTCTAGTTACGACACGAATTCTTGGGTAGACCCGGCGTTTTTTCTTAGCGTGTACAAGCGCCCTAAAGCAACGCGTTGCTAACCCGCATGAACCCGCGACTTTCGCCTTGGTACGGGGCTGCGCTGACTGCTGTACCATTGGATCCTTAACACACTCGACGTAAATCAATAAGAAATCTTTAATTTCCTTAAGCATAGTAAAAACAATAAAATCAATAAAAAAAGGTAGACTTCAAATATCATAGACAATTTTAAACTAAGTACGTATCATGCAAAGTTGGGGGCGGAAGCTAGCAAAACAATGTATTATTATATCACCAAGTTAAAATCCAATCAGGTGTTTCGATTCCACGCGCGTTTTTATTCCCTATTTTATGGTTGAGGTACACAGAGCCGCACTGAAGTAGATCCAGCTTGACAGGTGATTACCTAAAAACGAGCAACAGCGACAGCACAGTAGCGGTAGCAATACAGTCCTTGTTGGAGGAAGCTACAAATACTCTATCTATCATACTAAGTCGATTATCTTGGTGACAAAAAAACTGTATATTTTGTACTACATCAATTTCCTGACATGATTCAGTCAACAACTGACTGGCTCTTTGTCTACAAGCTGCTGGTTTCTACTTCTTGCAGAAACTAGCTAATACTTAAAAATTGCGATAAAAATTGATAGCAAGAAACTGTAACTGCCAAGTAACTGTTCGATCAGATCCTGCTGGCCTCAAATCTTTTTATTTAGTCAGCAAGCATGGCCCTTTTTACTTCTGCTGTCGCTGTTGCTTGTTTTAAGTAATTAACTCGACGACTCGGGTCATGAAAAATGTACGCCATCGTTTCTGCTTGATTTGCATCGGTATGCGAAATGCGAGCCTTCGGTTTTAATGACAGGGAGAGGATATACCACTTTTATAGAGCTTTTGTATGCAAATATATTTTTGCATGGGAGATATTTTGTATTAGATCCGCAGCATCTATTCATAAAATAAAGTATACTTCGCGGAAATAAAAAAAATGTATTTCCTATTTTTCTACCGTCTTTGTTTTCATAATATTTTTAAAATATTTGTTTTTTATGCAAAACCACAACCCAGAATGTACACAAACGTCATGTTTAGTTTTATTTACTTCATGCTTTGTTGCTGTTATTTGGTAGAAATATTTTGAATGTAGAAAATATCAAGTCTTTGTGAAATATCTCTCATTCAAAAGTTCAAAAGCGGACTGGCACAGAACATCCGGCATATATCTGGATTCTGTAAAGTTTAACTTGTACTGTACAAAAAAATGTGAATCCAACAGCTTTCATCATCATCAACCCATATCAGTCCACTGCTGGACGTAAGTCTTTCCCAAGACGCGCCACTGAACTTTATAAATATTAATAAAAAAAAAAATGTTAGTAAATTAACTCTTTTGAAGGAAATCTGCTTATATTAGTGAACTGAACTATTAGCTGTATTTTTTTATTTATTTGTTTGTCTTATAAAAAATACATAATATAATTATTATAAATTAGTTTATAGAAATAATGCTACTAGAGAGTCGTAAGTCTATAACTTATAAATAAGTAAAGAATACTTCTAATAAACTGAAACTAGGTAAGTGCAAAATGTATACAATACAACACAATCATTTATTTGCGAAACACAGGTTATGATTACAGGATGGTACAAATTAAGTAAGTTCAGCCACGTTCTGCCTTATAAAGCAAAATTAAATATTTGGCAAAAGCTGCCAAATGTTTAAAGGTCACAAGTATTATAATGCTTAGGTATATTGAGAATTAAAACAACGAACAATAAATTCCTGTCCTGAGTTTCTAGATTACAGCAGACCTTATAGCATGCTTAACATAAGCAAAACATGATACAATTCAATCATAATACCTAGTTGGCTAAAAACGTTAGATAGCAAAAGACAAACAGACTCATAGCACCGACAAAGACCCCAACACGTCCGTAGAACGTCCGTAGTACATCAAAGAAACTTGCAAACAACATACATGATGTATGTTACTTGTAACACAACGCTCTCTCAACTGACTTTGAAATAATCACTCGTGGCCGGAATACGCTGGCGAGATTTTCACACAAGAATTCACTGACCTAGAGATGCAACCTCATTTCAAAAGTTTTTTTGACGTGACAACGTCAAATTCGATGGAGCCGACTGTACGGTGTACGCACGAAAAAACATGACTCATGAGGCGTTACCTCGCTTTGAAACGTTCCATTGAAGTGCAAGCTCTCGCTTGCCGCGCTCTCGCGCGGAACCAGCGAAAAAGAGGCACAATCAGCGTTTGACATCTGTCTCTCTTCTACTTGAGTGAGCGATGCGTCCGCGTGGACAACTGTATGACGTTGTCACGTTCAACTATCGTCAGTAAACAGACAACTGATTATTTTCTTTATTTATTTGTTTATTAGGTACACAAAACCGAGTACAATCGATAATTTAAAGGCATAAATACTATTAATTATGAGCTAGACAGTACCCCAAAACATGCGTACACAGAATGCATAGAACAGGATAGTTATGTAGATAGCGTGTAACCAGGCATAACTGTTAGCAGTAGTTAAATAACTAAATTTATAATAAGTTATTAAACCATACCAATATGACAACATTGACTTGTAACTAAGAGTTATTAATAAACGATCTGTATTTGTTATCTCTAAACTCATTAAATAAAATATACTTTTACGAATATTTCATCGCATCAGCGTCGCACCACACAACGGTAACACCGCATGAGGTGGCTAAGCTACCCCTGGCGCTGACAACCAGGGTAAACACTTTTGAAACGAGGCCCTTCCTTATCCCCTCCTCAAAGAGGAAAGTAGAAGATTCTCGTTGTGTTTATTGGCGCGTATTATAGATAAGACGGTTACGATACGTTTCAGATTCGCTAATCTACTCAAAAATCGGTTGTCTGTAAAGTTGGTTTACTGACGATAGTTGAACGTGACAACGTCATACAGCTGTCCACGCGGACGCATATCTCTCATACTCACTCGAGTAGGAGAGATACAGATGTCGAACGCTGCTTAACGCGGAGGCCGATTGTGCCTCTTTGTCGCTCGTTCCGAGCTCTCGCTTGCATTCAAGCCTTAAATGGAACGCCTCAGAGCGAGATAACGCCGCATGACGTCATGTTTTTTCGTGCATGCAGCCGGCTCTATCGAATTATAAGACGTTGTCACATCAAAAAAGATTTCATCTCTCACGTGTTCGCAAATTATTGTAGAACTAGTCGTGGGCGTATTAATCATATGTTGTTTATGTTCTGACTGGTATGGGCTACATAATCCTCTATTAACGCCATCAATCTTACATAAATCACAAACTGTAGTGCAATTAGTGACGATTGGATTAATTATCAAATCATCTAGCTTACTAAATCTACTTGGCTTTGGTGATTAATCACTTATTAATAAAGCAGTTTACACAGGATTATGCATACATAACTTTATCAAATAATTTATGTGTGTTACGTGGAATTAAATTATGTAATAATGGACAGTTCGTTATAAAATGGTGGGTAATAAAAGTCTGCAAACGGCTCAAGGCCTGCGCACACCTAGTTCGCTGGCGGTAGCGATCAGTGAAACGCTGTCAAATATCGCTGTCAGATTTGAGATTTGACAGCGATATTTGACAGCGTTTCACTGATCGCTACCGCCAGCGAACAAGGTATGCGCAGGTCTTCAAGCTAAAAAAATGAGCCTGGTGAAACCATAGGAGTTTTGTGTCGAGCTTCGTGGAACTTCAAAACTCATTCTTCGAAAATCACGAATTCCATTTTCGATAAGTTTTCAAAGTTGCTCTCATTCTCGCTTTAGCATAAAAGCTAATTTGGCATCGTCTTCGGAGATGCGATGCTAATGTTTGCTGCAAACAACTCGCGTCAAAATGTTAAGATAGCTGGATCACAGCACAGTATAAAAGCAGCGTTAGCAAACAGTAATATGACGCTAGAATGGGTGTATCAGTTACTAGCCAGCTACTAGTCTAGGCGGTCTACGAGAGCCTGATTGAACGAACGAGAGAAAATTGTGGCCCCTTGGACGAAACGGTATATAAGGTTAAGATATGTTTGTCTCACTCATACATATTTTACCTATCTATCTCTGTCTCGATTTGAATACGTACCAGTTTTTTATCTAAAGTTTGAACATTCAAACTTTGGTTTAAAATTTAGCGGGTAGGAAAAAGTGGTTTACTCTCGAAAAAGCTTTTCAAGTGAAAACTTTTTTAGGCCGGCTTAAGCATTTTTTTACAGAGAAAAAAAAAACAATAAGCTTGCATCATGTCACCGTTACGTGACCACTTTAGCAAAGATCTAAAATCTTGACCAAAAGTTGGGGAGGGCATATAATTTTTTTACAATTAATAGATTTGCGTTTGACTGTAATTTCACCTGCTGTTAAGTGATAACGCGGTCGACGGTGTAGCACGCTTAGCTAGAAGATACCTATTCACTCTACTCTTAAAAACATCCAAGTTAGGTGTCCGGAAAAACAGACACCAGCAAGGAATTGGTCATGTTTTCCTTTTGTCCCGGAGTGCCATTGTTTTATTTTGATTGACGTTATTCTTCGTGATTTGGCAAAATACCAATCCATCCTTACTCTCAACTCAGGCCTTATTCTGTGTAAGCTGAGCAGGTAATAACATTTTGCACGTTGCACTAAACACTGGCAGTTCCCAACTCGATGCAGATCATCTCATTTGTGTTCGTGAAAGCTTTGTATGCAGTTCGCAACTGAGACATTCAGAAATCACGGAACCTTGAGTCAGCGAAGCAACGTAACGTGGCATTGCAAACTGGAACTTATAATGAGCTTCAATATTCAACTCTATGATTCGAGCACAGATTGGTGCATACCGGGATTCAAACTCATGATCACACACATTCATCGTAAATAATTTTGCTCGCTACACCTGTCATCGCCTTAGTGCTTCTCATAAAAAGTATGCATTCGAGTATAAAGTCATTATATGGTCTTATATGGCGTACTACTCCAAACCTGTAAGGTTTTCAGTTTATAGGTTTTTCACCGTTTGAGTGTACAGTGCACTTAGTTTTCGGACAGAAAAATTCATTGGTGCACGACAGTGTCTGAACCCACGACTTTAGGATGGGAAGGTGGGGCCACGACCAGTAATCTCCTCTCTGTGGATATTTTTCCAGGGGTTTTTTTTTACTTTATTTTTTTGAATAGACAAGAGATAGGCTAGATCAGCGGTTCTCAAACTTTTTTGGTCACGGAACCCTTTTGACAAGCAAAATACTTGACGGAACTCGAACATTCTCAAAAATACTTGAGTCGGCGCCTTTGATAAACAAAAAGCGGAAATAAAAATAGAAATACAAAAAATGCGTTGTAAACAATCTCGACTTTATTTTTTTGAAGAGCTGAAAGTCGCTTGTTCACAACTATAGCGTCTAATTCAGAGGCAGCTTTTATCATAGGGACTGCGCGCTCACAAGTATACGCGCGGCGGGCGGAGTCAAAACGTTCGACCAGTGACCAGAGAGAGATATTTTGTTTTTTTTTCTAAATTCTTGTGGAACCCCTACAGGGGTAGCGCGGAACCCTAGGGTTCCGCGGAACACACTTTGAGTACCGCTGGGCTAGATAATAAACGGTATCTCCACGTGTAGAGTTAAAAAAAATATACACAGAAAAACAGCTTTCCCATGTCATGATCCTATCAAAACACTGCTGTATTGCCTCTCAAAATTGTTTTATTTAGCCTATTTAAAACCTAGAATTTAAAAACTGGTAATTTCCAGCATCCATGGTTGTTTATTTAAGCCTACCTAATTTATAAACCACCACATGCTGATATTCTGAGGGACTACCATGACAAACGATAAGCGCAGTTTATCTAATTAACTATTTGAGTTACACTGCGCGGCGTGCGCATTAGTGACAAGGAGATTGGAAATGGAAACCCTATAACAATGGAGATGAAATATCATTGCTTGACGAGAGTGCGCGAAGATAAGTCTGCGGGTGACGATGGAAAACATGAATAAAATGAACTGGAAAATCTGTCACTGCATGTCTATAATGCGCAACAGAGAGTTTCCTAAGTCTATGGGCAGGGTCAATTTGACTGTGAAATGGTTACTGATCTGCCCGGCAGTGTAACTGAAAACACCAGGACAAAATGTCTTTTATTCTTTTTTCACGGTAGGCCAGCTGAGTATAACTCACCAGGCCACAATAATGTGTTGCTGTTTTTGTTTCTAGTGGTCAAACTTTGGCGTAGTTTGGCTCTGTAATGGCCAAATGGGTAGGTATTAGTATGCTATTAGCGTTGTTTTGCTAACAAGAATATCAGTATATCAAGATGTTTGGCAAACGAAGCTTTTGTATAATGTTTTGGGCCGATATATGGAAACCACGATAAATTAGGCAAGCGTATGTGTGGTGCATGTGTGGTCGACATAAAATAAAACGAACATTATTTATTAATATCAAAACACATTTTATTAACAAAATACATATGCATGCTTCTATTTAGGTGAATTTAAAAGCCATGGAAATAATAGTTCATATATTTTATTATGCATACAACAGTATGAACTCTGTGTACTTCTCTTGTTGCGCTCGTCGCAAGCCTGTTGTGAATTACGGTGTAAGTGCGGTCGCATACACACGTTTTCCGTATTCGATTTCCGTATTCGGATATCCAAAAGTATGGAATCAATGCATTCGTTCCGTTCGAAAAATGAACGTATGTGACAGTTAATGTATTTTACATTGATTCCATGCATTCGGATGTCCGAATACGGAAAACGTGTGTATGCAGCCGACCTAAGGGTAAGGGCGGATTTTAGAAACTGTCATAACGTAAGCCTAAAAACTCGAGAATTAAAACTTTATTGAGAAGAATTTCCCAGATATTTGAATTTTAGCATTGTTTGAAAAGGATTGTAAAAAACTCTGTGGCAATTAGCAAGGGTAAAGAACACACAATACGTTTTGTAGCGATTAGCAAGTCATGGCTCTTTCATCAGAATGATTGGTCGATGTTTACAAATGAATACGTAGCACGAAATGGTCGTGTTTATCCATGACGTAACAACGTCGGTGTTTGAAGGCCGGACGGTACCCTCGGAAAACAGCTGTCATTTAAATTAATTCAATTGTTTCTTCAAATACTTTTGAAAATAAGTTTAAAAAAGGATATTTAACAGATACTGGGTGGAATAAGACATCTCCCGAAAACTTAAGGAACGCTTAAGGCTACCACAAAATTACATCTGGCAGGAAGTCGAAGCATTGACGAGAAAAAACATATTTTCAATTGGTGAGCTAATTTTATCAGCCAGCGATGTATTGTGTGGCGCTCGAGTTCGCTCGCAGTGGCCGCTAGGGCAACGCTCGGAACATCTGGGCGTCGATTCCAGCAGCACAAAACACTCAAGCGCGTAAATCGATGTGAGTTGTCAATTTTTGTTAAAAATTTGAAAATGGAACGCGGATTCAGTGGTCACTCAATTGAGCCGTGTTGCCGGAATGTGGCTTCACCATGCTGGTTTAGCTATTTGTTTTAATTTTTAAAAGTTTATTACTAAAATAATTAGCTACGTAGGAACTTAAAGGCCTGCGCACACCTAGTTCGCTGGCGGTAGCGATCAGTGAAACGCTGTCAAATATCGCTGTCAAATCTCAAATATGACAGCGATATTTGACAGCGTTTCACTGATCGCTACCGCCAGCGAACTAGGTGTGCGCAGGCCTTAAGTTAGTTATAAGATGTATTTTGGATATCGATGAAAAAAACAGACTTTTGTTTTATATTTTTTTACTTTGTAATCAGAAGTAGTTTTAGTCTTAGAAGTAGTCTCCCATCCTGTAGATAGCGAAAAGATCGTCGACGAATGATGTGTTCTAGAGACAACAGGGTTCAGTCAGAGCCACGTCTAAATACTCACTCCGTAACGTACCCAGCCCGTTAGCAGACAAACAAGCCTCGCCCTTTATTAATTTCACAAAATATCAATTATTATTGAGGGGTTGATAAAACTAATTTATCAATTTAACGAACCCTTTTGAAGATATTAGTATCAGAGCGAAGTATGAATAATTGGTGTTCACGGACTAATTGATTGATTTAGACGATAAGATTTCAAACGTTGCTATATTAATAAATAGACTAGCTCTTAGTCTCAGGTTTTACTGGGTTTGGTTACTGGATCTAAGCTGTCGAATACACTCACATACCCACCCACCCGTACACATTTGTTTACATTTGGACCTATACAGAACTTCGTAGATTTAGTGTTTGCGTTATAATGCATTATATTTCTAATCTGGGTTTTATCAAATTCCTTTTTCACACCTGCTTAGAGGTTTCAAGTATGTTTAGTAAACTGGTAATTTTGATTTTAAATTTATGACAAGAAGTGACGATATAGCAGACGACACATCTGATTTTCTATAAGAATAAATATATGAGGCTAGGGAGTACTTCCAGCGAAGATGAGTTCATCACTGCTTGAGTGACCTGAGTAGTGACTAGGTCAATTGTTTTGAACTGATTTTTACTTTACTTCACCAAAATAAAATCTATTTTGCTACGACTATTAACACACAACTACGACTATTAACTAATCAGATACGATAAGTATTCCGTTAGGAGGGTAGCTTAATGTTGTACTGTCGTCTACACATCAGGTTACAAGCCCTATAAACACGTAACTACGCTACATTATACTGGAAATGCAACGAATGCGCAGTGGAAGGCAAATCAGCGCATGGTGAAACGAAAAAACAACATACCACAAATTCGTAGCGATCAACTTAATATTAGTAGTTCAAAGTCCAAACTGTGTAGTTTGATGCGTAGCCGTCCGAACTAGTAAAACTTTTGTTTTCCGAGATTATTATTCCAAGGTGTGGAGAACCCAAATTATAAAGGGTTAGTTACAAGTAGGTACGTCTAGGCAAAACTAATAATGACGCTTTGGTTAAAATTGGGGTAAAATTTCCGAGATATTTGTTAATTAGTTAATGAAGGGACGTTAGTATTTCTAAACGGAACGCCCAGCTAAAACTATTACAATCTTGTTATTATATTTTGTATTTTTAGGGGGAAAAACATGCTTCAGTAAAGTTTTAATATGAAAACTAACAAATTGTTGAATTTTAAATATTGTTTGTTTTTCTTTCTCTTTTCGACCGTTTGGATGAAATAGCAGCATAATTTGAAAAAGGATTTCTACGGCTATTAATAGTAAATCCAAACACGCTAAGCTTGTATTTATTTATTTTGTTGTCTGGCTGCTTTTGCAAAGTATATTAATGATTTGAACTGTTGACTTTGGGCGGAGTTAAAACGAAACAGACTTTTTAGCACTGAAGGTAAATTTTATACAGAACTTTTTCACTTACAACCCTATTTACGGGGCGCTGATAGTGCTTAGAACAGGATTTCAGCATCTAAATCTACATCCACACAGCTTAGTCGGCTTAATCCACAGGAAACACATAATCAATACGTGTGGAGCTGACGAAGCCGCGTTCACGATATTTTCACTATAGTCACTGCGTTACCAACTGAGTCGTGCCGTCATAAATCATTTCACTATGTTTATCTCGCTCGCACTTGTGGGTCTTATGGAGCCACCTATAATGTGCCTAAGATAGTTAGAGGCGCATATACCCCACTAAGCAGCATAAGCTGAGTCAGGGCCTATTTGGCATAGCATGTACCCAGCGCGGGACGTAGCTCATTTTTCTTTCTTTCTTTATTATTTGTGTGTTACATTTTTATTTTTTATTATTACCTATTTTTTTTTTGTACTTATTTTAGTACCTAAGTAATGTTCCGTTCTGTGTACTTGTATTTTGTCAAATAAATAAATTTTCTTTCTTTTCTTTCTTTCTTTCATATCGATAAGAATAAAATCAGATAGGAACATAGTAGATATTATGTGGTATTGTGGCCCTGAAAAGGGCCGACGGATGACTCAGTTGGTAACGCGAAAGCATTGTGCTTTTACAACATCATTTATTTGTGGTTTTCATGAATTCTCTGCTTTAAACTTTAACTATCGTTATTAATGACAATTAATTGGATGCTCACCGCATATTCCAGTGATTAATAATAATTGAAGCCTCACGTGCAATTTACTGTTGAACTACCATCAATTTAAAATTTAAAAGTAATTATCGTAGTGTGGTTTTGCGTTACTTCGGATAAATCCAGTAGGCCTACCACAAGCTCTGTCTGGCTCTGTCTCTGGTTTTGAGTCTGTGTGAGTGTTGACTAAATAAATCCTACGTTGAAACGTCACGCACACAGTATAATAAACTGGTGTGCACTCACACAGACCTAAAACCAGAGCCAGAGATAGAGTCAGACAGAACTTGTGGTAGGCTTACAGATATTTTATTTGAAACTGTCAAATGCGGCGGTAAATAACTGTAATTAAGTAACATGAGTATGAAATACTAGATTTATTATTCGTAAAGGACAAATTGATTTATTAAACCACAATTGGTGGTTCAATTGAAAATAGTTTCAGTTGATTGATTTCACGAACAATTTTTTCACAAATAATAATATGAAGAAAGCCTAATGTCTTTAAAACTGCATGTCATCATCTTTCTGCCCTTATCCCACACTAAGTGGGTCGGCACTAAGGTTGTTCGATTCCGATACAAACTGAATTTACACAACTATGGGCAAACAAAGTATAAATTATGTACACTGAAATAGCTGTAATAGAATTTCACAGTGGTTTTTATTGCCGGCCAGTTATATAAAGTTGGAGAAAACTGTAGGATAACAGAAATATTAATAAAAAACCAAAAAAGTAATTTTTTAGTCATTCTTTTTCTGAAGCCCCGACTGCCACGACCAACGGCTGACACTCCAACTTTATATAACTGGCCGGTAATAAGGACCACTTTTAAAGCCTATTACAGCTATTTCAGTGTACATTAATACTTTATTCGCCCATAGTTGTGTAAATTAAGTTTGTATGGAAATCGTACCCCCCCTCCACTCACCTTTAACATTCGTCATCTCAGTGCTCACTCCTTTCTTGCTCATGTCATTTTTGACACAGTCAATACGTCTACCTCCTCTATAAATAGGGGTGTATGCAAACACTACTACTAGTTTATTGATTAGGGCTATGCAAAATACCAAAATTCTAAACCCAAACCAGAGGAAAATAGATCAGAATTTCAAAAACGGAATCTTAGTAGATCAAGTTTTTCAGACCGATAAAAGTACGTAGTAAGATTACTTAGAACGGCTCAAAATATTGTGTCAGTTTCCTACGATTATTTCTATAAGATACCTAATATAAGTATTGAAAACCACTCACTTTTGTTCAGGAAAGGAAGAATTCAGTGAGCATTCGATTTCACTTCAATATTTTTGGGTGACTGAACCCAACAATGCCGGTTCATATCCAGAGAACGGTACGGCACTGCTTAAATAAGAGTAGGGTAGTATACATGACATGTATACTACTGTAGTGTAGTCAACCTGCAATGCATTGAGCTCATGTACTGTCCTAGAAAAAAATATGGTACAAAGCTCATGTTTCTAATGCTCTGCACACGTCAACAGAAAATAAACATAGTGAATAGTTTGTAGACAAAGTTCATACGAAAATCTATAAAAAGCCGTCGATGCGATTTAAATGCATAGAAACTTCCTAAAGTTGGCACTCCGCTATCACCTGTATTGAATACTGTAAAAGGCAAAGTGCGGAATATCAGCACTAAGCTCCGAAATCTTCAAAAATGCGAGGGACGAATTGCCCTTAGAGCGTCTGAGCAAGATAACGAGCGTGTGACAGATTGCGCAGATCTCCCAATCGCATTATACGCAATACAAGTTTGATCTCCCTGTTGTTTGTGATCAGAAGATATATATGTTTCCTATTTTTTTAATGTTTTGCAGATGTTCCTGGGGTCTGTAAGCTTACCACAAGCTCTGTCTGGCTCTGGTTTTGAGTCTGTGTGAGTGTTGACTAAATAAATCTTACGTCGAAACGTCACAGTCAGTGACCTCGGACCTTCGACATAGGGTCCTTCAAAAGGTGGGTCTATCAGTGTTGGAGGTGTCTATGGGTGACGGTGACTACTTTCCATTAGGTGGCCCGTCTGCTCGTCTGCCAGCTATGGCATAAAAAAAAAATATTGTTGACAATCCATGCACACTGTCTAGCCGCAAACTAAGCTTGTACTATGGGATCGTGTATTATGGGAAAATGTGTACTATAAGTATTAAATCAACTATCTGGTTCCCATCGCAATCTGCCACCATGCATACTTATCTTACGCTGACTCTACCACACTACACAACACACACATGCATGCGACTGCATGCATGGACATGCGACTGCGACAAAACGTCACTATAGTACATTACGATTATAATACTACTGCTGTGAGCATAAAGTCACATATAACATCATGATCAATCTGAAGAAGTCCACTGCCTAGACTTATGCTTCTCTTAGACATTCCCAGGAATTGTGCCCGATGTTTTAGCCCTCTCCCTCAACAAACTTCCCGCTATTTCTACTATGTGGTCATTCTATTTGATGGTATAATAAGCCTTAAGGAAATAATAGGTAATACTCGTAGGTACACAAATATTTTCATATCAGAATTAAGGAGTAGGTAAAAAAATATAAGGAAAACATGTTATAAATGAGAGAACAACTCTTCAGTCACAAAATAATGATTTCATCGTCAAAAGTGCTTACAATAAAATTATGTTCTGGGGCCTAATTCTCGGGCCGATCTCGATCATTTTGCAATTTTATTTTAATGCTTCTTTTCGAAGAGAGAATGGCAGATTTCCTTGAGTAATTCATCAAAGACCTCATCGTAAAAGCCTCGACAGCTACGATATACGGAAAACGGTGAAAAAGTGCGGAGTTGTGAAAAGAAGCAATAAAATAAAATTGCAAAATGATCGAGATCGGCCCGAGAATTAGGCCCCTGTTTCTTGTCAAATTAAATATGACAAGAGGCATGAGACATTCGTAATAATGTTTTATTCATTTTCTATGCTTTTTAAATAATGGTTATCAAGATGAACATGTTATGTATATTTGCGACAGTATCTTCAAATGACTTTTTAATCTATAAAAGCCGCGAGCGTTTCTAGATCTCAATTAAGCCAATGAGTGAGTGCAGTAAAACAAGTAAAACAGCTTATTTCATACGCCTTAGTAAAAATATATTATTGATCCGAACACTTTTGTTTGCTTATTCTTATGTCATTTTTTATTTCAATCATTTCTTGTTTTATAATAATAGTTTTTGTAAATAATGTAGGTATGTTCTCTTAAATTCAAAAAAGTTACCCAAACTTTTTATTAGGATTTTTTTTTAAATAGGTGTACTTTGATTATAAGTTTCTCTGAACAAATTGGCAGGTGCTTTTGTGCCAGCTTTGTATTGTCAATCACTTAAAGAACAAAGGGAGAGCTATGTTACATATACCTATTCTTAGCACAAAGGCTCTGTAACAGAATAACTAACATCAACTACATAAGGAATTGCCACTTCCCTTTTTGTTCTTCAGATACCCCCTCCCCTCGCATCTCTATGGCTGTAAAGTTTAAAATAATAATAATTGTGGAAATCCACACAACATTATCTAGCCCTAAACTAAGCAGAGCTTGTACGATGGGAACCAGATAGTTGATAAAATACTTATATGCACATTTTCCCATACACAATCCCATAGTACACAAGGATACGCATCAGCCTATACACTGCTAGCTCTTATGTCCTTGCAGTAAGCGTCATTTTTCTTTGTGTTTGGGTAACTTGAGGTGTATCCCACTGTACAAGCTCTGCTTAGTTTGCGGCTATTAGACAGTGTGGATTGTGAAATAGTACATTGTTACCTGAGTGTTGAAAGTCACGTTTTTTGAGTCCTGAGACGGGTTTGGCGCCAGAGCGTCAGCGAGGGCGCCAATGGAGCTTGAGGGACTTAAAAGACTTTCACCCGAGGTAAACACTGTGCTTTTCATTACGAATACAAGGAAAGTAAAAATAAAAACATGAAAGAAAAATTTGTGAAAATGAAGATTGAATTGCCGCCTTCCCGGTTTTTTTTTTCTTTTTCTCTGGCCTTCGGCTTCGGCTCGCCAGCATTATTCAGCCATTATTTTCATTCTCGTAATTTAAAAAATGGTAAATGTCAAATCTATGTTATTTTAAATAAATAGTTGAAGCTATATATTAATCAAGTAATTTAGAAGATATATTTTTTATGTAATACTATCTTTATGTTATTTAAATTTAAATTTTACATTGCGCTATCCTATTAGACCTTTTAAACTTCTTACTGTTGTAATGGGTTTCCAACCTACTTGCTGAATAAAAAGTTGGTTCAACGACCTCCTTGCAGTTAGAAAGACTTTAGAAAGTTGGAACATGGTTGAATAAAATAGAACTTGTTTTTTTTTTATAATTTGACAGCTGTCGGTAGAAAGCGATTCTCCCTAGGGCTGAAAGTTTTACTTTCAATTAGGCCCCTCAGGCAACTTCAGACCTACTTTCAGAGTATGAGTAATGAAAAATATTTTTTTTATGCCATAGCTGGCAGACGCGCAGACGGGCCATCTGGATGGAAAGTAGTCACTGTCGCCCATAGATACCTCCAACACCAGAGGTGGTGCTGATGCTCTACCGGACTTTCAAGAAGTGATAGACCCGCCTTTTGAAGGACCCCATGTTGAAGTTCCGAGGTCACTCACTGTGACGTTTCGACGTAGGATTTAAGTGGTCAACACTCACCAGACTCAAAACCAGCGCCAGACAGAGCTTGTGGTAAGCTTACAGACCCCAGGAACATCTTCTGGCAGCTTTTGTGAAAGAGTTCGTATTCCATCACTTTTTCTCATGAAATAGGTAGATTTCCTACACTTTATGGAGTGCTCGGGGTGTTGAAATCACATGTGCTACATTAATAAAGTAATAAATATTATTTGTACTTACCCAACCTTTTCTCTGGCAATAATGGTGACATTTTGACGACTTTTTCGGTTGATATTGAGCTCACGTTAGCGTATGCACAGTGTCATGGAAATGGGTGAAACAGGGCGAAGAGATGATGATTATTAATAATTATAAGTTTAAAAAAACTTGAGAAACCGACTTCATTGCCAAACGGCTAAACCGATTTTAATGAAATTTGTTTGGGACAATCTGGACGTAAGAATAACCTTCCAAATAAAAAAATAATTTTCTAAATCGGTTCATAAATGACGGAGGCATGCAGCATGCAGTTACAAACATTAAAAAAATTATTTAAAAAAAAATGGCAACACCGATTTTAATAAAATTAAAATGGGACCAATCTGGAAGCAGTACCTTTCAGATAAAAAAATATTTTTTCAAATCGTCTCACAAATGACGAAGTTATGCGGTAACAAACATTAAAAAAAAAAAAAAAAAAAAAAAAAAAAACATACAACTGAATTGAGAACCTCCTCCTTTTTGATTGGAAGTCGGTTAAAAAGTGGAGTGACAAGGACAAAGAAAAGGAGTGTCACTTATTGTTCTATTTCTTTTCATCAAGTATATTTCTTTTAACAATGTTATGTCATAATTAAAATGATATTTGTAATTTGTAATTATTATGAATGTAGTTATTCAACACTATCTTTTGTTCGAAAAGAAAGTCTCATCCGAATCGGTTTAGCTGAACTCTTCCATAATAATACATATACATTTATACAACTAAAGTATTTGCCGGCAACTTCACTCGCATGGTACTTACCTATGTAAAAAGTAAGTATTCAAGGTTACGAACTTTATTTTTAATGATTTATTTGGTAACAAACATCAATAATGATTCAAAAGTGTTAGAAAGAAAGAAAATATATTTATTTACAGACGCTTAGCAATTTAAAGTACACGCTATCTACGCATACAAGAAATATAAAGAGCCAAGAGCTGCAAAACGGTCCCTGACTCAGCGTGAAGTTGGTTGGCTAGCAACTGACGCTGGTCTTCCGTCAGGGTCACGCAGTAATGCCACGGACAATCTGAACCACACTATACATGACTTATGATTAATTTATTTAATAATTTGGATTGCAAAAGTGAGTAAAAATATTTAGGTAGGCACCTACAGAAGTTTGTGTTTTGTGTTACTACATTTTACAAACATGTACTTATTACTAAAAATGATAAGTTGCAAAAAATTAAATGCGTAAGTACGCTAACTCCCACCCTAGGAGAACCTATGTTGTGGGTAGTTAGCCTCTTCCAAGTTTCATTTAAATCCGTTTAGCCGAACACGAGTCGATTTCAACATTACTCACTAACTTTCGTGTTTATAACACTAGTGTAATAACCCAGTTAAGCCGAAATATTGTCTGTTACTATGAATGTTTGCAAGAACAATAGAGTGACCCAGTTGTGACGTCATGGAGAAGGAAAGGTATTTTCCAGGTCGTCTCTAGGCCCCTTGCCCGGGGGTAACAATCGCTTTGTCGGACAAATAGTTAGCACAGTATAAAAACGGCGTGAATCGTGACATGGGTAGCTTTATAATCAATTTCTCTAATTAGGAGAGTGAGGCTGAAGATCGCAATGCCTAAAAAACCGTGGCTGACGGCGTTGTAGCTCACGATCACGCCTACCATTTAGCACTTAAAAGAGAATATCGTCACCAACGCGCCGCAAACCCTGTAACATCTCCGGGTTCTTTCATCTGCGGTAAATGCGGGCGTGCCTGCTACTCTCGTATCGGTCTTCATAGCCATGAATGGAAGTGTTCCACTTCTTGTTCATGTGCAATCACTGACTGACGCCACTTAAATCATCTGTAATAGATGGTACAAGCCAATGATGATGATGATTATGAGATGGTAGACACAGTAGAGCAACAATATGTTAGTCAACAGTGTTGATGAACTGAATGGAGTAATCAAAGCTAGGTAAACAATAATACTATGACGAGAAATGATTTTTGTTGTACCTAAATAAACAGAGTTGTATTTGCGAAGGGCGGTTGTATTTATTGGCGGGATTTCGATGAGTTGACCTATCTATAGATGGCTTGGGGTCTGCAGATAACTCATTTACTTATTTCAAAATGTATTTTTATTTTTATTTTGTAAATATTTATTTTAAATCAGAAGTCAATCAAATATTAAAAAAAGAACAAAAATAATACCTAACTATTAGCTAAAAATGTACCTAGGTACCAGTAGTAATGGTTTGTATGTTTTGATTTAATAATATTTTTTTCTTATTTTAAAATATCTACCGACCAATGTACGACATTTTTGATCTTATATAAATAAATACTGTGGACAATCCATATCTATCTAGCTAATTAAGAAAAGTTTGTTCTGATATAATATATATATTTTTTGTAAATACATACTTACAATACAATATAGCACCCAGACAAAGAAAAAACATTTACGTTCACCACACAAATATTTGTTCTCGGTGGGAATAGAACTCACGAGCTACGGTGCAGAAGGCAGAGCCACTACCACCTACCCACCCACCTACCACCATCACCTACCCACTGAGCTGCTATCAGCTCAGCTCTCTCAGCTCTCAGCTCAGCAGGTAGGTGGTAGATATAGGGTAGACATAACAGCAATAAAAAAGACACCTCTTTTGTTTGTAAACTACTTTATAAAAGTAAATGGATAGCAACAACAGACACAAAATAGATAGGGCGATACATTTTATTCAAATAAGTATTGTGCTAGTGTGTTAAAAATGTATGCATCACCTTCAAGTTTCTTGAATACAGTCGTCTGCACTGAGAGAGGAACATTTCGTAATTTACGTATTTTTACCAAGCAAGCGCTTCTCACAATAATGTCTCCTTCTTTTGAGAACCGTATTTTTGTTAATACCAGTTTATTATTCGGTTTTTATAACTATAATAAATAAATAACAACTCTGAAATGCGACTCTCCGTGATGGTAACCTCTTAGGGCGAGAATAGGATTGGATACAAGCTGGGTGATTATGTAATTCTGTTTCAATCAAAAGTTTGATATGACACATACATCACATATCTTGTTGCCATCATTTTTCGACCACTATTTATATGATGTAGAATTCAAGTGAAGTTTCTATTCGATATCTCTTGTTTATTACGTCAGCATTTAGTCGTGTTGCAATCGTTTCTTGTCAAAGATAAGTTTTCTTTCAATTCGTTTTTTATTGCAATCGAAGCTCAAAATTATAGCAAAACTGACAGATGCTTATAAGGTTTTGATTGCAACAAAAGACGCAAACGCCCAATTTTGGCACGAAGCTTACGTGTTTGTCGTCTTTTTCTCTAGTTGCCACTAGTTTAAAAAAAATGTGTTCACCTCAAAAAGGAGAATGTTATCGAAATTTTAATGATATGTAAGTTTTCTGATGGTGTTTTTAATGTGTCATAGTGTAGTCGCCTGTACCCACTGAAAGCACTTTCTGTAATTCCACGGGGGAAATTACATCTTAGCACTTGACACCTCGAGTTCTGTGAGAAGCAGCAGGTGTGTTATTCGCGTTCCAAACTTGGTGAAAGAGCATTGGTTCGAACTGAATGGAGTACGAGTACAAAAGTAGCGAACTCATCTCCAAACTTGGAGTACTTGTAAGCCAAAGCTTGTTTCCTGAGCTTAAACTCGAGGTACACAGGGTGGTTTTTTGAAAAGGTTGGTAATTGCAAAGTCCGAAACCACAAGAGTCAGGGAAAAGTCGAGAAAGGAGTCATGCCCTCGATTTATAAGAAAACAAGAACAGCTAAGTTTTTTTTTAATTTTTTTTTTTATCAACGGAAATGTTTAAAAATAATTATAAACGTCACGTCGTTATACGTCCACAGTTAATTCGTCCATAAAATTATCATCATCATCATCTCAGCCCGGTATGCACCCACTGCTGGGTATATAGGCATCCTTCATCTTCTGCCAGCCGCCTCTGTCTTGCACGTCTCTTGTCTAGGTGTTTCCTGCGACCTTTACGATGTCGTCGACCTATCGTTTTCGGACGGCCTAGGCCTATAAAATAATTAAAAAATATGTATATACCGTGTTACCAGAGAAGGGGGGCGTTACGTTGTTACTTTAACGAATTACCTACTACGTCTAATCTTAGCATTTTATAGAGACAATCTGGTGTCCCATTAACATTAAAACGCTCCTTGAGACCACTTGAGGTACTAGGATGTCAGATAATCGAAAAACTTGAGGGCACTTTAGGACTGCATGCATCGCAAGATCTTAGCTCTGGGCAGTACTGTTAGTTAATATTAATTGTTTGGTACAGTCGTCTGCACAAAGACGGCTACCACAATACTAGATGGCCTGAGATAGGCTGATGAGGTGATTACGATAATAAGAGGAGTAAGTACGTGTATAAGTATGGTTAACTTAGCTGATCTGATCACGCTTTGGTTTGATACCTTATCAACGTGTAGAATTACTCGTTACATCATCATCATCATCAACCTACTGCAGTCCACTGCTGGACATAGGTCTCTCCCATGGCGCGGCACTGAGCCCGGTCTTTGGCTCTTCCCATGCAGTTGCTGCCCGCCACCCTGCGCAAGTCGTCGCTCCATCGAGTCTGAGGTCGTCCTACACTACGTTTGCCTAAACGCGGTCTCCACTCCAGAACTCGTTTATCCCAGTGGTTATCGGTTGACATGACCAGCCCACTGCCACTTCAGCTTGCTTGTTCTTTGGGCTATGTCGACAACTTTGGTCCTCTGTCGAATGACCTCGTTCCGGATCCTGTCTATAAGAGAGACTCCGAGCATAGCCCTCTCCATAGCTCGCTGAGCGACTTTTAACCTATGGTGTTACTCGTATAGTTTATAAATATAGCTCCTAAAATCTTAAAGTACAAATTAAGGTTACGGTTAGGTACGGTACAGTACAGTATGCTTAGTCTCCTGTGCGGAATCTCATTTACACTGTAAATTTTACAGGAGCTCTGAAGCCCTGATATTGACTTCAACAGCTCATTATATCAGTTAATCGTTTTTATTGAATAGTTTTTTTACACCCTTTACTTTTCTCTTGAATATTAATGAGCAATCAATATTTAATCAAATATTTGATAATATTTGAAATTACAATGACAAAATGAAATTGATTAAAATATCGTTTGCAGCTGTTTACTTGTCTTAGATTCTATTGACTAATCTTAGCTATTTGAAACTAATTAGTAACTAATTAGTAGTAAGTAGCTACATTATTAGTTTGTTCGTTTTTAACCGAATCCAAAGAAAAAAGAAGGAGGTTCCCAATTCAGTTGTATTTTTTTCAAATGTTTGTATAATTTTGTTTTTTTTTTGTAACAGTTGAACCATGAAGATTACTTTGAATCATCAAAATTATGTGAACTAGGTGCCAGTTCCATGCGACCAAGCCTCTTTCTCCTCGCCTGTACAGATAAGTTGGTGATACTGTACCATCAAGCACGTAGAGAGGAAACGTTACAGTGTCATCAATTTGTTGGTTCCTAAGCGATCGCAATCTAGGGCAAAGTTTGGGCGTTAATTGTTAGTGGTGACACGTGCTAGAACAAAGTTGCGATACGTTCGCCTCTGCATCATAAGTTCGCCTAGCAAAGTTCGGGATTTAGTTTAAGCGCCTTCCTAATACCGCAAAACAATGCAATAGCTACAGTAGTGAACCTAGCAACAGTCGCAACAGTAGTAGCAACGTGACCTTAGCACATCAAATCACATTTTTTTGTACAAAGTGACGTTTGAAACGTCAAATTTGACGGTCAAGTCATAACCTCAAATAAGTTTTTATTATATTTTCCTTCAAAACCAATGACAGGCGACTTGTCTATTGACTGAAAACATAACTAATCGCATGGGCAGATGCCATCTAATTTAAAAGAATACGAAGAAGTTTTTACCATCTTCTTTCTTCACAATCTCTGGGTTACTGAAAACTTTTTCCTATAATCTTTTATCGTGCAATAATGTTAAATTATTAAAAAACGAGTTTTTATAGTCTCTTGTTTTGCTATTGTAAGTTAAGTCTCGGAAATGAGGTTTTAAACGCTTATTTTCAGAAATATTTGATTTTCTCTGGGCTGAATTATTTTAACATCAATGTAATTGTTTTGCTGTCGTGTCAAGCGTCTGTTTACAAACAACACTGTAATTAACAATTAATTCACTGACCGTGTCAACAACAGCTCTCAGTTTAATTTTACTGTTTATTACATTTTGTGGAAATGAATATTTTATTTACAAAGAAAATTACGTCTCACACTTTGATGTTTTCCATTTCATGGTCACCATTCGAGAACCTTTATTTTTCAAATCATTTTATTTTTTGCTAGTCCCGGTTTCTGGTAGTAACCGGCAGTGGAAAATGGAATGGAATATATTTTATGGAAATGTGCACAATGTTTTTTAGTGAAGTGGCACTACTACACTGGCACTTTACTGCTATTATTATTATATTTGATTCGTAGAACGATCATATAAAAAAACGGTGAAAACGAAGCCATAGTTTGTTGCCTGTTCTTCTGGGCTTGGTCGCGTGGAACTGGCACTTAGACTCACCTAGCTTTAAGACGTTTCAAAGTGATCCTTGTGTTACTTCTGAATAAAGACATCTTTAATTTTGTCTTTGATTTTGACTTTGTCTCGCAGGTCACACACGTTAGGTTAGCGTGTTAACGTGTCCTAAAGATGCACTACCCTCTGTGTACTATGCATTGCACAATGAGAACTTAGGGTTTGGTACCTGCACTTTTTTCACTAAGTTTATTTTTAAAAACCTCTTTTCACTGAAGCGAGGAGATAAGATCCACGAGCCACTCAGTCACTCGGGCGGAAAGTTATAATGAACCTGACTGAGCTGACGATTTTCCGCCTGTTATTTTTCTAAAAGGTATGGTTCGATAGTAAGCGATTCTAATATTTTCGATCTCAGCTCAGTTGGTAGTAGCTCTGCCTTCTGCGCCGTAGGTCGTGGGTTCGATCCCCACCGGGAACAAATATTTGTGTGGTGAACACAGATGTTTGTTCTCTGTCTGGGTGTTATATTGTATTATAAGTATGTATTTACAAAAAAAATGTATTGTATCAGCTATATGGTTTCCATAGTACAAGCTATGCTTAGTTTGGGGCTAGATAGTGTTGTGTGAACTGTCTACAATATTTATTTATTTAATATATTCATACAAAAAAACTTCAAAATGATTTATTACAGAACCATCTTTTTTCTATACGATTAGTTGATGGAACAAGCACATGGCTCATCTGATGATAAGTGGTAACCATCGCTTAAAAAAAAGCATTGTCTCGTAGGCCACGTACGTCAGGAACGTGCCCTACGATGCACTGCCTCGCGTCTATCAAGTTGAGACATACAGATGTTAACCTCAAATTTGAGTAAAGTTACAGTACGTGCATCGGATCCACACAAATATTTTTCTCGGTGGCGATCAAACTTACAAAATGGTGATGAGAAAAATTTAATTTAAATGTTCATAGACACATAAGAAACTAGTTTGTTGAACCATAAAATACATGATGGGCCTTCGTGGAGATCCTACAACATAATAACACAGAAAGCAGAGCTACTACTGATCAGTGTAGCCACACCTTTATTATAAAGGGGTTTTAACGTAACTTAACAGTGAGTGATTTGTTTTTTTTTAATTCTTTTTGTCTGAAAGGTGTTCTGTCAGTCTCGAATTGCTCTGTGCTTTACACAGAATTAATTAAGTAATTTATTTTAAAAATATCTTGTTTTAGGCGTTTTGAATGATGGTACAACTGAGAGCAATGAATGCGGGTCACTGGCAATAAATAATTCATAATCTCAATTGCTTAATATAGTAAAGGTTGAAACGTACAAAAAAAACATGAATCTTGCCACTTTTTGTCAACATATAACTTCTGAAACTATCATGGTTGTTAACACTATTTATTATTCTTGTAAACATTTAAACGAAACGAACATTAAACGGCGTTCATTGTAAAAATAACTCTTTTTGAGTACCTTTTTCAATGAGGTTCTCGCTTTTGCTAAGGTTAGGTACTGAGGTTTTTGTTGGTTGACCGAAATACTTGATCTCAACTGTATTGTATATTATCTCCTCAGCTTTGATCTTTTTTTGACACTTTAATAAAATAATAAAAAATTAGTGGACTGGGAATCTTTATAACAAACTTTATCGCAACCTAATGTATTTCTGAAACTCTCCTCTAAAACGAGAACTTGGTGCAACGTTTTGCACGATACCAAGTTTTACTTAAGAAAAAATATTCGGTACTGCTTGCTTACAGGTCCGCTCACGTATATACTTATATGCTTACTTTTATTCATACCTGTATGAATAGTAGTTTGTGACAGGTCACATACTATGTTAGATCCAAGATTCATCTCAATCCGTTCAGCCGTGACGGAGATGGGCGGGAAAAAACGTAATACACACTCACTCAATTACAAACTTTTGCATTTATTAGTGCAATGATGCATGGCTGAGGTTAATACCTAAAAAAATATCTACACATAAAATACACTATGTAATTAAAAAGAGTTACACCCTGCCATTGGGCTATACTTACTACGGCGTAGACGGCAGTTGAATGTCGCCCGCTACGGAGAGCGCCCGCTACGGATGTGCTACGCGAGGTGCTACGAACTCACTTTCGAAGTTTTGTTCAACTACTTAACCATACTGACTACAGCAATAGTACTATCAAGTGCGGAATAAGTTTAAATATGAATAGAACTAAATGTGAATAAGGGAACTATATTAATAACTTTGTGTAAAAGTGTATTTAGAAGCAAGAAATTTATTCATCTCAACATCAAGGTGAGTTATGAGTTTAAATTATATTAAACAAGAAAGTTAATTTAACTTGGGGCTTAGATCTTTGTAATCAATAACATTATTAATCGAAAAGCGAACAGCTTTCGCTACAATTTTGGGATATTAAAAATGACATTATGATACGAAAATCTCCTACAAAATCTCCTACAAGTAATTAGAAATCTTATGGATAATTTTTCTTTTGAATTTGCAATCATTTAAGATTTTTTTACTCTTAATAAAAAAATATTATGTTGATGACTTAAACGTCTTCTGGAGAAAGGAGACGACACAAAACGATAACAATAAAAAAAATATTCTACAAAATAGTGCGGTAAGAAGAAAAAAATATGATAAAATTAATGATACGAAGCCGTTATTAAAAAAATGCAAGTACTATGATATCCATCGTGTACAGAAAAATTTAAGTCTAACTTATTTTTTTTTTCTATCAAGTCCTTGTTAACCCCTAAATATTTTACTTAAATTCTCTAAATATGCAAATTACAGTGTATTTGGGTTCCAACTATGTCCAAACTATGCTATCCCAGCCTTACCCTGAGTCTGTAAGTTATTCAAACTAAGTTAGACTATTCTATTACCGAAACAGTTTTAAGTTGGGTATCGTAAGTGAGGATAACTTGGGTAAGTAAGGTTCAAACCTTTCGTATGATATATGACGATTGACGATTTGGCGGCTTGTTCGTATCGGGAGCGACATTTGTTGATAACAATATCGTGTAAAATGACAAAACTACATTGATAAATCGAAGGTTTAGGTTCAGATGGCAAAAATTAAGGCAACAACAAACGTGACCTTCCAGGCAATGCTTTGTTATAAGCGATGGTTGGGTTGGGTACCACCTAACATCATATGCTTGAACCATCAGTGGCCTACCACAAGCTCTGTCTGGCTTTGTCTCTGGATCTGGTTTCGAGTCTGTGTGAGTGTTGTCAAAATAAATCCTACGCCGAAAATGCGACGATACTACGTCGTTTTACACACATAGTATAATACACTGGTGAGCACTCACACAGACTCAAAACCAGAGACAGAGCCAGACGGAACTTGTGGCAGGCCTACTGGTGGGCTATTATATGTTTGTTCCATCAGCTAGTTCAAAAAATAAAAAAATCTGAAAATGTATCATAGATTTATATCCAGTATCATCTAAGTCATAAAATGTCGATATGCCGACCGGTCGCGTTGTTTTTAGTATTATGTCGTACGGTTTTATAGGTCATAAAATGGAAAGGACTCGTTCCTGTAATGCCCATAAAGCTTTTTGAGTTACCCGAGGAATGAAACCGATACAATTTGGTATGATAATGATGCATTGTATTTCGAGAGAAAATATGACCCTCATATGATTTATATGAAATATGAATTGGAGGTGATATTTTCTTTAATAAGTTTCTGAAAAAAAGAAAAACATACGAGCACGTATATAGCAGATCTGGATTTTATGAGAAAAAATGGTTACTCTAGAGGCATTATCCAGGGAGGAAATAGGAGACTACGTTTGTATGGAGAGTCGCCTGTGTGATTCCCTCTTAAGACCGTTTTGTATGGTTTTATTCTATTTCACTTCTGAAACAAACTCCAAAATAATTAAAATTAATTGGTGCGATAAAAGTTGGTTCGCTACGAGGAAGCCCTGGTATTACATGCTATCATCATCATCATCTGGCACCACACCTGGAACTGTCACCTAGACTCACTTAACTTTAAGACGTTTTAAAGTGATCCTTGGGATATATTGTATTCTATGTATTTACAAAAAAAGTATTTAAGATATCAGCTATCTGGTCTCCATAGTACAAGCTCTGTTTAGTTTGGGGCTAGATAGTGTTGTGTGGATTGTCCGCATTATTTATTTATTTAATAAATACATATTTATATATATTTGACTTTGCCCTTAGCCCACACTAAGTGGGGTTGGCAAAACAGGTTTTTTCCACTCACCCCTATAACACGTCATCTCATTGCACACTCTTTTCTTACTCATTTTATCTTTGACATAGTTAATTCCTCTTTTTTTTTCTTCTTTTGTTTCCTGGTTGTTTAAAACCAAGAAAAAACAAAGCTATACGAAATAAAAATGCCAAAGCGAACCCTTTAATATATTGCGTTGGTTAACTCAGCTAGTTAAGCTAGTACCAATTAATATAGTACTCTAGTGTACTCGATCTGGGTTTAATCGCTATGCAAACTCATCAAAAGGTTTGTTTTGGGATTTTCGTTCAAACTTAGGGATTGGTTTCCAGTAACTGTGCTATTTAACTCATTTGCTTGTACTCATGGCAGTACTCATTTCTATTTAGTAATGCTCGCTCGGTATCTTTTAGCATACTACTAGGGATCTTTAGTAGTTATACTTCCTAAAGCCTTGCGTATATCTAAGCGTTCTGCGGTGGCCATCAGTGAAACGTTGTATATTTTCGTTGTCATTTTCAACGTTTACCCTGATTGCTACCGCAGAACGCTTAGATATGCGAGGCTTAACTAAGAACCGTCAAGTTTTTAAAGGAATTGCTTAACAAAAAGAAAACGTAGAATTTTTCAGGTGGGACGTATTTTGATTGATGAAAACAACTGCTAAGTCAGCACTTAGAATAATAAAAGTCAGCACTTATGAAAAAGCTGCAGAAGAAATTTTAAGCCCACAATTTCAGTAGTTACTGGACCAAAACCTGTAGGCTTACCACAAGCTCTACCTGGCTCTGTCTCTGGCTCTGGTTTTGAGTCATTACTTATTATTTATTTTTTACAAAAAGCTTTTTAAAACTTTTGAAACTATCATGGTTTTTAACACAATTTTTATGAAACAACGGGATATTTACCAAATAAAATTAAATATCGAAAGTCAAAACTCAAAATTTAATCATGGTAGGTAAATATCCCGTTGTTTCATAAAAATAGCTTTTTAAAAGTTTTTTCAATAATACTAATGGCATGAAAACGATAGTTCGTTTCCAAAAACAGTTATATGGGCAATTATGGTCAGTCAATATTTTTTTGTAAAACATAAGTGGAAAGATCATTTAACGTTTGGCTACAAAATGATTTTTATTTTTTTAACGAACGCCAATTGTTTCCGATTGAAATCGAGCGCGTGTGCACTAAAACTTTACTCGTTCCATTTATTACAAAAAAACTTGTCTGTAAAGTCGGTTTACTGACGATAGTTGAACGTGACAACGTCATACAGCTCTCCACGCGGACACATCGCTCACTCAAGTAGGAGAGAGACAGATGTCGAACGCTGCCCAACGACAAAGAAGCACAATCGGCCTCCGCCGATTGTACCTCTTTGTCGCTCGTTCCGGGCTCTCGCTTGCACTTCAAGCCTTAAATGGAACGCCTCAGAACGAGGTAACGCCGCATGAGTCATATGTTTTTTCGTGCGTGCAGCCGGTTCCATCGAAGTATAAGACGTTGTCACGTCAAAAAGCGATTAAAAGACCAATTGACGTTTAAAAATAACTGTTTTTGATGTTGAGTGTTTTTGATCCATTCTACAGCATAATTGGGATGTATAAAAAAACATCATCATCATCACCTTCAACCTATATGAGCCCACAGCTGGACGAAGGTCTCTCCCAAGCCGTGCAACTGAGGAAAACAAATTAGGAAACAAATATTGGTGAACATTTCCCATATCGCTATTAAGGCCCAAACTAAACAAATCTTATACTTATACGTGTGGTTGTTTATCAAGAATATTTCATAACATCTTTCTCGATCAGGAACAATAAGGCTCAAAATCGTATGAAGATATATAATGGCGTTGGTTTTAAATGGCGCAGCTACACTTAGCCATCGATCTTCTGTCTGCGAGGGTTGAGAGGAAATTAGCCCTTGACAACCGCGGGGACATCCACACGATAGCGCCCGAAGATATATTTAAAACATAGGAGTAAGCGAATAGTAAGAAAAACTTATCCTACATCATAATACTGTATAGATAAACCAGTCTAAAAATGCACGTACCTCCACCGCGTTTTCTTGACGTTGGCTCACAGCAAAGTACTTCAAAATGATCTTTGTGGTATAGGTAATAAAGAACATTTTACTTTGATTGGCTAAAGTAGTATGACGTGCAGTTTAAGATTGGACGATCTCTACCATTTGACTGGCCTTAAAGCACAGTTGGTAATAGCTCTTTGATGCATGTGTTAAATATTAGTTATCTGGTTCCACTTGTACAAGCTCTGCTTAGTGTGGGGCTAGATAGTGTTGAGTGGATTGTCTACAATATTTTTTGTTTTGCAATAAACGTATTTTACTCTATCTAATTTTCCCACTCTGATGTTGTGTAACTTTAAGACAGAAAGAAAGACATTTTCTTATTTAACCTACACACACATTGAAAAAATGAGTAGGTGACGTAAAACTTAAAACTAAAAGTAAAAAAAAACAAACGTAAAGGAAAAAACAGTAACATAATGGCCCGAACGCACCTAGTTCGCTGGCGGTAGCGATCAGTGAAACGCTGTCAAATATCGCTGTCAGATTTGAGATTAGACAGCAAATATTTGACAGCGTTTCACTGATCGCTACTGCCAGCGAACTAGGTGTGTTCGAGCTTTAAAGCCTATAGCAGTCTTAGCCAAGAATTCTTAGTACGATATTGACTTACAACTAAGAACTATGTACCTATGTGCCTAAACTAAACCATGTATATGCAAATTGACAGACATATCGTCTTCTTCTTCTTAATGAATGGCATCTGTCCTTTTCGGATCAATTTTACCAGTGTCGAGTAGTTTAATGAGATGAGAATGATAATATATTACATAGATAAAATACTTTTCCGTCTAGTCAGTCAAAGTCAGACATATCGTCTGTTGCCATCTCTATTTGTTGACATAAAAGTGACAGTGACAAGAGACTTTTAGCAAACCGCAAAAAAGTGTCCGGCATTATGAAATGAGGGGGTAAGATTTCACTTTGTTTTTTTAGTTACCAACAAACGCTGAAGCGCATTATTTGTACCAAAAAAGAAAAAACTTGGATATAATAGCCGAGCTAAGTGACTATTTGCACAGTATAAATAAGCCATGGATATCTTGCGCCCATTCTTTATTCTAGAATATTATTTTAAAGGACGACGTTATTCTGAGACTAAAAGCAAAAATCCAATTTCAAATAAATACATTATTCGCCTTTGTGCTCTAATGCCTTGTGTACATCTAGACCGCCTTCGATGGCGATCAGTGTATCGTTGTCAATTGTCAATGCAGCAGTGTATGAAAACTAATCGCCATTACCATCGCCATCGTAGATTGCATAGATGTGCGCAAGGTATATTATGAATTATGTATGTTTCTTTCTATTTGATGCGGGGTAAAACTCAACGACTTTGATCTAGAGTCCGCGCAACATAACTCTGCGTGTGACAGATGGCGAAAAAACATGAAAAAATGGCCAAATAATATATCTTCCCAATCTCAACATGAATGTGGAAATCGAACTTGCATTGCGTTTTATGAAAGTTCATATTTGGGATTGGGAGATTATTTCTAGTCAGTTTTATTTTACATTTTCCACCAACTGTCACGCGCGAGTTTATCTTGCGCGAACTCTACTAATCGATTGACATTTGCATGACATTGACATGACAATAAAACACGTCCTTTAGGGTAGGCAATCATCATCCTTTTTTGCCCCTATATATCCCAAACTAAGTGGGGTGTCGACCCAACATGTTTTCTTTTTTCAGTCTCTGCTATCATTCTTGGTCATTTCAATCTATATCTCGTAATGTTATATTTATTCTAATAGCTCGATTAATTGTCTAGTTAATAGAAAATTGGGTATTGCCCTTAAGGGGCCCGCGGAGGACGAATTTTCATACAAACGTAATACCAAAATGATTACTAGTTTAAGCAGGTTCTCACTATATTATTGTAATAGTTTGTATTTGTATACTAATTATCTAGGTTCCTGAACAGTTTTATTTTAAATTACTTACCTCAAATCACATTTAACGCCACGCCACAATTTGCAATGAAAAAAATGTGTAAAATGCGATTTGTGTTTATTTCATTTGAGGTACTTATACAACTTAAAATAAAAACTTTTTAAGAACCTAGGTAAATACCATACAAATACAGTTATTACAATAATATAGTGAAAATCTGCCTAAACTAGTAATAATTTTGGTATTACGTTTGTATGAAAATTCGCCCTCCGCCGGCCTCTTAACGATGTATAATAAATCTCTTTATTTGTAATTTTGTGAACAATTAGTCTGAAAATTATCGAAGCACAATTCAAACCCGGGTGTTACTCCAAAAACACGTTTCAGCGTGATTCTAAAATCTATTTGCGAACTTATTCGTAGATACTCAGCTTAAATAATTGAGCAGAACCGTTTTGTCGATTGGTTCAATTGCTGAGATGGGTTAAGTTTGCGTATTTAAATAACGGACGCGAATTTATGAGTTGCTGATTGGCGTTAAGCTTTGAGTTTGTTTTATACTCGTTGAGATTGTCAAAGCAATAACCTTTTCGACCATAGTGTAAAGTAGTAAATGGGCATGCCATTATTGCTCACAGAATTGATAACCTGCACTAGGGAATTAAGAGACCACGACCCGTAAGGCATGCAGGAAGGCGTCTACACTATGGAACGATGACATTTATAGTAGATTGTTATGGGTACAAGGAGCTAAAATTACCCATTATATACCTGCGAGGTAATTTTACGGTCACTACCAATTAAATTTTCAATCAGATAAAAATTCTAAAGATTTTGGAACTAAACTTTACGTTAGTTCAATTTAACATTCTTCTGTAAGATATAGAAAATTGAATTCAATAGAAATGTTAAAAAATAACTAGTTTATTTTTATTTTACAGCGGTTAATTGAAACCGTTTCTCCCTAGGGCTACCGATCTAAGGTTTAGACCTAAAACCTAAAAAAATCAATTGAACCATGTTCCAACTTTCTATACAGCAAGGAGGTTGGAAATCCATTCAATAAGTTTTAAAAGTCTATATAATATAGGAAAAAGGTTGGAGACCCATCAAGGAGTTCGAAAAGTTATATATGGCAAGGAGGTTGAATACCTTTTACGTACAATGGAGAAGAATTAATTGTCATTGGTCTGAGACTAGGTGCCGAATTTATTCGGTGGCTTTGGTTAAATTGTGTTGTAATTTATTTTTATTTTCTTAGGAGAACTAACTAAAAACTAGAACTTACGTATGGAGATGTCGTCACTTTCTGGACCTTTCTGTCAAATCTCAAAATTGATTAGTTATTTCATAACTTAGGAAGTTATGGCCTTACCTACTTATAAAAATCTGTCAAAAGATAAACAGTGCTTAAACTACTGCCGTCTCTTACCACTGGGTAATGACAAACAGTGACAGGGGTACTTTACTAGGTTTAAATTTAAATAGCGTTTATAAGTATGCATGTTAGTTGACAGGCGGAAATTAGGCCGCATCACTATCGAACTGTGACAACGAGTTTAAACTTGACACTTGACAGACATGCGCTTAGTGTGAATGTGCCACCGATCATTGCTACTGTTGGCTAATGAAAACGGTCTTGGAAGGCAAGGTTTTATAGAAAAGACGAACTTAGTTTCAAGAATTAAGAATAGGTACATTATAATAAATAGGGTAAAATTATACAAAACTTCGTCAAAAAGTTGTATGTATAGAAACGCTGAAACGCTTCTATTGAAACAAGTTAGCCTTTATTGCGAGACTGGTGCCTGAAATAGGTTAATGGAAACCTGTGCTACAGGTCGCTATTATTAATTATCATTCAGTAGGCTCTGCTGAAGCAGTCATTAATTTTTGTCTGGTAACTACCAGAGGCTGAGTTCATTAAGGCTAAGCGCAAATGAGTAAAACAACCCTGTTTTGTAACTATTCTTTATTTGCGCTTGGCCTTAATTTTTATTAATATCAAATTTAGAGTGACACTGTTTATTAGATTAAGATATTTCCGTCTTTGTTTTTGATAAGTCTAAAATAGGGACAGAATTAAAAATTGCTGGCGCTATTCTCTGATGGTAGACGCGCCCTTAGTTTCCTAATGGTACATAACTTTGAATTAAGTGCGTCCTAAAATCAAAGTCAGATTCGGGAATTGCCAAACCGATATCGTAGTCAATTACTATCTCATCCAAAACAAACTTGGAAGTTGAGGGTAACCAATAGTTGGAGAGAGATTGGACTAAGTTAATTTGGGTAGACCTACTTAGGTAATATCTAATAGTTTTGAAACATTCCAGAAACGATATTGGTACTAGTAGTAAAATTTAAAGCCCACCAACGACTTTGTAAAGATCGCGGGAAGATAGCGGATGGAAATAGCTCAGAATCGTTCTTTCCGAAAATGTATAGGGTCCAGCAGTGGACTTCTTGAGGCTAATAATGATGATGTAGTTTTGAGCACTGTGGCGTGAAGAAAGTTACCTCTTTGGACTTTTTTTCGAAAGGCGCATTCAATAATAATTAATTACTATACTTACATACATTCTTTATTTAGAACATTATGAGGTCCATTAGGCCTATTCAATAAATAAATATTGTTGTAGGTATATGTATGGGTGTGTATGTGAGGGTTCGTGTACAACTCATTTAAACACTTTACAGTCCACTAATAATGAGCTTAGGATACTAGGTAGATAAAAGCTTATGTTTTGATTGCCCTGAAGGCCCTCACAATAAGCCAGTCTCAGCTATCCTCCTAACAATCTCTCCAAATAACTTACTTTTATTTCCGCCTCCGCACAAAAGACAGAATTGATAAAAGGGATCTTTGGTGGCATTGTTATCGACTATTTCGTTTTTTTTGTGTGAAAATATCTCGTTTCGCACTCCTAATGACACCTAGTTACGTTATTTATTTAACATGCCAAATAAAGGGACGTTATTTACGTAAATTAAATTATTGTAAAATGTGGATGACAAATGTAATATTGGACTACCTACCTCTGACAACTCCACTTAGATATACTCAAAGAATCTTGAATTACTTGAAAAGAAATGTGATTGTGACAAAGCTTTTTTTGTTTTTTAATTTTATATTTATAATTTTACATAGGATTTTTATAATGTCACAAAAAGGGATTTGAACCCGCGACCTTCACCTTGGTCCCGTACCAAGGGGAAGGTCGCGGGTTCAATGCTGCGCTGACCGCTACACCATCGGATCCTAATCACACTCGACGAAAAATTCTTAGGGACTGTTCCCCTGTTATTCCTGTTGTCTTAGAGATCTTTGTGATTTCCATAATCACTATAAAATCAATAAAAAGTTTATAATATGATGGAACTCTCCAAATGTGGATCCGATCTGCATTAAATTTTATAGGTCAATTTAAGATTAAGCAACTTTTTTTTAGAATTTGCTTCTTTTAAGACTGTGATGTGGTATAAAAAAGTTGGTCAACTTTGTGAAGCGGATTTTATGACTGAAATTTTGCTAATAGATTCCAAAACGAGTTTTATTTTAATTCGATGCTATATTTTCAGTTCTATCGATGTAACGTAACACGAAAATGAAATCCTATTAGTTCGCAACAATTTATAAACGGAACGGCTATAAATAAATATGAATTAAATACAATTTATTGTTTGCTTGTTGAACGTCGTGGGGTTTCCACTCGTGACGGCAAAAACAACAATGTTTTATCATCGTCTAGCAGCCAAAATACAGCCAAAAGCTTTTGCAGAACACAAAATTAATTGCTACCAATGTGGTTATCAGCAAGTGTGGAAGTTTATTTACGCAATTTATTGAAGTAGGTACTTGCTGTTCCCATCTTACAAAAGTAAATTAAGAGTAAATATCAAACAAAAACTCATTTGTATATCGATTAAATTGATAAAACCACACGGCTCTATTATTGTTACTCATTTATTTAACTGTACCGAAGTAAATACATAAATATTCCTAGGTATTTAACAAAGCAAAATCTAGTTTCAAACTAAGCAAAGCTTGTACTGAAACAAGCAATTGTTAATTGATAGAATATTTGACCTGAAAGGCCATTCGTGGTGAATATTCCGTTTAAATTCGATCTTAGTCAGTTTCTTAGTATAGGCTATGCCCTATTTGGATTAGGCTAATTGCCTAAGGATTAGACCACTTAATAATATGCTGTGAAGATAATTTAAAATAAAATAGGCTAGTGCGCCTATATTTTATTTTATAGTAGAGACTAAGCATCTTTTAGACTGGGAATAAAGTTGCATTGCATAATTGCATTGCATTGCATAATTTATTAATTAATTAAAACAATGACTTTGCTCTATTTTACACTCATCTTCATCATCATCAACCTTTTGCAGTCCACTGCTGGACATAGGTCTCTCTCATGGTGCGCCACTGATTCCGGTCTGATAACTCCTAAGATAGATAACTCTTTATTGATTACCATGACACATATAGAAATACAGTAAGTGTTTAGCTTAAAAATAAACATTCACAGTAAAACAATGGGTGGCCTTATCGCTAACAGCGATCTATACCAAGAAACCTTGGGATGGACAGAATCGAAGAAAAAAATCATATGTCAACTTATATCTACTTTCTACTTCTGACAGAATCGCTTAGGGTGTGGGTATACTATATACACAAGAGGATCATTAAGCGAGGGTCGGTAAAGCCATCAGCGAAGCTATAACCCATTGGGGGCATGGGCTTACGATCGGCTTAGAGCTTTATCGACAGAGATTACCCATGTGTGCATATTTTGAAGATTGAATGGGAATCCAAAATAGAAGTTATCTGTTTTGCACGAAAAATGTAAATCCGTAATTGGCTGTAAGTTATATTATAAGATATTTTAGGTAAACCTTAAGAGCTGTGGATTTTTTTAATAAATAAAATAAAATAAAAATTAATAAAAATAAATAATAAAAATAAAATAAAAAGTGTTGGGCAGCAATAATAAATAAATATTGTGGACAACCACAACACTATCTAGCCACAAATAAAGCAGAGCTTGAACTAGGGGAACCAGTTATCTGATATAATGGTTATAATTTTATTTAATAAATACTTAAAATACAATATAACAGCCAAGCAATAATGGCGGAGACAGAAAAAGAATCAAAAAGATTGGTGTGTTAATGAGGAGGCCTATACCTAATAGCAGTTGGTGCCTTAGGGCTGATTAGATAAGATAGATGCGTATTCTAACGGTGAAGGAAAACATCGTGAGCAAGCCAGTTAGGATTCCGGATGATACTTCACTGAGACTTACTGATGTGTTATAGAAGAAGTTATAGTGTCATTACTGCAAACGAGCCATTAGATCGAGTGCCCATCGACTTTGACAGCGTCGATTTCTAATAAAGATAATCGCAAGCATGATCACTGATGGAAGCCATTAGAGTCAGACAAAATGTTCGCTCATCTCATTGATTTGGACAACCCTCACAGTTCGGTAGCTCTGCTTTCTGCACTGCAGGCCGTGGGTTCGATCCCCACCGAGAACAAACATTATTTAACGGTGTGCAAGTGATAAAGGGATGTGTAAGCGTGTTATTTTTCTTCATTTATTGATCTTCCTACAGAGATATTCTTTGGACAGTTTCCAACTTCAAACAGCTGAATTTGCGGTACAATTCATGTTAAGTAAAAATAGAATGGGGTAATCGAATTCTTTTGTTTTGACATTTGCGTGAATGTTGTTCTTATTTCTAAAAATATCTTCTTTTTTTAAATGAAATTCGCAGACTCGGTCCTTTGAAATTCAAACTAGGTATGTTGAAAAAAATTGCCACAAACTCTTCAGTACAGTACCACCAACTTTTTTGCTCAGACGAGAAAGGCGAAAACATCAAATCATTATGAAACAAAAGATGAACTGTCAGATGCGAGAAGCGAAATGAAACAAGTTGGTGGCCCTGTATGTGAAAACGTACCCGTATAATACTGGTTCTGTCACTTGAGTTAATTTGGGTTCGTGCTCGAATTTCGCCGAATTAGGTACTCTGCTCAAGCTATTTTCATTCGGTTTTTTATATTATATCCGTTTGAAAGAATGTTTTTGGTAGGTATATAAAGAGTGTATTTCGTAGGTTTCCGCATCAAAAAGCAAATTCAGCAGTGTATTTACTTTGGGAACCAGATAGCTGATATAATAGGTAGGGTAGACTGACCTAATTTTGGCACCGCACTAATTATTGGCACTTTTGTGTTTAAGCCTCTAATATAAGAATCTACCTAATATCACGGTGTTGCAACATATTTAAATAGAGTAGTACAATCCTGAGCCACCAAACTAGCAACACATTAAAAAGAGAAATGTCAACATGGCGTCGGAGCGATAACATCAGCTGAACGTGTCTCTACTTGATCGGTGAAAATATTTTTTTGCTAAGGTAAGAGCTTTTTTAAAATCATTTTTAATATTAGTTATCAAGTATTTATAATGTAGTTATGATTTAAAGCAAATTCAGTACGTATTATTCCACATAACTGACAGTTTATTTCCAAGAATTGCATTTTTTTTATTATTTTATCACAGTGCCAACATTTAGTATCTAAAAATGTCCGTATTCTAATTTATTGGCCCTGATGACAATAATTGGTTTTTTAGAGTTGTTGTTTTTAAGTGTTTGTTTTGTGCATTTATATACTAGTGGACCACCTAATTTTGTATGATTAATAAATAAAAGTAAAAAACACAACGGTTCCAAATCTTAGCCCCTGTGCCAACCGTAAAAATCTAATTATTGACACTAGGGCCAATAATTAGGCATAAGTATGGTAATAATTGGTGTCATCTATGATTTTACCTATGATTTTATTTTCAGACTACCTAGGTACCTACCCGATTTATCTAAACATAAAACCAAAAACTAAAACTAGGAGCACAAGAAAAAAACCCAAGAAATACAAGAAAAACAAGAGGATACAGAAAATGACATCAACTATACCAGTTTGATACCTGATAATAAGGATAAAAAACAAAAGAAGAAATTATACTCTGATGCTGAAATAGAGAAGTTTTTGACTGACTTTGATACCTCTTAGGATTAAGTTATTGTGTAGTGATAAGTGAAACTTTATGATTGTTTTTTCTTTTTCTAAAATTTTACTGAATACTGATTTTATATTGTATGAACCAACTGATTGCTAAGGAGGTTGCACTGATTGTATTGTTTTCATTATTAAGTATCTAAGTAGCTACATAGGTAATTAATAAAAGTTATTATAAACTAGCCTTTTTTACTTTATCCTTATCCTCTTTAAACAATTTTCTTTTAATCACTAATGAATCCGAAATGCCAATAAATGGGACTAGGCCTATGCAGATAATTGGCCAAAGTATGCCAGTAATTGGGAAAATAGTGTTATTTGGAATAGATATAAAAAAATAAATAAAAATGATGAAATAGTTGACGTTCCATTTAATTAAAACAAAAAATAGCTCTTGTTCTATAATTTTAATAAATTTATTTTACTGGCAACCCTCCATGTAGATAGTTTTCGTGATCTATGTAGAAAGTGATGCCTAAAGTGCCAATAATTGGGTACTTTACCCTATGTACTTAAAATACATTAATTTTGTTTCGTAAATACATACCTAGAATACGATATAACACCCAGATAGAGAACAAACATCTGCGTTCACCACACATTATATTTGTTCTCAGTGGGAATCGAACCTACACCCTCTAGCGCAGAAACACTACTATATTATTTTGTCTCACAATTGCTAAAATCGCACATTTTTTGGTCATCTTTATTACCCCAGGGATCCAATTTATTACAGAAGATGACAGTTGCAAACCAGCGGGTAAAAAATAATGGTAATTCTAGCAATTTACGGCCTTTTAGATTTTATCATAAAATATTCATTTGCTACAAAAGAAAAGTACGCAGGTGACGAATATTAATACTATGTTTTTTTTGTAAAATACTTTTTTTAATAAGTTCATTTTATAAAAATTTATATGTAATCGCTACTACCAAACGAGTGAACCACGGGCGAAAAACCTGCGCTTAGTCCCCCGAGTGGGTTTCAAAAGCAGATATTCCTGCCATTCAAACAAGATTGATACGAGTTAGAGATATTCTAATAAGTCCCTCAACACAAACCTTCTAAAAGTTGTTTATCTACAAATTATGTAGCAGAAATTGAATACAAGAAACTCGGTAACAACTCTTTAGCCCTTTTTGTGTAAGATTATGTAACAAAACAAGAGCATTTAGAGTAAGCCTTACAAAATCCCGGCTAAGGGGAAACGCGCCGAGATTTTTATACAAATGAATGCTGTGGGTGCTTACAATCTCTAGAAATATTATAATAATTTCATATTGAAATGCACTATCTTATTTGTTTGTTATCTGTTTTAACTGACTGCCTTTATAATAATAATAATAATAATAATATCGTTTATTTCAGACTACATAAAATGCACACATTACAAAAATGAAACATCTTAGGTCCATAGTTAATAAATACCTTAGAGACTAACATACATAAAATAAAATAAAATTACTAATTAAAATCAAATCTTTATAATTCAGTTGGTTAGTAGCTCTGGCTTCTGCCACTGAGAACAAATATTTGTGCGGTGAACACAGATGTTTGTTCTCTGTCTGGGTGCTATCATTGTATTCTAAGTATCATCATCATCAACCTATATCAGGCCACTGCTGGACGTAGGTCTCTCCCAAGACGTGCCACTGAGCCTGGTTTCCGGCTTTTCTCTTCCGTTGCTTGCCAGCTACATTTCGCAGATCGTCGCTCCACCTTGCCGGAGGGCGTCCTACACTACGTTTACATAAACGTGGTCTCCACTCTAGTATTCGTTTGCTCCAACGATTGTTTTTATTCTAAGTATGTATTTACAAAATGGTATATAAAATTATATCAGCTGTCTAGTTCCCATTGTACAAGCTCTGCTTAATTTGGGGCTAATTAGTGTAGTGAGGATTGTCCACAACATTTATTATTTTTTTTCTGCCAAGGACATCCGTTGTGGCGGGCGCGGCGGTAGATCTGGCCGAGGATCTTAAGAGGCGCAAATATGCAGGTCTCGACAAAGCCTACTTATTTGCTCCTCTTGGGGTTGAGACTCTGGGTCCGTGGGGAACCGAGGCCTCGCGGGTCTTCAAAATTTTGTCTAGGCGACTGATCGAAGCGACGCGTGACCCAAGAGCTGGTGGGTATCTGGCGCAGCGTATAAGCATTGCTATTCAGCGTGGCAATGCCGCCAGCGTCTTGGGGACGCTTCCGTCTGGCACTGATTTGGATCAGTTGAGCTATCTCTAGATCGTTTGTAACGATCTGCAGATAGCTCAACTGTTTCTTGTGTATTTTGTACATTTTGTAAATATTTGTTTAATTGTAAGTTTCTTTGTGTAAATAAATTTTTATTTTATATATTGATCAAATTTTTACTAGGTTTATCTCGTCCTGGCAACCAGCCATGTAGTTTTAATTAAGCTTTATGATGCACATCCGTAAACAATGGATTTGTTGCAATGAACTTTATTGCGAGGTCCAATATACAATATCAGTTGGAGTGGCACTGAACAATACCACTTAATTACCAGAGTTGATTGTTGAATACACGAAGCTTTAAGGGGCCGGCGGACGGCGAATTTTCGACTAGATAAATACAATATAAATACAATTATTACAATAATATAGTGAAAATCTGCCTAAACTAGTAATTATTTTGGTATTACGTTTGTATGAAAATGCGCCCTCCGCCGGCCCCTTAATAAAGCGAATCAAATAAAAAACGGTAGGAACCGAGCCGTAGTTTGTTGCCTGTTCTTCTAGGCTTGGTCGCGTGGAACTGGCACCTAGACTCACCTAGCTTAAAGACGTTTCAAAGTGATTCTTGTAATTGTATTGAATAAAATATTATTGAATTTGAATAGACTAGCTTTGCTCGCCCCGTTGCCATTACGCCTCGATGATTCTTTTTCTTTTAAAAGTTTTTCATCTTTTTCTCCGCTTAGGGAAATAATTTTCTAATTTCCTTTCTCAGTGCATCCCTATGCTATAAAAGGAACATACCTTCCAAGATCCATGCTTCTAGGACTTACGGTTTAGACTGAGCGTTGATTGCCAGTCAGTCAGTAACGAAAGAGTTCTATATATTTAAGAAGAAAAAAGATAGATAAACTTGTGGAATCCCGTAGGACTTCGCTTGTGTAACACTATTTTTATAGTTGGCGACCACTATTGGCCGTTCCCAAATTCAGTCTGCTTAATTCTTGTTTTGTCCTACAGAAGAAAGAAAACCATAAAAAAAATCAGTTCAATTTTGTATTTTTTGTAGTGGGTATACTGTATTTGAAGGAGCATATTTATTTTAATTTGGTTGAATCAAGTCTAGTTATTCATGAATGTTATTTTCTTAATACAATTATAATATGGTTATTTCCATCAAAAGACGGGTAATTGAAGGCAAATTAGTTTGTTTTCTACATAATTAATTACTTTACAGTGTATTTTGATTTGTTTTCTACAAAATTAATAACTTTATTATTTTAATTTAAGATTAACAAATTGACATCTAATTCTTTGAACTCCGTGAACTCGCACACTGGTTCTTTTGAAAATTAAACACTATCCCAACTCAAGAGGTCTTACCATGAGCTCTGCCTGGCTCTGTCTCTGGTTCTGGTTTTAAGTCTGTGTGAGTGTTGACTAAATAAATCCTACGTCAAAACGTCACACCTCAGTATAATGCACTGGACGGTGAGCACTCACACAGACTCAAAACCAGAGCCAGACAGAGCTTGTGGTAAGAAGAAGTGAAGAAGAAGTAGGTACATACATCGACGGTGGTCTTCATCTTAATTAACACAAAACGGCTATTTCGTTATTAAGTTTAAATAAGTAGATATTACTTTCATATGCGCTTTAGCCCCAAAATAAGGAAAGTTAAGAACTAAGAAAGAACAAGAACAAGAAGAAGGAGATAGAAAGAGAAACAGGAACTAAGAACAAGAAGAACTTAATTAAGCTAAGAACATGACAACATTTTTTGTTAGTGTAATAAATTGCACCCGGAACAAACATAAAACATATTGTTCATTTCATCGAAATATTCCAAGATGGCGTAAAACCAATTCTTTTGAGCAATAGTAGTGATGTGAAACCTAGTAACGATCACCCTCCTCGTAAAGTATGGTGGAACTATGGCTTGCTGCCAGATTTCAGTAATATAGTGTATCCTTTTACAGCAAAGTGATATTTATCTCAAGTTTATGTGCCTCCATAAAGTTCGGTGTGGATAAATGTTACCAAGAAATGTGAGCAAGAGAAGAATAACGCTCAGTTTCCGGATACCATATTTTAACCTTATAAATCCCTTTTTACATCTAGATCTGATCAGCCTTTGATGGCGATCAGAGTATCGCTGTCAAATATCGCACTGTCAAAGTTTGCGGCGGTGTGCGGATGCAAAACCTCATGCTGAAACTAATTGCTATCGCCATCGCAGATCGCCATCGCAGATCGCCTAGATGTCCTAGAGTCACGAATTATCTACACCAAGGGTGATCCAAATGGGTTCAGCTGTGCTATGGTATAACTGAGTCACAAATATAAGTTTTAACATTAGTTTTATTCCATATCATTATGCATAACGATCCCGTTAATTTAAAAAGTGCTATTAGTTTCAAGATAGAAAAGATTAGTTTTAAAAGGTTTTAAACGTCGCTCACTAGTCGTCAAATTTGACAGCGTTTCATTGATCGCCATCACCAGCCCTAAGCTGTGAGCAGGCCAAAAAACATTTTTTTTAAACAAATTATTACTCGAAACGTCTGAAATCAAAACATAAGTTTAGACTAGATATGGAACTATGACCTGCTAAAAATAGATCCCTATTTTATTAACCCCCAGTCAAATTTACATTCTGTACAACTCACGTCAATCTTGACAATACAGATTCGTTTTGGAATATTTCAAACACGTTGCGGGCCGGTAATCATATCTGAACGAGATACGATCCCGATATTTGCCGCGAATCAGTAATATAGGTATATCTACATCTACGTATCAAAACCAATGCTTTGCAGTATATTGCAGAGGTTTCAAATAATATACAAAATGTTGATCGATATTTTCTTAAAAACAGCATAGGTACAGATATGTAATTGAATAAACGATAAAACAGTAGAATTGGTGCACAAATTGAAAGCCGACTTTCAATTTGTACCCTTTGACTATGCTCGGAGTCTCTCTGGAAAGATAAAACCCGGAAGGGTTATCCGACACAGAACCAAGGTAGTCGACATAGCTCAAAGGATTAGCAAGCTGAAGTGGCAGTGAGCCGGTCATGTTTGTTGTAGAACAGACAACCGTTGAAGCAAACGAATACTAGAGTAGAGACGTTAAGGTAAGCGTAGTGTAGGACGCCCTCCGGCAAGGTGGGGCGACGATCTGCGAAATGTAGCTGGCAAGCACTGGAGAAGAGCCGAAGATCGGGCTCAGTGGCGCGTGTTCGGTGAGATCTACGTCCAGCAGTGGACTGATATACGAGTATACAGGGTTATTCATAATTAGCTGCAAATACTCAGGAATTAGGTTCAGCAAATAAAATAAAAAATATTTATGAAATGATTTTTTTTTAAGTTTTGTTATGAAAATCCCGAGAAAATCGATAAAGAATATCCTTTGAAATCATTGGCGCCTGACCTATTTTGACCTTTGATCAGCGCCCGCGCGCCGTGAGCGACACTCTGCGTTCAGTCACCGCCTGGGTGGGTCATCGTCCTGTTTTCCATGGCAATCATTATGCAATAGCCGTAATAAAAATAAAATTTTGATACATACCTTAAATCAAAAATTTTAAAAAATCATTTCATAAATATTTTTTATTTTATTTGTTGAACCTAATTCCTGAGTATTTGCAGCTAATTATGAATAACCCTGTATAGGTCGATGATGATGATAAGTTGTTAGCTATTTTTGTGTAAGCACGCTTGTAATTATTTCTCGTGTTGTTATATTTTGAATCCATTTAGGTACTTATTCAATTTCCAAGTATTTGTTCCCTAAATAGGGCATGGGTAAAAAGGGTTCCTTTGATAAAAGGTTACATTTGCATAAGTAAAGGGAAATACCTACTTCACGACATTCACGCGCTTCTTTCGGGTAGAATAGGTAACTGCGTTTTCAACAAGCTTGAAATAAAAAAACCTATTAAAAAGTTCAAATTAGAAACAAAATAGTAGCTTGCGAGAGAATACGTGCGGAATTCAAGAACTTTAAACTTTTCCAATTCCTTGTACAAACCGGGTTTCTAACTGGTTCTAGACCTCCCCACGGACGTGCTTCGATTGCCCTAAAGTAAACAGTCTGCCGCAGACGTCCTGATTCAATCTGACGAGGATATTTTCTCGAAGGATCTTTTACTGGCGTTCGATGAGGCATTCAATCCCGATTGTTTGCTCCCAAGTGGGAGCTTTGCAATTACTGCGTGCTGCGAGACCATAAGATTTTTCCGTTTATTTTCCGTTTGTTTTTCCTATTTTGCTACGGAGTTGCAGTGTCAACAATAGAAGGACGTAATGGTGATTGCTCCGAATTCTGGCCCTTGTCTAGGGTTTGCTGATGAAGTTTTTCAGCTTTCTATAGCGGCAAAAGAGTTTATTACTTTTTGCCAGGGAACTTTATTAGACTCACGTGTTATATTTCATCGAAAAAGGAGCACAAATTTCGTCTTTGATACTCGTATATTTCGCGGTATACACTGAGTTCAGAATGTCACACAGTGAAATGAAAGACGACCTTGATAACGAATGAGATTCGTTTTCTGTCATTTTGGGAAGTCACATAACTTGTTCATTTTAATTGGTTTCTGGTGTTATTTTGAGTTCTGAGCCCGAAGTCCCAGTGCATTTACAACATTTCGTTACCAAATGTTGTTTTCGTTTTGCCAATTTGTCTCTGTCTATTGTATGGAGAAAAGATGAGACAGCAACTCTAACTACGTAACGTATTTTTGCTGTCTCATATTTTCTCCATACAATAGAGAGAGACAAATAGGCGAAACGAAAACAACATTTGGTAACGAAATGTGGTAGCAAACCTCCGACTTCGGGTACTGTTGTGTAATTTCAGTGGTATTTTACCAACATTACTTGAGGTCTTAGCTCAAAGTGTTAAGCATTTGGATTGAAAGTATACTTATTATGTGGTATCCTGATTTGAAAAAACGCCCACCATATTTTTCAAAGCCAATGGACACCCGACTCATTCTATTGACTGACTTGACTAAAAACTCTTTTATTTATGTAAATCTCATCTATTGACTGACTTGACTAACAACTCTTTCATTTATGTAAATCCTCATTTGACACTGGCAAAACACTTGACAGATCTAATTAAGAATTGACTGATTTGACTAAAAACTCTTATTATGTAAATCTTCACTTGACACTGGCAAAATTGTCCCAATGGACAGATCTAATTACAAGGCCGTCTTAAACTAGGCTGGGGCCCTTGGGCACACAAGAATTTTGGGTCCTTTTGGAAAGTAATAAAAGCTAATTACAATAACATTTTTTTACTAACTATAACCATTTATTATAGGTAATCAAATACAGTAGGATATAATGGCGTAGTATTGTGAAAAAATGTAATGTGCCCGACAAAAATGTTTTGAGAATGAATGTGTTAGAGAAATTGTCAGTCCTTCGGGGCCCCCTGAGAATGGGGGCCCTGGGCACGGGCCCCGTGTGCCCTTATGGTAAAGACGGTATTGTCTAATTAAGAAAAAGAAGAATATAAAGTATGGGTTTTTACGCGTTACAAGAAAAAATTGCGGTCCTCAGAATAATTGGATCAAGTTAAGTTTCTCATAGCCAATCGGAGAAGAGAGGATAGCCAATCAACCAGTGGTATCCTCACTCGCACCGGGTGCAAGTGAGGTCGGGAGATTGATACTTGTAAGATGAAGTTTGATATTGCCATTTGCGTGACAAACGGTAAAGTTTATTAAACGTCACCTTTTGTGAAAAAATAGCTCTTACTTAGTTGCATAAATTATTAAGAAAAAATAAATAAAGAGAAAGAGAGTCTTAATATTGTAGAAAACTCAATATTTTATGCGTCCTCATATTTTTGCTTCAAGCTAATTACGCAAAATTACCTCACGAACTTAGTCTATAGCTCCTTGGGGCCATCTTTACATAATTAATTAAATTAATTAATTTTGTTAATACTTTCTAATTTTGACAGTAATAAACATTTTTTAATTTGCCGCTAGCGACATGGGGACGCTTCCGTCTGGGACTGATTTGGATCAGTTGATCTATTTCTAGATCGTTTGTAACGGTCTGCAGATAGCACAACTGTTTCTTGTGTATTTTGTAAATACTTGTTTAATTGTAAGTTTATTTGTGTAAATAAACAGGTCTTTTAAATTAAATTGATCAACACAGCTGTTATTATAACAAAATTGAATAAACCAGGTACTGCGAAGGTTATCTAGATTATAGTCAAATAACACCGAACTGACAGTTTGACTTCGCACTCAATTAATTACTAAATCATTCAGTGCGTCTTGGGAAGGTCTCTGATTGGAAGTGATTTGAATCAGTTGAGCTAAGATTGCAACACCCGATTTAGATCACATATCGAAGTCCTCAGTGAAAATAGGAAGAGGCAGGATGAAGAAGTAATATAGAACTCAAACTTAAATATGTCACATATTATGGACAATCTACACGACACTATCTAGACAAAGCTCGAAGCTTGTACGGATGTAGGCAATAAATAAATATTGCACATCGGCTTTTCGGCTTTGTAGAGCGCTATCTCTTTCTGACGCACACTACTATGAAGCCGAAATTAGCCAATGTGCAATATTTGTTGCCTACAACCGTACAATGGTAACAAGATAACTGACATAATAATTATATTTTTTTAAAATAAATACTTATAAAACAATATGACGCCCAGACAGAGGACTAACATCTGTATTTACGACCGAAATATTTTTCTCGGTGAGAATTGAGCCCACGACTCGACTCCAGAAGACAGCTAGAGGTACTATGAACATAACTGAGCTGGCCAGTCAATATCATGTCTTTTTATGAATTCTCATAAATATATCTCTCTTATCATAGGCTCGGTAGATTCTCTTCAGACATCTTAGTATACCAACTCCTGCCACAACTGCGAAACTTTTTAAGAACAGTGTTAAATATTTAAACTGAACATGAACTTGAAATTCGTGTAAAACAGTCTATTGGGTGCTTTAATGAAGGAAACCTTGAATATTTAAACAAAAAGGTGAGGTTAATTAAAATTATTTTGATCATCCCTGCGGGGTTTTAGAGAGGATTAACAACATTGTTAGGCTGTACTTGGGCATCTTGATTAATTTACAAAACTAGAGTGGTGAGCGGTCTTAGCACCGGTTTCTAAAGAAATTAGGAACTGACTGCGTCGAATGAAAAGAAAACTCACTAAAACTAGTTCAACATTTTTGGACGTGCTTTTGTGCAGACTTCGATGAAAATATAGTTAGACCAATTTATCGGAAACACTTCCCAAGGAATATAATACTCTCTACGAGAGACACTTCCTGTCAAAGGTTATTTCACTCTATGGATTTTCTCTCTCAGCTTAAAAGTTGACGTGTGGTTTCCGACTCCAAGATTTGGAATGATATTGACAGTAACGTACTCTACGTTTTATCGCAGTCAGCTTGACAGTTGACGCGTGGCTTCCGTCTCCACGAGAATGAGCGTAAAATTGACAGAAATACGGGAATATCCTCTAGGAGGTTTGACGTGAAACGGTTTTTTTTTTTTAATATTGTTGATAGCTAAACGTTTGACTGCCATCACACCTGATGGAAAGTGAAAATGCAGCCTAAGGTGGAGCACGCTTAGCTATAATCCACTTGTTCACTCTTGACTTGAAAAATCCAAGCATACATATAGCGCATTAGCGTATTATTAGGTAGCGGCATTTTTCATTAACTCCTAGCGCAAATCGGAGTGGAGCCACAGTAGTTAGCTAGTTATACAACAAAATAAATGATACATGATGTTGGGGTCCTCTCTCGCCGTCCGGAGCCATCAGTCGCCCACTTTCCCATTTTAATCACTTTTTTAAATTATGTCATGCACACTTTCTGTCCAGTTGCTGTCCAGTTACAAACACAAACATGAATGAAAGTGAATAAAGTAAAAAAATATGAAAGATAAAAAGAACTTGGCGAAAGGTCTTATGTATCCAAGCCAGCACAAAATTAAAAAAAACACGCTGTGAACTGTTCAGTTGCCCCGGAGGCGTGTTAGTTAGGTAGTTAAAAGCGGTGGAATGAAAGTAGAAAACGATAGCACTTCAACATTTTAAAACACGTCCCACAGATGTCAACCCAGCATTCTAAAATCAAATTTATTTTATTTTGATACTAAATTTCTGCAGAAACCGAAAATATAAGCTTCGTTTCAGATTGGTTTAAGTATAGGTTGTTATTTTAACTAGGCTAGGGTTATTGATGGTGTCTATCCGAGCTAATATTAACAGCCTCTCCAGTGTCGTTCAGTCAGGTCTGCCAGACTTCTGCGCCAAATGACACGTCGTTAGAGCACTTCTCAGTTTCCGTGTCATTCTTATTAGGAACTATTATTAAATAATAGTTCCACAAATTTGCCGGTAACTATAGGCACAAATTTTGTGCCTATAGTTACCGGCATTTGTAGGCGCACTTTACTCTCAAATCAAATCAAATCAAAAGTGTATTTATTCAGTTCAATAATCACAAGAATCACTTTAAACGTCTTATAGCTAGGTGAGTCTAGGTGCCAGTTCCACGCGACCAAGCCTAGAAAAACAGGCAACAAAGTACGGCTTGGTTCCTACCGTTTTTTTATCATGATCTTCTACGATATTATCACTTTATCTCGAGTCCAAGTTGCGTTCACTAATACTTGTGTAAGCCTATTTCTGTACCCAGTTTTGCATGTGGACCCTAAACGTCAAAGTTTAATATGAGAGCGATATTTGACAGTTATTTCACTGATCGCTACCGCAGAACGCTTGGATGTGCGCAAGGCTTAAAATCGCCCATTATAACTACGAGGGTGGTGTCTCACCACCTTCTTAGGTATAATGGGCGATTATCATAATTCCAGAAGATTCTAAATTCAATTTTATCTTGTGTAGGGTGGTGCCACATAAAGAGCCGCTTGGAATTTGTTTTGTCTCAACTTTGGAACTACAACAATTTGGGCACAGGAAATTAATTTGGCAATTATGTCAGCGTCTGCTAACTTTAGTGGGCAACACTGTGATACGAAATGGTAGCCTGCAGAATATTTTGTCCTACTTAGTTATACTAATCCTATGGTAGATCGTAGTCTGGAATACCAAGGTGACTTTTTATCGGGTTCCACGAGAGCTAAGCCGTAGAAGCTACAAAAAATACAGGGATTATTATTTGAAGTCGTGACCCCGTCATGTGTTGGTTGGTATAACAAAGGGAATATACAGCGAATGTTGGATGCTTCTTATGGCTAGGTTTCACTTACACACACACACACACAGGACAAACGGAGAAGGCGAGTGGACGTTCGGACTTTATTCATCAAAAACCCGCATAGAGGACGATTAACACCGTGAAACAACTTAACGCACGCACACTTTGACCTTTTAAAATAAATTAAATCTTTGTTGTCTCTGTTACTTAAATTTTGCTTACAAGTTTACTTAAAAAGATAATTCAAAATATTACTTAAAAGATTACTTTAAAGTTGACTTAAAAGTTTACTTAATAGTTTATTTAAAAGTTTAGGTAGGTACTTAAAAGTTTACTTAAAAGTTTACTTACAAGTTTACTTAAAAGTTTACTTAAAAGTTTACTTAAAAGTTTACGTAACAGTTTACTGATGTACCTACGAAAGCCAGTTAGGCAAGTTAACTGATTTTATAGGTCAAAATATAGGGCAAAACTCGGCAAATTTTTATCATCCGCACTTGAAGTGCGGGCTGGTTTTTCCGCAAGTAGGCCACTGGCGGGCCCTTTTTGCGTGACCCTTGACACGTGTTGCTCGAACTTTTTTTAGATTCTACGACACGCCGGTTTCCTCACGATGTTTTCCTTCACCGTTTTGAGATTATTGGCGTATAGTGCACATAGATTTTTCGACAGAAAAACTCATTGTCACACGACTGGATTTGAACCCACGACCTTCGGATCGGAAGGCGGGGCCGCTACCACTAGAACACCAGTGCTCTTCAAAATATAGGGATAATATACTTCATAATATAGGGACAAGTAAATTGACAGTGGTCTTCACCTTAAAATGACACCATAAATCAAGCGTAGGACTAACGTGTCCAGCAACCTCCCTAACTGTCCAGGCTTAATTTACGATCCCGAATTACCAGCTGCTAACGCAAATTGATTTACAGTATTTAATAGGCATTCTTATTAATCCTAGAAGATTATCCTTGAGCTAGAAAAAATATGTTGGGAGAAAAGTGTGGTTTCTTTTCAGACTTTTCCTGCTAAGACTGCTCTGTCGATGAATGATGGACTGATAATAAATAAATAAATATTCTAGACAATCCACTCAATACTATCTAGCCCCAAACTAAGCAGAGCTTGTACTATGGGAACCAGATAGCTGATATACTACTAATATATTATAATATATTTTTTTAAATACATACCTAGAATACAATATAACACCCATACAGAGAACAAACATCTGTGTTCACCACACAAATATTTGTTCTCGGTGGGGGTCGAACCCATGTCCTACGGCGCAGAAGGCAGAGCTGCTACCAACTGAGCTGAGAGGCCAGTCAATTATAAGTTTGAGCAGATGGCAAACGCTTTTAATATCCTGGAACATCTTTTAGTAGGTTCGCATTATGATAAGCCAGCTGAATTAAATAGCCTTAAAACGACAAGCAGATTAAAGGCTTGCGCACATCTAGGCGATGACAATGGCGATCAGCTGAAACGCTGTCAAATATCGCTGTCAGATTTGACAACGTTCCAACTAATCACCATCGCCATAGACTAGATGTACAGAAGCCTTAAACCCGAGGAACAAGCCCATTTCGTACTGTCAAACAGTTACTGCATAGATAAAACTGTTAACGTTATACGGCAATTTCAAAGTTCAACTCTATTTCCATAGTCCTCTGGTTGTGTTTACAATGCCATTGAAACAATAGTATTATCTGTCGTCTAATAAACAATGCGTTATTGGCTCGTTTGATTACGATACGGCTCTCTGATGATACTTATGGTCTTAACTTATATTATATTCTATAGGCGTACCACAAGCTCTGTCTGGCTCTGTCTCTGGCTCTGGTTTTGAGTCTGTGTGAGTGTTGACTTAAGGCCTGCGCACATGAAGGCAATGGTGATGGCGATCAGTGAAACGCTGTCATAATATGACAGCTCTTTTATTCCTTATTATAACCTTTGAGAACCTTACTACTAATACACATCTTAGACACAAAATTGTTAGAATCAGTGAAGTGTGCGCCTACCCTTACTCGTGACCTCACTTGAATCTTTTGTACGATTATCACAAAGAACCCCTTCTGGGAAGTTTTAGAGGCTTTCACTTAGTTCTTTTCAATAACCCTTTTGGGAATGACAACTACTGCTCGTAAGAAATTCAGCGTAAAATTACTTTCGATATTGAAAGAATCTATTTATTACTATACTATGTTATATCTTCTTCAATAGTTCATTGAATTGGATAAAAAATATAAATAAACAAATATTGTGGACAATCCACACAACACTATATCTAACCCATAATTAATGGGAACCAGATAGCTGATATTATCATACTTATATTACCCAGACGTAGAACAAACATCTGCGTTCGCACCACTCAAATGTTTGTTCTCAGTGGGGATTAAACCCATGACCTACGGCGCAGAAGGCAGAGCTACATTTTAGATTGTTATTTAATTTAAGCTTACTAGAAGTTTAAGTAGCACTCAAACAGCTGAAATACCCATATCTACCAAAAGCCATGTTTCCCAAACGTTTATTCTATTTTATAATTCCTACTATGCCGGTTTGTGCGGGCTGCTTTCCTCATTTTAAAAGATATTACAACTCTTGTGATTTAATTTAATAAAAAACCTTAGACCCTTTGATAACAGCCCAGCTCTTAAGAGGAAATGAAACAGAGAGATGCATGTGGTACTTAAGCTTTGTGTTTGCTCGCTCGCTGCCAATGTCGAGACAAGGAGCACTACAACGATGAAAGAAATACGGGGGATAGTAGTCCAACTAGTTGGACAGATCAGTTGGACCACTGCCCCGAAACGATATCTTCATGCCTTGGTTCTTGCCCGCATCAGATAAATTATTTAAAATGCCGTTTTCTCCAGTTTTAATATTATTTATCTTAGTAACTAAAGCATCTAGGAAGCTCATTTGCTTGCATTGACAAGTTATGTGATGGAGAAAGTACAAACAAACATACATTACGCCTCGTTCCCATCGGGGTAGGCAGAGATCACTGATTTCCACTTTCTACGATCCTGACAAAACTTCTTTCGTTTCATTCACTCGCATAAAATTCTTCATACATGCACGTCGGCTTAGAATACTGCTAACCTGGTTTATCCCTAAAACGTCTGCTATCTGATCGAGATACATGTGCCGTGGTCTTCCTCTTCCAGCAGTTCTATTCACACTCGCCTGATGCACCTGTTTTGTTATTCTTCTTTCACCCATTCTCTCTACATGCACAAACCATCTTAGAAAATATTAACACATAAAAATATTGGACCCATATGATGCATTAGATGCAAAGTTATTCAAGAAAACACCTGGCTACTCAGTCCTAATTACTGTACGGTAGTCCAAATGCGTTGACCAAAAACTGAAAAACCAGATCGTCACAAATTCTGAAACCTATACCAATCTGGGTCACTAATTCATCACTAAATTGGCATACCAGCCAGACTCTTTATTTCAGGCTAAATATTTGGAATTCTGCTTCAATTGGGATGGAAAGGGCTCAGAATCGTTCTTCCTGGAAATGTGCAGGGGAGGCCTATGTCCAGCAGTGGACTGCTTCAGGCTGATGATGATGATGGTGCTGATAGGATACGCTGGAACAAGACTAGTCAAGGAGTGGCCATTTTGTACGTAGTACTATAAGATATTCCGTGGTGCCTTCTTTTTGTGGACAGATAAAAGTTATAATTTATACCTACGTAAACATGGCAGGGCTTTGCAAATGGTTGTTTCTTTCAACTCTGACTTGAAACAAATTGATTCGTAACAAGGGAGAAAATGGGAACTGCCATTTATTTTTGTAAGTGCCTTGTCTTATGCAAACGGCTGCGGTCTACACGGCAAGGGTTTTAATGTTACTACTTACAACTTCGCAGTAAGGTTCGCCATCGACCTACGGAGGATATCATCATCATTACTATAAGCCCGTATCATCCCAATGTTGGATAAAGGCCTCCCCCCAATCCCACCACTTTTCTAGATCTTTTGCCACCAGTCACCAGTCCCTCTCAAAGGCATCCAGTTTGCCAATGAATTCTCGTAAAAATTTACCCATTTTTTCGAAATACGACGATTGTGCTCATGGTTGCATTCCCGATCTCTCCTAATAAAAAACAAAACACTACAGTACCGTTCGTATAGTCCGTGCCAAGACTCAATTTGCAGCGTTGAAAATTACTGTGTGTAAAAAAAAAATGAATAAGTATATTATTTTGAACTGACGGACAAACTTTAGATTGAAAAATTAGGTCTAAGGTAAACATAAGAGCTCTGGAACTGTATTTTTTGATCATTGCATGTCAGAGTTGGCAGCACTAATTATTTTATGACAGATTTTTATAACTTTGGGCGTTCCTTAAAAAGCAAAGGTGTTTGTGCAGTATAGCAACTTATAGGCAGGTACCGTGTTCATGTGAAATGGACACAGTAGGTTCCTCGCTGTAGGGGATAAAATGTGGTTCTTTGCGAATCAGAAATTCATTACAAAATTGGGGAACAAAAAATGAAATAATAATTTTGTTTACATCCCTTTCAGATGGATAGCGGTATAGAGGTACATTAAATAAAATACAAAAAGGATACAAAATTGGAATAAAGAATTGGCCTAAGGCGTTCATTTCCAAGAAAATTCGAGTTTATATTATCTAAGTATATTTCTTGGCTTTGTTTATTTTTGTTCTACTTTTCTCCAATCAAGTTTGATCAGCTAATGGATAAGCTCCAACTAAAGGTTTTTCTTACAATTTAAAGGCTAGCGCTTGACCACAATCTTACCTGATGTTAACTGATGATGCAGTCGACGGTGTAGCATGGTCACCGAGAAAATACGCTTTCACTCAGGCAAGAAGATTCACTCATTTTTTGAATACTTCCAAATTATAGGTATTCGAATAAATAATAAATCCTTGCGTTTTCAATTCTAATTTTATCTTATTTTTATATTGTCAATACTCCCACAGACTCAAAACCAGAGCCAGAGGCAGAGATTGTGGTAATAAGCTTACAGGGCAAGTTCACCAAAACAGTTTCCACAATGCACAAATTCAGTTTGGTATCTTTAAGACTTCTGTCCGCCGTTATTGCGAGTACAATCTTATCATCGGCCTTAGAGAGCGGGTTCTAAAAAGGGTCAAAAAACTATTCACCGTTATCATCGCCAGTTAAATTCCAAAGCCCTTGAATTGAAATTGAAAGGATCAGTCTATTTCTACGACGCATTACAAACTGCCTAATGGTCCGTTCGGAAGCTGTTTAGGGGTAAATTAAACAACGTTTTGAGTTTACTTGATTCTACGAGATTATGCCTTAAAAGGGCTAAATAAAGGTCACTGGACCCTCAGGGCGAACATAAACAGATCACTTTATTTCATGTTTTCTAAATCTGGCTTAACGATTGTGGGAAGAAATCTTTTTTGGGCGTTCGGTTGCTTCGTAATGAATCCCGCGAGGCCGAGGTATTTGTTATCCCTACAATATATACAGGAACCCTTAGTAAGTATCTACTGAATAGGGATTTGTACCTTTCGTGGTTGAAGGATTAGTTTATCCACCTAAATCTTTAGGTCAAACGGTTTGTTGTAGTTATGCATCATGTCAAAATTATCTTTTTGTCGTTAAGAGACAAGGTACATACACACCGCGTAGAAACGATGTACAGAGTGATTTGAGAAGGTTGGTGATGGCCAAGCCCGAAACCACGAGAGTTAGAAAAAAGTCGCGAGGGTGTCATGCCGTCTTTCGAATGCGGCCTCCTTGACTTCCTTAAACGACATGACAGCTACTTTTTCTTTTATCTGGCTCATGTAACCTATGTTTTCCTTCAACCTTTCCTTCAATGATGTTCTTCATGTAGCTGTCATGGCGTTTAAGTGCAAAATATCACAAGAGTGAATCCTATTCTTTTAGTTCCATAAACAAACAATGTAATACCGTGTGGTACACGGTACTTTTGTGGTGGTATGTACACGGAGAAGTTCTTCCATGCTCTAGATACCTAGACCATGTAAGAACTTTTCCGTGGTCATACCGCGTAAGTTTTCTGTGAGGTATGCACATTTTTCAGTACACGTGAGCCAGACCATAATTCACGGGTCATTTCTCATAGTCAGACATGCTGGCTTGAGCGATCTGTGTTTTATTTATTTATTTTCTTCATGCCGAGCATAATATAATCTCTTGGGAGCTGAACCTGAACAAAGAATACAATTATATGAAAGGAAACATTATTATAACCGCGACGTATGACACAAAAAGAAGGACTTAGAAATATTTATTGAAGCTGAATCGAATTAACACGATCACAACGCAATCTACACTAATATTATAAAGAAGAAAAATTTGTACCTATTTTTGTATGTTTGTAATGAATAGGCTCAAAAAGTACTGGGCCGATTTAAACATTCTTTCACCAATAGAATGCTACATTCTTCCAATTTGACATAGGCTACATTTCGTTTTGAAAAAAATTAGGGATCCTTGGTAAAATTTTAACAATGTAACCGAAGGTGTAGAAAAATGAGTCTTAAAATGTCTTTCGTCGAATGCGCTGCCGAAACTATTAGCGATAGAACAAAATAATGTACAACAATATTGTCTACCCTGTGCGAAGCCTGCAGACGGGCTGCTAGTACAATATACAAGTGATGTTTAAAAAACTTGAGAAACCGACTTCATAGCTTAACTGTTTAACCGATTTTATTGAAATTTGTATGGGACCAATTTGGAAGCTTTTCTCTCTGGATTTTTTTATCTGGACCTTCTATATTTGAAGTCGGATAAAAAGAGCTTGGTGTGTGACTGACATATGAACACACAGGCTAAACCGTTAGTCGTAGCTACTTGAAATTTGAAGCATCAGTTCTCTATGAAAGCTGTACACACATTGAAAAAAAAAAAATTAAATTATAACCCCTAAAGGGGTGCAGCCGGGATGGAAGTTTGTATGGATTTTTCTACAAATTCAACATTTTGCCAAAGTGTTCTACAAATTTCTAGATAATAATTTTAAAAAGTCCTGTGGTTTATAGGTAGCAAAATAATATTATTTGCTTCTATAAATGAATTCGTTATCTACGAATGACCCAACCCCAAGCCCGCAGCAGTATTATACAAAGCGTTCCGGTTTGACATAATGCAGTCAAACGAACTCAATTCTCTACGGTTTTATTACTTTTAAACCCAGCTACGATGTATAAATTGGTGCAAATTCACCTAAAGATACAGTTTTATTATTCGCGGTATATTATCCCACAAAGCAGCACAGAACAGAGAGAGATGGAAACAGCTGGAGGAGTTCTTTGCGTCGTCGGATGGACATACTTATATGGAAACTGATAATATTATCCCCGATTATCTGTTAGTCAGATCATAATATTTCTTGTCTATGTCTATAGATAGTGCAATTCACGAAGACGCGCCCCACCAATTTTCGGTTGAGGGGATCGCGGGGTGCGGGGAGTTTGCTCCGAGCGGCAGTCGCGAACCGTAGTCTATTCATTGTAGTGTGCGTGTGCACTCATAGGTAATAAGTGTGTACCGAAAACACTCAAACATTGAAGGAAGCTTGCACACATTATACTATAAACGGTTAGGGCGCTTGTACACGCTAAGAAAATTTGCCGTTCCTGCGGCAGACAAGACAAATTCTTCGTGTAGACGACAAGAATTTTGTCTGTTCCACACACGAAACAACAACAACGTTCGCCGCGTCGTGTCTTGCGCAGATAAGATTTTTTTCGTGCACCGCTGCGAGCAGTGTACACAGTTATTTTCTAGTTACGACACGAATTCTTGGGTAGACCCGGCGTTTTTTCTTAGCGTGTACAAGCGCCCTTAGGAGGAATAGTGGGGCGCGTCTTCGTGGGTTGCACTATCTTTATGTATATCTAAGTAAAAAATCAACATAATTTTGTTATTGGTTCTCTTGGAGTATCTCTCGATGCTCAGCGCAGATGGATAAAAAAGTCCAGCAAAACCGGAAATGACCGGAAATGAGATTCTCGAGATTGCCTTTTACAATATTTAGCTGTTTGTTATAAGGGAAGGCCGCACCATCTATCTCGTTCCCACCGTACAAGCTCTGATTAGTTTGAGGCTAGATAGTGGTGTGTGGATTCTCCATAATATATTTATTATATCTGTTAATTTTCTTATGTTCGGATACCAAATGTAGGTAAACTTATTCACACCTGTAAATAAGGTCAAACTCAATAAACACACATCATCACTATGGTACCGACCCTTAATTTTCTTTAATGTTCGTCTGCCTTCGTAATTAAATTAAACCAATTATCCCGAGGACCCAATTTCAAAGTTGGTCAAACCTTTGATCAAAAACCTTAGCTACAGTACCGAGGTTGAGAACTGGCCTCTCAGCTCAGTTGGTAGTAGCTCTGCCTTCTGCGCCATAAGTCGTTGGTTCGATCCCCACCGAGAACAAATATTTGTATGGTGAACGTATGTTTGTTTACTAGGCGTTATATTGTATTCTATAAGTATGTGTTTAAAAAATATATATATTTAAGTACTATCGCTATCTGGTTTCCATAGCACAAGCTCTTAATTTGGGCTACATAGTGTCGTGCAGATGGTGTAATTAAAAAAAGTACTTAAACTGCTTTTTGAAATGGCCTTACTAACTGGTCTCCTCTCAAGTTCTACAGCAAACATGGCGGATTCACTGCCTTTCAGCTTGCTAATCTGCTTATGAGCATTGACATTTAATTTTAATGTATAGACGGCACATCTCTAACTGGCATAGTCGAACACAGCGAGTAGGTCAACTGGCGTACTCTCACTCACAAGAAGCTAGGCACTCGATGTGACAACACGCGTTTTCGTCAGTGAAAACTTGGGTAAAACGATAGCACATTAGAAGAAATCTAATGATGCATATATTTGGCTTGGTTAGACGATCTAACCATGTAAAGCGCTTTATCAAACCTTAGTTATAACTTGTTAAAAATGGAAAAGACTTTTGTTCCTAACAGCTTCTCTATTATTTATTTATTTTTAGCTTGGGTCGTCCCACTGCAGGGCAAAGGCCTCCCTCCCCTTCTTCCACACCTCTCGATCTCGAGGAAGACCCCGGAGAAGATGGCGGGACGATCTCGATTCTCATATGAACGACTGGCGCATTGTAGCTTCTCTAGTACATAATTATTATCTCGATGCTTATGAGCGATGTCGTTTACTCCAGTTCTCGGTAATAACCTCGTTTAGGGTTTTATCTTTGTGAAAAACTCCGCATTACTGAGCATATATACGTATACCTCTTTCCATAGCTTGGTAAGTGACTTTTAATTTGTGGATCAACTAGGTACAATTTGATGTTTAGCTGCATTATATTTTATGTGAAATTTTGAGATTATAAACGGTTTTTATATCCTACGTCTCCCAAATAATAAAATGAAAAACTTTCGATGAAATTTGTAATGACGTGGACGCACATCAAGCGTTGAAACTCGCTGTCATAACTCGCTTGAATATCGCTGTCATATTTGACTGCCCGTTCTCTCTCCCTCTCTTATTTTTCAGTCTTATTTCGTCTTTCTGTAATTTTAAACCATTTGGCATAAAATTATCTCTTTCCTTCTTATTTATTCAGCTGTACGTGTAAATAACGTAACTCAATCGTAGCTTATTTACACAATTAATTCAAAAGATACACGATTCACCGATCCCTTTCTAAACACATAATGAAAGCCATTATTATTATTATAGCCTTTTATTTATCCAATGAACGAAGTAAGTACATTTTCACAAAAATTTTAAGTAGGTATACACTGTTAATACATTTCTATTTATACATTAATATTATTACTATTTTATCATTCTATTCTTATTTTAACTTATTGCTTTTAGTGTATTTATTTTTATTATTTCATTTTTTCATTCACGGATCTCTGTCCGAGTAAAGGCCTCCTCCAGATCTTGCCATGTCTCTCTGTCTGTGGCTATCTCTGCCCAGTTTATTCCTGCAGTTTTCTTTATTTCATCTTCCCATCTTTCTAATGGTCTTCCTCGTTTCCGTTTACCGGCTGGTCCACGCCAAGTGGTTACAATTCTTGTCCATTTCTTATTATTCATTCTTGCTAAATGGCCAGCCCATTTCCATTTCAGTTTTAGGCAATGGTGTGCAGCATCAATGACATTTGTTTTTTTTCTGATATTTGAGTTCTTATGCCTGTCTTTTCTTTTAACATTTAAAATGCTTCTCTCCATGGCTCTTTGAGTTGTTTGTATTTTATTAACGGTGAATTTGTTAAAAATCCAGGTTTGGCTTGCGTATGAAAGACATGGCAGCAAGCATGAGTCCATAATTTTTTTCTTATATATCGTAGGTAAGTTTGACTTTAATATTTCTTTATATGCCCAGAATTTGTTCCATGACATTTTTACTCTTCTTTCCAGTTCGTCCCGGTGTCGTGTTTTTTCAAAAGATATTAGTTTGCCAAGATAAATGTAGTTTGAGACATATTCTAGTAAACTTCCTTGGACAGTTACGGGTTTTTTGATACTATTTGTCATTATTTTTGTTTTTGTAGAGTTCATTTTTAGGCCAACCTTTAAGCTAGCAGAGTTCAGGTCATTTATCATAGTTTCTAATTGTGATGCTGTTTCTGAAAAAAGTATGATGTCGTCTGCAAATCTTAAGTTGTTCAGATAAATTCCGTTAATGTATATTCCTTTTTTTGACCAGTTCAGGTGTTTCATAACACTTTGAAGTACTATTATAAAAATTCTTGGCGATAAAGGATCTCCCTGTCTCACGCCTCTGCATATTCTAATTGCTGGTCCTTTCCTATCTAACTTGACTCTACTCACGCTCTGGCTGTAGATGTTTTGAATAAGCTCAATTAGTTCTAGGGGTACTTTGTTTTCTTGTAGAGCTAGCCACATACTATCGTGTGAAATTGAGTCGAACGCCTTTGCGTAATCTATGAACGCGAGATATAGAGGACGATTTAGTTCTTCATATTTTTCTACAACTTGATCCAGTACTTGTATGTGGTCGGTGGTAGAAAAGCCTTTTCTAAAACCTGCTTGCTCAGTTGGTTGGTTTATTTCGGTTATTTTTGTAAGGCGCCGCTCTAGGCCTGTTGCCAGTAATTTATACAGGCAAGGTTGGAGGCTTATAGGTCTGTAATTACCAATATCACATGGGTCGCCTTTTTTGTAGAGTAGGATGATGTCAGATTCAGCCCATTCGTTCGGTATTTCTCTTTGCTCAAGAATTTTATTGAATAGAAGTGTTAGTGGTGTGGTCAAAACCGTTAGTCCCGTTTTTAAGATTTCATTTGAAATACCGTCTGGTCCACTGCTTTTGTCTGTTTTCAATTTTTGTAAGTCTTTGTAGAGCTCATATTTTGTAAATCTATCTATGTCTCTGTCTACAGTGGTATCAGTTGATTTCATTTTTGAAGTATCCTGGCAGTGGTTTTTGTTACTGTAAAGTTTTTTGTAGAATTCCGTAGCAGAGTTGATTATCTCGGGTCGAGAGAAGGTTTTCTTTGTGTTTGTTTGCAAACACGGGATCCAATTCTTATGGGTATTGAGCTCTTTAAATCCTTTTTTCAAGCTACCTGATCGGTGTAGATGTTTTTCAAAAGTTAGCAGTCTGTGTTGTTCGTATTCTTTCTTTATTTGTTTATGTGTGGTTTTATACAGCGTTTTGAGTTCAACTTTCTCTTGGCTATCCAGATGTTTTTTGTCTTTAAGTACACTTCTTCTTTTGATCATTTGTTTAGTTTCTTCTGAAATTATACTACGGTTGTTACTTTCAATGTTTTGGTCTTGGTTTAGACTATTAGAGATTGCTGATTTTATTTTTTGATAGTAACACTCTACACTGTCTGATTCAGTAAACTGTGTTTTATTCATGTTTTCTTGTAATTTAATTTGAAAATTTATTTCATCTGTAGGCGTGTTGAATCGTGTTTCTTTTCTAGCAAAATTGGCTCTGCTTTTTTTGTTTATTCCTATGTTTAGCGTACTCCTTACAAGTCTATGATCGCTGGCAAATGAAAATCTGCTGATCACTTCAATGTTTGTGAATTGGTTTTTCATGTTAGATATAATATAGTCTATTTGGCTTTTATTTTTCTTTGGTGAGAGCCATGTCCATAGATTTTCTTGGTTTTTCTTAAACATGCTATTGATGATATTAAGTTGATTTTCAAGAGCAAATTGGGCCAATTTTTCTCCTCTTTTATCCCTAATTCCGTAGTTAGTGGGACCAATAATTTTGTGTTCACCAAACATTCTTTGACCGATGCGGGCATTAAAATCGCCCATTATAATGATGTGTTTCTTGCATTGTTCTATGATTTCTTGGAGTTTTTCGTAAAATAAGTTGATGTCATCATCCGTAGCATCACAAGTGGGAAGGTGGACTTGGATTATTGATATTTCTAGAGGTCTGAATTCAAGATTCAAGATGCAAATACGATCTGATATTCCAATAAAACTTTCTATATATTTTCTATATTTGCTCTTCAGGATGAATCCAACTCCATATTTTCCTTTAGTTTCTCCGTAGTGGCACAGGATATGTTTTGTATCTTCTATGATATTATATCCTTTTCGTCTTATTTCAGAGAGACCAATGATGTCATATTTAATATGAGACACCGCTTCTTTAAACTCTATCAATCTTTCTTCAGAGAGAAGGGATCTGGCATTATAGGTGCAAATGTATAGCGTGTTTGATTGATCTGGAGGGTTGTGGTCAGTGTCCCCCGCGGTGACCGGCCGTGGTGGGGGAGTTTTGTTTAAGTTTTCGTATTGATAAGTGGTTGTGAGATTTTTTTGTTTTTTCCGTTTGCTAATGGTTGATTGCTATTGTTTTTTATCTGAAGTGGAGTTGGAAAGGGAGTTGGATCTAGCCCTCATCACGTCAAACGCGTTGGTCCTGTTAATCTTCGAGAAGGATGAGAGAGATGGGGCCTGTTGCTTCCTAGGCTGGGCATTTTCCTGGGGCGACGTTGAAGATTCTCTTTTCCTCTTTTCTTTACTTTGCTGGTTTTCTTTGACTACAAGCTTGTCGTATTTCAAATAGGCAATTTTCCCTTTGCTCCTCTCTTCTTCCTCCTCTCTTCTCAAAATTTCACATGCATTATATTTTATGTGAAATTTTGAGATTATAAACGGTTTTTATATCCTACGTCTCCCAAATAATAAAATGGAAAACTTTCGATGAAATTTGTAATGACGTGGACGCACATCAAGCGTTGAAACTCGCTGTCATAACTCGCTTGAATATCGCTGTCATATTTGACTGCCCGTTCTCTCTCCCTCTCTTATTTTTCAGTCTTATTTCGTCTTTCTGTAATTTTAAACCATTTGGCATAAAATTATCTCTTTCCTTCTTATTTATTCAGCTGTACGTGTAAATAACGTAACTCAATCGTAGCTTATTTACACAATTAATTCAAAAGATACACGATTCACCGATCCCTTTCTAAACACATAATGAAAGCCATTACTTGGTGATAAATTGTTCAAACGAAACGATTTTCTCGTGTAATCAAATAACTCGCAAAATACTCGTACTCGTTCGAGAATGTTTGTACACTAACCGAGCTTTGGTGAAAATTTGGGAGCTAACGATGCTGTAGGCCTACCACAAGCTCTGTCTGGCTCTGTCTCTGGCTCGGATTTTGAGGCTGAGGCCCAGATTCATAGACCGGACGTTGACTTTACTTTGATGGAAAGTTCTACTTTCAATCAAAACTATATTTCATAGTTCTGTCAAGGTCTTCTTTATTCAAAATGTTTTAAGGAAAACTTCGATAAACAAAGCTTACTTTGCGAAGACTCCTTTGCTGTAAAGCACGTCTATGAATCTCGGCCTGAGTGAGTGTTGACTAAATAAATCCTACGTCGAAACGTCACACACAGTATAATACACTGGTGAGCACTCACACAGATTCAACACCAGAGCCAGAGACAGCCAGACAGAGCTTAAGGTATGCCTTCTGATGTGACCCAGTTTGGAGGCTCTTCCTATCTTATATTTCGTGGTCGTACCATCATCAATATCAGCCTAAAGAAATCCACTTTCAAGAAAAATTTCCGACCGACACGATGACTCTAAAAAATAAGTTAGTTACGAAACGGGTTTCTAAATATCCATAAAATATTAGTTTTTTGACGTTTTCATGAAAAGAGTTTCGACGTTATTGTTTATTTACCCTTTTCCAGAAAGTTATATGGATAAAGTTTGTTTTTTTCCAACAACCGCCAGCTGCGTGAGCTATTTTTTGTTTGAAATGAACTTTTTCTTAATAAATCCTTTTTTTTATTAAAACTAGCTGATGGAACAAGGTGCCCATCTAATTTAAAGTAGTAACTATGGCCTTTATCAAAGCATTGCTCGTAGAGCACGCACGTCAGGACCGTGCAGTATATCAGTATGGAAATAACTTTACGCGAACAAAGTCACGCGGGATTCTAAACGTTGAAAAATATCCCCCTCCTCCTCCTTCGGTCCCTTCTCCTGAGGCTTCCCTGCTGAGGATCATAACGACTTTGAAGAACATTACGTACGGTTTTCCTCCACTAAAAACAAACACAAAAAAAACTGGTTGAAAATTTATACTAGTTGAAAAATATTTCCAATAGTTGATACCCAGTTTATTTTATTGAGGTTCGTTAGTGAACTAAAAGGTGGATCGGATCATTATGCCTGAATGTGGCTATAAAAAATATGAAAAGGTTAAAAACTTCATTAGGCGTGAATACTATAGAGCTTAAAGCACCCTAGGGATCCATTAAAAGCCTAAAAAAAGGTAAAAGATTAACCCTTGTTTACGTTTATTTGCTAAATGAGCTTAGCCTTTTTATTGATGGTAGATTAGCTTGTAAAATAAGAATGCCGCCCGTGAAGATTTAGATCTAGAATTTCTAGATAATCACAGCGCCAGGAATAATTTTACGCCTTTTTGAGGGACACCGTATAACCTTGGAAGTGATTTTACATAATTATTCTCTTATATCTTATACCTTTAAACGAGAAAATCTTGTATATATTTAGGATCTCGGAAACTGAACCGTCTATAATTGGTAGAGTCTATTTGTACTCATAAATACATTTATGGTATAATAGTATTTTGTAAGCTCAATCGCATTAGGCGGCCCGACCCACCAAAGCTTACGACCCTTAGCTCTAGGTCGTATAATGATTTGGCAACGCATATTCAGCATAGGTCATTTATCTCGCTTATGTAAATAGATCGTAAAAGAGACAGCTATACATTTGAAGTTGCTACTATACGAACAGTAGTAGAAAACTCAGCACTAATTATGAATTAATAATGATAGACAAATACCGAAATAAGACTTAAGTACAGCACTGTAGGGCTACCACGAGCTCCATATGGTTATGGCTATGGCTGTCAAATTGTGTATAGATAGGCTGACCCACACATTCATTTTCTTCTTGGGTTTGAATGTGTTGACACTGTTGACACAATTTTGACAACCATAGCCGTAACCATGAGTTTTTCTGTCCATAACTGTATGTGCACTATGCCAGTACTCTCAAAATGGTGAAAAAAGAACATCTGAAACTGACATGTCGTAGAACCTAAAAAGTTCGAAAACAATATGTCAAGTACACGAAAGGAGCCTCTCTGAGGTGCAATTAAAGTCCTTTCGCCACACTGGTCACACAACAAAATTGACATCCACCTCGGTGATAAATACAAAACGTACTGCCTACGGAAGTTCACAAAAGGAACTTTCATCATCACACAAAGATTATTTCATTTGTTGAACGTGCCTTCTGACGTATTCAATTGGAACACAGCCTTGTTTACACTTTACATTGGGTTAGTGGATATGAAAGCGATTTAGCTGCTAGCATGTTACCGTTATTTTTAACGGTACTATGTGGCATATATAAATGAATTCTGATTTAAAAATGTATTTTTTCGGCTTACAACTAGGTGGATTTTGTAGCCAGTTCCACGGGACTAAGCCCAGAGTTAGATTAGAATAGGCAAGATACTATTTCTTATTGTCTATTGAATTTATTTATTATATGCTTAATTCGGCCGTGAAGCAGCATTGTTTTATTTTCGGTTTGAAGGGTGTGGGCGCTGGTGAAATTACTGGCTCATGAGGCCTTACGTGCCATAATTTCACCACTCAAACCCTTCAAACCGAAATAGCAATACTTACTGCTTCCACGGACGAGCCACACACAACTATTTATTTTTTATTGTTGAATAGCGTTGACACTCGTTGATTCCTAAGCAAAAGATGAAAGTTATTTTCTTGGTGGAAGCCATTTAACACACTTGCCACTATACTAAATTCGACTTCGATAAGCGAGGCTCAGATATATCAAGTGTAACAGTGGGCGAAGCAAACGAGTTTATTCTGCCTTACATGCATACATTATAAGGACAAAATTACTTAGCCTGAATACAAAATGTACCGCCTATTCAAGTATAGCTTGATTTAAACAAACATTTCGTCACGAATTCTTTACAATGTGCCGCCTATACAAGTATAGCTTGATTTAAACAAACATTTCATTTTGATGATCACACGAATTCTTTACATTTCATTTATTTTTTATTTATTCATTCTTAACTTGAATTTTCACACTTTTTCGTTTTATTTACGCACAAAAGGCACCTCTTTGATGTGCATTAAAAACCCTTTCATCACACTGATTGGAAAGAACTGGTAGCACAACAAGAAGAAATTTTATTTAAAAAACTTGGGTAAGATATTTATACCTTTTTCAGTTTTATTTGGAACAAAAACTAAAAAACTGGACTGGACGTTTTAAAAGTAAAATATTTTCCGTTGTAAAGTTTCCAACAGTCTGTTTTGTGTAGTTGCATGGAACTGCCTCGGGCGGGAAATATGACGTCACAGGCACGCACGACCGCTCTTGTGCTTGAGTTGTACCAACTCCTAGCACACCTACTGGACCTCACAGTATTACTTTTGTCGTACTTGCATGCATACTACATATTGTGGACAATCCACACAACACTATCTAGCCCCAAAATATTCAGAGCTAATAGCTGATATAATACTTCTACAATTTTTTTTGTAAGTACCTAGAACTCAATATATTACTCAGATAGATAACAGACATCTGCGTTCACAAATATTTGCTCTTGGTGGAGATCGAACCTACGGCGCAGAAGGCAGGGTTCCTGCCAACTGAGAGTCAGTCATAGCCTGCTTAAATGGTATTATCACAACCAATCTAGGTTTAAGCTGGTTTATAAGCACAACAAAATCGTTGGAGAAAATAAAATGTGTTCGAATTTGAATGGTATGTTCACGACAAAAATTATTTGCCTCGTAATTTTTACAAAATTTGATAAAAAAATGCATAAATATTACCTCAAGTTAATTTAAACTATTCTTAGAAGTCTGACAGAAAAACTAAATAATTATAAGTTTAAAAAACTTGAGAAACCGACTTCATTGTCAAACGGCTAAACAGATTTTGATCAAATTTGTTTGGGACAATCTGGACGTAAGAATAACCTTCCAAATAAAAAAATAATTTTCTAAATCGGTTCATAAATGACGGAGGCATGTTGTTACAAACATTAAAAAAACTATTTAAAAAAAATGGCAACACCGATTTTAATAAAATTAAAATGGGACCAATCTGGAAACAGTACCTTTCACATAAAAAAAATATTTTTTCAAATCGGCTCACAAATGACGAAGTTATGCGGTAACAAACATTAAAAAAAAAAAAACAATACAACCGAATTGAGAACCTCCTCCTTTTTGATTGGAAGTCGGTTAAATATACAGACAAAGGAAGCTCCGTTTAGTTTATTAGTAAAAGCGAAGAATAGAAAGTGGGATGCTGTATTTACAAGAGTGCTCGAGCTACTCGACTGCGTGCCAGTCTAATGACTTGCTACACGTAGTTGAGTTGCGACTGTGCCCGGGTTTCAGTCTTCATTCAGCTGTCTCCAATAACTTCCAATCTACGATCGTGATGTAGAAACTTTGTGTGAAACAAGAACCATTAAACTCGTCCGATTTTATGGTAAGTCAGGGTACTGGTGGTCTAGTGGCAGCCTCCGATCCTAAGGCCACGGGTTCGAATCCAGTCGTGTATCTATGGATTTTTCTGTTCAGATAATTTATTAATGCTATGCCACACATACAGCCTTAGGGCTTTCCTTCACCGTTTGGGAGCACTAGGCTCTCAAATGGTGAAGGAAACCCATGGCTTAGTCAGCTCTGCACGTATCGACCATGTTTTTCCTGTGGATTAGGCCGACTATGCTGTCAGAATGGTATGGGTGCTGGGCAAGCCTACCTATTCCATCTAAAATTCTGTCCCAGGCACTATAGCGTCCTGCAAGTAGGGGTTGAGTAATTACCAGTTGCCCCTGACGCTATATAAATCATCTATTAAAGATGCAAAGACGACGTTGAATATTACTGGCCTCTAGCTCAGTTGGTTAGTAGCTCTGCCTTCTGCGCCGTAGGTCGTGGGTTCGATCCCCACCGAGAACAAATATTTGTGTGGTGAACGTAAATGTTTGTTCTCTGTCTGGGTGTTATATTGTATTCTAAGTACGTATTTACAAAAAAAAAAAAATACGGGTTGCACTCCGGGAGTGCCGGCAGAAGTGAAAACTTGATTATTAACGTAGGAACCCTAAAAGTTGTTTATTTTATCAAGTTCCTCAATGTAGTAAAACCCCAATCAAAGTCCTAAGGAACCCTAAAAATTTTAGCATTATCAAGCTCCTAAGTGTAGTTGAAATTCCAATCAAAGTGCTAAGGAACCCTAAAATTGTTTACATAATCAAGGTCCTAAGTGTAGTTGAAAGTCCAATTAAAGGCCTAAGGAACCCTAAAAGTTGTTTATTTTATCAAGTTCCTCAATGTAGTAAAACCCCAATCAAAGTCCTAAGGAACCCTAAAAATTTTAGCATTATCAAGCTCCTAAGTGTAGTTGAAATTCCAATCAAAGTCCTAAGGAACCCTAAAAATGTTAACATTATCAAGCTCCTAAGTGTAGTTGAAACTCCAATCAAAGTCCTAAGGAACCCTAAAAGTTGACCACTTAATCAAATTCCTCAATGTAGTAAAACCCCAATCAAAGTCCTAAGGAACCCTAAAAATTTTAACATTATCAAGCTTCTAAGTGTAGTTGAAACTCCAATCAAAGTCCTAAGGAACCCTAAAAGTCGACCATTTAATCAAATTCCTCAATATAGTATAACCCTAATCAAAACCCTATACGGAACCCTAAATTTTACGTAAAGCCAAATCCTCAACGGGTCGGAACCGCTAGAAGGGACCTTGTCGCGCGACCTACAAGTAGGTCCTAAATGAAGTAAAACGGCAGACATAGGAGGAGGGGGTTCTGGGGGGCTAAGGGGGGTCACAGCACGGCTCGCTTCGCTCGCCGCGCTGTTCCCCGTGGTCGCGTGGCGGCTCGCTTCGCTCGCCGCGACGCTCCCCCCGGGTTCAGGAAGAGGGGGTTCTTGGGGGCTTAGGGGGGTAACAGCACGGCTCGCTTCACTCGCCACGCTGTTCCCCGTGATCGCGTGGCGGCTCGCTTCGCTCGCCGCGACGCTCCCCCCGGGTTTCGGAGGAGGGGGTTCTGGGGGGCTTAGGGGGGGTCACAGCACGGCTCGCTTCGCTCGCCGCGACGCTCCCCCCGGGTTCAGGAGGAGGGGGTTCTGGGGGGCTTGGGGGGAGTCACAGCACGGCTCGCTTCGCTCGCCGCGCTGTTCCCATGGTCGCATGGCGGCTCGCTTCGCTCGCCGCAATGCTCCACTCGAAAAATAAATACAGTAGATCTATAAAATCATGTACCAATGACCACTACTACCTGCCGCGGGCGGCCGCTAGTTCATAAAATCTATAATAGGTATGTACCTATACCTACTACAGTCACGAAAAACGCCTTGGTATGCTTGCTACTAACTATTATCTATTCTGTGACGTTACCGTGTCATAGTAACTACTAGCGTATCTGTAGCGTCTTACGCTTTTTTTCGATTTTTATTATGAACTCTACGTTGTAGTCTTAGGGTACATTTCTGCAAAAAATCCGTCCTACGCTTTTTCGATAAGGTCACGTGATCCTGACGCCCTGATGCCCTGACGCGAGTTTAAGATTTTATACCCATTACAGAAAGTGCTCAACGCCGCTAAAGAAGTTTTCACTTCAAAAATGGATTCAAGTATTATATCAGCTATCTGGTTCCCATATTACAAGCTCTGCTTAGTTTGGGGCTGGGTAGTGTTGTGTGAATTGTCCAGAATATTTATTTATTTATTAAGTCTTATTTTCTCTAAAAAAGGGTTTGTTTTCAACAAAATTTATGTATTCTGTTTGAATCAGAAACCAATCGAACAGAGAAATTTTTGGTCTTGTCTGGTCTTCATAGCTAAGTTACGGGTGTGTCAAACCCAGCAATAGGATTGATTTATTCCTATACCACGTATAGCTAAAAACTTGATTTCAACAGACGCTGTCCTGTTTTAGGTTTGAAAGGGCGCAGTGAACGATATAAATTTACTTGAAAGGGACGATACAATTTCGACACCTTTGACACAAAGTGGGTTCAATGGGCACAATATAGCAGAAACTAAGTATAACTACTGCCCAGATACCTACCCATAGGTATTTGTTTACGCATTTACTAACATTATCATAATTTTGCATTGTATATTGTAATTTAACTAAAATGTTTGTTATTTATCTGTGAGGAAAATAAAAGGGAAAACACATAGGTGTTTACGTGGGGATTACCTTATGTCTGTGGAAAAGCCGTCAAACAATGATCAATACTCTGTCCAGTTGCTAATCTGTCCAACTGCTAATCCAGTTGCTCCAGAGGCATCACAAAATCGCTCAGTTTCCACTTATATAGTACGAACTGCCAAGGAGTGGAACTCTCTTCCGACGTCAGTATTTCCGGAACGTTATAATTTAGGATTTTTTAAGACAGAAGTAAACAGGTGGAATAAGGGTGAGTATGCATCCTCACTTTTCATCATGGTGTGTGATGGCAATCAAATGCTTAGCTATCTTGAATAAAAAAAAAGACTCCTATAAACTTAACAAATTATTTAGACAAAAAAACTAACAATAAAACAAATATTTTCATAAAACAACGGGATATTTACCATGATTTAATCATGGTAAATATCCCGTTGTTTCATAAAAATAGTGTTAAAAACCATGATAGTTTCAAAAGTAATAAAACAAATATTTACACAATGTACAAATACACTAAAAAAATTGAGCTAATATGCAGACCTTTACAAACGATCTAGAGATAGCCTAACTGATCCAAATCAGTACCAGACTTAGTTTGGGGCTAGATATTGTTGTGTGGATTTTCCACGATATTTATTTATAACTTTATTTATTTATTTATAACGAGTAAATAGCATGATTGTAGAGGTACTCGATGGTATTGCCATAATTGATAACACGCTGTTGATGGATGGTCGGTTGATTGATGACGTCATAATGGACATGCCATAATCATGCATGATCGTTTTACGATTATACTTATATCTACTAATGATTGCAGCAATTACCTACATGTTTATAAGCGTTATACAAGGTGTATCTAAATATGTGTACTATGCGAAGGTGGGGGGTTTCAGACCACAATGGTGATCAATTGTGGGGCAGGATAGATAATTAAAAATTCCTATTTTCAGTTTCCCATACAAAAATATTTAATTTCATAATGCCTAAATAAATTGACAACCCTATCCTTGTAACCCCTTGACCCCTTGACCTACTACCTCTGTAGGTCTACTACTACTACCTACTACCTCTGTAGCTGAGTTTAGGGTTGCCACTTTGTATAAAGTCAGCTGTTCATGTTGAAACTTCGTTGCAGTTTTTTTCAGAGATACCAATCGAAGTTCGAAAAGTCATTGAACAAAAGTTGTTCCCCGGGGGGGTGGAAATTGACCCCCCTTCAGGATAGTGCACATATTTTGATACACGTTGTATAGTATTTGCATCATTATATTATAGTGATTGGGATAGGACTTAGGTTTTTATGAGTCCTTAAGTAGGTAAAAACCATTTTATCACGGGAACCTTTGCCTGGAAGAGTCACACACAGCGATAAGGCGGCCCATTGTATTTTGATGGTATAATTGGCATCTGTCCTCTCAGCACAGTTGGTAGTAGCTCTGCCTTCTGCGCCGTTGGTCGTGGGTTCGATCCCCGCTGAGAACATGTGACAGTGAATCACTAGCCGCCACCGCAGAACGCTTAGATGTGCGCAAAGCTTGACTCTGTATAGATCTACAATAGCCGCAAATGCCTATTTACCCAGAAAACAACAAATTGGAACTGACGGCGCTAAAAAACCGTAAACCCTGATTGTTAAACACATTACAGCGTTGCAATTTACCACGATCACGGTGCAAACCAGAGTTTATGAACAAAATTGCCAGGTAATAAGTTCCTACAAAGGAATAAACAGGAACTTATAAATATAAAACACACTTTTTTCTGATCCCAATTTTTTTTATTATATCTGCTATGAAACACCCTAAACTAAAGAACTACGCAAATCTGAATTTAGTTCACAAATATCAGCCCTATTCAGTAGGCTTAGCATGAGCTTTGTCTGGCTCAGTCTCTGGCTCTGGTTTTGAGTCTGTGTGGGTGCTTATGCTCACCAGTGCATTATACTGTGTGTGTGAGGTTTTAACGTAGGATTTATTTAGTAAACACTCACACAGACTCAAAACCACAACCAGAGACAGAGCCAGAGAGAGCTCATGGTAGGCCTACAGCTACCTTGTTAAACATATCACGTCTTCCTCTAGTCGGGTATCATCGTGTCATACTCAAATAAAGATTCGTGTTTTATCTAGTCTCAAAGAATCCAAATTACTCTTCCAGACTGCTTACATTTTGAATGTAGTCCCTTTGAGCTTTTGTTCCCAAAAAACGAAGGCCGTCTTGTTTTGTGTAGGAAATATTAATAGACTTGAAACCTTTTCCCAGACTTTCTCTGAAACAGTCGTAGACAAATTGAATTTACAAAGCTTTATACATAACGGAAAAAATCATTAAGAGTACCAAAAGATTGCTAGTAACATCTTAAATTATTCTAAGGGTCTTCATGTGTAATTTTTGAGAGCAAGTGAAATTGGATAGGCACCTACTTGTTTCTGCCTCGTAAGACATCTTCACTGTTATACTCGACTGACTTTCATGTATCTTTGTTACAGATCCGCTTACGCATCGAAAAATGAGCAAGCTACATAACTGGGACTTTCGAGAGAACATTTTGAGCAAGAGGTAATCTTCATGCTACATAAGTTAAAGATGTGATCAAATCACTGATTTACAATCGGAACGATATAAAACATGGTGTTTGTTGTTCCAGAAAGATGGTACGACACGAGACACTGGGAAATTCAGCGGATTATCACATCGAAGTTGAGGTTGCCGATAAAATTTCGAGGGTTTCTTGCCTTACGTGAAATGTAGCAAAGGCAACACACCAAAATGGGTCAGACATCCACTCATGTAGACTCCAATATTACATCAATAAACTACACAGAGATATACGACGTGATTAACGATGAGAAAGACGCCTGTGTCGCCGCCGACGAGCCGCAGTACCCAAGTAGTTTTGGAATAACACTTGCAGTGCCAGAATGGGAAGCAATTTGCACAGCCATAGTGCTAACGCTTATAATAATCTCCACGATAGTTGGAAACATTCTAGTCATCCTCAGCGTGTTCACATACAAGCCGCTCAGGATCGTACAGAATTTCTTTATAGTATCCTTAGCGGTAGCTGACTTGACTGTGGCAATATTGGTTCTCCCGCTGAACGTCGCATACTCGATCCTCGGACAATGGGTTTTTGGAATTTACGTGTGCAAAATGTGGCTAACTTGCGATATAATGTGTTGCACATCGTCGATTCTAAACTTATGCGCAATCGCTCTAGATAGATATTGGGCTATTACCGATCCCATAAACTATGCACAAAAAAGAACTTTAGAACGAGTGTTGCTCATGATAGGTGGTGTTTGGGTCCTGTCATTGGTTATTAGCTCCCCGCCACTTCTAGGATGGAACGATTGGCCCGATGTTTTTGAGCCAGATACTCCATGTCGGCTAACTTCTCAACCAGGGTTCGTCATATTCTCATCTTCAGGATCATTCTACATACCGCTAGTTATAATGACAGTTGTATATTTCGAAATTTATTTAGCCACAAAGAAACGACTGAGAGACCGCGCAAAAGCCACTAGAATCAGCACGATATCTAGTGGTCAGAACAAGCATAACACCAAAAATGATAAAAACATCGAAGACGACAACGATTCAGTAAGCTCGGAAGGACACAACGAACATGAAGGAAGCACACGGTTAGTGACAGAACAGAAAAAGAAACCTAAAGTTAGAAAATTGACACCAAAAAAGAAGCAAAAGAAACGATACTGGAGCAAAGACGATAAATCACAAAACAAACTCATCATACCGATATTGTCAAACGAAAATTCCGTTACAGATAATTTAGCAGAAAACCGGAACACGTCGTCTGAAAGCAATTCTAAAGAAACACACGAAGAAGATTTGATAGAAGTGAACGAAACGGTTACAAAGGTCATAAAGCCTCCTAAGGTCAACCAGCAGAATACTGTATACCAGTTTATAGAAGAGAAACAGCGCATCTCGCTGACTAGAGAACGCCGTGCGGCAAGGACGCTCGGGATTATCATGGGAGTATTTGTGGTCTGTTGGCTCCCGTTTTTTGTGATATACCTAGTGATACCCTTCTGTGCGAGCTGTTGCCTCTCGAATAAGTTCATAAACTTTATAACGTGGCTCGGATACTTAAATTCAGCGCTTAATCCTCTCATCTACACGATATTTAATATGGACTTTAGGAGAGCTTTCAAGAAGCTGTTGTGTATGAAACCGTAGAGCGGTTGCCAAAGGATGTAAGATAATTTAATAATGTAGATAACGCGTACGTTGTGAAAGCCGCTAATTTGCTCAAATTAGGAAGTTTTGAATCTCAAAATGTTGTGTGTAGATTGAAGTCAAGACAATCTTAATTAAATTTCATAAACCATCTAAATTTTAGCATAAAATAATGTATCTATATTAATTGTAGTCCATGTGCGAACAATGTATGCAATATTATTATTATCAAATACACAAACATAAAATGTACATAAATTTTAAGGGTTTTTGTGCATAGCACAAAATGTTTACCTAGTTTTATTTGGAATTCGTGTGTAAATAATATTTTATTGACGAATTTATTGTTAACATATACCAACGAAATGCAACGGTTATACTCTTAACATGTACATACAAACATATCTTGGTCCGTTGTATTATATATATATTATGTAGTAGGAAAAAACTGTAATATATTTAGATGTTTCATTAGCACTTATGATATAAAATAACCCACAAGTAGATCTTAACATTGTTTACATCGTATCCCTTTAAAATAAAATATGAGCCCTTATTTGAAAGGGATATTAGATTACACATTTTCGATCATTGAGATTGTAATAAATAGAATAATAAATAAGCCTTGGGTTTCATTAATTTCCTTTCACCTACCTTAGCACAGTTCAGTCGGCTTTTTACTTATAGATTTGTAAAGAGTAAGTTTCAAAATAAATTCACTTGTGATTATTATTAAAGCTCAGTGAGTCTAGGTGCCAGAAGAATAATAGTCCTACATACATTCTGCTGACCCCACAATTTAATAAGATTCTCTGGGTCACGGTTAAGCATCATCAGTAAACTACTGCTAACATGGCAGAACAATTTACACTACTTGACATACAAAATTAAAATTATTTGCATTTTTAAACAAATGGAACAGTTACCAAACAGGCGCGCAATTTAGGCCGCTTCAAAATGCCAAAAGGTTCTTTCACCGAAGCCCCTGTTGTTATACTTCGTACCTACATTCGGAAGCATGTGAGAAAGCTCGTTAAAATTGAAGCCCCGTTTAACATGCTCGGAGAGAAAGAGGAACAGAAATCATAGATTTTAATGATGTCACTTTTACACGGCTTGCAAACACGTCATGACAATACAAAACGAACTTGAAACTCAAGTTGGTAGCTACACACCGCCTGAATAAATATGTTTACCGCCTGAATAGAATTTTTTGGCAACGAATAAAATGCCATCCAGGTGAATACATAACATCATTTTGGAATAGATTTGTCGACAATGTATACACATATTATGTGTATCTACATATTATGTAATACAAGTGGATAGAGATGGTTCATAATCGTTCTTCCTGGAAATGTATAGGTGAGTCCTTAGCCCAGCAGCAGTGATCTTCTTTGGTCTAGTGGTATCGGCCCCGCCATAAGATATCGTGATGGTCGTGGGTTCAAATCCAGTCGTGCGCCAATAAGTTTTTCAAACGGTGAAGAAAAATGTCGTGTGGAAACTGGCATATCGCAGAACTCAAAAAAGTTCTAAAAGTTCAAAAAGTTCTAAAAAAGTGCTCGAAAAGAGTCTCTCTGAGGCGTACTTCAAATCCTTTCAACACACTGGTTTGAAAGAACGAGTGACACAATAAGAAGAGAGTGATGTTCTTCAGGCTGATTAATATTAATGTGAACCAAGCCCAAAATCTATTCTATATAAGACTTCAATGATATCGCTGCCCACTCGTCATTGAGCAATAAGCGTAATAAGGGTGAGCAATAGGAGGTCGTGATTGTACCAATAAGGGTGGCAAGTGAGCTGAGACATGATTTTCAGCATAAATCATATACCTTAAAAAAACTAAAAACTTGCAGACGGTTATGGAGGGGTTTTGAATGAGTGTTTGCCTAGTTCATTAGGAAACTATCAAAGAACCGATCAGTAAACAATGTAGGTATATGACAACAACAAATTTAAAAGCTGTTTATATAGGTCAACCGACACACATGAGGGTACAAGTTGGACAAAATATTAAAACTAAAATGTTGTATCGTATAACCTTTGGAGAAAAAAAACTTTTGGGATCGTTTGGGGATGAAAAGTTACCGTATAATATTTGAGGTCATTTTGTGTGAGGGACATGATGTTATATAAAAGGTACCTACGTTGTTTTGTATAGATTTTAACCTCAAAGGAACCTTCTAGGTTATTTTTTTTGACAAGGCCCCTTATACATCTGCAACATAATTAATATTACCGTCGTTTTTTATTGTCTAAGTGTTCTTGAAGTCCCTACGGTTTTAAGAAATGAATTGAATTGAAAAAAAATATGTTTTTTTACTATTTTGAGCTAAAAGCGTGCGTCTATGGTAGAAAAAGGCTATTTATCATTAGAGACTAGGATTTAAACCCACGGTCCTCGGTGTAATAAATAAGAAAACATTCCACTGAGCTAAGGCAATCCGGAGTGTTAGCAGGTGTGAAATGAAATAAATAATAAAACTAAATCATGAACAAAAACTCCTATTTTCAGATGAAACGAAAACATCAAACATAAATCACAAGTACCTACAAATAAAATTGATAAGGTTTACGCGTGAGCCTAGACAATACAAGAAAATACTGACTTTGAATAATAAAGGTACTAAGCTACGTCCAGACGAAAAAAACAAGGTATACCAAAAGGCTATTGGGAAAATTACTATCCATTAATATGAAGAGAAACTCTGTTCCAATTCTTATCCGATATTATGGGTATAAGTATTAGTTCACGCAACCAAAATCTAGCTCCAAATTAAGCAGAGCTTGAATTATGGGAACAAGAAAGCTGATATAATACATAAACACATTCTTTTTTCTATATACATACCTACTTAGAATACAATATAACACTCAGACAGAGAACAAACATCGGCGTTCACCAAAATATTTGCTCAAATTTGGTGGGGATCAAACCCACGATCTACGGCGCAGTAGGCAGAGCTACTACCAACTGAGCTGAGAGGCCAGTCAATATTTCAATATACAGTTTTATTGAAAACGGTAACAGAAACTGAACCATTCGAGTCGCGTCGGCTTGAACCTTGGCTTGAACGCAGCTTCATAAATCAAAGGGCAAACAAATAATAAAACGTTGGCCCTATTTCCGGTTTTACCGTCGTAATATTTCACACACGTGATGTGAACGGTTTATTTTTATAGGACAGCGATGTTGGGAATGTTAATAAGTCATTACTGCTTTAATAAAACCCTGCGTTGGTATTTATTCAGGGTGAATTTATAACAGTTATTTCGTCTAAAGGTTCCTCTCTATTACTGAAGATTGGCAGTCATCGTTTTTAGTCAAGTCAAGTCAGTCAATAGACAAATCGGCCCTAATTGGCTTTGAAAACAAATGGTGGTCGTATTTTTTCTAAATCTTTGGAAACATTTTCGAGCAATTCAGTATACCACATATTACAATTTCATTCTAGCTGCTCACACTTTGTATTAAGACCTCAAGTAATGTTGGTTAAGATACCACCAAAATTATACATCAGAACTTAAAATAACAACAGGAAAACAATTAAAATGAAAAAGCTATGTAAATTCCCAAAATGACAGAAAATGAATCTCTCTGTTCAAACTACACTTCCGTTCTTAGAACATTTTTTGCTCCCTTATTTCATTTAACAAGAACATTGCTCAGACAGCCTAAAGCAGCTGTCAAATGAAGCGGAATTGGCAGGTGGGGGGACCTGTCATAGCGGATTATTTGCAGGAGGGATTGACACTTCCAGCGTCATAGATTGTGACGTCATTCGGGAGTGGTATAGTAACTTTATTAATCTGTGGTGGTATTACCACCTAGGGGGTAAGCAAGCTCACGGTGTTTTTCGTTTTCAAATTATGATGAAACCGAATACTCCTTACACTTCGCGACGAATAGAAATAAAATTGTCTTTGCATTTTTTATTGCAATAACCTAGAAGAATGTCTATGGCCAGAAGCATGAAGTTTTTAAAATTTGACTTATTAGGGCTAATATTCCATTTGAGTATTCCATCTACAATCTACAGATTATCCTTCTTATAGAAATATTTCCATCTCTTTTTTAGGCTTGTAAAAACAATGTCATTTTTTTATTACACGAATAGCGTTATTCTGAAGATAGAAAACACTCTTTAGTATTACTTTTAAAAAGAACAGATAAATACATTGGACCTTCTCTTTATAAGTACCTATACCTACTACTTAAAAAGATCCCAAGATTATAAAGTATTTTTCCCTAATCTGCTAATCTTTTATAATTAGTATTCTAAATTAAAAGTGCCTACTGCATAAGCCACTCGGCCTAATGGGAGTTTCAGTAATTTCCGCCTACGTACACTCAGCGACAAAAGTGGATAACTAAAATTCTACCGTTACAAACTACGGCAAGGTTTCTATTCCGCTGTAAGTATGGATGGATGGATGAATGTGTGTTGCTCAATAATAAAAAAAAATGTATGGTTCCTGTGGAATGGATTTGTTTTTTATCATAATATATAAGAAAAAGTCGTGTTTATATTATAACTCAGAACGGCTGAGCAGATTTGGCTGAAAACTGGTGGAGCGGTAGCTTAAATCTAGAAAACGGACATTGGATACTTTTTATCTCAAAAAAATCTGCTGTCTGTAAAGTCGGTTTACTGACGATAGTTGAACGTGACAACGTCATACAGCTGTCCACGCGGACGCATCGCTCACTCAAGTAGGAGAGAGAAAGATGTCGAACGCTGCCGAACGCGGAAGCCGATTGTGCCTCTTTGTCGCTCGTTCCGCGCTCTCGCTTGCACTTCAAGCTATAAATGGAACGCCTCAGAGTGAGGTAACGCCGCATGAGTCATGTTTTTTCGTGCGTGCAGCCGGCTCCATCGAATTATAAGACGTTGTCACGTCAAAAACTAACAGGAACGGGGCGAGTGAAGGCGCGGGCGGCTCAATAATAATTCATAGTAAATTTCCCGTTGTTCATAAAAATGGTGCAAAAACGACTTGTTTTACACACAAAAGGTTCTTTCATAGAAAGTTTGTGTAATCTGTCGTCTTTTAAAAGCTTTTGTACTGTTTCTTTAAAAAAGATTGCATCTTAAGTGACGTCATAATTCCACTTGACAGATCACATTAATTTACAGCCACTTCAAAACAAAGCTTTGTGAAACAAAACTCGTTTTCTCAAACTATTGGCGAGCGCAATAAAACTTTACAACTGAAATCTGTATGAAGCATCATTCGGGGTTCTAATTGCCGTAGAGATATTTATATAACTTCTATAATATACATTATATTTCATTGCTTCATTAGAATATATGATTAACACCGTAGTTTCCCTAATATACTGGGTAACAACCGCACCTTTTTTATAGATTTAAAAAACAAACATTAAAACCTATTTTCCGTCTGCTCAGCCCCGTCGTACGTCATTTGCTCATTCCTTTTTTGTGCGCGGTAACTATCGCACGCACCTTCTGAGCAATATGCCAAAAAAGGTGTGCAGTGTCAAATAGAAAAATTATGCAAGAAAACGAAGAATTATTTCTTGGATTGATTCATCATCAAAATGATGAAGGTTGGTAAAACTGATTTGGAATGCTCTGGGATTGACTGCGGGTCTCTAACGTTGACATTTGCCAAATCAGAATAAAAAATAAATATATGACCAACCATGGCATCAGGGTTGACTGCGAGTCTCCAACGATGACCTAAGCAGAAAATAGAACTTCACTTGGAAGTTCATTTGATTATATATTGTAAGTACTTATATAACTAGCACACACGAAGGCATCAAAAAATCTTTCAACCATCTTTTATATCTTCTTTAACCAACTTCGAATAAAAAAAGAGGAGGTTTTCAACTCGGTTGTATTTGATATCATGTGCATGTCTCCAGCTTCCTCATATGGAAATTGCGAATTCAGAAAACGCCAACATTTAAAGCATAATTGGAGCAATCACTGATTTGAAGGAAAATATAGCAGCAAAAAAAACAACGACTCTATGAGACTTTATAGGTGTGTTAGCTGGAGAGTGGCTCCACAGCTTCCTCATTCAGTGTGGGCAAACGGCTAACGATAGAGCTATATAGTAAACGCCAAATTTTAGAACATAATTAGAGCACCCGGCATAAAAAAAATCAAGTCTCTAGCTCGAAAACTCTTTGAGTTAGAAGACTATAACAACGTGTTTGCTGGGAAGCCATTTCTCCAGCTAACACATGTGGATCTCAGGAATGGCTATAGCTAGAAAGTTGCTTGATATCTCCAAATTTAGAGCAAAAAATATCATGGATGCTCCAAATATTTCAAGTGTCTAGGTTCAAAACTCACCGAGTTAGAAGCTTTGATGACTGTGTTAGCTGGAGACACGTTTGTCTGGCACGCACATGCTACATCTGAGGATCTACAATAGCTACAGATTCGGTTGACGTGTCCAAACCGAGCTATGAATTAGAGCACTCGGCTCCAAAATTTTGGACTCTCTAGGACAAGTAGTTTCCTAGTAATCAACAAAAGAACATTTTGCCGCCAGAATTTTCAAATATTATGTTCGCACCCGTAAAAATGCGGCGTTGCCGCTCTGAAAGTATGGTATCAGCGTAGGAATTTGAACGTTAGTCGGATGGAGTTGTGTGTTGCCCGTGCCTGGTAAATAGTTACCCTAGGATTCATGTCTTAAACACTCATTACGTAGCTCAAGAAGCGGAATATAGGTTAAAATGAAACAAAAAAACACCAAAGAAAAGTTTTATAATGGTTAGTTTAAGTTTAAATATGTATTTATTAAGAAACCTGACTTCAGATTTTTTATTTTTAGTTTTAAATATCATGAAATTATATCTCTAAGTCTCTCAACTAACCAACAATGTTTTCAAATCATGAGTTACCTACTCTTGTCACACTAGGTGTAAATGGCATCGTGCGAAACTATCATTGTGTCTGTGAGTACGTACATAACTATAGATAGTGCAATTCACGAAGCCGCGCCCCTCGCGGGGTGCGGGGAGTTTGCTCCGAGCGGCAGTCGCCAACCGTAGTCTATTAATTGTAGTGTGCGTGTGCACTCATAGGTAATTAGTGTGTACCGATAACACTCAAACATTGACGGAAGCTTGCACACATATACTATAAACGGTTAGGAGGAATAGTGGGGCGCGCCTTCGTGGGTTGCACTATCTATAGCGAGCTGCAGTAAATACTCACGGGAAAGCGAAAGGAAATATTATAAATATAATAATTATGAAGAAAAGTGGGGGGGCTCTATTCCGGAAAACGTTTTATTTTTTTTCTTCAAAAGTTGTTAACGTAGATACCTATTGTTCTTAAGGTTTTTAGGGCTCTAATTGTGAATTTGACATTCATTTTTGAATTCAAGATGGTGGCTTCATTTTTTTTCTTAAATAATGGATATGGGTATCGTTTAATAGGTTTTTGGGGGCTCTGATTGTGAATTCAACATTAATTTTTGAATCCAAGATGGTGGCTTCATTTTTTTCTCAAAAAATGGATATGGGTATCGTTTAATAGGTTTTTGGGGGCTCTGATTGTGAATTCAACATTAATTTTTGAATCCAAGATGGTGGCTTCATTTTTTTCTCAAAAAATGGATATGGGTATCGTTTAATAGGTTTTTGGGGGCTCTGATTGTGAATTCAACATTAATTTTTTAATTCAAGATGGCAGCTTCATTTTTTTCCTTAAAAAATGGGTATGGGTATCGTTTAATAGGTTTTTGGGGGCTCTGATTGTGAATTCCACAATATTTTTTCAATCCAAGATGGCGGCTTAATTTTTTTTCACAATATATTGATATGGGTGTCGTTTAATAGGTTTTTGGGGGCTCAGATTATAAATTCGACCTTGTTTTTTGAATCCAAGATGGCGGCTTCATATTTTTCCTTAAAAAATGGGTATGGGTATCGTTTAATAGGTTTTTGGGGGCTCTGATTGTGAATTTGACATTATTTTTTAAATCCAAAATGGCTGCTACATTTTTTTCCTTAAGAAATGGGTATGGGTATCGTTTAATAGGTTTTTGGGGGCTCTGATTGTGAATTTGACATTATTTTTTGAATCCAAAATGGCTGCTACATTTTTTTCCTTAAGAAATGGGTATGGGTATCGTTTAATAGGTTTTTGGGGGCTCTGAGTGTGAATTCGACAATATTTTTTCAATCCAAGATGGCAGCTTAATTTTTTTTCACAATATCAAATTTAATTATAATATTTAATTTTTTTTATATGGGTATCGTTTAATAGGTTTTTGGGGGCTCGGATTACAAATTCGACATTATTTTTTGAATCCAAGATGGCGGCTTCATTTTTTTCCTTAAAAATGGGTATGGGTATCGTTTAATAGGTTTTTGGGGGCTCTGATTGTGAATTTGACATTATTTTTTGAATCCAAAATGGCTGCTACATTTTTTTTCTCAAAAAATGGATATGGATATCGTTTAATAGGTTTTTGGGGGCTCTGATTGTGAATTCAACATTATTTTTTGAATCCAAGATGGCTGCTTCATTTTTTTTCTTAAAAAATGGATATGGGCATCGTTTAATAGGTTTTTGAGGGCTCTGATTGTGTATTCGACATTGTTTTTTGAATCAAAGATGGCAGCTTCATTTTTTTTCAAAAAAAATGGTTAAGGGTATCATTTAATAGGTTTTTGGGGGCTCAAATTATAAATTCGACATTATTTTTTGAATCCAAGATGGCAGCTTCATTTTTTTTCTTAAAAAATGGGTATGGGTATCGTTTAATAGGTTTTTGGGGGCTCTGATTGTGAATTCGACATTATTTTTTGAATCCAAAATGGCTGCTTCATTTTTTTTCTCAAAAAATGGATATGGGTATCGTTTAATAGGTTTTTGAGGGCTCTGATTGTGAATTCGACATTATTTTTTGAATCCAAGATGGCTGCTTCATTTTTTTTCTCAAAAAATGGATATGGGTATCGTTTAATAGGTTTTTGAGGGCTCTGACTGTGAATTCGACATTGTTTTTTGAATCAAAGATGGCAGCTTCATTTTTTTTCTTGAAAAATGGTTATGGATATCGTTTAATAGGTTTTTGGGGGCTCTGATTGTGAATTCGACATTATTTTTTGAATCCAAGATGTGGGCTTCATTTTTTTTTCCCAAAAAAAATGGATATAGATATCATTTATATCTTATAGTCTTATAATTCAATAGAGCCAAATGCACGCAATGCAAACGAGAGCGTGGAAAGAGTGCCAAAGAAGCACAATCAGCCTCAGCGTTCGGCAGTGTTCGACATCTGTTTCTCCTTTTTGAGTGAGCGATGCGTTTGCGTGGACAGCTGTATGACGTTGTCTCGTTCAAATAACGTAAGTAAACCAACTATACAGAAATCCGTTTTTTTAAGAAAAAAACCGGGTTGCACTCCGGGAGTGCCGGCAGAAGTGAAAACTTGCCGCTCGTATTAAAACTTGTTAAATTTTCATCTAGTATATTTATAAAGTACTCACTCATTTTCTTTCGCTATTTTTTCATCACTTTTATCATTAATAGATGCACGAACCGCACGCGCCGCCCCGCCCCCATCGTAGCAACAGTGCCGGCCGGCAAGCGAAGCGGCAACGTCGCACACCGGGTACGGCGCGGTCAGTCGAGCGGAACGGCAACGTCCTCTCCATCCGTCTTACGCTTTTTCGATCAGGTCACGTGTTTCCTGACGCGAGTTTAAGATTTTGTACCCATTACAGAAAGTGCTCAACGCCGCTAAAGAAGTTTTCACTTCAAAAAATGTAGCCGCCATGTTGGATTAAAAAATTAATATCAAATTCACAATCAGAGCACTTAAAGACCTATTAAACGATACCCATATCCATTTTTTGAGAAAAAAATTATGCCGCCATCTTGGATACAAAAAATAATGTCGAATTCACAATCAGAGCCATTTAAAACCTATTAAACGATACCCATATCCATTTTTTAAGAAAAAAATGAAGCCGCCATCTTGGATTCAAAAAATAATGTCGAATTCATAATCAGAGCCATCAAAAACCTATTAAACGATACCCATATCCATTATTTGAGAAAAAAAAGCAACCATCTTGGATTCAAAAAATAATGTTGAATTCACAACCAGAGCCCCCAAAAACCTATTAAACTATATCCATATCCATTTTTTAAGAAATAAAATGAAACTACCATCTTGGATTCAAAAATTAATGTTGAATTCACAATCAGAGCCCCCAAAAACTTATTAAATGATACCCATATCCATTATTTAAGAAAAAAACTGAAGCCGCCATCTTTGATACAAAAATAATGTCGAATTCACAATCAGAGCCCCCAGCAACCTATTAAACGATATCCATAGGTATCCATATTTTAAGAAATAAAATGAAACCACCATCTTGGATTCGAAAATTAATGTTGAATTTACAATCAGAGCCCCCAAAAACTTATTAAACGATACCCATATCCATTATTTGAGAAAAAAACTGAAGCCGCCATCTTTGATAAAAAAATAATATCAAATTCACAATCAGAGCACTCAAAGACCTATTAAACGATACCCATATCCATTTTTTGAGAAAAAAAATGATGCCGCCATCTTGGATACAAAAAATAATGTCGAATTCACAATCAGAGCCATTTAAAACCTATTAAACGATACCCATATCCATTTTTTAAGAAAAAAAATGAAGCCACCATCTTAGATTCAAAAAATATTGTTGAATTCAAAACCAGAGCCCCCAAAAACCTATTAAACGATACCCATATCCATTTTTTGAGAAAAAAATGAAGCCGCCATCTTGGATACAAAAAATAATGTCGAATTCACAATCAGAGCCCCCAAAAACCTTTTAAACGATACCCATATCCATTTTGAAGGAAAAAAATGAAGCCGCCATCTTGGATTCAAAAAAGAATGTCGAATTCATTATTAGAGCCCTCAAAAACCTATTAAACGATACCCATAATCAATTTTTTGAGAAAAAAAATGAAGCAGCCATTTTGGATTCAAAAAATAATGTCGTATTCATTATCAGAGCCCCCAAAAACCTATTAAACGATACCCATATCCATTTTTTTAGAAAAAAAATGAAGCTGCCATCTTGGAGTCAAAAAATTATGTCGAATTCACAACCAGAGCCCCCAAAAACCTATTAAACGATACCCATATCCATTTTTTGGGAAAAAAAATGAAGCCGCCATCTTGGATTCAAAAATAATGTCGAATTCACAATTGTAGCCCCCAAAAACCTATTAAACGATACCCATATCAATTTTTTGAGGAAAAAAAGGAAGCAGCCATTTTGGATTCAAAAAATAATGTCGTATTCACAATCAGAGCCCCCAAAAACCTATTAAACGATACCCATATCCATTTTTTAAGGAAAAAAATGAAGCCACCATCTTGGATTCAAAAAATAATGTCGTATTCACAATCAGAGCCCCCAAAAACCTATTAAACGATACCCATATCCATTTTTTAAGAAAAAAAATGAAGCTGCCATCTTGGATTCAAAAAATAATGTAGAATTCACAATTAGAGCCCCCAAAAACCTATTAAACGATACCCATATCCATTTTTTAAGAAAAAAAATGAAGCCGCCATCTTGGATTCAAAAACTTATGTCCAATTCACAATATAGGAATATAGTTGAAAATGAAACAAAAAACCCCAAAAAGTGCTTTTTCTTCTTCCTGCCCTTACCCACCAGGTGGGGTCGGCACAACATGGTGAGATGCCCCCCCTATCACTTGCCATCTGGTGAGATGGCAAGTGATAGGGGGCAAGTGTGCGTGAGTACGCACACAACTAGCAAGCCGCAGTAAATACCTATTTTCGTATTTTTTATTTATTGTATAATGGTATGGTAGATTGCTTAAACTACGAACTCACGAAGCTTTATGACGCACATGCCCCCTTTCGCGCCGTCAAACTTAAGCATCTTCCTTGTCCATGGCTTACGGATGAGATCCGCCAAGCCATGAACAGGAAAGACATTGCCAAGGTACGCATGAAATGCAAGCCTACTGATGCAAATATAGAGAAATACCATGACCGACGCAATCACTGCAACAGGCTGTGTAGAGACGCACAACGCCGACATATTCACAACTCTGTAGATAATACTGATCCATCTAAAGTATGGAAATTTCTTAAAACATTGGGAGTTGGTAGATCCAAACAAGAAAACATTCCTAAAAACTTAGACATCAACCTTCTAAATCAACATTTTACTATCTCTTCCACTATTGACTCTTCCACTAAACTTAATACATTACATTATCTTTCATCTCTACCAACCCCAGACATTCCTTCATTTAATTTTACTCAATTTGCCGATTGTGATGTTAAGAAGAGCTTAGCATCCATCACATCTAGTGCCGTGGGAAGTGACAGCATCAGCCGTAACATGGTTGTACCAATACTTGATGAAATAATTCACGTCATCACTTACATTTTAAACGCTTCTATTGCAACCAGCACATTCCCTACGTCCTGGAAAGAAGCTCAGATTGTTCCCTTGCCCAAAAAATCCAATCCATCTACCTTATCCGAATACCGTCCTATATCTATCCTTCCTTATTTATCAAAAGCTCTTGAACGCCTTGTTCACCAACAGCTAAGTTCCTTTCTGTCCATAAACTCCCTCCTCAACTCTCACCAATCTGGCTTCCGCTCAGGCCACAGTACCGTCACTGCACTGGTAAAAATAACCGACGACATTCGGTTTGGGATGGATAGCGGAAAAGTCACAATACTATCACTACTCGACTTTAGCAGCGCCTTCAATAACGTTGACTTTGATCTTCTTCTCGGTGTACTGGGTTCTCTTAACATATCTCCAACGGCAATTGACTGGTTTCGTAGCTACTTATTTGGGCGCCGGCAGCGAATACGTGTCGAAGATACTTACTCTTCGTGGTGCACGCTCTCAGCCGGTGTCCCTCAAGGCGGTGTCTTATCTCCTCTACTCTTCAGTCTTTTCACAAGCTCTATTTCTCTAAACTTAATATCTTCCTACCACCTGTATGCAGACGACTTACAAATTTACCAACAGACCACTACTGATAACATAAATGGAGCCATTAGCCTTCTTAACTCTGGTTTGAACCGAATTTGTGACTGGAGTAAAACCTTTGGACTCACAGTAAACCCAAATAAAACACAGGTGATATTGTTTGGTAGTCACAAACAGATTCCTAAAATTAATCTTGCTCAACTACCAGCCATAATATTTGATGGAACACCGATACCAATAAGTCAGACGGTGAAAAATTTGGGAATCATAATGGACAGTAAGTTGACTTGGGAACCATGGGTAAATGAACTCAGTCGGAAAATGTTTGCATCGTCTGGGTCGTTACGTAGACTCCGAAATTTCCTACCTACCGCTACCAAAGTTATGCTTGCGCAATCACTTTTACTCCCCTTACTAGATTACGCTGACGCCAGCTATCTCGACCTCTCCGAAGTCTTGCTAAATAAACTTGAGCGTCTACAAAACCTCTGTATTCGGTTCATATTTGGCCTACGCAAGTATGACCATGTCTCAGAATATCGCATGAAACTCAAGTGGCTCCCTATCCGCCTTCGCCGGAATGCACATATTCTGTCCCTTCTCTACAATATTCTTTTTAATTCTAACTCCCCGCCTTATCTCAAGGAACGCTTTCAGTTCCTGCACCAAGCCAACGATCGAAATCTTCGATCTTCCGAAACCTTACAGCTTTCTACTCCTGTCCATAGTACTAAACTGTATGGCAAGTCTTTCACCATACAAGCTGTACGGCTATGGAACTCTCTCCCTCTGTCTGTCCGTTTATCTAAATCTGTCCATATTTTCAAAACTAATGTCACCAATCATTATTTGTCCTTGTCGTCTACGTGCTCGTAAGATATTATTTGTCCTTAAGGATTTATGTTTAATATGTGTAGGTTTAAGTTAGATTATATATTGCTATATTGTTAACTATGTATTATAGGTTAATCCTATAACCTTTAATACATTTTGTGGTTTATTTTGATTTTAATTTTTGTTTTATTAGGTTATTAGTAGGTATATAATTTTAGCAATATCGGGATTTTGCTTTTGTACACCACCGTTTTTCTGTTTTTGTAAAATCTCTCCATCCAAAGGTTGTCTGGAAGAGATCGCTTTTAGCGATAAGGCCGCCCATTGTACCTATATTTGTAATGTTTCTGTTATAATATGTTTCTTATGTGTACAATAACGTATTAATCTATCTATCTATCTATCTATTTTCCGTCCGCCTGGTTTACTCGATACGCTCATAAAAACCTGACTGAATACAGTAAAACACAGAGAACAGACGGCTAACAACAGGCAGAGTAGGTAGAATCATCAACACTGGCCTAGCAGGTACCTATTTACAGAACCAAATAAAGTTTTTTTTCTAAGAATACCTAAAAGACACGCATTACTAAAGAAACTATAAAACGAACAAGAACGGGCAACACACAATTCTCATATAGATAGAGAGAAAGCTCTCAACCTAACAAAAAGAGAAAATAATAATATGAGTTTGAGGTTTCAGAAATCAAAACCGCTAAGCGCATACGAAAATGACTCGTATCGCGATCTAAAATAAACCGAATAACGTTGAAATTCCTACGCTGATACCAAACTTTCAGAGCGGCAACGCCGCATTTTTACGGGTGCGAACATACATTTGAAAATTCTGGCGGCAAAATGTTCTTTTGTTCATTACTAGGAAACTACTTGTCCTAGAGAGTCCAAAATTTTGGAGCCGAGTGCTCTAATTCATAGCTCGGTTTGGACACGTCAACCGAATCTGTAGCTATTGTAGATCCTCAGATGTAGCATGTGCGTGCCAGACAAACGTGTCTCCAGCTAACACAGTCATCAAAGCTTCTAACTCGGTGAGTTTTGAACCTAGACACTTGAAATATTTGGAGCATCCATGATATTTTTTGCTCTAAATTTGGAGATATCAAGCAACTTTCTAGCTATAGCCATTCCTGAGATCCACATGTGTTAGCTGGAGAAATGGCTTCCCAGCAAACACGTTGTTATAGTCTTCTAACTCAAAGAGTTTTCGAGCTAGAGACTTGATTTTTTTTATGCCGGGTGCTCTAATTATTCTCTAAAATTTGGCGTTTACTATATAGCTCTATCGTTAGCCGTTTGCCCACACTGAATGAGGAAGCTGTGGAGCCGCTCTCCAGCTAACACACCTATAAAGTCTCATAGAGTCGTTGTTTTTTTTGCTGCTAAATTTTCCTTCAAATCAGTGATTGCTCCAATTATGCTTTAAATGTTGGCGTTTTCAGAATTCGCAATTTCCATATGAGGAAGCTGGAGAAATGCACATTTTGATATCATTGTTTTATTTGTATATTTTTTAAATGTTTTTTAAACTTCACTTGTTTGTATTGGCGTAGGCAAACTTTATAGGTACCTACATTATATTTTACACACACAACTTAAGGCCTGCGCACACCTAAAGGCTCGAACACACCTAGTTCGCTGGCGGTAGCGATCAGTGAAACGCTGTCAAATAGCGCTGTCAGATTTGAGATTTGACAGCGAATATTTGACAGCGTTTCACTGATCGCTACCGCCAGCGAACTAGGTGTGCGCAGGCCTTAAAACGCTGTCAAATTTGACAGCGTTTCATTGATCGCGGCCGCCAGCGGCCTAGGTGTGTTCGGGCCTTTATAGAAAAATTAAGTTCGCTATGACGAGTGGAATACCCTTTTTTTGGAATTATATGGATATTATATTACAACCTCTATCACACCGATAGAACATATATATGTAAATACTGTAATAACCAGTTAAATTTAGGGGCCTGTTAAAAAAAATCCAAATAAAATTCCTACAGTGAAAGACTCAATAACACACAAGCTGAAGCAACACGCAAGCTTCTTGATCCGTCGAAAGCCGTCTGCCGCAGGTGTTGAATCCCATAATATCTAAAATGCCACGTCACATATCGAATATTGAAATAGCTTTACATTTTCAAGTAGGCACGCTCGGACTGAGACGGGTATTCTAAAGATTGAAAATTTACGCTCTCTATTGAATCTAATGCATATTTTGAAAGAGCGTTTTTACTGAATCTATCACACGGGTATTTATCGCGTATTACCTTATATTTTTTATTTTTTCATACAACTAGCTAATGAAAGATGACATGGATAAGAAAGAAGTGAATATAGAGATGACGGCTGATAGAAGAGATATTTTTTTTTACAATTTATAGGCTAACGCTTGACCGCAATCTCACCTGATGTTAAGTGATGATGCTATCGACGGTAGCGCGCTCACCTAGAAGATACCTATTCACTCTTTTTTTGAAAACGTCCAAATTATAATGAATGGAAGAGGAGAACATGTTGTGCCGACTCCAGATAAGGTGGAATAAGGATGTGCCAGGAAGAAGAAGAACTAGCTGATGGAACAAGCTTATGGCTCACCTGCTGTAAAGTGGTAACCATCGTCTTTAACAAAGCATTATATCGAAGGTCACGCACATCAAATTAAGGCATAAAGATGTTCAGCCTCACGTGCCAGTAATTTCACCGGCTCCACACCCTCCAAACCCAAAACACAGCAATGCTGCTTTACGACAGAATTAGGCATGGTGGTAGTATTTTTCCGGACGAGCCCTTCACAAAGAACTCTGCTACTACTAAAAATATTGTAATCGACTTGAAAATATTCTAGTACAAAACTAATAAAAATGCAAAAATAATATTATGAACAAGGTATAAAAGGTAGGTACCTATAATTTGCAGTAGACAATGTAAATTCCCGTTCGGTGCTATTTGGGAAAACTAAAAGGATAATTAAAACAAGTTCTACATGCAGTTTATAAATAATAAGGATAAAATTTAGCGCAAAACTAAAGTTAAAATTACTTATCCCTATGCACATTGCGGTCTGGATTTTAATAACTAAAATTATACATTACATACTAGATAAACAAATGTACCCAATAAACAATAACAAATGAGTAATCAAAAACCGTAATATTAGCGATGACAGTTACTGGTTAAAACTATGGATCAGCAGTTATTAAACTGCTTTTCAGATATTATTATGACTACTGGTAATTAAAGGCTTATTTTTAAACGACTTCAAATAAAAAGGTTCTCAATTCGGTTGCGTTTTGTTTAAGGCTGATTTGAAAAAAAAAAAAAATGAGTTCTAGGTTGGTCCCATTAGGAAGTGTCCCCAAGACGCTAACGGCATTGTCACGCTGAATAGCAATGCTAATACGCTGTGCCTATTACCCACCAGCCGTTGAGTCACGCGTCGCTTCGATCAGTCACCTAGACAACATTTTCAAGACACACAAGACCTCGGTTTTCCACAGATCCAGAGTTTTATTTAACTCGAAAGTATTTTAACAAATAATTGGTCACTGTTTCCTCAATTTGAGCTATAAATTCACAATTTAAACAGGCCGTGGGAACTAATTGAGGTTAATTCTCAGGTTTTGTACTACGGGGAAAACCTAGTACATCAGGTCATCTAAGCTTTGCGTACATCTAGGCGATCGGCGGTATCGCAACTTTGAAAGTGATTTAACAGCCATACACTGATCGCCATCGCAAACGGTCTAGATTACGCAAGGCAAATAAAACATATCCATCTTTTCACTCATAGAGGCTGACTTAGATTTCGTTCACACAACAATTTGTTAAGCCTTTAAATACAAATTGAAACTCTGCGTGGAATACAAACTGCGGATGAAGGCTTATTGAAGTTCAAGAAAAGCTCAACAGTCTATCTAGAGAATTGGCGCGGATTTCGGAAGTTTAGTTAAACTTTCGTAGCATAAAAAAATGGAAATCTCCACTTTCATTACCCCGCTACAGCATTTTACGGACAGTGAATTATTCTAAAATTATTTTAATCGTCTTCACTAAAAATGATTTTTTGAAATGATTGATTAATTCTATTTTATGAGCAACGGAGTATTTATCACGATTTTTTTAAATTAGTGGTTATTTTTAGATTTTGGGACTCGTAAAATTTCTTCATGGTAAATAATCTTCGTTGTTCATAAAAATAGTTTTAAAAACCATGATAGTTTCTAAAAATTTATTGATTGTCCTTTTCGCATTAGTAGAACCCAAACACGAGAACGCAAAAGTCAGTGACCTTTTCCGGCTACTGATGCGAGGCTTCGAAGTAGATCTACGTATATAATTTTTGTGTCTTGTCGTGTATAATTTTTTTGTATGAATAAAAATGATTTATGATTTTTAATATAACGGTCCCTAGAAAGCGGCCACAACTTTTTATAAAGCCCTAAACGAAATCTTCGTTAAGCTTGATGTAGAAGTACAGACAAAATCCTCGACGCAGATAGATAAAACTTGACCGAAAGTTCGAGTAAAAAAGAGAATTTCCCCGATTTCCCGTGTGGCTTGAACTAGTTATTTATATTTACAGGTATGTCCAAGTAAAAAATGGTTTTTCAGGCGTAAAAAATTGTGGATACTTTTTTTCACTTTTTACTCCAAAGAAGATTGTCAATAGGACTGATAGGAAGATTGTCAGGGTTCCAGCACTAGCAATCTGTGCTTTATATGTAAAACAATTTTTTTTTTGCAGGCGACGTGGCGCGCAGCGCAGACACGCCGGCGCCGTTTCGTTGCCTGCGCCGCGTCGCTTCAGTATAATTCAAAAACGTCGCCTGCATACATTTTGTATGAAATCGTTTTGAAGCGGCCAAGCTTCCACGCCTGCTGCCTTACGTCGCTTGTGTATGTTTTAGGCCTTATACAGATTCTTATGAACTTACCTCAGGCACCAATCTATAGTGCCTATAAAAGCTGGCGCAGAACAAACTAGAAAAGAGAGCAAATGCACAAAATGAAGAAGGCCTATGAGGTCAAAGGACAACCTAAAAATTAAATGATCTTTAAAAAAAGTTTCATTTCACCCAATTAACGTTTTTATATCATTTTCTACCAGAAGTCTACAAAACAGGTTTAATGCACATTATTTATTCATAATGTACCTACATGTGCCTTATTACATCATCTACGTCTGAGTGATATCAAAATATTGTTATTTAATTATAATACGGTTACCTACTAAAACCGGTTCAACTTGATTATGCACTAGTATAGTTGGCCACCCAAGTTTATTATCAGGTTAGGTTTGTAGAAGACTTTTACTTCGTGGTCAAATTGTTAAAAGCTAACGCAAATCAAAAGACTCCGGATTCCGGGATTACTAATACTTTTTAAATTGAAATCATCAAAAATTATAAGTAGGTTTTGGGTGACTGTAATTTTATTATCATTACGATTTTAGTAGCTTTTTTTGGGGCTTCTACTACTAGTGAATATTACGATATTCGTAATACTACTGACGTACGCGTCAGTCTAAACAAGGTGCATGTAATCAAATTGGCTTTACTGACCTTAGCTAGTTGACATGTACAAAAAAAAAGAAACTCACCAGAGACGGTACATCGGCCTAAGTATAGTAGACCTCCGTATGACTTTGTTTGCGTCAATATACACACGATGTTTGTTCTCTGTCTGGGTGTTATATTGTATGTATTTACAAAAAAAAGTATTCAAGTATTACATCAGCCATCTTGTTCCCATAGTGCAAGTTCTGCTTATTTGGGGCTAGATAGTGTTGTGTGGATTGTCCACAATATTTATACTAGCGGCCGCCCGCGGCTTCGTTCACCCCGTTCCGCGTTACGCCCCGTTCCCGTTACTTACATCCGTTCTTCGTTACAATATCTTTATAAATTTTTTGCCTATGTGTTATTCTGATGTATAAGCTATATTATTGTAAAGTTTAATTAAAATCCATTCAGTAGATTTTACGTAAAAGAGTAACAAACATCCATCCATCCACATTTACAAACTTTCGCGTTTATAGTATTAGTAGGAGTAGGATAGGATAGGAAGTACGATAAGATACAAACTTAGACACGATTTTTTAACACCGTATGAGACTGACACTGTATAGATTTATCATTATTACTATATTGATCATCCACATTAGGAGTAAAAACCTGTTTATTTTATAGTTAAACTTTGTTAAAAAAATAAGTTGGCGATGCTTACAAACGCGTTTGAAGCAAAAAAAGATTAAGTAAAATACGTACATGTCTGACCCCGGATTCTTTGTATTTAAATTAAATAACATCGAAACAAGTTAGAACGGTTTTATCCAATATTTTTGTCTGTTTTGATTTGAACTAAACTAATCGTTATTAACTGTTCTTATTTTTGTTTTGTAAAAGGATCATACAAAAAAAACGGTAGGAACCAAGCCTTCATTTGTTGCCTGTTCTTCAAGGCTTTTTGTTGCCTGTTTCTAGGCTTGATCGCGTGTGTTGTGTGGATGGTCCACTATATAAATTTAATAATAATAATCTGACTATAATACAATGTATTAACCAGTCAAACCTTTTATTATTATTATTTATTTATTATTATAATGGCGTAAAATTTGCTTGGCAATAAATAATTGCATACCTACTAATAATACTTCTACGTGGGAATTAACGTGTATGCTGACGTGAACTAAACCCATAGGAAAACCGAATTATAGAAAACCAGCTCATAAACCATCAAGGAAAATATCAGATACAAGCGATGATCACGCGATGCTTTGCTATAGGCAATACATAGGCAATCTAGCTCAATTTATTCAACAAGTTGTAGGTGTTGAAAAAGCACTAGTTTTTTATGCCATAGCTGGCTGACGAGTAGACCACCTGATGGAGAGCAGTCACCGTCGCTCATAGACATCTGCAACACCAGAGGTGGTGCTGATGCGCTGTCAGTTTTTTAAGAATTAATAGTCCCACCTTTTGAAGAAGGCAGTTCATGGCGTCTCGATTGGTCATACGATTTGGATTGGTGACCGCTGGTGATGTTAGCATCTGAGTGATACTTACTACTACGAGTCCATACGTGGAAGCTCCTCGCTGATGCTGGAATACTGACTGGTTACCTCACGAGGTTAGAGCACCGGTGGCCTATAGAGCACTGGTGGCCTAATGGTAGCGGCCCGCTTTCCGATCCTAAGGTTGTGGGCTTAAATCCAGTTGCTGTTCAAAATAATCCACCATGCCACATTAAATTATTTTTTGGTTCTTACCAAAAAAGTTTAAAAACTTGTATCAAGTGCACGAAATTGAATGCTGGTCAATGCCTACAACCGTAACATACCGATGATGCCAGCTGATGATGATGGTGATGTGATGACTAAATAATGATGACATTGAACCAATCTGACTAAATCTAAAAACCAAGACTAGTTTAGACGCGACAGAGACTACCTAGAGTTAAACCTGTACCTGCGTCTCTGAAAAACCTTCGTTCAGTAAATCCTGCTGATGTCCTTTTAAATTGATGGTCTGGAACACCATTTTACCACGTACACATATAAAACGGGGTACCTAACGACCTTCTTACCGGCATTTACCGATCGGTGCCTGTGACTTTAAGCTTATAGTTTGGTTCAAATCGCGAACTCACCTCAATTTTTTCGCTTCTCTTGTTTTACATAATGGGGCTTCTAAACGTGCCATGTTTTACTGCAGTTTGTGGCCGGCAACTATTGGTGTCCCTCTCTTACTCACATGTTAGACAGGGACACCAATAGCTGCCGGCCACATATTGCAGTGAAAATATGTCTACGAGCCGCTTTAGGTACTGCAGCGGCCAGCAAAAAGCATGGTAGGCTCACGTTCATCCTTACTTACCGACTTACTAAAGGTTTTATTTAAATTTCGAACTGGCTGGTAAAGGTAAATAAAATACTAGTTATTGAAAAAAAAACAAATGAACACGTCAACGCGAGATAATATTGTTGTACGTTGTCTGTCGTCGTACGTAATTGTATTCGACAAAATGAATTTATGTCGCCATACTTAGTTTTAATTTCCTCGCATTAATTGAGAAAAATAAGGCTGTGCTACTACTACAAATACTGCATTTTAGGGAATGAACTTAGCCAGGAACTGCATGATCTCATACCGCCATATCCCTTCCACCATAGGACTAGCAGACGCACAGCTCAGTACCGTCCATACCTGGTTAGCGTACCACCCAATTGCACTAAGCGTTTTGGCTCCACCTTCATTGCGAATCTCCAGGGAATGGAACTCATTGCCGTCGTCTGTTTTTCCTGACCGTCACAATCTAGGTATCTTCAAGGCAAGAGTGAATAGATGTCTTCTAGAATATCCTGCTCCATTTTCGGCAAAATCGTCGCAAAAGGGTCAGATTGTAAATAAAGAATGATCTTCTCTATAACATGTCAAAAACATACCATGTACTTGTGATAGTTTGACCAAACCATGTACACTACCTGCACGATCATAGCCTGCTTTTTATCTAAATGCAAACAACGTATGTCTGTTCTCGCTTCACTTATTTTATCGTTCTCTTTGAACATAAACATAGGGCAATAACCATAAAAAGTTTTTAGGATATTAGTAGTTTCGAAGTGCTTTCGACATCTTAAAGTGATTTTCATTTATTTGTATGGTAATACTAACTGTTCTAATAGTTTTGACCCCCAAAAAACTGCCAACAAGTACCAAACTAAAACATTTGAAGAGTATTTAACACCTACCACGGAAATCGAATCCGAACATCTTGTTTTCACAAAAAAAAATTTTTGTTAGTATTTAAAGCTATGAGAGCACTGTTGGTGTGTTGGTAGTGGCTTGATCCTAAGGTCATGGCTCCGGTCGTGTATCAATTTTTCTGTCCAAAAATATTATGTGCACTATGCTAGTTTACTCTCAAACGGTGAAGGCAAACATTGTGAAGAAACCGGCATGTGGTGCAGTATGATGTGAGTTGTCTATAGTGCAGTCGCGGTATGAAAATGTTCGTCGCCTTAGAGTCGGTTTTCGCTTGCACCAGTGCCTTGATCATGAAAACATTTTGACACTTGACATAATTTGTGACGTTAACTTATCGGTGTATTCTGTCTATTCAGTTTCAAAAGGTAGTATGTGATCGTGATACGTTGAACAAATCAAGTTGAAAATCGACGAACATTTTCATACCGCCACTATACATAATATTATTAGTACTTAAAATCCTTTTACCACACACGATAAAAAGAAGCTGCGCCAGAAGTTCTTACTACTTGTGTACCTATGGTATATGGCTACCAGAGTTTAGAAATAAAATAAAACTTTGCATTTATATAATAAGTTTAATTAAGTATTTTACAAAATATTTCAGTCATCATTTTCTAACACGAAGGTTCAACCATTTTACAAACACTTATGTATTAATTTTTTAATCTAAAATCGGATGTATTGGTTCACTCACTCAACGTTACACTCACTAACAATTAAATAAATATTTTAACTTATATTTCTTTTTAGATTTCGATACTTTCAAAATTAAATGATAGATGAAAAAGAAAATTTCAAAAAATTATATTTAATGAATTGTATTGCATGCTTACATTTTTAATTTTAATCTGTTCTCTAATTTCTTATTCAATGAACACAGATAGCTCCTTTATCAAAAACTTACGCAAATATTACTTAAATATCAATGACTTTTCAATTTTACGATACTTAAACACGGTACAACTCCACTCAAAGGCTAAGAAAGTTTACATAGAACACTCTTTTATAGTATTGTAGATATAAAGTAGGCATGAATTCTATTAACTCTGACATAGATACTTAATTATTTTATACTTTTTCGACATTCTGTAATTTATTTATTTTTGTTCTAAGCTCTAAGTTTTGTATTGGATACCTTAATTGAACCTTTGCCTTGATTGTCAGTGGCGCGTCTTGGGAGAGACCTACGTCCAGCAGTGGACTGATATAGGTTGATGATGATGACCTTAATTGTCCTTCAATTTCTAGCCCTTATTTTATGTTAGCAATTAATTTAAACTTTGCGTGTCGGTCTCCGACGAAGTATGTGGTACTAACATTATTATTAATAATGAAGATTTTCAATATTGACCCTAGTTTTTTTTAATTTCATTTAGAACTTCAAGATAGCAAGGTTTATGTGAAATGACTCAAATTATCGCTCGCAAGTGTACTAATACAGTGGCCATAATCTCTAAGGTATTTAGCGTAACTAATCAGATAAAAATCTTTGATTATTTTTTAATTATGAGAGGGTAATCCCTCTACTATAGGAAAACCACTAAGATTTTATTCCAATTTGAGTTAATGATACAGATAAAGACCTCATTCTTGACCTACTAGACACAAAAAACATCTAACCACGCGTTTTACAGCACATATTGACATAGTTTTTTTACACACTGGGATCTATTTATTTTAAGGGGCCGGCGGAGGGCGCATTTTCATACAAACGTAATACCAAAATGATTACTAGTTTAGGCAGATTTTCACTATATTATTGTAATAACGGTATTCATATAGTATTTATCTAGGTTCCTGAACAGTTTTTATTTTAAATTACTTACCTCAAATGAAATGAACACCAATCGCATTTTACACATTTTTTTCATTGCAAAATGTGATTGGCGTGTATTTCATTTGAGGTTAGTAATTTAAAATTAAAACTGTTCAGGAACCTAGATAAATACTATACAAATAAAATTATTACAGTAATATAGTGAAAATCTGCTTAAATTAGTAATCATTTTGGTATTACGTTTGTATGAAAATTCGCGTGGCGCCGGCCCCTTAAGCACGCAATATACATTTTTGCTTACATCTTCATTTGTCATAGTTTAAATATATTTAACACAACCGGTTCAAATGTTTTAATTTTAAATGTGTTATTTTAAAGATATAGTTCATGCATTTCACGAAGACGCATCCAGTGATATTTATCTGGTTGTAATAAGAGCCAAATGCATGAACTATAGTTACAATATCCCAAAAGTCAAAGGAAAAGGTGGTCTCAATACCACTAGTTCAATAACTTTTAGAGGTATCTTACTTAACAAAACACGGTTCATAAATTCATAATTACATACACTTAGGTATTCTAAACTAATAAATAACTACAAAAATATTACTAGGAACAAATAAGTTGAGTTTACTAGACAAGGCCAAATTAGTTTTTGCATATATTATGATAATTACGCATGTAACCAATTTAAAACTTGTTATAAAATGTCAGCGTAAAAATCCTGTTTTTAACATTCATTTTAAAAAGGATGGGGTTAAAGATACCTACTGTGTATCAGTATGTGATACTGATCAGCATCTGATGATATGAGAGATACTTAAACAATTTATTACAAAAAACGTCTAGATTAAAATTACTATACTTGACTATAGCAAACATTTTTAATTATAGTTCTAAGACCAACTTTTACATAGCTAGAATGTTCAATCAGAAACCTAATTCAGTAAAAAAATAGTGGCATACAAAAATTAATTGTGTGTAAAACTTTGGTGTCCCAAAAGTACAATCTCTACTCCTAAAATAACTTGAAAGGGAGGATTTGCTTCAAACATCACAATGACGATAGTTTATTGAACTTACTAAGTAATTATAGTACCTGCAGGCCTACCACAAGCTCTGTCTGGCCTGGTTTCTGGCTCTGGATTTGAGTCTGTGTGAGTGCTCACGAGTGTAGTATTATATACTGTGTGACTGACGTTTCGACGGATTTATTTAGTCAACACTCACATAGACTCAAAACCAGAAGCAGAGCAGAGCCAGACAGAGCTTGTGGTAGGCCTACTGAACTTGATAAGGGATTCAACTATATTATAAATTAGTCTTTTGTTGGCCGATAACCTTGGTAAAACACCATGTTATTATCAACTGGAGATGTGGAAATAAGCCTCTTCAGTGATACACCGAGGAGTTTCAATACACCACACTTTTTCTGAACCGGCTATCTTCACTGTCGAATTCACATAAAATTACACTTAACACTTATTTCTATTATCTTACTTAGGGCAACACAAAATGGCACGTTCAACACCAACACTTTCTTTGCAAGACAAAAGCACTTTTTCGACAGATATAAACCAAGTTTCATTTTCCATTGGTGCCGCTATTCATCCAACCTATTGGTCATCTTCTCCAAACTTTATATCAAGTTTATCTTCTCCGTAGTCGAAGATGGGTTCCTGCGGGCTGTCAGGGTATTTGGGATTCCGGAACTCCGCGTTGGTCGGCCCCATGAAATATAAACCATTGGGGTCTACTTTATCGGTATGGTAGTACGGCCTTTTTGAATCCCCGAGTTGGATAAGGCATAGGACTAAAACGACTGCAGTTATCCGATACATTGCGATGTAGCTTTTAGCGAGAGTGAACGTGTTGTCGCCTCGGAGGTCGGTAAACAAATGATTGAGAACTGGTTTTTGATGCTGGTATTTATGCTACGGCGCATTGTTTTAATGACGTATAATACGGGTTTACTGTGAACTCGCGAAATTCCACAATAGGTTAGTCATGTCATGATATAATTTTCTTCAACCTTTACCTTTATGGCTTTTATCCGGTTGTGGACTACATTTTAACTTACACGCAAGATTAGTGTAGCATTTATTTATGATCTCTAAGAAGCAATCATCATCATCATCCACAGCCCTACTTCACCCACTGCTGGGTTATAGGCATCCCTTAGTTTGTGCCATCTACCTCGATCCTGTGCCAGTCTATAAGCCATCGCCCCGTGACCCTGAATGGTTTAAGAAGCTATATTGAACTAAAATAATGAAGTGGGATTTACCTACAATTTTGTTGCACCAATGTTGCAATTTAATTTGAAACTACCTTATAGTTATCGTCGTGTAACAATTGAAACTAAATAGTGAATATCTTAAGAATAGATGCGGCTGGTATTCGGACCATACAAAACTAGAGAGATTTCAAATTACTCGTGCCGGCAAATGGCAAATTCATCATCCACACTTGTGTTGACTGGTTTCCGCAAGTAGACTGGAGCCTTTTTGCGTGACGATTGACACGACACGCCGCGCCGGTTTCCTCACGATGTTTTCCTTCACCATTTGAGATCGCATAGTGCACATACGTTTTTTGACGTTTTTTGATAAACACATACACACACGACTGTGTTTGAACCCACGACCTTAGGATCGGAAGGCTACCACTAGACCACAGTACTCATTCGTGCCGGCAAGAGATATATAATTTAATAACCTTTGTCTTAGTTTATGCCGAGCACTAAAACGCCTAAGCTCATACATACCAGAAAATGGAAGACGATAAAAGCTGGATAAACCACCCCATACTAAAACGAGGTTATAACCACACTCGTTATATTCAACGAAGCTAATATAATACGAAATCATCATTGATTGGCCTCTTAGCTCTGTTGGTAGTAGCTCTGCCTTCTGCGCCGTAGACCGTGGGTTCGATCCCCACCGAGAACAAATATTTGTGTGGTGAACACAACACCCAGACAGGGAATAAGTATTTGTGTGGTAAACACAAATGTTTGGTGTGGTAAAAAAAGGAAAAATTTAAATAGGTACCTCAATATGGGAACCAGATAGCTGATATTAGCTATCTGGTTCCCATAGTACCAGCTCTGCTTAGTTTGGGGCTAGATAGTGTCGTGTGGGATGTCCAAAATATTTATTTGTTTATTTATTAAATCTCCAACGCTCGCGAACGCTCTAGACTCCTACTGCGTACCAAAATCACAATAACAATACTACATACTACTATCATAGAGACTATGGTATTGAAAACAAGCACTTGCCAGCGACTTTGTTTGCGTAGGGCTAGGTTTTCCTGCATGAGATTAGATGATTTTTAGGGATAATAATAGCTTTTGGCTTTGAGAGTAATATAGAAATGTCGAAAAACAAAATGCAACAAATATTTGCCAAATATTTGGAAATCGATGATTTGGAATTTGACTGGTTACCGTTTATAGCCATTGGTCTGTCAAACGTTGGATAACACATCTCGTAAATTAATTTAATGAACTTGAATTAGTAAGTTATGAATCTTTATAGTTTACCACGAGTTAGTAACTAGTTTAGTTTCGTTTTAAGTTTATTAATTGCTATAATAGTATAGTATATAATTATATATAATCGGTTTATTGATGGGCGATCATTACAAATCATCATTTAACACGTAAATCAATAAACATAAAGGCTCAAGTCAGACTGTAATTTCCAGTTACGGAAGCGATAATTTGGTACTGAAAATCCTTGGGATTTCTAGTTTTTTAATTAAAATTAAGGTAGAATGGCTCTCATAGCCTAGTTGGTATTAGTTCTGCCTTCTCCTTATTAGGTTGTGGGTTCGTGAGAACTAACATTGATGTTTGTTCCGTGTTTGGGTGTTATAATGTATTTGTAGTAGGTAAGTATGTATGTTATTTTATTGTACCAAAAAAATATTAAGAAATTACTTGAAGTAATAACGAAGAGCATTAATTTAGCTCATTTATTCGGACATTTATTTTATTAATTTTTCATTCTATTAACTTTGACATGTCTGATTTATTATTGACGATGTATCTAACTTAATCTATTGTTTGATAACTAATGAAATTGTATATAAACCTACCTACTATGACATTGCAGTGCCCACCAGGGTGCATGTACTTAACCTACATGTTAAGCAATGAATAAATGAATTGAATTGAACTTCAACGAGTAATACAATTTTTGAATTATATACATTTTGCCGTAACTCTGCCGAACGAACTTGTCACATGAATAATTCATTCAGGAAGCTAAGACATGGTTTTGCATAAGTTCCAACTATAACGGAGATCCTTAATGTTTTTCCAATAAATTGTAACAAGGATCTAAAAAGAGAATAGAAAAAAAAATTGTAACAAGAATTTAGAGAAAGAATACTAAACTGTGGTCAAGTTGTGAGAAAAAACGCGACTGAACGAAGCGACGCGTGACCCAAGGGCTGGTGGGTATCTGGCGCAGCGTATAAGCATTGCTTTTCAGCGTGGCAATGCCGCCAGCGTCTTGGGAACGCTTCCGTCTGCTACTGATTTGGATCAGTTGAGCTATCTCTAGATCGTTTGTAACGGTCTGCAGATAGCTCAACTGTTTCTTGTGTATTTTGTAAGTATTTGTTTGATTGTAAGTTTGTTGGTGTAAATAAACAGTTGTGAGAAATTATGACGATGTCAACATCTCTTATCATTGAAATTATCATAGTATTTTTTGCAATTATTCAATGATAACGCCCCTATATAATTTTCTTTAAAAATGTTCATAAACTATGTCACTGGGAGATGACGTCAAAAAGGCAAAAGTCAACCAGGAAAATCTGAAATACCAGCTTGTTATCGTAGTAGGTAATATTCAAACTAAAATTATATAAAGCTTATTTGGCACTCTAAATCTAAACTTTGAACTATGTAAGTATTCATTACCTTGTCAGGCAGCAATAAGCTGAGTCGGGGCCTATTTGGCATAATTATGTTCGTTATTGTAATAATGTTGTGAACGTCTACACCTATGTAGGTATAATTATTATGTCAAATAAATGTATTTTCTTTCTTTCTTTCTTTCTTTCTTTCTTTTCTTTCATTAGGTAGTACATAAACAATTTCACTTACACAGTAATGTGCTAAAATTATCAATATAAGAGGCATGGAAATTATTGCTACTTTTATTTAATTGGATAGTCGTTATATTATTAATAACGAGCCGGTATGACCGAGCTTCGCTCGGGTTAAAAAAAAAATTAGTATTATTATTTGCCAATAGATGTCAGGAAGAGTCGTATCTTTATTGGCTTATTTTTAATTAACAACGCCTTCTAGCTTGCAGTTAGTTGCTCGCAATCGCCAATAGATGGCAGGAACAGTCGTATATTGAGTTTATGTTTGATTATTGCAAAACACCAATTTCTCGTCATTTTCTAAAAATGAATCCTAGCTAGATCGATTTATCGCCCCCGAAAACCTCTGTGTACTAAATTTCGTGAAAATTGTTGGTGCAGTTTCCGAGATCCTAAATATATATATATATACAAGATTTTCTCGTTTAAAGGTATAAGATAAGATATAATAATAACGTTTATTTCCAATCAAACAATACATACAGCTATTTTAATACCTATTACAAGTACTAATGCCATTTTATTGCCTTTCAGTTCCAGAAACAGCATCTGAACCTGGAAACCTTATTATTTTTAGTATCTGTTATTCATATGCGATAAATCATTTTTAGGGTTCCGTAGCCAAATGGCAAAAACGGAACCCTTTTAGATTCGCCATGTCTGTCTGTCTGTCTGTCGGTCCGTTCGTTTGTCACAGCCATTTTTGCCAAGGTTTTTACACAAAAGTTGAAAAAAAAAAATTGGGGGGTTAAATTACTTGAAACTGAAACTCAAAATTTTTTTTTTCATCAAACCCATACGTTTGGGGTATCTATGAATAGGTCTTCAAAAATGATGAAAATCAAAGAATTTGTCGAATCATAATTTTTACGTCACGGAAAATATTTGTGTAACCTAAATATTATGAACTCTGTCCTTATTTGAATTGAATTCCTACACAAGCCAAAAATGTCCTTTAAACTTTTACCTACACATTTTCGTCGGCAAAAGCGTAACTTCGTTGTTATAAAATTGCCAAAAAGACCGAACAAAACCCTGGACACCCGAGGTGAGGCAGAATGCCAAATTTACTATATTTTTTGTTTTATTTGTACGTAAAAGAGCCTCTAGACTACGAGGTTAGAACAAATACAGCAATCTTTTTATATTTTTTAAACCGAATTATGAGGAAAACCCTTTCTCAGCAGTAGATTTGACTGGATGATGATGTCTTATAAATAATATTCAACAAAATCTCATCTTTTCTAGATTCAGATTTCAAGATAAGACAAAATAAACAAGTTCATTTTAGAATGTCTAATCAGAGAGGTCCATTTATTGGATTTTGCACATACCCCATTTTAGTATTTTATCTATACTTCTAAACAAATATTAAAAAGAGGAAAGATTTGTATTTTTGTGTTTATGTTTGTATTGAATAAACTCAAAAACTACTGTGCCGATTTCAAAAATTTTTTTTTTTTTTTTTTTACATATTATAGGCATGCGTTTGACCGCAATCTCACCTGCTGTTAAGTGATGATGCGGTCGACGGTGTAGCACGCTACAATTCACGCTGTAATTCTTTCACCATTGGAAAGCTACATTGACCTTGAGTAACACATGTGTTTAAAAAAAAACGGTTGTCTGTAAAGTCGGTTTACTGACGATAGTTGAACATGACAACGTCCTAAGCCGCAATTATCGTTGCTATAAACAATTGACACCCATTCACTTTTCACTGCACTTCATACTTGACGAAAACATGTAAATGTATTATTGTATAGCAGCTGTTCACGCGGACGCATCGCTCACTCAAGTAGGAGAGAGACAGATGTCGAACACTGTCGAACGCGGAGGCCGATTGTGCCTCTTTGTCGCCGTTCCGCGCTCTCGCTTGCACTTCAAGCCTTAAATGGAACGCCTCAGAGCGAGGTAACGCCGTATGAGTCATGTTTTTTCGTTCGTGCAGCCGTCTCCATCGAACTATAAGACGTTGTCAAGTCAAAAATAAATGTCCACCCGTGCGAAGCGGGGACAGGCAGCTAGTAACTATATGATGAAAGAACATACGCAGTGAGAAAAAGGCATAAGAATATTTTTTATTTTCCTCATCGTAAATAGAATAGCTAAATGCGGCCGCTACCCATTATTTACCCGACTTAGCGCAATAAAAGAAGTGTAATGTTTTTTGCTCGACAACGGTTTAATTTGATCAAATTGCGGAAAAGGAAAGCTCGCTTTTATTTTTTTTATGCATATTATTATGTAAATGCCCGTAACTTCGTTTACATTTGCATGTTATATTTTTTTACATTGATAAATTTATTCTACGTCCTAAGCTAGAAATTATGGCTTAACTAATCTAGTAAGTACCTACCTACATATTATTTTTTCTTAGAGGCGGCAGTTGTAGAGATCTCTGTAAAAGGGTGGGTAGTAGGTACCTACTAGTAGGCTTAGGTATACTCAAGGTCCAAATTTTAATTAAAACTAAATACAAAAATTGGGCAAACCGGAAATAAAACTAATTTATTAAATGTTCATGATATTATTGTGTTTTTTATGTTATTAAGTACTAACAATCGATTTATAAGCTTTACTGACAAAATGTTTTTATTTTGATTTGAATAAATGAATGAACTTACTTATGGATAATGCTGCTTTCCAATGGTGAAAGAATTAGTGAATTAGAGATAGTAATTTTTCAGTTTATTCGTTACATAGAAAACTGGAAGTATTCCTTTTAGTTCTTAAAGCCCACCTAATTTTAAGTGGTATCCATCGCCTATAACAAAGCCTCTAATATCGTGCGTGACGCCTCGCAGGTCTCGCTCGATATTAGTAAACATAATTATGTTGATGTAAACTTATAGAGGCATGGTATAAAATAACACTGACGTGGCATGAATCATAATAAATACAAAATGATAATCAATCAACTATTGACAGCTAAATGTTTGAACTGTCAAGTTCCGTTTCAATTTGTTAGACATGAACAATCAGTAACAACAAAAGAAATAACCAACAGCCGTAAATCTCACCTCGTATTAGGAAGTACAGTCAGCGACTAAATGTAGTGGTGCTTTAAAAATTTTAGGAATGTTTTTATATTAAAGCCAACATTTTTTTAATCAAACATTTATATTAAAAATGTTTTTTTTTTATATTCATTATCTATCTTTACTTTATTGTTTTACTTTAATTATAACGGCTAACACCAATTACAATAATTAAAGACATAGGTAATAGACAGACAGAAAAATTAAAATAAATAAGGTATAAGTAAACAGTTTTGGTCAAATTTAAAAACAATGTCAATAGTAAAAATAGTAAAAAATAATTATAAAAAAATGTCAGGACAATTAATATATACCTACTACACTATAAATTAACACACAGCTATACATCACACTCACAACACACTCACTAATTGATGAACTGTGTGAAAGATGACATGGATAGAGAGGAGAGAGAGGAGAGAGAGGAGTGAACGCAGAGATGACGGCTGACAGAGGGGAATGGAGGAGAAAGACATGTTGTTTGTGCCGACCCTACATAAAGTGGGATAAGGGCAGGAAGATGGTGATGTAGATGTGTCCAATGTTTTGCTATGTTTGTAAACGTGTCCCCATATTAATGACTTCTCCAAAAAAGCCTTGAAATAGTACAAAACATATTCATTCCGTTCTTGGCTCTGACTGTTAATTCTATGAAACGAAAAACAGTCAGATTTCATGACGTCACCAAATAAACGCTATTTACTCTTACATGTCGCATAAGCGTATAATATCTACATTCTTTGCATGCTAACTGTATAAGTCATTCATATTGAATTTTAATGTTTTCTTTAGGTATTTTTGTCTTGATTTCTTTGGAAGAGAGATTTGCCTAGCACTGGTACGATATTAACTAGAAAAAAAATATTACTTGAATTTAACTGAAATTATAGCTTGCTCAAACGATGAACTTAGCTACGAAAGCTCGTAGAACCAACAACTGCTGGGATAAAGGTTTTCAAACAACGATCACTAACCAGAAGAAGAATTAGATGTTCTTCCCAATGCAATGGACCAACAATATTGTACAAATTCAGTAAAATCTGAACGTTAGAACTTTTTTATTATTTCATAACCCGGTTAGGAACTAAAAAAAAAATACTTCTACGTAGCTGGTTACGAAACCTGGTCAGTCAAAGTCAAAGATGTATTTATTCACTTGTATCATAAGGAACGCTTTGTTACGTCTTAAAGCTTAGGTGAGTGTTTAAGTGCCAGTTTCACGCGATCAAGCCTATTTACACAGAAGCACTTTGGGAATAAAGAAAAATTGATCTTCCTGAAAATGTTTAATGAAGGCCTTGACTTATCAGTAGACTTTATCAGGCCTAAAGTGGAGGTGTAAATCTGTACTAAAATATTGTTTCCAAGAAATGTATGAATAAGCAATCACCTGAACCTCTAGTGAGCCTAGTGACTCAAATCAATCATTTATCATTTTACTCTGGTAGGTTAAAGAATAAAATGTAGTAGTCTTACAGAAGTTTCACTCAATTCGGTTAAGGAAAACATCGTGAGGACCAACGGCTTAGGTAGCTCTGCACGTATTGACTATGTCTTTCCTGTGGATCAGGCCGACTAAGGAGGGTATAATAGGTGCTGCGGGCAAGCCGATTCCATCTAAAATCCTGTCCCAGGCACTATAACGTCCCGCAAGTAAGGCTTGAGTATCACCAGTTGCCCCTGACGAGTTTGTTGCCTTTTATTCTAGGCTTGGTCACGTGGAACTGGCACCTAGACTCACCTAGCTTTCATCATCATCATCAGCCTGAAAAAGTCCAATGCTGGACATAGGCCTCCGCTACACATTTCCAGGAAGGATTCTGAGCTCTTTCGATCCACCGACTTCCCGCGATCTTAGCAATGTCGTCAGTCCATCTGGTGAGGGGGCGCCCTACCTTTCGTCTTTCGGTTTACCTAGCTTTAAGACGTTACAAAGTGATCATTGTGACTGTATCGATCATACTCTGATCGTTTGATTGAATTAATAATTTTTTGAATTTAAAATAACTAAGTAAAAAATTTATAATTGTATCCCACAGTGTATCGGTAGGTACATATATTTTGAGACAGTAAGTTTAAATAAAAAATCGAATTTTACAGGGTTATTCATTATTAGCTGCAAATACTCAGGATTTAGGTTCAACAAATAAAATAAAAATATTTATGAAATGATTTTTAAAAAATTGTTATGAAAATCCCGAGAAAATCGATAAAGAATATCCTATGGAATCATTGGCGCCTGACCTATTTTGACCTTTAATCCACGCCCGCGCGCCGTGAGCGACACACTGCATTCAGTCACCGCCTGGGTGGGTCATCGTCCTGTTTTCCGTGGCAATCAGTATGCAATAACCGTATAGAAATTAATAAAAATAAAATTTTGATACAAAAACTTAAATCAGTTTAGGAATAAAATTGATTCAGCCAAACAAATATTCACGACCCAAAAATTAGGCCCTGTCAGTTTGTTTAGCTAATAATGAATAACCCTGTATAAGTATTTCACATTGTCGTACCCACAATGTGAAACAGTGTAAAACAGCGGGAAGTAAGAAGCTTACCGTTCTTGAAAAACATTGATGACTCAAGAAGGAACACGAGTGTGTTGACCTTACTCAATGTTTAGATATTTGTTTTGTTTTTTTGTAATGCTCCGGTGTAGCGCTATTAGTATAGTTTGCTTGGAAAGTCCGTGGATAGAAAAGTCTCGTAATCGTTCTTCCTGGAAGAGAGCACGGGTGGGCTAGTGGTAGCCCTGCTGTCCGATCCAAAGGTCATACGTTCAAATCCATAGTCATAGTCAAAGTCGTGCACCAACAAATTTTTCTCTCCGACTTCTTTAGGCTGATGATAATAACCTTCTTCCTGTCATGTCACAAGTTTCAGGCAGTGTGGTAAAAAAACTTTAAGAGTGCCTCAAATGGGCTCTTTTTGTGCTCTTGACACAGTCATGTTTTCTTTCACCGTTTGAAGTATTCTCAATCGGTGACGAAAAACGTAATAGTGCACACACACTTTTGGTCAGAAAACCAATTGGTACACGACTGGATTTGAACCCATGATGTTAGAATTGGAAGGCGAGGCCACTACCACTAGACTACAATAGCTCTCGAGTGTAAGCGAGTTAGAAAATACATACCGATTCTACCCTCATCTATTTAATTTCAAGGGCCTATCCTACAATGGGCAACCCTTATGTTCCTGTTCAACTGAAATTAAAAGGAATTAATCTATCGTACCCAGACACACAGTCATTAATCAAGTATCCTTAATTATTTAACAAATTTAATCTATGGACAATTATCTAAGATGAATGGTTTGTTTGCAAAACGCAACAAATTGTAAGCTCTTTTCATTCTATCCCGCAAGATTCAGTTGGCCTACCACAAGCTCTGTCTGCCTCTGTCTCTGGCTCTGGTTTTGAGTTTTAGTGAGTGTTGACTAAATAAATCCTACGTCGAAATGTCACATAACCTGTATAATACACTGGTTAGCACTCACCCATACTCAAAACCAGAGCCATATAACAATCCCTTTTTAACAGACTTCAAACAAAAAAGTATGAACCTTTCAATTCGCTTTTTGACGTGACAACGTCATATAATTCGATGGAGCCGGCTGCACATACGAAAAAACGTTGATACATGCGGCGTTACCTCGCTCTGAAGTGCGTCCGCGTGGACAGCTGTATGACGTTGTCACGTTCAACTATCGTCAGTAAACCGACTTTACAGACAACCAAATTTTTTTAAATGTTTGTTACTGCATACCTACCTACCTCCATCATTTATGAACCGATTTAGTAAATTATTTTTTTATCTGAAAGGAAAAATATTCAGATTGTTCCCATCGAAATTTCATTAAAATCTGTTTCATGGGCCATAAATTCGGTTTCTCAAGTTTTATAAACTTATATTTTGATTACTAATTCCCAGTTTCAGTTTGACCATCACATTTATTATGTTTTTCGCGACCTTCCCGTTAATAATGGTTTTTTATACGCAGAAAAAGATAAAACATGAGTTGGCCGTCGCTTTGAAAAACAAATAACCAAAGTGACATCTGGATGAATAGCTGTATGTGACACTTACTGTACGTGATCCAGCAGCATCGTGCGTGTTTGAATCAGTGGTTGCATCCATATCATAAATCAGCAAAGGCTTATAAATAAATTGTTTTATACACCACCGATTGAACACACGCCTCGAAATATCTATAAGCGATTGATTCAATTAGATTTATTCATATTTGCCACAACCATAAGTCCCCAGAAATGGACCATTAAAAATGCCCATTCCATACATTTAGGTACAGTTGGGTACACATTAGGTTATACACCCTAACCCATTACATACGAGCAGAGAATAGTAGGAAAAAAGCGGCGTGCGGTGGCCGACAATGTGTTATTGGGCAAACGAAATAGCACCAAAAATGGCTTTTTCATTACTCATACTCTGAAAGTAGGTCTGAAGTTGCCTGAGGGGCCTAATTGAAAGTAAAACTTTCAGCCCTAGGGAGAATCGCTTTCTACTGACAGCTGTCAAATTATAAAAAAAAACAAGTTCTATTTTATTCAACCATGTTCCAACTTTCTAAAGTCTTTCTAACTGCAAGGAGGTCGTTGCACCAAATTCCAACTTTTTATTTAGCAAGTAGGTTGGAAACCTATTACAACGGTAAGAAGTTTAAAAAGTCTAATTAGAGCGCAATGTAAAATTTAAATTTAAATAACATAAAGATAGTATTAAATAAATAATATATCTGCTAAATTACTTGATTAATATATAGCTTCAACTATTTATTTAAAATAACATAGATTTGAGCAAACAATTTACCATTTTTTAAATTATGAGAATGAAAATAATGGCTGAATAATGCTGGCGAGCTGAAGCCGAAGGCCCGTCAGAGAAAAAGAAAAAAAACCGGGAAGGCGGCAATTCAATCTTCATTGTCACTAATTTTTCTTTCATGTTTTTCTTTTTACTTTCCTTGTATTCGTAATGAAAAGCACAGTGTTTACCTCGGGTGAAAGTCTTTTAAGTCCCTCAAGCTCCATTGGCGCCCTCGCTACGCTCTGGCGCCAAACCCGTCTCGGGACTCAAAAAACGTGACTTTCAACACTCAGGTAACAATGTACTATTTAGTGCTTCTATGTAACCAGGTTTCGTATCTAGCTAGGGAGAAGGATTTTTTTCTTAGTTAATTGGTTACCAACCAATAAAAAAGTTATGTCTTACAGTTCTCAGCTCTTAACTGGGTTATGAACTAAGTAAAAAGTTCTGTCTTTCTGTTCTGTCTCTGTTTTTACTTCGTTACTAGGTTACGATCGCCCGATTCGCAGAGTTCATTTTTGAATAGTCTAAAGTTCAAACTGAGTAGTCTGATGAGTAGCTGTGTACCTTACCTACGTAACGACTAGGTATAACCTCAATGCTTCAGTCGATTAAGGTCGATCTACTTTCCTAGCATTCTAGGGTAGAGAGACAATACATTCATTTGAATATTTATGGGTGAACTACTTCACAGTGACGATGATAATGACTATGTTTTGTCATTCTGCATACTTCCTGTTCCATAGAATAAATTATTAAATATTGTAGACAATTAATCCACACCACACTATCTAGCCCCAAACTAAGCAGCAATTGTACCATGGGAGCCAGATAGCTGATTTATAATACTCTAGGCATATTTTTTTTGTAAAAACACACTTCTTCTTCTGATCGTGTCACTGATTCTTTCAAACCAAGTGTGGTGAAAGGATTTAAGTGCGCCTCAACGAGGCTCCTTTCGTGCACTTGACACATATTTAGAAACATACTTAGAATACAATATAACACCCAGACTGAGAACAAACATCTGTATTCACCATACAAATATTTATTCTCGGTGGGGTTCGAACCCACGACCTAAGGTTATTCCAACTGAGTCAAAACACCATAATCATTAAGAAAACTAGAAACCAAGCTGTGAGGTTTGTTTTTGCCTCGTTTTCTCGGCTATTATGATATTCCTTGCAACATCTTCTCCAAGCCACAAATCGTGAAACTCTATGTCTAGCGGTGCAAAAAAAACAGTAGGAACATGCACAAAGTCGTGGGTATTCCATTAGTGTATAGGCAATCAATATTACGAGGCTAAAAAGTTTCGATAAAACGAGTGGTTGGGACGTTTTTGGCGATGTTTCAACGTTGTAAAACTCCTTATTACATTTTATGAATACCGCATTGCATGACATTATTTTTGGATATATATTAAAATAATCAAATTTTGTGGTTAACCTACCGATTGAAATATGTCTCTTCAATAATTTCTTCTATACGTAAGCGTTTTTTTACTTTGTTTAAAACCAATGAGTTTAAATTCTTTCTGATAAATCTTTGATCAAAATGTATAAGCACAGCCTTACCTTACTAGTAGTCCAAAGAATTAAAACTCAACCCCTAAAGAGGATCAAAAGGGTGTAGTGGATCGAATCCACGCGGTATTTGACCAGACAATCTATTAATAAGGTTTGATAGTAAAATGAAAATGAAAAAATGTTTATTTGCAGCAATAACAAATTTACAGAGGTGTACCTACTATTTTACAACTATTTAAAACTAGCCGACATACTTATACATTAACCTACCTACTCACAGTTTAAATTTAATAACCTACCTACTTACAATTTTAATTTTTGAATCACTGTTTACATTAACCATTGGTTAAGAGATGACAATAGTCCAAGCATTGCTTAGAAGTTTTTCAAAAGTAGGCAGGCGATACAGGCAGCTGCTAAATCTTGGTAGGTTAAAGGAGGTGAAACCATAACGCACAGATTAAAACAGCGTCTTGGGGACGCTCCCGTCTGTTACTTGAATTAGATCTAGATCAGTTGAGCTATCTCTAGATTGTTTGCAACAGTCTAGCTCAACTGTTTCTTGGGTATTTTGTAAATGATTGCTTAATTGTAAGATTCCTTGTGTAAATAAATGTATTCACAAATTATTGTATTGAATTGCTGAGAGATGTATAAGGTTCTAGTTACCTGTGATAGCCACACTAGATAAAAAATCTGTATCGTGAGTATCCATACGATTACAATGTGTGTGTGTGTAGTAGTAAGTTAAGTTATTCTAAAGTTCGAAAATAAACATGTATCAAGTGCACGAAAAGAGCCTCTTTGAGGCGTACTTAAAATCCTTTCACCACACTTGGTTGGAAAGAATCAGTGACACAATAAGAAGAAGTTATAATAAACATTTTTGGAAGATTATGTGGTATGTATCCTACCGGCTGCGCCATGTCAGATGATGCGTAAAAGACAAGCGCCAGTGCAGTCAATATTAGTAATGACTCTTTAGGCACATACACCAAAGTTGCATACACAGATTTCTACGAGCTCAATTTAATTTCCATGAGACCTTAACAAAAACATTTTAATCATATTTAAAATAAAGAGGAAAGCAAACCACGTATTTCAAGGAATACGCATTAGTAACATTAGTGGTTTTGCGCGCGCATTGTACTGAGTCACGAGTTCTGAACGTAGCTCTCAAACCAACCTCTTGGCGATGTTTTTAAATAATTTGTATTGGAGTGGCCTATATCTAGTAGAAAGGCTTTTTCAGATCCATGATGATTATTACTATTTATCTAATTTGTCGGTAGTGATAATGTTTGGAACTTCATTTCCAAATCGTAAAAAAATTCCAGCAACGTCATTAGAGCATACTAATTATGATATAATTCCACGTTGTTCAGGCATTGAGTTGCCAGCCGTGTTGGAGTTGTTCGAGCTTGCAGCCAAACAATTTAGGGAATCGAAGAGTTTGGTAAACTACGTGTTTGAGCTTTGGTTTCCGGGTTTAAGGTCCTGTTTTGACAAAAAGACAGAAAATATCTTACTTAAGTAGGTATTGCGTAAAAATTAAACGGGCTAAATTCTCACAAAAGCTCGTTTTCAGAAAGCTTCTTGCAGTTACTGAAAAAATATAGGAGCAGCATTTTTTTCTTGCTTTCTTCATGAAGCAATTTCATTCCTGCCTATTTATTTAGCTTGCTTGGCCATTTTAAGCAGATTGACTTCTTAAGTGGTCAACTCAACATTTGCCCTGGTCTTATAAGCGCAAATAGTTCTTCTTATGGCCTCCGTCATAGCTTGATGATTGCAAAATCCTACTCACTCCTGATACCTACTACTCACCACTAGTATCATTATTATCATTAATATCATTTATTATTTTGGTTGGACCTGGATTTTGCATCAAGCTATATGACGGAGGCCAAAAGAAGAACTATTTGCGCTTATAAGACCAGGGCTTTAGGGTAAGTGTGAGAATCGAAACAACTGTAGCTCCTAAGTAAATTACTAGAGCAAATAACATGCTGTGTACTTGCTCAAGTACTTTCAAAAGGGATTGCCAACTGGAACCTGTTACTTCAGCAGTCTTTGTACTTGTGCGTACCTAAAATCAGAATAAGCGACAAACAAGTTCCCTCCTGAAAGACGACCCACGCAAGGTTCCACGTAGTTCTAAAATTAATATTAGAAATGTGTTCTGCGCAGCTGAGTCACGAGATTCTCAAAGGATAACTTGTTTGTCGTTTACCCTAGTAGCAATTTGTGTTGGCCAACGGTGTCCAACGGTTGGGAGCACGTTGGGAGATAGTAGTAATATTTTCTACAGCGTGCCAACAAATAGCCAACTGATAAATTATTACGATTATATTTACACAAATCCCCAACAATGGCCCTACATGATTTGTCGGTCGTTTTTTAAACGGTAAATACAGACGATTAGCCAACAATGGCCCTACTGCAGTATTCAGTTAGGGTCCCAACAGAAAATCTATACAATTATCCAACATAGGCCCAACTATAATTTTTAGCTTCACTCCCAACCGAAAACTCAAACAAGTTCCCAAAAAATGCCCTACTGCAGTATTCAGTTGGGGCCCCAACAGAAAATATAGACAATTGTCCAACATAGGCCCAACTATAATTTTCAGCTTCACTCCCAACTGAAAACTCAAACAAGTTCCCAACAAATGCCCTACTGCAGTATTCAGTTAGGGTCCCAACAGAAGATCTATACAATTATCCAACAAAGGCCCAACTATAATTTTCAGCTTCACTCCCAACTGAGAACTCAAACAAGTTCCCAAAAAATGCCCTACTGCAGTATTCAGTTGGGGCCCCAACAGAAAATATAGACAATTGTCCAACATAGGCCCAACTATAATTTTCAGCTTCACTCCCAACTGAAAACTCAAACAAGTTCCCAACAAATGCCCTACTGCAGTATTCAGTTAGGGTCCCAACAGAAGATCTATACAATTATCCAACAAAGGCCCAACTATAATTATGAGCTTCACTCCCAACCGAAAACTCAAACTAGTTCCCAACAAATGCCCTACTGCAGTATTCAGTTAGGGTCTCAACAGAATATCTTTACAACTATCCAACAACTATAATTTTCAGCTTCACTCCCAACTGAAAACTCAAACAAGTTCCCAACAAATGCCCTACTGCAGTATTCAGTTAGGGTCCCAACAGAAGATCTATACAATATCCAACATAGGTCCAACTTTAATTTTGAGCTTCACTCCCAACCGAAAACTCAAACAAGTTCCCAACAAATGCCCTACTGCAGTATTCAGTTGGGGCCCCAATAGAAAATATAGACAATTGTCCAACATAGGCCCAACTATAATTTTCAGCTTCACTCCCAACTGAAAACTCAAACAAGTTCCCAACAAATGCCCTACTGCAGTATTCAGTTAGGGTCCCAACAGAAGAGCTATACAATTATCCAACAAAGACCCAACTATAATTTTGAGCTTCACTCCCAACCGAAAACTCAAACAAGTTCCCAACAAATGCCCTACTGCAGTATTCAGTTAGGGTCCCAACAGAAGAGCTATACTATTATCCAACAAAGGCCCAACTATAATTTTGAGCTTCACTCCTAACCGAAAACTCAAACAAGTTCCCAACAAATGCCCTACTGCAGTATTCAGTTGGGGCCCCAACAGAATATATAGACAATTGTCCAACAATGGCAGGCAACTCTTTCTATGGATTGACATTTTATTCACACCTCGGTAAGATATTTATTCTGTGCAAAAGTTTGTTGTTGTTCTCGGTGGGGATCGAACCCACGGCCACGGCTACAACAGCGCAGGTGACGGAGCTACTACTAACCGAGCTGTGAGGGCTTAAAAAAATGCCAACTGCCAAGTCTTGTCTATATAAAATGACAAATGAAAGCAAAGCAAAAAAAAAAATGAAAAGCAAAGAAGTATTTGTGGACCATCAATCGGCTTAGTCTTGTGTGCGTCTTGTGTCCCTAGTAGCAATTTGTGTGTCCAACGGTTGGGAGCACGTTGGGATATAGTAATGATATTTTCTACAGCGTGCCAACAAATAGCCAACTGACGTTTTTATTTACACAAATCCCCAACAATGGCCCTACATGATTTCTCGGTCGTTTTTTAAACGGTAAATACAGATGATTAGCCAACAATGGCCCTACTGCAGTATTCAGTTATGTGCCACACATCTATGGTGTTGTGGTGATAGGCCATCTTCAGAATCAATAGTCATTGGCGTCACAAGTGACTCTCTCTCTATCCCCTATAATCTGTTATAATATATCTTCGGGAACGTTATACGAATGACAACATTTTAACATACGGATCTAGCACTTTTTTAGCATTTTTTCCACGGCAACACTAGTCGTGCGAGCGCTCCACTCTCCACTCCACGCCGCCCGTCCGCCATTTATATTACGCAGCGAATACATACTATACTACCAGTAAGTAATTATTATTACCAAGACCCAATCCAATAATGTACAGTGTGGTTGAGTTCACAGAAGAGGCAGGTGGGGGTCTAAGCGTTGTTAGAGAAGAATGGTTGACTCCAAAGAAACAACACTGCAAGTGGCCTCCAAAAACACTTTCTTCCAAATTTAACAAGTGCATTAGTGGTTCCATGGTGCCTGATGAAACGTGGGAGTTGTACCAAATTAAGCGTGTTTTTTATAAATCAGGTAAATTTTTCTGCTATGCCTAAGTCTACTAACCTCTATAAGTAACCTAACCTCTAACTATTGGATGTAAATGTGTGCTGGTGCTGAAGTAGCAAATAAATGACTGTCTATGTCTATCAATTATATTTATTGATTTGGGCTTACTACATAGCCTTCAGCGCTCTACGGGTCCAGTACAACAACGGTTTATGTTGTGTTGGCACTCGAAAGTCGACGACTTTCACGCGATCAAGCGCAACAGAACCGCGTCGCTGATGAGTCGCATCCGCGGCAGCACCAATACCATGCTGCCCGTTGTTGCTGATTGGTTGGATTCAGGCTACTTCAGTTACTGGGTAGATAAACTGCTACTTGGTAGGTACTCAGTACCCAGCATTGAATGCACTATTAGGGGATTACTATATTTTGATTGGTAGGTACTGCTTAATGATACCCTGTCTCATTTCAGATAATTTGGCTAAAGCTCGATCTAAAGCAAAACAAGCCGAATTTGATTCTGAAGTTAATAGTGACTCCGTTAATGATGGAAAACGCAAAAAAATAAAAAAATATATGATAGCGATACCAGCGGTGATTGGGACTCTGATGAAGAGAATGTTTTGCAGTACCCAAAAACACCTGAAACCAAAATTGGATTCAACAAAACACAATTAAAACATAGTAAGTCCAGACACTCCTTTATACCTAGTCCTGTTATTAGTTATTATTCGGTTAGGATGCCAACTTAGGTACAATAAGCCAACAAGATGCCTACTGTAATTGAATTGATATTTATTTACATACCTACTTTTTTATGAAACAGGCTTGCCTCAGGCGAAGACTGCTGAAAAATCCTCAGCCTCAGATTGCACCAGTTTTGAATCATTCATAGATGAATGTAGTGTCAAAAGACCTGATCCCCTGTTTATTGCTGCCGATGCTGAAATAACACTGCCTAACCTGAGTAAGCAAATATGTAATAATATGTTTGGAGTTACTAAACAATGACCTCAGCACAGAAGGCAGAGCTACAACTAACTGAGCTGTGAGGGCTGTTTTAAGACAGTGACTTATCTTATAATCAATGAGTACCTACCTAAATCAGAAGGTTCAGTTTAATTTGTTTGTATAGATTTTACTTTGTTCATTAACATAATTTGTTCAGTTTTACAGGGATATTTATTTGCTTGCTCGATCAATTAATTAAAAGCCAATTTAATTTTAAGGCATACTGGATTTGACACTGACACAAAGTGAATTGGCTGACCCTGACTCACATGCTTTAGGTAAAAGCTTTTATACTACTTTTTTTATTTTATACTTTTAGCTAGGTTAAGATCCAGACACAATTTGTAAGATAAATTGTTAATGAATAATGGCCATCTCATTGCCACTTCAACTCACTTTATTCTGTATAAGTAATATTTATATCTTTAAATTTTAGATGTGATTGCAAAACACTTGGCGCACATTGAAAATGACATAAAGGAACTAAAAATTACGCAACAGGAAATATTACTAAGAGTAAGAACTTCTAGCACACCTCTATCAGGTACAAAACTCTCTCTTCCAGAGGGTATGACATTACCTTGTGATGATGAAGAAACACTGATTAAAATAGAGTCATGGATATCAATGGATGATGAAAATGGCATACATTTGGTAATTACTATTTATTTTCTCTCTCTTTTATGTTCAGTAGTGGGTGATGCATTGCATATTTTAGCCCTACACCACACTAGTAATTTCACTTGGAACAGTACTTAGACATATGTTTTACTTGTATTTTGGCTATTTTATTTATTGATTTATTGTATTTACAGGTAAATTATCTTAGTTTTGTGGGCGGAAACAAGTTAGCTGTCATCATAAGAAGGATTTTAGAGAAACTTTTTACAAACAGACTGGCTTTAAAATACAATTGGACAGGCAAAAACCACAAGCAACCATTGAAGGATTTAAAACTAATGAAAGTTATAAGAGGTAAGTTTTCTGTTATTTATTTATAACAAGCAGCAGTCGCTGGTTCAAAGGTTTCATATTCATTTTCATATAAAAAGAATTGCGTGGATTTTACCTATCTGGAAGAAATTAAGCAAAGGATTATTTTGTAACATTAGTCTTTTTTTTTTTTTAGATGCGGTACGACAAAACAAAATTGTAGAAAAAGCAACAGATTCTGAAATACATGAGGTGATATCCAACTGGTTCAGATTTACTAAAGACCGCAATGGAGGAAGGGAAGCCCGCAGAGTTAAGCAGACAATCGAAAAAACGATCCCTGGCGAGAAGAACAGATCAAATCAAGAATGAGTTAGGTGCTAGAAATGTATATGGTGGGCAATACCAGGGTACAGTTATCTCTAGTATAGATGGTAATGTTTCTAGTCCTGACTGCATCAACGAACCCGCTAGTGATATTTGTTTGGCACCTGATTCAGTGGACAACTCTTTTATACACACCAGAGAACTCTCTAGCTCAGACTATGTAACCTCTGATTCGGTGAATATTTCTTCCTCTCTCATATCATGGGCAAAAAAACATTGCATAAGTCATTCTGCTCTTAAAAACGTTAAAATCATACCATCCTACTTTGCCGCAGGATGCAAGAACATTATTAGAGACACCGCATTGTATTCACGTGGTCAGCTGTGCTGGGGGCTCCTATGTATATTTTGGCCTTGAGACACAAATAGTAGAAAGAGCTTCCAAGGGTACAACAACAAAAAATTATCCTTTAGTACACAGAAAAATTACGCGAGAAAAATACAGGTAAATTATTTGGTACCTGTATTTAGATACAGATAAACGTACGTATACATTAAGGCTGAGATCTTCTGTCCAGTGGCGCCCTCCTTTATTTTAGTTATTTATAGGAAAAATAAAATGTAAATTAAAAATGTAACTCAGCGCATATTTTAAATCAATAGCTGGAGTATTTTTTGAACTACCTACTTACTATGTTTTGCTTTGTACTTTTTAGTTTCTTCAAGTTTTTTAGTTTTGCTAAAAGTGGCCACTTTTTCCAATAGCGCTGAGTAGATATTTTATTTTCATCTTATTTTAATCTTAAAATCGATGAGGGCGCCACTGGACACAAGACTATCCCCTATATGCTATTTTTATATTACCAATATTATTAACTATAGGTAATAGATAAATAACATTCAATGTATATACACGTACACTACGTACAGGGTCTTTTCTATCATTTATAAATGTAGTGTGTGATTGATGTATGATACCTTGTAGTAGGTATCATTAATTACACTAATTAATAATTGATTAATAAAGTATAAAAATGAATAACTTTGTATGTTATTTTAGTGTTGTTTCAGGATTCAATCCGTCGATCGACGATCGATCGATTGGTGTACCACACCAAGAAAAGCCAACGTAGGTATGTATACCTATGTTGGCTTTTCTTAGGAGGCCCTACCTAAGTTTATATATTATAATATAGTATTTATACTTAGGTAGGGCCTCCGTTAGGAAACCCAACGTAGTTAGATAGTATTTACACTTAGGTAGGGCCTACGTTAGGAAATCCAACGTAGGTAGATAGTATTTATACTAAGGTAGGGCCTCTGTTAGGAAACCCAACGTAGGTAGATAGTATTCATACATTAGTAGGGCCTCCGTGAGACATCTCTACGCATAACCGACTGACATTTTAGTATTTATTCTTTTGTAGGGCCTTCGTGGAGTAAGTAAGTCCCCCAGTAGTGTATTTAGGGTTGGCTGTTGGTTGGGCCTTCGTCATAGTTGGTCAGTGGTTAGGTTTGTCATCCCTAAAAACAGTTGGCCCGACAGAAAGGCCCAACGTAGAGCCACGTGGATTGATACCTACAGATGATCTTTGGTTGGCCTTTTGTTGGCTAACATTAATTGGCCCGACAACGCGGGCCAACGGTCATAATACCGTTGGACCTACTATTTTTAGGGATGACAAACCTAACTGTTGGCCAACCAAAACGTGGACGATGGCCCAACAATTTGCCAACTAAAATTGCTACTAGGGTAGCTTAGGTACCTACTCTTATTTATTCTGTACTTGGGCCTTAAACTTGGGACCTTTGGGTATCACTCTGGAGGGTTGATTACTTACTTGTTACAAAGTAACAGCGGTAGTAAAATGAGCTTTTGCTTGATTACACTTTACTGTTATCGGTATAAGTAGTTGATCTACTGTCAAAAAAAAGCTAAGTAGGTACATTGATTTTTCAACAGCTAGACGTTCGACTGGTCTTCTGTCGCGAAATTTGTTGAATCAACGAGCAAAGAATCATTTACCATTAACTCTCAAACTCTCATGTAAAAAAAGCCTGAAGATGAAGATACAAGATACAAGATTTATTTGTAAAAAGCTTATTTTACACGTCATTATGTATAATACATAGTTACACTACTTACTCATATATAAGCATGTTATATTTAAATTGTACTTGTGTTATTATTTGAAATATAAAAAGAAGAGAAAAGAAAGGAAGAACAGCATTTAATTTGATATTATGAAAAAGAAAAACAAGATACTGTGTGGTTACCTTGCAGGCACATAAAAAACAAAAAGGAGTCAAAAATAAAAGGTGGATCAAGTGTAGAGATTTGTAATAAAGATAACCGAAGAGAATTTCATCCGTGTTTGATGGCACCATAAAATCACTTACCTACGGCTCCTTTTCGAAGCTGAGCGTATGATAAAAAACATGCATTAAATTCGTAAGGGCGGAGAGGTAGGCAGAATTCAAGCAAATTAGATCACGAGTTTGTTACATAAAGTCGTTAAAAGAGCTAAAACAAGGGGTAAAAAATATCGGCTACCTGATGCTAAGGGATTTATTCCCACCAATACTACATCATCACCACAAAGTCTACCATCTAGTTTTTTATTTTTTTTTAAAACATAAACTTAATTAAAAAACAACAATATCAACATAAATAAATTAAAATTACACTAATCTATCAAACCGCTACCAGATGGCAACGTTCCCAAAATATGTCACGTTGTATGGCAATCTTTGAGCCAAGTAGTAGTAGTTTTTTATTATAATTACCAAATCTCGTAATGGATGCAGCCACTTAGACCTCCCGACACCATCGAAACAAGGAAACGCGCAAAAATATATTCCATCAGTGGCATCCAAATGGTGGCCGCGTAAAACGTTGCTAGAAGTAGATCGGCTAGGGTGTATCTAAAAAGCTAAGCTTTTTTTTTATTTATTAAACAAAATCCACAGCCCTTAAAGTAGTTAGTACAATTATGCTCTTAATGCTAGTCTTACGGCCAGTAACGGATTTACTTTACGTAAATTAGCTTTGTGTGCTAATATCAATTAGAAAGAAATAATGAAAGAAAATCATTTTATTGACCTAGCATAAGTACACACAAGATTACCTACCTATTTCAAAATAAACATAAAAAATACAACAGAATTGAGAACCTCCTCCTTTTTGATTGGAAGTCGGTTAATGAGAACCGAAAAAGAAAATAATCATTGTAGGCAGCTGTCATACAATATTATGTTTAAATAAGTAACAATAATTATAGGTCAATTAGGCCCCCGGCTCACCGGGTCACCCCACTCAGTGTAACACTGTATTCTGCCGATACACTGGTATTGAATATAATTATATTATATTCAAACAATAGTCGAGAAAAAGCAAGAACCAATAAGGTATTCGACAAGACCAACAACTTCCAACTCCTATCTTAATATAGTGGACAGCCAACGTCGGCTATTGAGAGCAGTTCTCGACCTTAGTTGAACTCGCAAAGGGGTATGAAAAGGAAATTTTGCGGTAAATATTAGAAAACAATTCCTGGACTTTCACATTATTATCGAGTTAACAAGGTTTTTATCGAAGAATGAACGTAAAGTATTCTCTTCTTTTTAAAAAGACGAGACGAGACGTGACGGGACGTCGGTATTGGGTAGATATTATTGAGTGGAAACTATTCTGTAACTACGTCTTTCGGTTCGTGAACTCCAAAAACTTCTATTACCCCAGCGATTGTTAGTTTAAAAGAGAGAAAGAATACGCAGAGCTATTATTATCTTTATGTATGATAATTGTATGATTGGTCTTCTAAAGGGTCAAAAAATGTGCGAGCGAGAATTAGAAAGAAAGAAACTTGTTCATTTAACACATGGTTTAATACAATTTGTATGGTAATTCCATCGACGACGGTTGTCTTCCTTCAAACATTAGCTTTTATCACACGGTTTATTTTTATAACGTCATCGTGTGGGACAAGTCGATAAAATGTCGTCTGTCAGCGTTTGATGTAATGCCCAAATACCGTCACGTCGTGCCATCAGTGAAATGTATTCTAGTAATACTTCTCTTATCACAGTGGAAGAAGAGTAGTTGGATAACTTCTGTTGGAGCTTCATTATTATCATTTTGTGCCAAGGATCATAATTTTTATTATAGAACGGGAGGAACCCAAGTTTTTTGTTCAAACAACAAGAATTTTGTCTTTTCCACACACGAAAACGCAACAACGTTCGCCGCGTCGTGTCTTGCGCAGATAAGATTTTTTTCGTGCACCGCTGCGAGCAGTGTACACAGTTATTTTCTAGTTACGACAAGAATTCTTGGGTAGTGTACAAGCGCCCTAAGGGCGCTTGTACACGCTAAGAAAAAATGCCGGGTCTTCAAGTAATCCTTGTGGTTCAATTGGGTTTTTGTTAAACAGTGCTTGAGTCTGAGTCGAGCCTCAAACATAGATTTTTGACATTTAGCCTGTCGGAGAACTGTCAATAAATCTATGCTTGAGGCTCGACTCGGACTCAAATTAATAAATAATGTGGACAATTCACATAACACTTTCAAGCCCCAAAATAAGCAGAGCTTGTATGATGGGAACCAGATAGCTGATACAATACTTCAATTTTTTTTTGTTAATACACACCCAGATAGAACACCCAGACAGAGAACAAATATCTATGTTCACTACACAAATATTTGTTCTCGGTGGGGATCGAACCCACGACCTACGGCGCAAAAGGCAGAGCTACTACCAACTGAGCTGAGAGGCCAGTCAAAAAGCACTGTTTCTGAATACGGATCAAAAAATTGTGAGTAGATTTTGACTTTGAAGTTTGACGAGAATCTAGTCATCAAACGCTATCTCAAATAAAGACTTTATTTTTTTATTAATTTGTACTGAACCATATCCACTGTGTACAAAGTATAAAAAACAGGATAAAGGATTCCGCAAAAGGGTAAACCGTGAACGGGAACAGACAAACTTATATTTATCGCCGATACCCAAATAGATATTTGTTTTGCCAAAGAGAAATGGGAAGTTTGTTCGTAGGTTTATTTTTTACGATCGCAAACGTAACATTGTACAAACATTGAATAATGCTTGTCGTTCGGTCAATGTCGTGCCGATCCGAATATTCCCACTACATTTTGTTGGGGTAGAAATATTTGATAGTAGGTACGTACAGGCTGGTAAAAGTTACAAGGCTGGAATTTCATTTGAGTAAGTTTTTTGAAACGGATTAATTTTAGAGCAAGGTGTAGGTATTTATTGCCTTATTATGCATGTAAATTAACAGTAATAATTAGTGACGATAAATAGTTGTAATTAGGAGGTGTAGAATTTGGAATTGTTATTAGTGTCAATTTTGGCATTGGACTTCAGGCTTATGATGATGCTATTAAATGGTCCTCATTGACTCAGCTCAGTTCATAGTAGCTCTGCCTTTTACGCCGTGGGTCGTGTGAGTTTGATCCAACAAATATTTGGGATGCGAACACAGATGTTTGTCCTCTGTCTGGATGTTACAAGTATATTTTATTTAAGAATGTATTACATACATAAATATATATGTACATCAGCTATCTAGTTCCCATAGTACACAAGCTCTGCTTAATTTGGGGCTTGCTAGTGTTGTGTAGATTGTCCTCAATATTTATTTTGTTGAGGTCAAAGTAAACCTGATTGAGAACCTCACAGCGATGTTCCAAAATGATTTTGTCCTTCGAGCATTAAAATGGGTTACTCCCACCAACGCCACGCTTTTTTCCCACTCACTGCCTAGGATTCTATAAAACAAATGAGTCGCTATTCCAAAATGTACCTTATTTGCCTTCCTACGGTGCGTGGTTCTGCAGATCATCACGTACAGCCGACGACACACACACACAGCGTGGAACTGGCACCCAGACTCACCTAGCTTTTAGACGTTTTAAAGTGATTCTTGTATCTTATTGAATAAACGCTTATTGAATCTTGAATCTTGAATCGACGACGCACGGCAACGCACAAAGAAAGGGCTCTTGTGCTACCGCGCACCTCGGCGCACGAGACCGTTCCCATGGTGTGTCGTGCGAGCTCTCCGCCTAGCGCCTCCGTGGGCGATATCACACACCGGTGGGAAGGGGCTATTACAAACATATAAAATAATCCTCTGTCATGCCTCCACCGGCTTGTATAGTACTCAAACTAAAAGCTGTTAGTAAAACATGTTAGTCCCGCATGTGCGTCTAAGGGCTAATTAACATCAGGGCGAGCCAGTGCACACTAAACTGATTAGTTATTAAATTAGTCATAGCAAACTCAGTGACGCTGAGATGACCCCTGTCTGCCTCAGATGAGACTCAAAAAGTGCGCGTTCGATACCCACCCACAAACTACTTTTGACCGAACGAGCTAAGCGAGTGAAACATCTCTACCAACAACTTGAAACTAAATTTGCTTTACTTAAAATATTACCTTTTCTAATATTCAATTTACGAAGCTTTGTTTCCCCGTGGAATTGCCAAAACGATTTATACTGTTCGTGAAAGCTTCCTATAAATCTCAGTTCAATAGTGCACTTTTTAATACTTGCATGTCGCGTGCTATCGGAACTATATCACAGTTACCGATGAGTACAAACTTTGCAGTTTACAAATAAATACGGTGATTTAACTTGAGGAGTGACGGAACAAAACATGATGATTACACTTTTTGTAAAAAAAAACGTTAGCAATGACATTCGAGAGAATACCATAAATTACGTCGCCCTTTAAGTTGGTGTGGTTCAAATCGTGCTTATTCCTGCCGTAAATCGCCTCTAAAGTTGAAAGTTTGATGCAAATCATGATATTTCCATTGATAAAAAAAAAAACCATGCTTATAAGTTTTTACAGTTATTTATTCATTAGAACCCATAATTTCTTTAATTGTGCAAAGGCAAAATAGCTGCCGGTTTTTGACCTTTTGTGAAAAGTTAAACATCATGGAATTATCATGCTTTGTTTCCGTCACTCCTCACTTGTAATGTTCATTCAGAGAACTAATAGCAGCGTTTTACCTACCAATAAAACGCATATTAATTTACTTACCTTATTCGAAGATTAATTTATTTATTTGAGATAGACACTACGTTTTCCGCCTTATATCTTTGACTTTTGACGGTTTAAATGACAGCTGTCATGTTTCCCTTCCGTCATATTTCTGCTTTGGTCATTTCCCCTACCACCACCAGCAGAGTGGCGCGTGTGAGGCAGCCATCTTTATTCCTCATTGCGTCGAAAATCACCAGGCAGAATTGAAAGTATATTCTTCGAATAAGGTAAGTAAATTAATATGCGTTTTATTGGTAGGTAAAACGCTGCTATTAATTTGACTTGACCTTATTCGAAGATTAATTTATTTATTTGAGACCTGTTTGTTATCGCCTGGTGGTGGTAGCAACTCTGACGCCAATGTGAACATGTGACATCAAAATATTTTACAACCTCAAGTAGGTAAGTATACCTACAACAGTAAAACGTTATTATCTACCAAACAACCTAAGAAATATACTTATAGCAAACACTATAAAGTGTGGCTAACTTTAACATAGTTATAGTACTATGAGAAACCTGTCAGGTTTTGCATCAAAAGTGATCGTGGTCATAATAATTAAGAAAGTCTGACATAATATATGGGGTTAATAGACAAACCACCTCATGACTAACCAACTTATGAAGAAGGTCCAGCTATGAATTTCTTTGGGTTGGTTATGATGACGACCCGGTCCATAATGCAATGGCATTGGAAACATAAATATACTTGCTTATCATTGGAAACATAGCTAAGCAAGATTTTGCGTTAACTAAAAATGTCACTTTATAACTCACTCCCTTCTCTTTCAGTCCAAAATAATTTTCCAGAATAACCTTTTCTATCCAGCTTGTAAGAACTTCTGAAGGTGCTGTAATAGCAGCCTGCCAATCCAACCCCCTGACCTATGCGGACTTATGCGGGTGATGCGGACTTGCTAAATTAACACTGTTATAGTAATAAAAACATATTAAACGATTTGACTGGTGATAAATAAAATATTCTATTTTATCATAGTTTCCTTCCAGTTCATGATGATGATGAAGGATCAGTAAAATACTGATGATAGTTTTCAACCATCAATTATCACTGCAATCAATTGTTAAACACAGGATAAACACCATACTAGTAGGAATACGATCAAATATGTAACCATCTGATGATGATGATAAGGTATGCGATCTAAGTATGTGTAACCATAATGTGAGACCTCTTGAGCCAAGAGCATAGTATTACTGCGGGGCAGTTTTACTATTAGTATGTAAAACATGAACATTATTTATACTTACATAGTATTTATAAAAAATATTTTTGCCAACCAACGTCGCAAACCGGATAGTTTGATTGACATGGAGTAACAACATCTGGAAGAACATGCCTGCTTCAAAACGTAGGAACTACGGTTTTACGGTTTTTGCTTTCAGCAAGAATTGTGCTAAAGTACTAGGATGTTTTTGTTTACTGATGTATCAAGGAATTAAACAATTGGAAACCATTATGTTTATCAGTGATACTACAACCACTATTTTTAAAACAGCATAACAATAGCAGTGGACTTCTTCGGGCTGATGATGATGATGATGAATAGTAACAATATTGGTTAGAACTATATGCCATTACATACTTCGACGCTCCGTGGACGAGATGATTTACTTTTATCAGAAATATATCTCATGTACCTAGTCTTCTTCATATAGTGTCACCGGATCTTTCGAAAAGAAGTGTGGGGAAAGGATTTTAAGTGCACCTCACGGAGGCTCCTTTTGTGCACTTGACACATATTTTCGAATCTTTTAGATTCTACGACAAAATTACACTTAGGAGCTAAAAACACAGTGCAGCACATCCATGTGGGTAGGCAGTTCCATGCAGAACGTTAAGAAACAGCTTGACGAGATTTCAGTTTTTAGTTTAGTTGGTAGGTCACACGTCCACAGTTTTCAAAAACAAAAACAAATATGTATATAAATGTGGGTAGGCTGCATTTTAGAGGCAACTAGGATTCTTTATTTTCGATATTCAAAGAGGCTGGTCTTACATGGTACTTAATTTAAAAAAAAAAGGGTCGATCCACAAAGCGTAGATCTTTAAGCCACACCATATATACCACTCTACGATATAGGTAGATACCTGTATTATACGCTGAACCACACACTAACTCAGCTAAAGTTTTCCCTGCTTAAGTGACTTTAATACTTAAGAGTTTGTGATCGTAGAGATGCACGACGTTTCTGACCCAACTAAGTATTTTTATTTTGCGTAACCATCTAAAAATATTTGTAATACAGTAGGTGTAACAAGCACCTGTGTCACTAACTACTTTTAAGTGAAAATGCACTCTGGAATGAGATCAGTGGTAGAACCCAAAAATTAGGTTTTACTTTCAATACTGCTTACAAACAGATGGGGGTACTTATTTACTGCACCTTGTTTCACTACATATAACGCATAGTTTACTACATACAGTGTAGACTGTAAGTACTAGAGCCAACACACAACTGTGCAAGTTGTTCATCAGTACAAGCTTGTAGGTACATTAGAGTACGCCAGAGCAGCAGATGTTCTGTCCCATTGTTACATTACAACTCATTATTGTTAATAAACATTTACTGGTATCTATTATTCTATTATTATTCTCAGGACATTATAACCTTACAAAAACATCTCCCACCACCCAGTGAGGGTGCGCTGTTTTTTTTTTTTTTTTTTTTTTTTTTTACAAACACCTATTCGCGAAGGGTGTATATTTAAATGATCGGATTGCTCTTGTGAGGAAACACCAGTTTCTGGGGCCAGGCCAGGCCAGGCAAGACCAAAATTCACAAATTCCACATGATGGAACACAATAACCACACAAAAACCCGAAACCCCTGCGAGGGGCCGCTGTTAGCTTGATTGGATTTTTCTTGCGAAAAAAACATCATATTCAGGAGCCAATGTCCACTAAAACCTTATACAGACACATGCGATGGGATACAGTTACCAAACACCCCTGCGAGGGGTGGTTGTTAGCTTAATTGGATTTCTCTTGCGCGATCCCATCAGATTCAAGAGTGATGATCCACTCATCGTTTATACAGCTCCATGCGATGGAAAACCGTTAGCCAAACACCTAACCTCTGAGAGGGGTGTCTCTTAGCTTGATTGGTATTCTGTTGCATTAACTCATCAGATTCAGAAGCCACGGTCCCTCAACGCTCATACCGCTCCATGCGAAGGATTACCCTTACGTAAACACCTAACCCATGCGAGGGGTGGTTTGTTAACTTGAGTGGATTTCTCTTGCGAGAACCCATCAGATTCAGGAGCCATGGTCCACTTACCTTTTATATAGCTCCATGCGATGGAGTACCGTTAGCCAAACACCTAACCCCTGCGAGGGGTGGTTGTTAGCTAGATTGGATTTCTTTTGCGAGAACCCATCCGATTCAGGAGCCTTGGTCCACTGAAGTGTATACAGTTCCATGCGATGGAGTACCGTTAGGCAAACACCTAACCCCTGCGAGGGGTGGTTGTTAGCTTGATTGGATTTCTTTTGCGAGAACCCGATTCAGGAGCCCTGGTCCACTGAAGTGTATACAGTTCCATAAGATGGAATAAAGTTAGCCTAACACCAGACCCCTGCGAGGGGTGGTTATCGGCTTAATTGAATTTCTTTTGCAAGAACCCATCAGAATCAGGAACTCAGGTCCATTAAAAGTTTATATCGTTCCATGCGCTGGAATAGTTTTAATAACGGCCTACCCCTGCGAGGGGCAGCTGTTACTTTGATTGGGTAGCGATTCCTCTTCTTATGGTTGACGAGTTCCCTCAGCTGGAACACAGCGTTTCCAAATTCTTAGCGTCACCTTTGCGCAGCTGATAGATTCTGGGGAACAGAACACCTTAGCCGCCAAAAATACTTAAATAAAACATACAAAACTTCGCATGTAATAATACGACTTGTAAAGTGAAATAATAAAGAGTATAGCAAAAATGAAAAACAGAGTTTCTTCTGCTTTGCCACTCAGATTCTCAAAAATTAACTTCAGCACTCGTATAATTAATTGAAAAAGAGAGAAGATTACAATATATATACTTCGTGCAATTATATATTAAAATTAATATTTATTTTTCACAATGCAGTAGGCACATTTAGTAATATAAGCATTATAATTGATTTATCGTATCATACATTTCTCCCCACTTTGTTTGATCCCAAGTCTATGAAGCTTGGAGTATGATACGATTTACGAGTTTAAAGGGTAAGACCGTAGTCTCATAAGACGTCTAACCTAAGCACCAGTTTTCAACAACTCCAGGACAGCTACCCATTTTAGCTTCCTCTCGATGTTAAAGGATTTGATTTCGATTCATTCCCTTATTGCAAGGCCATTGATGTTTATGACGTCATTATCATATTATCACTTACCTCAAAACTAAGATTTCGATATCACCGATAGCCATCTTATGCTACTGCACGTGGGGCTACCGCTTGTGTAAATTACTTGAACATTAAATATGCACATTAAAACTTACATGCACAACAAACATACAGGATAACTGGTTATTTACATAACTGTAATAACGTGATCCAAACGAACTTTTCGTTAAAATTGAACACGTTTCATATAAAGAGGGTACTCACGGTTTTCCCTCTTTGCACAGTATAACACACTTATTCACTAAGCAAAAGAATTAGTTCTTCACTTTTGTATGAACAAGGATTAAAATATTTTAAGCAACTGTAGTCGCAGAGATATCTGCTGAACACATGTTGCTTCGACGGAAAACAAAACGCCAATGAGGAATAAAGATGGCTGCCTCACACGCGCCACTCTGCTGGTGGTGGTAGGGGAAATGACCAAAGCAGAAATATGACGGAAGGGAAACATGACAGCTGTCATTTAAACCGTCAAAAGTCAAAGATATAAGGCGGAAAACGTAGTGTCTATCTCAAATAAATAAATTAATCTTCGAATAAGGTCAAGTCAAATTAATAGTATAAGTATAACTATTGAAACTATCTTTGGTTTTTAACACTATTTTTGTGAACAACGGGATATCTATTATGATTTAGTTTTGACTCCCGATATTTCGAAACAGTTGCATGCACCATGATCATGGGTTGAACTGAACTCTGTATTCATCAAAATAGTATAATTTTAAGCATTGATAATTCAGCAGTAATACCACAAGCTCTGTCTGGCTCTTGTTTTGAGTCTGTGTGAGGAGTGCTCACCAGTGTATTATTCTGTGTGTGTGACGTTTCGACGTAGGATTTATTAAGACAGCACTCACACAGACTCAAAACCAGAGCCAGAGGCAGAGCCAGACAGAGCTTGTGGTAGGCCTATTGATAAGTGATTAAGTATTTATTTTAACACAATTGATCCGGAACAGAATAATTAAACAACCAGAATACAGAACAAAGAAGGATAGAGATTCCAAAAGTAATTCAATTTTCCGCTAAAGAATAAGATGCGGGTTCAATTCCTGAAACAAAGGAGTGGAAACAAAGGTTTTCAATTACAAATCGTGCTTTTGTCTATTTATCAAAGAACCAACGAATACCAAGCTACACGTAAGGTCTGTTAGTAGCCTCCCACGCGACTTCGTTTGTTTGAAGCTATACAACACGTTATACGAACTTTCAAAAATCGTTCACATCCCTCAAGAATAAATGTCTGTACTTATCTGCTCTGCCTTCTGCACCGTAGGTCGTGGGTTCGATCCCCTACGAGAACAAATATTTGTGTGGTATAGACGTAGATGTTTGTTCTATAACTGGGTGTTATATTGTATTCTAAGTACCTATGTATTTACAAAAATAAGCATAAGTCAGGGTGGTAAAGACTGTAACATCTAATAGATTTGGTGTAAAAGTGGGTCTGCGAACTACCCTTGCCCTACCCTACAACTCAATCAAAAGCTAAGCTTGGATTTGGGCACTCTCTTTTTTGCATCGATCCAACCACGGTTCAACAGAAAATTCTATGATTAGAACCCTGATTCGCTCTTTACAAACGAGGTAATCAACAAATTGAACGAATTTCTGGTTGTTGCTGACTTGTTGGGTCCCGTTTACTGTGAACTGGCATTTGACTGGATATTTGATTAAAAGTAATTGAACTGCTAACTCGAATTGGATTAGCGAAGATTGGTTTCAATGGTTCCCAATAAAAAGAATTAATGATGATAGATTGAATACCAAGCTTTTCTCGCAAACTTTAAGCTTACACTTATTTTTTTAAACGACTTTAGTAAGTTGCTTTTTAAACTTGTAAAAATTTTAAGTTTTCCAACTTTTTAAAAGCAAAAAGTAGATTATAATTTTATGAGTAACCCAATCTGTCCAAAAGGTTATAATTTTCAACATTATGTATTTCAAAGGTAATTTTGTAACTTTTTGATTGTGCAACCACAATAAAAAAGCTTGCTTTACATTGATAAAAATAGTGCTAGATTTCATGAAATCATTGAAATCTAAACAAAAAGTGGTATTGTAAGTTTGTTTAGATGCTAAACTAAAAAAAGTGTGCTTATTTAAATTCTTGTCGATTAAATGTCCATCTTTAGCACTGATCTCATCGCTATCAAAAAAGATAGAGACAAAATATTTTTATCTGACAAGTTGCGTTACTCTGATGCAGTCAAACATGGGTCAAAGTTGAAGCAAGAAAGGACATCCGAAAACTAAGGTCTGAACGAATAATTGAAAAAATTCACATACTTTAATCCTAGCACATAGATAGATAACACTTTATTGTACACCACAAGAATAGGACATTACGCATAGCAAAAAAATAAAACTATAGCGAAGCACAATGGGCGGTCTTATCGCTATGAGCGATCTCTTCCAGACAACCTTTGAAAACTCTTATGATGTCTTATCTGATTCCTTATCTTGTACCTTTTTGGATAGGTAGGTACATAAGGATACGCATCAGACTATACACTGCTAGCTCTTATATCCTTGCAATAAGCGTCATTTTTCTTTGTTTTAGGAAACGTTTTGGAGTACGTTTGACTTTGACTTTATGCGGCGCTTCATAGATCGCTGGCAAACCTCTATACAAACCTGTATAACCTTGATAGGATGTTTATTATTGATAAATAATAGGCTGCTAATCTAATTCGTGGCACAAAGACGAGGCGTCGATACCGAGCGGTAGGCGGACGGCCGCTGCCAATTTGTTTGTCCCGAGACGCTATTATGAATGCCTAATAGGGCAATCGATCTTACTCAGATGCTCAGAGCGGCTTACACTGGATGGCTTGCTGCTGGAACATGGCATACGTCACAACGGTAAAGCGTCGTATCGTCGGAAAGATAGATGTGTTATCACTTTATTAAAGTGATAACACATCCTATCTATTTAAAAGATCGGAGGGGATAACCTACCATGCCTGGAGTTTAAAATGAGACTTGAATATTTACTTTTACTTTAAGTTTTTGATTTGCTTCTCAGCTTACCCAGCACTTAGCTACTAGTCTACTACCTACTATTTTAAATTTCCCAGACAGTTTTCTTATAACTTTCTTCCATTTAGAAAACTTATCGCTTGCAATATCCAGCGAAAACGCAAAGTCAGGAGTTATGTTGTCCGGAGATGCTTAGCTCAGAACAGTTTCATAGAGCTACCCGTAGTTCTGTAGAGCCAATATATAATAATAGCATAGGTAATATTGCTAGATCTAACTTCTATTTTCTTTATAAATAAAATAAATGAATATTGTTGACAATTCACATTACACTATCTATCCCCAAACTAAGCAGAGCTTGTACTTGTACATACTGAGAATACAATATTTAAGTAAGTTTAAGTTTTTAAGTCAACTGTTCTTTTATTTAACTTTTAAAATGTGGTTTTTGTATATTTGTGTGCTATGTGTGCTATGGATTTTTGTGGTCCGAAATAAACGATTTTTATTTAATTTTTATTTTTAATATAATACCCAGTTCTATAATACCCAGACTGGTACCCAGTACTAGTCATTATTCCTATAAATTTCAATAAGTTTGAAAAACATAGCACATCACAAAACTGTTGTTCAAAGTCTATTGAGAAATTAATTTTGAAAATGTATCTCTAGGGAGCATTAATTAGTTTCTAAGTGAACAATAGGCTATTGAAAGTTGACAATGTTGATTTTATTTCTGCTTTATAACGTTGCCGAAATGAAATAAGTTTAGTGAAAGAGTTAGTGCCTAAGCGTGGATAAAGAGACAGCCATAAATAAAACTGCATGTGAAATGAAATTTTATTCTTGTGACACGCAACATTTTGCTACACAATTTTCACGAAAATCTAGAACCACATTTCAAAATTAACTCTGCTTCGAAAAGCATAAATGTTTATACTAACTAACGTGACAGTAATTTCAACGTTTCATCATGATTCCACTTAACCTGTTTTGTGGACCGAAAATCGTTTTTGACAGCACTGTGAAAAAATCTGTTTGCATGCGAAAGGCTTTCAGTTAAAAAACACAGCAGTAGACCTACCACAAGCTCTGTCTGGCTCTGGTTCTGAGTCTGTGCGAGTGCTGTCTAAATAAATCACGTCGAAACGACACTCACACAGTATAATACACTTGTGAGCACTCACACAGACTCAAAACCAAAGCCAGAGACAGAGCCCGACAGAGCTTGTATGTAGGCCTACAGTTTACACACAAATATGTACTTCTATATATGCGTATAATCAAAAGTTTCTCGATTTAAAATGAAAACCTAAAAATTTACTAACTTTGGAGGGCTCTCTAAAACCGGTCTCTACCCTCACATTAAATGTGTTTGAGCACGTTGCATTTTTTATAAAACTAATTTGGAGGGCTGTTTGCACAGCTTTGAAAGAAAAACTAATATTTAAGTTCGTTAATAAGACTCGTAGCTCGTGTGTGAGTGCCTTTTAATTTTAGTTATCTCGTGGGGTATAACGGACAAAAAAGAAAACATTTTGGTACAGTAAAATACATGAATATATATACACCACAGTAGGTAGGTATTAGTAGCATGCTACGACGTAACCAGTAAAGATTTTAGGTAGCAAAAATCTACCAAAGATAAAACTAGAAGACAGTGCAAAACGTAGGTATCTCAAAATAAAATAAACTTGAGTGCAGTAAAACTGGGTCCCCCAGGATATGCAGCAGTAATGTAGTTAAACTTGGAAGAGTACTGATCTAACTTATACCGTAGCCTAGAGCTACCAGCGGGAGGCAGCAGCTCTTTGATGGCGTATCACAACTTTACAAGAATAAAACTTAACTATAGTTCACCTTATGGAACGCTGTACAATTTGTGCATTTATAGCAGCTTTAGGTAGCCTTTATAGTCGGATTTTTAATTAGACGATACCGACTGACAGTTGCTAATGTCACTTTGTAAAATAATGTTGCTACATTTAAAGTAATAGTGCTGCGTTCAGTTCTCGTTCGATCAGATGAATGAACAATGAGTGAATAGTTAATCATTTCAAACTATAAAATAATATTGAAATTTGTATAAAAAAATGTATAAAAGTGCTATGATATAAGTTACTTGTAGTATGTAACTAGGTACAATCAGTTTTTTGACGTTTTATTACAAAGCGCGGCGTGGCGACTAGTGCCAACACCGATGAACGCCACCATTTTGTTTTTAATTCGGCTTATAACCTCTAGTCTGATAGCACGAATGTTTTTCTGCGCTCACGCTGTTCAGTTATTGTTTTTGTAAAGTTTTTCGTTACGTTGTGTTTGTGGTAATTGTAGTGTATTTTGTTGCTATATTGTTTCGCGCAAACGATATGGATCCTCAACCAAGCACGTCAAGTCAAGTTCGGCACACTAACTATTCACTAGAAAAACGAGGCAATTTCATTCATTCAGGAGTTTTTTCAATCATTCACTTTGTCACAACACTATTTTTATTTCATCAAAAACTGACAACACAGTAAACGTCAGCTAGCTTCGTCTAATTAAAAATCCGAGTATAGTTGTACGCTTAAAAGCCTGCACACATCTACGCGATGGCAATGGCGATCAGTGAAACGCTGTCAAATATCGCTGTCATATTTGACAGTGTTTCATTGATCTTAAATGTGCGCAGGGCTTTGTGCGTTCAACTCCGAAAATGTGTGGGATTGACAAAGACATGTCATCGAAGTTTCACGCGTAAGGTATTAAATAACCAGTTATTTCTGACGAAACAATATCTTTGCAGTTCACTGGTTATCTGACGCCAATTATCTACAAGGAATAGGCGACATTTTCATGATCGTCTGAGCAATTCGTATTGCCGCGTTGCTCTAAGCATGAAATAAAATAACGCCGCATAAAAAAGTTACACTTTCTACAAGCTATAAAGCATAATTTTCGATTTTCCATTGCTGATTGGTTTTTGTCTACTGTAGAAATGAAGTTGCGAGTTAAGGGGCCGGCGGAGGGCGAATTTTCATACAAACGTAATACCAAAATGATTACTAATTTAAGCAGATTTTTACTATATTATTGTAATTATTGTATGTGTATACTATTTATCTAGGTTCCTGAACAGTTTTTATTTTAACTTACTTACCTCAAATGAAATTAACGCCAATCACATATTCCAATGAAAAAAATGTGTAAAATGCGATTGGTGTTTATTTCATTTGAGGTAAGAAATTTAAAATAAAAACTGTCCAGGAACCTAGATAAATACTATTAAAATACAGTTATTACAATAATATAGTGAAAATCTGCCTAAACTAGTAATAATTTTGGTATTACGTTTGTATGAAAATTCGCGCTCCGCCGGCCCCTTAAGTATTGTATAATTGATGGTGCGAATTTTATCATCAGATCAGTAAATTGCCTAAAACTTTATGGAAATGCTTTGTTTAGATCTATATAAATCCTAGTAACTTTTATTTTATGTAATTTTTTTACCAAATAAATCTAGTTTTTAGTAAATAATATTAATTTATAGTCTCTGCAAATTGAATCTTCGTGAAGGTCAAAGTGACACGTTAAAGTGCCTTTAATGGGCCTTTAAGTGTACTTTACCTTTTATCAGATGGTACGTACCTTTGGTTTCCAGGCATATTATGTAGTTTCGTTAATGTACTAGGCAGAGAAAAAGAACAAAAGCAACCCTTTGCCACATTAACCGCCCTCAAAATAAATTCGATGTTATTTCTACCGCTTAAATACAAAATTTGTATTTAAGCGGTTCTATTTAATAGAAAATGTTCTATAAATATTCTGCAAATTTTATTAGCTCCGTTGAATGGCGGCGCTCGTCGCCAATTTGCTTCGTGTCGAACACCTAAATAATTAATTTCATTGGGATGAAAGAACCCCCATTTGCACTTCAGTGCGGGTTAGTATCTATTGAGCCTGGAAATTACCAGTCTAGTTGGGGTGATTTTTGACATAAAATTTCGGTTTCCTTTGGTTTGATTGGTGAGAGCACTGGTGGCATATAGTGGTAGCGGCTTCGCCTTCCGATCCTAAGGTCGTGGGTTCGAATCCAATCGTGTACCAATGACTTTTCTGTCGAAAAATGTATATGAAAACATAGTGAGGAAACCCGCGGTTTAGTCAGCTCTGCACGTATTGAGCATGACATTCCTGTGGATTAGGCTGACTGTTGGTAGCTGTCAGGATGGTATAAATGCTGGGCAAGCCTTTTCCATCTAAAACCTTGTCCCAGGCGTCTCGCAAGTAAGGGCTTGTGTAATCACCAGTTGCCCCTGACGTAATATAAATCATCTACAATGGCTGATTGAATGATGCAAAGGCCTGTTTACTTTGATTTGGTAGAGATTTGTTCTTCATCTTTCGAACAACTTACTTTGTATAACGTGATATTAATTGGTATAACATAATAGCATCACCAACTGGATGATTGTGTTAACCAAAAGTTTAATACTAACAAAAAACCATAATATATCTTATTGCCAACCATTTTTCAACTGTTTATCTGTTGCCATACTAGTTTTACAAAGCGAAGTTCCTATTCGCTATCTCATGCCTATTTAGGTACGTCAACAATTAATTAGTCTTGTTGCAATCGTGCCTTGTAAAAGATAAGTTTGTATAAATTATTTTTTTATTGCAATCGTTGCTCAAAATAATGTCAAAATGATACTTAGATGCGACTAAGTTTTGACTGCAACAAAATATATCAACAATCACCCCATTTGTAAACCATTGCAAAAAAGTACGAATAACAGCACTGTGGGTGTGTTTTGAGTCTGTGTGAGTGCTGTCTATATAAATCATACGTCAAAACGTCACACACACAAAGCATAATACACTGGTGAGACTTCACACAGACTCAAAACCAGAGACAGAGCCAGACACAGCTTGTGGTAGGCCTACTGGTGTGAACTTTAGATGATTATAGGCTATTTGGTACTTCGATTCCTCTAACCTTGAAAAATAAACAGCATCCACAAGGCGGAAAAAACTGGTGTAAAAATGCTTGAAGCAATTACTACCATCACCCGAACAAAGCCGCGGGTGGGAGCTAGTAATTTATATGAAAGTTATAGAACCCCTAGAGCCTTGAAAATCGACGATTAGCGAGATTTGGCACGATCTCCAAGATCAGTCGAAAACTTTCACTCGGAGGAAAAAAATGGTTTCAGTACAAGTTGGCCCAAAAAACTGATTTTACGGACGTAATTTGAATAATTTTACAAATGTATCATCAATATCATAATTTTTTTTGAAAGGTGTAGACTAAATAAGGCCTGCGCACATTTAGACCGGTATAAATTGTCTATAAGTACGCACATCTATATAGGCGATGGCGATCAGCTGAAACTCTGTTAAATATTAAAGCAATATTTGACAGAGTTTCAGCTGATTACCATCGCCATCGCCTAGTAGTGCGCAGGCCTTTACATAAAATTAGGCCTTTCATAGCTAGTTTTTTCTAGATAATTTTTCTGGAAAAATATTTTTACAGCACGTAAGTCTGGGTACCATTTCCACGCGGCCAAGCAGAAAACAAGCAAGATACTTCCATCTTGTTAAACCCAGATAACATCCTAAAATTTAAATAAACAAAGTTATTTTGGGTTACCTTTTATCGTCAAAAACACAGCCTAGTTTTACAACTCATAATTACAAAACTTAAACTGCGAACATTTGAGTTTTAGAATCCTATTGGAGTATAAAATAAAACTTTATTTGTAATTAATATTTTTTTAGTCAAACTTTGCTGTTAAAGAAACCGACTGTAGTCTAAATTTGTGATGTTATAATTATATATTCAAGAAATACCTAAAAAAGTTGTTCCCTAAAATGAAAGCTTATTTGTTACTTCGTAATGGCCTACGTAGGCCGGAAAGGCATGACAAGGGATTTAATTATTTCCTAATGGACATTCAAATGTCCATACATATAGAAAAACGACCTAAATTGCTATGCTTTAAAATGATGTCGTGGCATGGAAAAATATTTAATTGCACGGCATTGAAAGACGGGTAGCGGGATGCCGTGACGTACTGCGGTGGGCAACGGCACGCCACAGACTCCGGCGCTCGTTTTGACATACCACGGAGTGAGGCGGCGTGGCATGCCGTGACAAGGCACTGGAATGCTACCGCGGTATCTGAGCGGCTAATGTGTCCCCTTGCCACGCCCCGTCTCGGTCTGCGTAGGCCTTAATCGAGTTAAATAAATAAATGAATAAACCATTTATTTCCAAAGGGAGTAAAATAAATATAGTAAAATACCTACTTATTACTAATTTTACAACTAAACATTTATAAATCTTACATACTATCACTCCTTTTGGGCACCCAAAAATGGGGTTACGAACTAAAAATTCAATTTTTGGTGTGAAAGCGGCCAAGGTTATTTTTGCGGTCGGTTCTATTCAAACTCCCTCATAACTCACTGATTCAGTGATATCACGTGATGGAGGTTGTCCTCCGTCAACTTGTCACTTCATAATCCGTGAATTGTCTAACTCGAAGTCACGACGAACCTAATATAGTAACTAATCTAGAAAGTGTTACAGAGTTCAAAAGGAAAATCAAACCTTTTTTTGAACTGAATGCTTTTTATTGTTTAAATGAATTTATGAATAAGATATTGTTGGAATCCTCTTTTGACACGGACTGCTCCTGATACATGTAATCTAATATTATATACAATTTGACGCTATTTCTCCTAGAATATTTATTTTAATTTTGTAATTTTTTGATTCTTATTTATTTTAACCATTTATATTTTAAGACATCGATTTTAGTAACTAATAATATTGTATAAAACTGACATGCCTAGTATTACAGTCAATTGTGATAATGTGGTAAATAAATGAACTGAACCGAACACTGTCCGGAAAATGTTGAACTTTTTATAAGCCCTAGAAAACCAAATGAGTATTTGAGTCTGTGTGAGTGTTGACTAAATAAATCTTGCGTCAAAACGTCACACACACAGTATAATGCACTGGTGAACACTCACACAAAACCAGAGCCAGACAGAGCTTATGGTAGGCCTTATCAAAATAAGCCCTAGAAAACCAAGTAGGCTTATCTACTTAGTCAGGATTTAGTGTTGTGTTTAGACGAATCAATGACTTTATAAAAAATGGTTAATGGATGTCTACGATACAACTACTATTTATAAGTTAGACCAAAATGAGGGTAGTTATATGTTTGAGGATAGTCTGAGGTTATAGTTTGTGTGTTTGTTTGTTTGGGTCATAGTTTGTGTGTTTGTTGGTTTATCTTTTTGTGCTCTCTTTTCTACTCTCTATGTGGCCTCTTTGCTCCGACTATTCCTCAATTTTGAAAACGATGCGTTATAAAGAGAACGCAGAAATAACAATATCAACATTAAAATACAGTATTTGCCACCTGAAGTATGTTATAGAACTAAAACTTAGCACCTTAGTCTTTGTCATGGAACAGGCCTCGCGTCGTAGTAAATGGCTCATGTAAAGTGGAAAGTAGGTACTCGTATAATGGAAACGAGACGAGAGATTCACCTGACACATTTTACAGAATGTTTCTTTTGTGGTAAAAACGTGATTTTGTAAATTACCTGTGGCGGCGTTTGGGTCAATTTATGTACGTTTTTACGAGACTCAAAATTATCATGTTTTTTCCGGGATTATACCGGTTCATTCCAGTTCATTTTGTAGAACTTTTATATCCTGCATAATGGACTGTAGAATCACCATCATCTTTAATTTTGCTCTAATCAAATAGATAAATGACACAAAATATCAATTAGTATATAAAAAACTGTCTTTCTGAATTATTATTATGAGCCTTCGATGTGGCGCTTTGCCGACCCTATAAACATTTAAAACCTCCTTTTAGACGTTGAAAGGCTGATGATGATGATGAGGACTTTAGGCTTTATTCAATCGAATACCCTAGCCGTATCTAAAATCTAAATTAGATAAAGTGAATTAATTAGTAATCGAAGTGAGATCTCATTTGCTTTTAAAGTGCGCCCCAAAGGGATCATTGAATCTATATGATTAAAGTTCCCGAAACCTACGCTATTAGGAGAAACCTTTTATCGAATGGAAGATATTTCGAGACAACTTCGGAGAACATGACTGTATGTCGTTACAATAATAGGTAAAAAGACCTTTTGAAAGTAAGGTAAGTATTTAACTGACTTCTCTAGTCTGGGATCATACAGATAGATAGATTATAACTTTATTGTACACCAAAGTAAAAGATTTCAAAAAACAAAACAATACAAAAAAAACTAAAGGCAAAATGGGTTTTGGATCGATTATAACAAGATATTGCAAAAGAAAAAAACACGCGCTGTACATATTGTAAATAATTAATTCCGTGTATTTTTGACGTCCCTGTGATATTTGCAACTTTTACAAATTATGTAAACTTCATACTTTTTCATGATTTTACAGTGTCCAGACATTTAAAAAAATACACATTCTTCTTTATACGATATCGAATGGTGATCGAAATGCACGAGGGCGAGGAATTTAATAAAAGGTGAACATTTTATGTATCAATCTTTGGATATTGCGTCCACGTCCGCTGTGACCGTTTTGAAGCGGGACCCGGCGTTACATCTCGTCCCGATAGAACTCATCTCGATAGAACTACTCGAATCAGTCAATGGACCAATGACGCGTACACTGAACTGGGCCTTAGCACCAGTTTCTATCCATTTTGAAATTGCTGGTTGCAATATCAAGCTAGAAAAAAATACACCTCATCACTCATCGATGTCATTAGTATTTATGCCATTTCTAACATCAGGTAAAAATATTTTAGATTTAATCCGTATTCAAATACAGAGCTTGAGTCTAACTCGATTTTGGACAGTTTTCAATGGAGAATTATCAAAAAATCTATGCTTGAGAGTGCTCCAGACTCAAGCATTGTTTCTGAATACGGGCCTAAGGTTAAGTTGAGACCAAAAATGGTGAGGTCTCTTTTTTTGTTTCGAAGCAGTGTCATAGGATTTTAGGTGCGGGTCAAAGAGGCTCCTTTCGTGCACTTGATAGTCACTTGTTTTCGTACTAAATAGAATGGGATAGTGAAGTATAAGCCCTAAAAATTGTATTCAATAATTATTTCTTACTTCATGCAGACTTTACAGATAAAGACAGAATTGTTTTCTCAATCGTGACATGCTTATCCTATTCCCATATGCAGACTAGTGCTCAGATAAGTACTGAAGTTTATGTAAAAGGAGTTTATTCCAGTTCATTTTCAATACATGGACTGTTAAAAGCTTTCACGACGTGATACTCCCAAAGCTGATCGCTGAGATGTTTCTTAAGAAGCAACACTGGTTTGAACTTACCCCCTGTAAGTTCACTCCGGTTACTGTTTGCTATTTATATTATTAGTAAAAGGCTTACAGTTGTTTAAGTTTTGTTTTATGTTAGGCACCTTTTCTTATCGTGTCACTTATTTCATATTTCTATCACATTTAGGAGATGGTAGGACGGGGATCAAGAGAGAGATTAGTGGAAGTCTTTATAAATAAATAAATAAATATTGTAGACAATCCTCACAACACTATCTAGCCCCAAACTAAGCAGAACTTGTACTATGGGAACCAGATACGTGATATAATACATGAATCTTTTTTTTTATTTATTTATTTATTTATTTAATCCATTATTTTTTGTAAATACATACTTAGAATACAATATAGGTACCCAGACAGAGAACAACCATCTGTGTTCACCACACAAATAATTTGTTCTTGGTGGGCATCGAACCCACGACCTACGGCCCAAAAGGCAGAACTACTGCCAACTGAGCTGAGAGGCCAGTCTCCACATACTTCCAAGAAAAAATCGCTTTACAATGTTTTAAAATTTTACAATGTTGTCGGTTCATTATGTAGGCTTTCCGCATTTTCATTAAGTATAATAAAATCACTCTTGGGGATTATAATGGACTTCTTCAGGCTGCAGATGATGATGGTTTAACCATAAATACACTTAGTTCCTGTCATTTGCAGACTGGTGTAAATTTCTAGCTCAGTTTAATCATGTGCAGCGGCCGCAAATTGCGAACAGGCAGAACTGCATTTGTCCACTGACACCGTCTCCGTCGGGACTGAGATGACGTTGCCTAATTTATTGTAACCGCCAGAGATTAGATAACTCATAAAAGTTTGAATAAACGTTTAGGAAAAAGATTAATTGGTTGGCAAATATACTAATTTACAAAATTCATTATGTTACAGTATTTACAAAATACACAAGAAACAGTTGAGCTATCTGCAGACCGTTACAAACGATCTAGAGATACTGATGCAAATAGTTGGTTTTGATTAAGTTATTCATGATGTCAGATGACTATTTCCTTCAAATTTTGTGTGCTACAACTGTACTTTTGAGAACTAGACTCATAAGCTTTCAAATTGTTTAGGTTATAACATGTCGCCGGTTTATCACGCTGTTTTTCAACCTCAAGCCTTGCGCATAATCCAAACGTTATGTGGTGGTGATCAGTGAAACGCTTTGATATTTGACACCGTTACTCTAATCGCTACCGCAGAACGCAAGCTTTAGAGAGCTGCAAGAAAAAGATGAAAAAAATAACACCACCGCACCGCAACGAATACTGTCCGAAATTTCGTTTGCTCAGTGGCAATGGACAAACACTCTAGCAGTACGTCGTCATAAATTAGATTCATAATCGGACGGCAGTGAGAACTAATTTGAAGTTGAAGTGCAAAATGGCTTTGGTATAAAAGGGAGTTGCCAGTGGCTGGTATATTTATCAAACCAACTTTTGCTAGTTAATTCTTTAATATAAAAAAAAAGTATTGTGGACAATCCACACAACGGTAATAATAAAGACGTTTACTCAGAAAAATATTTACCTGCAAGTAAAACATTTACACTGGTTGTAAAAGGATGATATAAAAAAAGGTAGGAACCAAGCCGTAGTTTGTTGCCTGTTCTTCTTGGCTTGGTCGCGTGGAACTGGCTCCTAGACTCACCTAGCTTTAAGACGTTTCGAAATGATCCTTGCGATCCTACTGAATAAATTCACTTTTGTTTTATTTTTTTTAGGTACCTTGTTTATTATGTTCTGTGTGCCCTTTGGCATAGGCCTCTTCTAATTCCTTCCATTTTCCTCTATCATTTAAGGTTCTTGAACATAACTTTCCTCCTGTTATTTCGATATCATCTATCCAACACGTCTTGTATTGTCTCCTCTGTTTCTTGTTCCAGTTCTTGGGATACCATACCTTCTTAATTCTTTGGTCTAATAATAATTTGATCTTCGTAAATGCGTGGTATCTATTTCATTTTATTAAACGTATGATTTTCTATCATCTTCAAATCTGTACTTTATCTTTTAGATCGTTAAGATTAAATTGATTTGCAAAATTAATTCCCTTGCCTCAGAATTAAATTGTTTCTGAAATTGTCCGTTTCATACTTATTTCATTACGGCTGACACTGTCGCTTTTATACAGTCGTTTAATGAATTTTATTTAATATCTGTGAAACACGAGCATAAAAAGATACGTAAGAAAATTAATTGAATGCTGACTTTCCAGCAAAAAGCAGTGCAACGTGGAATGTTTAACTGAGTTGTTGGATACAACCCCATTTTGCTTTTAACCAAAAATATAATATAACACCCAGACAGAGAACAAACATATATTATGTGTTCACCACGCAAATATTTGTTCTCAGTGGTTATCAAATTCATGCTTTTCAGCACAGAAAAAAGCTACTGCCACTGAGCTGTGAACAGTCAAAAGTATTAATTTCAGCTAATACAGAAAATACTAGAACGAAAGACGCACAGGGCAGAGGAGGCTGGCAAAAAATGAAGGAGGCCTATAACCAGCAGTGTGTGCTAGGGCTAAGATGATGATGGTGAATACAGAAAATGCATCCAATCTTAGGTGCGTTTCTTTACACCTTTCACAACAATCACGTAAAGGTCCAGTTCTATGCCAGGCCCACCAAGGACATAGAGTTTATGAATAGAACAAATCATTGACAATACGAAGCAATCAGCTACCTATTTAACTTTGGGAAAGTTTGAAGTTAGAGGTTTACAGAATTCGGTACCATTAACATCAAACTTTTGACAATGACTCCAGTAATTCGTTATTGGATTGTGTCGTGGTTCATTCGTATATTTAATGTAAAAAGTTTTGGACGAAATCAGCTTCCGCTTCTTGAATAGCTTTGGTATTCAGGGATCAAAAGGGAATCTGTAGAACGCGTGGAATGCTATTTGCGGAATTAATGTGATTTTGGAGACTCTATTACTCATTAGGTAAGACAAAAATGAGGCTTTGTTTATTATTTAAACGTCTGGTCGTCACTATCTACTTCACCATCTACCTGGAGAGACAGAGCAAATTATGTACAGAAGGATATAGCTCAAGTTACATAATCACAAATATAAATGACGCTTACCATAACGACACACGAGCAAGCAGCCTGATGTCCTTGTGTATTTATTGATTAAAAAACCTGGTCCTAAGATCTGACTTCACATGCTAAATTAGGCAATAACAATACTAAAATAGAATTAAAATTTGACTCAATTGAATATAACATAGCTTTGTCTTTATTAATCATCAACCTATATCAGTCCACTGCTGGACGTAGGTCTCTCTCAAGACGCGCCACTGAGCCCGGTCTTTGGCTCTTCTCCTCCAGTGCTTGCCAGCTACATTTCGCAGATCGTTGCCCAGCTTGCCGGAGGGCGTCTTAAACTACGCTTCCCTAAACGCGGTCTCTACTCTAGTATTCGTGTGCTCCAATGATTCGAACGATGTATTTAATGCTTAAGCTGAATATTAGAATTGAAATTCACTGTAGGTACATTATTATCACCTCACTTTTTTGCTTCATTTCTATTTTATTAAGTACCTACAATTTTATTTGTTGCTCATAATAAAGCCTCCTGCGTATTTTGTCTTGTTGAATATTAATTTCTATTTCTGAATGAGAAAATATAAATGAAAACTAATGTGTCTGCGAGATGGCAACCATATTTCGCTATTACAAGAACTTTTATACAATTCAATATCACCGTGTTACGAATTTACAGAAGACCTACACAAGTAAAATGAAATTGTGTAACACGTGTGTGATTTTCATGTTTATTAACATAAAAATGTTCAATCTGAGCATCGAAATCGTAAAACCTTTTTAGAGCTTCCTAAAAAATTCACAATAAATAAATAAATAAATGATGATATGATATGATTTTGTTTTTTTTGAGAGAGCATTATAACATCACTTTTATTACACCTTACACTATTACTACCACTACAACTATTTATTATTGCTTTTATTACAGTTAGTTTCACAATCAAATCGAAGTATTCGTCCGGCAAAATAGTGAAAACGGTTTACCAGTCGGTTTTAACAAACTTAACCCCAATTTGCATCGCCACTATCGCGAGCTGTCACTGCGTTGAGCCTATCACCGCATTTCGCAAAATGGCCATTTCCTCGTTGACAGAGCTTATCTATTCGCACTCGACCAGACAAATTAGACGATTTATGACTGCCAGGCGTCGCTGATACCCCATCAAGTCTCGGACGCGATTTGGTAATCCGTACTTTCCATACTTAGGCTGCTATTTATATTCAATGTTGCTTGTTTGTTTGTTGAAATTGTTTCCTGAGCCCAGCAGCTTTGAGTTAATTCGTTGCCTTTGTTATACAGCTAGCTGATAGAACAAGCATATGACCCACCTGATGTTAAGTAGTAACCATCGCTTATAATAAAGCATTGCCTCTCACCACGCCACGACCACGACCATCAGGCCACGCACGTCAGGAACGAAACCTACGATGTCTTTTATAATCAGTTTAAATGTCAGCTTGAAATAAATAAATCATAGTGCCTGTGCGAGTCAAACTGGGTACTGAGTACTCACAAACAGGGCAAATTTTAAGCAATGTCACACCTAAGGTCCGTATGCAATAAAAGTTTTGACATAATTATATGAACGAAGCCGAAGAAAGCAGTTAGTCACGGGCATAAACCAACGAATCACCTAAAAGTCCTGCTTAACTTTACGACCGGGTATGAAAATAAAACAAACAACGGCTTAGCAAAGCCTTCATCCGGAACTGCTCCTAAATTGGAATACCGGCATTGAGAGTTTAAACGAATCTGACGTAGATACTTTAGATATGAAAGTGCTTCGTTATTTTCAAAGGTTATTTAAACCTTTATGTTTTACGTGAAATTCTTTTTTACCTGATTGCCAGGGGTTTTTCGTTTATTGTAAACACAACCCTTGGCATTCAGGACGAGAAGAAAACCGCACGCAGAAATTTAATCTGCTTATCTAGAGATAAAGGCTCGAACACACCTAGTTCGCTGGCGGGCGCGATGGCGAACCGTTCAGTTTCAACATAGGGAATTGTATACATCCGCACACACTGCCGCGTCTTTTGACAGTTGCACGCTGCGATCACTACTAATAAAAACGAAAGTTCCCAGATCGTGACAGACAAAGCATCCCCTATTTAATGTTTTACTACCCCCTACTTAATTTTTCTTAATTTTGTGTATTAAACAATCGTCAAATATTTGATCTACTGATTAGTCATCGGTGAAAACGACCCGTAGAGTCTAAAATTTGGAAAAAGAGAACTATTGAGGATTCGTTCTAATATTATTGAACTCTGGAATTTGTTTTTCCTATTAGTTTTAATAGAAAAAAAATATATTACTTCTAAAAATATTTGTTTAACTACGTTAAAAGCAAAAAAAGATGTTGTGTAAGATAATAATAGGATAGAATCTTATTTGAAACTATTTAAAAATATAGTAATGCATAATGGGCGGTTATATCGCTGCAAATCAGTATTTTCCAATCAAATTTTGGATGGAGAGAAGCTTAGAATAAGATCAAATATCAATAAAAAATAAAATAAGGGCATTTACATACCTAGAATGAACCGTCATAATCAAAGTAAATCATTAAATACAAAAACAAATACAATCATAAGGCTAAGTTTATGGTATTCGATATGAATGTTTAACAGCGTGTAATATTTTGATTGATGGAGAAAAAACAGAACAAGTGAATGTATTTATAATATTTGGGGACTTTTTTATAAGAGATGGAATGCATAAATATAATATCGAAACAAGGAAGTGTATAATCACCACCCGTGGAGACAGTCGATGAAGTCGCGGGCATCAATTAGTTCAGCCACCCATCAGTTTCCTATCTGACATTACGTCCTGACTAGGGCGTGCAAACCCGGTTTTCCGGTTTTGCGAAAAGCCGGACAGCTAAGCAAAATTTATCAATAGTACTTTTTTAAACTTTTGCGATCATAGCACACATTAAACTGTTACACGGGTATTTTTACCGCGTTTAGGTAAGCGTAGTGTAGGACGCCCTCCGGCAAGGTGGGGCGACGATCTGCGAAATGTAGCTGGCAAGCACTGGAGAAGAAGAGCTGAAGACCGGGCTCAGTGGCGCGTCTTGCGAGAGACCTACGTCCAGCAGTGGACTAATATAGGTTGATGATGATGATAATGATGATGATGGGTGTTTACCGCGTATAATTTTCCCCGACGCTTCGGCTATGTTGTAATAACTGTGGTCGTGGGCAGACTGGAGCATTGACATGAGTGCTATCGTCGTTGAGAGGTGGAGGTATAATAACTACCCTCACTTCAGGACGCAATGATAGATAGGCGTATGCCTATACAGTGAGGGAAGTTTTACGTATTCCGATTTTCCTTAGTATCAGAAACATAAATCTTACTGATTGAGCCTCAAAAATATTGTTTTGTTTTTAATCCCCGTGAACAAAAACTACCTAGGTACCCCGGACTAGCGGGTGAATGAATTAAGCTTAGAAAAGATTGCGGCGAACAGTTTCGAACTGCGATGGCGATGGCGATCAGTTTCAAGCGTAGGGTTTTGCATTCATCCCCACACAGCGCCGCGAACTGTCATTGTACGCAGCGAGCTAGTATTAGTGTTAGATACTGTCTTGAAACTGCGCTAAATCTTGTTCCTCAAAAGTCATAACAGTGGCAATAATATATGGAGGCAATGGTGTGGGTGTTGTTTGCACAAGGTTCGCGCGTTCAGTTCACCATCACTTTATTCTTAGCCCTAATATGTCCAGGTAATTGAAACATTACTAAAAAGATGCATTATTTTTATAAATGGATTTTTTTTGTCTAAAAGCATACATAGCTAAAAACCGATAAAACATAATAAAACCAATACTTTGTTTTTCTATTATTGCACTGCGTCTTTTTTTTTAATACATCTAGCTGATGGAACAAGTATATGGTCCACCTGATGTTAAGTGGTAACTATAAAAAAAAAAAAAAAAAAAGCCCATTCATTCCATAACTACATTAAGTTACATTTCATGCATATTATTACTTATTATTTCGATTATTATTATATCATCATTATTATTTACATTCATACATTATAGTCATTATTTTGTTTAAATTTAATTTTAAACTTTATTTTTAATACATATATTTTGATGTAAGATTTATTTTTATTAGTTTTTTTTTCAGTTTTACTTTTTGTTCATTTGTGTTCTTATTTTTCTTTAGCTAGGATCCCACTCGGGTATAGGCCTGTAAGTGGTAACAGTGGTACCTATAGCCTGTAACAAAGCATTGCCTCGTAAGTCACACACGCCAGGAATTTGCCCTACGATGCACTGCCCTGCGTCCATCAGCTTCACGCGTACAGATGTTCAGCCTCAAGTGCCAGTAATTTCACCGGCACCCACACCCTTCAAACAGAAACACAGCAATGCTGCTTCACGGCAGAAACAGGTATGGTGGTAGTACTTCCCTGGATGAGCACTTCACAAAAAGCTCCACTACTACTACTAATCTACTCAACAATAAACTACTCAATAATAAAGTAAGTAATATTAAACTTCACTAGATACTAATTCCTATTTCGTACAATTTTTTAATAGTTGATTTTGTAGGTATCTTAGAATATTGTTTTCTTGTTAAAATTCTACTATATGAAAAAATATTACGTTGACCAAACCTGGAAACGGTTTTTGGCCGGAAGCCGGAGATAATCCGGTTTTTAATACTTTCCTGTTTTGCAAGCGCTATAGTTTTGACGTTTTTTCAAATTGACAATTGATTTCGAGCAATTCAAAGAGTTATCAAATGGAGATTACAATAGAGTAGCAGTATTCAAAGTGAAAGTCAAAGTAAAGTAAAAATGTTTAATTTTATTCATTGTACCTTTAAAATAACATAATATCAATGATCACTTTGAGAAGTCTTAGAGCTAGGTTTATCTTGTCGATAAACCTACAGCTACAGTATATCTATTTATATAATAAGAGAGGTGATGAACTGACAGAATAGTATACATTGGTGGTGCACGACCAAATTTTAACCCACGATCTTTATAAAATAAATTAATAATGTAGACAATCCACAAAACACTGTCTATCCCCGAGCTTGTCTTGTACTATAGGAATCAGATAGTTGATGTATTACAATCAACTATCCCATTCCTATAGTACATACATTTTACTGCACATCATTTTGTTAACACATAGTTAGAATACAATATAACACTCAGACAGAGAACAAACATCTGCATTCACCAAAGAAATATTTGTTCTCGGTGGGAATTGAACCCACGACCTAAATACTTTTCAGTCCTAGATAGAATCGCTTTCAACTGACAGCTGTCATATAATTAAAATAAACTAGTTCTATTTTCATATTTATTTGATATAGGGGAACAGATGAGCAATCATAAAATACTTATACACACACATAGTGGTCAATATCATAACATTCCTGTTTGCATCAGCATGTTGGGTAAAAGCAATACCTACGAAGCCGTTTGACTTTGTCAAAAACAATGCTGCTGCTCTATGGGTTTAACAAGTTTTATATTTCCTACTTCTTTGGTCGTGGCGGCGGCGTAGCCACGCCCACCTCTTGTGTCAAAGTTTGGTAAAGTGATATGGTCGAAGACAGAAGGAGTCATTATTACGTTTTGTGCAGCTCAGTGTAGCTCACACCAAAATTGAATCAAACCAAAACTTTTTATTTCAGCTCTCACTTAGAAAGCATTGCAGCCTTAACATACTTAATACTATGGTGACAAAAGTTTATTCAAAAGTAATGTGGTGAAAGAATTATAAACGCACCTCAATGAGGCTCTTTTCGTGCACTTGACAATGTTTTACGGTTTATGTAGGTTCTACGACATGCCATTTCTCTCACTATGTATTCCATGTACATAACTAGCCAATCGCCTTAGCTTTGCACAGGTGTGTAGAAAAAAGGAGGGCAAAATGTGCTTTTGTATTTTGCACCCATGCAAAGCCTTAAATTTAAATCTGCAAATTATGAGTTGAAAAACGAGCCTTGTGGTCGGCTGGCAACCGTTGTCAACAACGATATGAAGGCCTGTGTACACCTAGGTTTGGCAATGGCTATCAATGAAACGATGTCAAATATCGCTTTCAAATTTGACAGCGTTTCACTGATCGCCATGGCCAGCGACATATATAGGTATTTTTTTTTATTGTTGATAGCTAAACGTTTGACTGCCATCAAACCTGATGGAAAGTGAAAATGCAGCCTAAGGTGGAGCACGCTTAGCTATTATTCACTTGTTCACTCTTGACTTGAAAATTCCAAGGTTGTAATGCTTCGAAAATACTGACGACGGTAAAGAGCACATAGGTGTGCGCAGGCCTTGAATTGAAGACGATAGTAGAAGTGGTGAAAAAGTTGGACCGAAGAATTGGAACCCCGCGGCAAGCTTAGCCGTGATGGAGTTAGACCAACTAATTATACGGCTGAGCTTGCTGTGGGGTTTGGAGCCTTACGCCTATCTTAATTTTAATGGCATAAAAAATATTCAAATGTACAATTTCATAGGTAAAGACCTAGATTAAGACGAGCTATGGAGCCTGGCGTTACTCGCCCTGATCAAATTGGAAGTCGTTCTGGAAGAAGCACAAAGAGATATAAGGTTTACGATATGCATAGCCAATAATAGAAACTATGTTGAAAATTTGCTTCTGCAATAAATACGTAAGGGCCAAAACCGCACATCATAGCATTTTATACTTTAGCATAGCTAGCAGTTTAATTTTAATAAATAACGGCTCAAAACAAACAGTGGCGATAATAGTTTAAACAGACTTTATTTATTCAGTTTATTTGCTGCTTGCTACTTTGGTAGGTAGGTTAGGTATTTCAGTGAAAAAAATTAAAGTAGGTAACTATATTAACTGAATGATTCCGAAGTGAAGCCAGAAGGTCTGTAAGCGGCTTAACTTCTGCACTCGCACTTCCACACTTCTACAACAACTACATGATGTTTGAGCCGCTGAGTTGTTTGAGCTGAACAAGCTCAAGGTTGTAAATGAGCCGATTAACTGCAGCTAATTATTTCCCATGCCTAGCAGTAGTTAAGTGTTTTGATTGGGCTAAATATCTTTCATATCTTGACAGTCTAAATTGCGGCCAGTGCTGCCAGGTCCATTCCAGGGTTTGGCTATTTTTACTAATGTATTTTTATTTTTTTTAAATTAAGCATTGTAGTCATAAACCTAGACACTTTAAATGCTTCTAGATACTTTGAATAGACACAAGTTGTCCGATAAAATAGGTGCGCATGTCACAGTGCTCAATAAATATCTTTTTTTTTTGAAAACTCAATAGAAATGTAATTTTTTTTTAACTTGGCAATTTATATGAACTACAAACTGCGACACGTATTTAAAATCCAAGGTTAATCCAAGATTAGCCTACAAAATAATAGCAGTTAAATGCTTTGAAATTGCGCTAGACCTAGCGCCAAAAGCGCCATTGTGATGGCAATGTACATTTCGGAGACTTCAAATTATTTGGGGGCTAGTTCGCCATCGCTAGCGAACTAGTTCGCTGGCGGTGTGTTCAAGCCTTAAGCAGATTAAATTTCATTAGTTTTATTGCTACGATGCGTGACGAGCAAACATTCAAATAACTATCTGAACTTTTGAATTTAGAATACAGTGTGTCTAGCGCCAAAAGAAAGGAATCTAATCATTGCGCCTCACTTCCACGCCACGCGTGTGAATGAGACGCCATGATTCTATTCTATTCTATTGAAATGACGAATCTGAAATAATTCAGAATTGATTTTTTCAGATTCGTTTCCTTATTGGCTCGGGTATAATTATAATCAATTTGGCTCAGAATAATACTTAATCCTAAGAACTGGTAAAGATTGGGTGACTTTATTACCCAATTTCGCCACCAGAGTCTATAAAATATGAATATCATTTTATTAAGATTGCTTTGCTTGGCTATTAATTATTAAGATAATACTATTTGCAGTTCAATGACCGCAATACAATACAGTTACAATTTTTTTTTTTTTATTTCCGACGCCTAAGAAAGCTACGTCACCATGAAGATTGCAAATTACAATTTATGCTATGATGCCATAAATTTATGATATTTTATATTACTTTGTTTAGATAAAAAGGTTAATTACGATATTTCCTTGTTGGTTTGTATATTTTTCTGCTCGCGCAAATTGTGTTTTGGGTCGCGAAGGGTATAAAGTTGATGAAGATGTCAAAAACATTGATTGTTTGTAAAGTTTACTAATAAATATGATACTTAATGCTTATAAGGTTAAAGTTCAATATTATATCATCATATTGCAATAAAACACTACTTTCGACAGAATCTTAGATATAAATCTGCCTAGGTCACAACAACATGTATCCCTTCTTTTTCTTGAATCGCCTGACAGCGCGCCAAACACTGACATTTCGTCGTGCATTACAGGGCAATGAGCCGATGAGCATAGACAATCGAGGTATAGAGTAAATTCAAATAGTAAATAAATTGTGTTTTTACACGACGATTTTGATTCTGTGGTTATCTACAAATATCAGAAAAAAAATTGATGTAGAGGCCCAAAGTCGCTCTTCTTAGAAATGTATGAAGGCTTATGTGCAACAGTGGACTTCCCTCAGCTGGTGGTAATAACTAGCTAGAAACAGAAAGAGCAAAGCAAACCAAAGGGAAGGAATACCTTACGGAAAATTCGTGAATTGAGCACCGGCAATTCCCTCATCGCAATTACCCAATTAACGGGTAATTCCACGTCAAAAGACCAGAGGGCATTTCAAACGAACCGGTAACTGTAGGGAAATGGGATAATTATTTTGAAAAGAGGTATTTTCTAATGAGAGTTATGCCACGGGTAATTTATTGCTGGTTTATTTATGCATTTCACACAAAAGGAGCCTATTTAGGGCGCACTTTTAGTAGCCAGTAGACCTTTTTGTGTGTGGCTCGTCCGGGGAAGTACAACCATGCCTATTTCTGCCGTGAAGCAGCATTGCTGTGTTTCGGTTTGAAAGGTGTGGGTGCCGGTGAAATTACTGGCACGTGAGGCAGTATGCCTCAAGTTGATGGACGCAGAGCAGTGCATCCTAAGGCACCATTAGGGTATCCACTTGATGTTAAAGGTTATAATCACGCCTAAAACAAAGCGTGGCCTCATAGGTCACGCACGTCAAGAACGTGCTCTACGATACACTGCCTTGCCTCACGTGTCAGAAATTTAACCTCATTTTCCTCGATAAAAAGGAGTTTTACGTGAATAAGCTTTCTCGTGGCATTATCCTAGCACGTATAAACATGGTAACACGTCTACAGTAATACAACGTAATAGAGCTTTTGCAATATCGTTAAAACACCGTCTATTGATTGTAGGGTTATTCATCACTCTTTTGTAGACATCATGCAAACTTATCTATTAATTTCAAAGCGTTCTATGCAGGCCAAGACAATTGCTTCAAATCAAAGGAGGTATTATAATGAGTTTTCGAACCAAGCCTTGTTATTCTAAGCCGTCACTCATCTTTTCCTCAACTCGCCATTTTGTAAAGACGCTGAACTCCGTGAAACCCTTTTTGAAAAATATACATACAAACTTCTTATTTTTCCAGTGGCACATCTGAAACATATAAAAACACGGGACTTATATCGAAAATCGCAAACCACTATCTTGTGTGCTCTTTAAAAAAGGGAAACTGATAAAAATAATAACTAAGTAGTAGTAGGTAAATGCTGTTTCACTGGAGTCAAAAATACACTAGAAAAAAATACGTGCACTATAACAATAAGTAATAGATCAAACAAATTGATATCAAAGGAGGGAGCGTTCGAGTCAATATTCAATTAATTTAAATCAATGAATTAACAAACAATGATTAATGTACCAACTCAACTGAATACCACCTTTATTGCTGTCTTGATTGGAATAACCATATACTTGGTATATTGTGACAATAGTGTGTACTAAACGAGCGATTTACCTACATATTGTAAAACACATTAATTTGTTACTATTTCAATAAGCTACGACTAATATCTGGACTCAAGTTATGTCATCTGTCATACACTACTAGCTGTCATGTCATAGAATGTCGAACAAAACGTAAGACAAGGCTGTATGGTCTTGGTACTATAGCCTGCTTTGAAAGCAGCGAAAAGAAAAGAAAAAAAATCATAGAATGTCAAAGTTATTTGGCGCGCTGTCAAGTGATTCAAGAAGAAGAATCATCAAGAGGGAGAAACAGTTTGATAGAGCTGGTGGTTTTTGAGGTTTTTTAGGATTTAATAATAACGACCTTATCAATAGTGAATGCGTGTTTTTATTGTATTAAATCCCAATGAAGGAACGACCCGTTACAATAATGTTGGGCAGTTTTGACACATAATTTTCCATTTTCCTTAAGCAATGATCCAGAAAAACTAACGAATATTATACATACTGTAAATTAGATAATTGCCTTGAACTTATTCTAAGAGGTAATTTCAAATAAGGTGTGTTCTAAAATTCAATGAATTCGTTCATGCAACGACAAATGCTATTTTACATTTTCGCAAAGGTTTCGCTATGGATAACTTGATCTGAATAAATAAAAGTTCAATTTAATTTGATATAAAATTTCAGTCATACAAATACTTTGTTCTGCTTAGAATTTCTTTAATGCAAATAGTTCAGACGGTGTTGCATAATAAAATAAAAAGTGCATGAAAAGAGGTACGGAGAAAGTTGCTTTAAGTTTCTCGTATACATCCTGAAGACTCTTGAACCCAGTGATCTTTGTAGAAGTTAACGAGGGCCGTGTTTGCGGAGCAGCCAACTGAGTTATTGATATTGCTGCGAGAATATTTGGTTTGTTAAAAAGACGAAGCGTTTGTGCCATCGACATTGTGAAAACTGCTTGTTGTCTCCATAGACAAAAGTAAAGGGGCTCAAAATTGTCCCATAATATTATTAAAAATTAAAATTAGGGCTAGCAGTAAACTTTCTCGGGCTAATAAATAAAAGAATGTCGTGGATAATCCACACAACACTATCTAGCCCCAAACTAAGCAGAGCTTGTACGAGGGGAACCAGATATAGCTGATATAATACTTACCTATATTTTTTTTTTAAATACATAGGCACTTACAATACAATATAACACCCAGACAGAGAACAAACTTCTGTGTTCACCACAAAAAATATTTGCTCTCTGTGGGATCGAACCCACGGCCTTTGGCACAGAAAGCCAAGCTACAGACCACCAACTGAGCTGAGCGGCCAGTCTAATGATGATGAAAGTTAGTTATGAGGGTAATTTGGAAAACAGCCGCTGCTTATTCCTGTTTAAAAGCGCGTGTCATTTTGTAAGTAAAGTGCCGACTATGGAGGAGGGAAAGTGCCGACTCTTGTATTTTAGCTATGTGGGATTCAGATTTACCGTCGTACTATTTACCTTCATATTCATAATGGACCTAGACAGCCATTTAGTTTAGCAGACCGATAGGTCTTCTTCTTCTTCATAATGAATGGCATCTGTTCATTTCGGATCAATATAATGAGTCTATTGATGATATATTACATAGATAAAATGCTTTTTCGTCAAGTCAAGTCAGTCATAGACAAGTCGGCCCGACCCTAATTGGCTTTGGAAACAAAAGATGGCCGTTTTTTCCAAAACCATCGGAAACATTTTCGATCAAATCAGAATATCACATAATACACTTTAATTCTAACTGCTAAAACCTTGAGCTAAAACCTCAAGTAATGTTGGTTAAAATACCACAGAAATTACACAACAGAACTCAAAATAACGCCAGAAAAACAATTAAAATCAAAAAGCTATGTGACTTCCCAAAATGACAGAAAACGAATCCTTGACCGATAGGTTTGTTGCCATCTCTATTTCTCAACATGAGAGTGACAGTGACAAGAGGCTTTTAGCGAGCCGTTAAAAAGTGTCTTGCATTATGAATAAGGATTATGCAGTATTTGTACTTTTCCCTCTAGTGCTCCAGATGAGCCCCATCACAAAGATGCTTTCTGCAAAAAAGTATAAGTATTTTTCCACGTTGCGAAAATACTTTCGCGCATATTTATCAGCAAAGTTTTTGTAATTCATTTTATGATTTTCTAGATGCCAACGGGCATAAAAGGATAAACTCTCCATTTATTTTATCTCTGAGTGGCGGAGAGCACTATATGGAAAGTTAACTTTATCACCTATTTTGAAAGCATTTCCTTTAGTTTAAAGTTTAAACTATTCTGGTTAACTATTCTAGCGCGTTTTCCACATTGCTTCAAATAATGAAACAAAAATGATAGAACAAAATAGCTTTGAAGAAGAAGAAGATTTAGGTTAGGTGCAATTTCGTAAAAGCCTATCGAGGTACCACAGAAACAGAACAAATATAACAAAATAAATCAAGTCAATAAGCATAGTTTGTCTTAATAATGTGGGTAGACGCTCAATCCACGTAACAAAACAAAGCGAATCCTCCATGTGTTTTGACAAGCTCGAGTACCTACTCGAAACCTCGAGTTAGTTTCGCTAAAATATAGTAAACAAACAAACCAGCCTTTTCTATTCATGGTGATTTAATTTTATACCCACAGCGTCAGAGGCAACTATTCTATTCATTCTCCTATTTACAATTCACTATAGTGTTCTTTTTCTTTATTCCTACCCTTATTCCACTTTATGTGTACTATCTTCTTCTATTCCTTTTGACTGGCGTCTCAGCTCAGTTGGTAGTAGCTCTGCCTTCTGTGCTGTAGGTCGATCCCCACCGAGAACAAATATTTGTGTGGTGAACGCAGATGTTTATTCTCTGTCTGGGTAAGAAAGAACCACACGCATACGCACGTGTATAGAACGACATTTGTGTATTTCTGTGTAATAGGTAGTTAAACGTAGCTTTTGTATGGGATTTGGTCGAGTGTCCAAGGCTTGCCAGCAGGCAGCAAAACGAAATTCAGCGCTAAGCTTTTAATCTAAGCGTACTAGATCTAAACTAGACTTGTCAACGTCCAAACTGGTGCTATATTTCAAAAGTTTGGATGAAGTCAATCCACACCAGTCAGTGCCGTTATCTATTTGGTGTATTGGCACACTCGCCACTAATGCACTGTTGAGTTTCTGTTTGGTTAGCTTTCGGTTTTGGACAGTTCAGTGAGCACACTGAAAATGTGGTGTACATGCCGCCAAATTGTTTTATCTCCTCAGTCAAGAGAAGCCTTTTGATAATTATGATGTTGATTGTTTTATAAACAGTGTGCAATCGAATTGAAAACAAAATAGTTGCTTGCGATTTTTCATTAATAATTTCAGCGAATTTATATATTTTAAAAGGCAAAAGCGACAAGTTGATTTACAGTTTTCACTGCCTTCATCAGATTTTTATCAAATAAGTTGGCATAATGTTGAAAAGAAAGCCCCTTTTGGACTTAAGCCCAAAATCTTCGAATCAAATAGTTGTTATATACCACTATAAACATCTCCATGATGTAATATGAAATTCAGTTACCCTCTTTCAAACTAAATAAAACTTTTATCTTATCCCAACCCAGACACCAGGCAAATCTTTTTATATACCGAATTATTGCCTTGTTGAAGCGTAAAAGTTTCTGAGGAATTGGGCTTTATTTTTATTTATAAGACCGGGCCACACAACGCGGCGAGCGGGCGGCAGATGACGGAAAATGAAATCAATGCTTATAAACAACGCAGTAACGCATATACAGGAGCCTAATTCCCGGCTCATCTCGGATCATTTTCAATTTTATTTTATTGCTTCTTTTCGAAGAGAGAATGGATGATTTCCTTGAGTAATTCATCGATGACCTCATCGTAAGTAAAAAAAACGTAGAAAAAGTGCGGGGTTGTGCAATGCCAATGTATAAGGACATACATAAGGGACATTGAAAATCTCGGTTGGTCCGAGAATTAGGCTCCAGGTGTGAGAAAACGCATATGTAGATACAGTCGACATAGACTAGCTACTACCCATGAGGACACATGGGTATTATAAACACATAATTATATAATAATAAAAGAAAGGCGCGAAGGCTTGCGTTGCGTTAGTGGGCCAAACGGAATACATGACAATATATCACACAATTCAAAGCGCTCAGCTCCAAAGTCCAAAGCGTAAATGCTTATCCGTGTGTATAACGCATAGATTTCGATCGAAGTGCTCGTTCGTAATAACGCACCGTGTGATATAAGCACCTGAGGCCATCAGTTATATTTTTATACCAGGGCGTCAAATCATTGCTCAATTTTGATTGGCCTCTCAGCTCAGTTGGTAGTGGCTCTGCCTTCTGCGCCGTAGGTCGTGGGTTCGATCCCCACCGAGAACAAATATTTGTGTGGTGAACATCGATGTTTGTTCTCTGTCTGCGTGTGTGTTACTTAAATTGTATTCTAAGTATGTATTTACCAAAAAATTGTATTTAAGTATTATAACAGCTCTCTGGTTCTCATAGTACAAGCTGTGCTTAGTTTGGGGCTAGATAGTCTTATGAGGCCGGTGTCCTCATGAATACTTAGCACAATTCACTCCTTTACAAACTTACTTCGCTTTCATAATACTACTTTACTTACCAACACTTATTATTGTTCATTATACACTTTTAATTTATTTAATTTATTTACAGCACTACATACAAATACTACTCATAGGTAGTTCCTGTTGCCCGGACTCTCAATAGGCCGGTGTCTTCATGAATACCTACACAAACATACCTACTTACAGCAATATTTGTTTATTTAAAATGTGTCTCACAAGGTCTATTGGCTTACGGTCTTGACAGAATACCAGCGCATAGCTTCCTTACAGAAGCTAGGCATTATGCTGAGTCAAGGCCCTTTTGCTGCTGTAGCACACAGAAACACGACGCACTTCTTCAGTATCAATGTATTGTTTGTATCTTTCTTCTGTTAGTGTCCTTGTATTTTACTGGTTTTTGTTTGCTTATGTAGTAAATAAATAAATGTCTATGTCTATGTCTATAGTGTTGTGTGGATTGTTCACAATATATACTTATCTATTTTCAACGCATAGTGTGGCCTAGCTTTAACCCTAAAATGTATAAGGTTATTTTTACACTGTGCCCTTTTTATTGTACATGAAAAGTTACTTTGAATGTTACGGACTCACATAGAGAATGTATACCCAATTACAAGACAGGGCCTGATAAAGTATTATTTTTGCATAAATTGAAATTCTTAACGTTTACAGACTTCATAAAAGATAATATGATATGAGAAAAGAAATACCTACTCTATTAATAACGCACAAATTTTGTTTGAGTTTATAATACGCACGTTTTTATTATATCTACAATATTACAAAATACGTGGGCGTGTTCTAATAAATGAGATAGGTAATGAATTCTTAAGCACTTGTACCACTGCGGTATACTTGAAATCAGATGAGCCCAGCTGCAAAATCTCACCAAAAAACACTAAACTCTATCCCCCAATTTTGTAATCTATCGTTTAATTTAATTGTGTTCCTAATGGAAGCAATTTTAAAGGCGTATTCACTTCAAAAGAAAATAAAGCTGTGACTCCCTTTTTAACCTACTAGCGGTAATGGAGCTGGCATGTCTAAAAGTCTAGTTTTTCGGCAAGTTTTTATCATGCGCACTTGATGTGCGGGCAGGTTTTTCCGCAAGTAGGCCGCTGGTGGGCCCTTTTTGCGTGACCCTTGACACGTGTTGCTCGAACTTTTTTAGGTTCTACAACACACCGGTTTCCTCACGATGTTTTCCTTCACCGTTTTGAGAGTACTGGCATAGTGCACATACATTTTTCGACAGAAAAACTCATTGGTACACGAGTGGATTTGAACCCACGACCTTCGGATCGGAAGGCGGGGCCACTACCACTAGACCACCATTGCTCTCTGTCTAAAAGTCTATTAGCTTGATACAAATACGTATAAACAATAAACGAAGCGAAACAATTTATGCCAAAAATAATCGTCGCCCGTAATCGAGCACATTGCAACGAATGGGGGAAGCACGCGTTTAATGTAGCCTTTAGGCCTGTGCAAATCTAGGCGATGGCGATCACCTGAAACGTTGTCAAATATGACAGCATTTGTCATGACACAGATAATTAAAAGTTTGAAGTATTCCTACACAGAGTGGTAACTTTTTTGGTTTTTATGAATACTTTTGTATTTGATTCAACCCTCTTTCTTTACAAGTCAGAGACTATTTTATAACTCCCTCATTAATAACTCCTGACCCTTTTAAGCGGCTCGCTAAAAGTCTCGTGTCACTGTCACGCCAACAAATTTAGATAACGGAGTCAGCGACCCGCTAAGCTAAATGACCGCTATAGGACATTTATAAATAAGTTAAGCCTTGAAATCGCAGCTTATTATGTGCGCAAAGCTTAATGGGAAAGAGATTTTGGTATATGTACCAACTTTTATGAACGTATGACCTTTGGAAAGTCAGAGGAAGCCGTAATGTAAAAACGTGTTCTAAAAGCTTGTACATCGCGAAATATCTTTACGATTCTCGATTTTGTAAGATACTGCTAAAGTGCCTGTATTTCACCGGATATTCGGGTTTTTATATCGATACATAACACACATTTTATGTATAATGCGAGTACGTGATCGTGTTTACAGCCTGTTGTGAGTAGTCAGATTGAACTATATTATTGACTGGCCTCTCAGCTCAGTGGTAGTAGCTCTGCCTTTTGCGTCGTAGGTCGTGGGTTCGATCACCAAGAGCAAATAATTTTTGTGGTGAACACAGATGTTTGTTCTCTGTCTGGGTGTTCTAAATTCTATTCAAAGTATGAACTTACAACAAAAAAATGTTTTCATCTATTATTATCAGCTATCTGCCATTTACAAGCTTTGCTTAGTTTGGGGCTGGATAGTTTTGTGTAAATTGTCCACATTATTATTATTATTTTTTTATTTATTATGTATAATAAATAAGTATCTACTTTCATCAGTCTTCTATATATTTTATAAATAATACAACTAGCTAATGGAACAAGCATCTAGCCTATAACAAAGCATTGCTTCGTAGGTCACGCATGTCAGGAAAGTAAAGCCTTGCCCACATCTAAGCGTTTTGCAGTGGTGATCAGTGAATCGCTGTCAAATATGACAGCGGTATTTAACAGCGTTTCACTGACCGCCACCGCAAAACACTTAGATTTGCGCAAGGCTTAAGAATGTATAGTTTAGTTGCACTATACAGCATTTAAAATATATTGATCTTTTTCATGCCTCAGAAGGCAGGGTAAGGGCGCGTTCACATATAACGTCCGTTTTTACAAGATCCTTTTTAACGGATCCGTCGCTACTGGAGATAGTATTCACACAGCATTTACAGGATCTTTTTTAACGGATCCGTCGCTACTGGAGATAGTATTCACACAGCATTTACAGGATCTTTTTTAACGGATCCGTCGCTACTGGAGATAGTATTCACACAGCATTTACAGGATCTTTTTTAACGGATCCGTCGCTACTGGAGATAGTATTCACACAGCATTTACAGGATCTTTTTTAACGGATCCGTCGCTACTGGAGATAGTATTCACACAGCATTTACAGGATCTTTTTTAACGGATCCGTTGCTACTGGAGTTGTGTTGTATTGGTACTATCGTCGCCTGCGTTTGAGGAAGCCCCGGCGTTATTGGATACATCCATTAAATGGCCGCAAATGGCGGCTGTGTGCAGCACCCCACACCCCACACCCCGCGCACCCCCGCGTGCCAAGCCTCGCGCGGTTTCGATCCGATAAACGGATCAGTATACTGGATCCGGAATACTGTAATAAGGTGTGAACTGGCTCATACAACTACATACGCTAATAACACATACGTTTAAACGGACCTGTAAAACGGATTGTTGATTATTTTAGCGGATCGATATTTTTTACTGGATCCGGAATACTGTATTCTGTGTGAACTCGCTCATACAACTACATACGCCAATAATACATTCGTTTAAACGGACCTGTAAAACGGACGTTATATGTGAACGCGCCCTAAGCTGTTAATCCCAGCTCAGTAAGTCTCTAAAACTCTAAATCTTAAAAACCACTTCAAGCACACTCCAGGCTACTTGGTATTCCAGAATTCAGTTATTTAAATATTATTCCTATTCAATATTGACAACAGTTTTATTTTCAAACCAGATTTTGTGGAATTTAAAGTAGGAAATATTTATACAGAGACTGGTTTTCGAACTGCAACGTGATCGTAATTTAGTTGAGAATTTTTCAAGATTTTGTTATAAGCATTGTTTATATTCAAGAAAGAAGAAAAAAGAAAGAAAGCTTATTTATAAGACTCACCTCAAATGTATAGGTAAATACGTTCTCAATCATATTTTAGGCAAATACTCTCTCAATCATATTATTATTTAGTAGATATTTTTTGTTGTAGTAACTGGTAGATAAGTTTGAAATAAAAATATACAGTAGGTACTTACCTACTCTAAAATGTTTTCAGTTTAGTTTTTATTTTATATACGTAGTACCACCGAAGTTCTTGACTTTCGGGACTATATAAAAAAAAAAATCCAGTTAAGAAAATAAGGTTTTTATAATTTTTTTTTTTCTCATACAAAATAAATCTATGCTCTTTGTATTGCCAGTTTCAGTACCCAATAGGCCTACCACAAGCTCGGTCTGGCTCTGGTTTTGAGTCTGTGGGAGTGTTGACTAGATAAATCCAACGTCAAAACGTCACACACACAGTTTATTACACTGGTAAGCGAGTGCTCACCAGTGGACCAGTGCCGTCTGTGTGAGTACACAGACTCAACAGAGCCAGACAGAGCTTGTGGTAGGCCTGCTGGTTTTATTTCAGTCTGAATCCTGCAGCAAAAGTTTAAAATTGAAAATGAAACTTACCTTCTTAAATTTTAAACCATTTTGACAAATTTCATTGCACATTCACTTTGAAACTTTTTCAATTTATTGCAGGTTTTGCAACTGAATCATATTGTTCCGTTGTTTATACAACAAAGTTTATAGTTTGGAATAGTTTACAGAATTTTGAAACAACACAGCGGTTTCGTATTAAATTTTTTATCATATTTAGGTTATAATATGGTATAAAGAGACCTTTGCGTCTATTTAAAATAATCCACATGATGTCACCCCTGACACTTTTTTGTACTTTTCATATAATTCATTACAAGATACAGGGTGTTCCACGGAATGACACATGGAGTGAAAGTACCTTGAGTTAATATTGTAGATGGAACATTTTACTTCTTCTTATCGTGTCACTGATTCTTTCGAACCAAGTGTGGTGAAAAGATTTTATGTGTGCCTCAAAGTGGCTCCTTTCGTGCACTTGACACATATTTTCAAACTTAAGGTTCTACGATTTGCCGGTTTCCTCAAGATGTTTTCCTTCACCGTTTGAGAGCATAGTGTACATACATTTTTGGGCAGATAAACTCATTGGTACACGACTGGGTTTGAACCCACGACCTTAGGATCGGAAGGCGGGCCGCTACCGCTCCACCACCAGCGCTGTAACGTTTTACTAAAAGAAGCCATTATTTGAATTAAATTGCATTCATACATTTTTTAAACATTGCATAAACTTACAAAATTGCACTGCCCGCTAAATAAACTCTATAACATAAACAAAAACAATTTTAATAGGACCAGTATGCTTCAATAAATCAATCTATATTTCCTTCGTTATTTCGATTGAAATTTGCTTTGTTATACATTTGAATTTCAATGCTGTGGTAGTTGTCGATAAATATTCCGATTCAGTCATTTCAATCGGTCATTTGAATTTCCCTCAAATATTATTGTTTGAGAACGGTTCGTTAGTAATGAATTTGAGTGTTATAAAGGTCGAATGCGTAATAAAAACTCATTTTGGAAAACAAAAAAAAAAGATGTTTATAAGGTCGAATGCATAACAAAAACTCTTTCTAATAAACAAAAAAAAAATCTTTATGAGTGGGTAGAAGTCAACAGTAATCTATACTAACCTATACTTACTAATTTTATAAAAAGGAAAGCATACCATTTTTTGTTTATGTAAGTACCTACCAATAAATATACTCAAAAACTATACTTGATCCCAAAAAGTTACAATAATATCCCTGCACAACACAGGCAAAATCTTTACTACTGACCTACCCCGGCTTTCCACGTGTGTCATTTAGAAAAAAGAAGGTGAAAATTGTAAGGTTACTCTGCCTTTGAGTTTTTCCAGACGTGCGAAGGCGTCGGGTGGATCGAATGTATTTGGCTTATTTATTATCCTCTTTTATACGTTCTAATTTTTTCCATTTAAATACGTTATATTTATAGCCCATGGGATTAGCTTCGGCCGAAGTAAAACAAACAAAACAAAGGAAATAAGTATTTGTTTCCAGAGTTGTCTGTTACTTATAGAACCATTGATAAAATGAATATTCTTTCTTATTTATTTGGTGACCCAGTTTCCGTAATAATAACTTTTATTGTGACCCCTGTGTGAGTTATATCCAAGAATACAGATTCCAGTTAACAGGCTTCATAATGTCTCCTGAATCCTCCGAAGTAAAAACATGATTTTCCTCCTACGTTTCTTTATTATGTTCTACTAGCAGTCAAACCCGGCTTTGTCCGGGTTGAATACATCGTATGTTTACGACATGACTAAAGGTGGTACCTCTAATGGAAGAAAAGGATAGAAACAGATTTCAAAACTTGAGACCAAGGGTTATCTAATAGCCCCTTCCCACCGGTGCCGGTGTGTGATATCGCGCACGGAGGCGGATCAGCTCGCACGACACACCATGGGAACGGTCTCGTGCGCCGAGTTGCGCGGTAGCACAGGAGCCCTTTCTGTGTGCGTTGCCGTGCGTCGTCGTGCGCGGTGCGTGATGATCTGCAGAACCACGCACCGTAGGAAGGCAGCATAACACCACGACGGGGAGTAGATTCCAGTTGCTGGTGTGATGCTGAAAAAAAATGTAGGTACGTACGATTCTACCTATTTGTTTATAAATAAATGTTGATGAATTTTAATTAAAAATATCCATCTGGGCCTTTTTATTGCGCCTACTCTTGTTTTTATCAAGTTAAGTGCTTTTTTAATTCAAGTAGGTATTTCAAGATACTTGAGAGGGTTTTTGTAAACATTTTAGCTTCATTCTTGTATTTTTTTGGGAATCAGTAATTATTGGACTTCGAATTTGTGATCAATTTTCCGATGGGGTCCTTTTGTTTATCATAGTGTTTTTGTAAAGTCCTCAGTATTTATATTTGTATTGTTAGCTTTGTTCGTTTTAAATATACCTAATGCTGTGTGCACAATTAGACATTTTCAATTGAGCCCCTGGCCTAGAATTGAGCCCCAGGGTTTCCTCACATTGTGTACATACATTTTCTGAACAGAAATATCCATAGGTAGGTACACAATTGGATTCGAACCCGTGACCTTAGGATCAGAAGGGGTTACTAGCACTAGGCCACCAGAGCACTGCAGTGCACGTCAGCAATACACCAGTACACATGAATAGTTAATTTTGTTATAATTGTAATTTCAAAACCCGGCCGTAAGACTACTTTTTAAACTGGCAAAATTTTTAAATCCAGAAGCTCGTTTATCTTTATAAACAGCTTGAAACTCACAGAATACGGTCTGGAAGATTGCAAAGTACAAATCCCCAGTCGTCTTGTAATACTCTTAGTAACAGTATTAAACAGCAGAAGTAGAGAACACAAAAGGTGCAGAGCAGCTCGTCGAGCTGTGTTTAGCCTAGCACTTTTTTTTAGCCCAAAATTTTACGTTAAGCACAAATAGTATGATAAATAAACAAATATTATGGACAATCCACACAGCACTATCTAACCTCAAATTAAGCAGAGCTTGTATTATTGGAACCAGATGTGTAGCTGATATAATACTTAAATACATTTTTTTTTGTAAATACATAATTAGAATACAATATAAGACAGAGAACAAACATCTTTGCTCATCACTTATATATTTGTTCTTTGTTCAACATGCGACCTTATTCACGACATTTTTCTTCACCGTTTGAGAGAACTGGCATACCTAGTGCAAATACACTTTGGACAGAAATCAATGGTACACGACTGGATTGAACCCACGACCATAGGGGCAGAAAGCGAGGCTGCTACCACTAGGCCACCAGAGCACTCCGTCAAAGCTTACGATACCTCAATATAAGCTGCCAAAGTCTCTAGAATAGATCTTGTGTCTTTCCCACATATCACACGTCATCGTAACAATAAAAAACATTCGGGAGTTGAAATACCTCCGGTTTTTAATAAATATACTTTCAACAACATAATCAGCTTGCAAAACCATTGCTGGACATTAGGTCTCTTCTATACATTTCCAGGAAGAACTATTTTAAGCCCTTAAACTACTTTAAAACAGTATTTTTGCTCTTCGATTTCTTACCTTTGCACCTATTGTAAATCATTGCACTCAAGTGCAAAGCCTGTTTTATCGACTAGATCCGCTAAAGGATAAAATAAATTGAATTTAAAACATCGTGTTTATAACAATTTGTGTATTCAAAACATAATTCAACCTATTTACTTCTACTTCCATGGTGCCGAACTTAATCATGCAACCTTTTTAAATTTGTTATAAACTCAGACTCGGACCTTCTTGGTGTATTCATTAACGCTTTACGCGCGCCATTTTCTTTTTTGCATTTAGACATTTCCTCGCTGAGGTGGGATGAAAAGTTGCGGGTTGCACTCGAGCGCAAAGATTTTTCACCTCGTGTTCTTTTGAATCCCTCACGAATGTTCAGATCTTTATTTTGAACAATTGAATAATAAAATTGAGCACGCAGTTAAAAAGCAACTTTGCACTCGTGTATAACAAATAACTATTGATTTAGTAACAAAACGTTACTTTGTTTATTACTAGAGACTTATTTAAGTAAAATGTCTGCCCTCTGATGTTCCAAAGATGAGTTTGAGTGACAGTCTCCGCGGAAGGTAATAATTAAATAAGGCACGAGTATAATATACTTTTGATTAAAGATGTTTCCTCCTTCTTAATTAACGGAGTCAAGTTTAATATAATTTACAGAATTCATTAAAGCAGTTAAAATGATGGCAAACATAATGAGCTTATGTGGGTTTTCAAATGGGTACATTTTGAGCCGAAACCTGTCTTGCAATAATGAAAAGCCATATTATTTGGATTTCAACCGCATTAACTTAGATTGTCGCTAATAACTAACAACGTGGCATGGTCTTGGGGACGCTTCGTTCTGGTAATCATTTGGATCAGTTCAGCTATCTCTAGATCGTTGTGAAATAACTTTTGAAATCGCACTGTAGTTGAGGAGTTTATTCATTTCAAACATACAAAAATACAGATCTTTCCTCTTATAATATCTTCTAAGTAATATAGAAATGAAACTACCACAACATAAAGAAGATATTTATTAGTTACTTTCCGTTTTATGTTATCTATAGTGGCGGAATGAAAATGTTCGTCGATTTTCAACTTGATTTGTTCAACGTATCACGATCACATACTACCTTTTGAAAAACACACGTCACAAATTATGTCAAAATGTATCCATGATCAAGGCACTGGTGCAAGCGAAAACCGACTCTAAGGTGACGAATATTTTCATACCGCGAATGTACTAGTCTAAGATCCCTAGAAGAAGGACCTTCACCGAGCTGGTTATTTAATGAAACGTATTTTATATATAATTAAACATGCCAATAAATATATATGGGTTGCCTATCAAATTTCAGTCCAGGATAATTATGATTAATTAATAATTAAAAAAAAAAAAAAAACTTTCCACTGGTTTGTTTATTAAACAAATTCTATACCAATCGAAAGTATAGACCCCAGTATTTTTATTCAATAAACATACCGGTGCAAAATGCTAGTATCGATTTTCCTGTTTATACCTGGCTACCCGAGAGTTGTGACAGGAAAAAAATAGGCAACCTAACGTTTGCATATTCTATGGGGTTTATACTTTCGATTGGTATAGAATTTGTCTAATAAACAAACCGGTGGAAAGTTAAAAAAACATTAATTTTTTTAAAATTATTAATTAATCATATCCTGGACTGAAATTTGATAGGCAACCCATATAGAATATATTTATTGGCATGTTTAATTAAATATAAAATACGTTTCATTAAATAACCAGCTCGGTGAAGGTCCGTCTTCTAGGGATCCTATACTATACGTTACATTAACTCAGCTCGCTGCTCAGGTAAAAGTACTTTGATATAACCCATTTGTAGAAATAACCTCTTCTAAGAAGCTTCATACCTTTTCTTTGAAAGTTATGTATTTCAATCTGTTTGATAGATATTGGATTTAACATACAAATCGTATTTTCTTAACATCTCATGGGAGCTTCAGTGATTCGCTTGCACGTTTTATATTATTCTATGTTATTCCCAATAGATAACTGTCGTTCTATAGAAGCTTTATTTATATTTTACTGATGGAGCTTTTAAATAAGTAAATTTGGATATTCCTCTTCATAATATTAGTATAGAATGTGTGGTTGGACAAGTCATCTGTAGATGTTTCGATAGCAAAGAATCAAGTTTTTTTTTTATAAATTTGAACGTTAAGACCCTTCAAATAATTTTCTATCCAACCAAACAATGAAGACTGTTCTCAAAGAGAAGCAAAGCAGGTTGTAGTGTAACCCTTGACCTACAATAGTAGATTGTTATACAAGGGCAGTAAGTGAGCTTTTGCAGAACAAGATCCTTTTTGGCGCCCGTGCGAGCGCAGCTCGCAAAGGGCGCTAATGGATCGAGTGTACCCGAGATATTTAGATGCCCGAGCGAGCAAAGCGAGCGAGGGCAAATATAGTTCGAGGGTGCAATAGCTACTTATGACCGAGGTAAGCATTCTACTTTACATCATTCATGCGAGGTAAATTTTTAACTAGCTGATGGAACAAACATATGGCCCACCTGATGTTAAGTGGTAACCATTGCCTATAGCAAAGCATTGCCTCGTAGGTCAAGCACGTCAGGAACGTGCCCTACAATGCACTGCCCTACGACCATCAACTTGAGGCATACGGATGTTCAGCCTCACGTGTCAGTGATTTCACCGGCACCCATACCCTTCAACTCGAAACACAGCAATGCTGCTTTTCGGCAGAAATAGGCTTACAATACAACAATAACACAACATTTATACGGGTATGACAAAATGTAATTTTAATTTGAGAAAAATAAACTTACAATAATATTATTAATTTTATTAAAATTAATAGTAAAATATTTGTACCGGTAGGTATCTGCTAAAACAGTCGTAGACGCACACTTATGCACACAACTGTGAGCTACTATATCTTTTCAGTAAAAAGTTTTCATATCATTTTGTAAGAAAAGAGATTGTTTCACCAAGGAGGTTTGCATAGCTCTTGAACTGTAATGAACCATCACCAAGGAGGTTTGCATAGCTCTTGAACTTTAATGAACCATTACGTATCAAGCATAGTGTGACGGTAAAAGTGATTTGAAAATGGAACGCATTTACAATGCACTGGGCTGCACACGCCTACTTACACAGCCTCTTTGCGTTAAAGTAAATCCTATTTACTGAGCATGTATGATGTAAAATAATATTTAGGTGCACTCGACATTCTGGGAAGTGGAAATTTCAAGTGCAACTAAAGCCTTGCGCACATCTTAACGTTCTGCGGTGGCAATCAGTGAAATGCTGTCAAAAATGACAGCTTGTTGTTATAAAATTAATAAATATTTTCTTCAATAATCACAACCATAAATTATCCGGTCAGTCCTGTTTAATATTTTGCCAATAAAGTTTTGTATTATTTTATCGAATAAAATGACAGCTATATTTGAGCTTTTACTGATTGCCACCGCAGAACACTTACATGTGCGCAAGGCTCAACAGGCCTTCTTAGTCTATTCAATGGTCAATTAAGTACAAATAATTCTAGAAATATTACGAATGGTTAAGTAAAAACCATGACGCCAGACATTAAACATTAAAAGTGAGTCGCAGTTGGTGCGCTGTATCGCACACTACTGGTGTCACGGAATCACGGAAGACCAGCGTTATAATAGTGGTGCTCGCTACTATAGCATTGACGGACATTTTTTTTGTCATTTTTACTTGTGTGGCATCAAAATAAAGTACCACAGAAACCTAGGGCCTAAAGTATCGGTTATTCTATAAAAATATTTGAAGCTGCGTGTACTCCGTGCCAGTGTGTTGCATACAAATACTACTCCCAATCTAATTTATTGGTTCCCTGCGCAATAACTCTATCACAGAGCGTGAATTAGCATACGGCTCGATCCGTGTTCAATGTCTGCTATTATCATTTGCATTTTACTTTAAATCCGTTTTTACTGTAACCTTCATTTAAAACGGAGAAGAAAAAAACTGTCATTTTAATGCGTGAATGTGACGCTGAAGATATGCGTAGAAGAACCAAGGTCACCGACATAGCTCTTAGAATTAGTAAGTTGAAATGGCAATGAGCAGGTCATATAGCTCGAAGAACTGACAACCGTTGGGGAATAAAGGTTCTCGAATGGCGACCACGAACCGGAAGACGAAAAGTAGGGTAGAGTAGGACTGACGACATTGTTAAGATCGCAGGAAGTCGGTGGATGGAAAGTACTCAGAATCGTTCTTCCTGGAAATGTGTAGGGGAGGCCTATGTCCAGCAGTGGACTTCTGCAGGCTGATGATGATGATGATGATGTGACGCTGACCGCAAAAAACGCGCCACTGCAATCTACAGATGTACTGCACTGCGATAAGTGAGTTATACGTAAGTCGTGGGTCATCTTCGTGTATTCCAGTAGAAGATTCGTCGCCAGCGTGAGTTATGTAATCGTAATCGCCTATTCGAGCAAACCACGCGTGTGTCAATGACGTCAACTCATGTGTAGCCTCTCCGTGGGCTGCAGTGGAGACAACCACATACCTACCTACATTTATTTATTATTTTATTTATTAACAAAATCCACGGTTTAAATAACATATCTTACAATATAGCTTACATCCAATAACGGATTTACATTTTTCGTGCAAAACAGATAAGAGAAAACGACCATCACTAAACGATCGGTAAATTGCTTACTAAAAAAAATTCATTCATATTACATTAACAAATTTTTTTTTTATTTTTTTTTTCTATACAACTAAGCTGACAAACAAGCATACGGTACACCTGCAATACCAGAGGCATCACAAGCGCGTTGCCCACCCTAAATAAATAAATAAATAAATAAATAAATTAAATTGCATTGTAATATTCCATATTTCCTACCAAGCCCCACAAGGTATGGTATCACGTTTGTTTCCGAGATGTGTGTAGTTGCGAGAACGATATAGAATAATTATAATACACCTTTGTCCTCTGATTTGCATGGCATGGGTCGTAGGAAAGCCGATTACTATAAACGATTGTTGGCGAAACTTTGAAGCCCGAAAGCATTATTATACTCACAAGAGAATATAGAAAGGATATGTTCATGGAATGGTATCATTTTGAATATACGCACGTGCATAATATGTAAGTAAGTATACTAGCTAGTCACACCCTATCAACAAAACAACCTTTCAACCTTCGATTTGCCGAAGTTCATGATGGCGGAATACCTGGAAGGCCCCTCAGTCTTCACCATGCTAAGGGATACTAATATTGTCTCCCAATACCTTATGTAAGAAGAATCGTTATTCCTGGAAATATAAATATCTAATGACTAATACTCAACTGATGATAATGATATTACACTAGTGGACTCCACGAGGCTTTGTTTGAGTTAAGTACGTAAACTTTATACACACTTTGACACCCTTTTTCAACCCTAAATAAAATTTTGAAAAAAATATTCTTTGCAACGGTTGTACGTCGAGTAACCAGCCTACTATTAGGTACACCATGGAATGTAGGGTCCACTGTGCTCTATCGTTTAACGAAGTAGACCCCCTGTAGTTCTTCCTGCCCTTATCCCACTTTATGTGGGGTCGGCACAACATGTTCTCCTCTTCCATTCTCCTCTGTCAACCGTTCTCTCTGTATTCACTTCTTTCTTATCCATGTCATCTTTCACACTGTTCATCCAGCTTTTCTTTGGCCTACTTCTACCCAAATATCCATCTACATTCATACTCAATTCATTCCCTTGTAGTTTCTAACATCAACAAAAAATCTGTGGGTTCCGAAATATGATGAACGGCAATTTTTGGTTAGTAATTTCTCTACGATAATGTATTTCTTTATTTGTTTCTCCTGCCAACGGCATTTTATTGAAATGATTTGCGAAAAGTATATTTTTGCAAATAATTGGCTTTCACTACTTCAAAAAGTTAGTTCGAAAGTTTTCTCCCGTGGGCGTACTCAATTGTGTATTTTTGTATTTTCTTCTAATAAAATAACTTTGATAACTTTGTTCTCAATTGTTTAATGAAGGAATGTCCCACTAGGCTCATGACACAATCGAATAATCTAGAAGAATTTCGTATAAAATAACAATTCCATAAAATAACTTTCATATCGGTAATATATAACTCAACCAACTTTAACTTATTTTAAATTATTCCGATTCATGAATTATTTTTGAACTAAGTTTTATCTCAATTGATTTACCCGTTACGTGTTTGAGTTACAAACTAAACAAAATACAAGAAGGATTATTATTATCAAGGTGAAATATTATTATCAAAAAAAATTTTCAAGTTTTTGTATCAAAATTGTATTTTTATTAATTTCTTTACGGTTATTGCATAATGATTGCCATGGAGAACAGGACGATGACCCACCCAGGCGGTGACTGAACGCAGAGTGTCACTCACGGCGCGCGGGCGCGGATCAAAGGTCAAAATAGGTCAGGCGCCAATGATTCCTTTATCGGTTTTTTCGGGATTTTCATAACAAAACTTAAAAAAAAACATTTCATAAATATTTTTTATTTTATTTGTTGAACCTAATTCCTGAGTATTTGCAGCTAATAATGAATAACCCTGTATAACTGGCCGGTAATAAGGACCACTGTAAAAGCCTATTACAGCTATTTCAGTGTACGTTAATACTTTATTCGCCCATAGTTGTGTAAATTAAGTTTGTATGGAAATCGTACCCCCTTAACAATAAATCTTATTATATCTATGTATGACTATTTGAGTTGGACGGCTTACAAGCCAACAAGGTGAAAAACTGACTGAAATCTCGTTTAAAATTTTCCGAAATGTTATACCGGAATTTCAGTCAGGCTTATGATGATATACAAGGTGTATCTAAATATGTGTACTATGCGAAGGTGGGGGGTTTCAGACCACAATGGTGATCAATTGTGGGGGGGAGAAAATTAAAAATTCCTATTTTCAGTTTCCCATACAAAAATGTTAAATTTCATAATGCCTAAATAAATTGACAACCCTATCCTTTTAACCCCTTGACCCCTTGACCTACTACCTCTGTAGGTCTACTACTACTACCTACTACCTCTGTAGCTGAGTTTAGGGTTGTCACTTTGTATAAAGTCAGCTGTTCATGATGAAACTTCGTTGCAGTTTTTTTCAGAGATACCAATCGAAGTTCGAAAAGTCGTTGAACAAAAGTTGTTCCCCGGGGGGTGGAAATTCACCCCCCTTCAGGATAGTACACATATTTTGGTACTCGTTGTATAGAGGTAGCTTTCATCATCGTCATCATCCTATATCAGTCCATTGCTAGACGTAGGTCTGTCAAATAACCACGTTCCGGATTTTATCCTTCAGAGAGACTCCGAGCACAGCCCTCTCCATAGTCGCTGAGCTCACCTCGCGTCCCTCATTAACGCAAAAATAAGCATTATTATTTTTACATTTATAATTTACCCACCAGAGCTAGTCGTTCTTAAAAAAGGTTACAATATTCATCTTAATTTCGTTTAACTCCTGGTAAGTAATAAAACTGAGCGTGCTTGGAATAGGAATAAAAACATTAGAAGCTTTTCTCCCTAATAAGAGCCTTTTCAAGGACTTCAAATATTTAGCAAGGAATATTTAAAATCCTGTGGGAATCCGGGAGCATTTATGGCGTGGCACTTTACTTGTGCAAATATGTGTATGTGAGGTCGCATTCAAATGAAATTTAGGACGTTGAGCTCTTAATGGATAGCCAGGAGGGAGACTTGAATTGATTAAATGCTTATAAGTGCTTAAAGTGCCATGAATTTGTTATGAAGCTCGGGCCCGTTTGGATAACGTGAGGTATTGAGTTTGGTGAACTGAAGCTGAAGTGGTAGTAGGCCGGGCATGTTTGTTGTAGAACAGACAATCGTTGGAGCAAACGAATACTAGATGCTCACTATGTATGCAGCATTAGCATTGTGTACATAATTTTTTCGAGAAAAACTCATTGGTACACGACTGGATTTGAACCCACGACCTTTGATCGGAAGGCGGGCCGCTACCACTAGACCACCAGTGCTTTCAAACGGTGAAGGTAAACATCGTCAGGAAACCCGCGCCTTATTCAGCTCCACAGGTATTGACCATGTCTTTCCTGTAGATTAGGCCGACTAAGCTGTCAGGTTGCTGTAGGTGCTCGGCAAGCCTATTTCATCTAAAATCGTGTCACAGGCACTTTAGCGTCCCGCAAGTAGGGCTTGAGTATGGGGCCTTTCCATCCACCGTCTGCATCGATCCATCTGGTGGGTGGCTGGGCGCCCTACGTTCCGACGTCCGGTTCGTGCTCAAAAAATCGACTCATAAATTTAAATGACGAAATTATGCGATGAAAAACATAAACAATACTAATTAAATAAAAATAACCCTATAAACAATACGCGTGCGTCGACACTCAAATACAAAAATAACCAGTGAAATTAGATCCATCTTTGCCATTCTGCACTGAACTTTCGTATAGTACCTAAAAAAAGGTGAGTAAACACAGAGGTCTGGCTATAGTGGTGTGCAGACGAGCCACGTTGATATCGAGGCACTTAAATGGCGTGGAAATATCAACGAGCATAAAAAAGACTCTCGATTCCTGATAAAAAGTCTGAATGCTGAAATCTGTAACTGAAAAGTTTGTAGAGAAATAATTACGTTTGAGTTTCAACAACTACTTATACTTTTTATACCTCGTTTTCCACGTGCTACTAACCCAACCGTAAACATTCTTCAACTCTCAATACACAAGCTAACAAGCTTACGAGTGGGTTTCATCTGACGTCATTTTTACGTGCCACGTTAAAGCTTAATATTATTTAATGAACCTAGTAGTTTCGAACCTTCTAAAATGGGAACAAAAAAGGGGAGAATGGGACAAGGTTAGAAAAAAAAACCTCTTAGAATATTTATATTTATTACGAAAATGATGCTTCACCTTAATCAATGATGATGCTGTTTCTATTTTCTGTAAAAATCTGAAAAAATAGGTATTTTAATTTAGTTCTCCTCCACTATCACACTCATCTCCCTTCCACTATAGGACTAGCAGACGCACGGCTCAGTACCATCCATACCTGGTTAGCATACCACCCATTCGCACTAAGCGTTTTAGCTCCACCTTCATTATGCGAACCTCCAGGGAATGGAACTCATTGCCAACGGCTGTTTTTCCTGACAACTACAATCTGGGCCTCTTCAAGGCAAGAGTGAATAGGTGTCTTCTAGACCATCCTGCTTCATCGTCGGCTACATCGTCGCTTACCATCAGGTGAGATTGTAGCCAAAGGATGTTCTATTTTATGTAAAAAAAAAAAAAAAAAAAGTTGATAACACTGTATTTTACCCAAAATCGTAGAACAAGACTGAACTTAATAAAGTATAATGGGCGGTCTTATCACTGAAATCGATTTCCTTCAAGCATCCATGGGATGGAAAGTAGTTAAACAGAGTATTGATATATATTTTTTACTTTTTACTCCGTAACAAATTGACTCATAAGTGCCAAGTTATGCGATAACAAAATAAATAAAATAATAACAAACCTTCAAAAAAAAATTCAAGCGAATTAAGAACCTCTTTTTTTTGAGTCAGCTAAAAATAACTTATTGCCATGCAGGTGTTCTTCCAGCAAGGTGGGGCGACGATCTTTGAATTGTAGCTGGCAAGAACCGAAGGAGAAAAGCCGAAGACCGGGCTCAGTGGCGCGTCTTAGGAGAGACCTACGTCCAGCAGACTAGGACTGATATAGGTTGATGATGATGATGATGCAGGGGAAGCCACTAAGCTTAGTAAAGGTATCAAGGTCAGCCAGAGCCAAGTTATGTGTGCTCGATTTTATCGGTAGACCTCTATTACCGACTTTGCCCACCTTCGCGCTGATACCGTAAGATAAATCCCCAACTTCCGATGTCCTAAGTTTGGATTAATCGGCCCATGAATCTGGCGCGTGACTAGATGCGATGGTAATCGTGGCGGCTATGAATCGTACCTTGCCAATATCCCCTTGAATTCCAGTAGGCCTACCGCAAACTCTGTCTGGCTCTGTCTCTGGCTCTGAGTTTTGAGTCTGGGTGAGTGCTGTCTAAATCAAAAAAGCTCTAAAAGCTCATAGTACACTGGTGAGCACTCACACAGACTTAAACCAGAGCCAGAGACAGAACCTGATCTGTCAGGCTCTGTCAATGGCTCTGGTTTAAGTGTGCTTGTGGTAGGTCTGTTTCGGAAATTATTTATCTCTGTCACGGTGGGTGTTTGACAAACCAGAGTGTTTTATTAATTAATAAGGTAGGTACCGTATAGGTTTAGGTATTTCTTTACAATTACAGGAAGTGTAGACATTGAAGTATATTTTGAACGTGGCTTTAGTTATAATTTGTTACAAACAGTTGTGATCTAATAATTTAACTAAAAAGAAAAGCAAAATTTATCGACGCTGTTTGTGATATTTTCAAAAGTGGCAGAAAAACTATGTGGATTGTGTGCCAGATCTATCACTCCAATACCAGCCTTAAATTACTGGACATAAGATCTTACAGACCACTGCACATTGTTTCATCATAGGAAAACTTCTTTCCGCTTCTTTCTATTCAATAATGGCTAACTTTCTAAATAGGTCATGCATAAGGCTGAATTAGGCTAAGTACCTACCTACCTTATTCTCTTCATAAAAACTGGTTAGAAATACTATTTTGATGGAAAAGCTAGGTTGTTTATTAGGTAGCACAAAAAAGCACTTTGCATCGCCATCCTCACACGGTCTTTTATTACTTTCCAACCAGTTACGTCACACACTTTCAGAAGCAGATGATTACTTAGGGAGGATTTTTCTACTATCCTCTTTGGGTAAGCTCCCTTCATCCTTAGCCCTTTTGGTCCATTATTTGGTGCAGTGAGCATAACCGCAGCAAGGTACTCACGGTTTAAGGCCTGCGCACATCTAGGCGATGCCGATGGCGATCAGCTGAAACACTGTAAAATATGATAGCGATATTTGACAGCGTTTCAGCTGATCGCTGTCACCATCGCCTAGATGAGCGCAGGCCTTTAGGTGTATTACAACATCCTCGAAAAACTTGACCCTGACATTAAAACAAAAACATGCGAATATAAACAATCAACGATCAAAACATCAGGCTATAGCGTCAACGATCTCACTTGACCTACCAATATCTAATCAGCTTTTATCGTGACGCGGTTTTATTATCAGCCAGTTTTATTACGTAGGTCTTGGTAGGTACTTTTGCGTCAAAACTGCTATCGGTATTTTGGAGAACTCATAAGCATCCAGCTCATCCCTCCATCTTATGCCAGGCCTGTCGCGACGCTGCCTCGCTGTGTCAGGGCACCACTCGGTAGTGGTTTTGGCCCACAGGTCGTCTGGCATACGGAAGACGTGGCCGGCCCAGTCCCATTTTAGCGGCTTTATCGCCCACGTCAGTAATTTTCGTTTTGGAGCACAGGAATAGTGTTACGGGCGCGATCTGTCCGGGTAGTTCCTAAGATTGAGCGGGACTGGCAACTTAAAGCAGAAGATTGTAGTGACTAGCAAAATGGGGGGAGGCCTTTGCCTAACAGTGGGACACTACAAGCTAGTATAGTGAAAGTAATCACAAACTCAGGTCACCGACTTAACAAGGATTTAGCAAGTGTAAGTGGCGGTTGCTGCGAGATAGATCGAAGAACTGACGGCTTATAGAAGGTTACAAACTGGAAATCCAGCGTAAGGCGGCCTTTTTTAGGATGGGAAAATGATGAGGTAAAGTTTGTTAGGAGCCGCTAAGTGTTTTGTTCATTAGATCGATCGATCGGAAAATCGATTAACATATTCAGATGTGATCGAGCGTCTTACAGCTGAAACATGCATACCCCATACCTACTATCTGTAGGGGTAGGTAAATAGTATAAATTCTGTGCGGACTGAAACACAAACCAAACAAGTCAAAGCAAAAGGTAAAAAAAATTGTTTGGCCTTCTGTTCTATCATAGGCCAGTACCATTATAGGCCTGAAGAATTCCACTGCTGGACATAGGCACCTCCTACACTTGAAATAACTCATAGACTCCAGATTTCCTCTACGTAAAACGCATGTAGGTATGGCTTGCGTTTTGATTGAGGCGAAGTATTTCCGTCATTATTGTAGGTACCTAAGCATCAATAAAAAACAGGCCTTTGCATCTATTTTAGATGATTTATATAGCATCAGGAGCAATAGCTGATTACTCATGCCCCTACTTACGGGACGCTATAGTTTCTGGGACAGGACTTTAGATGGAATAGGCTTGCCCAGCACCTATACCATCCTGACAGCTTAGGCGGCCTAATCCACAGGAAAGACATGGTCAATACGTGCGATGCTGCCTAAGCCGCAGGTTTCTTCACGATGTTTTCCTTCACCGTTAAGCGTCAATAATATATTAACTATTCAATACTAATTAAATAATAATTGTTTACAATAAACCGTTATTTGAGATGGTCTTATAAACAGAGTTTCTTTATAGCAATTCAATGAATGCTTCGTACTATTTCCGACTTTTACTTATCGTAAGTTCAAGGGTTCTAGTGTTTTGGACATTTGAATATTATAGGAAATTTTCGGACGGTTTATGTGTCAATGGGTTATCATAGTAAACATTCTGCGTGACAAAGAGTATAACCTTTTGAAATATCAAGATTATTTTTATCGTGTCACTGATTCTTTGAACCAAGTGTGGTGAAAGGATTTTAAGCCTCAAAGAGGGTCCTTTCGTGCACTTGACATATATTTTCGATCTTTGAAGGTTCTACGAAATACCGGTTTCCTCACGATGTTTTCCTTCACCGTTTGAGGGCACTGGCATAAAGTACATTCATTTTTGGACAGAAAAACTCATTGGTACACGACTGGATCCGTTATGGACCGTTACCACTAGGCTGCCAGCGATATCAAGATGATTTCACGATATTATGTCACCAGTGACCTAAAGGCCTGCGCACATCTAAGCGATGGCGATCAATGAAACGCTGTAAAATATCGCCGTCATATTTAACAGCGTTTCTGATCACCATTGCAGATTACTTAGATATGCACAAGGCTTAACTGCTAAGACCAAGCAAGATAGGTTTGATTCCCATAGTGAGACATCTGACATATTCTATTTTATCAAGCTTCATCTTCTTCGTTTCTTAGTTCTCACTCTCTCTGCTTGATAGTAAGAATTAATGATGTGCAAAGAGACCGCGTAAGATGGCATTTGCAACACAATGTAAATGTTTATTTAGAACGTTCCATTTTCAAATATTATAGTTAGCCATCCATGGTTTTTAGTGGAAGTAGTCTCTTCTTCTTTTTTTGCTAAAAAGCACAGACTAAAAATACATAAACATAGACATTAGACAATCTTATTAAGACGCTGAACTGATAACTGCCTGATTGGTCTATTAGGTCTGCACAGGTCAAAAGATCGTGCAATCGAAATCTGGGTGCTCAGGTCGTGTAAATTTTCCACACAATTCATTGTTTTCATTTTCGATTTCGTACTTACCTACTTACTCATTAGTAATGAGTAAGTAGGTAAGTACGAAATCGAAAATGATTACCTATCACATAAAATATAAAATCATTACCTATCACATACATAAATACTGATAGATTTTTTTTTTGTTATTTGGTAAATAAGCACGTACCTAGATACCTACCCATCTTATCCTTTCTATTGGTATAATATATAGGTTTTAGTTTATTTTTATCAGTATAGCGTTTTTGACGTGGCAACGTCTTAAAATTTGATGGAGCCGGCTGCACGCACGAAAAACATGACTCATGCGGCGTTACCTCGCTCTGAGGCATTCCATTTAAGGCTTGAAGTGCAAGCGAGAGCGCGGAACGAGCGACAAAGAGGCACAATTTGGCCTCCGCGTTCGGCAGCGTTCGACATCTGTGTATTTTCTTATGACGTTGTCACGTTCAACTATCGTCAGTAAACTGACTTAACAGACAAGTGATTTTTTTTGTACTTAGGTAGGTACTCAAAATGTTCCTCGTTTGAGGTGTGCGATATAAACCTATTTCTTTCTCTCTTTTTTATCATGCATGTTCAAAATGTAACAGACAGAGAGAAGTAACAGATATGAGATTTCTTTTTCGTCAGACACTAGAAGTAGCCTAAAAGAAACCACAACATAAAAATAGTCAATCATATTGATGTAGGTAGTACTCTGTTAATTTTATCAATAGATTATAGAGTATTTAGATTAGAAGTGTTTTGAAATTTTGGACTGGTGGATGCAAAGTCCACAGGCCACTCCGGAAAACTATGTCTGAGAAATATTGCAAAACTAGCAACGCGCCCCGGCTACGTACGCGTGGTAATCAAATACAATGACTTTTCTGACATTTTTCACCTATTTTTTTCTAAATGACTCCCTTGCAAAGCCAGGGTGGGTCACTAGTTGTCACTGGGTTCTTCAAAAAGGGCGTTTTGAAAGTTTTAAAGGGTCGGCAACGCGCTTGTGATGCCTCTGGTATTGCAGGTGTCCATAGGCTACGGTAACCGCTTCCCATCAGGTGGGCCGTATGCTTGTTTGTCAACTTAGTTGTATAAAAAAAAAAAAAAAAACTAGTATACAACGTGTATCAAAATATGTGTACTATCCTGAAGGGGGGTGAATTTCCACCCCCCGGGGAACAACTTTTGTTCAACGACTTTTCGAACTTCGATTGGTATCTCTGAAAAAAACTGCAACGAAGTTTCAACATGAACAGCTGACTTTATACAAAGTGACAACCCTAAACTCAGCTACAGAGGTAGTAGGTAGTAGTAGTAGACCTACAGAGGTAGTAGGTCAAGGGGTCAAGGGGTTACAAGGATAGGGTTGTCAATTTATTTAGGCATTATGAAATTAAATATTTTTGTATGGGAAACTGAAAATAGGAATTTTTAATTATCTCCCCCCCACAACTGATCACCATTGTGGTCTGAAACCCCCCACCTTCGCATAGTACACATATTTAGATACACCTTGTATACTTAATATAGCCTCATTGTTACTCAGGGATAATGTAGGTAGCATTCTAATGGTAAAATATTTCTTGAAATCGGTCTAAGAGTTTGATCATTAAGCCTCGCGGTCATCTAAGCGATCTGCGACGGCGATCAGTGAAACGCTGTCAACTAGGACCGCGATAATTGATATCGTTTCACTGATCGCCATCGTCATCGTCTGGATGTGCGCAGGCCTTTACAAAAATACAAATCTTTCCTCTGTATAAATATTGTGTCGATTAGATTATGATAACATGAAGCATTTTTGTATTGAGTTCAACGCGAATGAACTATAGACCTATTTATTACTTGTTTCAATAAGAGGAAATTCTGTTGAGTGATGACAAACTGCTAGGTAAGTAATATAATTATTGTGCACTCAAATTTCCAGTCACCCCGTGAATGAGTGATCACGGCGTGATCCCGGTTTCACGCGGGCGGCTAGTGATGGGCTAAGTGCAGTACACGCCACCTGACTGTGCACTGCATATAGCCTACCTAAAATTTAGAATATATTTTAAATAGTGTTAAAGTCATTTTTTATATACAAATCATTTATTATTGGGTTAGAATCAAAATGTTGATAAAAAACACAATTCATAAGTGTGAGTGGATAATATATTATATAAAAAATATGATGAATATATTATTTATTGATTAGTGTAATAAAAATCAATAAATATTGTGGGCAATCCTCGCAACACTATTTAATTTAGCCCAAAATTAAGAAAAGCTTGTAGTATGGATAGCTAAAAATAATACTCATGTTTTTCTTGTAAATACACTAATACGTATTACTTAGCACACAATATAACAAACCACACAAATATTTGTTATCGGTGGGGATCGAACCTACGACATACAGCGCAGAAGGCAGAGCTAACTTGGTAGCTCTGCCATACCAAGTGAGCTAAAAAGCCAGTCAATAACTGACGCGGATGTATTTATCGGTAAATGGAAAAATTTGCCCTTACTAGAATAGATAATTTAATTTATCTATTAAATTATCTACACAGTCACAAAAAGAGACGCTTACTGTAATCATTAAATTGCGTCAGAATTACCTATCAGCTAATAAAGGGTGTAGGTATTTCCTGTCAGACTGCATGTGACCACGCCTGAGCAGCTGTTCAAATCGGTTGTCTGTAAAGTCGGTTTACTGACGATAGTTGAACGTGATAACGTCATAAGAAAATACTGATGGAATGGTTGCATTTTTTAAAAGAATTTTAATTAATATTTGTGACTCGCGGACTCGCGGACTCGGACTCGGACTCGGACTCGAACTCTCGGACCCGGACCCGGAACCCGACCGAACCCTTACCCTTACCCTCATTTACCCTTACCCTCATTTACCCTTACCCATTACCCGACCCGGAACGACGAAACGACGTAACGACGCATGATGAGTCATGTTTTTTCGTGCGTGCAGCCGGCTCCATCGATTTATAAGACGTTATCACGTCAAAAATGATGTCAACCAGTTTAACTTTCACCCCATTTAAACTTTCAGTACATAACAGGATTTTGTAGGTAAAACTCCAGAAATTACGATTTTTTGACAGTTCTCCATTGGAAAATGACTTTAGTCTCTAGGGTGTTATTAATAATCCTGGCGCAACACTGGAGTAGTTAAATCGTGTTTTGTCACATTTGTTCGAGTTGACAATTGCATGTCAATACAAGAGACAAAACACGGATCAACTAGTCCAACGCTACGCTAGGATTATTAATAAGACCCTGAGTATAATGTCACATAGGGCACACGTGCGTGGTCCTATAATGAGGGCTTAGTTCCCTTCATTTTTTTTAAAAAAGCATGTTTTTGAAGAAGCCCACTGCTGGACAAAAACCTCCCCTTCGTCCAAAACTTTCGTCAGTTTATTGGGAGGGTGGGCGTCCTGCGTTTTGTTTTCCGAACATATTTTTTTCGAACAGAAAAATCTATAGGTACACGACTGAATTTGAAATGATATTTTTTTAATTCAGAAGTTTATAAACCTACTTAAGGTGGGTTAAACCATCTGACGAAAACGCCTCTGCGTCATATAAACAATTCAATTAGGTCAAATTCGACTGGCCTCTAGCTCAGTTGGTAATAGCTCTGCCTTCTGCGCCGTGGGTCGTGGGTTCGATCCCCACCGAGAACAAATATTTGTGTGGTGAACATAAATGTTTGTTCTCTGTCTGGGTGTTATATTGTATTCTAAGTATGTATTTACAAAAAAAAAATGTATTCAAGTATTATATCAGCTATCCGGTTCCCATATTACAAGCTCTGCTTAGTTTGGGGCTGGGTAGTGTTGTGTGAATTGTCCACAATATTTATTTATTTATTTATTTATAGGTACTTCTCGTAAACAACGTTATATGTTATTTTTTCTGACTGATAACGTTACTTTAATTGGGTTGGAATTACCAACCAACAAATCAGGCTATTCACCAAGTTAAATAATAATTAAAGAAATCTTTAAATTTATCAAAAAAAACAAAACAAACAGAATAAGAAACAAAATAACATTTAATCCCCACAAGTTATTTGTACTTACACACTTTTGTTGTTTTGTGCACTTGCACGAAAGGAGCCTCTTTGAGGTCACTTATTCCTTTCACCACACTAATGGCTCGAAAGAACTAGTGAAACAAAAAGGAGTAAGTATATTAAGCTCCGATCAGAGGTCAGAGTATATCAGAGGTATCTAATGGGAAGCTGACCTGTAAAGTTTTTATAGATTTGTAATATGAAAGTTTCCAGATTTGTGTGTGAAAAGGTAAAAATACATCTGCTTTGCTATATACTAGTACCTATACCCTGAAACTATTGCTAGCGCTGTCAGATTTACCTATTTTACAACTGTCTACTTAAAACTACTTTTAGAACTCGTAAGTTGATGTCTAACTTTCAATAACGGCTTAGCGGTGAACATTAATTTTTATCGGTAAGTGCATCATGCGTCAAGTTAGTAAAGTTTTAAAGAAAGGAAGTACAATAGAGAAAGTTTAAAAATAGATGAAGAGTATCACATTTTTATTTGTACATCATCGTTGTCTCTGCTAAAATCACATTCATTCTCGGAATCACTGGTTTCAAATCACAACTTATAAGACTAAACTAGCCTAAGATCACAGTTCGGTAATATGGTAAGTGCTTCTAAGCGTATCTTTCCCGCACTTTCGCGAACATTTCTGCGGAGTCCACCTTGTTGGGACCTGTGTTGCTCCCGAAGTATGTCATCTTCGTGGTCTTCACTAGTCCCTTATCCGCTGACTTCCTCCAGTAGACCGTCTGAACAGCATGCCTGCCGGCGATGTAGCGTGTGGCACTGCCGATCAGCTGTTTCTTGTCCATTTTTGTTTGGTTTCTGTTACTGGTCGGAGTTCTCGCAAGATGTTACTCGGTCAGGAGTTTGAATGTGTTTGATGGTAAACACGGAGCGAGCGCTGTATTTATACTCGCGAACACGTGCGGTACTCAATGAGTGATAGATATAGGATAATTCACGCGGCGAGCAAACCTTTATTTTATGTGGTGGAAAATTTTAAAACATCGTATCTAAACACTCGTATTTACGATCCAGTGTAAGATGGTGGGAATACTGCTTTTTTACGACGAAGATTTTTGTTTTTAGAAGGTTATTTTTTATGATAAAAAGTGCCCGACATCTCCACCTGATGATTAATACCTTTTTTATTGGCACATCAAATTTCTAAAACAGCTCTTTGTTCATAAAATCGTCTTCCTTAACTTAGGTAGCTACGGCTTTGGTTGCATAGGTCGTTTTTTCTAACATAAATATGACAATTTCCTAACCTTCTAATTTTTATGTAAATCGAGCGTGATTGAGCTACAATCATCAAAATATTCCAACATTCAAACTCGTTATTATAATAATATGATTATAATGAAAAAAATAGGCCCAGACATTCACTGATGCGTGTTTACTAAAAGTTTTCCATGCCTGATAGGAGTACCTAGTACGTGGTTGTTTGTTTGTAGGTATACGTACAAACAAACTACACTTTGCACTATGCGCGCGCGTGCCATGCATAACGGAACATACTAACTTGTACATCATCTATGACTTATGTATATGATACAAGTATCGTTTTAAACTGATGATAATAAACAGATGGGACACCAATAAAAGTTGCTTGTAGGTAATGTACTGAAACTAGACAAGGAGAGTAAATATGGAGTAATTAAAGAAGATTTGTCTTTTGCTAAACTTGAGAAACTGTACAAATATTAAAATAATCCCTTTGTCTATTTGTTAGTTAGACTTTTAGATTAAATCTAATTTACAAATCCTATAGAAGCAAAATGGCTTTGAGAGACCTTTGTAAACTCGTAAAACCTAAGTCACAAAACGTATTAAAGACGTAGTATCGAATATGGACGTTAAAAATGACCCTTTTTAAATTAAATTTTTAATATCGCAAGAAATTATATCTTGTCGCAAAAATTTTCAGGTGTTTCAAAAGAGTTATATCAAAGTGACAAAGTTAATTTTACTGCCCTTTTTTGTGCTTCCCTTATCGTATAATACCATTGGTAGTTGGTATTGGTACCATTATTTACTTCATCATCATCAGCCTGAAGAAGTCCACTGCTGGACATAGGCCTCCCCTACACATTTCCAGGAAGAACGATTCTGAGCTTCTTCCATCCACTAACTTTTTTTTTGCTTATGTAACTTTCTGATGAAACAAGCATATGGCCCACCTGATGTTAAGTGGTAACCATCGCCTAAAACAAAGCAATACCTCGTAGGTCACACACGTCAGGAACGTGCCCTACGATGCACTGCCCAGCGTCCATAAACTGGAGGCATACAGATATTCAGCCTTACGTGCCAGTAATTTCACCGGCACCAACACCTTTCAAACCGAAACACAGCAATGCTGCTTCACGGCAGATATTAAGCATGGTGGTAGAACTTCCCCGGACGAGCCCTTCTCAAAGAGCTCTACTACTACTACTAAAACTACTGACTTCCCGCGATCTTAACAACTACTATTATGCTTATGCATGGAAAAAAGGGCTTGCCGCTATTTACATTACGTCAATTGTACTCTGAACCACGATCTAGGTTACAGTTACGATAAGCAGTTATTGAGTTACAATGTTGAGGTCGGACATTGCCCGCGATCACGTTACATTGCGCGCTGAATATGGCATTACTGTTTATTCTCCAAGGGGAACCATCAATGTGAAAGCTACATTGTTATGCAATAAAGGACACAGAATGAAATATACATACTAAAGAGCCAGGGGTACAAATTCTTATGCAGTTGGCACATATTTCTAATTGTCTTCTAATAATAAATAAAGCAATACAGGGTCAACGATCCGTTATTTTTAACCGACTTCCAATCAAAAAGGAGGAGGTTCTCAATTCGGTTGTATTTTTTTTTATTTTTTTTTTGTTACCGCATAAATTCGTCATTTGGGAGCCGATTTAAAAAAATATTTTTTTATCTGAAAGGTACTGCTTCCAGATTGGTCCCATTTTAATTTTAATAAAATCGGTTTTGCCATTTTTTTTTAAATAATTTTTTTAATGTTTGTAACTGCATGCCTCCGTCTTTTATGAACCGATTTAGAAAACTATTTTTTTATTTGGAAGGTTATTCTTACGTCCAGATTGTCCCAAACAAATTTGATTAAAATTGGTTTAGCCGTTTGACAATGAAGTCGGTTTCTCAAGTTTTTTAAACTTATAATTATTGTGTATTAGTTTGGTCTGGTTGTTGCTACACCGTAGCATGCTACGACGTAGCCGGGACGAGACGTATTGGAGATTTTAGGAATATACTTACCGCTTTTTAGGGTTCCGTAGCCAAATGGCAAAAACGGAACCCTTATAGATTCGTCATGTCTGTCTGTCTGTCTGTCCGACCGTGTCACTGCCATTTTTCTCCAAAACCATAAGAGCTACACTGATGAAACTTGGCGAGTAGATGTATTCTGTAGACCGCATTAAGATTTTTACACAAAAATAGAAAAAAAACTATGAATTTTGGGGGTCCCCATACTTCAAACTTCCAACTCAAAAAAATTTTTTTCGTCGAACCCATACGTGTGAGGTATCTATGAATAGGTCTTCAAAAATGATGTTGAGGTTTCTAATATCGCTTTTTTCTAAACTGAATAGTTTGCGCGAGAGACACTTCCAAAGTTGAAAAAAGTTGGTCCCCCCCCCTCTAACTTCTAAAATAAGGGAATGATAAAACTAAAAAAAATATATGTTGTACATTACTATGCAAACTTTCAACAATATTTGGTTTGAACGAGATCTAGCCAGTAGTTTTTTTTTTATACGTCATAAATCGTAAACCGCAATTTACCTTTCGACGAACTACAAGAACCTGTTTTCTGTTTATTTTCTGTATATTATGTTACTTGATGCTACGGAACCCTTCATGGGCGAGTCCGACTCGCACTTGGCTGCTTTTTTATTTTGCTATTTTGATTTTGACGACAACTTTTTAAAGCCGTACAATTATTAGATGTTTTACCCTCTTTTACCGACTAATTTGAAGAGGTGTTGGCCATGCCTAGCCTCATGAACCTAGACCTACAACCAAAATCTTTTTCTTCCTTCTTTTTTATTGCCTGCAGGGCTACCACGAGCTCCTTAAGGTTATGGCTATGGCTGTCAAATTGTGTATAGATAGGCTGACCCACACATTCATTTTCTTCTTGGGTTTGAATGTGTTGACACTGTTGACACAATTTTGACAGCCATAACCATAACCATATGAAGCTCATGGTAGGCCAGCTGGAAGTAATTCATAATCTTACAGCTATACAAAAAAAAACTGAAATAAACAAGCTATTTAAACGCTTATCCGTACTTTTGACTAATAGGTAACATTTTGTTGAAGAATGATTTTCGTAATACAAAGTTTTTTATCAATTTGTTCAGGAAATGTTTGTTATTGCTATGATACTCGAATGTTTTGTAACCTTTGTACCCAGATAAATGAAGCTACGCACAAACAAAAAATAAATCTAACACAGGTACCATAAACCTGTTTGTTTTATTTCCTACCTACTCATATCTTTACCTAGACAGTTTATGAATTTACTTGCATTAGGTATACATTACGTCAATTGTAGGAATTTACTAGAACATGGTCTCACAACTTAGTTTGAAACATCATAATCTTCAAAACCAGCCAGCACTCTCAAAACGGTGAAGGAAAACATCGTGAGGAAACCGGCATGTCGTAGAACCTAAAAAATTTCGAGCAACACGTGTCAAGCGTCACGCAAAAGTACAGTTCAAACAAAATACCTAATATGTTTCCATAAAGCTCTGAAAACTGTGAAACAACTTTTCACTCGCACACTTTGATTTTTTGAAAGATAAAATAAAAAAATATTTTTTTTTTTTTTTTTTATAAATCAATGAACTTATGTATCGAATAATCATCGAATATTATATTATGTGTGGAGACCACGTTAAGGTAAGCGTAGTGTAGGACGCCCTCCGGCAAGGTTGGGCGACGATCTGCGAAATGTATCTGGCAAGCACTGGAGGAGAAGAGCCGAAGACCGGCCTCAGTGGCACGTCTTGGGAGTGACCTACGTCCAGCAGTGGACTGATATAGGTTGATGATGTATCGAAAATTGCGAACAACTATCTTGTGGCTTAGCAAAATAAAAATTGCCGTAGAAGTAGATTGTTACAAAATATTTGACGTTTTCTACTTAAAAGTTAACCCAAGCACAAATACCTTAGACAAACAACTAATCAGTCGGACTAATCCATCTAATTCTAACGTAATAAAGCGTATATTATCATCATTCTGTTCCAAGACATTTGTAATCTTTACTACATCCGGTAGCATCTGGTGTAAACTAGACAAGTCTAATCTGATATACGCTGAAGTTCAGCCAGGGGCTTGAACTCAGGCCCCCATTACTGGAGATTATCAAGATGGGGCTCCTTTAGGGGACGATCTAAGCAATGCTTGGCAAATAACATACTACCACACTGGAACTTCACTGTATATACCCGACTATACCGACTATACGATATATAACTTATAACCGACTTCCAATCAAGAAGGAGGAGGTTCTCAATTCGGTTGTATTTTTTTATGTTTGTTACCGCATAACTTCGTCATTAGTGAGCCGTTTTGAAAAAAAAAATATCTGAAAGGTACTGCTTCCAGATTGGTCCCATTTTATTTTATTAAAATCGGTGTTGCCATTTTTTTTTAAATATTTTTTTTAATGTATGCCTCCGTCATTTATGAACCGATTTAGAAAATTATTTTTTTATTTGGAAGGTTTTTCTTACGTCCAGATTGACCCAAACAAATTTCATTAAAATCGGTTTAGCCGTTTGGCAATGAAGTCGGTTTCTCTAGTTTTTTAAACTTATAATTATTTTTGTAAAAGGAACATAAGAAAAACGGTAGGAACCGATGAACCAAGCCGTAGTTTGTTGCCTGTTCTTTCTAGGCTTGGTCGCGTGAGACTGGCACCTAGACTCACCCAGTTTTAAGACGTTTCAAAGTGTTCTTTGTGATACTATTGAATAAATACATATTTGACGTTAGAATAATATTTAATTTACGAAAGAACACTCCAATGTGGTAGTCTGGGGTCGGATTAGGTTAGAATCAAGGTCAAGGTCAAAATACGGCAACTGACACTGTGTGAAGAGGACGCGTTAAATAATAAAAAAAATGGCGATCTTTGGAGACCTGATCATCTGTCGTGCTACAATTACTTTTGAACCAGAATGGTGAATGGAAACGTGCGCTTTAAAGAGGTTGGAGTATACAACCTGTTTTCATCAAATACTTTTCCAACAAGTTTTCATCTTGGTGTTTGGGTTTTTTTTATACCCATCTCATAGTTCGCCTCCTTGGCAAGACGTAACGTATAATGCCTTTATAATGCCCACACTCCCGATGGACCGACGACATCGATAAAATCGTAGGAAGTCGGTGGATGGCGAGGGCTCCGAATCATTCTTCCTGGAAATGTATAGCAGGCTTAGGTTCAGTAGCGGACTTCTTCAGGTTGATGATGATGATTTCTTCTTCTCATCATTTCTTTGCCTGCCACCACAATTGATCAAAAACATCACACAACTGAACACGTGCCCAATTCGAGTGTTTAGTTGCAGCTTGCAATAAGGGGACAAAAATAAACTAAGCAAATTGAAGCAATTGCTGCTAGCGTGTCTGGCCACGTGACTACTGACGAAGTTCAAAGTCAACGAATCAATGATTGATGTCGATGACTCCAAATATTAAATACTCTAAATACTTAGGCTAAAAATAGATTTGAAATATTTGTTATCATTAGTTTGGACACTGTTATTTGTTGGACACTGGTGGTCTAGTGGTAGTGGCCAAGCCTTCTGATTCTAAAGCCGTGGGTGGGTTCAAGCCCAGTCGTATACCAATGAGTTTTTCTCAAAAAATTTCTGCACACCATGCTAATGTTTTCAAACGGTGAAGGAAAACATCGTGAGGAAACCCGCGGCTTAGTCAGCTCCGCAAGTTTTGACCATGTCTTTCCTGTTGATTAGGCCGACTAAGCTGTCAGGATGGTATAGGTGCTGGGCAAGCCTATTTCATCTAAAATCCTGCCCAATATAGCGTCCCGCAAGTTGGGCATGAGAAAAACACCAATTGCCCTTGATGAGTTAAATCATCTACAATAGATGCAAAAGCCTGTTTACTTTTTACTATAGTCTCATTATCATCATCATTTTCGGCATTAGAACTTCCACTGCTGAACAATGCCTTTTTTTATTGTTGATAGCTAAACGTTTGACTGACATCACACCTGATGGAAAGTGAATATGCAGCCTAAGGTGGAGCACGCTTAGCTATTCACTTGTTTACTCTTGACTTGAAAATTCCAAGGTTGTAATGCTTCGGAAATATTGACCTAGATCACTTCCATAAATTTCAAGAGTGAAAATTTTAATCATGAATCATATATCAAAGGAATCATGGTTTTAATGTTCTATACTTTGAATTTCGAGAATTAATTTCTAATGGTGTGAAATGAGATGAACAATTTAGCTGTATTTTACGAATAAATCAATCCTATTAGGATTCTGTTTTTGAAATTATACCTTTCCTTTCAATGGAACCTGAATGAAATTTTCCAATAAATTAAATTGCGAATTCAATTTAGAACCAAAACCGGTAAATCTTGATAAATTACCCACAATAACATCGCAGCTATTGTCATCTGAAGTGATACACTCAACTTTGAGTGATGTATTCATATTCAAATAATTACAAATCGGGCTTCCCTGAGTGTTTTGGGTTTCGGAGTACTCAATTGAAACTGTTAGTATTAAGGGCGAGGAAAAATGTGTTTTCACAACTGGTATAATAAACTAGGAAGGACCCAAATATGACTGAATACAATGTGTTGTGTTGTGTCATGTATTCAAGTTATGCTGAACCCGCGGACCTGTATTACAGGTTCTTTAAATACTGATCTGAGTGAGACACCAGTCTCTCGTGAAAAAGGTAAAAACCTCCTCTTAATCCATTTTCATTCTATAAGTATAGCAAGCATTTTTAAGGTTTATCTTTCCTACTTTATAAAGAGAGTTTATACAGCTTACTTATTTATTATAGATATTCTGCTAGTTAATCGTGTCAATCACGTTACAGCACTTTGTCTAAAGATAGAACCATCTTTACAAACAAAGCAGGTATAATACAAACTTTGATAATTTTATTCGTGTACAAATCTAGTCAAATAAACGCATGCAAATTTGTTATGCAAACATGGTGACGATTACTGAGTTTACAATATTTTCAAGACATCTTGTCTGTTCAGACATTTAACACCTTTACTGATGTTATTAATCTCATGACACATAACAACCACGGATAGAGCTATAGGCCATTTCATACAATCTTTTTATGGCACAAGACTCTTGCTTTTGAATTATAAAAGTAAATAATTATACTCATAGCTCTTTCGTTGCGAACAGGAAAACAAACAAAATAATTCACAGAAATGTCTGTGGGCTTTTTGTTGATTTAGGAGATAAGGTTCAATTTAACAATTTTCTGGTGTTTGTTGAAGATTGCACACCTAGGTCGCTGGCGATGATGATCAATGAAACGCTGTCAAATTTGACAGCGTTTCACTGATCGTTGTCATCGATCACATCATCATCATCATAAGCCAAAGTCAGGGTAAAAATAAGTTAAAAATATATTTTTAAAATGGTCTTTAACCTTGAGCATTTTATGAAGTGGGAACAGACCAATTATTTCGTGACACTGTCACGTCACCTGTCACATAACTGGCATCTCTTTGTCAAGAATCTACAAACTTCGCCAAACGTTGCGGGAAGTCAAGGGGAGGGTCACGGGGTAATCGAGGTGGTTTCAGGGTTTTTTGATTCAGTTTTTGGATATTTTCCGAAAGAAGGAGGAGGCAAGGAGCCAAGGATTTTGAAAGCCTAAAAAATTGCAAAAAGACCTCACAGGCCACACAGGACACTATAAATATCGCTGTCAATTCTGACACTGTATCACTGATCACCGCGCAACGTTTTAGTAGGTTTATTATGTTTTTGACCAAATTGTTCTCATAAATTAGGACATAGACAAGGTTTGTGGGGGGGTTAGTAAGTGATAAAAGTATATAATTAATAAATACAGAACAACTTCCCCCCTTGTTTGTTTTATCAAAAACATAGTGGGTTTTCAAAAAATTCAAACTTAGATCAAAACTGAGTTGGTTCAAACAATTGAGAATTACAAACTAGAAATCATGTTTTATTGTAGCTGAGATAAGAAAAATCTTTACATAGGTAAATGTTTTCGTGGTACAGAAATATCATAATATTATTGTTTATACCTTTACTAAGCAATCTTCAGAGACAATGTAACTGTAAAAAGTCACGTAAATATGCAAATTAAATTATTATAAAACCTGCTAATTTGTTGACATGGAAATTCCTATTGCTTTTGATAATAAACAGCTGTTAAACGGTTCATTTGATCATTTTCTAGTCTTCTGATAAATTCTATATTTTTTTGCAAATAATTTGTCAAAAAATATACTGGTGAAGTGACGCCCTTAAGTTACAAAAAAAAATATTTGAAGCATGCACTCATGCAAGGCATAGTTATATTTTACACTATATGGATAAAATATTTACAAGTCGGTAAACAATAATAACAGTTCGATTAGCGAATTTATTACCGTTATGCTAATCATTTGGATAAACAAACTGTGATGTCACATCTAAATTAAAACAATAATATTATCACTATAAAAAAATAACTGCGCCATTAGAATTGATTAGAAATGTGTTTATCAATCCCGATAATAGACTCGGAATTATTTTTTTCTATTATCTCTGTAAAAAAAACATGAGGTTTATTATTACACTCCACGTTGGACGTACACGTACACAGTAGGTACCAACACTTTATCTTCAAACTATGTCTACACTAATATTATAAAGAGGAAAGATTTGTACCTATTTTTGTATGTTTGTAATGAATAGGCCCAAAAAGTGCTGGGCCAATAGAATGCTACATTCTTCCAATTTGACATAGGCTACATTTCATTTTGAAAAAAATTAGGGATCCTTGGTAAAACTTGAACAATGTAACCGAAGGTGTAGAAAAATGAGTCTTAAAATGTCTTTCGTCGAATGCGCTGCCGAAACTATTAGCGATGGAACAAAATAATGTACAACAATATTGTCTACCCCGTGCGAAGCCGGGACGGGCTGCTAGTAATGTACCTATATATTTATATGGCCTTGAAATAATATATAACTAGCGGCCACTCGCGACTTCGCTCGCCATGTGCCTGTTACTTTTTCGGGATAAAAAGTATCCTATGTCTGTTTCTTGACTCTTAATAGTTACCTTGTATTATTATCATGATCATCAGCCTGTAGAAGTCCACTGCTAGACATAGGCCTCTCCTACACGTTTCTAGGATAAACAATTCTGACCCCTTTCCAATCACCAACAGAGCAAAAGGTCTAATGAGCAGTAAGTCTAATTAGCAAAATAGAACCTTTATTCCCCAACGGATAATGATTATGTATTATGGATGTATTATTGTATATGCATGGGCTTGAAATAATATAATATAACTTCGAGCCTTCCGCAGCTTCGCTCATCCCGTTCTCGCTACTTTATTTTAATAAAAATTCCGTCTCCTGATTCTGAGCTTTCGGCGTTCGGCGGTTCTTGAGTTATAAATAGTGTAACTTACACGACTTTCTTTTACATAATGTAAATTGTATTACTTTGTATATATTGAACAATCAACACAACACTATAGCGGGTTCGAACCCACGTCCTACGACGCAGAAGGCCAGAGCTATTACCAATTGAGCTGAGAAGCCAGTCAATCAGTCAAAAACATAATTATATCACTTTTTAATTCGAAAGAACTGTAAGGCTTCGTATGGAGTAAAAAAAAAAGTATTGTTAGTTATTATAAGCCAACTGGTTCCCATGCTCTGCTTAGTTTGGAGCTAGATAGTGTTGTTTGGATTGTCCATAATAGTAATTTTTCTAAGTGTTTAGAAAGTATAATTATGTTCGTACTATATCAAGCTATCTGGTTCCCATAGTACAAGCTCTGCTTAGTTTAAGGCTAGATAGTGCCGTGTGGATTGACCATTATATTCATTTATTTTATTAATAAAGCATAGTAAAAGATACTGATACTAGACAAACAAGTATTACAGCTACTTGACTCACACACACTAACACGAGTCACTCACGTCGCTCCTGCGTGCAATTAGTATGAGTAAACGTGCACAGTTACCACACGTTAGGTCACACGTGCTCATAATATAAACATGACTCAGTTAATATATAGGCAAACGTTATTGTAATTATGTACATCATAGAATTACGAGTTTTCATTTACCTTTGTTGTGAGATAAGTGTTTTATTGCTTGAGTATGTATAGCTGTGCATATAATATATACTCATAGGTCTAAATGATTTTTTTATTCACGGGGCTTAGTCAGCTCCGCACGTATTGACCATGTTTTTCCTGTGGATTAGGCCGACTAAGCTGTCAGGATGGTAGGTATAGGTGCTGGGCTTGTGCAGCCGTAGCACCACGGGTGCTGGGTGCGATTGCTCCCAGGACGTGCTTTATAGGCGATATGCGAGAGGGGAACCGGCATGGTCTTTTAAGAGTAGATGGAGCCCCTTGACAGGCATCGAGGCAGGCCACCGGGGTGGTTTAATGGCCTGCGCACACCTAGTTCACTGGCGAACGCGATCAATGAAACGCTGTCAAATATCGCTGTCAGATTTGAGATTTGACAGCTATATTTGACAGCGTTTCACTGATCGCTACCCCCAGCGAACTAGGTGTGTGCAGGCCTTTAGTGATGTCCACGAGTCCGTCAACCTCACACTACCTTAGCGCATCCCTCGGTGCGCTAAGGTGTCTGTGTGCAGATTTCCTCACGACAACAAAAAAAAAAGGTGCTGGGCAAAGTGGGCAAGCCATCTCCATCTAAAATGCTGTCCCAGGCACTATAGCGTCTCGTAAGTAGATGCGTGAGTAAGCACTAAGTTAACTTGGCCGCTATACAAATCTTCTACAATAGATGCAAAGGAATGTTTACTTTTGATGAATTTTTAATGAAAAAATACATGCAGTTATTACTATTTCTTTCGTCCTTTTTCTGGGCAAAGGTTTTTGACCACAGCCACCTTTGAATATGAGACATTCTTTAAAAGACATTGTGATGCTATAAAAATAATTCGGTAGGTAATTTATTAACAATGATAAGTTCATCAAAACAAGGAAAAAACACAATTGGGTTTTTTTTAAAGGTGATTAATATTTACCTAGACAAAACGGCTGTAGGTAAACTGAAAGTACAAAATATAAGGAAAGAAATTTTCCTCATATTTTGTATTTCGTTGCAAGAATTCACTGACTTTTTTGAGGATCAATTTTAGCAAAAAAACTTTCCAAAAATTACCGAAAACTAGTCACAATAAATCTAGCCAAAGCAAAAAGTATAGAAACGCACTCGTATTTGCTAAAAAGCGCTGAAAAAATGCGATGGTCAAAATTGGTAAAGCTGTTCCATATTCTATCGGGACAACGAGGTTAAACCGACGACCTGTGAAATTCGGAGTGGGCCATTTAGGTCAGCTTACCAGCACTATGACGAAAAGGAAAATGAATTTTCACTATTTATTCTTTTTTTTTAATTTCCACTGTTTATTTTATTTTAAGAGCTGTGGATTTTGTTCTAAAATAAAATAAAATAAATAAATTTTGTATGTATATTTTCAAAATATTATAAAGCGGATCGAGTTTCATTAAAATATGGTTTAAACATTATACAGTTTTAAAAAAAAATTTTTGTAGTAGAGAAAAATAATAGTTTATTCCTTGCTGATAAAAAATGCTCACACCATTGCACACGAGTGATGCCCACCTGATGTTACTACACTACTGTTGTACTATATTATATATTATGGTAGGTATTTCTATCATCTTATTTATATTGATTTTATTTATATTGTTTTTATAGGTATTTATAATTATTTTTATTATAATTATTTATAATTATTTTTATTTTTTAGTTTCTTATAAAATGCAATTTTTATTTTATCATATTAAATAAATACCTGCTTATTATTTTTTATATGTTGTATGTAGTTTATAGGAGTAGGTATGTTACGTAGGTTTATCAAAACTGTTTTCTACTACATTTTATGTACGCCAACCTCTTTGTTTTTCACCTGTCAAGATTGGCTGGTAGAAAATGCTGTCTAGCATTAAGCTCTCCTAATGTATTTTTGGTGCAATAAAGAATTAAAATAAATAAATGTTAAGTGGCAACCACCACTTATCAGGTGACTGACTGATCACAATCCGAAAGACAGTAACGCTATACTTGACTACAGAAATAGCCATGGTGGTAATACTTCCTCGGATGATCCCATCACAAAGAGCATTACTCTATAATAGTTAGTAATGCTGGCTAAAGGTATTTGAAGTAAACAGAATGGTATGCGAGTAGAATAAAATAAATAAATATTTTTGAATATATTCATACAGCTGTCTGTGTAGGTATCGGTGGCACGTGCGCACGCTCGTACGAGACAAGCATGCACGCTGAGGGGTCTAAACGAGAGTTTAAGCATAAAGACGCACATACTGTGGAATCAAATAGGCATGACGACTAATTTTCAAAATCTCTTCTATCATATTCAGAAGTATCTATTATGTCTAAAATATATCATATTTCTGTAGAAAATTAAGGTTTTTGTGCAATAAAAGTTCATTTAAATTTAAATTTTCAAATTCACGCCAAAACGCTCGCTGGTGTCATGGCGTCTGTTATTACGTCACGGCTATATTTATATCAACAGTAAACATTGGTGCTTTTGTACTAAATCAGAATGACGTTTATATAGCCGTGACGTAATTCGCTCTGACCGGTGTTTAAGCCATCATTTATTTATTTATTTATTTTTATTTTATTTTATAAAAATAAATAAATATCATGACGGATCATGGCGGATTGTTGTATTTTGAAGATTTATTTTAACAATTAAATGATTAATCTCGACATTAATAAGAGAATAAATACATTTTTCAAAATCTTTGAATCCTTTTTCATTAGATCAGATAAAATTTTGGCGATACTTGATTACTGTCGTCATGCCTATTGTACTTAAAACATTTATCTATAGAATCTAGTCTATACACCACAAGAATCAGTTAAAACGTATTTTAATCTAGAATTAGGATTTTAATATAATCCAGTGATATATTTACACAAAAATCAAAATCAAGAGTGTATTTATTCAGTAGTATCTCTAGGATCACTTTGAAACGTCTTAAACCTAGGTGAGTCTAGGTCTCAGTTTTATTCAGTCTAGAAGAACAGGCAACAAACTACGGCTTGGTTCCTACCGTTATTTTATACTTTTATACACTCGTTTGTTTTCACCAAAGAAGCCTCTTTGAGGCGCACTCAATATATTTTCACCATTAAAAAAAGTGGTACGATAACAAGAAGAAGACTCGTTTGTCTAGTTTATTCCGATAGTATTTTCAGCTAAACCAACAAAATGCAAGACAAGAAAACAATGCAGCTCAAACTATAAACTTCAGGAACTAAAACATCCTCCGAACGATGAAGAACTCATTTTAATGAAAGTTTCCATTTCAATAATCATGAGGAAAATTTTATCATAGTGATGGCTAAAGTGAAAACATTATAAACGAATTTTTCATCCCACCAGCTCTGAAAGTGTGTTTTTGCTGTTTAATTTCTGACTGGAAAAGCCGTTTTTATCCGCTAGAGGATAAAGTAAATTTGAATTTAGAATATCGTGTTCAATAAGTTTGTGAATGCACAACCTATTTATTTCTACCTCCATGGTGCCGAAATTATCATACAACCTTTTTTATTTTGTTAAAAACTCGCACTCGTAACCTTCTTGGTGTATTTGTGAATTCAAAACACCATTAAACCTATTTACTTCTACCTGCATGGTGACGAATTTATCATACAACCTTTTTAAATTTGTTAATAACTCATACTCGGAACCTTCTTGGTGTGTTACTTTTAGTCGCGCCATGTTCTTTTTTGCATTTAGTCATTTCCTCGCTGAGGTGGGATGAAAAGTTACGTGTTGCACTCGAGTGCAAAGATTTTTCACCTTGTGCTCTTTTGATTCCTTCGCCAACGCTTAGGATTCTAACTTTTAAACCACTCGCTACGCTCGTGTTTAAACTTTAGAATCCTGCGCTTGCTCAGTCATCAAAATTGAGCACGCGGTTAAAAAGCAGCTTTGCACTCTTGTATAACAAATAACTATTACACTCCAATCCTCAGTCGTGACTCATACAAATCTCATTCCATGTCTTGTAAGTTTTTTTTTAAGTTAGCAATATTTTTAGTTTTATTTACATAAAAAAAGATTTTTTGAAGTGAAAACTTCTTTAGCGGCGTTGAGCACTTTTCTGTAATGGGTATAAAATCTTAAACTCGCGTCAGCGCGTCAGCGCGTCAGGATCACGTGACCTGATCGAAAAAGCGTAAGACGGATGGAGAGGACGTTGCCGTTCCGCTCGACTGACCGCGCCGTACCCGGTGTGCGACGTTGCCGCTTCGCTCGCCGGCCGGCACTGTTGCTACGATGGGGGTGGGGTGCGCGTGCGGTTCGTGCATCTATTAATGATAAAAGTGATGAAGAAATAGCGAAAGAAAATGAGTGAGTACTTTATAAATATACTAGATGAAAATTTAATAAGTTTTAATACGAGCGGCAAGTTTTCACTTCTGCCGGCACTCCCGGAGTGCAACCCGTCTTTTTTTTTTATTTATAAGTCAGGAATACTGAAGTCGTTTAGTTATTAATTTATTACAAGTTAAATCAAAGGATAAAAAACCCCTTGCTTTATCTCGCAGGCAAATTGTTGGCAAAATCTAAAGTCTCTCTTGATCCTGAACAAAATTTTCTAAATTGTTATAGCTCGGTGGAAATGTAAAAGATGGTAAGTTCTGCCTGTATGCCTACCACAAGCTCTGTCTGGCTCTGTCTCTGGCTCTGGTTTTGAGTCTGTGTGAGTGCTCACCAGTGTACCACCACCACCACCACCACCACCACCACCAGTATCCTGTGTGTGTATCACCAGTATACTGTGTGTGTGACCTTTCGATGTAGTTAAATTGTCTAAGGTAGGATTTATTTAGCCAACACCCACACAGACTTAAAACCAGAGCCGGAGACAGTACCCCTACCGGGAACCACCGATATTCGCCGATCGTATCGCCCACCTCTGCCACCATTTTGTATGGAGAAACCAAAAGCACCCCTTGCGGATTCTTAAAGAAGCATGAATAGCGATTGCGAGACAGTGACGTGTCTGAGCCAGACAGAGCTTGTGGCAGGCCTACTGTGATGGATTGCGCTGTACAAAGAGCCCACTTGCAGTGAGAAACTGTATAATTTTCCTAGAAGCCAGTCTTCGAGCTAAATAACAAAGATGCAACATTATGAGTTGCGAGAGAATGCTGGGTAGTTTTTAGTTTTTTTGCCAACTTTTTATTCTGAACTGCATAAAGTAACAGCCAAACAATGAGTCAACCGGCATCTTTTTGAAATTAAAATCGATGCAGACGTGACCGACCAGAGAAAAAATTAAAATTAAAAGTTTTTTTTGTCTATTATGAGGTCACAAAGATTTTTATGATGGTTTAGTTTATGTTTTGAGATTTTTATGTATTTTATGTGTTTTATGAGGTGTACGTAATTATTAGGTACACAAATCATGCGAGTATTTTAAGCAGAGGTAATCTTCAGGTGGCACATCGGACTATTATATTAACAATATATTTTATGAAACAGACTTTTGGTTTTAGCGCAATTTTTTCTTAAACAATATATTATAAAAATAGGTTTTATACTTCACTAGCCCTTCTAAGCAATAAACAAATTGGTCGAAGCCTAACTTCAAAATATTATGGTCGATGAGGAAATAAGAAACTAATAATTGAAAAAAGAAGGTTCAGTTCCGCTCATTATTTCCTTTCACTGAGTAGATAATAAAGACGAAGCCAAATCCAGTTAAGCATCCTCGTGATAAGAGCCGTAATTCGAGAAGGATAATACGGGGTGTAAAAGGAATACTGAAAAACATTTTTTAGGTTAGTTACGTTCGTGTAAAAAAAAATAAAGGAATACTTACCAAAAAAAATGTTAGGTTCATTTTGTTCGTTCAAAAAATAGGTGAATGGCTAAGCTCAAAGAATAATGCAACTGACGGTTAATTCTAAATCGTTGGTTCGAAAACCGGATTTAAAAAATTTTGCTTACGTATTGAGCAATATTACTTTTTATTTTTGACCAGCATTTTTGTATTAAAAAATCCACCAAAATGAGGTACGAAAATCCTGTTCAAGTTTTAAAGGGTAGTATTTTTACACCCTGCGCAAGAGTAAGTTAATTAAAAGTGATTTCTACGAACCATGCTTGCAAATGAATCCTTTTTTATGGAAGCAAAGATCTTTGGTATGTTGATTGAATGAAATAGGTTCTAAAAATCTCGTTAAAATGCTTTACAAATGAAATCCCGCGTTTCGAATACCTTCTTTCGTACTTAGACAAAAAAAACTTTCAAGTTTTAAGTATTAAGAAATGAAGTACATTTTATTACAAGCCCGTACCCGTTAAAATTTTATCCCGCGCAATTTCTTTCACGTTAAACTTTTTTCATACAAGCTTTAACCTCCGCTGAACAGGGGAAGTACTACCACCATGCCTATATCTGTCGTAAAGCAGCATTGCTGTGTTTCGGTATAAAGGGTGTGAGTGCCGGTAAAATTACAGGCTCGTGAGACTGAACATCTGTATGCCTCAAGTTGACGAACGCAGGGCAGTGCATCGTAGGGCACGTGATCTACGAGGCAATGCTTTGCTAGAGGCGATAAAAGCTACTTAACATTAGGTGGGCCATATGCTTGTTCCATCAAAAAAAATTATTAAAAAAAACTCTTATGGCCCGAACACACCTAGTTCGCTGGCGGTAGCGATCAGTTTTCACTGATCGCTACCGCCAGCGAACTAGGTGTGCGCAGGCTTTTAGTGTTTGAATTTTCAAATATCCATTCCTAGTGTACCTACTCATACTTTTCAAAAACAACAATGCCTACCAATTTCAATGAAAAAAATTTTTTTTTTTTTTTAAATTAATATACGTGCAAACACAGAGCACCAAACACGCTTTTGCTTACGTTGAAGTCTGCTGTACTGCGCGTACTTGGAGCGTGAGAAGGTCGTCTACATACTAGTTCCATTACTTCTTTATTTCGTGCGTGCAAACCACAGAGCACCAAACACGCTTTTGCTTACGCAAAGTAGAGAGAGTATGATGACGTATTACTAAGAGAACCAGTGTCGCCAAACTCATACACGTAAAAACAAACACACATAGAAATAAAAGTTATGATTGGTCGAAAAAAAACGTTAAAAAGGACCTAAAACCAAAAAAATAATTTAATTGATAATAAACCTTAAAGCTATCGTGACATGGTTCTAAACTTAATAAAATAAACAGTGCTAAAATAAAATTCTATTTGCCAAGAGATGGCACTTCTCATTCAGTATTTTTTTCTTTTAGTCTCTATTTAGTTATAATAAGATTGATAATACAATGGCTGTTACTTTATTGACAACAAAACAAAGCTACTTGACGCTAGATGGCGTTATAGAAAACAATTCTGTTAGTCTTTATCCACAAGGTATAAGATTCATAATACAATTGCTATTACTTGACATAGCCACTCACTTAGTGATGTGCCAAGGTGGATACAAGACAAATTTATCGACATCGATGATTACCTACCTACTTCTTATCGTGTCACTGGTTTTTTCGAACCAAGTGAGGTGAAAGGATTTTAAGTGCGCCCCAAAGAGGCTCCTTTCGTGCACTTATTTAACACATATTTTCGAACTTTTTAAGTTCTATGGCATGCCCGGTTTCCTCACGATGTTTTTCTTCACCGTTTAAGAGCACTGGCATAGTGTAAATTAATTTTTGGGCAGTAAACCTCATTGGTTGGACTGGATTTAAGCCCACGACCTAAGGATCAGAAGGCGAAGCCGCTACCACTAGCCCACCAGCGCTCTCACCTACCTACTGATGTATAACGATCGGTAGCACGTCAGGTTATATATATGGTGGTCGAAATAAAAAGCTTTTCTTATCTATCTTTCTTTATTTACCCAATCAAATGTTTACAACTCGTAAAATTGTATACTTAACTGTTTCAAATATTGTTTCTTTTTCTTCTTGTGTTTTCTTTTTCCTGTTGCATCGATACATTTATTTTGAATATCGGAAAACTGAAACCAGAATTATTATGTTATTTCTTCAAAATATTTCTGTAATTTTCATCTTACCCAGCCACTGTGGGCTATAAGAAAAGAATCTGAATAATAACAGAATAATACATAAGGAATAAAATCATCACTAAAGCAAAAAAAAAGTCAGCTCCCTTAACCTAACTATTTATATGATCAGAACTAATAAAGTATTCGATAGCACATTCATCACTTTATTGGGGTAGGTACAGCCCTAATTGAGTAGCGAAAGTTGAGATTTATAGAAACGCGACCTTAACGAATATCATTCACAGTCTATTTTTGTTTGATGGTTTTGCATTCTAAACAAAACCAATTTAAGCAATAAAATAATACTAACCTGTGATACGATATGCCCCCTTTTGTTAAATTATTGGTTCGGCTATCGTTTTAGCACTGCAAAACAGCACAATACGGCATTTTTATATTTTTTCGTGTTTTTCTCAGTTACGTTTCTTCTGACAGACTTCAAACACGACTAAACAAAGGAGGGCTTGAAGTCTGCTGTACTGCGCGTACTTGGAGCGTGAGAAGGTCGTCTACATACTAGTTCCATTACTTCTTTATTTCGTGCGTGCAAACAACCATTTATTTCCCTGCATATTTTTGCAAACGACGAACAACTCAACTTTTCAGCCAATCAGAAACCATTGAAATTCCATTCCATAAAGAATTTTTTTACTAGCTTGCTAAGCTTGCTAGCAGTTTCTGCTCTCACAATATTCAAATACTTAAACAAGAAACAGTTGCTCTCCAGACTTTGCGAGCGCAACATTAACTCAAGTTTTCAGCCAATAGGAAGCGTTCGCAAGCTGATGGCTAAGCTGCACTGCCAAGACGTTGAAATTCACTTACCATTGAATAAAAATAAATCAGTGTTTTACTTTTCTCAGTCAAGTAATCTCTACGGTGCCAGCAGCTCCGTTTGTAGGAAACTGGAACTTTGTAATTCAGTGATTTTCTGATTTGTTCCTGAAGCTGAAACTCCGCGGCTGCATTTTAATAAAATTCTCATGCAATATTTATAACAAGGGGTTTACTCTGGCAACGATGATCGAATTTTCGTGTTAGTACATTATGTCACACTGCGTGGTAGCGTATTTATTTATTACGCGGGTTGATTTATCTTAGGAGAAACTGAGTCAAAATAAAAAAAGGTATTGAAATAATCTCAATGCTTTCAATACCTGCAGGGCTACCACGAGCTCCATATGGTTATGTCTGTCAAAATTGTGTCAACACATTCAAACCCAAGAAGAAAATGAATGTGTGGGTCAGCCGATATATACACAATTTGACAGCCATAGCCATAACCATATGGAGCTCTCGGTAGCCCTGCTGCCATGCTAGTCGACTGTCATGCTGACAAAAATGCTTTATTTTTAGTACATCGATTATTCAAAGTCATCGTTTCTTTGTTTTTTTGAAGGGCTACCACACTTTCCTGTTGTAAAACATGAAACAAAATATCAACTATAACTACTTATGAAACAGCCTCCATAACCTAAATAAATAAATAATAGTCTGAATCTAAATTCATAAAAACTCATTCTTTAGCTAGACCTATTTTTTCGTAAACCTTTATTTATAATTATATCCAGCGACCTAATTTACAGCTTCTACATAATTTGCTAATTACCCAACTGCCAATCGTAATACTGAGTTCACCGTTTTGCAGAGAGTAGACCCCCAGTAGTGGACTCTGACGTTTCATTACAAGTTTCAGTTAAAAATGTACGAGGCAGTTGGGAAAACTAATTTTAGTTACATAAACTTCAAGTCTTATTTTAAATGAAATCAGCGGTTTCGCCATTTTGGAGCACGTTGAGCCGACAATTCTGAACTTTTTACTGTTAAACTAACCTATCAACCCTGTCAAACTAACTTTAACAAAATAATGAGTGATTCCAAACGAATTTTATGAAATATGTTTTTTTTACAACTGATGAAACAAGCATAATGGTTACCTGCAGGTGGCCTCCTGTATTGCTCCGTCTCTGGCTTTGGTTTTGAGTCTGTGTAAGTGCTCACCAGTGTATTATACTGTATGTGTGACGTTTCGACGTAGGATTTATTTAGTCAACACTCAAAACTAGAATATTGTGGACAAAATAAATATTGTGGACAATTCACACAACACTACCCAGCCCCAAACTAAGCAGAGCTTGTAATATGGGAACCAGTTAGCTGTTATAATACTTGAATACATATTTTTTTGTAAATACATACTTAGAATACCTACAATATAACACCCATACAGAGAACAAACATTCAGAGCCAGAGACAGAGCCAGACAGAGCGTGGCGTGGTGTGTGGCAGGCCTACAAATATTATGTGGTAGCCATCGCCTATAATAAAACATTGCCTCGTAGATCACGCACTTCAAGAATGTGCCTTACGATGCGCTGTCCTGCGTTCATCACCTTGAGGCATACAGACGTTCAGCCTCACGTGCCAGTAATTTCACCGGCACCCGCACCCTTAAAACCGAAACACAGCAATGCTGCTTCACGGCAGTTCTAGAATAAGTGCTTCGCAACCCATTATTATTCAGTTCCTGGCGCATAGAGCTCAGAAATTACCATTACCGCTTCTGATTTCTGCATTTCCATCTTTAATCACACTGAGGGCACAATAAATTTCCAATTCCCTATTGGAACCACTCGTAGCTCTTGAGCGGGTTATGGGGGTAATGGTGCGGAATACTGCGAACCCAGGATGCTTCTTCGAGTGTCTTCATGTGTGGCGTTATAGGCACCACAAATCTTTATTGCAAAATGGGATTAAAATAAATTTGGTTTAAGATTATTCAGGCAACGCGAAACATTTTAATGATCAAGTGGTTAAATTAATTGTCAAAAAGCATTTAATTTTCAGTTTTTTTGGTTTGGAGAAAATTCACCTAATTTTGAGTGGCTAAAAAAAGTAAACATGCCTTTGCATTTATTAAACAATGATAAACAATATTAATTTAAAATTGTAAGTAAACAATTTGCCTACTTGCCTGTCGCATGCTGGGTTTTCTGGCGAAGTGTGTGAATCTGTATTTGCCTATATATTAAAGATCTAAAATGTACCATACCTCAAGCAAATACATTATTTCATTTCATTTATTGTAGATGATTTATATATATTATAGCGTCAGGGGCAACTTGTGTTTAATCATGCCCCTACTTACGGGACGCTATAGTGCCTGGGACAGGATTTAAGATGAAAAGGCTTGAGTGGTTACCTCTAGCTAATAATTGTTTTACTTCACAAAGCATTCATTTAATCGCTAAGACGACTAATGGTGGAAAAAAAAGGTTTTTATTATATGTTTTATGTGCCGTTTCTAAATGTCCTCTCCAATAAACATCCAGAAAGACATTTCTGAAATCCAAATCCTATTGGCACAATAAAAAAACAAAACGACGCGGACGAAACCGCGGGCAGTCCGTTTATAAGCTTAATGGTAGACATCAGATTGCCAATCTGCAAAAATGTGGTTGATATTAAAATTTTGTGAGCTCAGTTATTTTTTATAGGTTAATCACACTAATATGTATAAGAGAAAGTCGTGTTTATAGTATAACTCAAGAATGGCTGAGCCGATTTGTCTAAAAATTGGAAAGGTAGCTTAAATCCAGGAGACAGACATTGGATGCTTTTTATTCTGAAAAATTAACGGAAACAAAGCGTAACGGGAACGAGGCGAGCGAAGCCGGGGGCGGCCGCTTGTAGTCAATATATTTATAGCATACAAACGGTTTAGTTTAGGTACATACACAGTTCATAAGTATAAGACAGTATCATATTATGGACCCTGTTTAAGGATCAACATGGAAGTAGGCCGAGGTCTACAGGTCTAAAGGTAATGTAAAGTATACTACGTATTACTGTCTAAAGAGACAGTAGTAGGTAGTATACTTTACATTACACTTTATCGCTTAAGTCAACGCTAAAAACTCGTAGCAATGTACTTTAAACATATTTATTGTATACGCATGGTTTAGTTTAGGTACATACACAGTTCATAAGTATAAGTCAGTATCATATTATGGACCCTGTTTAAGGATCAACATGGAAGTAGGCCGAGGTCTACAGGTCTAAAGGTAATGTAAAGTATACTACGTATTACTGTCTAAAGAGACAGTAGTAGGTAGTATACTTTACATTACACTTTATCGCTTAAGTCAACGCTAAAAACTCGTAGCAATGTACTTTAAACATATTTATTGCATACGCATGGTTTAGTTTAGGTACATACACAGTTCATAGGTATAAGTCAGTATCATATTATGGACCCTGTTTAAGGATCAACATGGAAGTAGGCCGAGGTCTACAGGTCTAAAGGTAATGTAAAGTATACTACCTATTACTGTCTAAAGAGACAGCAGTAGGTAGTATACTTTACATTACACTTTATCGCTTAAGTCAACGCTAAAAACTCGTAGCAATGTACTTTAAACATATTTATTGCATACGCATGGTTTAGTTTAGGTACATACACAGTTCATAAGTATAAGTCAGTATCATTATTATGGACCCTGTCTAAGGATCAACATGGAAGTAGACCGAGGTCTACAGGTCTAAAGGTAATGTAAAGTATACTACCTATTACTGTCTAAAGAGACAGTAGTAGGTAGTATACTTTACATTACACTTTATCGCATAAGTCAACGCTAAAAACTCGTTGCAAATGGCAGAAACACATGGCACATAGGCAGTACCGGCTTACTGGAGTTTCTCAGTGTAAAAGTTAGCTAGAAATTGTCGACATCGTGTTCTCTACTCAAAGCTTCTCTTGGCTCGTTAGACAAATGAAACATTTTGTCTACATTTCAGTTTGTCCATGAATAAGACAATAGCTAACTTCTCTGTACGAATTTAAATAATAAATTATTTGTTAATTTTTTTATGATTGATGTTCCAAGAAGTTTTGTTTCAAACTTTATTTTGTTATTGTTTCATAACAAAATTTGTAACGAATATTATATAGTAATTGCACGCCGCAAAAGCAAATTATTGTTACAAAGGAAATGAAAAAGATGATAACAAAAAAAACAATTGTTTTAGAAGGAAGATAGAACATTTAACAAATATGACTGTGAACCAATATCTTTAAACAAAGCATAAAAATCAATGGATCAATGGAACATTTTTTACTGGAAATGCAGAGACTTTGTCCAGCAGTAACTTATTTAGACTGATGATAGTACAGTTTATATAAATACGTCAAAAGAAAAAGGCAAAACAGTTGAATAAGTTACATCAAAAACAAATAATATTTGCGTAAAACAAAGAGATATGCCGGGTACATCGTAAATCGTAATGTGCCAGCGATAAAGTAGTGCGATCAAATATTTTGCTCACAGTCACATACATGACTTATAGCTACCGTGCCTTTAGGGCTTGAGACTCAGACTAGTTTTCAGCTCCGACGTTGGGTTTCGATGCTCAGCTTTCCATCTCCGGAATTCCGAACTTTCGAAGCTTCATTAAAAAGTGTAGATAATGCATTTCGGTTTGAATATAATATATTATTTAAGTAGTTCAGGTTTGTTAAGTACGAAATAACTAGCCAAATTGTGAAAAACCTTTAAACGAAGATTTTTATGAGTGTGTATATTTACTTTAAATGTGGTTAATACTATAAAATCAATTAAAAATCTTTCAAAGGCACAATGTTCGCTAAGTTTATGTCGTTGATCATCCAAAGATTTCAACATGAATGTAAGAGCAGTGTCTGCTTCATCAAATTAGCGTCTCTCTGACAGAAAAAAAACAAACTAGAACAAAACCGGAATTCCGGAGCTCAAGCCCTAGTTGGGATCAAACCCGCGTGTTGTCGCGTGTGTCGTGTGTTGTGTGTAACACGCGGGCAACCGAGAACTTATATTTGTGTGGTTAACGCAGATTTTTGTTCGCTCTCTGGGTGTTGAATTGTATTAAAAGTATGTATTTATTTACAAAAATATTATTTATCAGCTATCTGGTCCCCATAGTAAAATAATGAACTATAACTAATATATTTGTTTTAATTCATCATATACAGTTTACCCTGTAATTTAAAGCTTGTGTGCTAAATTTAAAGTGAAGGGCTAAGTTCAGGAATTATTTTCCACCATGCATAATTATTACTTCAAATTTAGACGAAATATTTGGACATGGTAGCTTATTACCACTCTTAAAAATCCTAATGAATCCCAATGAAGTAAGTCTACCGTGGACTATGCTTAAGAACCTTTTTTAATATTTTAATGCCGCTAATGTAGCTCTCATTGGTACAACGACTTACGGGAGACTAGCGTGCGGTATCAAATTCAGATCAAAAACTCATTTAGGACGTAACCTCCCTGTTGTGGTTGTTACTATTTCCTTCGTACTGATGATTACGTACATTTGTTATCAGTTCATGGTCAGTACTTACATACTACTTAGTAGTAATCATAAAAAAGCATTAGGTTTTTCAAAGGGCAACTCAATGACCTATACTTACCCCCTTATATACATTTAAATAGACCTATATATATCTCACTAAAAACCGACAACGTTGTTAAGGTCGCGGTAAGTCGGTGGATGGAGAAGGCTCAGAATCGTTCTTCCTGGAAACGTATATCCAATTTAGCAAATTTTCAATTTATTTAATGTCAGATAACGGAATCCATATTTTATAGTAGAAATTACATTTACTTACATGTCAAAGGGTTAGTACAATATAAGTTTATTACATTGCCAACATTCTCATTTAAATACCTACTTAACTAATAAAGCCTCTCGCTGAAGCTCCAATCAAACAGTTTCACACAAACTATTTAATTAGAACTTGAGCGAAGGATCTCATAATGGACGAATTGTAGTGATCTGCTATGACCTTCAGGATGGTTTTGGTACTGCTTCACACTCTGAGCAATGAGGCAGTTTTTTTGCGGATGATGACGTGAAAGCCAACGTGAGCCTCAGCGAACATGCTCTATGCGCTGCAGATGCGAGGCAGCCCCAATAGCGTCCTGTAGGCATACCACAAGCTCTGTTTGGCTCTGTCTCTGGCTCTGGTTTTGAGTTTATGTGCGTGTTAACTAAATAAACCCTACGTCGAAACGTCACACACACAGTATAATACACTGGTGAGCATTCACACAGACTCAAAACCAGAGCCTGAGACAGAGCTTGTGGTAGGCTTACTGAACCCATTATTATATTGGACACGCAGAGGTTGGCTAAGCGTACTTTTTGTATAGCCAACCCTAAGGCTGCTCGTATATAAAGATTAGCAGTAGACTTTAAAAAGTATAATTTTCGCTCTCCTACAGAGACGGGTAAACCTGCGCGCCAGCATATTACTCCGAGCCGCCAGCGCCCAGCGTTCCCTTTTTATGGCCATAGGGTATATCGAGGTCATCCGTAAGGTCGTAATTTTTGCTCTCCGTAGCGGCGTACTCCTCACACATGGCTAGCATCCTCCTGAGAACACTCGCTGTTTGACACAGCAGTGCCATATAGGAGAGGCATAGGCCTCTCCAAGGGTAGGTCCAGCAGAATACTTCTTCAGGCTGAGAATGATGATGAAAGTGACTCAAATGGTGATCATATGAAACTTTAGGTTAGTTAACCTATTTCGAACAAAAAACTATGCAGCAAGCGCGCAGAATAACCGAAATCAACTAATTAATGCGTATAAAATGACGTATTTATGACGTACAGTCTGCGATTCGCAAAGCAAGGGCGCTTTCAATAACATCAAACAACATTATGTCGCCAATTGAAGTGGCCAAGGACAATTTAAGCAATGGACTAGCTTCGGTAACGGTACATTTTGCTATTCGGCTCTTTGAAAATAGAACGGTAAAATATGTGCTTGTACTTGACACATTTGAACACCAAACCAAGTGGTCCGATCTGTGTGTGTTTGATCAAATAAATAAATTAATTAATAAAGAAAAGATAGGTAGAGACATGACAGAGCATGATGAACTCTGTAACCACTTAAAAAGCTCTTTTTTAAAGATGGTTTTACAAAAGAGTCAAGTTTTGGCATTGCTATTCGTAGTATACGAAATGTTTGATCCATTATTATAATGTCATTGGTCGTGAACGGAATTTAGTACATTACCAAAACGTTTGCGAATGACGTGGGTGGAAAAGCCTTTAATATTGTATGAAGCTTTTATCCTGACAGCTTACATTTATTCTATTTGGCTAAACAGTAAATTATGCGTGCTTTTTTAACCTTGGAATCGCTAACTTGAAAAACCTTTCAGCTCATATCTCCATATATAAATCGTTACTATGGAATGAGCGTAAAAATGTTAATTTGACTTTTTGACTTTTAAAACGAAGCTTTTTACAGCTAAGCCAGCCTTTCTCTCAGCTATACCTAACATGAACAGGTTCAAGAAAAATGTATAAAGTTCCTTTAGGGTAGGCAACGCAACGACAGCACCTTTGGTGTTGTTGGTGTCTATGGGCGCAGTGGTCGCTTACCATCAAGTGGGCTATAAGCTCGTCTGTCTATCATTTGCAAAAAAACAAACAAATCCAACCACTATTTGCCATCGAAACGTTTTTCTTTTTTTTGCCCTTATCCCACTTTATGTGGGTCGGCATAACATGTCATTGTGTACTCTTCTTTCATCATTTCTACAGGGTGGAATTTTGTAATGCCACCTGGAGGGAAAGTACTCTTAATACTGCAGAAAATTTTACTCAAAGGAAATATTCCTTTATTTTTGAATAGAAAGCAATTTCTAAAATTAAAAATAAAATAATTTTTAAATTTAAATATTTTTTTAAAGGAAGAAATTTATTCTTATACAGAAATGAATTCGTTAAAAGAATAAATTTGTGTATCCAAGAGAATAGAGCCCATTTCAAGCAACTAATTAGTTAGTTAACCATTTTTTGTAAATAGTTATATTAATTTAAGATTTCCTGGTTATTCTTTCATTTAATTTATCATGTTTGTTAGAGAGATTTCATCCTTATAATTGACCCTAACGATCGATGCAATAAAAGTACAAGTTATAATTTTTCAGATTTTAGCCGGTTCGATTCCCGGGTGTGGTAGAAGAGAGTTTTCGAAAATCTTTGAATGCAGTTTGCTTTCTATTCAAAAATAAAGGAATGTTTCCTTTGAGTAAAATTTTCTATCTGCAGTATTAAGAGTACTTTCCCTCCAGGTGGCATTACAAAATTCCACCCTGTATACTAACTCCTTTCTTCATCCATCCTTCAAACAATTTATCCATCTTTTCTTTGGCTTATTTCTACCATCCACATTCATACTCATCTTTCCTGGTCACATGACTTTCATCCCTCCTCATGACATGCCCGTACCACGTTAGCTTCTTTAATATTTCTGTTACTGGCGCTACTTTTAAACTTCCCCTGATATTATTATACTCATTCCGTATCTTATCCATTCCTGTCACTACACACATCCATCTCAACATTCGCATGTATCTTTCTTTCATCCCTCCCTTTGGTTTCCCAACACTTAGATCCATACAAGACGACAGGTCTTATTGATCGTCAAAATAAGTAGATTAAAATGGATTAATGTAAATAAGCGTTTATAAAATTACCATAGACCCTAAGGAAACTACTTAGTACGCTTTAGTTCTTAGTAAATTGTATGAGGAATGAAATAATGAATGCAGTTTTACAAAGCGTCGCTACTTTTATGCATAATCTGTGTGAGAATGTAATTTGCATTGAGAATGGAGAGTTAACGGCAAACGAGCTCGCTTCTCCACTATCTAGTTTGATAAAAATACGATTTTATATTCTAGCTGACATAGCTCTAAATACTAATATGTTTAAGGGGGTGCGGGCAAGTCATATGACTGGCCTCTCAGCTCAGTTGGTAGTAGCTCAAAGTCAAAGTCAATAATTTGTTATTCAGTACGATGCAAGAATCACTTTGAAACGTCTTAAAGCCAGGTGAGTCTAGGTGCCAGTTCCAAGCGACCAAGCGTAGAAGAACAGGCAACAAACTACGTCTCGGTTCCTACCGTTTTTTTGCTCTGCCTTCTACTCCCCACTACTAGGGCGTGAGTCCAATCCCCACCGAGAGCAATTTTTTTTGTGGTGATCGCAGATGTTTGTTCTCTGTCTGGGTGCTGTATATTGTATTCTTAGTAAGTAATTACAAAAAAAATGTATGTAAGTTTTAATATCAGCCTTCCCCCCCCACCTCTAACTTCTAAAATAAGAGAATGATAAAACTAAAAAAATATATTATGTACATTACAATGAAAACTTCCAACAATATTTGGTTTGAACGAGATCTAGTGAGTAGTTTTTTCTTATACGTCATAAATCGTAAGCCGCAATTTACCATGGGCGAGTCCGACTCGCACTTGGCCGCTTTTTATTTAATAATGTATAATATATCTAGAAGAACCAACAACTGTTGGGAATTTAATGTTTTGAATGGCTGTGCATGTGTGCATGCTACTCATGTTCTGAAAATTACATTTTAACAAACAATTTTCTGTATCTTTTCCGGTTAATTTAACACACGGCATGCACTACATGACACGTGTGTCACAAAGCTACCCGTTTATAGCACTAGTTTTTAATTTATACAAGTTTTCTCTGTGTTTTGAGGGGCAAGTTCGGCAAGTTTATCATGCGCACTTGCAGGCAGATTTTTCCGCAAGTAGGCCGCTGGTGGGCCCTTTTTGCGTGACTTTTTTAGGTTCTACAACACGCCGGTTTCCTCACGATGTTTTCCTTCACCGTTATGAGAGTACTGGCATAGTGCACATACATTTTTCGACAGAAAAACTCATTGGTACACGAGTGGATTTGAACCCACGACCTCCGGATCGGAAGGCTGGGCCACTACCACTAGACCACCAGTGCTCTAAAATGCTCTAAATGTGTTTTGAGGGGATTCTAACGTATTTTTTAAGTTAGTAGTGTTAGCCGGTTTTGAGAATAGGACATCTTTACTCGGACCGAACGACGAAGACACATCACTAGTGGAGAGGAAAGAAGATGGCGTCGTAATGTGGAGTTGTATTGTTTTGCCGTGTGCTAAAGTAAAAGAGTTCTAAGCTATATTCGATGAAGAGTTTTCGCCGTATAAGTAGGTAATGTACTTCTGCTTTGTATGGCCTTTGGTATATAGGTCCTTATTTGTGAAATGAAATAATTGAACTAGAACACTGTTTTATTTATTATCCATAGCCACGTGTGTGAGAGCCTTGCAGAATCAGAAGATAGATGATCATCATCATTTTCTTGTCTATAGCTGATTTAATTTGGGGTCAACAGGTTTTATTTGTAAATACCTAGATGTTGAAAACCAGTAAAAACCAGAAGAAGCTGTGAGAGGGTTGATGTATTTTAGCGAATTATTGAATTCTTGTTTGTGCTTTTTTGAGGTGGAAAAATACCAATGAACTCGCGTCACCGTCACCGCGTCACTGTCACGTCTGTCAGCTCGGAGGCAGCCAGAGAGGGACATACCAGGGACATACGAATGTAATTGTTCAATTTATACTTTTGACATTCCCGGAGTGCTAAATGTTTTTTCTTATAATATATTTTATTTTATCGTGAACCGCATCTTATCTTCATAATAAAACATTTTCCAGAGCATGATGGTTTTAAAAAACTAGTGTTAAAACCCCGTTTTAATATTCAATTTCAAGGTTGCTTGGGATGTAACATGCAAGGTCTGATAAGAACGTAATGTAGGCTTTGTAAAATAATGAATTTAAAATAATAATAAATTAGTTTGTCCGGGGCAGTTCTACCAATTTTTTTCTGTTGCAAAAAGTGCTCAAATTTTTTAAGCTTAATATCTCGATGAGGAAGCTTAAAAGTTTGCTTGTTCCCACTCATCTCCGTTATGGGTAATTTAGATGAAATTTAAATATTTCGAGATATAATTACTAAAACTGCTTTTTATAAGGTACGTAGCAGAGCCACAAGCCGATGCTTGAATGTTATATTTTTCTATGGATCTATGAATTTTTCAGTTTAAATATTTTTGCCCAGTCCCAACACTAGACAGAAGGCACGCTCTATAGCGTGTTCCGTCATCCACACGTCATCTATGCAAACATGTTACTAGTCATGTTCTGCTTAAAAATAACAACCTAAAAAAATAACTTTAATTTGAAATGGTTAATATTCCACAAAGAAACCAGCGCTCCACATTAAAGCTTCAGAAGCCTGTACAGAATTTCATTCTGGTAATAATTGCGATCACGTACAGAACTAACGTTGAAGTGGTTACAAAATCATTACAAGAAATATTTCCTAATATGTGGCTGATCTTATTACAGGACGTGATCTGAAATCAGATGGTTGTCTTTGAAACCTCGGTATTATAAGGGTGCCTCCCTAATTCCCTAATGCCTCATAGAGCAGTTCTGTTTACACTGAGCTAGAACTGCTCGCTTGCTAGCTTACTATCCTGGCTTGAAAAACTAGCCTCGTATATCCCGGGCATCAAATTCCGTGGTTTTATAATGAACGTCTTCTTGAACTTCTTTATATAAGAAATACAAGTTTCCATAATGATTTAAATATTTAAAAAAACTAAATATTTTTAAATACTTAAGTTTTTATGCACTTTAAGTATGCATATTTTTATACTTAACTAGCAGTTGGTGCCCGAGCTTCGCTCGGTATTTTTTTTAAATTACTTACATACTGATTTAATATATTTAAATTTTTTCTATTTTACCGACATAATTATAATCTCCACTACTCGTCAATAGATGGCGTTCTCTGTCCCACTAACTCATGACTTAATCAACAGATGGCGCTAGGAGTTATGATTTTATGATAAAGTTGATTATTTACTTTACGATTACGGGGACATTTTCTAAAAATGAATCCTAGCTAGATCGTTTTATCGTCCCCGAAAACCCCTGTATACTTAATATCATGAAAATCGTTGGCTCAGTTTCCGAGATCCTAAATATAATATATATATATATATATATACAAGATTTTCTCGTTTAAAGGTATAAGATTAACTTAAAAGCTTAAAAATAACATTATCTAGCAATTAATCGTTGCAGTTATTTTATTAACGTGAATTTTAAGTTTAATTAGGTGAGTTAAGAAACCTACAGTTTTTTTATACCCAGCTTCAAGCTTACAAATATTAACTTAGAACTGATTGATGGCATTTTCACTGTCCGAGGTGGCCATTCATCATCTCTACACAAACTCTGGTAAGTTGGGTCGAACTACATAGCAAACTGTTAGCTATGTCTACTACTTCTTCTTCTTATCGTGTCATTGATTCCTTCGAACCCAAGGTGTGAAAGGATTTGAAGTGCGCCTAAAATCTACGAATAGAACGTTCCGGCAAAACTGACGTCTGTAGAGAGTTCCACTCTTTGGCAGTTCGCACCATAAAAGTGGAATCAAAGCACTTTGTACGAGAATGTGGAATATGAATGAGTGGTATTTATCCGTGCGTCTAGAAAAAGGTTATAAGTAAAAAGGTTATGGAGGTTATTAAACAAAGCACCAAAGAACGTGAACAAAAAACGGTCCCAAAGACTCACCAATTCAAATCTATAGCAAATAGATTTGAATTGGTGAGTCTTTGGGACCGTTTTTTGTTAAATTTTAATAAATGATCAACGTCAGTGCTGAGGCGTGCACTTATTGTCCTTTAATTTAAACCAAACTGATATTTAAACGAGCTAGAGGATTTTATTAGATTACAAAATTATTTATTTACTATTATTTAGTCATTTGTTTTGCTTGTATCAGTGTACTTAAATTATTGGACGTAGTTAAATATTTTTTTTGATGAATTAAAACCATCTGTGCTTTCGGTTTTTACCATATATTTGAAAAATAAAATCTTTCTTTTAATCAACAATTCATAAACAATTTTGAAATTCTGAATTCATCAATAACTTTTGATGCAGACTGTACCTACTCAAGAAAAAAATTAAAAACACCGTCCAATTTATTTTAAAAGGTCCTTTTTATTTTTTCCAAAGCTAAGAATATTTTGTGTTCATTGTTTCGTAAAAACTATTTTATTAAAAAGCAATCATCTAGCCTTTTGGCTTTCTATTCAACCATGACATTTTGGGACAAAAAAGTTAGAAAAACTGTCTCCAAATTACTTTTTTCAAATTACTTTTAGTTCCAATTTTAAATAATACAAGTTTCTTTTACAGGGACATTCTGACACAGAGTATTACAATTAAGTAGTTATACTCTGTCCATTCCTTTATGGAACTTTTGACAGTTCAATTATTTTACATTATCGTACCGACATCGTGTCGACTTACATTACACCCAAATAGTAGATTGTTACACAAGGGCAATAGCTACTTACAACCGAGATAGTCATTCTATTTTATATTATACATGCGACATAATTTGTATAAGTATGGCACAATTTAACCTTCCGTCAAAGCAGTAAGGTAACGAATTACGCAATAAAAACTGATATTATCAGGGTGCATAACATGTTGGTTTTTCTTTATCCCGAAGGTGTAATTTTAAAGGTGCTGTAGAGGATCGAAATTAAACACAGCGTTTTACTTGAACGTCAGAAGAAGGTTGGGGGTGCACACGGGGTTGTTAAGGACTTTTGAAAACCATTTGACTTTAAAACAGAACGGAGCCGCGTTGTCTATTTCATCGGAACGCGACGACCATCGAACAACGAACAAAAATTGATTAAAAAGATCCGTATCCACCCACTTCTTCTGTCTTTTTTATTTTAATTTCATAATGCGCAAAAGTGCCAACAGATGGCGTTACAAGTACAAAATATAAGAACAAATTTAGTTTTAGAAGATACACAAAATAGGTTACCTACGTACAATAGATAGCTGTAAAAAAAGCATAATATTAAATTTAATTACTACGGCGTGTGTCGCCTACAATCCACCCTCTTAGTGCTGAAACTGAGCTGAGAGACTAAAGTAACAAAACAATAAATGTAAAGGTTCAGATCAGCACTAACATTCCTTCGGTTCAAGTAGTGCGACACGCGTTACAGGACGGCGCACCAAGCCCGTGCGGGTGCGTATGTCTACCACGCGCACGCGACCGTCGTCGGCGGCATGGGTCGCACTCACTACTCCGTGGCGCCAGCATCCACGTTCTAGATTAGGTTCTACTATCAGAACATAATCTCCATCTCGCAACGCTCTCTCGTCCCTAAGCCACTTCTGCCTAGGTATCAACGTAGGAAGATATTCTTTTACCCACCGCGCCCAAAACATGTCAGTCAGTCTTTGTGCTACGCGCCATTGCTTACGTAGACATAGGTCATCGTTATCATACCTACCAAATACAGGACTGTTCGAGGACGTACCTAGCAAAAAATGATTAGGTGTTAGAGCTTCCGGATAGTTAGGGTCACACGAAACGTGTGTAATAGGACGACTATTAACTAGCGCTTCCACCTCAGCAAACAAAGTGGAAAGCGTCTCAGGATGTGAAGCGCGTTCCTTAAGTACGACTTTCAAGGCCGTTTTTACCGTGCGTATCATACGTTCCCAAGCACCACCTTTCTCAGGGGCCCCAGGGGGTATGAATCTCCACTCGATACCTCTTACGGTACCGTCTTCACGGAGTTTACTCTCATCGAGTTCCATCAGACTCCGTTTGAGCTCATTATCCGCTCCGCGCAGGTTCGTCCCGTTATCTGAATAGATAACGCTGGGCGTTCCGCGGCGAGCGATCATGCGTCTGAGTGCCATGATGGTGGAGTCTGTACTCAGACTCTCACTTATCTCCAAATGTATGGCACGTACAGTCAGGCACGTAAACATCACACCGTATCGTTTGAGTCTTTTTCGGCCAACGGTGACTTCCATTGGTCCGAAAAAGTCCACCCCCGTATAGGTGAACGGACGGCGGTTGTGATGCAAGCGTGCAGCGGGCAGGGCCGCCATGCGTTGCGGCCGCGGCGCGGCGCGGCGGTGCCGGCAGAACGGGCAGCGTGCGGCGACTAAACGTACAGTCGGCCGCAGCCTTAAAATCCAATATCGTTGCCGTAACTCATTTACGACGAGCTCGTTAGCACCATGCATAGCTTTTCTATGATGGTACTCAACTATTAAACGAGCTATCTGGTGACGACCATCGAGTATGGCGGGTCGCATTGTCGAGTGGATGACACCTTCGACTTTGTCGATTCGACCGGCTACTCGTAGAACGCTAGCGTCGTCAAGATATGGCGTCAATGTTTTCAAACGACTGTTTGATAACAAAGGCTTATTTTGCTTGACGAGTTCAATGTCCTGCTCGAACGAGTCCTGCTGAGATTTCTTTATTTGAAGGAGCTCGGCTTCGTTCATGAGCTCGACATCTAACCTAGCTTCTATTCGTCGACAGCGTCGCACGAACAGTAGAATTCGGGCGGCGACTCGTACGAGTCGTAACCATGATGAGTAGTGGTTTTCATCAGGTAAGGAGTACTCAAGAGTGTCTGTAGTCACCACTACATTTAAGCTCCTTTCCTCACAGACAATGTCTGGTGATGATTTTTTGGTGGACACACAATCCTTAGGCCAAGTATCCTTTTTTTTTTTTTTTTTTTTTTTATTTTAAAATTACGTACTCAAACATAAAGTAGGTAGGGTGTGTTGGGGGTCGGACGAGAAATTCTGTATCCCGACCTCCAGCGCTTCCCTTCGAACTGCGAGAAATTATTAATGCTAGGGATACAATACATCTTAAAAATTACTTTATTTAGTGAGCAAAAGCAACAGATGGATTACCTAGGCCATATTATCGCCACAGATGCTTTTGTTACAAAGTTGTGGCTAATTATTTATTTCTTAATTATATAAAAATAAATTTAAACTAGGCGTAAACTACGTATGACTTAAGTATGTAAATTTAAGTAAGTATCTATAGAATAAGATTATTTCAAACTAAGATATTTTAATTATTATTGCAGTACGGTTCAAGCACTCAATAGCTCAGCTGTTATACTGTGGTTTGGGATAAACATACTGTGACCTTAGACATATAAATAAGACCTCTTTATATATAATTATACATTTGCAATTCCAGTCGGGGAACTGAAACCGGCCGGAGCGGGGTTACTCTGCTCTTACTAGCTGCTAAGCTAATTAAAACATTTCCGTCGGCTCGAGTAAAACGCCAGTAAACAACTGCAGCGTACGCTTTTATAGAAGCGTCACAAAAAATGTGCAGCTGTTTATCTACGATCGACTCGGCACTACTACCTATACCTATCGATGTGGGATAACACTGAGTCCAACTATCCGCATTGTAATACCACCTAGGTATACGTAAAGATTCTAAAAGTTTTAATTCATCGAGCCATAACATCCACTTAGTGTGCTCACTTGAGTGGATGCGGCATTTCCAATCAATTTTTGACCTATGTACATCTTGAAAAATGATTTTACTTTTTATAACAAATGACGATAAAAAACCGTGTATATCGTAAACAGACATAATAATGCTAAGCATTTTTGCTTTCGTAGGAGGCGTAGATCCATCCAAAATATCACTAGGTATTTTATTAAGCGAAATCTGAAATCCAAATGAATCTTCCGCAGGATGCCATATCAAACCTAAAGTGCGCTCACTTGTATTCATCGCTCCATGTTTGAACTGCACAGCTGAGTGCGCAAGCGCTTCTGTAGGTATCGAGTCCAGAACCTGTTTGCTATTACTCGACCATCCTCTTATCTCGAAACCTCTTTTTGCATGAATGGAAGTTATATCGTGAACCAATTTAATTGCCGTATTTTCATCGCATACTGAGAGACAACAATCGTCCATATAATGGTCATTTATTATTGCGCTTACGGCGTCGGGGTTCGATTCCTCGTATTGAAGGGCATTTTTATTTTTTACATATTGAGCAACGAAAGGGGAACATGTTGCACCGAAAATCAAACTTTGCATCGAACAAACTTTAATCGGGCTATCCGAAGATTCTTGCCACAAGAATCTAAGTACATGCTGGTCGCTAGGTTGTATTTTAATTCTAAGAAACATATCACGAATATCTCCAAGTATCACTATTTTATTTACTCGAAATCTAAGTATAATTCCGTATAGTGAATTATATAAGTCCGGTCCTGTTAGTAAATAATCATTTAGGCACACACCATCAACTTTAGCGGCGGCATCAAAAACTAACCGTAACTTACCGGGCTTATTGGGGTTTTGAACACCAAAATGCGGTAAATACCAAACATGATCAGCTGAGAGTTCGTTATCAGTTAGTTCTCGAGCGTAACCATTGTCTAGCAATTTAATGACTTCTTTTTTATACCTATCAGCGTAGTCAACGCTTTTACGAAATTTACGTAACAATAACTGCTGACGCGAGTAGGCATTATTGTATGAATCAGGCATCATAAAATTATCTTTTTTGAACGGTAAACCTACTTCCCATTGTTTACCTACCTGACGTGCTGTGCTATCTAAAATATTGACAGCGCGAATATGATCTGTATTTTCACGTGATACAGGCGAAATTCCTATCAAATCAAAATTAAAGGAATCTTTAATCAGGTCATTAAGTTCGCTAATTTCCTGCACATCAGTATCGCGAGAGTGAGCGAGATGGAAGACATTTTGTTCACTTACCCGAGGCTTCGAGGAGTGAGTGCGCCCACGGTGGAAACCATGGATGGTCCATCCCAATCGACAGCGTGATGCGTACAGCGAGTCCCTGTCTCCATGTATGATCTCAAGCGGGGCTATTAGGAAATAATTATCCTCACCAATTAGTAGCCGCGGCTTTACACTGGTATCTGTGCATATCATATGCTTGATATGCGATAAGTGCGTACTATTTACGCTATTCAAAACAGACAAGTTTTGTGAACACAATTTTAACTGAGCACATTTACGTAACTTACAGTCATAATTAACGTTATCATGTCCCGTCATTTCTACCTTAACACTAGGCACTTCCGATTGATACACTGATAAACCGAACGCATCTGTGAACCTAATAGGGCGCGCACTAACACATTCTAACCCTAGGGTATCTGCCAGTTCGGCGTCGATCACAGATACTTCCGCACCATCGTCCAGGAGTGCGTAGGTATTCACTACACCTTTAGGGCCACGTAATCGAACCGCAATCACTTTTAACATCGCGAATTCATCCGGGGCGATGCCAGCGTCGTCACTAGCTCGAGCGACGTGCATCATGGACGTGTCAGGTGCAGTTACAGGTACAGCAGGTTCCGGGTTCACGGTCAACTCATCAGCTGACGATGACGTCATCTCGGGCTTCGTCCAGTGCAGCAGGCGATGATGTGCCATGCCACAGTTATCGACGTCACACATAGGTGCGGGGCACGTATCCTTATTGTGTCGATCTTTTAGACAACAATAACATAGTCCGCGCGTTTTGACAAATCTCCATCTATCTCTGCGCATCGCGCGTTTGAATACGCGACACTCGGGCAAGGTATGACTGCCCTTCTGACAGAATCTACATGTTGTCGTGTTATCAGCTGCGGCGACAGAAGAAGTGTAGACAGTACGATGACGGTACTTATCTTCAGTGCGCTTTGTAGGGGCGTCCATCGGCTTCTTGTCTCGTGGCTGAATACATCCGACGACTGATAACATTTCTGCTTCCAACTTCAAAAATATAGCCAGTAGTTCCATCCTCGATCTGCCTTCTTGCATACGGTTGTAGGCAAATTCTGTCCATCTTCCTATCAGGGTGCTCGGCAATTTGGATATGATAGCTGCAGCGAGCTCTGGGCTTCGAAGATAGTCGCTCTGGTCTAGTGCGCGTATTGTGGCCACGCAGTTATTGACTTTAACAGATAAATTAATCAAGTCCTGTTGATAGTTAGTAGGTAACGATGGTAGCTTTTTCAATTGTATCGTTATGTTGCTAATAATAATATCAGCTCGACCAAACCTTAGTTCCAGTGCTTCCATGACTGCTGACGGCGGAGTGTTGCCGATCAGCAAGTCAGTCACTGCTTCCTTGGCCTCACCTCGTAGTGATTTACGTAATCTCCACAGGTTCTCACTGTCACTAAATTTACACACTCGTGACGAATCATCGTAAGCATTCTTAAAATGTAGCCACTCAATACTGTCGCCACTGAAAGTAGGTAGCTCTCGTGGCGTGGCAAGACGGCTCAGAAGTCTCTCTTCATGCTTAGACGCTGATGATTGGCTTATCAGATCCTTCAACGTATCAGCTAGTTGTTGGATGCTGGTGTCGTGCTGGACGGGTGCTGCACAGTTCGTGTCCAGCCACTTCTCCACGTTCTCTTGAACCTTCTCGCTGCGAAGAGAAGAAGCAGCAGATTCTTCACGCTTCTCGCTATCATGTTCGACTTTGGCAAGATCGGCTTCCAGCTTTTTATCTATCAAATCCATTTGAATATGGGCTTTTGCCTCCGCCGCTTCCAGTTCCAGCTGTTTGCGCCGTGCTATTGACGACGTAGTGGATTTTTTGGTGCAAATGGTGGTCTTCGAAGCACATGTTGATTGCTGCGCAGTACCGCGCGGTAACATCTTGTACGGTACTGGCGTGGATACGTATCCTTCCCGCGACGGTGTAGAATCAATTTCTTCATAGTGCCGCGAGGAAGAATCAATTTCTTGATGTCCTTTTTCACAGGTGTACAATCCAACTTGTTAAATTCCAAAAGTTCCTGGCGTTGACGGCGCGTGAGAACTTTCAATGGCGTCGCCGTGTCCGACATCGAAATGGCGACGATTCACTGATTTTATCGATCAGGCTCGAAAGGACCAATTGTAGAGGATCGAAATTAAACACAGCGTTTTACTTGAACGTCAGAAGAAGGTTGGGGGTGCACACGGGGTTGTTAAGGACTTTTGAAAACCATTTGACTTTAAAACAGAACGGAGCCGCGTTGTCTATTTCATCGGAACGCGACGACCATCGAACAACGAACAAAAATTGATTAAAAAGATCCGTATCCACCCACATCTTCTGTCTTTTTTATTTTAATTTCATAATGCGCAAAAGTGCCAACAGATGGCGTTACAAGTACAAAATATAAGAACAAATTTAGTTTTAGAAGATACACAAAATAGGTTACCTACGTACAATAGATAGCTGTAAAAAAAGCATATTTAACAGAAAAATATTAAATTTAATTACTACGGCGTGTGTCGCCTACAGGTGCAGATGATGCCAAAAAGCAAAAAAAAAAGATGCCAGTGTTTGTTTGAAATCTGGTCCCACCTTCCAATAGCTATGTGTGTTACATCGTTGGATAGGTATTTTTGAGTTGAATAAAAGTTTCTATGGGCCCAAGTTTCAAATCTTAGTCCGTTCAGAGTTATTCTTTGTTAAACATGGTAGTTTTATCAGTAGGTAGCCAAGTATTGCTATTATGTAATCACTGCTTGGTGACAGAACATGTAGGTGCGGTGGCAGTACTTTTCCAGACAATGTTTTGACGTGACAACGTCTTATGGTTTGATGGAGCCGGCTGCACGCACGAAAAAACATGACTCATGTGGCGTTACCTCGCTCTGAGGCGTTCCATTTAAGGCTTGAAGTGCAAGCGAGAGCGCGGAACGAGTGACAAAGAGGCACAATAATGGGCCTCCACGTTCGGCAGCGTTTGACATCTGTCTCTCAAGTAGGAACTTGAGTGAGCGATGCGTCCGCGTGGACAGCTGCTATACAAAAATACATTCATATGTTTTCGTCAAGTATGAAGTGCAGTGAAAAGTGAATGTGGGGTCAATTGTTTATAGCAACAATAATTGCGTCTCATGACGTTGTCATGTTCAACTATCGTCAGTAAACCGACTTTACAGACAACCGATTATTTAACAAAAAGTTCTACTACCGCTGATATGTGTGCCTCATTGAGATGTTTTCTGAACGAAATACAGTTTGCTCCCCGATAGTCTCACGTACTCCACGGGACATGCGGAACATGGGAAAGAAGACTACGTTTCGCTGAGTCCAGCAAACAAGCGTTTTGAAAAAGATTTTGGCTAGCTTCATAATTTAATATCTACTAATTAACATAATATATTTATTTCTACAAATAAACTTACTTACAATTATTAAGTATGCAAACATTAACAAAATGTTCAAAATACACAAGAAACAGTTGAGCTATCTGCGGACCGTTACAAACGATATTGAGATAGCTCAACTAATCCAAATCGGTACTAATTAGCTATTCATAATTTTTGTTGATATTTTTAGGGACTGATAAATCGTCCATTTATGGAACAATCCATGAACAATAAAAGTTCTACGTAGTTTTCTGCGTTGCGTTGGTAAAAAAAAGTATTTTATGAGAAAGTGTGCTACAAAGCTACGATTTGCTACGAGATTCGTAGAGCTTCGTAGCTTTGTAGACACAATTCAAGATTATTACTAAGCCTCCAAAACCAGTTTAAATCCATTCACATTTGGCGTGGCTTTATTCAGAGATTAGGCTACACGTAAATATAAAGTCTTGAAGTAGATTATTTTATGTTACTTTTATTCTGTTCAAAAAGTATCGAAATTAAGTCAAAGTAAATGTATTGCTTGAAATACGTGTCGAAAAAATTTTAAATTAAAAAATTTACTAGTAAACTATTTAAGAGCGGGTCGTGCGAAAATTTGAGATTTGTTGATAAAAAATTCATAACTAAATAACTAACGCTGACATACGATTTTCATTAGCGTTAAATAGAATGTCATGTTAAATAGTATATTTTTTTAACACACTTAAATTCGAATTAATCTCAAATGAATAGTCTACAATTAGTCTTTTTGCGATTTTTAAAATGTCACTTAGTTATTTAGTTATGAATTTTTTAACAACAAATCTCAAATTTTCGCACGACCCCCTCTTAAAGGATTACTTTAACAATGAATTATCAACATCGCTTATCATCATCAGCCTGAAGAGGTCCACTGCTGTTTTATTATAATAATAAAAGTTTAAAAACTTGAGAAACCTACTTCATGGCCAAAATGTTACCTGGAAATATTACTATTCAGAAAAAAAAATTTTTTCAACACATGACTCTTGAGCAGAGTAGTCTGTTATAAAAAGTGCTCATAGCTGCTCGATTCGTAGCTCCATTAACAACCAACTAGTTCCAAAGGCCATCCTAGAGTTAGTGGTTGTTCAATGAGAAACGTGTCTTTTAGTTTTGTTAGGTTTTATTCAGCTGGGGTCAGTTCCAGCATTTGATGTGCCATTCAATGCATTCATTATCATCCATAGCCTGAAAAAATTCACTGCTGGACAAAAGACCTCCCCTTTAGAAATGGCAATTAAAGATTAATGGTTTAGATTGGCATCATCCGCACTTGGTTTGCGAACTGGTTTCCGCAAGTAGGCCTTTTTGCGTTACGTTTGACAACACGTGTTGTTCGATTTTTTTTGAGGATACGCTGGTTTCCTCACTATGTTTTTCTTCACCGTTTGAGAATACTAGCATAGTGCTCATACATTTTTCGTCAGAAAAACTTACTAGCACTCGACTGGATATGAACACATGATCTTAGGTGGGGCCGCTACTACCACCAGTGCTCTCTCGTTCCCTATACATTAGGAAGAACGGTTTTAAGCCTTCTCCATCCATCGAATTCCTAAACGATGATGTGGATGATAATGATGATGACATTAGTCCTATAGCACGGTGTTTCAAAGAACGGTGTCTGCGTATCCTCAGTGTGTAATGGAAGGTTGTGCGGATGTTTGCCTACGTGCCCTGAACCGGAAGTCTATCAAAGAAGCTCATTTAGAAACTATCAATAGCATAGACAGGTGGGCGGTCTTTGGGGAAATTAATTTCCTATCTACTTAAATGTTTTATCATCTAAAACTTTCGCGGTGACTGATCAAAATTAAATTATCAAAACTTTGCCAGGGAAAAGATGCCGTATCAATTAAAAAAAATATAAAAAATAAAATAAAATAATGATAAAATGGACCGGACCTTCTTTATCTAAACCTGAAATTTACGTACTTTTATTTTTACCCAGATTCCTGGAAACATAATTATCATCGAGTATCATAAATCGCATTTTGTAATATTAACTGCCCCTTTTCGAATATCTCATAACTCATCTGTTAGATGATTGCATGTGAAGTGTAATCTGGAATGAACGGATTTCGGTGCCAGAAATGTCATTTTTGGATTTAAATTAAGTCTATGGTCTTTGGTATTTGAGTTTATTGAGTACAAGACGCTTTTGAGCAGATATAACTTTCTTACGCCAACCGCTAAGCTCCATTAGCTTCTCTTCTTTTTTTTCACTGAGCTAAGAAAAAGATTCTACTTATAAGATTCGTAACTTAAATTTTTCAAGGGCTATACAAAATCGAATAGGAAAAATGTTTGGACATCTTCTACCAACATGACAGCTACATAAAGAACATAATTAAAGAAAAGTTGAAGGAAAAAGGTAGGCGAAAATTATGGTGAGCCAGATAAAAGAGAACGTCACGTCATTGTCATGTCATGTCGTGTAAGGATGTCAAGGAGGCCGCATTCATGCTTACGCAACATTAATAACTTCAAGAAAAACGTTAAAAAATTCCTCTTAGGGTAGGCAACGCAAAGACAGCACCCTTGGTGTTGTTGGTGTCTATGGGCGACGGTAACCGCTTACCATTAGGTAAGTCAGGGCCGTAAGCTCGTTTGTCTAACTTTTACATTAAAAAAACACTCAATTGAAGTAAACTGCATCAAAACCCTGACAAGAGCAGCTAAGCTCTTAAATTTAAAAAGAAAATTTTACTTTGCTGTTTTAAACAGATTTACGCTTTAAATTTGTACTTAAGCGCTTTTGAATAAACATTGAAAACAATTCTCTCTGTTAAATCTTTTAAAGATTCTTTGCAGGGATTTAGAGTTTCTTAATTGTTCATTATCCGATTAGTAAGAGATTAGTTTAAGACCAGTTTTCTTGAAAACGGTGGTCATTATATTATTATTGACCGGTTAAAAATGGGCGGTAAATAATATGTAATAAAAACAGCATAAAATATTATTATGTTTTAACTTCCTTCAAAGTCAAAGTCAAATATGACATTATTCAATGGTATCACAAGAATCACTATGAAACGTCTTACAGATAGTTAAGTCTAGGGTAGGTATGAGAAACAGATAGCTGATATACGAGTAATACTAAATTTATATAATATACATTTTAACATAAATCTAGAACACGAATAACACAGATTCCATTTTCTCCGTCTTGGGAGTTATATAAATCATACTTTATCAAAATACATACAAAACAAAAGGATATTGAATATAGAAAGAAAAGGAAATAAATAGGAACAAAGGTCTGGCTCTGAAAACATGATGGAAAGATACGATGAATATAATAGAGAGATCAACGTCTTTGACATATACTATATTATAGTAGTAGTAGAGCTCTTTGTGTCTGGTTCATCTGGGGAAGTAACTACTACCACCATGCCTATTTCTGCCGTGAAGCAGCATTGTTCGGTTTGAAGGGTGTGGGTGTCGGTGAAATTACTGGCACGAGAGGCTGATTATCTGCATGCCTCAAGTTTATGGACGCACAGCAGTGCATCGTAATGCACGTTCCTGACGTGACCAAAGTATCGGGGAGCCTTATGTCTCACAGTGGAATAATTCAGACTGATATGCTTGATCATGTAGCAAATACAGGCTTCGTAAAACAAGTCGGCAATTATCGAGGTTTCGGCAGAAGCACTGCTGTGTTTAATTATTGGATATCGTTTAATTAAAATAGGTATCGGATATCCAGTGAAACGAGAGGATATTATATTCTGATGATTTATTTTGTAGCGTAAAATTCAGCTCGTTCCAAATTTTATTAACTAAGTTTTTTATGAAGGGAAATACGGAAAATATGCGCGTACTTAGCTACATAACACACTTTTGCTACAAACGGGCGAAGCAGATACTTAGAAAGACCGGCAGCGCATCAGCACCACCTCTAGTGTTGGAGGTGTCTATGGGCGATAGTACTTTCCATCAGGTGGCCCGTAAGCTCATTTGCCAGCTATGTCATGATAAAAACTTTATTCTAGAATCAGGAACAATATAAACTTTATTGTCTATGATTCTGGTACGACTTCTGGAACGATCTACCGTGTAAAGAGATCCTCACCAGCTGAGATAAAGAGCTGGTAGAAAGCATCCCGTAAAAAGTTTCAATGGGTTCAGAACTTTTGAGATATGATAGAAATATTGGTTGTAATCCTGAATAACGCTAAAATTCATAAAAAAAGGTTTAGAGAAAAGCCAGTTCAGGAGTACGCTAAACCGACGTGCATCAAGAAGAATGTTATGGGACTGACTGAAGCGAGAGAGCTTAGGTACCTATGTCAGGATCGTAGCAAGCGTAAATCTCTGTCTACCCTCATGGTGAGAATGACGCGTGATTATATCATAATGTAATAAATAAATAATGCGGACAATCCACACAACACAATCTAGCCCCAAACTAAGCAGAGCTTGTACTATGGGAACCAGATAGCTGATATATTACTCGAATACTTTTTTTTTGTAAATACATACATAGAATATAATATAACACCCAGACAGAGAACAAACATCTGCGTTCACCACACAAATATTTGTTCTCGGTGGGGATCGAACCCACGCCCTCCAGCGCAGAAGGCAGAGCTTCTACCAACTGAGCTGTGAAGGCAGTCAAAATAAAAAAAATGAAAAAGTATAAATGAATATAATTGTAAAAAAAGTAACAAATAAGAATAATTTCAACAAAATGTAGGTATCTAACACCTAAACCACGTTCGGGGTTCACAGAAATTGTTCGTATCACCAGCAATTTATATTAGCTCCATACATTTGTGGGTAGCCGAAAATTATTACATCATTTGTCTAAATTACACCTCGACACGGTAGATACTTTGTTATGTATTTAATGATTCGAGACCATTCGATGGGGCAGTCTTGCAATATTTATGATAGGTCTGCGCACGCACTCAATCAATAACTGAATACAATAGCGAACCAAACCTTAACGAAAACCGTATGTAACCTACCTACCTTAAGTGTAATCCTAAGGTCGTGGGATCAAATCCAGTCGTTTACCAATGAGTTTTTCTGTACAAAATGTATGTACACTATGCCATTGCTCTCAAACAGTGATGGAAAACATCGTGAGGAAACCGGCATATCGTAGAATATAAAATGTTCAAAAATATGTGTCAAGTGCATGAAAGGACCTTCTTTGAGGCGCACTTAAAATTCTTTCACCACACTTGGTTCGAAATAATCAGTGACATGATAAGAAGAAGACTACTATACATCAATGTCAGCACTAACACCCCTCAATGTACAGCCATCTTTAGAACGCAAGATTTACGTGGTCATTAAAACAGCCAAATCGAGTGGAACCGAATCGGAGGGCACAGCGGTTTCCATTTCTCATCACGTACGCCTGAAAAATGATTCCGGTTATATTTTATGTCGCACAAAGAGGCTTTTATTTCTTTTTAATTGTATGTAGTATGCAGGCTTTTATTTCTACACAAAGGCCTTTTTATGTCTGTCTAAATGTAGCTAAACGGAAAGTTGTAGTAAAAATAAGATCGTTTGATAGTGAAAATAATTAGTGGAAGTAAAATGATTCATAAAACTATGATATGAACACTATTAGATAGGATAGTAAATGGTTGAAAGATAGGAAATAAACGATAAATATAGTATGTGTGAAAATGGCAAAACAGTGATAAATAGAACGGGTGTTCATACCATAGCAAAACAATGCGATTAATATTGCAGCGTGATCGATTCTAAGGCTTCCAAGTAAAGCTTTGGTCTCGCGATCGTAACGCACAACTCTGCGGTATGCAGCTTGCAGCACCGGACACTTCTCATGAAAAACGTCTAGAATGGTCTCTTGTTCCGTCGCAGTTTGCGTCAGCGGCGAAGTGCAATCGTTTGACGCTGCGTCAAGGCGTATACCGCAGCGTTGTGCGTTACGATCGCGAGACCAAAGCTTAACAATTCAATTCAATTCAATTAATTTTTTATTTGTATACCTAACACAGGTTATAAAGATGTTACATAAAATTTCTGAAGTGTGATCTGCTCTAGGTGTACAAATATTTTAAGCTATTAGTCTTGTCTTTCTTATTAGAGCTCTTTGTAGAGTGCTCGTTCGAGGAAGTATTATCATCCTTGCCGATTTCTGCGAATTTCTAATTCTTCCGCAACAGACTGCAATTTGCTGCCGATATGTGGATGCATCAATCCTTTAATCTGGCCGCGTTTATTGTGAAAAGTACTGGTTTGTTCGAAGAAAATCCAGCGATTCCCGTCCAATCGGGACAATGTCTCGATAATTTAAGCTGCAGCCCATTTGTGCTTCCCAACGGGCTTGGCTGGCAACACTGTTCTTGTTACTCGTTTATTAGCTGTGCAATTTTATTTGTATGTATCACAATACCTAAAATTTAAAAATACATAATTAAACAAATAAAAAATACCTCACGCGATGCTTACAATAATTTGTATTAGAATTATATCAGAAGATTTTTTTGGATAGTTGCGCTTGTTTTTGTTTAACCTGCACTGTCCCACTACTGCTCAAAAGTCTCCTCCACAATCCTTATAACCTACCTACTTATAGACTACATTTAGGTAAACATTATGAATATTCACGAAAATATGTTTTATTCCTACAGGCTTCGATTCAGAAGTTCCGCTTTCGCTTTGTTTCAAAAAAGAGGTTACATAGTTTGTTTTCTTTTGGAAACATCGATACTCTCCCGCTGTATTTTTTAAAATTCTCGATAAGGAAAAATAAACAAGGCGAAAACTTGCATGGTTCTGTTACTCGAGTGAATAGTATAGTAGGAAAAATAATATTTAGGTTAAGTCACGCAATATATTTATTATGAGTAAAAAACTCAAACTTTGTCCACTAATTGTTCTGTTTTTGAACCATATTTTTCCATAGTCTGAAAATCCACAATATTTTTAAGGATTCTGGTCAAGTCACAGCTTACAGCAAATACAAAGCAATCTGCTTTGTGCTCGATAGAGACCAACATTTAGCCACGTTGTGGTGACCAGCCACTTTATCTAAGCGCAGCGGTCAAATACCTCGTAACAAGGAAACTGAGAGCTCCTTTGGGCAAATAAACACTGAAGTTGATGGTTCTACTTGAGATGGTGTTTAGAAGGTTACTTGAATCTAACACTGTAGAACACAACAATTTTTAGTTAAAAAAGTATTATTAATGAAAGAAAAATAAAAAATACAACTTCCATCAAGCCGCAAGATCGAAACAAGTTTTCTTATTTTATGTACGAAACTAGTAAGTTGACTGATATAACTAAATATACCTTTAGGTAGGTATGTCACAGCCAAATAGTAAAATCGACCGTTTAATGAACTGCCTAGCCGTTAGGAGATACTAGCAGTTGGTAACTGAGCTTCGCTCGGAATTTTTTTCGTTAATTTGTATTTTTAAGAAATCATAAGAGTCATAATGATCATCTTTACTGGTTTATTCTTACTAACCAACGCCATCTGCTGGACATGCTTGCAGTTAGTTACTCACAATCGTCAATAGATGGCAGGAGCAGTCACATATTCAGTTTATGTTTAATTATTGAACACGGAAAGAAATAATCATTTTCTAAAAATGAATCTTAGCTAGATCAATTTATCGCCCCCGAAAACCCCTGTATACTAAATTTCATGAAAATCGTTGGTGCAGTTTCCGAGATCCTAAATATATATATATATATATATATATATACAAGATTTTCTCGTTTAAAGGTATAAGATAATGTATTAAAAAGAAAAGAAAAAAAATTTGTTAAATTGTCCACAATATTTATTTATTTTATTTATTCTCACAAAATTTTGCTTTTCCAAGAGCTTTATGTTTGCACAATTCACAAGTAACATTTTATAGGTTAAAAGGTGCTAAAACGCATTTAAGCCGTCACTCGAATCACCATTTCTCATAAATAGTGTTGTGATAATTCTCAACTAACGCCGTATATAAAGCCGGAAAATAGAAAGCCTAAGTCCATGACATTCTGACACGTGAAGAATTCAAGATGAGGGCAGCTTACATTGTTATAGCCCCTTCCCACTGGTGCGTGATATCGCGCACCAGCCCGCACCAGCTCGCACGACACACCATGGGAACGTTCTTGTGCGCCGAGGTGCGCGGTAGCACAGGCGCTTTTTCTGTGTGCGTTGCCGTGCGTCGTCGTGCGCGGTGCGTGATGATCTGCAGAACCACGCACCGTAGGTAGGCAGCATTACAAGAAGAGTTTTAGACAAATGTGGATTGTATGATTATAGAAAGCAGTAGTTTAAAGCTAAAAAAACGATGGATGAACTGTGATGAAAGAAAAGTGAGTTCGGAGTCGATTATTGAGACTATTGATAGGACAGAGTTTATCGAATAACTTATTGCGCAGAGCCTGCATAATAAAAGAACAGGAACTTTGGTTAAAAATAACGTTACATACATTTTTGAATTATTATAACCGTCTTTTAGAGAACAAGTTTTCTACAATAAAAATAAATCAAGATAAACAACACTTATCTCTTAGCAGATGTCGCTAGTTTGCAGCAAGTTGTAGAAGCAAGAGTAGCCTCAACTAAATTGAATAAAACAAGGATTTAACATTAAAACTGTTTGAGATTTAGTAGCAAAGTACGCGCAGTAGTTATAAATTCACTTACTTGTTTCAATGAACTTTCGCAAAGTGGTCATGCTTTTGAACTCCAGCATTTTGTGCGACAGATACTGTAAAATTACTAATACCTCGTCTACAAAACTTAGTTAGCGGGTGAAGAAAATTTCCAAATGGCTTCTAAACAAGCCTTTTAATAGGCATAGATGGACAAGCAGTTAATCAAAGTCAAATCAAAAGTGTATTTATTCATTAGGATTGCAAGGATCACTTTGAAAAGTGAAAGCTAGGTGTGTCTAGGTGCCAGTTCCACGCGACCAAGCCTATTTGAACAAGCCTTAATTGGAATTAAAATTCGCAATGCAAAATTGATCGCAAGATGTTTTATTATTTAGTATTCTTTTTAATTTTTTCCTGTCCAATTTTTCATGTTTTTCGCCATCTGTCACGAGCAAAGTTATCGTACGCAGACTTTAGCAGCAATTTTTATTGTCAAGCCTCAAAGCTTGACAGATAAGCGTTCGTTTGTACAAACTACAGAATGCAATATCTATTCAATCAATCTTCGGAAAAGGGATTTATAAAGCCGATTGATAAAAGTGTCCCATTGCGGACGATGTATCAATTTCAAACCGCAATCGTATTCCGAAGCTTCAATCAATTTTATGCTTTTGGATGGAATAGCTGGCTTTTTTTGATGTACCTAGTAATGATGGATGTTTTGGGTAGAAAGTATTTCAGCTCGCTTACGTGTTCAGTTGGTCTTACTTTTTACGGCTCGTATTTAGAAACAGTGCTTGAGTCTGATTCGAGCCTTATGCTGCCTTGATGTGGTGCGTGATATCACGCACCAGCCCGCACCGTGCACGACGACGCACGGCAACGCACACAGAAAATGCTCCTGATGTGTTACCGCGCACCGCGGCGCACGAGACCTTTCTTATGGTGTGTCGTGCGTGCTGGTGCGGGCTGGTGCGCGATATCACGCACCAGTGGGAAGGGGCTACTAGGCATAGATTTTTTGACAGTTCTCCGTTGAAAACTGTCATAAATCTATGCTTGAGAGTTGAGACTCGACTCTGACAGGACTGGACTCGGAACACGGGCCATAATGTTAAAAACATAATTGCGCTAATAGAAACAAGAGACTCTACTTTGTTTTCGTAATAAGATGGCGTCCATTCGGACAATTTCGCCAATGTCAAGTGAAGGTAATATTACATAAATAAAAAAGTTTTAGGTAAGTCAATTCAGTCAATAGACAAGTCGGCAGTGATTGGCTTTGAAAAAAATTGGAGCCGTTATTTTCAAAACCATCGGATACATTTTCGGTCAAATCAGGATATCACATAATACACTTTACTTACTTGAGCCAAGACCTCAAGTAATGTTGGTTAAAATGCCGCCAAAACTACACATCAGAGCTCAAAATAGCACCCGAAAAACAATAAAAATGAAAAAGCTATGCGACTTCCCAAAATTACAGAAAACGAATCCGGGAGACTCTTTGATTGATTAGAAAAACGTCAATTTTCGCAGCCCATCAATCACCTTCATAACTTTACAGTTAAACGATATCAATTCGAAGTCACTTATCGATAACATCGATAAGTTTTAATTAATTGATCCGCTACTTACGCTATTAATCTGATTACTAGCAAATCTTTTAGCTCGGTATATAGATAGTTTGGTTGCCTTTCATACTAGTTTCGATCATCGTCATCATCATCAGCCTGAACAAGTCTACTGCTGGACATAGGCCTCCCCTACGCATTTCCAGGAAGAACGATTCTCAGCTTTTTCCATCCACCGACGTCCCCTGATCTTAACAATGTCGTCGGTTCAACTGGCGGGTGGGCGCCCTACTTTTCGTCTTCCGGTTCGGTGGCAGTTTGGTTTGGTTTGTGATGACATTAGCTGAAACTAGAACTGTTTTAAAAATGAGACGAAAAATAATATATTCACATTACCTTGCCATCAAACACAATTGCCTACGAGGCAATGCTTTATAATGGTTTTCATTACTCATACTCTGAAAGTAGGTCTGAAGTTGCCTGAGGGGCCTAATTGAAAGTAAAGCTTTCAGCCCTAGGGAGAATCGCTTTCTACTGACAGCTGTCAAATTATAAAAAAAAACAAGTTCTATTTTATTCAACCATGTTCCAACTTTCTAAAGTCTTTCTAACTGCAAGGAGGTTGTTCAACCAAATTCCAACTTTTTATTCAGCAAGTAGGTTGGAACCCATTACAACGGTAAGAAGTTTAAAAAGTCTAATTAGAGCGCAATGTAATATTTAAATTTAAATAACATAAAGATAGTATTAAATAAATAATATATCTTCTAAATTACTTGATTAGTGTATAGCTTAACTATTTATTTAAAATAACATAGATTTAAATTATGAAAATAATGGCTGAATAATGCTGGCGAGCCGAAGCCGAAGGCCCGCCAGAGAAAAAGAAAAAAAAAACCGTGAAGGCGGCAATTCAATCTTCATTTTCACTAATTTTTCTTTCATGTTTTTATTTTTACTTTCCTTGTATTCGTAATGAAAAGCACAGTGTTTACCTCGGGTGAAAGTCTTTTGAGTCCCTCAAGCTCCATTGGCGCCCTCGCTAACGCTCTGGCGCCAAACCCGTCTCGGGACTCAAAAAACGTGACTTTCAACACTCGGGTAACAATGTACTATTTTTTATTTACACAATGAAACTTAAAATTAAACTAAATATATTTACAAAATGTACAAAATACACAAAAAACAGTTGAGCTATCTGCAGATCGTTACAAACGATCTAGAGATAGCTCAACTGATCCAAATCAGTGCCAAGACGCTGGTGGCATTGCCATGCGAATAGCAATGCTTATGCTCTTGGGTCACGCGTCGCTTCGATCAGTCGCAAAGACAAAATTTTGAAGACCCGCGAGGCCTCGGTTCCCCACGGGCCCAGAGTCTCAACCACTAGAGGAGCAAATAAGTGTAGGCTCTGTCGAGACCTGCATATTTGCGCCTCTTGAGATCCTCGGCCAGATCTGCCGCTGCGCCCGCCACAACGGATTTCCTGGGCAGATGAAAAGGCGCAAGTGTGTCGACACACGTACCATCCCACACACGTACAATGGTTACCACCAAGGCCGTCTTAAACTAGGCTGGGGCCCTTGGGCACACAAGAATTTGGGGCCCTTTTGGAAAGTAATAAAAGCTAATTATAATAACATTTTTTTACTAAGCATAACCATTTATTATAGGCTTAGACAATCTAAAGATTATAGGTAATCAAATACAGTAGGCTATAATGGCGTAGTATTGTGAAAAAAAATGTAATGTGCCCGCAAAAATGTTTTGAGAATGAATGTGCAGAAATTGTCGGTCCTTCGGGGCCCCCTGAGAATGGGGGCCCTGGGCACGGGCCCCGTGTGCCCTTATGGTAAAGACGGAATAGGTTACCACTCAACATCATGTTGCAATGGTCATAACTAATCAATAAGTAAGATAGAGAGAGCTGCTACCAACTGAGATAGAATATTTTGCTATACTCGTACTATGCCGGATTGTGACATTGACTCTTCAAGTGATGTGGCACTGACCTAACCCTCATTACTCCCGACGCGAATGTCAATATGTCAGTGTCAAGTGTCGTTTATCTGTTTCACCCGTTTCACCGCGCCTATTAATTCTCCGAGTCTCAAACACCACAGAGGCACTGTGTGGTTTAGTCTGATTGAATCGCTATTGGAGGCTTGGGACCTTTAAGAAGCTTTACTGGTTTATCTTTAGCTAAGATTTTTATTAGGTCCCAAAAGTTAAGAGCCGAGCGGGATTTGAATCCGCGACTTTCTCCTTGGTACGGGGCTGCGCTAACTGCTGCGCTATTGGATCCTAATCTCACTCGACGACTACACATCTCACTCGACACTTCGGCACTAAAAATCTTTGTGATTTCCATAAGTGTAGTAAACACTATAAAATCAATAAAAAGTTTATTTAACTCTTCGATGTTTAGTCTTGATCTTATTTATCTTATACCTTTAAACGAGAAAATCTTGTATATATATATATATATTTTGGATCTCGGAAACTGAGCCAACAATTTTCACGAAATTTACTATACAAGGGTTTTCGGGGGCGATAAATCGATCTAGCTAGGATTCATTTTTAGAAAATGACGAGAAGTTGGTGATTTGCAATAATCAAACATAAACTCAATATACGACTGTTCCTGCCATCTATTGGCGATTGGGAGCAACTAACTACAAGCTAGAAGGCGTTGTTAATTAAATAAAAGCCAATAAAGATACGACTCTTCCTGACATTTATTGGCAAATAATAATACAATCTTTTTTTAAACCCGAGCGAAGCTCGGTCATACCGGCTCGTTATGTCTAAATTATGAACTAAAAAATCGCAACATAATTTACGTCCCCGATTTTTTTTAGACAACTACCTAATGGAGTACTCAGCGTGAGATGTGAGATAAAGGTAGGAAATGATGATGATGAGCTGATGGAACACGCATATGGCCCACCCCATGTTAAGTGGTAACCATTGCCTATAACAAAGCATAGCCTCGTAGATCACGTCACTTCAAGAACGTGCCCTACGAAACATTGTCCTGCGTCCATCAACTTGAGGCATACAAATGTTCAGCCTCACGTGCCAGTAATTTCACCGGCACCCACGCCCTTCAAACCACAATGCTGCTTCGCGTCAGAAATAGGCATGGTGGTAGTACTTCCCCGGACGAGTCTGTCGCAAAGAGCTTTACCAACTACTACTGCGTGTTAAGTAACTTCTTTTTGTATTGTAGATGAAAGAGTTCCCGAAATCCCAGTTAAAAAAGAAAAAAAAAACTATTCCAATGAAGGCACAGACACTACATTAGTCTCCAGTAAATTACTTTTACGTTTAAAGAACTGCCTTCGTTCCCTGAATAATATTATACCTATTTCTTTTCGATGCAGTGAAATATCTCCCTAATAAATCATGCTCTTATTACTTCGGAAACGACTAAATTCCATCGGAGAAAGTTCATTGTTCAAGAAGAAAAACTTTTAGAAATGATTACAGAGCAAAGTGCACTTTTCGCCTCGGACGAAGAAGCGAAAATGGCACGCTGAGGTGTAATAAGGATTTATAGTGTGCTGGCTACGGACATCGTCTTTGCACTCCACTTTCATTTGAATAAGTGGCAAATGCCATTAAAAGACTTGCAAATGCAAACCATTGCAATTTGATACGCTGGAAACACGCTTTGTTCCTGCCTATAGGCATAAATGTAGATCTCTTGTAAATTGAAGAAATCGAGAAGGAGAGTTTCGTACCGTGTTTTTAATACAACAAGCTGACGAAACAAGCATATTTCTCACCCAATGTTAAGTGGTAACCACCGCCTATATTATATACAATATTCACTCTTGTTTTGAAGATTTCTGCTTCTTTCGAACGAGTGCCAGTGCGGTGAAAGGGTTTTAAGTGCCCCTCAAAGAGGCTCCTTTTGTGTACTATTTTCTTTATGAAAAAGCAGCATGTACATGTACACCACATCGTTTTATCAACTTACTGTACAGCTATACTTTAAAAATTATTCTGTTAAAGCCATATCCAAACAAAAAGCTTGAAAATATAAGTGATTTCAAGTGAGGCACTGTCCGTGCCAGGGTTTGTTTAAAACTTTTGCAATTTCGCAACGTTTTGTCTGTTTACTTTTGTCTTGTTATAACTACTGATTTATGTGCACCAAAGTACAAGAGCTGCTGTGAAATTGCATTTTTGCGCCCAGTTCGAGTGAAGTTGTTGAGTGATGCCCTCTTAGATTAGCTCAGATTGCTATTAGATCTAGAACAAAGACAAATTGCAGTGCTTAAAAGTGGTATAACCCGAGCCAATAAAGAAAGAATTCAAAATTGCGCTGGTAATCCATACTACAATTTGACTGGCCTCTAGCTCAGTTGGTAGTAGCTCTGCCTTCTGCGCCGTAGGTCGTGGGTTCGATCCCCACATATTTATGTGGTGAACATAAATGTTTGTTCTCTGTCTGGGTGTTATATTGTATTCTAAGTATGTATTTACAAAAAAAAAATGTATTCAAGTATTAATCAGCTATCTGGTTTCCTTATTACAAGCTCTGCTTAGTTTGGGGCTGGGTAGTGTTGTGTGAATTGTCCAGAGTATTTATTATTATTATTATACCTCTTGCTTGCATACTATTGTGAGAAGATAACTGATGTAATCAATGATTTAAAATTATTTAGGGCTCCAGAGTGAATGTAACTAAGAACTAAGAATAAAATGACATAACCTTTTTCTTCGTTCTTAACCCGGTTACGAACCAACATAAAAATCCTACGTAGCGGGTTAATGAAACTCGGTTACGAACATGCGCTAAAGGTATTTTTAACCGACTTCAAATAGACAAGTGAAGTTAAAAAACCTTGAGAAACCGACTTCATAGCCAAACTAATAAATCGATTTTGATAAAATTTCTAAGATGTTTTTTAAATTGGCTCTTACAACGAAGTAATGTGATGGCATAAAAAAATAAAACCGAATTGAAAACCTTCTCCTTTTTAAAGGAGAACTTTTCCAATTCTGTCAAGTTTTTTTAAATATCCGAACAGATTATTTTTTTATAAGCAGGGACTTTATTATTTTTCTATTATGTTAATGTAATTATAATATTTTAAACAGCCCGCCTACACAATCATAATTATCCACTAACTATGGAAAATTCGTTCGTTGTAGTAGGTTTGGTTGATATTATTGGTGTTTTGAAGTGGAAAAATAATTATAAGTTTAAAAAACTTGAGAAACCGACTTCATTGCCAAACGGCTAAATCGATTTTAATGAAATTTGTTTGGGACAATCTGGACGTAAAAATAACCTTCCAAATAAAAAAATAATTTCTAATCGGTTCATAAATGACGGAGGCATGCAGTTACAAACATTTAAAAAAATATTAAAAAAAAATGGCAACACCGATTTTATTGAAACTAAAATGGAACCAATCTGGAAGCAGTACCTTTCAGATAAAAAAATAATTTTACAAATCGGCTCACAAATGACGAAGTAATGTGGTAACAAACACTTTGACTTTGACTTAGACTTTTGACTAAAAAAAAAAAAAAAATACTACTGAATTTAGAACCTCCTCCTTTTTGATTGGAAGTCGGTCAATAAGTTTTCACGGAGAGCACAATAGTGGACAATAACGGCACGTTTAGCTTGAAGTGCAGGAAATCGATTGCAGACTCTCTTGTACTGAATGTCAATTGCGACGGAAATTTTGTAGACATTGAAATATCAAATTCACGACAAAGGCTTCGCAAAGTGCACGAATCAGGCACAAAGTGAATTTTATTTTGTCGCGTCGAGAAGTGCACTGGGAAGTGACGTCAAATTATCACACTATAGATAGATAGATAGATAGATAGAAAATTCTTTATTTTATGAAACAACGGGATATTTACCATGATTAAATATTGATGAGTTGGTTTCCCGTTGTTTCATAAAAATAGTGTTAAAAACCATGATGGTTTCAAAAGTTAGAAAATTCTTTATTGCATAAATTAAAAAGTACTGTACACAGGCGAACTTAATGCTAGATAGCATTATCTACCAGCATTATAGTCTTTTTTTAACCGGCTTTAAATAAAAAGAAGGATGTTCTCAATTCAAGGATGTATTTTTTTATGCTATCATAATTTCTTTAATTATTGAGCCGATTTGTAAAATATTTTTATGTATGTGAATGTAAAATAAAATAATTTCGGATCGATCCCGTAATATTTCATCAAAATTAGTTTAGCTTGGTCATGAAGTCGGTTACCCAAGTTTTTTGAGACTATTATTTTATCAAATTATTGTCATGTCTTTGCAGATCTCTTGTATGTGCATACAAACACTTTTAGAATTATATTATTACTGTAAATACCTAAAAACAATAACTCTAATTTTCAGTTTCTAAGTCGAAAATGAGACTGAAAATTTTAAATCCTCCTTGGTTGGGAAAAGCCTATATCGAATTGTAGACTAACCCTTACGTACCTATGAACCAGTTCGTGAAAAAGTGCGTCTTTGAGGCGCACTTAAAATCTTTTTTCATTACTCATACTCTGAAAGTAGGTCTGAAGTTGCCTGAGGGGCCTAATTGAAAGTAGAACTTTCAGCCCTAGGGAGAATCGCTTTCTACTGACAGCTGTCAAATTATAAAAAAAAACAAGCTCTATTTTATTCAACCATGTTCCAACTTTCTAAAGTCTTTCTAATTGCAAGGAGGTCGTTGAACCAAATTCCAACTTTTTATTCAGCAAGTAGGTTGGAAACCCATTACAACGGTAAGAAGTTTTAGTCTAATTAGAGCGCAATGTAAAATTTAAATTTAAATAACATAAAGACAGTATTAAATAAATAATATATCTTCTAAATTACTTGATTAATAATATGTAGCTACAACTATTTATTTAAAATAACATAGATTTGAGCAAACAATTTACCATTTTTTTAATTATGAGAATGAAAATAATGGCTGAATAATGCTGGCGAGCCGTAGCCGAAGGCCCGCCAGAAAAAAAGAAAAAAAACCGGGAAGGCGGCAATTCAATCTTCATTTTCACTAATTTTTCTTTCATGTTTTTATTTTTACTTTCCTTGTATTCGTAATGAAAAGCACAGTGTTTACCTCGGGTGAAAGTCTTTTAAGTCCCTCAAGCTCCATTGGCGCCCTCGCTACGCTCTGGCGCCAAACCCGTCTCGGGACTCAAAAAACGTGACTTTCAACACTCAGGTAACAATGTACTATTAACTCACTGGTTTGAAAGAACCAGTCTGTCACTGATGATTCGAAGAGGAAGAAGAAAAACCATTCGTGGCCTGAAGACACATAGGTTGTTTTCACAAATAAAGTTCTACAGTTCTTTACTGAAGATAAATAGCTCACAGGAAAAAATACGGGCTTCTTGATTAAAATTTATAAAATGTGTACCTAGTAAAAAATAAGAGGATAATAAAAAGCACTCGCTTAGAGCATAAAAAAACGTGACCAAGTGCCAGAAATGACTATACACCTTCCAACCTTTAATAAAAAGAGGGTAATGCTTCCCGGTGACTTTTTTATTAAGTGATTACAGTTACTTTTTAGGGTTTCGTACCTTGAATTATAAAAAATAGAACCATTATGTCGCCCTTCCATCAGTCACACCCGTATCAGGCTAAACGTAAATCATTCCTTTTCCTTTCAACGTCATCAAATTTCGATCATGCCAAATCACGCTATAAAACCGTAGGTATATGAGTAGGGAACTCAAGATATTGTTTGGGAATATCCATGAATTTCATATTGAAATGAAATGAAACGGGGACAATCCCCAAGAACGTTACAGATTTACCCTTGTGGATGTCTAAAAGGGTAATCCAAGGCACGTCCAAACCTCCATTTTACAGCAGTTTTATTTGATTGTCTGCTAAAGCCCGAATACCTAATCGATACTCTTAATGCCCGTTTAATACACTGCGATTAGGAAAAGCATATTTTTAAGACTCTAATAGACTTTATTTCCTTCGTGATACAGTCCATATTTTTTCATCCATTTTCCATTGGAATGAATGAAAAGAACAAAGACTATGAAGCGAGTGAGACAGACCGTCTACGTGGAGCAAGCGTCAGAGTGAGACAAAAGTATCACGTTCACTCATTCAACTACTCCTGATTGCTCCATAGTACGGCCACCAAAAAGCCACACATCATTTTATTAAAAAAAACATAAAAAAATATAAGCCCAAACGGAGGTGCTACCTAGTTTTTCCTAAAGGAAAATAAAGGTCTATGTTTTAAAGGTTACTCTAATCTAAAAGCACTGGGCTACACCAAAGGAACTAATTACCCTTTAGTCCCGTCTTATTATACTTTTGAAAGAAAATTCTGTTTATGTAAAGTTTATTGACCTAAGAAGGGTTATTTTTCTTCTAATTGAAGGGAAGAAAACTAACTAAATATTGAACCTTTTGGAGAGGTAAATAATTTGAAGTACCGTTCAACAAATTATTAGCAAACCGTGTTAGCATTTCATAGTTTTTATTACAGCGGAAGTAAACACTCGTTCCTGTGAGCTTTCGTTTGTGTTTTCAACGGAGAAAACCCTTCAAAAATAAACTTGCTGTTGATCCACTTTTTTTTTATATAACTATCTGATGAAACAAGCACCTGATGTTGAGTGGCAACCATCGCCTATAACAAAGCCGTAGGTCAAGCACGTCAAGAATGATCGTCGATGTTTTAACAGTTCTACAGTTCTATAGAACTCATCATCATCATTATCAACTTACATATATTAGTCCACTGCTGGACGTAGGTCTCTCCCAAGACGTGCCACTGAGCCCGGTCTTCGGCTCTTCTCCTCCAGTGCTTGCCAGCTACATTTCGCAGATCGTCGCCCCAACCTTGCCGGAAGGCGTCCTACACTACGCTTACCTAAACGCGGTCTCCACTCTAGTATTCGTTTGCTCCAACGATTGTCTGTTCTACGGCAAACATGACCGGCCCACTGCCACTTCAGCTTACTAATCCTTACTTACATAGAACTAATGGAAGACTAATAGTTATATAATTATAACAAATAGCCAGTTTTCATTTTATTCGTTTTACCATGAAACTAAAAAAGTTATATGACAGCACAGTCCTACAGGACAAAAGGGAGTTAGCGAATCGTCGCATCGTTATTTTCCTTCTATTCTCTTTTGTGCATGTAGCTCAGGGTGTGTAACCTGATGTGTAGCTGACAGAACTTCTATTCCAAGACCCAACTTAAAAAAATCTTATGCATAATTTACATAGCCGTTAACCTAAGCGACCTCTACCGGACCTTTGCAACTGAGCCCCAAGCAAAACTGGGCTCATCATTAAATTTAATCCGTTGGCCACCGGCTCCGTTTAAAGCTTTAAGGCCTGCGCACACCTAGGTCGCTGGCGATGCCAACCATTGAAACTGTCCAGTTTGACAGCGATATTTGACAGCATTTCACTGATCGCCATCGCCAGTGACCTAGGTGTGTGCAGGCCTTAATAAATTTGAAATGCTAAGCAAACAACTGGAGGCTTTTATAAAAACAACTTAATCTAGAAAGAGATAGATAGGTCACCACTGAGTTTTTTAAAGCTCTGCAAAGTAGACCCATACGTTCTCCCCAGGCGTGGTTTTTGAATGCTTAAGATCGAAGAGTCATTTTGTATCAAGTATCAAAAGATCTGAGGAGTGTCTACCGTGCCTTGGGATTACACTATCCTATCTTTTCCTTTTTGGCTAAAGCTATAATTTAGTTAAAGAAAGTGTAAAATGTAAAGATGGTATACCTAATCAATTTATTGTGTATTTTTTTTTTTTATACAAAATCAAGTTCTTATAGCTGATGGACGCAAGCCAGTGCATCGTAGTAGGGCACGTTTCTGACATGCGTGACCTACGAGGCAATGGTTACTACTTAACATCGGGTAGGCCCTAAGCTTGTTCTAAAAGATAGTTGTATCTATCTATCTATTTAGCCTGTATGCACCCACTGCTGGGTATAAACCTCTTCTAGTTAATTTAATTTCTACTAATTGTTTTTTAAAAAAATGTGGAGCGACGCAACTCTCATTGTAATAATTATAAGTTTAAAAAACTAGAGAAACCGACTTCATTGCCAAACGGCTAAACCGACTTTAATGAAATTTATTTGGGACAATGTGGACGTAAGAATAACCTTCTAAATAAAAAAAATATTTTCTAAATCGGTTCATAAATGACGGAGGCATGCAGTTACAAACATTAAAAAAAAATATTTAAAAAAAATGGCAACACCGATTTTAATAAAATTAAAATGGGACCAATCTGGAAGCAGTACCTATCAGATAAAAAAATATTTTTTCAAATCGGCTCACAAATGACGAAGTTATGCGGTAACAAACATAAAAAAAAAAAAAACATAAAAAAAAAATACAACCGAATTGAGAACCTCCTCCTTTTCGATAGGAAGTCGGTTAAAAACCCAACCCAAAGCTTCATAAAGGTAGGCTTTTGAATAACACGAGTGGTATATCTTCATTATAAAAGAAAATTGCTTTGAAAGGAGCGGGAACCAAGCTGAATACATTTTTAATGTGTATTTATGTCCCTTTGATGTCCTAAAGTTAATCTTTTGGGACAATTACGATGTTTTTATGTTTAATACATTGTTTTTAAAAGTAGAGTGAATAGGTATCTTCTAGGTTAGCGGTACAACGTCAGCCGCAAAATTGCGGTCAAACGCAACACTCTAAGTGTAAAAAACTCTAAATCTATAGTGGTAGGCATTACGGCAATAGTAAGTAGACAAACACGGGCATTATGAATCAGGGACATTTATAATGCCCTAAACTTTTTGCGGTTCGCTAAGGGCTCGATCACACCTAGTTCGCTGGCGGTAGCGATCAGTGAAACGCTGTCAAATATCGCTGTCAGATTTAAGATTTGACAGCGTTATTTGACAGCGTTTCACTGTTCGCTACCGCCAGCGAACTAGGTGTGCGCAGGCGAGAAAAGTCTTTTGTCACTGTCACTCTCTTGTCAATAAAGAGAGATAGCAACAGATTCGTTTTCTGTCATTTTGGGAAGTCACATAGCTTTTTGATTTTAATTGTTTTTCTCGTGTTATTTTGAGTTCTGTTGTGTAATTTCGGTGGTATTTTAACCAACATTACTTGAGGTCTTAGCTCAAAGTGTTAGCAGTTGGAATTAAAGTGTTTTATTTGATATTCTGATTTGATCGAAAATGTTTCAGATGGTTTTGGAAAAAACGGCCATCTTTTGTTTCCAAAGCCAATTAGGGTAGAGCCGACTTGTGACTGACGACTTGACGAAAAAGTATTTTATCTATGTAATTTATCATCATTAAACTCAATAAACTACTCGACTCTGGCAAAATTGATTCGAAATCGACCGATGCCATTCATTAAGAAGAAGAAGAAGAGATAGCAACACGCTTAGCGGTAAGTGTGTTGCCATCTCATGAACGAACGTAATTACGAAATCTAGTGCAGTGCAAACTATCGGAAACTGAAAGCGGACATTTGGGACTAAATCAACACTGAGCTATAAACAAAAGTGCTAAAAACAGTCCCGCAATATCGAACGCAATCTAGTTTTATCGAGCAAACAAGCATGGTGACATGGAGCTTGACAATAAGCCGCAACAATAAAACCTAAAATGCTGCCTTCCTACGGTGCGTGGTTCTGCAGATCATCACGCACAGCCGACGACGACGCACGGCAACGCACACAGAAAGGGCTCCTGTGCTACCGCGCACCTCGGCGCATGGTTCCCATGGTGTGTCGTGCGAGCTGATCCGCCTCCGTGCGCGATATCACACACCGGTGGGAAGGGGCTATAACATTTTCGTTTAGGATTTGGTATTAACTGTCTCAAAAACCAGTGGTCTAACGATTATCATCACTTACCACTGGGTTAGGTATGTGTGTACTAAATAGTGACAAGACTAACTTTGAGCAATCTGTCAAACTTCTTCTTCTTCTTCCTGCCCTTATCCCACTTTATGCGGGGTCGGCACAACATGTTCTTCTCTTCCATTCTTCTCTATCAGCTGTCATCTCCGTATTCACTCATTCCTTATTCAATCTGTCAAACCTAAGTAACGTACAAAAGTAACACTAAAATGAATGTAAAAAGAGCTTAGTAATATGCCTTAGATTACTAAGCCCAAAAAAATTATTAGCCTAAATCTGTATTTGCTCACAATTAAGTTTAGTTCCTGACACGAATTTCCTGGATAATAATATATAGGTAAGGAACACATTGCTTGTTCCACTAATTAGTTACATATTTGCCGATATTGATTTGGGCGTGTCAACAAGGCGAACACAGGGTGCTAATTTTCGGCGTCCTATAGATGTAGTTTCAATAGAGGTTTTGAACTTTGTCATGGCTTCATCATCATCATCATTTGCCGCCTCTATTTGCTGTTGCCACCACGATCTTAGGCTACCCTTATCCTTCTTTTTGACTGGCCTCATAGCTCTGTTGGTAGTAGCTCTGCCTTCTGCGCCGTAGGTCGTGGGTTCGATCCCTACCGAAAATAAATATTTGTGTGGTGAACGCTGATGTTTGTTCTCTGTCTGGGTGTTATACTGTACCTATTCTAAGTATATATTTAGAAAAAAAGGTATCTAAGTATTATATCAGCCATCTGGTTCCCATAGTAAAAGCTCTGCTTAATTTGGGGCTAGATAGTGTTGTGTGAATTGTTCACAATATTTATTTATTTATTTATCTCATCCAGCCATTGTCACGGCTTGTAGTCGTTAAACTATTCTGCAAACTAGGATTAATATTTCAAACTTCTGCATGGATGAATAAGATTATACCTGATTAATGGTGTCTATTTATTTAAATGAATTAATTTCAATACCATTTTCAATTCCATAGAATATCTGCAACGGTAGATAAAACAACGAAATAATGCTGTCTTTGTTTACATTAACACTTTCACACGTAACGTGCGCATTAGGAGACCTAATTCTGGCATCGAATAAGAACCCGGACATTTCTAACTCTGAAGACCAGGTTAGGATAGTTGCTGTGACTCCGCTTTTCAACAGTAACTCCAATGAACTCCAGTCTGCCCGCGACCACGGCTGTTGTAATACGGTCGAAACGTCGGGAAATACTAAAGGTAATCGCGATAAATACCCATTTTTTTTATATATTTAATAACGCATAACAACCGCGTTAATTTAAAAAGTGCTCTATGCGCATGCGCGTTATGTAAATAATTGTATCTTTCATACAATTATTTACATAACGCGCATTTATTAAAAATAAGTGACACTGCAGAGGGCAACACTGGAGACTGCAACCCGGTCGCCGCGACTAGGGTGTCGATTCTAGCAACAAAAATCACTCAAGCGACAGCGTAAATCGATGTGAGTTGTCAATTTTTGTTTGAAAGATTTGAAAATGGAACGCAAAATCAGCGATCACTCAATTGAGCCGTGCTGCTGGAATCAACGCACAGGCATCTTAATGCGTACGAGGCTTAAACCGTTGTATGCGTATAATGTTACCCAATTTGCGAATCGTTCTAATGACACCAAACAATACATGCGTATAACATCAAACATGGCAGAATTATCGACGACGCACACACGATTCGTTAGATATTCATGAGCTTCATTTCCTTAGCAAATAATGTCTGTATTCAGCATGCAATTCAATTCAGTATAAAAAATGCTCAAAGAACCCAAATAGGTTGTTGTGATCTTTGATCAATGATCATATAAAGCGTCAAAAGCAACTCTGAAATTCGGTTTAGAAATCTTTTTGACCAGTGATTTTGAAACACATTAGAATTGATTTTGGAAACACGTAGGTATTAAGAACGCGTTAATTCGACGTTTGTTTGTTTTTTTAATATAGATAGCTGATATAATACTTTTAATGTATGTTTTTTTAATACATACTTAGAATATAATACAGCGACCAGACAGAGAACAAACATCTAAGTAACCACACAAACATTTGATCTCCGTGGGGATCGCACCAACGACATACTGCGCAGAAAGCAGAGCTGAGCTGAGGGTCCAGTCATTGAAGGAAAGTAAACCAGATAAATGGAAAAAATCTGAGTTATTTAAGAAAAAGTGGGTGAAAAGTGTCCAGATTTCCCTTAGGAAACTTAAGGCTCATAACTACAGTGAAATAATTAACGTACAAATACTACTTGGTAAAGTAAGACAGTCCTCAACATGAAACCCTTAGGTGTAACAAGATTTCCTTTAGTGCGTTTCTTGTACGACCCTTAAGGCACTTGGCTCGAGTCCGCACCTTCCTGCAATGAAACATCTCTTAGAGCTACGAGTATGTAGCTAGTTGGCTAGGTGGCGCTCGCCCAAGCAGTAATAATTTTAAAACTAGCGTAGAAAAAAGTAATATAATAAATAGATAGCTCATTAATAAGTTATAATTATAACTCCAACATATTAAACAGTGAATGCTGCATGTGTGAAAGTGTTATTTCCACGAAACGCATTGGAATAGTGAAGATTTTAGACAAAATCCAAAACATCTTTCTAGCTAACAGAAATTGTAACTAACTTTGTTGTTAGCCTATAATCAAAGTGAACAAATATTAAAATACACATAAAACCAATAACAACAAGAAGTGTGGCATCTATGGCTCCAACTGAACTTATTTGATGAAAGTTTCGAGGTTATAATTCTTGTTTTGAAGCAGAAAAATAGTGAACTCCAATTTCATCAAAGCTATACCTACAGGCCTCTGTCATTGATACATAACGAATCAGAACGTGTGCCAAGTGATAGCAGCTACCTACTTGTTTCCTGTTCGTGAGAATTATTTTTGCTTCTTCCACTACAAGCACAACCAATAATAGTAACTACCAAGATGGAAACTGAGTGTGCGGGGTGCCTACAAAAAATCCCTGATAGATTATTCCTAGTATGTGCAAGATGCAAAGATACCTATGATACACAGTGTGCAAATGTTTCCGACACTAGATTTTACATGTTGGATCAGGAACGGAAAAAATCGTGGGCATGCTTGAAGTGTGTTAAGAAAATACCCACACATGACAACACCCCAATTCGAACACATCATGCAACCACATCTCCCGAACCAAACAATGTAACTATGAGATCAAGAAAACCAAAGTATGCTGAAAACAACTCGCTTTCATTCTCCGACAACGACATAAGTATTTTGGGAGATACAATGTATCTTGAGAGTAAGAACCAGCACATGCCTTTGAGTTCTACAATAACCTTAGAGCAAATAGAAACTCTTTTGGATAGGAAACTAGAAACTATTAAAGTATCCATGCTCAATGAAATAAAATCTGCAATATTATCAGCAACTTCCAACCAAATGGCCCAATTAAAACAGGAAATAATGGAAACAACAACCATTCTATCATCAGAGCAGAAAACTCTTCAAGGAAAATTAGAGAAAAATAGCAATGAAATTGCTGAGCTCCGCAAAGAAAACTCTAAGCTGAACAAAAAAATTGATGAAATACAAGAACAAATAAATTCCAATACAAACATAAAAGATGATACCCAAGAACAAATTGGAAATGAGAACAACATGAAAAAAAACTTGATACCGGATAATAGAAACAGTAAAACGATAGTCCTATACGGCTTAGAAGAGTACTCGAGAGAAAATGATTATGAATTACACGACAGAGTGATATATATATTCCAGAAGATTTTAAACGTCAACCTAACAGGATATGTTGAAAACCTCAAACGTTTAGGTAAAAGAGGGTATAAAAGACCATTAGAAATAGAACTTCTGAGCAAAAGTATGACCAAATATATACTGCAAAATCGCAGTTACTTTAAGAATACAGGCCTAGAAGTCTCTGAAGTCCTAGGACCTGACTTGTTACAAAACAGGAAACACCTGGTAGAAAAACTAATTGAAGCCCGCAAAAGTGGACACCGTGCCAGCATAATAAACAACAGATTAATAATAAATGGCAAAGAGTATAAAAAAGAAATTGAACCACAACGAGTAAATAATACACCACAATATACAGACAATACCGATGCGGAATCTTTGAACCAGCAACGAAACCAAACTGTAATAAGAGAACACAACAATAAGATCCAAAATCAAGCACAATATAAGGACTTGAAAACACAAACAAGGACGTTTTTTCGGAAGCACATTTAACATCCTCTTCCAAAACATAAGAAGCCTAAACAAAAAACGACACCTACTTGAATATGAGACTGAACAGGACAAAAATATACATGCAATATGCCTCTCTGAAACTTGGATAACTAAAACGAAATTAGACCTACTTCGTGTTGAGGGATACAGACCAGTATCATTTTTCAGTCGATCAAGCTATGCTGGAGGAGGAGTATGCATCCTATTAAAAGATGAAATAGAATACCTAGACCTAAATTGTGTAACTGATATGTCAATCGAATATTTAATTGAAACCTGTGCAATAGAAATTCCAAAACTAGATTTAATAATAATTACATTATATTGGCCAGACGAAAACCGAATGCCTGATAAGTTCTATGAAACCTTAACCAACCTATTGAAACTCTTGCAAATAAAATATAGCAAAAAAGATATAGTTATTGGCGGTGACTTTAATGTGAATGTTTTAGAACAAAAAACCTCTACATCAGTTCTTTTAAATTTAATGAAAAGCTTTAATTTCCATCAAAATGTCAAGGAACCCACCAGAATAACTAGCAGTTCTTCAACTTGTATAGATTTAGTTTTTACAAATTTTAATACTAAAGGTATGTTAACATGTGTTAAAGAATACGGTCTTTCAGACCACAAAGGGATCCTTATTAGCATACCTACAAAAAAACTTGAGTCATGCAAATACTGGCTTACTGAAAAACGAATGTACAATGAACAAAATATTCAGCACTTTTTGACCGAACTTAAAACTATAGATTATGAAACAGTTTTTGATGACAAAAATAATGTAAATGAAAATTATAATGCCTTTAGTAACCGTATAAAAATTATATTAGATCTATGTATACCAAAAAAGCGCTTAAAAATAAATAATAACTTTAAGAAAACATGGCTTACATCCGGAATCAAAAAATCCTGTCAACATAAAAGGTTACTTAAAATATTTATGACAAGAACTAATAATCCTATTCTAAACGAACACTATAAACAATATGAAAAAATCCTAAAAAAAACGGTTACAACGTCAAAAAAATTACAAAATATAAGATTAATAAAAAATTCTGATAATATTGTAAAATCAATGTGGCATTTAGTAAAAAAATATACAAATAAACTACAAACTCATTCAAAAAAAAACATAAAAATAAAAATTCATGATAAAACTACAGAGGAACCTACACAAATAGTGAATTCATTTAACACTTTCTTTGCGTCTATCGGAAAAGATGCAGATAGCATAAATACTCTGCCCTCAGCCGGCCAGCCTGTCATGAACCCATCTGAAAATTCAATGTTCTTACAACCGGTAACCCATAAAGAAGTTTTAAAAATAATTAGAAAGCTAAAAAATAAAAGAAGTTTTGGCCATGACGACTTACCGCCTTCACTTATAAAAAAATGCGCTGAAGAACTAACCCCACCCTTGTCATTCCTTATAAATCAATCATTTACAGAGGGAAGAGTTCCGAACGCACTTAAATTAGCCATCGTAAAACCACTTTTCAAAAACGGTGATAAAAAAGAGTTAAATAACTATCGACCAATCGCCCTTTTACCGACCTTTTCAAAAGTTTTTGAAGGTGCGATGTCATCGCGTCTTTACTCTTACTGCGAAAAATTTAATATATTCAATGACTGTCAAAATGGGTTCAGAAAAAAACATTCTACATCACTAGCTGTTTATAAATATATACATGAAATACTAAATATAATAAATAAAAAGAAATATGCATTGGGCATTTTATTAGACATGAGCAAGGCATATGACCGAGTTAAATACAATATCTTACTAAATAAACTACAGGGTGTAGGAATTAGAGGTTTAGTTCATGAATGGTTTGTGTCATACCTAAAGGACCGTGTACAGCAGGTAGAAATTGAGTACTATGATAATGCAACAAGAAAAATAGCAAATTTTCGATCACAAGAGACCAAAATAACCCAATCCATACCGCAGGGGAGCGTCTTGGGCTGTGTATTATTTTTGATATATATAAATGATTTGCCAAATATTATAAATAGCCACTGTACTCTTTTTGCAGATGATATATCTGTAGTAATTCCATTTGAAAAATGCAATATAATAAATCTGAACGACCATCTCGATGATGTTATCTCGAAAATTGTTGAGTGGCTACATGACCATAACCTCCAAGTAAACTTCAAAAAAACAAAAATATTACAATTTAAGCCGTACCAAAAAACACCTTTGCTCATTAATTACTCATTTCAAAATACAAAACTAGAGTCCGTTGAAAATTACACATTGTTAGGAATAAATATAGATAGCGGTATAAATTGGAAGGAACATATAAAAAAAACTACATCGAAACTATCACGATTTACATATGCATTATACGAATTAAAGAAACACACTGACAAGAAAACCGCCACTTGTGCATATTATGCATATGCACATGCTTGGCTTACGTATGGAATAGTACTTTGGGGAAATAGCACAGACTCCATCAAATTATTTATATTACAGAAAAGATGCCTAAGAATAATCCAAAACATTGAAACAATGGAAAGTTGTAAAAATCATTTTATAAAACTAAAAATTTTGACTGTTACTTGTATTTATATTTACGAAGTATGTATTTTTGTAAAAAATAATATAAATCTTTTCCCACAATACTCTCGACCTCAAAACTTAAGACCAAAAACTAGACTAGCCCGGCCTGACTCAACGATGAAAATTATTCATTCCGGACCATATGGGATGTGTGTAAAAATATATAATAAACTCCCTCCTGAAATAAAAAATGAAAACTGCTGCATAAAATATAAGAAAATTTTAAAAACCTACTTATCTGAAAACTGTTTCTATACGTTGGATGAGTTTTTCAATGAAAATTAAAATTACCTATTTGTTTGTAACCATGGATATAAATTTACATCTCTTCGGTGTCGTCGTCTCGATGCTGTAGCTTAGTATCTAAGTATAGAATAATATAGTTTATAAGTTTAAAATAATACATAGTTCCTACTAAGTTTAAAATGTATAGATATATGTAAGTATATGATAGCGCCTCCAAAGCGGGGAAATAAGTTGCGGTGCCCTAACAGGGTTTATGTTTGAAACTTAAATTACCTACTGTAACACCTTTATACAACATAAGTGCAATAAAGAATTTGAATTTGAATTTGAAAATGTATGACTCTGCAATCTTTTGAAACTTGTCACTAAGACGACAAATTACTGAACGAGGACTTACGAGGTTTATAAAGTTTGTTTTATAAGTTAGGGGGTAACGAGTGTTTAAGGTTAGTTAGTCAACTTGAATTACCTATGACACCCTTACAAGGTAAATTATGTATTGATTTAAAACTAGCTCTAAGATCTTACACTGTTAAGTAAACATGCAGAATAAGGCAATAAATATAGGTACCTTTCTTTTTAATTTTCTTTCTTTGCTTTTTTTTATGTGTTTTCTTTTATTTTTATTTAGATCTTTAGATCTTTCATCTAGATATCCTCCGACATTAACAAAATAGAAATCCCTTCACGAAAGTTAAAGAAAAAGGGTCACCGAGCTGTCGCAAATGGTCGCAATATCAGATTATCAATCGGCAGTGAATTCGATTGTCCTTTTACGATCTTATTCCATTTGTAGTGGAAATTCTTGTTTTGGAATGTGTCCAAGAAGCAAGTATATAGAGGAGAAGAAAACATATTGAACCATTCGTGTAACTTCTGGGTTTTATGACATTATTACTAGCAGTGGAACTCAGTGTGCCTTTGAATTAAATTTTATTATTTTAGATCGTTCCAGAATGTATAAGAATATCCTGGATCACGACCTATTTTTAAATCATTTTTCATCCCACCAGCTCTGAAAGTGTGTTTTTGCTGTTCAATATCTGACTGCAAAAGCCATTTTTATCCTCAAGAGGATAAAGTAAATTTGAATTTAGAATATCGTGTTCACTAAGTTTGTGAATACACAACCTATTTACTTCTACCTCCATGGTGCCGAATTTATCATACAACCTTTTTTAATTTGTTAAAAAGTCGCACTCGTAACCTTCTTGGTGTATTTGTGAATTCAAAACATCATTAAAACCTATCATCAAAAAACGTCATTTCCTCGGTGTGGTGGGATGAAAAGTTACGTGTTGCACTTTGCACTCGAGTGCAAAGATTTGGTTAAACTTTAGAATCCTGCGCTTGCTCAGTCATCAAAATTGAGCACGCGGTTAAAAAGCAGCTTTGCACTCTTGTATAACAAATAGGTAACTATTTCTTAGTCTTTGAATGAAATTTGATTATTTTAGATCATTCCAGAATGTTACAAAACGTTCTATTCCCAGAATGAATGAAAAAAATGATATTCCCAGAAAATTTGAACTGATGATGGTTTGAAAAGAAAACAGATCTGAATAAATACATTGTTTGTTTTTATTTATCGATGGTTTTTACTTTATGATGGATCAAGGTAGTTGATGGCAAATTCTCCTCGATAGTCAGATATCTTTTTGCTTATTTTTATGCCTATAAAAGAAAGTCTGCGTATTTTAGGTTACAACCTTTGTTTATAGAGGACGTTATTTGGGACAAACACAATTTGGCGAAAATTCCATCTTGAAAAATCGAGTTTCTTATTTTATCTTGGGATAATATAAGTCGAACCCTTAATCCGATCTGCATGGAATTCGGTAGATTGACAAATTATTGTAAGTACTAACGAAATTTTAGATTATGAGCATAGTTGTCTAAGACGCTTATGAAACCTCGGAGACGAAAAAACTCATTTAATACACGACTGGATTAGAACCCACGACCTTAAGATCGTAAAGAGGGCCACTACGACTAGGCCGCCAGTGCTCAAAACAATAGCCTTGGGGCATACATGCGGAACCAACTACGAAAATAGATATTTGTGTTTACGCTTCTATTTCTGAAGGTACGAAATACGAAACTACATGAAACATTAACAAGTAGCCCTAAATAAACTTCTGTAAGTATAAAGTTTCGTCCAGAGGGAAATCAAAACAAACCAATAATAATAATCATAGCAAACAGTTTAGTAGTTAGAGCTCTTTGTAAACTCGTCCAGGAAAGTTACCACCAAACAAAGCAGTAGGTACATGAAAAAAGCCTCTTGAGGCCACTTAAAATCCTTTCACCACACTAGGTTAAAAAAAATCTAAAAGGTGCCTGTGCAATAACAGACTCATGAGACTTTATACGTTTTAAATAATAGAACCCGCGTAAGATAACTCTGCACGTGACAGATGGCAGAAAATAACTGACTTTTAATAATCTCCTAATAGCAAATATGGACTTGCATCAGTCGCAATGCAAGTTTGATTTCCCCATTCAAATTTGTGATCGGAATGTATAATTTCACTCCATGTTTTTCGCTATCTGTCAAACGCCAAGTTATACGAGTCGCTGCATCCTCCTGATTTTATATTCACTAGGTAGTCCATTGCTCCATGCTCTGGGCACCGAACACTTTTTTAGAGCTAAAAACCTTTAAAACAAATCGCTGTAGGTGGCGCCACCGCGCCTACCGCTACCCGGCTGTCAAACTTCATTCATTGTTTGTGTTCGGGCATCGAAACACGTCTTATTTAAATTTTATTTTTACAATTCTCGAAGTAATTTATTTAAGTTTATTATGCAAGTAGTTTGTATTTAGTGCAAAGTGTATTTGCCTTAATAACTATGGCGAAGATCCAGAAGAAATACGACGTTAAGAACGTCACTTGGAAATGGAACAAAAGCAAAAAATGCATGTAAGTACCTACACGCATACTTGCTTATGAATTTTGTTTTGTTAACTATGCCTATCGCTAAACGCTCACTACAATTACGGGCTTGCGATAATAACTAAATGAAAGTGACATAACTGTATCGCTTGCACTTTATCTATTAAATTTTTACTTAGCTGCTTGACTGAGTTGTGCTATAACCCACAAAATAGCAGCTATTGAGTGCAAAATATTTTAAAGGCATACCTGCCTACCGATTTATAATTGATGATGCATAATCAAATGATCTTTCTATAATGTAGTTTTATAGAAAACTGTACCCTCGAGTTGTAACGTGATTACGGCCTATTGTAATTTTTGTTCGGTGTTAAATACCTAGCTTCACTCATAGTTTTTTTTGCTGTAAAACTGTGTTGCGAATGCGATTGCAATCTACCCAATTATCATTGTATTTTGGTTTATTTCTTTTCTACATGGGGCTTTATAGATCTACCCTCAAATCGTAATGCAATTACGGCCTATTATCATTTTTATTACATCATATCGACTTACTTTCACTCGTCGTATTTTCAAGTTTTTTGAAAGAACTGTGATGTGATTGCAGTATGCACAACAATATCTATGCATTATGTATACATTTTCTCTATGTGTGGCTATGCAGGCATGGTCTACTCTCGAGTCATAATGAGATTACGGCCTCTTGCAATTTCTATTCCATGAAATTATGTACCTACCTTCATTTGTATTTAATACTACATTTTTGTAAGAACTGTGATGCGATTGCAGTCTGCAGAATAATAATATCTTTCTATATGTGCTTATGCAGACATGATCTACCCTCGAGTCGTAATGCGATTACGGCCTCTTGCAATTTCAATTCCATGATATGTAATTACCTTCATTTGTATTTAATACTACATTCTTGTAAGAACTGCGATGCGATTGCAGTCTGCACAATAATGATATCTTTCTATAATTATGTGCTCATGTAGACATAAATCTACCCTTGGATCATAATGTGATTACGGCCTATGGCTATTTTTATTATATGATATCCACCTACTTTCACTTGTTGTATTTTCAAATTTTTTATAAGAATTATAAAAAAAAAAAAATAATAATACTGCGGACAATCCACGCAACACTAACGGGCCCCAATTTAAGCAGAGCTTGTACCATGGGAACCAGTTAGCTGATATGCTGATAGCTTCTATGATGCGAATGCAGTTTGCACAATAATAATATTTTTTCTATATGTAGTTATGCATACATAATTATCTACCATCCAGTCTTAATGTGATTACGGCCTCTTGCCAATTTTTTCCATGATATCTACCTACCTTCACGGGTAGTATTTAACATTTTTATAAGAACTGTGATGCGATTACAGTCTGCACAATAGGTATAATACCTACCAAGCAAGTATCATTTTGAGTCGCAATGCAATTACGACCAGTACACATATCTACAATATGACAAATGCATATTACTGCAAAATAAATCAAATATTAACCCTTTAATTGGCAAAAAAAAAAAACATTTTTTATTGAAACAAATACTGAAATAGGAATGTGTAGAGCCTAAATATGCCCAGAAAAATAGTAAAAAAAATCTAGGGTTTTCAGTTTTCCTGAAAAATCATGTATGCTACTATATACATTGCCAAGTGGGTAGAGAAATATTTATTTATTTATTTATTTATTGGAAAACCAACAGCAAGAAATAACTAGTTACATACATAGTATAGAAACGAGAGAGCCAATTAAAGGTTTTCACGGATACAAAACATATTAAAAACAAAAACTGTGAACGCCGTAAGTCGACATTAACATCAAAGAGCTTAGATAATACATAATACAGTGCATGCATATACGCTTTACTCGTTACCAAAGAACTCCCCGTTCAGCCGCTGCCTGGCTGAACCGACACTCGTACAAAATAGGTCAAAATCATGATGTTTGCTCAGCTTATTGTAATTCGCGCTTGCTCGCCACATAAATGTGTTCTGTCTATAGTTGGTGCCAACTACAGGAACATGAATAGAGGGATTATATCTTTTAGGTTTAGAAGGGACATATAATTTGATTTTATTTAATAAGTCAGGACAATTTATATCATTAGAGGTAATTTTTAATAAGAAACATAGATCAGCGATTTCACGCCGCTTAGCTAAAGGAAGAAAATGAAATTTTTTACACAAATTAAGGTAATCAGAGGAGCTATAGGGAATGCTTAAACGAAAACAAAGATATTTGATAAATTTAATTTGGATGCGCTCGATTCTATGTATGTATTTCTCATAGCGAGGATTCCAGATTTGAGACGCATATTCAAGGATGCTTCTTACGAAGGTACAGTAAAGAATCTTGAAAGTTTTAGCACGATGGAAGTTAGTTGCACTCCTCATGACAAAACCCAGGGCTTTGGACGCCTTAGAAACGATGGATTCAACATGATCATTAAACTGAAGCTTTGAATCGTGTAGCACACCGAGGTCTCTAACTACGCTGCATTTAAGTAAAGTATGGTTTTTAAGCAAGTAACTAGACTGAAGTTCTAATTTCTTACGTGTAAAGGTGACAACGGAGCACTTGGATGGATTTAAATCTAATTTATTAGTAGTACAGTAAGAGTCTAATCTCGATAGATCATCTTGTAGGTGTGATGAGTCCACTTGGGTATTAATAATTTTTAAGATCTTCATGTCATCAGCGAAACATAGTAAGTGACTATTTTGAAAACAGCTAGAGATGTCATTGATAAAAATTAGGAAAAGCAGAGGCCCTAAGAGGGAACCCTGCGGTACACCACTAGGAATAGAAACCCAGCTAGATATGTAGTTATTGATGACGATAGCTTGGGACCGATTATCAATATAAGAAGAAAACCATCGAAGCAAGTCACCTCTAATTCCGATGAGGTGCAGTTTCGACAAGAGCAACCTGTGGTCAATCCTATCAAAGGCCTTGCTGTAGTCGGTGTAGACTACATCGACTTGGTGGCCATTATCCATTGCTTCAGTCAGGAAGTCATTGAAGAGGACAAGATTTGACACAGTCGAGCGACCTTTAAGGAAACCATGCTGCGATGGATTGAAAGAATGTTTTAAAGCTGCATAGACTTGATTGTATATGACTCGTTCAAATATTTTAGCAATAATACATAATTTGGAAATAGGTCTATAGTTGGTAACTTCACTCCTAGAGCCTTTCTTATGAATAGGTGAAACAAAGGCAGACTTCCAGATGGAAGGAACGGAACAGTCTGCTAGAGATTTACGGAACAACAAGGATATGGGTATACAAATAGTTTTTGCACAACCGATCAAAAATGTTGCACTGACGTCATCAGGTCCTGGTGATTTAGAACTATCTAAGGCCAATATTAATTTTTCAACGTCGTGCTCACGAATCTCTATATTACAAATATCTTGGGCATGGTTGAGATTGTGTATGTTAGGTAGATCACCACTTGTAGATTGCGCGGCTGGGGCCAGAAATGTAGAAAGGAAATAATCAGAGAAAGCCTCGCAAATAGATTCACCAGAGGTGGCCGTTGAATCTAGGTATTTGAGTGAAGTTGGGATACCGTTAGTTTTTGACCGGCTCTTAATAAAAGACCAGAAATGCTTTGGATGCTTTTCTATACCGTCTTCAATTGCTACCATATAATTTTGGTAACATTGGCTTTCCAACAATTGAACCCGGTCCCGTAATAATTTAAAAGTTTGAATGTCGGTTTGCATGCCATATGTTTTAAATTTTTTTAGGTATTTAAATTTTTCTTTAATTAGCTTAATAAGTGAAGGAGAATACCATTTGGGATAGGAGCTATTGGACACGACTTTAGTAGGTATGTATTGAATTTTTAATTGGTTAATTATAGAGTAAAAATATTCAACGGCTTCATCAAGGGACCTAGACGACATTTCCGTGACCCAGTCCACGTCAGATATTTTAGAATTGATCGAGTTATAGTTACCTTTATTAAACATAAATTTCATATAAGATTGGGACTTTAAATAAGGAATTTGTAAAAAACTTACACTAACTAGTAAGGCCTTGTGGTGGGGGTCAAGGGGTACCAAGGGGTCATAACATTCTGAGACAGTAACGTCATCATTTGATAAGGCTAGATCCAATATTTTACCGTGTGCATTTCTCACGCCATTAAATTGTCGAAGACTATGAGTGTTAATTTCATCAATGAGTAATGTTTCGATAGTACTAGAATAATTAGAAGGGGTAAAATGTGACTCAGAGCTAGGCAACCAGTCAATATTGCTCAGGTTAAAATCACCCAACACAAGGAATTTATCCAAAGGACTAGCTATTATTAGTTCATTAAGTTTGATTAAATAATTTTCCAGCTGCTCAGAGAAAGTATAACCTAAATTTTGCTTACAGAGATACAAACAACAAATATGAACGTTAGTAAATGACTTATTTTTGAGTTTTACTGAGATGGTTACCCACAAATCCTCAGCAGAAGATTGGAAGGAAGGCTGATGAGCAACATGAATATCTCTTCTAACTGCTATTAAAACCCCCCCTCCCCTTGACTGACCTGTCGAATCGTAATTCCTATCTCTGCGCCAAACCACATACCTACAGTCAAATAGCTCTGAGTTGGCCAGACTTTCAACAAGCCACGTCTCCGTCAGTACGATAATATCGTACGAACATAAACAAAGGTTGCGATAAAAAGTCGATGTTTTGGAACGAAGGCCTCTCACATTTTGGTAATATATATTTAAGTTGCATAGATTCGTGCTATCCATACTGGTACCCACCACATAGCCTCGAAATAAATACATTGTAACCTAAACCACAGCCTAAACGAGCATTAGTAGCTATCAAAAACTTCCAATTATGTCGATAACATCCAAGGAACATAGTTAAATTACACTGAGTTTCGATAAAATAAGCATATAGTAGCGAGCGGCAGGACTGACAACAATAATACGTAGCTAAAACTAAGATATTTACAATGCAAGAATAAGCAAGCGGTGCGTACGCGCACAGCTGTTGACAGAATGTGCGGGCGAGGTAATTAGTAAAGTTATCTACCTGCGCGCGAGAACAATAGCGAGTGGGCCGGGCAGCGGTGACGGCAGGGATTACAAACATTTTATTATTGGTAGCGAATGCAATGGATTTACGCAGTATAATTAAAAGTAAACTTATGATAGAAAAGGCAACGAAGTGGACTACAATCTCATTTAGAATAAGCATAACTGTAAGCTTAAAGCTAGTTAGCAAAGATAAGCTTTCATAGAAGCAGCTTAAACTATCTTGTTTAAATCAGTCTCCTGGTTGACAATGAACACTGGGGAAGTGTCAAGCTTACGGATGTGGATTTTCCCGTACTTTACCCAGATGTACTTGAACCCCTTCTCCTGCACTAGGGCCTTCGCCTTGTTCAGCAGGGCCTTGGAGTCCATGTTGAGGTGGTCGTTCACGAACACGCGGCGAACCGAGTCACGGAATCCGATATCAGGGGCCGCTAGGGTCTTCCGGGCTCGCGCTGCTGCCACGAAGTCCTCCTTGACGTATCGGTTCGTGAAGCTCACGATGATTGATTTGTCATTAGAGCCGTGCACCGGGACTCTGTAGAGGTAGTTGATATCGCTCTTCTGGAAGCTAAAATTGGAGGCTTTGCTAATAGCTTCGACTATAGAGAAGAGGTTTTCATCTTTGCGCACTGGAACTCCTTTGATCTCAACATTGTTGAGCCGGGATCTCTGATCGGCTGCCGACAGCTGAGCTCTCAATTCAGCGACTTCCTTCTCGAGGAAATCAACAGTCGACTGCATGTGTTCCACTTTGGAGACTCTGGTCTCAATGTCGGTGATCTTCGTAGAAAAGTTGTCCATACGATTTCCCATGAACTCGCAGCTTGTCTTAAGTTCGGTCAACTCAGTTTTAATGACCTTAACATCTTCGAGAAGAGTTGGGAGACCCATAAGTTGCTGTTTGATCTCACGTACTTCTATCATAATTAAGTCCAGAGGAGTCGGCTCTGGTGAAGCAGTTGGCCTTGGGGAAGAACCCTTGCACGAAGAGCATTTCCAGGCGGCTCTTCTATCGGCACCCAGCTTTCTCCAGCCAGATTCCGATATTAGAGCGCAGCTGAAGTCGAGGTGTTTGTGGCAACCGCCACACTGCACTCCGTCGTTGAAATTGGACCCACACGATGCGCACTTCATTTTTGATCCGAAAGGTTGGCGATCTATGATATAAGCTAAATGCGACGATACGTGTCGACCGGACTAATGCTCGCAGCTGACTCAATATGTATTCATTTGAATGTATGTTGGGACATACCTTACCAAAACTAGTAAGAATAAAAATAGTAAATATGTATTGCAAATTTAATTAAAACAATCATAAATTCAACCTCTTTATACAAATGAGTCGATGGACATACGTTATGAAAGCAAAGTAGCGGGTATAATGGCTCTGCAACACTGTTATTGGCAGTAAATGCTAGAAGTAAACCCAGAAACTCTACTCATTTCTGAAAATGATAAATTAGTTGACAATTTCTGAGTTTACTTCCGGTAACGAAACCGGTGTAGAGGAAGTAGTGGGGGTGCTAGGTATGGACACTGAAAGTTGTGCAGGCGAAGCTTGTGATGCAGAAGCGACTTGAGATACAGGATTTAGAGTAGAAGGAGTGGCAGGAGTTGCAGGTGTGACAGGGGTTGCAGGCCGTGTTGGAATGTCGCTTATTATCGGAATAGTGCTGCAATCGGGCTCAAGCGATGGATTCGGGTATACTTCTTGGAATACTGAAGTAAGACGAACATTCTCATCGGTTGAGGTTTCATCATCGGAATCTAATATATTCAGTTTTTCTAAGGAAATTGCAATAGATGGGGCTGGGGAAGATGAGTCTGAATGCGAAACTTGAGCGCCCAATAATCCATCATCAACGTCAGATGCATTACCATCATCAGAGAGTGCATTTTCAGTAGGGATCAAAGCTAAAATTCTACCACCACGTGTTGTGTTGCGCGTGCTGTAAAAAAAAGCTTGCATACACCAAAACACAAGCCCAAGTAAACAAAAACCCATAAATCGCAAAAAAATATATCACGAAAAGAAAAAAAGAAGCTTACATACACCAAAACTCAAGCCCAAGAAAACAAAAACCCATAAATTGCAAAAAAAAATACCACAAAAAGAAATCAAATAAATTGGCAATGTATGCTGTGACATACAGGTTCGTTATGCAGTAATTCATTACTAAGTTAGCAATGTATGCCACGGCATACAAAGTTTATTATCAAATAAAACAACAAATACACACAAATATAGCCAAAATTATAACAGTGAACACTTCACTATAATGTCACGAACGAATTATTAGTGTTTTATTAGAAATTTACGAGGAAAAAGTAATATAAAACAAATAAATACTTTAGTGAGCACAGCCGGCTTCTTTCGGACAGATATTTTTAAAAAAAGTGACAGCACCAGTATTGCTAACACTCAAAAACATTTTTTTTTTTCATAAAGTGTGACTAGTTTTTGAGATTAAAATAATAATTTTATTGAAATCATAATATTTCTTTAACACTTTATTTTTTTTAAGAGTTTGTATGGCACAGTATACAATACCAAATTAAGGGTTAAGATGAGTTGTGATGCGATCACTACCGAATACTGAACTAAATACCTACGTATCGAATCGTGACGGGATCACGATCTTAAACGCACTTCTTATTGCTGAGTTGAGTGGTAATGCGAGGTACCTACCTCCTAATAAACTCTGACGAGTGACCGTGGCATCATACCCCTACAGAATTATGTTTCTGATTACTCATTTTGGTCAACCAGTATAAAGTAGGTATACCACCAGATCCAGACCAGCAGTAGAACTTCAGAACCTTGGTATATGGTATAAACTCGACCAAGCACAGCACAGCAGCATAAACTACCGTCCTGTACGGTCAATGCAACTGATTGGTACACCAAGAGTTCCGGTCCAACGATATTTTTGTTTACCAATAATAAACCTGAAACATTTGCGCCTAAGATTAGAGACGAGATCTCTGAACATTGGGGATTAATCATTATGCTTGTCTATTGGATTAGCAAAAATCCATACTAATTCATGAAAAATTAACGCATTCAAAAAGTTTTAAGTTGCTTAATCAACTTGAAACTAAGAAATTGAACAAAAGTTGATAACGTTGGACACGTCGAATAGTTTCTTAGACTTAGACGTTTCAAAGTCATTCTTGCGATTCTGCGATTTTTGAGTTTGGAATTGTTCAGCTAATAGCTCTAAACAAGAAAAATCCATAGTTTGTACATGTATTTCTTTAACAATAATAATTATAAGTTTAAAAAACTTGAGAAACCGACTTCATTGCCAAACGGCTAAACCGATTTTAATGAAATTTGTTTGGGACAGTCTGGACGTAAAAATAACCTTCCAAATAAAAAAACAATTTTCTAAATCGGTTCATAAATGTCGGAAGCATGCAGTTACAAACATTAAAAAAATTATTTAAAAAAAAATGGCAACACCGATTTTAATAAAATTAAAATGGGACCAATCTGGAAGCAGTACCTTTCAGATAAAAAAATAATTTTTCAAATCGGCTCACAAATGACGAAGTTATGCGGTAACAAACATTAAAAAAAAAAAAAAAAAAAAAAAAAAAAAAACATACAACCGAATTGAGAACCTCCTCCTTTTTGATTGGAAGTCGGTTAAAAAGAGAAAAGAACAAGTTTTTAATCCGTATTATTATAAGAAAGAAAATAATCAAAAGATCATTTTGAGTCACAGCCATCAGCGATCGGCTGGCCAGGTAAAATAGCGCAGGCCCTCCAAGGCACAGTCACCGACTCCGAGAGGTTGGAGAGGTGGGCATGGACGTGGGTTCCAACCATGCAGACGTCTTCCAGCAACTACCAATCCGTACAATATAACGATCAATATCACTGAGACGGAAAAACATTCCAATTTACCGGAGGCCAAGAATTAACAGAGGCAACGGTTCGCTGATAGATTATAATTACCTGTTATATAATATATACATATTTATATACATATTTTTTCATAAAATATGGTAACCAGCAGTGGGACACAAAAGGCTCATAATAATAATGGTAACCAGTAACTAATCATAAGGCACTCGTGCACAAGACATGCTATAATATACCTTTCAGTAACGTTGGTATTTGGAACTGCGAATGCCTATGGAATCATCTATCTTTTTTCCATCATCTTCCTTCGGTTGTGTCACTGGTTCTATTGAACCTAGAAACCGTGCGGTAAAAGGATTTTAAGTGTGCCTAAATGAGGTTTTACCCTCTTAATGATCACATTAAATACATAAAAAGACAAATAAGCTATTCCCATTAGATTGGTGAGCTACTTTCTCAAAAGCCAACGTAGGATGAGAAATACTATGGATTTATATATTAAATCTTAAAACTTATAATTAAAAAAAAATAATAAAAAAAATAAAAAAAAAAAAAAATTATGTTATTATAATATTTTATGTTGTGGTAAAAAGGATATGCGATGTCCTTCTAACCATGTTTCATAATTTGACTTTATGGGGAAAAGCTAATTAATTCATTCCATTATGAATAAAATGTTCGAAGAAGCTGTTAGCTTGCTACACGATTACAGATTTATTATAAGGCATTGACCCCCACCAGTGGGGTAGAAATAATGATGATCAATGTAAAATATTTCTACTTACCGTTTCTACCTACCGTTGGCCAAAATACAATTTTTTGATATGATCAAGTATAGATCTAGCATACCTCGTATATTCGAAATTTTTATTTATAGATATTCTTTAAAAGTTCTTTATTGCACAAAAAAGAACTTAATGCTAATTAGGATTCTTACGAATCGGTACCTATTTATGTAGGTATATACCTCTGCAATATTCAGCTGTAGAACTTGCCTATACTTAATGCATAAACGAAGTAATTTGAAGGAGCAACTTTAACCTAAGCACTTCAAATCATGAAAAATTATTATTAAAATTAAGCTAAGTACCTAATGAATTTGAATCATAACTTAGAACCTAGTTTTATTCGGTACAATGATCACGACGAAATCAATAGCGTCGCTTCTTCATATTTTCAACAGACATCTAAAAATGGGTAGGCGCAGACAGAGGATCTAGATGCAGGAAATGATGAACTGGCTAGAATTTATCTTTAAATGCTTTCAATAAAATATCCAATAGACTTGGGTACCGTAAACTTACTCATTTAAGTTTCTCAAAATACGTTTTATGCATAAGAGACCAAACGGCCCCTAATATTGATGTTTATTCTATAAACGGGAAAGCTTTCGTTTTATTTTACCTTCTTTCCATCTCACATGAACTGAAATATTTACGCAAAATCTTTGATGAAGAACTGCCAGGCATCGTTGTTGCCCTTGAATAGCTCAACCCTATGGTTTCAGAACTTTGATTTTCAGAGTTAGCTATTTTTTTTTGTCTGATTATGACTCGCTAATATCCTGTTTCAGGCATGACGGTCAAGTGGAGCCTTACAAGGTTGTCGTGCTGGTTAATAAATCATTGATATTATAATTGCAGCACTTTCCACAGAGTATTGAAACAATACGGCATATCATATTATGTAAGGTTGTGGATTTTTAGTTCCAAAAATTAATTTGACGACTGATGGTCTATCGGAGCTCTATTTGCATTGAACTTTATTATTGACCAATTCAATTTGGGAGCATACTATTCAACAATAAACACAATTCAATTGGTTATCACTCTAATATTTAGCAATAAGTTCAGTTAAGATGCAGCGTTTCTTGGCTGCTCAAGGGTGTAAAAAACACACCTTTTTTACCTTTAATTGTTGACTGCACAAAGTACGCTGGAGCTATTGTCTATCATATTATCTAATATAAAAATAATGATGACATTATTTGCATTGTTGAGGTAATAACTTGCGATCCAATCACTATTTCTTATCCTGAGGGATGCAACAATGTTTAAGGGTTCCCTATTTTCTCGATAAATATAAAAATAATGTGCATTTTTTATATGCTTTATCAGCTTACCTAAATACAACAAGTTCCATTAGAGATGCAGTTAGTTGCATGGAAAGTTAATTTTAACAGAAAAATCCACACCACAAAGTGACCACGAACGTCAGAAACGAACGTCGTAAATACGAACGCCTTCTCAGCACATTCACACCCATCACACTGCAGTGACGTTAGCAGCTGATTGTAGGGATGTTTGCTTTTATCTACTCGTAGGACCTGGAACCTGGACCTGGTATTTACTCTTATTTCAAAACAATAGGCCTGTTACGCTCTCTATTGGCTTGGCCTTTCAGTGATGAAGTATGTTCTCTATCTGTATTCATGTCTTCTTTTATTATGAAATTGTATGTTTAAGGAGAGAATGAATCAAAATATGGCTTTTTATGCTCAACCTTTTTGATTCATACCTAATAAGAAACACGATTTCCCTAAAGCTCTAAACATCTACCTAGTGAATATAAAATCAGGAGGATGCAGCGACGTCGTATAATTTGAGGTTAAACAAACTTACCTAAAGTGAAGTTTGACCGTAATTATACGAGTCGCTGCATCCGAACTGATTTTAGTCCCTCCCTCCCTTAAACGTTTTCTTTTCATGAAAACGTATCCCGTTTTAAATTGAGTATCTTTATTGAAATCGTTTGTTCTCTGAAAAGAATGAAGTTTGACAGCCGGGTAGCGGTAGGCGCGGTGGCGCCACCTACAGCGATTTGTTTTAAAGGTTTTTAGCTCTAAAAAAGTGTTCGGTGCCCAGAGCATGGAGCAATGGACTACCTAGTGAATATAAAATCAGTTCGGATGCAGCGACTCGTATAATTACGGTCAAACTTCACTTTAGGTAAGTTTGTTTAACCTCAAATTATTTTGCGCTTAATTTAGGCAAAACTATTTTATTTAAGTAATATATCCTCACGTGACACTGGAAAAATTCATCCAAAATGGACAGATGCAAATGATTAATTAAGAAAAAGAAGTAGAAGGCTTATCGGTCTATAAATGACTAATACATTATGAATATATTTGTAAGTATTTGCATGTACCATTCAGGGATTTCAAAATGGAGCCTACCCGCGATCTTCATCAGTAAACTATTGGCATTCCCAACGGGTTGGCGCTCTCAATATCCCGGTAATTCCGAGCAATTTAACCGTAATAAACGCCATGAATGTTCGTGCCTACACATTTAAATAGTCGCTTCTCATAGTATACCAATATAATCCCCAGGCTTTTTGGCCCAGATGTATATTTATAATAATAATTTAGTGCAAACAAACCATTGAACAATAACATGCCCAATTTTACCGCCATGCTTTGTGCTGTTAGGAAAATAGACGTGTATTATTTAATATGCTAGCTGCCTGTCCCGGCTTCGCACAAGTGGACATTAACTTTGACTTTGTACTATTTCTAAGGTCTGAAATAAAAATATTGAATTATTGAATTGAATTGAATGGTGAAAGAATTTTTGAAATCTGCAAAGTTTAACTTTTTGAAACTATCATGGTTTTTAACACTATTTTTATGAAACAACGGGTTATTTACCATGATTAAATTTGTTGAGTTGACTTCCGATATTGTGCCAAATGCAAGCAACTGTGCCGAAATATCGGCAGTCAACCCAACAAAATTTAAATATCCCGTTGTTTCATAAAAATAATATCTGCACAGTGGTTTTTGAGTTTATGAATAAACTCAAAAACACAAGAATACAAATCTTTCCTTGATTTTTAGACTGGAAAACTCATTGGTAGGTATATGACTGGATTTGAATCCATGACCTTTAGGGTCGGAAGGCAGGGCCGCTTCCATTAGGCCACCAGTGCTATCCTACTTTCTATCCTACTGGTAGGATAGCACTGGTGGGAAAGAACGGATTTTTTTTTCCACTTATTAGTAGAGGGGATACCCAGATACAGTATCTATTCTCTATATATTTAGGTACTTACCTAGTAGTTCCAATAAAAAAATTTGAATAAAGTTTCTTGAATGTCGACCACGAAGCTACGAAAAAAGGTTCAAACTTCAAAGCCTAAAATTGCTGGACAAGACCTTTCTTGGAACTGTTTTCTTTGAACTGTGTAAAGTAGGTGCATTTTGCAAAAGCAAGTTTAGCAACATTTAGAGGTAGTAGAGCTGACCTTGTCAAGGGCTCGTCCGATGGGGAAGTACTACCACCATGCCTATTTCTGCCGTGAAGCAGCATTGCTGTGTTTCGGTTTGAAGGGTGTGGATGTGTAATTACTGCCGCATGAGGCTGAACATCTATATGCCATATAGATGCATGCATATGCATATTGAAGGACATCAGGGCAGTGCATCGTAGGGCTGACATGCGCAACCTACGAGGCAACGCTTTGTTATAGGCGATAGTTACCACTTAACATTAGGTGGGTGGGTGCTTATTCCACTAGCTAGTTGTGAAAAAAATGTCAAGTGGAAACAACACTGATTGATATTTGATTGTATCACAGTGCCTTCCGATAAAAATACACAACACAGCACGACATATAAAATGTTATCGCATAAGAAATAATAAGCGCCAGGTCACTGAAGACAGCAGGTACTGGTCTCGTAGCATATCCTAGTATCACAATCATTCTGGTAATAGTATACAGCCTGAATAAAATGATTCCAATGTCCGTCGGAGGGTCAGTAGTCACATACAAAGCAGAAACAATCCAAAAAGGAGATAAAATCTTCAGCTCGGACAGATAAGCTCGTCGAACTACGTCAGGGTTCAGGAAGACACCTTTTCTGATCCAAGTCATAGCTGCTACAGGACTGAGGGAAAGCAGCTTGATCACAAGCAAACCCACGTGTGCCATATAAGTCTGAGTAAGTGGACTGTCCAATTTTATTATCAAAGTCATTTAGAAATTCACATTGTGGCGAGCATTTTTGGGACGATTTTTGCTGTGTCCGATGGTGTCAGTTGTCAAGTTGATGAAGATAAGTGCCACTTTCATGTCACGTCCTAGGTCACGTCAGTCGCGTCTACGTTGTTTATGGTCGGGTGACGTCAGCGTGGCGCTGGTTCTCAAAATAATTCATAGTCCGAGAGTAGTACTATAAAAAAGTACAATGGGGTGCAGGGGGAATTGAAGTTTGTATAGAAAAAGCTTAACGCGAGCGAAGTCGCGTGAGATTCCACTATTTAGGAATAAATTGTCGCGTATTTAATTTTAATAGGTCTGTCACTCTGAGAGAGACGTTTCATAATTATACTTGTAATTACACCAGCCCCCACCAGTACCCTTCAAATTGGAACACATGAATGCGAGAATATCTTACTCAATCAAAATTACTTCTATAATTACTTAGTCACTGTCAATGTAACTGCATGTCGAAAACAATAGTGTGATGGTAGAAGTACCTACCACACCAGAGAAACTCTACAGATGTAATTGTATATTTTGGCAAGTATTGCCATCCACTGCCTTAACACTCTTCTTTTATCGTGTCCTTGGTTATAAACTTTACTTTATTAACAAAATTGAGTTTTCATTGATTTCGTATTTTATAGTTTCTTCTACTTGAGTATGCATTAAAAATGGTTTCACAGACAGATGGATATAACCAAATCAATGTGCTCACCCATCCCGAAATTAATTGTTAAACGAATTACTCAAAACCCAAATAAAAACACCAATATTCAACACAAATCAATTTACCAATAAAACGTTTCCAATCTGCAAACACGACACCATTTTCCGTCATATATCGTAGACAGCTTTATTTCATCCAGCTCACAATGCAGCTCGATAGGTATATACAACCCAAGCACCCATGAAACTGGTTATAGCGAAAGACACGAAGAATGCTCCTTCAGCAGCACATTTTGGAATCCTCTGCACGTATCCAAACGCAGCTATAAATCTAGCAGCTACGAATGTGCGCATCAGTGCCAACGCTGTTGCGTTGTCAGGCGATGTAGTCATGTACAATGCAGCCACTAGCCAGAATGGAGTCAGGTTCTTCAGATCGCTTAAGTTCGCACGCTGCACTTTCTCCGGGTTGCAAACTATTGACGCCAAAGGAGCTAAAGCCAGGAGCTTTAAAGCTAATAAAGCAGAGTATAGGAAGTAACTCTGCATAAGCCCAGAACAGGGTGTAGCACAAGCCATTTTTCACTAGAATTTGTTGATATTTTTGCCGAATTTTTGCTCTTTTTTTGTGATTAAATTATTTGTCAGAATGACAGATCTACGTTGATGATTGATAGCTGATAGAAAAGAGTTCAGCCAATGAGTATATAACGCTGCGCTGAGAGTTCAGCTAGCAAAGAGTAAAAATACCTACACATGAGTCATACATCCTACTGAGAGTGCTGAAGGAACATAATACAATGGCACACTTACAATAAGAAATATTAATGTATTTATCACAGAAAAGCAGCAATATAATAAGGTGGTAAACACATCCTTACGCAAAAAACGTTAACTAGTTCAAATATACCCAGACATTTTAAACAAAAGATGAAGCACGATAGGTGTTCTTTTACATGCGATCAAACCAATTACTACCAAGTGTTTCATTCCAACTTGATGTATTACAGGCGTGCAAACAACATTAACAGGGAATAGGGGCTTTCAAAATACTCTAATGGTAATATTAATAAAAGCCGGAAAACTTTTTTCATACCTTTAGAAACTTCAAAGCTATAAGCACCTTTTAGAAGTTTCAAGCATAATAAAGGCACGGAATGAGAATATTTGGTTCAAATTCTTTTGAAATTTGCATTTACCTTTTTATCCCGGGTAAATACAACCCCTTATTAAGATGTAGTACGTAATCTTATATATGTTTCCAAGATAATTGAAAGTATGTAATCTATCTATTTATGTAAAAGAAAGTCGTGCTTAGTTTAAACTATTTATAACTCAAGAACGGCTGAACCGATTTAGCCGAAAATTGGTGGGGAGGTAGCTTAAAACCAGGTTACGGACATAGGATTCTTATCACCCCGAAAAAGTAACGGGAACGGGACGAGTGAAGCCGCGAGTGACCGCTAGTATATATTTATAAGAACAGTAGATTATTTTAAACGCAATAGAGTCTGTTCAGAAAGAGAACCTTCGTGGGATTGGAGGGCTCACCTTTTTTGTTTAGTGGGCAATACAATAGCGCATCTGTTGCGTTTTGATCCTATCACAACTAGTGTACTTTTCCTTTATTTAATTTTTATGATGCAAAATGCTGACAGAAAGAAAAGGGTGAGCTGCCATATAAAAAACGAAACGTTAGTTCTCAATTTGGCCACGACGGTTCTCTTTCTGAACAGACTCTACCTTGTTCTTATAACCGGATAACAGATAACCGGAAGAAGTGACTCAGTCACGTCATAATGAATAAACTTACTGAATGGGTTTCGTAATGTGAAAACGTGAATGAACACAGACGAGTATTTCCAGGGTATTTCAGATCTAAATTGGAATACCGTAAAGCTATACTCGCTCATTTATCACTCGCTAGCAAAGGCAAAAATCGATCAAATTCTTGTAATGCTGATGCATCGAATACAAGCAACTTAGGCTTGATTAATGTAGGAAAAGATAGATAAACGCTGTTTTGAAAATTCAGATAGTTTGAGCGTTTGAGCGTCCGAAATATCTGTGGCTTTCCTCTAGCAATTGTTCCTAGTAAAATGCCGAGTAGGGGGTTATGATTTTGTAGTTTGATTACAAAATCTGTTAAATTTGATCTTACGAGTTTTCGTTTGTAAAAGAACTTCCTAGCCCTGTCATTACATGAATCGTTGCTATGATATGTATGACTCATGTGATTACAAGCAATAAAACACATAAATAGGCCTATACATAAACACATAAATAATACCTATTATGCCTACCAAGATCTTATCTGAGGTATTATAGCCTTCGGGGTTCTCTTCAAATATTGTATAAGTTAAATTAGTACTAACAATAGATTTATAAGTTTTACTAACAAGATGATAAATAATAATTGATGATTTAAATAAATGAATTAATAATAATAATGATGCCTACGTCGTAGCATGCTACGGCGTAGCAGTAACGAGATACCTTTTATTAGTGCTCCGTTTTGGAGAGAATGACACTGGTCTGAAAATGTCCACCAACGTAATTCTTTATACTTATAGTACTTTTATAATAAAAATGTCATAATATAATATGTTGCGAGTAAAATAAAAAGGTCAAGGTCAAGTGAAACATCTTAGTACAGACATAAATTTTAAGAGAAGTAACACAGTTGTTCCTAAGCCGAAAATAACTTTACTTAATGCTCATAACTCCTCTTTATTATCCGGAGTAAGGTGAAATTGTTTTAATTAAATTATCCACCTGATGAAAAGCTAATTAGTTCGAGTTTTCAGTTTGGAAGTTCATACCTTCATGGTGCAGCTCAAAAAAGGTTAGTTAGATCACACTGCTACTCCCAAAATACACAATTTACACAAGCGTTTTGCTTTTATAATGACCTTTGTTTTTTATTCTTGTTTCGATGCCTAATTTAAATGAATTTAGGATCATCTCTGTAGGCTTAAAGGCCTGCGCACAACTAGGTGATGGCGATGGCGATCAGCTGAAACGCTGTCAAATATCGCTGTCATATTTGACAGCATTTCAACTGATCGCCTAGATGTGTGCCTTAAAGATTACAGTTTGGAGATTTAATTTAACTTTAGGATATCACTGGTATATTTGAAAAAAATACTAGTAAATTTGCTTTACAATTTCACGTATAAGTTTGCCAACTACCCTATCACCAGCTGTGCTTTCAGTGGAAATTGGCAGGCGGAGTATTTGAATCATTTACACTGGAACAATGCCTTTATATAGGAAGCAGTATACCGCTCCGTCTAGTGCCTAGAAATACTCGCTAGAATCTGAGTGAAGGTGTGGTTGTAAGGAATTGTAAAGGTTTTCCAGGTGACGCATTGCCTTGGTTCGGCAAGTTCGGCAAGTTTATCATGCGCACTTGATGTGCGGCAGGTTTTTTCCGCAAGTAGGCCGCTGGTGGACCCTTGATACGTGTTGCTCGAACGTTTTTAGGTTCTACAACACGCCGCGCCGGTTTCCTCACGATGTTTTCCTTCACCGTTTTTGAGAGTACCTACTGGCATAAAACACTTACATTTTTCGACAGAAAAACTCATTGGTACAGGAGTTGATTTGAACCCACGACCTTCGGATCGGAGGCGGGGCCACTACCACTAGACTACCAGTGCTTTTCATTGCCTTGGTTACCTACATGCCCGTAGCACACCTCTGCTGCGGAACCGATATAGCGGTACCGCAGAATTTTTTTTCATTTCTTGTCCCAAAAGATGCGGATCACTAGCGAAGTCACGCGTAGATTTGACTATATTCTATCTCTTTCTCCGCGCGGTTTCGTTGATCTTCCCCGTCACTAGCCACACTTCCGCGCTCGGACGCCGTTTTTTTTCACTTGATCGCAACGAAACTCATCTTAGTGGTACCGCGGAGGTGTGCTACGGGCGACTAAGGTCCAATTTCACCGTTGAAATTGAACGCGTTCTACTGACGTTTAAACTCGCTTAAGCATTCAGTTGGTACATTTTTCTCTAAACGCGCTTAAAGACCTGTCAATGTCGTTGCATTTCTTTTGTGTACGTACATATAAACGAGTTTAGATAAACGCGTTTAACGGTGAAATTGGACCTAAGAAGAAACCTCAAAGTCCGCGCAAGATAACATTGCGTGTGAAAGAGATGGCGTCGATGCCTAAATGGTAGTGAGTCACATTTAGCCAGATTGTAGTGAATTTCATTCATAAATGTGAATAAAAGTTTATAGAAATACGATAGACATTTCTTATTACTTTAGAACTTGATATTTAATATTCTATTTTTATGAGAAGAATATTTCTGCAATCAAAACGTTAATCGTAAAAGCACAAAATAAAATGATAGTACGTATATAAAAGGCAATGTGGCAAAAAAGCTGATGGAATATTCAATGCTCGAAACATAGCTTGGGGCTGTTTTGATTATTTTACTGTCGCCACGCAACGAATAATAACGTGTTTTTATTCAATTTTATTTTAAAATATTCAAGTTAAAACAGAATTTGAAAATATACAATGAAACTGTACAAGAACAACGATATTTTGGTTATCGCGTCTCAAACACGCATATTTATTACTTTATATCTACTAGGTACTACGTGATGGAACAAGCATATGCGGCCCACCTGATGTTAAGTGGTAACTATCGTCTATAACAGAGCATCGCCTCGTAGGTCACGCACATCAGAAAAGTGCCCTATGATGCACTGCCTTGCGTCCGTCAACTTGAGGCATACAGATGTTCAGCCTCACGCGCCAGTAATTTCACCGGCACCCACACTCTATAAACTGAAACAGCAATGCTGCTTCACGGCAGAAATAGGCCTGGTGATAGAATTTCCCTGGACGAGCCCATAAACAAAGAGCTCTACTGAAGTACCAGTGATAGTAACAGACCAGTTTGGACATAATAATATGAATATCATGTGCGATTTAGAACTATAGATAGTGCAATTCACGAAGACGCGCCCCTCGCGTGTTGCGGGGAGTTTGCTCCGAGCGGCAGTCGCGAACCGTAGTCTATTCATTGTAGTGTGCGTGTGCACTCATAGGCAATTAGTGTGTACCGATAACACTCAAACATTGACGGAAGCTTGCACACTCATATACTATAAACGGTTAGTAAGAATAGTGGGGCGCGCCTTCGTGGATTGCACTATCTATACTAATATATTACTGTAATTGGACTCTGTTGAACTAAAACATTCCAATCCACATGAAGTTTCATGTGGACTGAAACGTTTTAGTTAAACAGCGTAATAAGATTTACTACTACTACAAGTATACCTATTACTTTTCAAACAATTGCGATAAAATGCTTGTTATACCTACATAAGAGATAATTAATTAAGTTTTAAATCATTATGTAAATACCATGTTTTCATATACTGCCGCTGAATCACTGACTCATTACAAAATGGAATGAAAATTCAGTCGTGCAAAGCGCCTGATATTGGATTGCTTTTATCCCTATTCTGTGTTTTACCCTTTGTAAGGACTCAGTGAGATAATATTAAACTGAGTATATCTACTCATTAATATTGTATTCTGTTGTCAGATAACCTGGATATGCCCGCTAACGTCACTCTCCACTAAGCCGAAGAAAGGGGCAAGTATAAAAGGAAACCATTATGAAAAGTTCTTGCACGAAGTCACAGTCCTCAGCAGTGAGGGACCGACGGAGAAAGATATTTGTGAAAGAGATTGTCCGGGGGACCACCACTGTCACCATTTCTTTTGCCTCACTGGTGCACGACTGGATTTGGACCCTCAACCTCAACTTCAAACCTCTTAGGGATTGGAAGGCGGGGCCGACACCACGGCGTGGATAGACTACCTGCATTCGATACTTTTTCCTCTTATCGTGTCACTGGTTCTTTCGAACGAGTGTGGTGAAAGGATTGTAAGTGCGCCTCAAAGAGGCTCTTTCCGTGCACTATTCGGTTACTCAAGCGGGCCAAAACATTTTGATACAACTCTCTACCCTATTCTAATTCTAACATGACGTTAGCAGAGTTACAACTGGGGAGAGAAATCTCAGGTTTAGCTATATCACAGTTGACAATACTAATGTATTATTCAAAATCCACGCTAGGTTAAGATGGAATCACACAGGCGACTCTCCATACAAACGTAGTCCCCTATTTCCTCCCTGGATAATGCCTCTAGAGTAACCATTTTGTCTCATAAAATCCAGATCTGCTATATACGTGCTCGTATGTTTTCCTTTTTTTCAGAAACTTATTGATAAAGAAAATAATATGACCCTCATATGATTTACATGAAATATGAATTGAAGGTGATATTTTTATAATGTCCCAAAAGTTAAGAGCCGAGCGGGATTTGAACCCGAGACCTTCCCCTAGGTACGGGGCTGCGCTGACCACTGCGCCATCGGATCCTAATCACACTCGACGAATAACTCTTAGGGATTGTTCGGCACTAACGCAACCGTGGCTCCATCTACAGTTTTGACGTTATAGTCAACCAACCTGCTCGATAACCGAAGTTGCATTCAGTTGAATCGACGAAGAGTCGAAGAGTTCTAGGGGAAGGTCGGGGGTTCAAATAAATAAAAATAAAATAAGTGATATTAAAGTAATATTAATAAACAAAGGTGATATTTTCTTTATCAGTAAGTTTCTGAAAAAAAGGAAAACATACGAGCACGTATATAGCAGATCTGGGTTTTATGAGACAAAATGGTTACTCTACAGGCATTATCCAGGGGAGAAATAGGGGACTACGTTTGTATGGAGAGCTACCTGTGTGATTCCCTCTTAAGACGATGAAAACCGTAAAACAATTTCTCGCTCGCACACTTTGATCTTTTGAAATATATAAAGCCCTGAATTTATTTATCAAACATCGCGAGCAACTTTATTTCAGAACAACCTGTTAGGATCTTTTAGGCAATTAAAAAACATACTCTGTTGGCAATCGATTACCTTAGAAGCTTTAGAATGGTAGAGTGAGACCGTATATTTAAAAATAAAAAATATAATTTTAAAAATGTTAAATATGACTTAGTATAGCTAGCAGCACTGTGGTGTGGAAAAAATTGAGGATTTATATGGAAAAAATAAAAAATAGTTTTATAAAGTTTTACCCCATATTTTACTACTGAATCAACCACCACATAGGTACTCTTAATTCCCAGATCGTCTCATTTTACCTGATGGATGGAGAGAGCTCACAATCTTTATTCCTGGAAATGTATAGGGAAGGCTTATACATATGTACAGTGGAATTGTGACTCAGAACCATCCAGTAAATTTAATATTTATGACACTTCAATATTCCCATATCTAATCGAGTTTTTAATTTATTTATCCACGCCTTGATCAAGCGAGAGTTCGCTAAAGCTGAAGGTAAATTGGCATTAGAGAATCGCGAATTCTAATGTCGTCGTAGTGGTTTTACACCTACTGAATTAAAGGGGGGAACCCAATTCTAAGGCAATATTTTACTAATACGCTCCATATATCGGTGAGTCACAAAATGAAGCTACGAGTACATAGCAGCAAAGCCTTGCGCATATAATATAAATACGTTCTGCGGTGGCAATGTGTGAAACATCTGTCAAATATGACAACGGTATTTTACTGTATTTCACTCTCAGAACTATAATAACGCTTACGCAAGGTTTTACTCGTTTTACTGATCGCCACCAAAGAACGCTTAGTTAGATTGATGTGCGGAAGGCATAAGGCAACGTGGGCAGATTAGATTGTAAATAGATCTGTAATTATATCCAGTAGAAAAATTATAATTTAATTTCATTCATCCTTAGCAAAATTTCACATTTTTTTTAGCAAAATGAGCCTTTTTGTGTACTCTAGAAGTTGGCATATCATTTTGTTAGGCATAAATTGTAAGAGAAGGTCGCACGAGCTAAATGTTTTTACAACGACTGCGCCCAAAGCACTAGTCTTCAAAAGCAAGAGAGTGGAACAAAAGCGGAAACGCAAAATCTTTGCAAAACCACCACGGCACTGTTTCCACTGCTAGTCCGGTGACACGGATTTTATCGTTCTAGTATCGTACGGTGATTCTTTACTGAGCAAGTCTTTGTGAAACCTACTACCTAGTATACAATACATGCGTTTTCACACACTAGCTAGTCATATAATTAAACTATATTTTTTTTATTAAATACACCGTCCTTTGGCTACAATCTCACCGCTTACTATCAGGTAAGCGACGATGTAGCCAACGATGAAGCAGGATGATTTTAAAGACACCTATTTACTCTTGCCTTGAAGAAGCCCAGATTGTAATAGAACATTCAGCGGCTTTGAAATGACTGATATTTTAAATACGCATCTAGGTATTCTCATTGCAAGAAGAGTGATCGCCGGTCTACATGTTAGTAAGTAATTGCTAGCAAAACAAGAATAAATACGTCTTCGCTATAACAATGGAACCATGCTCTTATTATGCAAACCTCGGAATTGAAAATGCCACCAGACTTCACTACCCTGTGATCGCATACCTAGCCTGCAGCCTTTGCATAACTCTATGTAGCTTGTTACGAGGCTCGGACTAACTTAGATGGAAGCTGAAACATCAAAAGCTCGCTTTCATGACATTACTACGGATATTATGGTAACAATTTACTTGCAAATTGCACTTATGTGTAGGCGTAGGCGTTTTTGCATTACTCGTATTCAATTTTTTTTACAATTTATTTGCAAATCTACACTTGCACATAATAATATATGTGTAGGCGTTTTTGCATTACTCGTATCCAAAGTTTTTCTTTTTATTTCAATAGAATTCTTCTTCAAAAACTAATCAGGAAATGGACGATACATCGCCCGCACCCTACGCCGCTTGTATTGTCCCGTGCCTAAGAATATAGGCAGAGCTCAGCCCCTCGTTTCTTCATGATAACACAAGGAAGTGAGAACAAAAGCTTAATAAAGCTGGTCAGCCGCTGGAGAATAAATACTCTCACACATCCTACATTTTCTCCATGTCTTCAACTGTCCGTTATGTGTGTTTTAATGTATTTGTCTTGCGTGTGCGCCTTTATGTCACATAAATGTATTTTCTTTCTTCCTCAAAATAACGGAAAATGAACAACGCAGGAAGAGGGCAATCACACCAAAGTGGACTTCTTTAGTCTGATGATAAATGGTAATCGGGGTCTCTCTATAAACAATGGGTCTTTCACGGATACGGTCATTTTGACTCGACTCACGTAATCCTGAAATAAATGACGCAATCTTGGAATCCTTCTCACCTTACAAATGTGCCCATAGGCCTAGGCCTATGGGCACATTTGTAAGGTGAAAACTAACTCACTGCTGAGCATGGTTCACTGGTTTTAACTCACTTTTGTTAAAAAATTTAAATAATCAAAATATAATATCTGTATAGCCTAATTCGTATAAAATATGATGTTGCGGTGTTGTCCTATTGACAAATCAGTACCATGAACGTTTTCCATGTAAACAACTAATGTTTCAGGGATTTATCTCATTTTTTGGAAGTGACCGGTAAAGTGTTTGAATTTATGGATAGAAACAAACAATTCATACCACTAGCTACAGCCTGCTAATAGGAATTCGTGCATCTGAATTACCCCGTTCCGCAACACTACCAGGTATCTACCAATTATTAATGTATAAACATGAATTTTTAAAAACAAGAAGCCAGTGAATCCGTGAATCCCGTAGGCGTTGACCTCTTGTGAACTCGCTAGCCGCCAACCAGCCAAACTTCCAGAAATAAAACCGAGATGGCGCTAGTTACAAGCCAAAACATCTGTAGCAAGTGTAACCAGGCATTGCCGCCGAAACATTTTATGACCTGCTCTGTATGCAAAGTAAAACTGCACCTCGAATCATGCTCCATAGTCACTGATAGACATTACGCATATTTGTCACCCAAAAGTAGAGCCGATTGGAAATGTGGGTCCTGCATTTGGAACAAAGGTAACGTTACGAGTATTCCAACTCCAGTCAGACTAGTAGGCTCTCGGACCATAAGCCGTACACCTACTGACAGTAATAAAAATAGCTCGCGTAACCTTAACACCACGTTTACCAGCACGACGACAAAGAATATGTCCTCCCAAAAGGCTCCCACATCACCAGTGATCACACCACCAATCAAACCGGACAAGGACAAACAGGCGGCTGCGAAGAAAAAAGTAGTCACCAACGTAACAATTATGTCTGAACTCGTGAGCTTCCGTGACCAAGTCTCTGGCTATTTTTTTTCTCAGGATGCCAAGTTCAATGATCTGATAACAACATTTAGTGACTTTAAGACCTGTTTTACCGAGCTGAACACGAATTACAACACATTAAGAACAGACGTGGACAAGATTTGTGAGTCTCTAGATGTGGCAAACGACAAGCATGATTTGTTAACAATTACGGTAGAATCCACCTGATCGAAACTGCAGCAGCTACAGTCTGAGAAAGACTCGCTCCACGACAAATTGACTGCAGCACACTTAAGATTAACATCGATGGAACGAATTGCTCCAACTGAAGCTAATATATCTGGCACTGGTAGTAACACTGATGAGGAAGAAGTAGTATGTAGAAGAGCAACTGATGTGTCAGTAGTAACACAAGCCTATGCAAAACAGGCCCCTCCTAAAAAAGTCCCCCCAATTACCATAGGCAAACCTGAAACGATGCGCCATAATGACAACATCCGCAATAAGCTTGCAAAATCTATAAATAATATCTCTCCTTCACCCTTCTCCTCTGCTGTGGTTTTATCATCTCCAATAGATATTGAAAATCCCCATAACTCTGACCAAAGCAATGATGCACCCTGGCAGATGGTACAACATCGGCGCAAATTCAAGCGCCAAGGCGTGATAGTTGGTAAGGCGCAAAAACTACCCCAGCTGCAAGCTATGGAAAGAACTAGGAAAATTCACGCATGTTTCCTGCAACCGGACACAACGGTTGACGCTATGAGATTACATATGGAGGAAATATGTAATATAACAGGATTCCACGCAGTTAAACTGAAACTCAAGCATGATTATTATGCCTCATTCGTTTTGACTGTTCCAGAATACACCTTTGATATGCTCATGACACCAGACTCTTGGCCGGCTGGAATAGAAGTTTGTGAGTGGTTTCACAGAGGTGTCAGGCGTGAATACAGTAGTCGACCCCGCACACCTGGCCAGAAAAACGAAGAGACGGGAGGCGCAAACTCAAGAAAAACTTCAGAGAAGTATATTATCTAAATATACGCTACGTGCTGTGTATCAAAATGTGAATGGCCTGAAGACTAAACTACAACAATGGAGAATATGTACATCACTTCTGCAAGTCGATTTTATTGCCGCAACAGAAACTAATTTAGATGACTCTGTAACTGATGCAGAAGTAACGCTATGCGGGTGGACTCTTCTACGGCGTGATAGAGGCTCTAACATGGGTGGAATATTACTAGCAACCAGACCTGGTTTAGAAATCTCTCGCCAACAACATCTTGAGACTGGATTTGGAGAGGATCTCTGGGGATCTTTTTGCTACCATAGTCGAACAGTGTATGTGTGTGTTGTCTATATTAAACCATCTGCTAAAGATGAAGACTACATGGCGTGGTTCTGTAAGGTCGAAGAGAACATGTACACTTTATCGAGTAATTCAATTGTTGTCATTTTGGGTGATCTGAATTTAAATAGTGCCTCTTGCAGTATTAAGAACTACATGGGCTATTTCCTAAATTTCTGTGATTTTGTAGATTATAATGATATTTTGAACCAAATGGGTAGCAAGCTAGATGTCGTGATTATAAACAGTAAAGTAAGAAATGTAAGTGTATGTTTGGCGGATGACGGTCTTGTGGATGTTGCTGACAAATACCACCCACCACTTGATATCTCTTTGGGTATTGATGGAGAGGAGAAAGTGGTAATGTTAGAAGCTAGTACTATCGACACAAGAACCGACTGGAACTTTAGTAAAGCCAACTTTCCTGTCCTCTACGAATTAATTAACAATATCATCTGGGAAGAAGTGTTTAACGAACAGGATGCTAACCATGCTGTTGAGTTGCTCTATTTAAATCTAAAAAAATGTTTTGAACTTTGCGTTCCTAAGAAAATTCGAAATACTAAACCCGTTCGCAGATACCCAACATGGTTCAGTAAAAACATTATCGCGGACATTAAAACCAAATGGACTCTTCACAAAATTTGGAAAAAATCTAAAGATCACCATGTGTACAGTTTCTTTGCAAGCATTAGAGCATCAATAAAACGTGATATAATAATAGCACATAGCAACTACACAGATAACATTCAGGAAAACCTATCGAATAATCCTAAAGCATTCTGGAATTATGTTAAAAGTCTACGTACAAAGGGAGGTTTTGATCCATGCATCACATATGCAGGACAAAAACATACTGGTCAGGCAGCAGCCACAGCATTTGCCAATTATTTTAGTAGTGTTTTCCTTCCACGCATTCCAGATCTCAATGCTAGCCAAGTAAAATCTATAAGCAACTGCCCGTTGATCAGTATTCAAAAAATTTCAGTGGCCGAAGTAGAAGCAAGTATAATGAAACTCAAACCTAAGAGCTCAGTAGGTCCTGACAACGTACCGCCGTATTTACTAAAAGCATTTACATTCCAATTAGCACCAGTCCTTACACATATATTTAATATTTCTCTAAATACGTTTACTTATCCAGAAGTCTGGAAACAATCCCGAGTCGTCCCTATCTTCAAAGCAGGAGATAAAGCACTAGCTGAGAACTATAGGCCCATTGCAATCCTATCATCCCTCGCCAAGCTCTTTGAGAGTGTCTTACATGCCAACTTAAATAAACAAATTGAACCGTACTTAAATGAAGCCCAACACGCTTTCAGGAGAGGTAGATCAGTAAACACCAACTTACTCACTATAACTGACTACATTGCGGCAAAACTAGATTCGGGCACACAGGTAGATGTAATATACCTGGATTTTAAAAAAGCTTTCGATCAAGTAGATAACGATATCCTGCTAAACAAACTCAATGGCTTGGGTTTCTCCCCTAAATTACTAAAACTATTTGCTGATTACCTTCGTGACCGTCAACAATTTGTTCGTCTTGGCTGTTTTGACTCGTCTCCCTACCACACCAGATCAGGTGTAAGTCAGGGCTCATCCTTGGGGCCTCTTCTTTTCATCATGATGGTCGATGATCTGGCCAAACAACTTGAATTCGCCAAGTGCCTTCTGTATGCAGATGACCTCAAACTTTACATTCAAATACAATCGATCGATGACTGTTACGCCCTGCAGCGAGATCTGAATGCGATTCAAGTGTGGAGCGAAGTAAATCAACTACATCTTAACGTCAGTAAATGCCAAATCATGTCTTTTAGTAGATCTTCTCGACCGCTCAAAATGCCTTATGAACTCTACGGAGAACTGTTAAAACGAGAGCAAATTGTAAAAGATTTAGGAATACTTTTTGACACTGAGTTAAATTTCCACGACCATATTTGCAAATTAACCGCTGACTGCTTTAAACGATTAGGATTTGTTACAAGAAACTGTAGGGATTTTCATAACATTAATGCTATTAGGATCCTCTACACTGCCCTGGTAAGATCTAAACTGGAAGCAAGTGCATGTGTGTGGAACCCTCATCAAGGAACATACACACTTATGATTGAAAAGGTCCAGAAAAGGTTTCTTCGGTTCTTGTATCGGAAAGTATACGGCTATTACCCGTTCATGTACCCTACCCAATACCTACAGGGTACATTAGGAGTTAACTCTTTGCAAACCCGTCGGGTGTTTGACCAAATCCTTACTGTATGTCGCATACTTAGGGGACTCCTAAACTGCTCTGAACTTTTGAATGAGGCCAGTCGACTTTGTGTCCCTGAAAATCGCACCAGATTCCGCCTTGGGCGAGTGCCTCTTTTCGCGGTAACGCCTGCGCGAACCGTGGCACGTCAGCAGTCCCCAATCTGTAGGAGTCAGCGACACCTCAATGCCATCACTGCCTCACACGCACAACTGGACATTTTTTCAGATAAATGGTCAGTTGTTGAAAAATTGTGCTTGCAATACTGTGAGAACTTGGAATGCAAACAGTAGATTTCTGTCAGTTTCTATTTTAAGGCTCTTTAGAATTAGGTGAGTTAGTATTAGTATCTAACTATTTTTTCTATATAACATAGGACATTTGATCTCTTTTGTTATTTATTTCTAGATTTTATTATTTTGTTTTATGTAGGTCTCCTAATAAGTAAATTTTATATATTTTTATGTGTACATAGCTCTAAGTAACGTATTGGATATGTCTGTAATGTTACCTAAGATTTTTTGCAATAAACTAAACTAAACTAAACTCCTCAGGTAACAATGCACTATTTGTGATGATGGCTAAAAGTCACGGATGGATGCAGTATTCTAGTCATGGCTGTCTTGAAATAATAGTAGATGAATAAACTTATAAATATTTTTCCTGTAAATATTGGGAGGCCTTTTCAGGCCAATGCCCACCACTGAGATTCAACAGTGGTGGGCAATTTTGAAGCGAATGATAATAATATAGATATAGAAATAAATATAGGTACTTACATAATATTCTTAAACATGTCTAGGTATCTATATCCAACCTGATCAATGTTTAAAGGACCAGAGAGCTTAGTGGGAATCCACGAACTACAGCTTAGAAGGGCAAAGGTCTACTACCAACTGAGCAGAAGCCTCAAATTCTTCTTCTTGAGGCTCCTTTCGTGACTCAGCGCAATGTTTCAGATTTTTAGATTCTGTGACATGACGGTTTCCTCGCGATGTTTTCCTTCGCCGTTAAAGAGTACTGGCACAGTGCACAAAAATGGTTAAAGCTCCAAATGATGTTTGTTGAACAAGGTGTCCGTGTGTCACTTTAATTCACTGTGCATATAACCGTTAGAATAGCCAAGTAAGGCCTTTATTGTCTCACTGAGACAAACTATTCGGCAACATACTGCGAGCAAATTTTATTAACTTGCTTATGGAGAAACTTGGAACGTTGGAACGTTAATAGCCCGTTAAATTTATCAGGAACTAGTGAAATGCCCGTGGTTTGGGCTTAAAGATATTCATTCTCATAAAAACAATAGTTTTCTTACTTCTTCCTGCCATTATCCTGTTAATCTATGGTAGCAAAATAGTAGTAGAATTATATAATCTTTAGCCTTACTTGTTTAACTTGTTATATAAAAAATATGAATAAAGTTGTCGATGTCTGAAAGTCAACGTTGTTTAGAGGTTATGGGCACAGGACGCTTCCACTGCGCACTTTAAGGGCCTACATGAGGTGAAACCGAAAATGTAAAGTAGCATTTTTTTTCGTTGTATGGACGAATCCATTTAATTTTTTTGTAAAATATAACAATTAAATGGTGTAAAAAAATTATGTTCCGGCTAGAAATTCTCTTAAACTCACTGGGTTCGATAAAATTGAACGCAAAGTTTGCCAAAAACTCTCAATTTTTTTTGGATTTGAAATGGTTTTTTTCCGTTGCTGTTAGAGCCATTGCAATGAAAGTTTTGTTCCCGTATACCTAAATAAATACGTAAAAACCGTATGTTATTGCACTTTTCTTAGTTGCCCTAGTTTTTATAAAAAAATAAAATTTTCAAAAATATATATAGGTAGGATTTCCTAGTTACTTTTCAGTACAGCCCGCGCGGCCGACGAGGAGAGGTCTATGTCAAATTTCGCGACAATCATGACATTTCATCTCTGACTACGTAAAATATACCCTAGATTAAATCATAGCTACTACTGGTACTATAAATTTGCCACAGTGTAACATAAAACAAATTGTCACAGTATAACGAAATGACATAATACCATCTTCATCATACATTATGATCGATAACCTGTATTCACATCATCATCAGCCTGTAGAAGTATATATTTTATGTAGCATATAACTTATCTAGTACATTCTAGGGCACGTTCCTATCGTGCGTGACCAGCGAAGCGCAATGCTTTTGTTAAATAACCTCCATTTTTGTAGTTGCATAAGTAGCTATCTTCCTATCTACCCAGTGCTTTCCGTCATCATCATCAGTAAGTAGAAGTCCACTGCTAGATATATGTAGACCTCCTTTATACATTTCCATGAAAAAACAATTTGCCGATTTCCCACGATCTTTAGAATGTCATCGGTCCATTAGGTGGAGGGGCGCTCTGGTTGCTTAGCACCGGTTATATTGTCGTAGCGACCCGCTTTTTGATTCTAAAGGCGTGTGTTCAAACCCCGTCATGCACAAATTAGTTTATCTGCCAAAAAACCTATGTGCACTATGTCAGTACACTCTAACGGTGAAGGAAAACAATAAATGAAACCAACGTGAAGTAGCAAAACTTTTGAGGCACATTCATAATCCACCACACCAGCTTTAATTTTCTATTGACATGACAAGAAGAAGACTCAAAAACTAGTAGCCGATTTTAGGCCTTTATAAAAATAGTGTCGATTTTGCAAAGAGTTTGGGAGCCCATTACAATGAAAAGGAAGTTTTATATATATTATGGACAATCTACACTACACTATCTAGCCCTAAACTAAGCAGAGTTAGTATTATGGGAACCAGATAGCTGATGTAATACTTAAATACATTTTGTTTGTAAATACATACTTGGAAAACAATATAACATCCAGATGGAGAACAAATATCTATGATCACCACACAAATATTTGTTCTCGGTGGGGATCGAACCCACGACCTATGGCGCAGAAGGCAGAGCTACTAATAAATGAGCTGAGAGCCCAGTCATAACAATAATATCATGGGTTTTGAGTATTTTTGATTGCCGTCTTTTAAATCCCGAATTCTGGAACTTTCTGTCAAAGGCTTCATGCACGGTGCGCTCAAATACCCAAATACCAAAATACATGTGCCTATTTCTATACACGCAGCAAGGAGTTTCCCAAGATTTTGCGTTTGACAGAACTTTGAAGAGTCAGATGGGGTTGTCGAAACTCTTTGGTATACCTAATATTTTTAAATGCCGATAAAATACAATAATATAAGTCGAATAGACAGTGTTATTTCACAATGCTTCACTGATCTCCACCGCAATGAGCACCGAAGGCCTAAATGAGTGCAAAGCTTAAAGCCACCCATAAATAATTTCCATTTCAATTCATTTATGAATTGAAATGAAAATTATCTATGCATGTAATGTATTGTATTATGTATATCAGTTATCTAGCACCCATAACACAAGCTTTGCTTAGCTTGGGGCTAGATCATGTTGTGTGAATTGTCCAGCATTATTATTATTATTTATTTCTATAGGCATGAATTCTATGCACTAAGTTATACTTACTAGATTTACATACAGATCTGGAAGTATAACCTTTTAGATAAAAGAAAAATTTACTAAATTGGATCATAAAATTAAATGACGAAGGTATGCAGTAACAAACAATAAAACAAAACGGCTAAGCCGATTTTGATGAAATATTACTTTTCAGAAAAAAAAAGATTAAAAGGGAGAAGACGAAAGAGAAGAAAAAAGATAGGAATGTTATTGTACAAAAACAAGTTTGTTGTAAGTGAAAACCACGAAGATTTGAAATTCATGCTTCAGACGTTGAACACAGAAAGCCGAAACTGTGGTCTCGAGATGAATGCAAACAAAACATGCATCATAACGAACAGTGCTAAAACAACTGTACATATACAGGGGCAGATCGTAAAATACATGGATGAGTATGTCTATCTCGGCCAAAGCATCTCATTTCAAAACCAATCACTCAAAGAGGTGGAGAGAAGAATTAAAATTGCTTGGAACAAGTATTGGTCTCTGAAGCATATATTTAAAGCTAAGATACCAATCACGGTTAAAAAGAAAGCCATGGAAACATCAGTGCTCCCAACTCTACTTTATGGGTGTCAGAATTGGGCTCTTTCAAAAAAAATCATTAATAAATTACAAGTCTTCCAACGGGCAACCGAAAGAAGCATGCTGAACATAAAACTGAAAGACCATATCAGAAACACGACTATAAGGGACAAAACCAAACTAACAGACGCAGCTCTACTAGCTTGTCAACTGAAATGGAGGTGGGCCGGACATGTGGCCCGCACATCAGATGGAAGGTGGACAGAGCGTTTACTACACTGGTACCCACGCGACGCTGAGGCTCGGAGAGCGCGCGGCCGCCCGCGACGGCGCTGGCGCGATGACATCCAAGATGTTGCCGGCGTCACATGGACCAGACACGCCGCGGACCGAGCTCAATGGCGATGGATGGAGGAGGCCTTCACCCAAAGATGGGTGCCCAAAATAAAGAATTAAATTCTAGTGCTTATACATAATTATAACATGATATAATGTAAACAATATTTTTTGGGAATAAAATGGCTTTATTATTATTATTATTATTATTATTATAGAGGGTTTCTTCCTGAATTGAAAAAACAAAAAAAACACCCCCCTCTTGCCCCTTTTTTCACCCCCCCCTTTCGTATCTTCCAAGCGGAGTGACTTGCAAGACTTTTTTTTTTGGGTCATGTAGGGAAGGTGAGATTATTTTGAAAGCAAAATAAATTTTGCCCCCCTCCCCCCTCTAGACCCCTTTATTATTTTTGACCCTTTTTTTCGAGTGGAGCATTGCGGCGAGCGAAGCGAGCCGCCATGCAACCATGGGGAACAGTGCGGCGAGCAAAGCGAGCCGTGCTGTGACCCCCCCCCCCTAAGCCCCCCAGAACCCCCTCCTCCTGAACCCGGGGGGAGCGTCGCGGCGAGCGAAGCGAGCCGTGCTGTGACCCCCCGCTCAAGCCCCCAGAACCCCCTCCTCCTGAACCCGGGGGGAACGTTGCGGCGAGCGAAGCGAGCCGCCACGCGACCACGCCCACCCTACTGAAATTTAGGGAAATTTAGAACCCCCTCCTACTGAAATTTAGGGTGTCTTAGGGGTGTGAAAAAATTTTCACTAGACTGACAGTTCAAAATTCAAAATGGCGGCTGTGCCACTTCCGGTTTTGCAAAAATCGTCCGATTAAGGTCGTTCAAACGGTTCATTCGACTGAGGACTATGATTGGAGATTGAATTTTAAGTTGTTTAAGGTGTTTGATTGGATCTTCACTTGGTTTAGGGTTCCACCCCTGTGGGAACGCATTGAGGACGCGAGCTGCTTGCAGCTCGCGATGCACGCGACCCGGTAGTCAACGTTTGGGTTCCTTCCAGCGGTTTCGACCCGTTAAGGGTTTTGGCTTGACGTACAATTTAGGGTTCCGTATAAGGTTTTGATTGGGGTTTTACTACATTGAGCAATTTGATTAAGTGTTCGACTTTTAGGGTTCCTTAGGACTTTGATTGGAGTTTCAACTACACTTAGGAGCTTGATAATGTTAACATTTTTAGGGTTCCTTAGGACTTTGATTGGGGTTTTACTACATTGAGGAACTTGATAAAATAAACAACTTTTAGGGTTCCTTAGGCCTTTAATTGGAATTTTACTTCACTTAGGACCTTGATTATGTAAACAATTTTAGGGTTCTTTAGGACTTTGATTGGGGTTTTACTACACTGAGGAACTTGATTCACTGATCGACTTTTAGGGTTACTTAGGACTTTCTTTACTACTTTTTGGGGTTTTACAAGTGCAAGTGTAATGTAAAACTGGGAGTAGCACACCGACACGCGAGCTGCTTGCAGCTCGCGCACACGAAAAAACTAGTTAAGGGGCTGACGTATGGAAAATTTTCATACAAACGGAATACCAAAATGATTTCTAATTTAGACAGATTTACACTATATTATTGTAATAATTGTATTTGCATAGTATTTATCTAGGTTCCTCAACAGTTTTTATTTCAAATTACTTACCTAAAATGAAATAAACACCAATCGCATTTTGCACATTTTTATGCTAAACTTATCAAGTTTTCTACCTATTGGTTTCGTACTAAAAACAACAATATCTTACGTGTTTTTTGTTAAGGAACCTAGTTTATATTGTCTAGTTACAGAATAACAATAATGTGAAGAATACAAAAAGTTTTCAGTCATCATTTTTGGTATTACGGAACACGATCAAATTCATGGCATTTTCGAACGGCTACTATTGCTATCGCGCACGCACGGTGCGGTTGGCGGGGTGCAGGGGGAGGAAACGCTTGAAGCACACGGGACACTTCGGTTGTGTGTGTGAATCGCTCGGACTTCGGACTAGTTAAATACCTACACTGGCATAAAACATAATGCTTAGATATTTGATAATTGTTAGTTTAGGAAGGGTACTAAGTGAAGATGGGAAGTACTAAGTACCTAGGTAGGTTGTAGGTTGGGTAAACGAAATGAAGGTGCAGCACTAGGTCAAAAACACTGCCGAAATTTCGAAAAAAACACACATAGCCAACATTTCGACTAAAACAAACTTATGAACCATTAATTTCAACAAAATACATATTTTTGAAGTGAAAACTTCTTTAGCGGCGTTGAGCACTTTCTGAATGGGGATAAAATCTTAAACTCGCGTCAGGATCACGTGACCCTGATCGAAAAAGCGTAGGACGGATTTTTTGCAGAAATGTACCCTAAGACTACAACGTAGAGTTCATAATAAAAATCGAAAAAGCGACGCTACAGATACGCTAGTAGTTACTATGACACGGTAACGTCACAGAATAGATAATAGTTAGTAGCAAGCATACCAAGGCGTTTTTCGTGACTGTAGTAGGTATAGGTACATACCTATTATAGATTTTATGAACTAGCGGCCGCCCGCGGCAGGTAGTAGTGGTCATTGGTACATGATTTTATAGATCTACTGTATTTATTTTTCGAGTGGAGCATTGCGGCGAGCGAAGCGAGCTGCCATGCGACCATGGGAACAGCGCGGCGAGCGAAGCGAGCCGTGCTGTGACTCCCCCCAAGCCCCCCAGAACCCCCTCCTCCTGAACCCGGGGGGAGCGTCGCGGCGAGCGAAGCGAGCCGCCACGTGACCACGGGGAACAGCGCGGCGAGCGAAGCGAGCCGTGCTGTGACCCCCCCCTAAGCCCCCCAGAACCCCCTCCTCCGAAACCCGGGGGAAGCGTCGCGGCGAGCGAAGCGAGCCGCCACGCGATCACGGGGAACAGCGTGGCGAGTGAAGCGAGCCGTGCTGTTACCCCCCTAAGCCCCCCAGAACCCCCTCTTCCTGAACCCAGGGGGAGCGTCGCGGCGAGCGAAGCGAGCCGCCACGCGACCACGTGCTGTGACCCCCCTTAGCCCCCCAGAACCCCCTCCTCCTATGTCTGCCGTTTTACTTCATTTAGGACCTACTTGTAGGTCGCGCGACAAGGTCCCTTCTAGCGGTTCCGACCCGTTGAGGATTTGGCTTTACGTAAAATTTAGGGTTCCGTATAGGGTTTTGATTGGGGTTATACTATATTGAGGAATTTGATTAAATGGTCGACTTTTAGGGTTCCTTAGGACTTTGATTGGAGTTTCAACTACACTTAGAAGCTTGATAATGTTAAAATTTTTAGGGTTCCTTAGGACTTTGATTGGGGTTTTACTACATTGAGGAATTTGATTAAGTGGTCAACTTTTAGGGTTCCTTAGGACTTTGATTGGAGTTTCAACTACACTTAGGAGCTTGATAATGTTAACATTTTTAGGGTTCCTTAGGACTTTGATTGGAATTTCAACTACACTTAGGAGCTTGATAATGCTAAAATTTTTAGGGTTCCTTAGGACTTTGATTGGGGTTTTACTACATTGAGGAACTTGATAAAATAAACAACTTTTAGGGTTCCTTAGGCCTTTAATTGGACTTTCAACTACACTTAGGACCTTGATTATGTAAACAATTTTAGGGTTCCTTAGCACTTTGATTGGAATTTCAACTACACTTAGGAGCTTGATAATGCTAAAATTTTTAGGGTTCCTTAGGACTTTGATTGGGGTTTTACTACATTGAGGAACTTGATAAAATAAACAACTTTTAGGGTTCCTACGTTAATAATCAAGTTTTCACTTCTGCCGGCACTCCCGGAGTGCAACCCGTATTTTTTTTTTGTTAATTTATGTGGAGCTACCGCTCATCATCAGTTGGAAATATTGATAAAATGTCTAAGAAAAATTACAACAAACTATTTTTTTTCTTTATTTATCTGGAGCTCAAAAAACCGACTACCGCTCAACGTCAGGTGGAAATAAAAAATTTGAACAAAATATTTCTGTTTTATTTTTCTGGAGCTCAAGAAATAAACTACTGCTCAACGTCAGGTGGAAATATTGATAAAACGAATATGAAATAAAAAAATACTTTATTTATTTAAAAAAACTGCAACCACTCAACGTCCGGTGGAAATATTGATAAAAGGACTTAGAAATATTTGAACAAATAGTTTTTTCTTTATATAACTGGAGCTCAATAAACAGAGTACCGCTCAACGTCTGGTGGAAATATTGATTAAAAAAAAAACGCAGAAAATGTTCAACAATTTTTTTTGTTTTATTTATCTGGAGCTCAAAAACAGACTGCCGCTCAATGTCAGGGGGAAATATTGATAAAAAGACTGAGAAATATTTCAAAAACATTTTTTTTTTCTTTATTTATCTGGAGCTCAAAAATATTGATAGAAGGACTCAAAAATATTGATAGTGGAAATATTGATAGAAGGACTTAGAAATATTTAGACATATTTCAACAAATATTTTTTTCTTCGCAATCATTCGTGAGTTTTGTGCGAAAGCCGAGGTCCATGTAATTGTAGGTCAATGTTCGCAATCGTTGTTTTTGCGAATGTAAATAAGCAGAATAAAAGCAACCTAATTGCCTAAGAGAATTTTCGAAAAACTTTGAATGCAGTTTGCTTTCTATTCAAAAATAAAGGAATGTTTCCTTTGAGTAAAATTTTCTATCTGCAGTATTAAGAGTACTTTCCCTCCAGGTGGCATTACAAAATTCCACCCTGTATATGAAGTATTGATAAAAGATCTAAGAAAAATTACAACAAATTATTTTTTTTCTTTATTTATTTGTAGTTCAAAAAACTGCTACCACTCAACGTCTGGTGGAAATATTGATAAAAAGACTTGGAAAAATTTCAGCAAAATATTTTTTTTCTTTATTTATCTGGATCTCAAAAAACCGACTACCGCTCAACGTCAGGTGGAAAGATTGATGAAAGGACTACGAAAAATTGCCACAAAATATTTTTAGTCTTTGTTTATCTGGGGCTTAAAAAAACTGCTACCACTCAACGTCAGGTGGAAATATTGATAAAACGACTAAGAAATATAAAAAAAAACTTTATTTATTTGGAGCTCAAAAAACTGCTACCACTCAACGTCCGGTGGAAACATTGATAAAAAGACTGAGAAATATTTGAAAAAAATAGTTTTTCTTTATATAACTGGAGCTCAATAAACAGAGTACTGCTCAACGTCTGGTGGAAATATTGATAAAAAGACTGAGAAATACTTGAAAAAAATAGTTTTTTCTTTATTTATCTGGAGCTCAATAAACAGAGTACTGCTCAACATCTGGTGGAAATATTGATAAAAAGACTTGGAAAAATTTCAGCAAAATATTTTTTATCTTTATTTATCTGGATCTCAAAAAACCGACAACCGCTCAACGTCAGGTAGAAATATTGATAAAACGACTAAGAAATTAAAAAAAAAACTTTATTTATTTGGAGCTCAAAAAACTGCTACCACTCAACGTCCGGTGGAAATATTGATAAAAAGACTGAAAAATATTTGAACAAAACAGTTTTTTCTTTTTATAACTGGAGCTCAATAAACAGAGTACTGCTCAACGTCTGGTGGAAATATTGATAAAAAGACTAAGAAAAATGGCCACAAAATATTTTTATTCTTTATTTATCTGGGGCTAAAAAAAACTGATACCACTCAACGTCAGGTAGAAATATTGATAAAAAGACTTGTAAAAATTTGAACAACATATTTCTGTTTTATTTTTCTGGAGCTCAAGAAATAAACTACCGCTCAACGTCAGGTGGAAATATTGATAAAACGACTAAGAAATAAAAAAAAAACTTTATTTATTTGGAGCTCAAAAAACTGCTACCACGCAACGTCCGGTGGAAATATTGATAAAAGGACTGAGAAATACTTGAACAAAGTAGTTTTTCTTTATATAACTGGAGCTCAATAACCAGAGTACTGCTCAACATCTGGTGGAAATATTGATAAAAAGACTTGGAAAAATTTCTGTAACATTCACTAGAAGTTGCTTCATGCAATCAAAATTGAGTTCTATAGTAATTGTGATATGACATAAATATTTTTTTTTCAGTTTGTTTATAATCATATTATTATATTATAAGTATCCACTTATAGTAGGTTAGCTTGGTACACTTTTTTCGCGAGTTTTGTGCGAAAGCCGAGGTCCATGTAATTGTAGGTCGATGTTCGCAATCGTTGGTTTTGCGAATGTAAATAAGCAGATTAAAAGCAACCTAATTGCTCAACGAATAAAGTATATTTTTAAATGCAGTCACATTATTAGACTTTCTGTACTTTGGTAAGTGAGCCGCTTTGCGTGTTTTTTATTGCTGTGTGTGTGTGATCGATGAGGTCTGGCGAACCACACCCCACCTGATGTTGAGCGGACCTCCACCCATGATCTTCAACTGTAACATCATGACTGGTTTTGAACCCACGCCCCCCAACCGCTAGGCCGATGAGGTCTGGCGAACCACACCCCACCTGACGTAGAGCGGACCCCACCCATCATCTATTACTGTAACGTTATCACTGATTTTGAACCCGCACCCTCCAACCACTGGGCCAATGAGGTCAAGCAAACCACACCACACCTGATGTTGAGCGGACTCCCACCCATCATCCTCTACTGGAACGTCATCAACCACAACTCCATCGCTCCGCGCCGGGGTCAATGGCTCTCTCAACTCAACTCGGAGTCAATGGTTCTCTTTACTCTTCTTCAATTTGGTCCAGAACCCGCACAAACCCTACCTGATGAATAAACTCACTCGTATCATGTTAGAGAATTTCCTGGTGTCTTTTCTAAACGCGTAAATAGCTACTCTGAAGGTTCTTTATCGGTTCAGGAATGTTGTTTTTTTTTTCACTTTATTCTTGCATTCAGAGCATGACCAATCCTTGCTTATTGAATACTAGAAAAGCGAAACAAGCAAGCAATAAGCTTAGAGGGTTAGTCAGGTAATGCAGCCACAAAAAATAAAAACATAAAATTGTAGGGTGCAAAAAGCCAACTATCTTTGACCGGATTTGAACTCCCGCCCACCTCGTCCTCTCAGTGTGAATCCGCACGCCCTAGCCACTAGCTTATCTGACGCTTAGTAACGTTGACGAAATTAGGCAATGCATAAAAATCGTTATCAGTGGCTGACGCACACGCACAAGCGCGGCACTGTGGTTGGATTCACGTATAGAAGTAGCGCGTCACACGAGCGCCTGTGTGTGTTTACTACTATTATATATTCCGTGGCGCCCGCATCAAATGAATAGAGATAGCTATATTCGGAGCAGTTTTTGCTCGCGCCTCGAATTGAAGTTGCGAGCTGTGTACGTCGGCCCGTTAATATTTAGGCATCCGATTTAGGCGTCGCCTTTAGGTTTAGTGAAAACAGTCACCCTCTTAATATCTAAACTTAAACATTACGGCATTCTAAATCGCTCCATTGACTTATTACAATCGTACTTGACTGATAGAATCCTTAAAGTTGATGTGGGTGGTGAGAGATCTTTTGGGTCAGTTATTGACATAGGGGTGCCACAAGGTTCGATATTAGGTCCTTTCTTGTTTTTAGTGTACGTAAATGACCTTCCTTTTTTGGTTAAAAAACTATGTGAAACAGTACTATTTGCTGACGATACCTCATTAATTTTTAAAGTCGATAGATAGAAAGCTAACTACGATGACGTTAACGCATCTCTGTCGTAAATACTTAACTGGTTTAATAATCTTTTACTTAATGTTAAGAAAACTCATAAGTTTTATGAAAAAATTTTTTTTGAGTGTCAGTTCCAAGTATAAAAATCAAACCCTTAGCTGTATTTACATCCTTAAAAACGCTTCTCTGTTTTGAATATCTCGCACCTAGCACTTATTCAACTTATATTTGAGTTTGCATACGCCCCCACGCCTGGTTTAGATCCAGTATCTTGGGTAGTGTATGGTAATGCCTTGGATTATTCATGCAGGGTGTAAACAATTCTTCCTCTTCCGACGCACGTGGCTTTTTTTAGGGTTCCGTAGCCAAATGGCAAAAACGGAAACCTTAGAGAGTCGTCATGTCTGTCCGTTCGTATGTCACAGCCATCAAATTTTTTTTTTATCCACCCCGTACGTGTGGGGTGGGTAAAAAATCTGTAAGTAATCTATACAACCTGTTTTTTTTTATATCCCATAACTCTAGGGTTATATTGTGTAGGTAAAAATAATACTAAAACTCCTAGAATAAGTGGTCCAAAAATGCATCGTTTCGGAGATATCATCAATCATAATTAAATTAGGTCAAAAATTGTCACCAGTATGACGAATCTTTACTGTTTGCTTACCGTACAAAATAGACCCTCGATGTGTCTAGGTATCTAAGTTTCATTGATAAATACGAGTAATTCATTTTTATTCAAACCAATCATTCATTATTTAAAGCTAAGAAAATGCGACGTTGTCATAATTCACGTAAGGGTGTTTTACATTAATAATCGTGACTATGCCGAATTATTTTGTATGAAAAATGAAAAAAAAAAATAACGAAGGATTGGAACATAACTTATATGCCAGTCGATTCTTTGATATGGCCTTAATCATACCCTAGAGTTGTGGGATATCAAAAAAAACACGTTGTATATGGATAGGTCTTTAAAAAAATTTTAAAGACCTATCCATATACAAGGTGTATCTAAATATGTGTACTATGCGAAGGTGGGGGGTTTCAGACCACAATGGTGATCAGTTGTGGAGGGGAGATAATTAAAAATTCCTATTTTCAGTTTCCCATACAAAAATATTTAATTTCATAATGCCTAAATAAATTGACAACCCTATCCTTGTAACCCCTTGACCCCTTGACCTACTACCTCTGTAGATCTACTACTACTACCTACTACCTCTGTAGCTGAGTTTAGGGTTGTCACTTTGTATAAAGTCAGCTGTTAATGTTGAAACTTCGTTGCAGTTTTTTTCAGAGATACCAATCGAAGTTCGAAAAGTCGTTGAACAAAAGTTGTTCCCCGGGGGGTGGAAATTTACCCCCCTTCAGGATAGTACACATATTTTGATACACGTTGTATAGGTATCTATGGATAGGTCTTTAAAAATGATGTTGAAGTTTTTAAAGTATTTTTTTTCTAAACTGAATAGTTTGCGCGAGAGAAACTTCCAAAGTGGTCAAATGCGTGTCCTCCCCCCCTGTAACTACACATTTTGAGACATTTTGAGTACTAAAAAAAAGTTTACAGAAAACAATAAAAAGCTAACTAAAAGCCCTTTTCATATTCACATTTCCATTTCAGTAGCGTCCACAAGCCATTTTTTTCCAATTAACACGCCCTATTGAGTTTGATATTTAGTTTTTGGGAGCTGTATGTTTTCACCCTTTTCAAACTATAACTAAACATGAAGCTATTGAGAACATAGGGAAATGGAGCGCCGTTATTCATAGTGGCCAATAAACTGTTCCTCCCGGCGCTTTCATTTCTTTAACACAGTTCAGTACTTCAGTAGAAGCGCTCTTGATAAAATGTGTCTTGTTTTAGTTTATAACTATCTTTTAATGCGATCCAAACTGTATTACAAACTTTCTTTTTGCTGGTGCATCGACATTTATTTATTTATTTACTACATAAGCACACATAAACCAGTAAAAAAAACAAGGACACTAAAATAAGAAAGATGCAAGATCGATACTGGAGAAGTGCGTCGTGTTTCTGTGTGCTACAGCAGCAAAAGGGTCTTGACTCAGCATAATGCCTATCTGTGAGGAAGATATGCGCTGGTGCATGGTTAAGAGGGAATCACACAGGCAACTCTCCATACAAACGTAGTCCCCTATTTCCTCCCTGGATAATGCCTCTAGAGTAACCATTTTGTCTCATGAAATCCAGATCTGCTATATACGTGCTCGTTTGTTTTCCTTTTTTTCAGAAACTTATTGATAAAGAAAATATGACCCTCATATGATTTATATGAAATATGAATTGGAGGTGATATTTTCTTTATCAATAAGTTTCTGAAAAAAAAAAAAACATACGAGCACGTATATAGCAAATCTGGATTTTAAGAAACAAAATGGTTACTCTAGAGGCATTATCCAGGGAGGAAATAGGGGACTACGTTTGTATGGAGAGTCGCCTGTGTGATTCCCTCTTAAATGTAACGCTTCCAGCTTCGCTTTGCAGCTGCACTGATTCTCAGCTGGACAGATTAGCAACTAGACAGAAAGTGTACAATGACCATATTTAAAAAGTGGTTAAAATGGGATGCGCACATCTAAACGTTCTGCGGTGTCGATCTATGTAACGCTGTCAAATATCGCTGTCATATTTGACAGCGTTACATAGATCGACACCGTAAAACGCTTTATTCACCTGAAGTCATCTCTGTAAAATGTGATAATAAAGTTTTTTCGATGGATGAAACAAAGAAATGTAAGCAATTCAGCATTTTATTTGTTTGATGTTTTAGGAGCTGTGTTTACTTCAAAAGAAACCTTTTACGATGAGAATATTGCTCTTTTATGAATAACACCCCAAGCACTGAAAATAAAAACATTGTTTATTAAAATATTAGAACAGTAAACTAGACTGTGACTAAGGCCAGAGTATTGTCGTACTCACTCTTATAGAAGATATTGTTCATTAACTAAGTTCGTTATAACTCATGAACGGCTGTACCGATTTGTGGCTGAAAATTGGTGGGGAGGTAGCTTGGAACCAAAAGACAGACATAGAATATTCTATGTCTGTCTGTTGTGGGGGGGAGAATTTTCTATGTCTGCCTCCTGGTTTTAAGCTACCTCCCCATGGACGGAAATTTTATCCTAAAAGGGTAACGGGAACACAAAAAATGCAATAAAATAAAAAACCAAAAAATAAATATGAATTACTAAAATGTGATTGCATTTTAGTAATCCATAGCTTGCTTCTGTAACTCCAAGCTCCAATCAGTGACAGACGTGAACTGTGTAAAATCAAATCACTTCGATGATCAATCGCCTGCACGTGATTTGTTGATTCTGTTATAATTTAGACAAGCCTATCACGCACAGAATCCATTATTGCTTTTGATCATGTTTCAGTCGCATGATTTTGTTACCACTTTTTACTTTTACAAGCTTGTAAACATTTTAAGTTTTTTTTTCATGCTTATAGACAACCACTGTGTTTTCACTTTTGAAACTATCATGGTTTTATCCCTATTTTTATGACACAACGGGATGCCGAAATATTTGAAGTCAACTCAAAAATGTAATCTTCCGATACAATCCTCCTCAAATCTTCCTCCTCCATCCTCCAATTAAATATCCCGTTGTTTCATAAAAATAGTGTTTTCATTATTTTTATGAACAACGTATTTATATTATTTTTACCATAATTAAGTTTTGACTCCCGATATTTGGGCACAGTTGCATGCACCATAGTCACGGGTTACATGGTTCATGGTGCATGCAACTGTGCCGAAATATCGGAAGTCAAAACTGACAACATTAAATGAGGATAAATATCTCGTTTTTGATAAAAATTGTGCTAAAATCCAGGAATGTTTCAAAAGTTAGAATGTTTTCATAGGATTTGCATAGTTTCTGATAAATTATTCATTTGCTTAAAAAATTACCTGCCAATATATTTTGGGATGTAAATGGATTATTTCTGAAAATAAGGCGCACCTTAAAATAACGAATAACCGGCTTATTACGAATAGGAGCCCTATTCGTTCAGTATTCAATCGATACTGCAGTCACAAGTCCAAAGCCATTAGCGAAGTCGTAACGTGTTCCTCGGATTCTCTCACGTCGTGCCACGTAATGGTCCTCACTTATGAATGAAGGCACGCCATCAGTTCGAGATTTTACAACCGGTACGAAATGTTATTGCTGAAAAATTTCATTTTTAGTGTTCAATTCCGGTTATTCTTACAAAGTTCATTTGAAAAATCTGACAATGAATTAGGGCCCGCGCACATAGCGATGGCGATCAGTGTATCGGTTTCGGTGTTCGTCCGTACCTTAGAGTCGGTTTTGCTTGCACCAGTGCAGTGCCTTGATCATGAACACATTTTGACATGATTTGTGACGTTAACTTATCGGTGTATTCTGTCTATTCAGTTTCAAAAGGTAGTATGTGATCGTGATACGTTGAACAAATCAAGTTGAAAATCGACGAACATTTTCATACCGCCATTAGACACATCTAAGCGATAAACTTTAAGTTATACGATTTTAATTGTACCTTTGACAGTAATCACTGTTCCGGGTTCGACACTTTGCCTATACAAGTTAAGGTACCTATGGTAGGTAATACTCGTAGTATGTAATATTATATGGTCTCTGCTAAGTGCGGTCTGAAAGTTATCAAAGTTACGTGTTACGTGAACGAGAGGAGACAGGGCCAAATTCAGAAATCACAGCAGGTATTACAAAGTGACACAACAATATTAGAAACGTGGTAAATCTGTTTACGTCATACAATCTCAGTAAGTAGGATTTACTGAATTGGTTACTGATGTGGTAAGTATGCATTTATTTGCTACCCAATGCATTCAAAGTCAATCAATTTACCGTCACACTATTGAAACGTTACCATTTTTTAAAAGCTATGCCTTTAATTTAATCTGTGATCAGGTTTGCCGTCTGTCATTTCAAGAAATGTCAAATGTCAAAGTATTTGGCGCGCTGTCAGTATTCAAGGAAAAGAAGCGACAGTTATAATTATGGTGGTTGTAGACAATGGAAACTTATGTAAGAGATTGTGATAAAAATAATACCATTTCTGGTAGTCTTACACTATGCTTGATAATAACAGCTCATTACATGTCAAGCTATGCAAAACTCCTAAGTGAAACAATCTCTTTTCTGAAATGATATGAAAACTTTTTACTGACAAAAGTAGTAAATACGCTAGGAAAAGATGTTGCTAGATTACTGTTCCTTTTATTATCAAGTCTATAAAATCAAACAAAACGGCTCAAGATACCAAATCATTTTTTAATTAAAGGCAGAGACGCGTGTGAACCAAGAGGCGAAGTGCCATCGAAATGTAGCTCTTTGGCAGTTTATCCCTGAATCTGCAGATTCGTGTGGGAGTTCGCGTAATTATAAGCCTCGAATATAAGAGAAATAACTAATGGAAGAGACATTAATCTCTGAAGTATTTTCGACGTGTTTTTTACTGTTTTGCCAAAAGAAGATAAAGGACATGAGACTAAAGTGACAGGTGTCACGGCTCAGTTACCTTCTGGGCCGTAGGCCGTAGGTTTGATTTCCACTGAGAACAATTAGATATTCGTGTGGTGATCATAGATTTTTGTTCTCTGACTAGGTTTTGTATTGTATTCTATGTTTGTATTCACAATACAAATTTGTTCAAGTATTATATCTGGTTCTCATCATACAAGCTTTGCTTTGCTTGGTGCTGGATAGTGTTAATAAATACAAATAAAATAAATATTCTGGACAACTCACACAACACTACCCAGCCCCAAACTAAGCAGAGCTTGTAATATGGGAACCAGATAGCTGATATAATACTTGAATTTTTTTTTTTTTTGTAAATACATACTTAGAATACAGACAGAGAACAAACATTTATGTTCACCACACAAATATTTGTTCTCGGTGGGGATCGAACCCACGACCTACGGCGCAGAAGGCAGAGCTACTACCAACTGAGCTAGAGGCCAGTGTTGTGTGAAATGTTCACAACTTGACGGTACAGTCATCAACCTCTGTAAGTCCATACCTACTCTTGTAATAAATAATAATAAATAATGTTCTTTTATGCAACTATTTTTTTTATACAACTTGCTAGTGGGACAAGCATATGGCCCACCTGATGATAAGTGGTAACACATATACCAAAGTATCGACTCGTAACTCAAGCACTTCAGGAACGTGTCCTACGATAAACTGCTTTACGTCTATCAATTTAAAGCACTCACGTGCCAGCAATTTTACTGGCACCCACACCCTTCAAACCGAAGCACAGCAATGCGGCTTCACGGCAGAAATAGGCTGGTATGTACTTCCCCGGACGAGCCCCTCTCAGAGAGCTCTACTGATAATTCTCCTCTAGCTCTTCCAGTTTTTATTTATCTGATGTTCGGTTGAAGTAATTACATTACCATATCTGAGTGTGTGGTTTGGACTTAAGGGTTGCTTGAGATGCTTAACTTTAGGTAGATATACTTGCTCTCGTATGAGTGACATGTTCAATCCACTTCATTTAGAGTACATACTCCTCCCCCTTTCCTTCCCCCTTTTTTTAGAACAGATTGTGACGAACAATGGTGGATGAGGACGGAACTGTTCGCAGTGGTGTGTGGGGGTGCTGTTCGCTCATGGTTTGCTGCGATTGCAGTTCGCTGCTGTTCGTCTAAGTGAGGGCAATCCTTTATTTGCTGCTTGCCCTTAGCCATATACAAGGACGACAACATTTTCTTGTACAAAGTGTGGTCGTACCTGTCACTCTCATGATAAGCCGTACAAATCACGAACGTAAGTGCTGTGCCGCTGTTTAAATCATTTTAAAGATGCATAGGTCATAACTAATTTACTCAAAATTAAGCTTTTTAAGGGAAGTTGGAAATGTGTAGGGGAGGCCAGCAGTGGACTTCTTCAGGCTGATAATGATGATGATGAAGGGAAGTGTGATCGAACAAGCAGATGGTCTACTTCATATTGAGCGGTTACCTCTCCCTTAAGAATTACCTAACAGAGCACGTCCACGGAATCGTGCCCTACGCATCATGGATCTCAATAGAAGGGTTAAGATGGGTGTAAGTAATACTTTTCTAAAGTGAACATGGAGTAGGTAATATTTAAGTTTCCCTCAAATTTGTATTCCGAATCTAATTCAAATCCTTAGTAGGTACGTAGCTGGGTTCAATTTATCTATTAATACAATACCATCTTAATTCAACCCTTCAATTACTGAGCGAATGGCTCTGTCTTTCAATTATGCAAATGTTTACGCATGTCTTACTTTGATAAGGGTCCAACTTATAATCCCACCACGGTAATGTGTTTGGAATAAATGCAGAAACCCATTGTTGTACGGCGAACGAAATTCGTGACAAACCGCGTGGTTTTAGAATGGGATAATTGATTTTCGAAGTCGTACTTACCTACTTTAAATATAAGTAACAAGGCATACAACCTCTATACATTAGACTTTGTAAAACTGACAATTGAACTGAACTGATAAGGCCTGCTGTCAAATACCGCTGTCAAAGTCAAACAGCGTTTCAGCCTTGGAGTAGGTCCATGGTTTCAGCAGTAGCAGTAAAAGCCTGCACACACTTAGGACGCTGGCGATGGCAATCAGTGAAATTTGACAGTGATATTTGACCAAGTTTCATTGATCGCCATCGATAGCGACCTAATAAGTGTGCGCAGACCTTTAATTGTAACCTGCCTACATATTTTTGTCGGCTAAAATTATTTTTTCATCCCACCAGCTCTGAAAGTGTGTTTTTGCTGTTTAATTTCTGACTGGAAAAGCCGTTTTTATCCGCTAGAGGATAAAGTAAATTTGAATTTAGAATATCGTGTTCAATAAGTTTGTGAATACACAACCTATTTGCTTCTACCTCCATGGTGCCGAACTAATCATACAACCTTTTTTATTTTGTTAAAAACTCGCACTCGTAACCTTCTTGGTGTATTTGTGAATTTAAAACACCATTAAACCTATTTACTTCTACCTGCATGGTGCCGAATTTATCATACAACCTTTTTAAATTTGTTAATAACTCATACTCGGAACCTTCTTGGTGTGTTACTTTTAGTCGCGCCATGTTCTTTTTTGCATTAGTCATTTCCTCGCTGAGGTGGGATGAAAAGTTACGTGTTGCACTCGAGTGCAAAGATTTTTAACCTTGTGCTCTTTTGATTCTTTCGCGACGCTTAGGATTCTAACTTTTAAACCACTCGCTACGCTCGTGGTTAAACTTTAGAATCCTGCGCTTGCTCAGTCATCAAACTTGAGCACGCGGTTAAAAAGCAGCTTTGCACTCTTGTATAACAAATAACTATTGTTCTTTAGAATCTATTTTGAAATAAAAAATTACGAGATACTAACGCCGCTCAGCAATACTTATTTATTGTTGATGTGTTTGCTATAGTCTATACTAATATTATAAGGAGCAAAGATTTATTTTGTATTTTTTTATGTTTGTAATGAAAAAACTCAAAAACTGTTGTGCCGATTTCATAAATTCTTTCACCATTGGAAAGCTATACATGCTCCCTGAATAACATAGGCTATTATGTGTATGAAAAATAAATGTCCATCCGTGCGAAGCCGGGACAGGCCGCTAGTCATCAATAAATACATTTCATTTCATTACTATGTTCAGTACTCACGGATAATGGAAGTTTCGAATTGGACAACGGGCTAATTTAGCTCGATCGTAATGGCAATGTTACCACAGTCATACCTTCGACTGTGGTAACATTGCTTGTGGTGGCTGTTAATTCATGCGAATCTGACAACGCGCTAATTTTGAACACTTGAATGAACAGAATCTGCACAGCCTACATGGCTAAATGTTAAATTCATGCAATTGAACCCGGTCGGTCACAGAACTTGAAATCCAAGGTTACATTAGTACTTCCATCGTTTACAGTCCTGAGCCTATTTATAATTCCATTTCAAAGTACTTTTCTTCCCAATACTTCAGTTGGAAAAATTTGTGGACTTGTAGTGATAAAAAAACATCACTAGCTTTGGAAACTGAACTAGTAGGAACACTGGGTTTTATCACTTAATGTTATTGAAAGACTTCCAAAAAAAAGGATCTCAATGCATTTGTATCTTTTATAAGTAAAAACTTCTTTACAGCGGTCTTGAGCATTTTTTAAGGCGGGAAAAACAAAGGAATCATCTTCACCTCTTCGGCAAAGATCGACAAACTTTGCCTAAAGTCGGGGCTGTCCGCTCAGGCATTCAGGGAGAAACACGGCCATATTTTTTTTAGTTTTTACTTCTGTCGTTCTCGAAGTGCAACTATTTTTTTTGTCTCAAATACCTACATTTTTAGTTCTTTCACAAGGTTGATTTTCATACATAGTATTGTATATACTCATGCATTTACAATGTAATAGGCTGCCAAATGACGTAGTTTATCAAACAAAGTGTAGGTGAACTATGCTCCCAGAAGGACAATTTAACAGAAACTATTCGGGACTATGCGGCCTTGACACAGACGGGTCAAGAAACACAATTTCCCACTTCGTTATAACGATTGCTATGTCGTAAGGTGAACAGACCTTTTTACATCTAGTAGATGATTTATAGTGTCAGGGCCAACTTTTTCACATAAATAAAATGATTACTAATGCCAAAACTTAACGACTTCTGAAAAAAATAATTAAATTAGGGATTTCTTAAGGCCTGCGCACACCAGGATGCTGGTGATGGCGATCAGTAAAACGCTGTCACATTTGACAACGATATTTCATAGCGTTTCATTGATCGCCATCGCCAGCGACCTAGGTGTGCGCAGGCCTTTCATGCATCGTTATTCCGGATTTTCTATCCATACTTATTATTATTGTTATTGACAGTATGTTATAAATGTAAGGTATAATAAGATAAAATAAAATAAATCCATTCTTATAGCGTCTTCAATTATAATTATAAAATATGGTCCTATTGCACATTTTTCTTTTATACAAGGTCGATATTTTTAAGTAGCAAATACTGATTTGCCTGTTATAATAATAAACAACTCAAATAAAACGAATTTATACATTTCGAAGATCATAAGATGCGTCCTAATATGGATTAAATTAATAAAATTTAAACCTTTGCATTCACAATGGGACCTTTTAGGTACGTAATTGAGTTTTTATGCAAAACATCGGGCGAGCTCTTTTTATTTTATTTTACAAAACAGCGGCCACTTGGATTTTCAATGGCCCTAAAGCTGACCTTAAACATCATCATCATCAGCCTGAAAAAGTCCACTGCCGTACAAAGGCCCCCACTATACATTTTCAGAAATAGTGATTCTGAGCCCTCTCCATCCACCGACTTTTTTTTTTATTCAACTAGCTGATAAAACAAGCATATGGTCCACCTGATGTTAAGTGGTAACCATCACCTATAACAAAGCATTGCTTCGGAGGTCACGCACATCAGGAATGTGCCCTACGATGCACTGCCCTGCGTCCATCAACTTGAGGCACACAGATGTTCAGCCTCACGTGCCAGTAATTTCACTGGCACCCACACAGCCTTAAAAATGGTTTTGCGGTCGGATAAAATAAAATTAAATGTAGGTAATGAAAAACAGAGCTTGTTAATTTTTATTGACCCAGTTTGAGTTAATTCTACTTTATTTAATAATTGGTGCCCTCGAGCACTGTAGGTTTTTTTTCATTTTATATAGCTAAGCATTTAGCTGCCATCACACCTGATGGAAAGTGACGTTACAGTCTGAAAGATCCAATTAAAAAATATTTTAAAAAGTTTTTGAATGATTTCAACAAGTTCTATTATCTATCTAAACATCATTTCGGGAGCAATTTTTATAAATTTTGCGCTGTTTTGACTAAAAACAAACCCTGATAAAAATATGGTAGATAAAGATTAAAACATTCAGACGGTGCTATATTAAGTACTACTAATAGTTAATACTACTCTGCAAAATAGTTCTTAATTTTTTTCTGGTAGTTACAAAATAGGGGTGAATGTAGGGGATTTAAATCCTATAAAAACGGCAAATATGTTGAACCCCGAGAGCTAGTTAAAACTTACTAATACGACTTACAAACTCTCAACAGTGCACCATTTTTTTGTAAATAAATTGAGCTCGATTTCCAGGAACTCGTTTGCAGAAGAAATGTTTTACAAAAAAACATGAGACTAAGGGCAAACCCGATCAAAATAAAAACGGCTTTTTTCAGTTGAATCACAAAAATCTATTTGAAATTTCAATAACGTCTGGTGACGTAACAAGGTCGTCTGGTGTACTAAAATTACTTACGTTATTTAAAACATTCTGTATTACTGTAGTTTGCGTGTAGTTTGACTGAAAAGCAGTTTTTTTTAACTTTCAATACCAAGCTAAGAGAACTAGACAACTTCATATATCCCAAGTCTGAGTATTTTTTAGATTTTGGTCTTACGGAGTACCATAACTGATACCTACGCCAAAATCGATAAAGAAAAACATCTTGGAGTTGGAAGGGTACTAAAAACTAGATGGAAAAACTTTTTTGTCGCTGTAAATGACACCCAAAGATACGAATAGGTCCTATAATAATCTAACTTTCCCTAATCCAACAGAAAATTATTCAACACAGGTGCGGAAACCTTTGAACTAATCTCATTTCCATATTATCTCAATATTCAAGACCTGGAATTCCTGTACAAGTTTCGTTTACGCCTAAAATTGCCTCGTTCCAATTTTGAAGGTGCGGCCAAAACCGCGTTAGAATTTTGGGTAGAGGGCACTGCGGTTGCGGTAGACCACCTGTGCCTTAATTGGACCAGCTTCAAAGGATTTTACTGGTCTAGGACGGATTTCTGCAACTTTTAATTTAAGTATGAAAGGCCTATGAAATGTGTACTTAATGAAATTAATTTATTCAGCCAGCTTATTATTCTTGAAGGTTAATTTCATTCAAATCGGTCCAGCAGTTCGGTTTCTCAAGTTTTTTAAACTTCTTTTATTCAAATTCCAGCCTGGAAAAAGTTACAAATCTATCACATGAATAAAATCACCCAGCGAAGATCGTTAAACCAGTTCTATACAAATCAATTTTGCTTCAAGCAAAATATGATAAACTTTTCCGAAGAAAATGCGTGAAACTTGTATGAATTCTTTGTAAATGCTTTTGCGAAAAGCGTAGACTTTTGGATTTCTTATATTTAGCAGTAAACTTTGAGGCTTTTTGACGTGACAACGTCTTATAATTCGATGGAGCTGGCTGTACGCACAAAAAAACATGACTCATGCGGCGCTACCTCGCTCTGAGGCGTTCCATTTAATACTTGAAGTGCAAGCGAGAGTCCAGAACGAGCGACAAAGAGGCACAATTGGCCTCCGCGTTCGGCAGCGTTCGACATCTGTCTCTCTCCTACTTGAATGAGCGATGCGTCCGCGTGGGCAGCTGTATCACGTTCAACTATCGTCAGTAAACCGACTTTACAGACAACCGATTTTTTTAATACAACTAGCTTTTGGAACCAGCATAATGTGGCTCGCTTGTTAAGTGGTAACCATTGCCATATAGCATTGCCTTAAAAATCACGAGCGTCAAAAACGTGCCCTACGATGCAGTGTTCTGCGTTCATCAACTTGAGGCTTACAGATACTCAGGTTGGTTGGCTGGTGACAACAATGCCATGCTGCGCGAACTTACCTATCTGAAAATTAATTTAACTATATTTCTTTACATAAGGGTGTTCCAGTCTGCGGTGACTCCAGATTATAATAGATTTCTCTAACACAATAGATTTAGGTTGTCAATTCAATTCAATTAATTTATTTCAGATCATATTATCCATAATTTGTTAGTAAATACAAAGTTAAAGTGTTAGTAACAATAAATAAATACAATTTGACAAAAATAACAAATATGACCTTCGACTACTGAATGTGAAGCTGAACCAGCCGCCACATTAGAGGACACTCCACCCGGTCCGCTACAACGCGCAAGATGCTGTTGGAACTGCTCCGGACGCGGCTTAACATCGAGGCGGCTCTCTTTCGAATAATGGCATGATACCATATCACACTGGCATGTGAGCAGAGAAGAACAAAAATGACTGATCACATACGACCGCTTTTATAGCCACTAGACGCACACTACTGCACGGGATCACTGTTACCGAGTCGAACACACTTTTACGCCATAATAACGCAACACCGCCATACGGTCTTCCACGCAGTATACCAGCTGATGTGTCCATAGCGGTACTGCCAGCGTAAGCAAAGTCCTGGTCCACCGTTCCCAGAAACGGTAAATCATGCGAAAATAGCCATGTCTCTTGCAGGGCTATTAGATCTACTCGCTGGCAGAGGGATTTTACGTGGTCCACGGAGCGTCTCAATGACTTACAATTAAAGCTGATGAAACTACAGCTACTTTTGGGCCTTACTGTCTTGTTGTAATCCATCATAAACATTTATAAAGCGTCTTCTATTTCCAAAGTCTATGAAACGCCGAAAGGATATCCCTTCAGGCCATATTTGGTCATTCATAAATAAATTCATTCTGTGTCTAGGTACAAAGATCTTAAAAGCATTGTAATCTTTTTGCTGCTTCATTATGATTTTTTCTAGCGTCACGCAAACTTTGGTTCTTTCCTTAATATACTCTACTATATCCTCATTTTTATAAATGTACTCTGTGATCCTCATGAGAGGCGTTTCTGTCAACATTATTTATAAACAGAGGTACATTTATCTCTGCAGCTTTAAATCTACACTCTGGTGCCGTTGAGGCTATTCCTTTCTTTCCTATGAATCTATTTTTGTACCTATTTCTTTGTTCCTCTATCCATTCACTGCTTTTTTCTGGTTGTTTCCACTCACCTGGTTCACTCACCAGCTCAGCGAATGAGTTAGTAGTCAAACAGCTGTAGCTTGGCCGCGCGGGCGGGGGGGGCTGCGCCGCGAACGATGCACCGTCAGTCACACAGGTGCTTGCAGTAGGTAGTAGGCCTCCACTCTTACCTATGTTCGGCGAAGTCGGCGAGGTAGTTCTATCAGGAAATCCCTTGTGGCCTGAACGCTCGGTGCTTATCACAGTAAATTTTGTGGCCCCCGTTGCTTGTATAGAACCAGTAGTAATTTTGGTATCCGACAGTTTATTGGATGAAGACAAAACATGACTTTTATCCGCGCTAACTTCCGTTTTACGCACGGATAACAGAGATGATTGTTTACAGCTGATTGACTTGTCAGCTAGACAACTCGTGCTACTCTGCGGCGGCGTCGCGGCGCTTTCTAGGGCCGGCACTGTTGACGTCGTATCTATGTTCGTAAGGCCCATGGGTCCACTATCATAGTCAAAACTGGCTAGGCATGCACCCCGTCGCATGTTAATGTTTCGGTATGAACTTTTCATATTAGTTTGCCGTGTCAATGAGACACCATCGCAGGCACCGGCAATCTCACCCCTTGCTAGTAACAGCTGATCTGTCGTCACATACGTAGACTTGATAACTTTTATCTCGTTTTGCAGTAAAAAAATATCCTTCAATAATTTACTGGCATCCAATGAATCAAAAGTAATTGGGGGTAGGGCATTCAGATTGTTCATTCAGGTTCATTCAGTTCATTCAGATGGTTCATTCAGGTTGTGTCTTGGCCAGATTTTGTATTTAATCAGACGAGGGTTAACCTAACTCGGCCTGGTTTTGAATGTGGCTTGCACATCAATATTTTTTTTAACGTTTAATATCACTATGATCACATAATGAATATGATTACAGATTAAGCCAGCAATAACTTATGGCTTGGCTCCCATAGACTAAGCGGGACTGTGTACCTACAATTACCACCAACATAGGTGATCACACTCTGACCAAAATCATATTTGACCATGTCTTGAAATCTTCTTCTTCTTCCTGCCCTTCGTCATTTCAGTACTCACTCCTTTCTTGGACATTGTCATCTCTTACACAATCCATCCAGTTTTTTTTAAGGCCTAATACCACCATTTAATTCATGTCTAACACTCTTTTCGTCACATGACATTCTTTTCTCCTCATAACATATCATGACATGACCATAGTCTTGAAATACGAACTCGAAACTTTTCACAACTTGCCTCGAGTCTCCAAAACTCCATTTTGTACGAGTGTAATGGGAAACCTTCCACAAAAACTCAAGTTATTTCAAACACTTACCGTAAGTTCTCGAGAGACGACCGGAGTTCAATTGCATGAGCACTTAGCTTCCGCTCTTTCTGGACATCTTTTATTTAATTTAATAATCATTTAAAGTTGAGGTCAGTAGGTAACGTTGGGCCATGAAGAGGACCGGAGAGAATGACGATCAAAAGACGTTTATTGTCACCTATAGAATCAAGGACCAAACTTAGAAGAATATAACCTCTCTAAACATCCATGCGGAAGTCGTAAGCAGAGGCGGCTAAAGCCACATCTAAGCGTTCTTCGGTGGCGATCAGTGAAATGCTGTCAAATAACGCTCTCATCTCGCAGAACGCCTAGTATAGATGTGCGCAAGGCGACATCTTCTGAGTGTTAAAAACCAACAAAATGCGGTCACCTGGTATAAGCGTGGTGACTTCTTTCTTCTTCTTCCTGCTCTTATCCCTCTATATGTGGGGTCGGCACAATATATGTTATCCTCTTCCATTGCATTCTCCTCTATCAGCCATCATCTCTGGATTTCCTATGTCATCTTTCACATTGTTCATCTTTTCTACGGCTTGCAAAATAGAGGAGGCTTATTTATTGCTAGTGATGCTGTTAGACCTAATCGGAAGTTGAACATTTCTACACCCAAATAAACTCCATAAGAAAGTACGCTTCGTAAGCTATAAGTTACGTACATAAAACAACCCTAAACCAATAAAAATAAAGCTGACAATTTATTAAAAACGCTACTGTAAAGTCCGTAAGATTAGTCGACCACCAGCAAATGGTCCGCTGGGGTTGAATGCAATATGATCCGTACTCTGACCTTTGCGAATGAAAAATCTTCTATCCCATTCCCGCACTTTAATAATGCTTTAGGAAGACAAGGACAGATGGAGATTACCGCCGGCCAAGTAAATAAAGCTTACTAGCAACTGTTCTTAGCTTTGACTGCATAGTACTTTTATAAGGATTTAGGAATAGAAAATATATAAATGTATATTATGATAAGTTGTGTGTGGGTATGATCATTTTAATGTTTGGACGTGTCACCGACTATCCGCTTACTACTCAAAGTATCTAACCAAGAAATGAGAAGAGATGTTTTTTCAGGAAAAAAAGAACTGATATGGGACACAAAAAATAAAAAAGCAGCCACGTGCGAGTCGGACTCGCCCATGAAGGGTTCCGTAGCATCAAGTAACATAATATACAGAAAATAAACAGGAAACAGGTTCTTGTAGTTCGTCGAAAGGTAAATTGCGGTTTACGATTTATGACGTATAAAAAAAAAACTACTGACTAGATCTCGTTCAAACCAAATATCGTTGAAAGTTTGCATAGTAATGTACAACATATATTTTTTTTAGTTTTATCATTCCCTTATTTTAGAAGTTAGAGGGGGGGGGACCAACTTTTTTCAACTTTGGAAGTGTCTCTCGCGCAAACTATTCAGTTTAGAAAAAAACGATATTAAAAACCTCAACATCATTTTTGAAGACCTATTCATAGATACCCCACACGTATGGGTTCAACGAAAAAAATTTTTTTGAGTTGCAGTTTGAAGTATGGGGACCCCCAAAATTTATAGTTTTTTTTCTATTTTTGTGTAAAAATCTTAATGCGGTTTACAGAATACATCTACTCGCCAAGTTTCATCAGTGTAGCTCTTATGGTTTCGGAGAAAAATGGCTGTGACACGGTCGGACAGACAGACATGACGAATCTATAAGGGTTCCCTAAAAACTCACACTAAGATGCACTGCCGTACTCCCATCAACATGAGGCCTACAGATGTTAAGCCTCACGTGCCAGTAATTTAACTATACCAACCCATAACCTTCAAACCGAAACACAGTAATGCTGCTTCACGGCAGAAATAGGCATGGTGATAGTACTTCCCCCTACAAACCCCTCACAAAGAGCTCGACTACTGCTAAAAATATAATCTTTGTAGGTAATAATTATTAAGCCTACCCACCAAAATACCTGAATCTTGAGTCTCATTCTAGTTGATTTCACGGTAACACAGCAAATGAAGCCAAGAGACAAACTAATTTTGCTAAATCACATTGAAGTGATTTTAGCTCCAGTATGTACTAAGGATAAGTGAAGTACAATAAGGACTTACGTAACGTTTTCTATTAAACTTTATGTCGCTTGTGATTTTCCCTCAAGTCCTTGAAGTCGGGTTTTCTTAAAGTGAACACTTCAGCGCTAGGAAAGATAGCGACATAAGTGTCTATCTTTAAAACAACTTTTGTAGTTAGAGCTTAAGTTAAGGACTTAGACTAACTTAAATCGTTTTATTTCCGGACTGTTAGCGGTTGCTTTTAGCGCTTATAGTATAACAAGCGGCCGCCCACAGCTTCACTCGCCCGTTCCCGTTACGCTCCGTTCTCGTAAATTTTTCGGGATTCAAAGTCTGTTTCCTAGTTTTAAGCTACCTCTCCACTAATTTTCAGCCGTTCTTGAGTTATAATATAAAAACGACTTTCTCTTATTACACATTATTATACATTATGATTAAGAAACAACCCATCCCAAGGGCACCATACATTTTACCGGGATAAGAAATAACCTATGTGCTATTCCAGACTATATTTGCGTTGGTGGCAATCACCTTGTCGCATCAGTCAGTTTTGACATGAGTTTGAGCTTCGATTGCAATAAAACACATGTAATACAAAACTCGTATTTTTATTATTAATTCATTTATTTAAACATACGACCATTTTGTTAGTAAAACTTATAAATCTATTAGTAGTTTCAGTTTCTCTAAACAGTGTATGTTCCGCCCATTTCCACGAACTATAGTCATGCTATACATTATACAACGTGTTACAAAATACCCCGTAAAAAATATAAGTTAAAAAAAAATTGTCAACCCTATTATTCAAGCTGTCATGTCAGAGAAATAGATTATTTAACAGAAAAGCCTATGTACCTATTTAAAATAATTGTCTACTTTAATAGTTTCTCTATTTTTCATTCATATTTTTTTTTTCTGGCACAGTGAGGCGGCGTCGCGGCGTGTCTCACATGAGATGGAGGGACGAGCTGGACGCTTTTGAGCGGGACTGGCAACCGTAGTGACTGGCGAAAATGGGGGGAGGCCTTTACCTAACAGTGGGACACTACAGGCTAGTAGTAATAATAATAGTAATTTTTTTGGGGTATGTTAGACAGCGTTACTATACTATGGTTTTCAAATATTGTAAATGGAATATAAGGCCCCATTTAACCTCCTTTTGGCATTACGAGTAGTTTTGAAACACCCTGTATTACTTCAGGCACTATTGTTGCCTCAAGTAAATCCAAGCATTGTTTCGCTAAAAGCTAGTTATCATAAATCAACAGAAACGAGCTGAAACCACAGATTATTTTCATAGAAACTGCTGAACTTTCATCTTTCATATTAAAATTTTGCGTCGTAAAATAATTGTTATGGTAAAACGTTTCAGATTATTATAAGCTGTGCATGCAAGACTACTGTCACGCCTTGCTGGTCGTGAGTTTGAATCCGGTCATGCATCGAAAGATTTTTCAATTCGAAAAATGTTATCACATAGACCTCTCTGTTTTTTAACTGTCAAGGTTAGCTGGTGCTGTCTAGTTTTAAGCTCTCCTTTTAGGTTTTGCTGAAATTTATTTAATTCTTAAATTCAATAAATAAATAATAAAAGATCTCAAACGATGATTTTGGAACGTGACGAAAAGTTTTAGGAATGTAGAATCCGGAATAAAAAAAGAAAGAAAGAAAATAAATTTATTTGACATAAATGCGTATACGTAAGCCAAATACATACACAATTAAGTTATTAGATCTAAATAGAAAACGGCCAATAAAACACACAGAGCGGACAGCTTGAAGACAAACTAAAGGTACATACCTACATAAAGTACATCAATAATAGCTATGTAGGTACTTACCTATTACCAATAACAAGGGAAGCTGGGTCCTAGCCCAGCGCTCAAAAAAGGCTGTGGTCACACTCGAAAAATGGGCAAGAGCGAGTCAGCTTATGAACTTGCTTGTGCATGATCGATATAGTGCATTCCTACAAAATATTCCTTCTCTTTGTGTTGAAAGAAAGAAAAATAATATTTAGAAGGAATCAAAATGTAACAGATAACTAAATTATGCTGTAAAAATATGTGACGTGGCGGCGGCATAGCATCTATGGCTACCTTCATCTTCTTAATTAATGGCAATGGCAAAAAAGTAAGAAGAAGTAGATCCAGTGCCACGCTATTTTATGTTCTGTGGTAAGGTATAAATTCTAGCAGTCTAAAAAGGCTTTTCCAACAGTTCCCTTATCAGTTTCCCCTAGTTTATGGAATGAACTTCTATGAGACAAAGGTATCGCGCGCACCACAAAGAAACTTCAACGCGTATTGTTTCAAAGCCTTTTACAAAGGTCGCTGTTATAAACTTTGTTTAGTTCTAGTACTTACAATGAGGGATAGTTTACACTGCTTTTAAAAATAAAATAATTAACAAGAATAAATCTTTTGCTTACGGTGGGCTTAATACAGAAGCAAAAGAAAAATCATCATCATCATCATCATCATCAGCCTGAAGAAGTCCACTGCTGGACATAGGCCTCCCTTACACATTTCCAGGAAGAACGATTCTGAGACCTTTCCATCCACCGACTTCCTACGATCTTAACAATGTCGTCAGTCCATCTGGTGGGTGAGTGCCCTACTTTTCGTCTTCCGGTTAGTGGTCGCCATTCGAGAACCTTTATTCCCCAACAGTTGTCAGTTCTTCGAGGTAAATGCTCTGCCCATTGCCATTTCAACGTACTAATTCTAAAAGCTATGTCGGTGACCTTGTTTCTTCTATGGATATCCAAGCGTGGTGACTATGGCAACCCCCCCCCCAATGATGAACACGGCCTCGTACACAAGCTCAAAGTCGCGCAACGAGCTATGGAGAGAGCTATGCTGGGAGTTTCACTACGTGATAGAATCAGAAATCAAGAAAAATCTAAACAAAAAAAACATTTATTCAGTTGTATCACAAGGATAACTTTGAAACGTCTTAAAGCTAGGTGAGTCTAGGTGCCAGTTCCACGCGATCAAGCCTAGAAGAACAGGCAACAAACTAACCGTGTGTACAAGAAACCCTTCGTAGGAAATCAATTGACACGTTTAGTTAGAAGAAAAACACAAAAATAAATGAAGACCAATCTTTATTTACATACTTACCTACTTTGTAAAAGCATTGAACTATATTTTTTTTTTTTATTTGTATAAAATTACTTACAAATAATAAATTAACTCTATTTATTTTACTACGGTTACATGCCAAACTCACATCTCCAATGTCCTTTGCAAATAAAAATATTGTCACTTTATTCCTTTTGGTACAATCGAATAGTTGGTACTTACAGGGTCTTATTAATAATCCTAGCGTAGCGTTGGACTAGTTGATCCTTGTTTTGTCTCTTGCATTGACATGTAATTGTCAACTCGAACAAATGTGACAAAACACGATTTAACTACGCCAACGTTGCGCCAGGATTTTTAATAACACCCACAGAGTATTCTTATTTGAATGGCCTCTCAGCTCAGCTGGTAGTAGCTTTGATTTCTGCGCCGTAGGTGGTGGGTTCGATCCCCACCGAGAACAAATATTTGTGTGGTGATTACAGATGTTTGTTTTCAGTCTGGGTGTTATATTGTATTCTAAGTATATGTATTTACAAAAAAAATATGATTATTATAGTTATTATAAGTATTAGTAGCTATCTGATTCCCATAGTAAAAGTTCTGTTTATTTTAGGGCTAGATGTTAGTGTTTTGTGGATTGTCCACAATATTTGTTTATTGATTAATACGAGTATCTTATGTTCCTACAGCTTCTGTTTACAGTTTAAATACCTATTCTAATACAAATAGTACCAGTTTTATTAGTTAAATTTGATAAATTGTTTTACTTTTACACATTTAAATTCTTAAATCGAATTAAATAGTATTCAAATAACTTCCATCATTTTTATCATTACTTTGCACACACGTCAATCAATTTCTTGCAAATAATTGTCTAATTCTATCCCAGAAGCCTATTTTCGTACTACGAAGTCAATTGAAAGGCATTTTCTCATGTAGCCACTGTCGCTTGCCTTCGTTGAATTCCGCCGCGGTGTGGTCTGTGCCTTCAAGGATCCATTTTGTGGTCAGCAGACCTTCCACTCCGACTGGCCCTGAAGGAAGTATAAGGCTTTATTTATTTCCACTTCATAAGAAAACAAACAGCAAACAAATTCTATAAGGTCTGTATTCTGAAACAGATTTTTTTTAATGCACTAAATGCTGTTGATCGTCTAACGATTCTTAGGCCTGTGTTCAGAAACTGTGCTTGAGTTTGAGTCGAGCCTCAAGGATTCTTAAGCACAGAGTTTTTGACAGTTCGTCATTGAAAAATGACAAAAATCAATGCTTGAAGCTCGACTCAGACTCAAGCACTGAATCTAACTACAGGTTCAAGTATCGACGATCACCAGCATTTAGTCCATTAAAAAAAACTCTTGCCCTCTTTCGCTCAGCACCGAACGCACATTGACATTTACCTAATTTAATAAATACTCTATTATGATTCCCAGAGCGTCTCATTTTACACAACCCTGACAATATAAGAATCTATTCCTTCCTTTATCGAGAAAGGTTTAGGGTAAAACAATTTCTTTCATTTACACAGAATTGTATAATGTCCCAAAAGTTAAGAGCCGAGCGGGATTTGAACCCGCGACCTTCCCCTTGGTTCGGGGCTGTGCTGACCGCTGCGCCATCGGATCCTAATCACACTCGACGAATATAGACGATTCTTTTATTTAGCTAAGTTACCTCTGGCATGGATCCTGGCTGTGGATATGCCGACTTCAGCGCCCAGTCCGAATCGGAAGCCGTCGGCGAATCGCGACGACACATTGTGGAACACGCAAGCGCTGTCTACCGCATGCAAGAACTGCTTAGCTGCACTCTCTGTTACAGAAATAAATGAAACACGTAACTTTGGGTCCGGTTAATGTACGGCCTACTTTTTACATTAATCATAATTAATGCTATTCAGCGTGGCAATGCCGCCAGCGTCTTGGGGACGCTTCCGTCTGGCACTGATTTGGATCAGTTGAGCTATCTCTAGATCGTTTGTAACAAACTTGTGTATTTTGTACATTTTGTAAATATTTGTTTAATTGTAAGTTTCTTTGTGTAAATAAATCTATAATTTATCACAATTTACACACAGTTAAAAGATGCCTTTTTTCCACTGGGAAATTGTTAAGGCCTATGTACCTAATACTAATGCAGATAAATTTTTCGATTATTGCTTTTTTTTCTAGCGATGGATAATTGCTCTGAAGAGGATAAGTAATGCCTTTGGTTTTATTGAAAAAAAAAAAACATTTTCTAGCACTGCAGCGGCCGCTATCGCGGCCCGCTCGGCGTAATTTTTATGTTCTAACATAACCTAACCAATCTTAGTCGGATCGGCCCAATAAAGCATCAAGGACAAGTATTTAAGTACAATCAGGGAGACAACCCTGGTAACCCGATCTACAGGTTTTAATTTGAAACCTACTTGGGTACCAGCTCTCGGTTTAGGCTAAGTTATAAGATTTAATGTTCTAGACCCAATTTTATCCTTGTTCTTAGTCTAAGTGAGAGAAATTAATAAATAATAAATCACATAAATTAATATTATCAGTTCACAGACGCGTGACGCTCTAGGAAGCTGTGTTCCGTTCTTATCGCTTCGATTCTAATTTAAACTTGAACTTGCTATCTTATCTACTATACCGTTGTTTCAGTACATGTTCAATATGTTCATATGTCTCGATAAATCGTTTGGAATTATTTGCTCACCTAAGCCAGATATATTGTACCTACACACAGAACTAAACAATGAACAAATGTCTAGATCAGGGGTTCTCAACCTTGTTTTTCTTGCAGACCACTTACAAAATTTTGCTGGTTCCGGTGGACACCCTATACCCTGTAGCTACATTTTTTTACACTACGTTCCTAGTCGACAAATAAATATTATTGGATCTAAATAGGGACCACCACGAATTAACAGTTTTGGAAAAAAGTGAGAATTGTTTGGATAATTAAGTTCATAGATGAAGCCAACATTTTAGTTCTTCACTATCGAAACCAGATAAATTTTCGAGGACTCCCCCGCTTACGAATTGTTAACCCCCATTTTTATCGTAGACCCCCGTCGAGTCTCCCGTGGAGCCTTGGGGGTCCACCTGCATCACGTTGGGAATCAATTGTCTAGATAGTGTCTTCAAATAATTCCATCTGTTTGTTTGTTTGCAGTAAATATAAACTACATCATGACTAAGGGCCGGATGGCTAATTGTTTTTTTATTAATGTTTGTTTGCCAAATTTGAGATAAAAATCAGTTTCACGGATCGGCCAAATAAATATTTGACTTGACTTGACTTGAATTTTGATTTTATTTGTATGCTTACCATTTTCTGTGACAATAACATCTGTATGCGAGCTGCCAAACTCGTGAATATGGTCAACTGCCTCGTCCAAGTCTTTCACCACTTCAATACAGCACTCCAATGACCCATACTCATGACGCATAGTCCTCGCAGCCGGAGGTCCAAACGTAAGGTGCTTAGCCAACTTCGGACCCGCATGTATTATAACCCCTTCATTCTTCAACATATTACAGATCTCAGTAAAAAGAGGCCCAGAGATATGGTCTTCGTGAATCAGTAGAGTTTCCATAGCATTGCATGCGGCTGGATAATCACATTTAGCATCGCGGACAATCTTCAAAGCTTTCACTGGGTCTGCATCTTTGTCAATAAACACATGGCAGATGCCTTCCGCGTGACCTAACACAGGTATATGTTGCGATTGCTTTTGGATACTCCTTACTAGGTCGGATGATCCTCGGGGAATTATCAGATCAATGTGCTTCTCCATAGACAGTAAGTCACTGATTTCCTCACGCGTTGAAACTAGAGAGATGGCGTCTTCAGCACCAACGGTTTGCAAAGATTCCTTCACGAGATCCATCAAAGCTTTGTTCGAGTAAGCGGCCTCTTTGCCACCTTTGAGCAGAAGACCGTTGGCTGAGGCCATAGCTAAAGCTGCTACTTGGGGTAAAGAATCAGGTCTGGACTCAAAAATAACTAGCAGTACACCAATTGGGACGGTCACTTGTTGAAGAACCAAGTTCTCAGCTAGCTTCGTCTTAGTCAAAACCCTTCCTACGTTTTCGTAGCTGGAATCTGCGATCTGTTTCAAACCAACAGATAAAGTCTTCAACTTCCCTTGGCTGAGTGAAAGTCTGTCTAGCAAAGGCTTGGCCACTCCACCCTTGGTTGCTTCTTCCAAATCCTTGGAGTTGGCTTCTAGGATCTTGTCTTGCTTGCTGAGCAGGAGGTCAGCTAGAGAGTGAATGGCTGAAGCTCTTTCTGATGGTGTTAGCTTTTGCATGGTTCTGCTTCCACTGCGAGCTGTAGGAAAAATAATGGTTTAGAAAAGTCACGGCTAAACCTCAACTGAAAGAGGTTTTATTAGTGTGTCTACTGCGCTAAATTCTGTCTGGCTCTTTAGATCTAAGTTCAAATTAATTAAGATTTCAAATTGATCCTGTTTTTTACTGAACGCCATTTTATTCAGATTTTTTTGAGAGTAAATTATCTAGTAACCTCAGGAGTTCAATTGGCTCATAGATTCAGGTATTGATACATATTTATGATGGTATTTTTGATTCTTTAGGTATCCACACGCAATGCCTGGATGTTTGTTACTCAATTATAACGGCAGAACTAATTTAGACCAAGTTACGTAACATGTCTAGCATATTTCGTAACCTGGATTAGCATTTAGACTACTTTTCACCCAAAAGTTAGGCACACTATTAAATGCCTTTAATGACTGACTTTAAATGAAATAGGAGGAGGTTCTCAATTCAGTTGTATTTTTTTACATGCGTGCTATCGCATTATTTTGTTATTTAAACTTGATTTGATTTTTCTTTATTTGAAAAGTACTTAACACTTCCAGATTAGTCCTATAGAAACTTTAAAATGTTCAGTAGCTTGGTCATGAAGTCGTTTTCTCATGTTTTTAACAATTTTTCTCCAACTAACCTTGTTCAGCCATAACATCCACCGACGCCGAAGAGTTGGTAACATAGTCAGTGAAGAAAGTGCCCACTTTTCGTCCATTGATGATGGTCTTGATAGCCTTCTCTTGCATACCGTTACAGATGACTACACTGACGCCACGAGCCATCGCCCATGTGGCTGCGTTCACTTTGGAGTCCATACCTCCTGTGCCCACCTAGAAATGATTTTGGTCAGCTGGTATAATCACACATTACTTTTCTCCTTCTTCTTCTTCGTCTACTCCTATTGTCAAACTGTTAAATTTATAATTATGTGTTATCACAGTTTGTCAATTATCAAAAACCATGTTGTCCCAAAATTAGTTTTCGCTCGTAAAATACTTTGAAACATAATTGTTTCAAAAACCTCAGGGAATAAGTTATTACACGCGTCTATGAATAGCCGAAATAACTTTATACGAGCGACAGCTGCAAATTACAAAGAGTTTAATGCCTTCAAAATAATAATAGCTTTTGGGACCGCAATTTTGAATCGTGTGACAGATACGAGCTGTCCCGCAGTAAAATTGATTTTCTCCATTTTCTTTGAACTTTTTAACGAAGTGTTACAAAAACCTTCAATAAAAATTGTATTTCAAAATGCTTCTATTTTCATGAAGCAGTGTAAAGAGTTCTATTAGCATCAGTGGTGTCAATAGAAACATTATTATGCTAGCCTAGTTGTATTTTACTGATAAAATTTTAACATTTACACAAATGGATATTTCTCCTGAGAAAAGGATCAATGTGGTTCTTTTTGAAAATACATATGTGGACTATATCTAGCAGAAGTATTCCTACGTCTCACTAAGTTGAAGTGGAACTTTACTGCTGATATTTTTTTTATTTTGTAAAAAGATCATGCTAAAAATACGGTAAGAACTAAGGCGTAATTTGTTGCCTTTTCTTCTAGGCTTGGTCACGTGGAACTGGCACCTAGACTCATCTAAATTTAGGACGTTTCAAAGTGGTCTTTTGTTTCGAAGTGAAATTTTTGATTGATTGATCAAAGCATTTATAGGCGGTTTCTTTAATTCATATTCAAAAATTTTTTTTTTACCTTAGACTTTTGTCCGAACTGAACCAGATCCTTATCCTGGGAGGTATAAGTATGCATCATGCGAGCGCCGTCTTCCCAGGGTGGCTTGTTGTAGATGCCATCGACATCTGACATCATGATGAGGAGGTCGGATTGAATCTCAGCAGCGAGGAGTGCTGAGAGGCTGTCGTTGTCTTTTATTCCGATACCCTGGAAATCAGTTAGTGAGAACACACAGGCAAGGTAGAAGGTAGACAGCTTTTGAGTTCTGTGCTATATAGGTAAATATAGCACAGATAAATATTCTCTACAATCCACACAATCAAGCCCCAAATTAATCAGAGAACCAGATAGCTGATATAATACTTACATAGAATACAAAATAACACCTAAACAGAGAACAAACATCTGTGTTCACCACACAAATATTTTTCTCTGTGGGGATCGAACCCACCACGACTTACGGCCCAAAAGGCAGAGCAGATTTTGTGCTCTCACTCTCAGTCAGCACTTGCAAAGCCATTAAAGCCAGGTTCATGATCATGATAATCTTTCAAGAGGTTTTGTGATATTGTATACACCACGAAGTGAATATTCTCCTTACAAAGTACATGCATACATACATGGGTATCTAATCTTGCAGAAATCTACCTTGTAATAATAATCAGAGACTGGAGCTTTAGTATTTTTGGCAAAATTTCAGCTCTGAAAAGTCACCACTTATAAAGTGAAAAGTTTCTTAAACTTTGAAGTAGATAGGTACCTAACTACTTTTAAGTCGTTTATGGACTCTTTGTCTGTCCAATTTAGGAAGTTCCATCAGCACTTTTAAACGTGCAATTAACCAGAACTGTAAAATCTAGAATTTTCTCTACAGCAAGATGGATGGACGATATTGTCGAAGTTGCTTGGCTAAAGTTTTTTTTACTTGTTTTTGAGTTTTTTTATACAACTCACTGATGGAATAAGCTTACGGCCCAGTTGGTGTTAAGAGGTAACCATCGCCTATAAGAAAGCATTGCCTCGTACGTCACGTATGTCAGGAACGTGCCCTACGATGGTCTGCCCTGCGTGCAACAACTTGAGTAATACAGATGTTCAGCCTCACATGCCAGTAATGTCACCGGCACCCACACCCTTCAAACCGAAACACAGCAATGCTTTACGGCAGAAATAGGCATGGTGGCAGTACTACCGGACGAGCCACACAAAGAGCTCTACTGCTACTGAACTAGGAAATGGTACAGAATCGTGGCAGATAGCACAAACTAAGGAGTACCTAGCTCTGGGTGAAGTCGGGCTATGGATGATGAGTAGTTAGATTCAAAATGACGTACCTTCTTCCCAGTTCCCGGTACCATGGTGTCGTCGTGTATGTACATGGGTGGACTGACAGCGTCGTTGGTATTCACAATTGGGACAATATTGAGAGAGATCAGCTCTGATAGCGTGCAGAACAGATTCTTTCGAGTTTCCTCGTTGTAGAAGTCGGGCTTTGTTACTAGAACCTGGAGAATAGAAAATTGTATTTTTTTATGTTAGATTTTTTTTTACTTTTATTCATATTTGTATAATAATAATAATAAATAATGCGGACAATCCACACACTACTATCTGGCCCAAACTAAGCAGAGCTTGTACTATGGGAACCAGATAGCTGATATAATACTTAATAAATAAGCTTATAATTAAACAAATATTTACAAAATGTACAAAATACACAAGAAACAGTTGATCTATCTGCAAACCGTAACAAACGATCTAAAGATAGCTCAACTGTTCCAAATCAGTGCCAGACAGAAGCGTCCCTAAGACGCTGGTGGCATTATCACGCTGAATAGCAACAGCGCCAGATACCCTTGGGTGACGAGTCGCTTCGATCAGTCGCCTAGACAAATTTGAAGACTCGCAAGGCCTCGGTTCCTCACGTATCCAGAGTCTCAACCCCAAGAGAAGCAAATAAGTAGGCTCTATCGAGACCGGCATATTTGCACCTCTTAATTGATCTCTTTATTAATAGATTTTTTAAGGCCTTTGAATGACTCAATTTACTAAGTTCAGAAACCCCTACTTCAAAAAGAATTAAGTATCTACTTAGTCGGCATGGTATACAATTTCAAAAAAGAAATGTCCAAGTTATTCATTGATATTTTATTCATAAATCGAGTGCGGGAATGTCACTTATTTATTCAGCATTAGTGGGAAAAAAATCCCAAGGAAAGTTGTTTTGACCGAAAATATCCTCGCACCTTGAAATTAATGAGGAAAAGACTCTAAAAACTCTAAAATTAATGACAAAAAAAAACTGACACAAAACAATATTTTTAATAACTCCAGAATTTGCTTGTAAATGAATCAACCTCACCCCAGTTTTAAGTGTTAGTAAATCAAGGCATTACTGCCTCAAAAGTTTAAACTAATTCAGTTGGAAATGTAATTCTACAATTTACCAATCCAAGACTAAACTTGGTGCTTATTTTCCGAGCTGCTAAGCTAGCTCGCTGATTTATGTCAAAAGTTACAAATTCCATTTCAAAGTAGCAAGTTATGGAAAAACGGACGTTTACAAATACACAAACTTGTAAATTGGGAGGAAAGGTTCAAAAAGTTGTAAATAAGCAGCTAAAATGTAGAAAACTTGTAAAATATGTTAAATTAGGTAAGTATGTAACATTTACCATTTTAAATATAAAAGTTTGAAACGGGCCCCAAAATATAAACAAAACAGTACAACTCCAAAAAACAAATGCAGGTTGGATTCCTTCCGAACTGCACGCTTTTCCACCTATTTTGTTTTGTTTTCTGTTGCCGGCCAGCTATTCAGCCATTATAGGCCAGTCATTTAAGCTTAAATTAGGTAAGAATCTCGGAAAGAGATTCTCTATTCTCTTAGGGAAGAATATTTACAAAAAAAGTTTGTTGACCTTGAAATTTAATAGTTGCGCATACCCTACCATATGCAGGTTTTGAGACAACTTTAAGGGTGTCAATATACAAATATTTACAGACTCAGATATTTACAGAGCTGGGTATCTCGAATTCTGAGGTGAACTTACTATAATGACTGGCCTATTAGTTTTCATTTTGATCATTAAATAAATGGTAAATATTTTGTTCAACTCTATGTAATCTTGAATAAATAGTTGAAACTAAATTCAATAAATAGTTGAAACTAAAGTCATTTAAAAAAGGAACTCTATTATTAATCTTCCTGTTTTTTTTCAATTTTAAATGAATTTAAATGAAAAAGTGATCGAATTGAATGTCTTCATAACATGGTCTTTAAAAAAAAACTGCTATAAGTCAGAAATAGCAATGGATGAATAATAGAATTAGTTCCTTGGTGGGATTCAAATCCAAAACCCTCAGCTACCAACTAACAAAGCTGGGAAGCCAGTCAACAGTGAAACTTTTAGATCACAACTCTTTGTGCTTCGAAAAGTAACTTTTTCCAAACATTGTCTGCACAATAATAGTTTCTCACAAGGCTATAAGCCACAGAATAGGTAACACTTAGTTCATCGCGTTCCTTAATTTGGGATAGCTACTCGTAGTTCAGTAATGTGTGTTTTGTTGGTGTTCAACAATAGAGACCTTCAAAATTAAGTTAATGTGACAATGTGCTAGTTGCTTTGTAAATGGATAATGGCCAAAACTAAAGCAATTTTAAGGGTTCCATCTCAATTTGTGAGTGACATAATATTTGACCCTTTTGGGTTATTTTGGGGTCAACAACTGGTCGCAGGGGGTATTAAGGCTATAAATATACACACTCACATATCTAACTGTTAGCCAAAACTAACAGCTAATAATATAAAATTAGCTACGAAACCACCTTGAAAATGGAAATAGAATTTATTCATCTTGCGTGACCAAAAGCGAGGTTTTACTAACTGGCTAGGGTAATAAAGGCTTTTGGACGGCCTACAAACTTCTCAGACTTATTATTAACTCATATGAACAAAGTTATATCACAGTGTGAGAACAAACTACTTAGGAACTCCGCACCAGGCCCACATCACTCATTTCATTTACTCCAATCTTTGCAGTACCTACCTATTGCTAAATATAGTCAGGAGACATTATTTGAACAATATATCTTCTAAGTCTAGGTCTGATAGATTGCAAAAATAATGAAAGAATTACATTGCTGATTTTTTAAATTACGCGTGATTTGGTTGTATAATATTAACAAAAAAAATCGGTTGCCTGTAAAGTCGGTTTACTGACGATAGTTGAACATGACAACGTCATAAAAAAATACACAGATGTCAAACGCTGCCGACCGCGGAAGCTGATTGTGCCTCTTTGTCAGCTCGTTCCGCGCTCTCGCTTGCACTTCAAGCCTTAAATGGAACGCCTCAGCGAGGTAACGCCGCATGAGTCATATTTTTTCGTCCATGCAGCCAGCTCCATCGAATTATAAGACGTTGTCACGTCAAAAACATCTGATTTGTAGGGAAAGGTCAAACGACCTACGTTTAATGATCACCAGACGGGGCAAATGAAAACATAACGCAAAGTAAAAGCGGCGTGGATTTTCATGAATTCTGTGGTTCCTCCTACGCTTTTAAGGCATGCGCACACCTAGGTCGCTGGCGTCGGCTATCAGTAAAACGCTGTCAAGTTTGACAGCGATATTTGACAGCGTTTCACTGATCGCTATCGCCAGCGACCTAGGTGTGCGCAGGCCTTTAGAAGTTGAGTCTTGAGTTATCGGATTTTTCATGTGTTGTAACGTTATACGTTAAAGATTTATTAAGAATGACGCTCACGTATCTCAAATATTTTTTATTAGGATTCTTACTTAATAAACACTTATTTCATCAAACCTAGGTCCAATTATTCTCACACTAAAATTTAAATTACTGGCGCGTCAATATCTGTGTGTTGCGCGCGACCTTGAATAGAACCGGCTAGGAGCGAGGCTCGCCCGCTGCATGCGTTCGCTCAGTGCGCTGTGACAGCCATTCGCTCTGCCGACGCTTGCACAAAGACTAGTGTACTTAACTTGTTGTATTGTTCCAGTTCAACGGATTTTGTAAAGTAATACTTTACCGATAACTATCTTTCTTTATAAAACTATTAAAGTTGTTCAATTAGTGTTTCGTCCCATATAAGTTATAAGTTATAGGGTAAGTTATGCACAGTTTTAAGAACAAATACGTACCTTTTGCACTCGTCACTAACGAACTTTTGAATGTCACCTTGCTACGACCTTTTCTTTGTTTCTTTTCCTCACATCTAGATTTAGTTTGGCTACTTGTAGATTGAACCCTTGTTACTATAATATTACTTAAATGCATTCCTTGTTATTTTTTAATCATGTTTTAGACTTTTGTAAAAATATTTTACTTATAAAATATTTTCGTATCCATTTGTAAATTCACTTGCCAGCCTAGCTAAGCTTAATCATAACTCATTTTATAACGCATTTAAAAGCCTTACTCATTTTCTAAACATTTATTATTTTAATCTTAAAATTAAGTTGCAAAATTTATCCTAAGTTCTTAGTTACTCAATTTAAATCTGAACCTAATCAATACCCATTTTATATTGCATTCGAACGCCTTACTCATTTTCTAAATATTATTTTTAATCTAAAAATTGAGTTTCAAAATTTGTCCTAAGTTCGTAGTTACTCAATTTTTATCATTTACTCTATTCCACAATACTGCTAGCTATAGCCTAAGCATGAATATTCTTTATAAAATTACTTAAAAGATATGCACAGGGGCCTTATTCGCTATTACATTGGAGATTCCGTGCCCAAAACGTGTGACTTCACAACGTGATCTAAACGCAAACGCGCCTTGGTGCGGAATCGAAAAATGGTATTCTGTATGCCACAAGACTAGTTGTCTATGCCCCACGTTGGGCGCCATTTTGTCACGTTAGAGGGTGGCAAATAAAAGATTTAAGCAAGTAAGAAAAGTTATAATATTAAAATTAACAGTTATACAAGTAGTAGGTCTAAATAAGAGGTCGTGAGGTAAGTACCTAAGCCTAGTCTTGGTGACTTTTCGCACTCTATCAAGGTTACTTGTGATCGCCTTACTTCTGATATTTCTAGGGTAAAGTATGATGGCAAGTCCTGCGTTAGGTCTTTTATCACTCGCGTTGAAGAATTTCGCGTAGCAAAGGATATTTCTGACTCTAAAATGCTCAAACTTGCTACGGAAATTTTCACGGTAGATGCTCTCCATTGGTATCGCAGCGTAAAGGACTCAATAGTATCTTGGAGTAGCTTGCTTGAGTTGCTAAAAGAAGACTTTGATGCAGTAGATTTTGATTACCGTATGCTTAGTGAGATTAGAAACCGCAGTCAAGGCCCTTCAGAAAGCATAACCTTGCCATCATACATGGAATGTTCAGCAAGCTTAGTAAGAAGTTGAGTGAACAGGATCAGCTAGAAATAATTTTACACAACATTAGGCCCTGCTATTCTAGCGTCCTTGCTACATGCCCTAACTTAACCTCGATAGCTAGTTTGCGTAGCCTGTGTAAGAACTACGAGCAGATTAAGGCACGAACAGATGGTTTTAAAGAGCCACCTTCCGTTTCTACGAGCACGCTTGCTCCTGAATATGCCTATCAGGAAAGAAAGGAAGTAAGTAGGAATATCCCTAAGACACCTCAGACTCAAACAAACTCAAACTTTAACCATCAAAGGCCTACTTACAACCGACCGTATAATGTATCTGCTATCCGAGACGAGGTGTATTGCTACCGCTGCCGCGTAAATACGCACACAATGAGACAGTGTACTGCAGAGCGCACTATTAAATGCTTTCGCTGTGGCCTTAAAGATTATCGTGCGCCTGACTGCCCCAAATGCAACCCACCCAGAGGTAATCCCACCCCATCATCCTCTGCTGAACCACAGCCAAAAAACTAATAAATCGAAATTGTTGCAACGATAAATTCCAACTATCCGACTGGAATAGTATACATACTATAGGGAATTTATTTATGGAGGGAATATTATGATAGATTCATTTATGAAAAATACAAATAATTTACGTAGGTACATAGACATAATATATAATATAAAATTCGTAAACACAATTATATTATGCTATTTTAATAATACCAGGTCTGTGCGTAAATAATATAAAAAAATAAAAATAAAGAATTATGAAGTCTGTGTCGAATAATTATCTGTGCTGTGGTAAACAATAGCAAACTACAAACCAAACAAAGGTTGGTAGATTCCCTCTTTATTCCCGATTTCGAGTTAAAGGTATTCTGCTACCTAGATGACATTATCGTCATAAGTGAAACATTTGATGAACATGTCTCTATCCTTTTACGTGTGCTTGACAAACTCAAAAAAGCAAATTTGACCATTAACTTCGATAAGTGTCAGTTCTTTAGAGACACGCTGAAATATCTTGGCTATGTTGTTGATGTCAGTGGGCTGCGCACGGACCCTGATAAGGTTCAAGCCATTAGTAAATACCCTATTCCGACAAGTAGAAAAGAAATTAAGCGTTTCTTAGGAACCGCATCTTGGTATCGTAGATTTATACCTAATTTCAGCAGTATTGCTGGGCCACTTAACAAACTTACCTCAACTAAGAAGAACGGCCCGCCTTTTGAGTGGACCGCTGATGCTGATAAGGCTTTTACTGAGCTTAAACATCGACTCGTTCAGGCACCAATCCTTGCTTGTCCCAACTTCGGATTGCCTTTTGAAGTGCACACAGATGCAAGTGATTATGGAATAGGTGCAATGCTGTGTCAAATGGTAGACGGAGTTGAACACCCAGTTGCCTTTATGAGCAAGTCCTTGTCCGGTCCCGAACGAAACTATAGTGTTACAGAAAGGGAAGCCTTAGCAGCCATAACAGCTATTGAGCACTGGCGGTGTTACCTCGAAAATGGTCGTACTTTTACACTTTACACTGATCATGCCGCTCTCAAATGGTTTTTGTCTATCACTAATCCAACGGGTCGACTGGCGAGATGGGGTGTTAGGTTCTCGGCGTTTGACTTTGTTATCAAGCACCGTAAAGGCAAAGATAATGTCATTCCCGACAGTCTCTCCAGAATTGTTCCCGTAACAGCTATATCTTCTTCCTCTTCTTCCCCTCCACCTACCAATGATCAGTGGTACTTAAATATATTTAATGGTTGCATAAATTCACCGACTAGCTTCCCTAATTACATGTTGCAGAACGGCAAGCTTTACAGGCACATAACTAACAAAAATATACTGACTACAGAATTTGATTGGAAGGAGGTAGTATACCAAGAAAAGCGACAAGACGTACTTTTTGAATGCCATTGTGAGCCAACTTCAGGTCATTTTGGCATCTATAAAACTTATAAGCGCTTAAGCCTTACTTACTACTGGCCAAAAATGCATGGGGATGTCATGAAGTACGTCTCTAGCTGCGAAAAATGTCTGGCATATAAGGCTTCCACCTATGGAACAATTGGCAAGATGGGTAGGCCTAAGGACTGTTGTAGGCCATTCCAGATGTTGTCAATTGACTTAGTTGGGCCTTTGCCTACTTCTAGGAAGCAACATAGTTATATTTTTGTAATCACGTGTTGTTTTTCAAAATACTGCTTGATCTTTCCTTTACGGCGTGCTACTGCCGACGCCGTATCTAAACTCCTTGAAAATAATGTAATACTAGTGCACGGCGTCCCGCAAACTGTTATACTGGACAACGGGTGTCAGTTTGTGAGTCGCGAATAGGATTCCTTATTTACCAAATACAAGGTACCAAGTATTCACTTCACCCCTAAGTATACCCCACAAATCAATACAGTTGAAAGGTACAACAAAACGATCGTTACAGCGTTGTCAACCTTCGTGAACGAGGATCATAGAGCGTGGGACGTGAACATTCCTAAAATCCAATTCGCGATGAACAACTCGGTAAGCGAGGTGACAGGTTTTACTCCAGCGTTTCTGGTACATGGCCGGGAACTTGTAACTTGCGGGTCACATTACGTGGAGAATGACGACCCAACTGATATAGTTTGTTTGCCTCGAGATGTCTTTGCAGAAAATCTGGGTCACCTATCTGGCATATTTGACAAGGTTCAAGCTGCACTTTGGCATAGTCATCAAAAGAACTCTCAGAGATACAACACTAGAAGGAAACAACTAGAATTTAATGTAGGTGATGTAATCTGGAAACGTACTTACCCACAAAGTGATAAAGATGCCTATTTCAGTAAGAAACTTGCTCCTAAATACCTTAAATGTAGAATCAAAGCCAAGCGATCCTCGCTAGTTTATATCCTGGAAGACATGTCTGGCCGTGACTTGGGAGCCTGGCATGTCAAAGATTTTAAGCCTCACCTCTTAAAATCTTAGCTCGTTGTAACCCTGTGTAGGGACGGGGTAGAATACTTTTTCCTACTGCCGCCGGTAAGCATGACGTAAGAGCCGTCTAACCGAGCAGTTGATTCCTCTTACTCTGGAAAACCTAATGCTAGTCACTTTCCTCATTATGACACCAGAAATCAACTGTAGCTTTAGTCCTTAGCTTAGTTTAGTTAGTATTTCTTCCTTCTCATTCTTTAATTTTGGTCTATCTGAGGTCTAATTTGTTAAAAAAAAAAAAGTTTTTTTTCTTTTGTTTTCTGGGGTGGTCACAGGTTAGCCTGTTCTTTACTTAGTAAATTTACGTAGTCGTTTAGTGTCACAGTTTATTTAAAAAGAAAAACCTTAACTTACTTATCACATTTGTTATACTTGAGCGTGTACTTGTTCTCTTAAATCTTATATTGGCTGTAGTCTAAAAATAAAAAAAACTTAATCTCAAGCCCTCACCAGAGAGAATCTGTCCCTTGAAGGATTCTCTCACTCTGAAGCGGGTGGTGACTTCCTCTCAACAAAGCTGTTAATCTTAAGCCCTCACCAGAGAGAATCTGTCCCTTGAAGGGTTCTCTCACTCTGAAGCGGGTGGTGACTTCCTACTTAACAAAGCTTTTAATCTCAAGCCCTCACTAGAGATAATCTTTGCCTTGAAAGGTTTTCTCATTCTGAAGCGGGTGGTGACTTCAATTTTTTCAAAATTTATGAACTTATACGTTATTACACTCCTAAAAAGCTACTTGAGTGCTGTGTATACTAAAACACATGTATCTCTCTAATGACAGGGTCTGAATACAGTTTACTGCAGTGTTCAGACAGTATGTTTGATGAAGTATGAATGCGTGGTAAAAGGTTGAATGTAAGAATTGTATGTAAGATGAATTATGAGGTTAGATAATGAAAGCGATAGTAGTTTATTAACATCTTTAGGTCTTCTATCAGGATTTTCCATAGGTAAAATCCTTCTTCTAAGAAACGGTGTACTGTAACGTTATACGTTAAAGATTTATTAAGAATGACGCTCACGTATCTCAAATATTTTTTATTAGGATTCTTACTTAATAAACACTTATTTCATCAAACCTAGGTCCAATTATTCTCACACTAAAATTTAAATTACTGGCGCGTCAATATCTGTGTGTTGCGCGCGACCTTGAATAGAACCGGCTAGGAGCGAGGCTCGCCCGCTGCATGCGTTCGCTCAGTGCGCTGTGACAGCCATTCGCTCTGCCGACGCTTGCACAAAGACTAGTGTACTTAACTTGTTGTATTGTTCCAGTTCAACGGATTTTGTAAAGTAATACTTTACCGATAACTATCTTTCTTTATAAAACTATTAAAGTTGTTCAATTAGTGTTTCGTCCCATACTGGGTAAGTTATGCACAGTTTTAAGAACAAATACGTACCTTTTGCACTCGTCACTAACGAACTTTTGAATGTCACCTTGCTACGACCTTTTCTTTGTTTCTTTTCCTCACATCTAGATTTAGTTTGGCTACTTGTAGATTGAACCCTTGTTACTATAATATTACTTAAATGCATTCCTTGTTATTTTTAAATCATGTTTTAGACTTTTGTAAAAATATTTTACTTATAAAATATTTTCGTATCCATTTGTAAATTCACTTGCCAGCCTAGCTAAGCTTAATCATAACTCATTTTATAACGCATTTAAAAGCCTTACTCATTTTCTAAACATTTATTATTTTAATCTTAAAATTAAGTTGCAAAATTTATCCTAAGTTCTTAGTTACTCAATTTAAATCTGAACCTAATCAATACCCATTTTATATTGCATTCGAACGCCTTACTCATTTTCTAAATATTATTTTTAATCTAAAAATTGAGTTTCAAAATTTGTCCTAAGTTCGTAGTTACTCAATTTTTATCATTTACTCTATTCCACAATACTGCTAGCTATAGCCTAAGCATGAATATTCTTTATAAAATTACTTAAAAGATATGCACAGGGGCCTTATTCGCTATTACATTGGAGATTCCGTGCCCAAAACGTGTGACTTCACAACGTGATCTAAACGCAAACGCGCCTTGGTGCGGAATCGAAAAATGGTATTCTGTATGCCACAAGACTAGTTGTCTATGCCCCACGTTTGATGTTTTGGTTATTTCACATGATTCGTTCAAAATCCGACGATTGCTAAACCGATGTCTTAACGTGTTCACGTAACGCGCGTGGTTTGGCAATAGCGAATAACGGCCCAGTATCGCCAGTTCCCTTGCTGGATCTTGGTTTGTCACCCTGCATATTAGCATATTGCTACAGTGAATATTCATGCCTGGTTGTTCTGCACGCAATTTTTCATTCTTCATTTGTATCACTTTTTCGAATGCTTACTTTTATTGTGAGAAGCTTGCATCTTGTGACGACGGCTAATACTACGCTATGCTCCCGGTTTTGCTTCTAAATAATTATTTTATTATTTTACTTTCTTTGCAATTAGTATCGCTCACGAGATGCAATTCTTCACTACCCTCTGCTACATTGTACCTGGACTGCATCATCATCATCATCAGCTTGCCAATTTGTAAATTCTCTCATCACTCCCTTGCCTTATCATGCGATGCAGTCCGGGTCAGCTGACTTACCTACCATTACTAAGACGGGCAATCTTGGCCCATTCCAGGAGCTACCTCCGGGCTACTCAAGAGCTACCTCCGGGCTACTCAAGCACCAGCTACCTACGCCTTAGCTACCTCCGGGCTACCTACGCCTTAGCTACCTCCGAGCTACCTACGCCTCAGCTACCTACGGGCTACCTACGCCTCAGCTACCTACGGGCTATCTACACCCCAGCTACCTACGGGTTATCTACGCACCAGCTATCTCTGGGCTACTCTAGTACCTGCGGACTACCTCAGCCTTATCTGCCTGGGCTCACTTAACGCAACGCAAGGGGAGTGATTTACCTAAAACTAATAGGACTATTTCTTCGTCAGACCAAGACTAGGCTTAGGTACTTACCTCACGACCTCTTATTTAGACCTACTACTTGTATAACTGTTAATTTTAATATTATAACTTTTCTTACTTGCTTAAATCTTTTATTTGCCACCCTCTAACGTGACAGTGTGACATTATTATGCTAAGCAATCGAAGTCAACACAAAATGCTGCCAGAATATTAATATTCCAAAAAAATAATTTAGGTTCTATCATTCGTATAAAGGCCTGCGCACATCTAGCGCGATGGCGATGGCGTTCAAAGAAACGCTGTCAAATATCACTGTCATATTTGACAGCGTTTCAATGATCGCCATCGCCATCGCGTTAGATGTGCGCAAGGCTTTGTATAGTAAAACAAGATCACGATCCCGATACTATCTATCTACTTACCATCTACTGATATATTATTATAGGAAAATTATTTTTTCTAATTAATTGTAATAAAAAAAAACCTCGATCTGCCAACCTATTACCCTAAAGGAGCTCACATGTGCTACTTACCACTGTTTGTAAAATTAACACCTCACTTACCATGTGTTTACAATAAATCTATTGAGTATTGATCCGAAGCCTCGATAGAAGATACAGCATTGAATCTAGTCGTATCTCAGATTGAGATACGACAGCGATCTTAATCCCGACAAACATGCATAGTTTATGCAAAGGGGATCCTGTTTGAATAGGGAACGTAATCCGTCGCGTGTAGAGTATATTTGTGTATGAATAGGTGTCAAATCGTACCTGACGAAGTTACCATTCATCACGAAATAATAAATCCAGGGCGAAAATATATTCATCAGTCCTATAGTTTTATTTTCCGAGCAACTAAACTAAAAAAACACTTTACTTCAAAATAAAACAATCTAAATATAAAAAGCATCTGTAGGTATGATTATGATAGCAATCAACACTTTTAACCTCGAAGTTATTGCTTTGTAAGATTTCAGAAATATTCTATATCAAAAGCGCAAAACTCATTATTTTGTAGTTCCAATTCATTCTTATCGACCTTGTCTGGCCTTAGTATTTGTTAGAAAAAATGCTTTAAAATATTTTTTTTGGTGACCAATTCTATTCAGACTGCACGCATTGGTGCGTATATCATAAACTGGAAGATAAAGACAAAGATAGAGAAAATAGAGACACAGATAGAGACAAAAAACTTTTGCTAAGTTCGTTTGTATCATCAAACCTCAGACCAACTACTGGGCAACTTTGGTGACGAAGTTCTTAGGCTGCTTCCGTAAAATCTTGTCTTTTACTAACAACTTTACCTTCCATCTACCTAATTACAAGCTCAAAGCCAAAACTCAAACAATAAAGTTTAGTCGAAAGTAGATTAAGGACAATAATAATAAAGTACTTAACCTAGTTCGTACCAAAGTCACAATTCATAGTCACATTAAAAAAAATCACAAAATCACGATTCAGAACACGAAACGTCTTTAGATATTGCAGACAGAAAGATAACAAAATAAATAAAACAAGCTAGACTGACTGACCCCAAGAACAGTAACATGATATTTCTTAATCCATAGAGCAACAAACAGAGCTCATACAAAGATAGACTAACATAAAACCGAAAAAGAAAAAGCAGGGTTAGTCGGTAGTACCTAATTGACATACATAATTACCTTAGAGAATCAGGAACACTGGTTCCGTAAAGTTCAAACCAGTAGGAGAATGTATATTTTCTTTTCTCCCCTTGTTCATCTCTGAACGGCGACCCCTTTTGCCTCCAAAGGGGATTGGAGATAAATCTAAGCTTGCGACTTTGAATTTACCGTAAACTGTTAAAACTATCGGTGACATGTAAATTGGTGGCATTGATTTACGTCCAATTAAGCTTTGGCAGACTAATAAGTTTAGGGTGGAGTTTAGCAAAAAGTATTTTAATCGTATTACAACGCACTCAATTTAAACATCACTTGAAACTACCACTGACTTTATTATCCCTATTGGTAGCAAGATAATGTTACCTTGGCTTGTCTTTTGATAGATCTTTTTCGAGGTCTTTTTGGCACTTATTTTTAGAGCACTTGTTATTTTGTTTACACACCACATAATATTGTTTTGTAGATTTCAAAACGGCCCATTATTTTGTGAAGCAAATTATTTTTATTTTTTTATAATGTTTGTGCTACATGAATGGGTAAATAACTACTATCTTTGGATTGTTTATGTGATTTGAATTTGGAACCTCCAATTTCGTGTGAAAACTTTTACCAAACAGACCAACACCAATGAGAACTTATTTGAAAATCTTACAATGGAGGCCACTAACCTCTTTTAGGCGGATAAGCTGAATAATAATAGCAGTTGCTGCAAGAAAGACAAATCTAAATGTGAAAAAATCCGCATCATTTGAAAATCGAACTTTGTTTTTATAATTTCGCACAGTCTTGAATGTGAAAAAAAGCAAACAAAGAGTATTTATTCTCTAGATGTTTTCGCGTCAAGCAAGCTAGAATCCATCGTCTCGTTTTACTCGGGAGTTATTCCAAGTATTCTTCGTTAGCACAGGATTCGTTGTGCCTTTGTCCTAAGTAAGTGCGTTATTTCCTTTGGTAAACTATTCTTATTCCTTTTGCTAGACCAAACCTAGACAGTTCCCATGACGATACTGCAAAGTAATAAGCATACAAACCTAGCTAGACTACTATGGTTACACTGGCCACGGTTTTAGTCCGCAAGGAAATTAAGACTTGGTCAAATAGCGTTCCTAAAGTGCGCGTAAAAGCGTCCTCGCCAGGATCGGTGTTTGGTTAGAGTCAATAGAAGACATATACACATATATACATAGCACATAGCGAAGTGATAGCTACTATAATGTCACTGTTTGGTAGTACCCTGGTATATGGGATTTGTATAAGCATTGGGCTTTTAACAGATTTTTATATAAATTAAAAAATAAGAACATTCCACACAAAACTATGTAGTCCCAAAACTTGTACTATGAATACAATATAACACCCAGACAGAGAACAAAGATCGGCGTTCACCACATAAATCTTTTGTTCTCGGTGGGGATCGAACTACTAGGTACCTACCAACTGAGCTGAGAAGCCAGATGGTTCGAGAAATTACTAAAATTAATCTGCAAGACTCCAACCTGTGGCAACCATCGCCTATGACAATGCATTGCCTCGTAGGTCACGCACGTCAGGAACGTGCCCTACGATGCACTGCTCTGCGTCTACCATCATGAGGCATACAGATGACCAGCCTCACGTGCCAGTAATTTCACCGGCACCCGCACCCTTCAAACCGAAATATAGCAATGCTGCTTCACGGCAGAAATAGGCGTTAATAGGCGTTAAAGAAAATATCACCTCCAATTCATACTTCTTAAGAGGGTCATATTTTCTTTATCAATAAGTTTCTGAAAAAAAGGAAAACATACGAGCACGTATATAGCAGATCTGGATTTTATGAAAAAAAAAGCAGCCAAGTGCGAGTCGGACTCGCCCATGAAGGGTTCCGTAGCATCAATTAACATAATATAAAGGTTTTTGTAGTTCGTCGAAAGGTAAATTGCGGTTTACGATTTATGACGTATAAAAAAAAAACTACTGACTAGATCTCGCTCAAACCAAATATCGTTGGAAGTTTACATAGTGATATATTTTTTTTGGATTTATCATTCTCTTATTTTAGAAGTTAGAGGGGGGGGGACCAACTTTTTTCTACTTTGGAAGTGTCTCTCGCGCAAACTATTCAGTTTAGAAAAAAACGATATTAGAAACCTCAACATCATTTTTGAAGACCTATCTATAGATACCCCACACGTATGGGTTTGATGAAAAAAAAAATTTTGAGTTTCAGTTTCAAGTATGGGGACCCCCAAATTTATAGTTTTAGAAAAAAACGATATTAGAAACCTCAACATAATTTTTAAAGACCTATCCATAGATACCCCACACGTATGGGTTCGATGAAAAAAAATTTTTTGAGTTTCAGTTTCAAGTATGGGGACCCCCAAAATTTATAGATTTTTTTCTTTTTTTGTGTAAAAACCTTAATGCGGTTCACAGAATACATCTACTCACTAAGTTTCATCAGTCTAGCTTTTATGGTTTCGGAGAAAAATGGCTGTGACACGGCCGGACAGACAGACAGACAGACAGACAGACAGACAGACAGACAGACAGACATGACGAATCTATAAGGGTTCCGTTTTTGCCATTTGGCTACGGAACCCTAAAAATGGTTACTCTAGAGGCATTATCCAGGGAGGAAATAGGGGACTACGTTTGTATGGAGAGTCGCCTGTGTGATGCCCTCTTAAAATAGCTGTTAATACTTCCCCGCTACACAAAGAGCTCTACTGCTACATAAATATTGGTACTTTCTTTAGTTTAAATTTATACAGGCTAGTGTCAAGCTCATACTGTGTCCTAGATTACTCCATCAATAACAGCAACGTCAATAGATGGTGCGGTCTGATTGCGCGATCAGCAGATTGATCAAATTGATCAATCGTCTACAACTGCCAGACGTATGATATCAATAAGCATTAAGGTCAATCTATAAGGTTAAACGGCAGTCTAGTAGCTCAATTGAAAATTTATTTGAGGTTGGCATTGAAGGATTCAGTATGGTACCAATGTACTACAATTTTGAAATTGAAATGCTACGTGAAATTCTTTAACGTAAAACTTGTGATTTCTATAAGAAAAGCGATCAAATATTTTTTATACAACTTAGCTGTTGAAACAAGTATATGGCCCACCTGATTTTAAGTGGTAACCATCGCCTATAACAAAGCATTGCCACCTGTTTACTGAGCAGGCGAAAGCATTCGTGGCCTAGTGGTAGCGGCTCCGCCTACCAACCCTAAGCTCATAGGTTCAAGCCTAATCGTGTACCACTGAGTTTTCAGACCTAAAATGTTTGTGCACTATGCCAGTACTCTCAAGCGGTGAAGGAATGCATCGTGAGGAATCCGGCATGTCGTAGAACCTAAAAAGTTCGAAAAAAGATAATAATAATAATAATAAATATCGTGGACAATTCACAAAAGATGTGTCAAGTGCACGAAAGGAGCCTCTTGAGGGGCACTTAAAATCCTACCACCACACTGGTTCGTTCAAACCAGTGTGACACGCTAAGTAGAAGACCAAAGGTCTTTGTAAACAGTTAAGCAATCATCCAGTTAGTATACTTTAAATTCTAATCAGCTCCGAAAAAACTAATTAAAATGTCAGCGGAGAAAAGCAAGAAAATAACTTAATTCAGGAAAAGTACCTTGGTACCTATAAAACTACAATTTATCAAGCCTTGTCTAAACTTAAACGAGTAAAGCCGGGGTAGGACTAAGGTGGTGGAAAAAATAGATTATTTAGTTGACGTTGAAGATTTGTTTCAAGAGTTCTAGCTGTTTAGAATATTTTTAATTTTTTGAAAAACGTTGATTTAAATCTGTTTCAATTTCTCAGCGTAACGAGTCCGTTAGATAAAATAGTTGTTTTATTGACGAATCTTAGATAGAGGTAATATTTTTAGTGTTACTGAAAGATAGTAAAAAAATATGACCGAGCATGTTCAGTTCTGAACCTCCATTTAACCTAAATAAGAAAAAGTAAAAAGTATCCCGTGATCAATCCACTTTATCATCAAAGAAATTCGTCGCGACACTCGCCGGAATGCGAAAAAATACTAGCATTTTTATTTACAAAACGAAAAATAAGTGGATCGTTTGTGGTTGTTCTTTTAGTTTCTTATTTTCAAAGTGTATTGCTTGCTGTCTGCACGAGACAGACTAAATAAAAACACTTTTGTAATAATACTTTCTTATGCTTATTCGGTAAGTGTTTTTCCCCTAAATACTCCTTGGTATTCAGCAGTTAATTTTATTTATGCTGATAATAATTATGCACAGTATTATTTTTGTTGTATTCCAATTATGGATAGGATACGGAATGAGTCTTACAGGGGAAGTTTGAAAGTAAAGTAGTGACAGAAAAATTGAGACTGGCGTGGTACGGGCATGTCATGAGGAGGGATGAAAGTCATGTGACTAGGAGAGTGATGAGTATGGATATGTGAGCAGAGGTAGACCAAAGAAAACATGGATGAACTATGTGAAAGATGACATGCGGATAAAAGAGGAGTGAAAGCAGAGATGACGGCTGACATAGGGGAATGGAGGAGGAAGACATGTTGTGCCAATCCCAAATAAAGTGGGATAAGGGCAGGAAGAACAAGAAGAAGAATGTTGTATTGCAATTACTGGTTCAAATTTAAAAAGCAACCCCCAGAGAGTTCCCTTAAGTAGAACCTGTTCCTATGTCTAGGGAAGTAACTAATCCTACGAAGCTTCACTAAGTTTAATTACAGGATATTTTATTACAAAAACTTGGAGCCATAAAACAAGCTCACGCCATCCTATTTTAGAAACTCTTCTTAGATAGATGTGTGTTGGAGTCATTGTTCAATTCTTTAAAAAAATATATAGTTCGCTCAAAAGTGAACCAACATTCAACAAAATATACTATTAACATAGAGGTTAATATTTAGTTAGCTCAAAAGTAAACAAATATTCAACAAAGATACTTTTTACATAGAGGTTTAAGCCTTCTCTAAAAAAACATATTAAGTTAGCTCAAAAGTAAACAAATATTCAACAAATATACTATTAACATAGAGGTTAATATTTAGTTAGCTCAAAAGTAAACAAATATTCAACAAAGATACTTTTTACATAGAGGTTTAAGCCTTCTTTGTTCATGATTAAAAAAAAAATCTTATAGCAACCTTTTAAGATTCCTTGCGGTCATAACTCAATCAAAAATCTTCAAGTAGTTTGTTGTTCGTGTTTCGTCATTCAGCAAAATATTAATGAAAAGTTTCCAGCATTTTTTCATAAAAAATCACAACACTAATCCAGCGAGCATACTTGCTTCATTTGCATCAAAATTAAATAATTATTTTTGTGCAACGTCGCGTTCACCGCTTTTTAAAACCTGGCATGAATAAAACATTTTTTCAGGTGAATTGTTACTGAAATGTTTGAACACAGTTTTGATATTTAAATCTTGTTGGGTTATGAAATGACTGTGGAATACGATAAAATAACATGACACGTTTATCAGTTTGTATTGGTACATATTGGTAGGTAACAGTTAATAATTTACTACACTACTATACGGTCATTTCATGGTAGGTACACCTTTTTTATGCCTTAGCTGGCAGACGAGCCACCTGATGGAAAGTGGTCACCACCGTCCATGGATAACTGTAACACCATAGATGATAATTTATGAAGTCGATTTTATATATTTTTTATCTTTTTATTCAATTTTAGTCCACAATGAACCAACTCTACTAAGGCTGAAAATATTGAACAAAGTTTTACTTCAATCGTTTGCTCTAGGATGAAACGTAATGAAAGGTAAACTAACCGTCTTATTCGGGATTTTATCAATCTAAGTTTAAAAGAAATGAAATTGAATTGTACCCACAGAAATCACAAGATTCGTCTTACTATTATAACCTTGGCAAGACGACGCGAGTAATTTTCATTTTATTTCTAGAAAGTTTTACTTTTTACCTTTCTATTGCAACGTCGATTTATTATTAAGATTGCAGGGAACGACCAAACTCGCGATCACGATCGGGCATTGCATAATTGATTTCCTGGAAACGACCAAGCGAACACGAGCGTTTCAAGGAAGCAATTGAAAGGTACGCTTGAATTGAGGATAACAATTACGAATTTACAATTCAGAATACTAGAGTGTGCCTTTTCATACGTTTCACCAGACCGTCAATTCAAAACTGAGGCTTTAATTATGAACAAGGCCACCGTTCAAATAGCAACCAATTTGATAAGCTTATACGAGTTCCTATAGAATTCAGAGAGGCTTTGCGTGAATCGATAGTTTACTATACTTAGTAATAATGGGGTAATTAATAGTTCCTTTATGGTTTTAGTGGAGCTGCTAAAATACATCCTTCCATGTTATGCCCTACTGATAAAGAATTTATATAGAGTACTCATATTATTATTGATAAGTTTGATTTGTGACATTTAAATAATCCCGTAGTTTAGAAAATCCTTGGATCCTCCGCACTCACTTTTTATCGGCTCGCTAAAAATCTCCTGTCACTGTCACTTTTATGCCAACAAATAGAGACGGCAACAGTCTTAGCGGCCTGCTAAACAAAATGACTGCTAAAGAACCATAATGAATATGAACCGGCAGATAATATGCAGTTATTTTTTAGTAAACATATACTTTAAATATAACACCCAGACAGAGAATGAGCATCTACGTTTCACACAAATATTTATTCTCGGTGAAGATCAAACCCGCGCCCTCCAGCGCAGAAGGCAGAGCTGTGAGGGCTGTCAACTATAGTCAGGGTCGGACTGGACCGTAAGGGTGGCGTAAGCCCGAGGCAACCATTTTATATTTGATTTCTCTCTAAATGTTCGAACGGACTATCTGATCTAGTTTTCAACGTAGGTTGCAAAAACTGGGACCTAGTTTGCGCGGGCTTCCTATTTTACGGTTGCTGCAAGCCTTGCAAACCAGGCTCGCGCAGGCTGGAACCCGGGTGGCAAATGCCATTTCGACCATTATGGGTAGTCCGACGCTGACTACAGTGATTCTTGCTGATATCCCAAGGCTATTGACCCCACTCACCTGTGCTATTTTAACGTTGTACTGTGAGAACATAGCGTCGTACATCGCCATTAGTTCCGACTGGCCGACGGCCGCCGCCGCCCGCGGGTCCAGAATGCTGCCCGCATCCTATCACAATGTTTGGAGTGAGGATGTTGCTTTCGATAATTAAACTATGCAATAGGCACTTGGCTACATATACAGGAACAAACGAGGGAAACTTGGATGGTTATTACCCTCATCTTCATAGTCTTTAATCTTGAAGAAGCTCACTGCTGGGCATAGGCGTCTTCTATACCTACATTTCCAGGAAGAACGATTCTGAGCTCTTTCTATTCACCGACTTCCCAAAAACATTTGTTGTAAGTCCAAATTGTTTTCTAAGGTTTTATGCACTCACACTTAAAACCTTAGCAAAATACACTCCAATAGTGAAGAAAAAATATAAGAAAACACAACAAGAAACAAATCCTATGCAGTCTCACTGATTGCAGTCCACAAACGCAGTGGGATTATAATATGAGATTTGCTACCTTCAAAAATGTTGAAAGTCCAAACAAGATAGGCACTTCACGCTTGTCAGTCCAAAGGCCAAAGTCCAACAGCCTATTTTATTTCCCAGCAAGAAATATTCATTTGCAAGTTAAAGTGTTATTTCTGCTTAGTTTAACCTACCTCTCTTGTATGGTCGCTCGGTGAAAGCGTCTCTCTCATTGACAGAGACATGAGCAGCTCCTGGGTCAGTTTCTGTCTCCCGAAAGCCACGGCACCACTGGTCACCATAATGCATTCTCGCCCTTCGTGATGGCATTCTGCTACCTGGGAAGCAAAAATTTCATTGAAACTGATGATCTGGGAAAGGTTTCTATCCCCATACCACCTAGAAAGGATAACATGGTATTTGAAAAACGTTCATGCAGGTATAATACGGCCAGGGTAACTTGGCAGACGAAGTTAGCCGTTTTGCTATTTTTCCGTCAGTCATTGGCCATCTTCCCACAAAAAGTTCACTTCAGACCTGTCAAGTTACGCTGGCCAAACTGTAAACCCATAACAAGCCTGCTGGCCTACCATGAACTTCATATGGTTATGGCTGTCAAAATTGTGTCAACAGTGTCAACACATTCAAACCCAAGAAGAAAATGAATGTGTGGGTCAGCCTATCTATACACAATTTGACAGCCATAGCCATAACCATATAGAGCTCGTGGTAGCCCTGCAGATTGTTATAGTACTAGGTACCTAGTAGGATGAGAGATTCAAAAGACCTCACAAAGGATGAGAGATTCAAAAGATTCACTTAGCCATCAAATAAAACTTCAATTCAGACAGAAGCCCACCAAAAAGCCTTTGATTCTCTTCTATTACTTTTCCTCTTTTGATTTTATTTAGCTTATTTTTTCATGTTTTTGTTTTGATATTAAATTTCAAATTTTCCGGGAGCTTTGTAGGGCTCTGGCAACTTTTTTTGCTTTCAATAATACCGCGGAAGTAAATAAAAGTTGGAGAGATTGTTTTACTCTGAGGTTTTTCCAATTACTTTGAGTGCGAACTACTGGGAGGAACTTGTGGAAAGTTTTTTACTGAATCAAATTTGAACACGATCTCCTTGCTTATGTACGAGTAGGTATCTATTGAAACATTCATTTCATCTATATTATGTACACCTACAATTTTAGATCAAGCAAGTTCGAACCCTTATAAAGTAATGCGTTTACTGTTTAATGCGTATTTTTGGTTCAATGCGAAGTAAACCTGATGAATACAAAAATCAAAGACCGCATTTATTTCATTTGGTTTCCATTAAATTTAAGAGGATTATAAAAAATGAAGGAAAAACTGTCAACCCTCGCAACGAAATAAATTATCTCAAAGACCATTAGAAAGAAAAAATAATTCCAATTGAACTCCGAATGGGATATAAGCATTAAAATTGCACACCGCAGACTAAGTGCACTTCTGATAATGGGCAACACTAGAATTGTTTCTTCTTCTCATTGAGTCACTGTTTCTTGTTGTTTTTTGTTGTTGGTTGTTTGTGTTGTTTCTTGTTTTGTGTTTTTACTGTTTCTGTTTGTTTGTTTTGTTGTTGTTTGTTTGTTTCTGTGTTGTGTTTTTGTTGTTGTTTTGTGTGTGTGTTTAAGTGTGGTGAAAGGATTGTAAGTGCACTTTAAAAGATAACGACGAGATACAATACGAGGAGGCTCTCCTCCTCGTCCACTTTTTTCGGTAATATCGAATTTAAGTTCATGTGAAGCAGTTTCCATGCAAACTTTAACTTCTTTTATACCTATCAGTTTGGGAGCAAGTTTTCAAAAATCGTTTCTTATGCATCATCCAGCAGTTCTTTGGGAGTTAAAAAGTTACTTTTCTTGTATAACCTCTCAAAGAAACATAAAATATTCCACAGTCAGACCCTAGACTCTGTAGTATCAGAGATTTATCGATAAGTAAGAACATCTACTAAGAAAAGTGGCACCACACTGGAACTTTACAGCTATTACTATTTTTTATTTGCAAAAGGATCATAAAAAAAAGCGGCAGGAACCGAGCCGTGGTTTGTTGCCAGTTCTTAATCTAGGCTTGGTCGTGTGGAACTTGCACCTAGACTCCCCTAGCTTTAAGACATTTCAAAGTGATTCTTGTGCTACTACTGAATACATCTTTGACTTGTGACAATACAATCATCGCTGACTTGGCAATTTACCTGTTCAATAATAGAAGCCAAACGTCCTAAAGCAAGTCCATTCCCATCTTCTCTGGTGATGACAGCACTGCCAAGCTTGACTACCAGTCTTCGAGCGTATTTGAGTTGTGATCGATCTGTGAATGTTTTCTTCTGCGTTTTGCGTTCTGCACTCGCTGCTAAGTTACGTTTGTCTACATTCAATCCCTGGAAAAAGAAACACATATTTTTAAGCAGATAAAAATGCAATAATTTTAATAAAAATTTGGCAGATTATGCCAGTAGAAAGCATCTGTGCAAAGCAACACAGTAAGCCATGCCTTTTCTGCCGTAAAGCAGCATTGCTGTGTTTCGGTTTGAAGAGTGTGGGTGCCGGTGAAATTACTGGCACGTGAGGCACGTATGCCTCAAGCTGATAGACGCAGGCCAGTGCATCGTAGGGCACGTTCCTCACGTGCGTGACCTACGAGGCAATGCTTGTTATAGGGGTTAGTTAGGTAGGTATTACTTATTATCAGGTGAGCCATGTTTGTTCCATTAGCTTAGTTGTGTAAAAAAAGGTTGGTAAGACAAGTCTAATCCGTATATCTCCATAGAATAATCTTAGTAGGGCCAGGAAAACAGCCAGAGCGATTTCATGCATATTAAAGTAGTACCGTGTCAACGCTTCAACGTTCATTGCGATTCCACTATTGTCGAGCCTTGAGAATTTTTGTCTGGGACGCCCATATTACCTTCCTACATAGGTACCTACAAACAGGCACTCGGTGTGGGTAAGTTTAATTTAGCCTAGACCGAATTTTTAGATTGTTTTGACGCAGGTGTATTTTACCAGCCTATAATAAAAAAACATAAACTTGGAGTGGATACGAATTGACCGTCCGCACAAGAGATTGTATCGTAGGGTCGTTTGGTTAGATAATTTTCTAAATATACACGTCCATCTTGCCGTGCCACTTTTGCTGGCTTCTGCAATAATGTACTACTAAATACTTTAATCACGTGCTAAAACTAGATATTCCATTTCTGGAATCGTTCATTGGTTCTAGTACAGTACAATTGACAGTGATAAATGCAAATGTAATCGCAATGCACACATCATGCAGAGCGTAGGTATACATAATATATTATATTATGTTGGTGTTTGTCGTTGTAGTATCACTAATACCTATTTAGGGCAATCGTGTCGACAATCAACACAATACGTCATAGCAATGTTTTAAGGCCCGGCCACATCGAGGCGACAACATTACAGCAGCAGATCGCAAATTTCTGAGTTATCACCTTGATGTGGCCGGACCTTTTTGCGTATTTCTTTCTTCTCAGAAAAAAATACGCAGGTGTTTCTTTGGCACCCTTTATACTCGTTTTAACTTGTGTCTTTAGACCTATCTTACTATTAGTAGTAAGTAATTATAGTTAATGTAAAGTTTGATGTTAAAAACAACTAGATAGATCAATTTCGATGAAACTTAAAATATAAACCGTTAACAAAAAAGCAGAGGCTCCAGTTACAATAACCAAATATGGTTAATATTTTCTAGACATTCTAAAACTAATATTACAATCAAAGTCCTAGAATAGTAGGTCCCGCAAGTATACCTGTTAAGCATTGCTCACATCTAAGCGCTCTGCGATGACGATCAGTGAAACGCTGTCAAATATGACAGTGATATTTGACAGCGTTAACTGATCGCTTAGATGTGCACAAGGCTAACAAGTTGATAATGAATATTGTCGGCACCAATTTCAAGTTACTGACATCAATATCAAGAGATCCCGCAAGTTTTAAGAGAATTTCAGCGAGAAATTATTTGCTTCCTCTTATTTTCGTGTAGGTATGATAATGTAATTTATCTGGCTTCAGCTATTTTGGTGAGTTGATTGCTAGCGAATTTGACAAGGCCATCTTGTTTACTATGAGAGTCAGGGCAACATGTATTAGAACACTAGCAGTCGCCCGGCTTCGCCGACATGGGAAAAAATCTTCCCGTTCCTGTTGCTACTATGGTAATCCAGGTTGTTAACTATATTTGTTGGAAATTTCATACAAACTGGTCCGGTAGTTAGGGCGTTATTGAGCTAAAAATCGAAAAATAGACATCCAAACATTGTAACTTTCGCATTTTTAACACGCTTAGATTATCTTGGTATGCATCTAATGTAACGGAATTCTTGAACGTCGTTTAATATTTTTATTTATTTTTGTACACGTTATGTTTCTGATGGCATCTGATCAAAATGTTCCAAATAACAAAAAGATAAAACCAACACATCTTCCTAATAGGTCGTTAATTAAGTTAGCAACGGTAAAAATAAATGTTTGCAAATTGTTACCTTAAAGGTAAATGCATATTATTACAATAAATTACTGTTATTTCCTTGTATACATGTCACAGTCAACTTTATAACTAGTAAAATCTGCCATGTATTGCCTGTCTACTCGATTAATACGATTAACCACTTGCCTAGTCAACTTGTTTAAAAATAGACACAAAAAAACCTGATAACCTAACCAACCCTAGCCCAAAGAGGCAAATTATGTTATCAGGTTATTTTTAGAGCTTTTTACTAGTTGATAATCGCTTGTTAGATGGTTTTTTTTTTTTGTATGTAACTAGCTGATGGAACAAGCATATGGCCCACCTGATGTTAAGTGGTAACCATCGCCTATAACAAAGCAATGCCTCGTAGGTCACGCACGTCAGGAACGCGCCCTACGATGCACTGCCCTGCGTCCATCAACTGGAGCCATACAGATATTCAGCCTCACGTGCCAGTAATTTCACCGGCACCCACACCCTTCAAACTGAAGTAGAACTGAAGTTTTACTAGGTATCTGCCGTAGGTAACCTATATTATCACCATTTTTTTTATACAACTAGCTCATTATTCAGGTAGTTCATTATCTGGAAGCCATGGGTTCCCTCACGATGTATTCTTTTACCTCTTTAACCAAATATTTCCTGTGGATTAGGCTGACTAAGCTATATGCTATAGGATGGTATAGGTGCTGGGCAAGCCTATTCCATCTAAAATCCTGTGCCATAGCGTCTCACCGCCCACCAGTTGCCCTTGTCACTCAATCATCTACAATAGATGCAAAGGCCTGTTTACTTTCAATTAACTGACGCATTACTAGTTGACTGTGACATAGGTACCTACAACAAGAGCAGTGTAATTGATACACAGTTGGACCTTGTGCTATGACCGCAGTCGCCACCGCTGTGACATCTCATTAGCTGCGTATAACCAATACCATGAGTTGTGTACAGCAATAGGTACTCGATGTCTCTAGCTGTATTTTTTTAGTTCAATTTAGTTTCATGTTCTGTTGAACCAACCAAATATCAGAACAATGCTGTCCATCAACTAAAAGGTCTAACCCCCTATTCGGGGATAAGCTTTATAAGGTTTACGACTAGAATAAAATAGGATTCCTTATTTAAAAAAAGTCGTGGAAGAAGATCAAGGAGGCCGCATTCAAAACACTCAATTGGAGAAAACTGCATCAGAACACGATCAAGAGCTGAGCTAAACAAAATAATTTAAATAAAAATAGCTGACTGCTATAGTTCAGGCAAATAAACATTCCAAATAAAAATCTTCTTCCTAACCATCATATTACTGACTCAAGACCCGTATTTAGAAACCGCTTGCTTTGCCTGCGTCGTCGAGCCACGAGATTTTTCAAGAGATCAGGAGCCAATTTTCGGCTCATCTCGGATCACTTTGCAATTTTATTTTATTGCTTCTTTTCGAAAAGAGAATGGATGATTTTCTTGAGTAATTCATCGACGTCCTCATCGTAGAAGCCTCGACAGCTACGATATACGGAAAACGTAGAAAAAGTGCGGGGTTGTGCAATGCCAATGTGTATTTAAGGGACTGATCCGAGATGAGCCGAGAAGGCTCCAGAATTAGTCTTGTAAGGTTAGGTAACAATGCGATATTAGGTAACAATTTGACTACAAAAGCAATAAAGTTATGATTGTATTTACAAAACCAGGAACTTTGATCGATATTAAAGTTCACTTCATAGATAATAATCATTGTTTATTGTGAACATGTTTATCAGTTCGTGCTTGATATAAAAGTGTTATTATGCCTATTTGAAGTTTCTGATAAACATTATTGTTATTCAAAGTGAGCAAAGTATTGACGTAAACTCTGTGATATAACTTTTGAAACTATCATCGTTTCTAACACTATTATTAACTTTATATACGGGATTTTTATAAGAGTTAAAACTCACAAATTTATTCATGATAAATATCCCGTTGTTCATAAAAATACTCTGTAATATTTAACCATTCACTTTTGCTCGTATACCTTCGATATCATAGGTGCTAAACAAACATTTCAAATAGATCAATTCAATTCAATCGTTAGAGGGTAAAATACATCATCGAGACGAAATCCAGGTGAATTGAATTGTCTTTGAAATAATCCGGGTTCTAAATTTGAAACTCACCATACATGCTAGGTATTAGAAGACAAGTAAATTCAATGGCGTCAGCAATTAAACTTCTCTTCTTAAATTTAAGAGCTTACGTCTTGTTGGGGTTTTGATGCAGTTTTCTCCGATTAAGTCTTTTGAATCACTCAGTAATTAATGTACCTAATACCTACATAAAAATGAATGTCCAAAAATATTTATAAGCCTACACATTGGTGTGTATTCCCTAGCTCGACCCTGTATTTTCGGAGATTTCTTGCTGAGTGTGTGAGTGTGGATTCCTTAATTTTTAAACTACATGAACGCTCGAAGTCCTTACTTATATTATAAATGCGAAAGAAATTCTGTCTGTCTGTCTGTCGCACTTTCACGCCATAACTATAGAACCAATTTAAATGAAATTTGGTACACAGATAGTCTAGATCCTGAGAAAGAACATAGGGCAAATTTTTTATACGAAAAAAGGAAAAGAACGTCACTCATTTTAATTGACTGTTATTAGAAAATCGGAATGTTAGAAGTAAATTAATAATAGGCAGTTATACTATCTTGTATAACTGCCATAAAAGAGATAAAACGAAACACGCAAAGCTATCACTTAAACCATAACTATTATCTAGCACCATTAATTCTATGATCCGTTACATTTATTTTATCACAAGATAAAATACCGTGATAATGAGTAACCTAAATGAAAAGGGTCAAGGTAATAATCATTGTGCAGTACCTATTACCTACCTAATCTCAAAGAGGCTCTGTGACTCTGAAATTAGGCTCTGTGAATTTCAAATTGACTTATCCTTCCCTCATAGTTTTGTCATGACTGCATGTTCATCTGTCTATCTGTATGTGACATGCATTTTAATCGCTCGTCGGCGTTACCAGTAAAGAAACAAAACGGTCTTTGTAAAAAAGGCCCTACAACTCAGTTCTCCCTTTTGTGCTGGCGGGTCGTGGGTTCAATCTCCATCAAGGACAAACAATCGTCTGATGAACTTAATTTCCGTTACGCAGCATTCTATACATTTTTGATAGTACAAGCTTTGCTTTTAGTTTAGAAAATATTTTATTATATGTATATTTTTTTTAATTAACCTATTTTGTCCCACTGCTGGGCAAAGGTCTCCCCCAAGGACTTCCACTTCTCTCACTCGAGCCTCCTCCCACCATCAATAATATTATTTATTATCCTTAAAAAATTAAAAACATAAAATGTAAAGGGATATTTTGAGTTATTCGATTTTAAGCACAGTTAAACATCTTACCTGTTGAGCCACTTTTGGGCCAATCAATGGGAACTTGTCACATCCAATGACTGTATAGGATCGTCTCCCAGTCATACATTTGATAACACTAGCACGCACTCGCAACATGATGTCGCAACTCAAAGGTTTATTGAAACTAAATAGACTCTAGATTTTAGAGTTTGTTTTAAATATTCAGGTCACTTTTGATATTAAACGTTTACCGTTAGTGCTAGGTATATTCACATTTCCAAAACTCAACTTTTTAATTTTGCACTAAAGGTCACTTAAATTCAGCAACAACGACTTTATTACGGTTATTTTGACGTTTGTTTTGTTTTCACGAGTCATGAATGAATATTATAATATTTATATAGTTAATAAAAGAAAGTTAAATGAAAACAAAAGAAATCTTTTGTTTTCATTTAATAACAATTATTTTTATGACAGCTCCGAGAAGTCTCGACTGACACTGAGCGTAGTGATAAGGTAATGAACGTACTAATGTTTGTTTTTACTGTAGATAGTTAATAAGTGATTATCCTTGTTTGTAAGTAGGTATATAGCAGAGTTATAAAATAAGTTTGTGTAGTTTTGCGACCAACAGACTAAATAATGTTACCAATCATGCATGACACAATTTGACGGGGGGAAAAAATTGAAAAACTAAGATATTTATGTTCCTCATCGGAAAAAGCAGACGATCGAGTTAATGTGCGTGCTTTTGCCTATCAAAACAGCAGCCTAAACCATTAGAGCATCATTTAAAAATAATATTATAATAATTAATACAATATTTATTTATCTACATGTAAGTGTTGTTTAGCTGTCCGCTCTGAGTGTTTTAATGTAGGTATCTATTTGTCATATTGTACGTCTTTATGTAAAATAAACGTACTTTCTTTCTTTCTTTAAAAACTTACATTCAAACCAAATCCATGAACGCTGAAGTTCCTCGCTTGATTCAGATGCGTATTTTTAAAACTGCTTAAAAGCTTCTTCGCTCCGTACGCTTTTAAGCACAGCGAAAACTTATTGTAGCACATTTTTACACTTTTTCACTGGTCATGTGGAAAACTGTTTTGAAAGCCAGGAACTAAATCACGATAAAGATTTCAACTATTGTTTAATAGGGTTATAGAAACATGTATTTGTTTTAGCAAGACGCGTACGAATGCTGATAGAATAATGTCGGCAGTGGCTCGTCATTTCAATAAATAATTATAAGTAGTTGCGTGTGATAAAATACTGAGCGATTAATTATAATATATAGTGCTTATTACAGGGTGATATGAATAACAGTAACAAACCACCTTAAGGGCAGATTTTTCCAACTGTGGAATAACGCTATTTTTCGTTGAATAAAATGACAGTCCTCGTTTTTGAAACGCTTAAACAAAAGATGGATATTTCGTAACTGACGGATACAATCTGTAGATTTAAAAATTAGCCCTTTCACGGCTGCAACTCTGGTAGCCTTGAAAAAAGATTTGAAACTGATTGGTTGAAAACAGTAGAAGAACTTCACCAAACTCGGGGATTCGGTTTTCTGTCAATTTGAGAAGTCGTATAGCTTATTCATATTTATTGGTTTTCTGGTGTTAATTTGACCAACATTACTTTAGGTCACAAAGTGTGAGTAGTAGGAATTAATGTGATACCTATCCTGATTTGAACGATAATGTTTCCGATTGTTTTGTGAAACAATGCCTCTATTTTTTTTAAATCCAATGACGGCCGACTTGTCTATTGACTGACTTGACTAAAAACTATTTGATCTAAGTATAATACATCACTAGAGATTGGCAAAATAACAGATGCCTCCTGATTCATTAAGAAGAAGAAGAACTTGGCGGTAATTTCACTACACAATTTTGTTCTTGAATATACCGTTATACAAATAAGTAGCACCATGTATACAAAACTACAAACAGATCCTGACGTGAAGTATGTTGCGTAATTATAATACTGTTATCATAAATGCTACAATAAAGGTCGCTTTTATCGTGAAAACAAGTTATTTCCTAGATCAGTGGTTAAAACGTTATCTTGTACCAATTGCAGTAATAAACAAGTACTTAGGTCTGCTCTGTACATACAGTTAAATACACTTGTATTTTTGTGTTTATTAAAAGTTTCGAATAAAACTTTTATTATTAGTTATCCTGTCTGGATAACTATCTACACACCTGCTTGGATATCTTTGCTCAGCGACAAAGTAGTAACTACTTTGTCGCTGAAACAATCCAAAAAATCACCATTTAGTATCTAGATTTTTTTTTGTTTTTTTTTTATAAAACTAGCTAATGGAACAGGCATACTATTGCCTATATCTATAACAAAGCATTGCCTCGTCGGTCGCGCACGTCAGGAACGTACCGTACGATGCACTGCCCTGCGTCCATCAAGTTGAGGCTAACAGATGTTCAGCCTCACGTGTAATTTCCCCGACACCCACGCACCCTTCAAACCTACCACAGCAGTGCTACTTCACGGCAGAAAAAGACATGGTGGTAGTACTTTCCCGGACGAGCCCTTCAAAAAGTGCTCTACTACTACATTTTTTTTTTAAATATAAATATAGAAAAACGGGCTTACGGCTCACCTGATGGTAAGCGGTCACCATCGCCCATAGACACCAACAACACCAAGGGTGCTGTCGTTGCGTTGCCTACCCTGGAGGAGTTTTTTAATGTTTTCCTTGAAGCTATTCATGTTGAATTTAAGAGAGAACACCTCTGGTGGTAGCTCATTCCACAATTTATGGGAAGAAACGATCTCAAGAAACGAGCAGTACGAGAAACCCATGGATCCAGAATGTGTGGATAAGCAAGGTCTCTATGTCGAGAAGAGCGGTGGTAGAATCTCGACGCGGGGAAGGAATTCACGCAGACGAAGTCAAGCTTGTTCGTAGTATTTGTATATTAGAGGTACTTGCCTATAATGTAATATTGCTTCTAATAATATGGCTAATACAAACACAAACAATTACAAGTAAATATAGATGGAGCGTATTGTCACAATTAGGTGGGTAGGTACGTATTGTGCCAATTGATTGCTCACGTTGCCACTTCGTAACCTATAGGTATACCTACATGGGTAGGTACCTAGGTACTTGTGTACCTTAGCTACATTGTTATGTCATTGAGTGCAATTGAATACAGGGTGGAAAAGACTAGTGTATTCAGAAAACAAAAACCAATTTCTCGCTAGATAAGGTATTTTACAATGAATTAATGATTTTTTTATTTAACACACAATCAAGATTCTGAAAACCTACTGGAGCCAATAAATCAAAATACATACCTACTAGAAGGTAACCAGTACCTGACCTAAAATATTTTTTAGGTACCTAACAATCTAAAACACTGACTGAGCACAAACATTTGCGTTCACCACACCAATATTTGTTCTCAGCGGGGATCGCATCTCAATCATCAATTGAGCTAAGAGGCCAGTCACAAATAAGAATAACATTGAAAAAGAACCTGCAGTATACATCCTTTGGGATTTTGAATACACTTTGGAATAAAGTCATTTTGTAGATTTTTTACAAGAAATAGGACAGGTACCTAAACAAACTTTTAAAATAATCCACGTTGAAGGCCTGCGCACACCTATATAGTTCGCTGGCGGTAGCGATCAGTGAAACGCTGTCAAATATCTGTCAGATTTGAAATTTGACAGCGATATTAGACAGCGTTTCACTGATCGCTGCCGCCAGCGAACTAGGTGTGCGCAGGCCTTAACTCTTCTAGCCATTTTCTTTGTTTTCTCAAAACAGGAATTGAAGCAACTGAAGTAGGTACCTAAACGTAAATGGAAAAATATTTGCATTGATGCAGAGCAAACCAGTTGGCGTGATGTTTTCCGCGTTGGAAACGTAAGTATAGGAATCTACATAACTCACATCTAAATTCATACCTCGATAGTCTATCGAGGTAATATAGATAGGTATTAACACTCCATGCTCTTAAACAACTCCTTGAGATGCACTTAAATCCTTTTACCACACTGGTTACGAAGAAACAAGAATAGAAGGAGATATCTAGGACGCAGCATGAGCTTGACGACTAGCCTGTTTAAACAGAAAATACCTATAAATATTTGTATGTACATAGACAAAGGAAAACAAGGTATGTAGTAGTAAAGCTCTTTGTGAAGTACTCGGCCGGGCAAGTACTACCACCATGCCCATTTCTGCCGTGAAGCAGCATTGCTGTGTTTCGGTTTGAAGGGTATGGGTGCCGGTGAAATCACTGGCACGTGAGGCAGAATAATCTGTATGCCTCCAGTTGATGGACGCAGGGCAGTGCATCGTAGGGCACGTTCCTGACGTGCGTGATCTACGAGGCAATGCTTTGCTTGAGAGACGATGGCTACCACTAACATCAGGTCATCATCATCATCATCATCATCATTATAAGCCTGAAGAAGTCCACTGCTGGACATAGGCCTCCCCTACACAATTCCAGGAAGAATGATTCTAAGCCCTTTCCATCCATCGACTTCCCGCGATCTTAAAAATGTCGTCGGTCCATCTGGTGGGCGCCCTACGCTTCGTCTTCCGGTTCGTGTTCACCATTCGAGAACCTTTATTCCCCAACGGTTGTCGGTTCTTCGTGCTATAATATGGCCTGCCCATTGCCACTTCAATTTACTAACTCTACGAGCTATGTCGGTGACGTTGGTTCTTTTACGGATATCCTCATTTCTGATTCTACCACGTAGTGAAACTCCCAGTGAGTATATCTCTCTCCATAGCTCGTTGCTCGTAACATCAGGTAAGCCATAAGATTGTTCCATAATAAGCTAGTTGTGTAAAAAAATGCTCGGTCTGTCTCAGAGTGACAGTGACAGCTCAGAAGGTCCACTAAATGATTATTGGACCTTCCAAACACTAGATATTACCGTCCTCTAACGGTAACATTTGAACTCGGGATGTAGGTTCGCAAGGTGTCAATCCAATCACGCCCTACACAGCACCACTAACACGGTTCCAATTAGTTTGCAATCTCCCTACGCAAATTGTGTTAGAACCTGGGGCCTAATTCTTGGGCCGATCTCGATCATTTTGCAATTTTATCTTATTGCTTCTTTTCGAAGAGAGAATGGATGATTTCCTTGAGTGATTCATCGACGACCTCATCGTAGAAGCCTCGACAGCTACGAACGGAAAACGTAGAATAAGTGCGGGGTTGTGCAATGCCAATGTTTATTTAAGGGACATTGAAAATCTCGGTCGGCCCGGGAATTAGGCCCCTGTATTCACGTAGGTATAGGCTAGATAGCTCATGCAGGTGTTAATTGCCTACGGCCTTAAGTACTATTGACTGGATAGATACACAATTAGCTAAGTTGTTACGCAGAGTTCTATAAATGCCCTCATAGCTTAGTTGGTTGGCTCTGCCATCTGCGCTGGAAAGCATGGGCGAAAACAAACATTTGTGTGGTGAGCAAAACTGTTCGTCTCTGTCTGGGTGGTTAGGTATTAGGTATATTGTATTCTAATTACCAATGTATTCACAAAAAAATATACTTAAGTATCAGCATTTCAGGTTCCCATCAGGTTTAAGGTACAAAGATACAAAGAGACCAAGAACTGGCCACAGAACAGAAAAAACGGAGTAGAAAACTGCCTAACGCATTCTTTTTATGAATAATTTAATTTGTCAATAATATTCATTTGCTAATTTACACCTTGTACTAATGAAAACCGAGACTACAGTCGACAGCTCATCACAGCGGCAAAATGATATGTATACAAATTGTTCATTCAACTAAGATGAAGCATTACAAACAGAATATTGTAATATAGAAAGAAATAAAATCATTTTATTGACCCTAGCTTATTAGATGTAGGTCACATACTCAAAAATACCTACCTGTTTAAAAAGAAAAATTCACATCAAATGAGAAAAGTAGGCAGGTAGGCAGGTCTCATACAATAGTAGTCCCAGCTCAGTATCTGTTGCTTTTATTTTTATTTTATTTGGGAAAAAAATTAGAAATTATTGTACATCTTATAAGAAATAAGAAACACATAAACCAACAAAGTTTCCTCGATTATATATTACAAAGTAGCTGTGAGCAGAACCAATAATAATAATAAATATTTTTGGGAGTACTTACCAAATTTCATCAGTGTAGCTCATATAGTTTCGGAGAAGTGGCTGTGACATACGGACGGACGGATTCCGTTTTTGCCATTCGCCTACGGAACCCTAAAAACAACGAAGTAAAGTGCAATACCAGTAGGTAAGTACCCTATATTGAATCAATACCTATAGGTAGGTACTGGTACTGCATGGTTTGAGTAGGTAGGAATTGGGGATCCTGGATATTTACATATCCAGAAGTCCCCCAATTCCTACTATTCATCATTTCAATTTGATCTATTCGATCTAGTAATTTTTATCTATCCATCTATTCAATTTGATCTATTAATCTATTATTTTTATCTGTCTTTCTATTCAATTCGATCTAATCATCTAGTATTTTTTATCTATCCTTCTATTCAATTTGATCTATTAATCTATTAATTTGTATCTATCTTTCGTAAAATAATAGATTAATAGATCAAATTGAATAGATGGATAGATAAAAATTAATAGATCGAATAGATCAAATTGAATAGATGAATAGTAGAAATTGGGGACTTCTGGATATGTAAATATCCAGAATCCCCAATTTCTACCTACTGGTTTGTTTATTTAATACTTCGCAGCTTCACACTGACAGTCTCGGTCTTCTATCAAACAGACTCCCTGCAAATTAAATTGGAAACAATAGTTCAGCACTGTTTGTGTGTCCACTCGACAGGACTCGAGAGTGCAAACAGAATGTTGTAATGAAACTATTCCATTCGCTATCTATCCTGGACGAGAGGTAAAAACGATTCAGTAGCGCAATTATAATGTTGGACATGCCCCTAACTACCATCTAAGATATCGTCTCTTGAAGCTGAGGAGATTTCTACAATGACTGTGGGGATTAAAGGAGCTAAAGAAATCTTCAGTTCTCAAAAGATCCAGCAAATATTCCTTCTCCTCCAAACCACCATGCTTTGGCCAACTGTTATGAAATGAAAATTGCAAAATTATTTCCAAGCACTAGGTTACCTAAACCGACCTCACTGCCTTTATTGAAAATCAAACTCACGTCAGGTCACGCACGTCAGGAACTTGCTCTACGATGCGCTGCCCTGCGAGTTTTACAGATGGCCAGCCTCACGTGCCAGTAATTTCACCGGCACCCACACCCTTCAAACCGAAACACAGCAATGCTGTTTCGCGGCAGAAATAGGCATGGTGGTAGTACCTACTTCCCCGGAAAAGCTCTTCACAAAGAGCTCTACTATCACTAAAATAGCTCATAGACTTAGAAAACTCCTTGCTGTGCAAATTTCCAACCTCCTTGATTCGTCTTGTCTCCGGTTATTCTTGAAGGCGTCAAAAAGTCTTGTCACAACAACGCGATGGACGACCTCGCAGCGATTTGGATTATTTCCCAAATTATAAATTAAACATAAAACCAGAACCATGAACCCAAATGATAAGTAGAATCCTAAAATCGACCGCAGGCAAGCCATGCTCTTGCCCAGAAGGGAAGATATGTGACGGGTGTAAGAAGAAGAAAGTCGTAAAGTAATTGTCTTGTGATTATATTGTGAAAATGGTGTATTTGTTTATTCCTCCGAGGTATAAAAGGTTAGGATACAGATTCTATATTGGTTTACAAGTCTAGTGGAGTAGTGTAGGGCTTAGGTAGGACGCCCTCCGGCAAATTTAATGGACGATCAACGAAATGTAGCTGGCAAGCACTGGTGAGAGATGAAGACCGGGCTCAGTGGCGTGTCTTGGGAGAGACCTAGGTCCAGCAGTGGACTAATTAAGGCTGATGATGATAAAGTCTTGGTCAAGAGGCAGGTATAGCCAACAAAAAGTAGCCACTGAACTTATAGTAGGAAAACTTTTTGACGTGATAACGTCTTATAAATCGATGGAGCCGGCTGCACGCACGAAAAAACATGACTCATGCGTCGTTACGTCGTTTCGTCGTTCCATTTACCTGAGCCCGAGCCCGGGTCGGGTTATGGGTAAGGGTTAAATGAGGGTAAGGGTAAATGAGGGTAAGGGTAAATGAGGGTTCGGTCGGGTTCCGGGTCCGGGTCCGAGAGTTCGAGTCCGAGTCCGAGTCCGAGTCCGAGAGTCCGCGAGTCCTCGAGTATTTTCTTATGACGTTATCACGTTCAACTATCGTCAGTAAACCGACTTTACAGACAACCGATTTTTTTTCTCAAGCGATATCTTCCTCACTTTTTATACACATAATTTATTTCTAAGAAAATAATATAGGTACATAAGTGTTTGCTCGTTTCCAGACCCCAGGTCTACATCGAAGAACCGCGTCGCTTACCCGTCCCAATAAAAATACAACGCTACAAAGATAATCCTTCCACCACGTTGCATATTCTAGACAAACCTAGACGATGGTCCGTCCGTAAGAAGCAAAAGTCGCAGACCAAAAGTCTGGTCAAAAAGACCCCGCTACCGCTTTGCCAATGGTATAGGCGGCGAAAGGCACTGAACGAGTTGAAAAGTGAGAGGAAACGAGAGAAAAAGGTAATCAGCCTGGATTTCTTAAGACCGATCTCTTTTTCTTTCTCTTGTCGTGTCACTATAGATCTTTCCAGTTTTTTCAAACCAGTAGTGTAGTGAAATGACTATAAGTGCGCCTCAGAGGCTCCTTTCGTGCACTTGACACTGTCATGTTTGTCGAACTGTCTAAGTTTTACAACATGCCGGTTTCCTCACGATGTTTTCCTTCACAGTTTCGAGAGTACTGGCATAGTGCACTTATTAGATGCTCCCATTCTACAACAAAAGTTTTGAACGATTTAAGCCCTCACCAACCCAGCACAATAATACACCAATGCTGCTTCACGGCAGAAGTAGGAATCGTGGTAGTATTTCCCCGGACGAGCCACACACAAAGAGCTCTACTACTACTAATAACTTCTTACCTCACAGGAAGAACTAGAAAGAGCCAGGCGTGAACGTGAGACCGAAGTGCTTGAGTATCTGAGACTGCAAGCAGAAACTCCAGTGATAGACAAGAAAGCGAGGGAAAAGAAACCGAAACATCGGAACACTTCTGCAAAGCCCAGGGCAGACTCCAAGTTTGTCTCGGTCAAACAAAAGTAAGTAAATAAATCCTTTAGTAACTCCAGTGAGGGGTTGTGTATCTTTTACACGTGGGTTAAAAGGAGGAGGTTCTCAATTCGGATGTATTTTTTTTATGTTTGTTATCGCATAATTTTTTAATTTATGAGCCGATTTGAAAAAATCTTCGAAAAATTTTCGTAATTTACGAACCAATTTAGTAAATTATTTTTTCTTTTTATCTGAATCTGAATGGTCACATAGAAATTTCATCAAAATCGGTTAAACTGTTTTGTTTGAATTGTTTTTTAATGTTTATTACTGCATACCTCCGTGATTTAAGAACCGATTTAGTATTCTGAACCTAAATGCTGGTCCCGTAGGAATTTCATCGAATTCGGTTTAATAGTTTGGCCATGAAGTTGGCTTTTCAAGTTTTTAAACTTATATTATAATGACACAATCTATTTCTTTTGTTCGCTGCAGTAGCGAAACATAGTGCATAACTAATCGCTTACTCGCCCCAGCGCGAACAAGTTTTTTTTACTTACTTAATAGGTACTTGTTTCAGTAACAGATACGACACTCTCAGTAACCGCTTCGTGAACTGCTGCTACCGACTCTGTTGCCAGTTCTACTGTTACCTGTCCTGTATACTAATCATTGGGCTTGTCTTAGTTTACTTCCTTTGACTATACCGGTATGAAACCTAATTACAATTACTGTGGACGAATAAGTGACGTATTGAATTATTAAAGATTTTTTGTGAAGTAAACTGTTTCAGTCTCCGTTTATTTTTATCATACAAGACAACGCGAATTTAGTTTCTTATTAAATTTCCATTTACACTCCAAAGTAATGATTGTTTAAAAAAAAAAATAGGTAATAATTATGTAAAATATAATACCTACCTATATTGGGCAAAGATAGAAATACCTATATAATATCAATATTGCGGACAATCCACACAACGCTACCCAGCCCCAAACTAAGCAGACCTAGTACGATGGAAACCAGGTACCTGATAAACGTTTTCTGTAAATACATACTTAGAATACAAATAACGCCCAGACAGAGAACAAGCATCTTAACTCACTACAAAAATATTTATTCACGATGGGGATCGAACCCACGCCCTCCAGCGCAGAAGGCAAAGCAACTACCAACTGAGCTGTGAGGGCAATACTTCCAGGGCCCTGTTTAATAAAGCTGACAATTCGACGAGTCCGACATAATTATGTCAAAAAGTGACAATTCGACAATTATTCTGTTTAATAAAACCGACAGGCGACAAAATTTTGATGGTAGTAAATTTACAAATATGTCAGATTGTCACGACAATTCGGCCTTTTTCTGTAAATTTTGTAAAATTGTCGCGAAATATTGACATATTTGTAGAATTGTTTGACGATTCTGACAGGAGCTTTACCCTCTGTCACGAAATCATATTTGAAGGTGTTTGTTTAACTCCGTAAAACAAAATTATGTCAGAAGTCGACAAATTTGTCGCGACAACCCGACAAATGTCAGAAATAATTTGACTGTGGTTTCATGACATAATTGTCGAGTTTTGACAAATATGTCGTAATACCACCTGTTTGTAACATATTTGTCACTTTTATAAAACAGCTTAAGCACGACAATCCCACAATTTTGTCGCTTTTTGACTTAAATGTCGATTTGTCAGTTTTATTAAACAGGGCCCAGATTTATTTTTTTCCTACCCCCAAGCAAACTAGCATCGTTGCTGCCACGGCCACTTTATTCATAAAAAATTTCAAAAATGATAAGGCGTTATTGGTATTGTCATAGTTATTTTAATAAATTATACTTCAGGTATAACTAACATACACATTATATACAAAACATAATGTAAGGTAATTTGGGAATCGTTTATAAACATAACTAACAATTAAGTATAGTAATTAGGCACTTGGTAATCATAAGACTTTCTTATAGTTATACAATAGTCACTACTTCCTGATTCAATATCTAAGACATATGACCATATAACTTTTGAAACATCATGGTTTTGGAACGAAGTTCCCTATCGCGCGTTGTGAAAGGGGGCTAGACGGAAAAAATTCTTACGAAAAGTTGTTACGACACTTTTTGCTATAGTAAGCTTTTGTAAGCTGTGCGGCGTGCGCATGTTTCTCTGTCTGTCTCTCTCTCTCTCTCTCTCTCTTATAGAAAGCAAGCCAGATATTTTCATTTCTATTTCGCGTAGAACAGTGTGGTGTCGCGACGATTATTTTTGTTGAGTGTATACAGGTTTTTTGTAAATAATAATAAAAGAACTTCGTTCCATCCGGGTGTCCCTTGACACCTCTCAAGTTTTTTTAACAATTTTTAATGAAACAACGGGATATTTACCATGATTAAATTTTGCGAATGAAGTACCAAGTAGTAGTAGAGATCGTCCAATCTTAAACTGCACGTCCCACTATTTCAGTCAGTCAAAGTAAATTGTTCTCTAACACCTACATCACAAAGATCATTTTGAAGTACTTAGCTGTGAGACAACTTCAAGAAAACGTGGTGGAGGGGCGTGCATTTTTGGACTGGTTTATCCATACCAAGGTAGTCGAACCAATAGTAGTGTCAAAACCAATAAAAGAGTGCGAAAGAGGGTAGATAGATTAGTCTCCTATAACATTTCTTTTACTATCCATACCAAGGTCGTCGAACTAATAGTAGTGTCGAAACCAATAAAAGTGCGAAAGAGGGTGTCTCCAATAACATTTCTTTTACTCGTGGATTTCAGTTCAACCGTGATCATGGTGCATGCAACTGTGCCGAAATAGCGAGTCAAAACTCACAAAATGTAATCATGGTAAATATCCCGTTATTTCATAAAAATATATGACAATTTTATAACATTAATACAACCAATCGAACTATAAACTAATCTTATTTTAACATTATCAATCAGGAAGTACCTAGCACCTTTTAACAAAAAAAAACAAAAATAACTCACTATAAATCAGTCTCTCGTATCGCGAACTCATTTTCCTTCTCAACCATTATCTTTTTCACATCACTAGTCGCACTTCCCTCGAAGCTAGAGCTGGCGCATCTTTTTCTATGCGAACTATCGATAGTTACCTTATCGATCTTCAATGTATTATCGATAGTTTTCAACGGAGTTCGATCAACAGCTAGATTACTAATCGATAGAGTTAAATCGCTAGGAACGTTACCATCGAGACAGTACATCAGCGAATCGGATAGCTTTTCATCTTCACTCGATTTATTTAGTATCGATAGATCGACTGGCATTGCTGTTAGGACCGATCTGCTTTGTAAGTAGTCTCGAAATGGTTCGGACAGGGATTTCTGAGTGTTTGTGAAATTTGGTGTATCTTCGCAAAGTGTGGTGTTGAGATCTTGGATCAGTGATTGGCTGGTTGCAAATTGTGCGGTTTGTGAACGCAGTGGACTTATCTCACTGATTGAATTGGAACGAGCTTCGAAGGGATTCTTTGGAGGTGAGCTTGATTGGTTTGATCTGAAAAGTAAGCAATAATAATACTGTGCATTCTAGGGGTAGACAAGAACCACTTCCGTTTGCGTTTACGCTAGCGGAAACATAAAATTATAAATGAATAAATAAATACTGCAGACAATGCACACCACTCTTGCCCTAAATTAAGCAGAGCTTGTACTATGGGAACTAGATTGCTGATTTAATTATTTTTTTTTGTAAATACATACTAAGGGTCTTATTAATAATCCTGGCGTAGCGTTGGACAAGTTAATCCGTGTTTTGTCGCTTGCATTGACATGCAATTGTCAACTCGAGCAAATGTGACAAAACACGGATTAACTAGTCCAACGCTACGCCAAGATTATTAATAGCACCCTTAGAGTACAAATTACACCCTTAGAGGACAGAAATCTATGTTCACAACCTATTCCCCCTTTATATACCCCTTCCACCTACGGCGCAGAAGGCATAGCTACTACCAGCTGGGCTGAGACACCAGTAAAAAAAATACATTTTGACAGATGACATTAATCTTAAGTGTTTTTTTACCTCAAAAGATAAGTAATTTCCTAATGCCTAATATTTCCATCATGATCATCATCAGCCTATAGAAGCCCACTGCTGTACATAACCCTTTATCATTTCACTGACTATCCAAGTTCCCACAATTTTCACAATGACATCGGTCCATCGGGTGGAGGTTGTTCACTTACCGTTCGCCAGAAAGCGTAGATCGACTGACATCTTCATCGTCTGAAGACACAAAGTCACTGTCGTTTTTAGGGGAAAGAGAGCGATATACGTCAGATTCGTGCGTCTCGCTCTCTCGCGCGCTCTCATTGGTCGGCGGTAGGCTGTCGCGCTGGTCTGACGTCATTATCAGGGGTTTTCGGGATCGCGGTGTCATAATTGATTCCTGTGTAACGTAAAATGCAAAAATATTTAATTATGTACTAAGAATGTATTGCACACATTTTTTTCTAAATCCTACCTAAGGAGCATATTTACCGAGGACGTGCCCTAATCATTCTGAGATTAAGATATTAAGTCTCATGTACCTTTGTATTGGAAAACAGTAATTCGGTATAAAAATAAACGATGGTAGTACATTATGATACAGCACAAGTTACCTAAAAACAAATAAAAATGACTCTTACTGCAACGACATAAGAGCTAGCAGTGTACAGTCTGATGCGTATCCTTGTGTACCTCCCCAGACGAACTTACACAAATAACCTCAAAAATTAATTTATCGTTGCATTCCACATGTTTTTTTTTGTAAATCTCAAGTTTTTTTTATTGCTGATAGCTAAAGTTTTAGTGGCATCACACCTGTACCCGAAGTCGGATTTTTGCTACCACATTTCGTTACCAAATGTTGTTTCGTTTCGCCTATTTGTCTTTCTCTATTGTATGGAGAAAATATGAGACGGCAAAAATACGTAGTTACGTAGTTAGAGTTGTTGTCTCATCTTTTCTCCATACAATAAACAGACAAATTGGCAAAACGAAAACAACATTTGGTAACGAAATGTTGTAAATTCACTTGGACTTCGGGCGCTGATGGAATATGAAAATGCAGCCTAAGGTGGAGCACGCTTAGCTATAATCCACTTGTTCACTCTTGACTTGAAAATTCCAAGATTGTAATGTTCCAGAAATATTGACGACGGTGACGAGTAATTAAAGAAAGTAAGTAAAGTATAATTGTAGGCAACAAATATTGCATATCGGTTAATTTCGGCTTCATTTTAGCGTAGTGTGCGTCAGAAAGAGATGCAATATTTATTGACTACAACTACAAGTGTTTTTTTATCTTCTATCTATTTTATCTAAGTACTTAAATAATATTTTAAAAATAAAATGATATTAAAAAGTGAAACACAAAATGCAACATTGACGGAAAAGAAACAGGTTAAAACAAGCGTCATGCAACAAACCTGCATAGCCTTTGATAACTTCTGCGTAGACTTAGTTATAGGCGACATTGACGCTCTTCTGAAATTAACCGTATACGGCGTTGTACATTCCTCATCGAAGACCATTGCTTCTGTGACACCAGGCGTGCTCGTCAGATAATGAAGCTTAACATCTTCGTTTTTAGGTTCATATTTCATTGGTGTATCCGCGATTTCATCATCATTTTGTGAAGCATCCGAGTTGTCATCATCAAAGCAAGATACGCAAGTAGGCGTTCCTCGAATAGAGCCGTGTCTCTTCCTGTATTTGTTATTCAGACTAGTTGCTGATAGCACTTTGGATCGGAACAGTCTTGAGTTCGCTTTCTTTGTGTTCTTTGGTGTTTCCTCATTGTCTAATACACTTAAGTTAGGCTCTGAGACGAATTTAGGGCTACGTTTCCGCGATCTATTCAACGCACTGTCAGAGAGAGTGCTTTCATTGCTCACGTCTGATTCATAATCATCATCCAAAGACTCTGAACTCGCTATTTTGTTCGCCAAGTTTTTTAGCACAATATTCTTGTGTGAAACGTCGACTTTATCGTCTTTGAAACGAAGTTTTCCTTTGGTTTTCTGCAAAACATGACATGCGTTGGAAGAATGTTAGGATAGAGAGAGACAGACACACGTATTATTTGATGGTAGAGTAGCACACAAGATTATGAGTAGACATTTCGCGAAGGAGAAATGTTTGTGTACAGTTTCCGATTCTTACAATGGCACAATATAAAGAGCGGGTTTGGTTAAATTTGGTTATTCACATAGATTTATCGTTTATTGTGGGTGAGACCTGCATTAAAACCAATATTTTATTTTATTTTTATTTTTCTTGGAAAACAAACAGCTTAATTAGCTAGAAACATAATGGTAGTATAAAACAATTAAAGCCTAACAGTTTTCGCTAATAGATCTATTCATGAAATCGTAGATATAATTGGTGCCATTGCAACAGCCGGGAACTGTAAATGAGGCACAATGGTAGCATGATGTTAGACATACACATAACATGCTTGAAAATTAGACATCACAATAGCTAAAGCACAAGGAAAGATTATTACTAAAAATACGAAAAATAATTATATCAGCCTAAAGTGATTTCCGGGGGAAAAAATGGCAACGAAATGACGAGACTAAATCGATTAAATAGAAAACACGGGTATTTATCGCGATTACCTTTATTATTTCTGAGAGACAGTCTGCCCGCGACCACGGCTGTTGCAACACGGTCGAAACGTCGGGAAATAATAAATGTAATCGCGATAAATACCCGTGTTTTCCATATAATTAAGCATAACGATCGCTTAAATTTAAAAAAGCAGCCAAGTGCGAGTCGGACTCGCCCATGAAGGGTTCCGTAGCACGACGAACTACAAGAACCTTTATATATGTTACTTGATGTAACATAATAAGGTTCCTGTAGTTCGTTGAAAGGTAAATTGCGGTTTACGGTTTATGACGTATAAAAAAAAACTACTGACTAGATTTCGTTCAAACCAAATATCGTTGGAAGTTTGCATAGTAATGTACAACATATATTTTTTTTTAGTTTTATCATTCTCTTACTTTAGAAGTTAGAGGGGGGGGGGACCAACTTTTTTCCACTTTGGAAGTGTCTCTCGCGCAAACTATTCAGTTTAGAAAAAAACTATATTAGAAACCTCATCATCATTTTTGAAGACCTATTCATAGATACCCCACACGTATGGGTTCGATGAAAAAAAATTAAGTTCGCCTATGTATAGTGCATTTTTTTATCTATCTATTAAAATAAATAATTATCTATCTATTAACAAGATTGTCAATAAAAACCATGTAAAAACGGAAAAGAATCACTAGTTATAAATAATAATCGATTTGCAGCCCTGCTTAGTCTCGTATAACTGTAAGTTTATTCAAAGTGATTCTTGTGATTATAATAATCGATTTGCAGTTCTTCTTAGTCTCGTGGAACTGTAAGTTGATTCAAAGTGATTCTTGTGATTCTAATAATCGATTTGCAGTTCTACTTAGTCTCGTGGAACTGTAAGTTGATTCAAAGTGATTCTTGTGATTCTAATAATCGATTTGCAGTTCTACTTAGTCTCGTGGAACTGTAAGTTGATTCAAAGTGATTCTTGTGATTCAAGTGAATGATTGTTGACTTCGACTTACCTCGTCTATAACATTAATGTTGGAACCCGATTCTTTCTTGGGCGTTTTGTTGAGCAGTCCCTTGTTGAAAATGTGACGCTTGATGGAATCGCCGAAGCTTCTAGAACCGGCCACTTTACCTGTCCTCTGTATTTGTATTGGTGTGCCTGGAAACGTAATAAGTATTAATAAGTAAATAGGTTTTTGTATATGACTAGTAATAAAATAGCTATCTGTCCCGAAGTCGGAGTTTTGTTACCACATTTCGCCTACCAAATGTTGTTTTCGTGTGAGCACGTGTCTCTCTCTTTTGTATGGAAAATTGATGAGACAACAACTCGTTTCGATCGTTTCTACGTAACGTATTTTTGCTGTCTCATCTTATCTCCATACAATAGAGAGAGACAAAGAGGCGAAATTAAAACAACATTTCGTAGACGTCTACGAAATGTTGTAAATAAAGTGGGACTTGCCCTTCTGGTTCCCATAGTACAAGCTCTGCTTAGTTTAGGGCTAGATAGTGTTGTATGGATTGTATTTGTATTTAATTTACTTTTCCATACCATATCCATTCTGTCGATTAAAGTGCTTGATGAGGCGTCGTTTCTGCTGTGAGTCCGGCAGCGCCTGTATATGTGCGTAAAGCTGCGCCAGCGCCGTGTCAGTCGGGTTAGACTCGTTCTCAGCCTTCGTACGCGGCCGATCTACGAAAGCGTACACTGTGTTTGCTGCCGTTCTGAAATAAAACAAACAAACGTATAGTAAACAGATGTATATCTATTTTAATAAAAAAGGTCTCAATTCCGTTGTATTTTTTTTTATGTTTGTTATCGCATAACTTCGTCATTTATGAACCGATTTCAATTTTTTTTTATCTAAGGGTGTGTACTTCCAGATTGGTCCCATAGAAATTATATCAAAAATGGTTCAGCTGAATTCGGTTTCTCAATTTTTTCAAACTTTACTTGTTGATGACATAATACAAAAGTAATACATACATAGGTATATCTATTATCGACGATCTTCCTACACAGAGTCAATAGCAAATTTTCTTTCAAGCCCCTACAACTGGATAAGTGTATACGTATGGTACATAACTTTAACAGAATTATGTAGTAGGATTCCTCAGCACTAATCTCTTCAGCTTATAATGCTCGTATTGCTCGGATATGAGACAGAATATCTATTTTACTTCTTAGTGACTCTACAATCTTCAGTGAGTTACTACATATATCCCTCTGACCCAAATCATTCTAACATAGCTATCTGATTCCCATAGTACAAGCTCTGCTTAGATTGGGACTAGATAGTGTTGTTGTGTGAGTGTTGTCTATAATATTTATTTATTTATTCCTCAATGACCCACTACATTCAGTGACCCACTAATATCCTATAAAATCCTCAATGATATAGAGGTACAGTCCACTCACTTGTCCGTAATGCTCTCATTAAGGTCTCCAGTTGGCGATAGCACCCTACGCCTTTCCCGCGCCAGTAAATAGGCCGAGGCGTCGGTGATGAGCTGAGCGGGCGCTGAGAACACCCGCCCCGACTGACGGATCATGAAGCTGATGACGGGAGACAGGGCTATGGCGTCCGCGTGGAATGTTTCTGGTGATAACTGGAACATGAGGATTGGAGAATGAGTGTACTAACACAGGAAATAGTTACCTAAAATCCTTTCACCACATCATTTAAGAACCATAATGACTATCTCTAACTGAAAACCAGTACCTAATCTCCTCATTTAGCCAAATATCTGCTGCCCTATTTAAAGCAATATTAGCAAATTACTCATAGTCGGGCAACCATAATGACGCAAGAAGTATGACACTTCTGTGATTTAGAGATAACTTTACTGTACTTTTCTTTGTAATGTTCACATCACTGGTGTTTTTTATTGAGTATTTTTTTACCCATTAAGCCACAAACTATAGAACGCTCAGATCCCCTGACTGAGTACTTATCAAGCCGCGCGAAAACAAACTATAATCATAATCATTTATTCGCAGGAATGTATGTACAGTCGCGGTATGAAAATGATTGTCACCTTAGAGTCGGTTTTCGCTTGCACCAGTGCCTTGATCATGAACACATTTTGACATAATTTGTGAAAATTGACGAACATTTTCATTCCGCCACTATACAAACTTACTACATAAATTGCAAGTAACCTGGAATTTGGCCGATTAGACCTGTTCCGTGTACCAATGAGTTTTTCTGTCTAAAAATTTATGTGCACTATACCAATAGTCTCAAACGGTGAAGGAAAACATCGTGAGGAAACCGGCGTTCGTTCAGATACCGGTTCAGGCGAAAGTTCGAACGACACGTGTCAAGCGTCCCGCAAAAAGGGTCCGCCCCAGCGGCCTTATTGCGGGAACCAGTGATGAATTTGCCATTTGCCATTTTAGACTTCACAGGGTTAAGACAGACTCATGTTGTCAAAACAAAATTAGCTCTAGTACTTTTTAAACTTTCGCGATCATAAGACATATTTATACTTTACACGGGTATTTATCGCGTATTACCTTATTACCTTATTTTATTTATTTTCCCGACGTTTCGGCTATGTTGCAATAACCGTGGTCGCGGGCTGACTGGAGCATTGACATGAGTGCTAAATAAAATAAGGTAATATACGCGATAAATACCCGTGTAAAGTATAAAAAAAATTAGCTCTCTTACCTTTCTAGGGCATAACAAGTGTGGGGTAAACATAGTAGCAAGAGTATCAGGTGACATCCTATTGGACGCCTCATTGTCAGCAACCAATCGAAGCAGACACAGCAGTCTTTGCAGGAAACTCCTGTGAGATGGAGTCAGGAGTAGCAGCAATAGTTGTAATGCTGTGAGGAGTTTGGTCTCTGATGACTCTGCATTTGGTGGGTATTGATCTGGAAATATTGTAAATAAATTTAAATAATAAAATTAAAACCATCTGCTAGGCACTCTTTGCTTCAAAACTTATTTTATTAAAAATAAATAAAAATATTTTTAAGATTTTATTTCTGTGTGCTACTAACAAATTGGATCTTTTCTGAAAATCCAAAATATTAAAATGAATTAACTCATTATTATCATCCTGAAAACACCACTGCTGGTCACCCCTACACATTTTCAAAAAGAATGGTTCAGACCTCCCCTCCTCTTTCACCGACTTTGCACAATATGAACAATGTCATCAGTCCATCGGTTGGGTGGGTGTCTTACATTTTGTGTCAGTTTGTGGTCACCATTGAAGAACCTTTAATTGCATCTACAGTCAGTTTTTCAAGAGCTTAACTATCATGCAGCTTATTATGCAATTTATCTGAAGAGTTTATTCGCTTTTTAAGCTTAAAACTAATGCCAATTTTAATGTAATTGTTAGTTTTTATTGTTAACACTTTTTATACTATTGCTAGGTGACATTAAATACATAACTTTTGGTTTTAATTTTTTATTTAGATAAAAGTGCTACTTACTAGCCAGAGTATAATAAGTTTGATAATACTGATCCATCAGTAAAGGCTGGGGTAATTCTGCTAGAAACCCTTTCAGAACAGATGCACAGTCATGCACCGAGAATCTACTCTCTTCAAGTCCTAAACTGGAGCCCGAGAGGAGTAGCTGGCGTAGTTCCTGTTGTCGACTGAGAGAGCCTGTTCTACGGAATATACCTTCTTGAGTTATGTCTGAAAATTTAATACAGTTAAATAAGTACGAAGAATGTTATGAGAGTGAATGAAGCGAAATAGGTGTGTCAGGATCGTAGCAAGTGGAAATCCGTGATCTCTGCTTACCCCCATGGGAATAAGGCATGATTTTATGTATGTATGTATGTTTATAAGTATTTTAATGTATGTATGTATGTAAATAAGTGAATACACTATAGACTAAACAGAGCTTGTACTGTGGGAAATTGGAATCATAAAGCTGATAAAATACTTGCCCTTTTTTTGTAAATATTAACCATACAACTTAATACCCAGACAGAGAAACAGCATCTGGGTTCGCTACACAAATATTTGTGTATAAATATGTCTTTAGATATCTGTGTAATAGTTAGTTAGAATGTAGCTTTTGTTGGATTTGGTTGAGTGTCCGGAGCATGGTTTTAGGACAGTCCTTAGCAGTTTATAAGCTCTATTGTCATGACTTACAGAGTTATAACATAATTGTAGAGTAATACTTACTATCAGGTTTAGATAAGAAGTCTATCAGTTCATTTAGCCTCAATATTCCTTCTGTTATGGAGTTCACTTCTGTACTGATCTTAGCATTGTTACCATTGTTTTGACTAGAATTCGATGCAGAACTTTTAGTTTTTTTATGGAAATTCCATCGAAATTGCTTTGGTTTGTCTGTTGAGCTATCAACACTAAAAAAAGAAATACATTACAGACCCGTCGGAAACAGTTGTATACTTCGAAAATACATTGATGTAGCGTTCGTACTTACTCGTCAGTATTTATATCCACAACAAAGGATAAATGCATACGCACTAATGTGAAAAACTGATCGATATTCTCCTTTCTGAGCTTTTCTATCAAGGAAACATCTGGTGAGGACATGGCTACAAAATATTCGTGAGAACTATACCATGCAATACGCTATGTACATCGAACGAAGCACATATTTTACCAGTAATTGGTTTTGGAGACTTTTTCTAGTTGCTTCTTTTCTTGGACATTTTCATTTATTTTCAACAAAACCCTCTGAATAAACCCATTGTTTTCAAAAACACATCCAAACGGCCAAACGGTTTTCAAACTTTTTTTTTTCATCATTAAGTGCTGGGCTATTGTCACCACAGAACACATATACTCAAGAGATTGTCACTGTCAAATTATGGCACAGATTCTAACTATCTAACACATGGACCAAGGAAATCTATCAACTATCTTGGACGAAGTAAAAAAATCAAGGGTGGGAAACGAGAGGGCAGGAATGATTCTGAATTTTCAATTACAATTTACATCCACAACCACATCGGGTATTTTAATTTTTGGGCAGTTTGTCCGGTAAGCACAATGACTTTGTAGCCTCTGAGAATAGTCAATTAACTATTATTAGAATGGCTGAGTCTATTAATACAGGTACTGTACGAACAATTTATAATTATTAATACGGTTACCGTACGAACAATTTATAATTATTAATACGGGTACTGCGGGGGGAGGGGGGGCACCATTCTTGAAATGAAGTAGGTATAAAAAAAAAAAATACGGGTTGCACTCCGGGAGTGCCGGCAGAAGTGAAAACTTGATTATTAACGTAGGAACCCTAAAAGTTGTTTATTTTATCAAGTTCCTCAATGTAGTAAAACCCCAATCAAAGTCATAGGGAACCCTAAAAATTTTAGCATTATCAAGCTCCTAAGTGTAGTTGAAATTCCAATCAAAGTGCTAAGGAACCCTAAAATTGTTTACATAATCAAGGTCCTAAGTGTAGTTGAAAGTCCAATTAAAGGCCTAAGGAACCCTAAAAGTTGTTTATTTTATCAAGTTCCTCAATGTAGTAAAACCCCAATCAAAGTCCTAAGGAACCCTAAAAATTTTAGCATTATCAAGCTCCTAAGTGTAGTTGAAATTCCAATCAAAGTCCTAAGGAACCCTAAAAATGTTAACATTATCAAGCTCCTAAGTGTAGTTGAAACTCCAATCAAAGTCCTAAGGAACCCTAAAAGTTGACCACTTAATCAAATTCCTCAATGTAGTAAAACCCCAATCAAAGTCCTAAGGAACCCTAAAAATTTTAACATTATCAAGCTTCTAAGTGTAGTTGAAACTCCAATCAAAGTCCTAAGGAACCCTAAAAGTCGACCATTTAATCAAATTCCTCAATATAGTATAACCCCAATCAAAACCCTATACGGAACCCTAAATTTTACGTAAGGCCAAATCTTCAACGGGTCGGAACCGCTAGAAGGGACCTTGTCGCGCGACCTACAAGTAGGTCCTAAATGAAGTAAAACGGCAGACATAGGAGGAGGGGGTTCTGGGGGGCTAAGGGGGGTCACAGAAAGGCTCGCTTCGCTCGCCGCGCTGTTCCCCGTGGTCGCGTGGCGGCTCGCTTCGCTCGCCGCGACGCTCCCCCCGGGTTCAGGAAGAGGGGGTTCTGGGGGGCTTAGGGGGGTAACAGCACGGCTCGCTTCACTCGCCACGCTGTTCCCCGTGATCGCGTGGCGGCTCGCTTCGCTCGCCGCGACGCTCCCCCCGGGTTTCGGAGGAGGGGGTTCTGGGGGGCTTAGGGGGGGTCACAGCACGGCTCGCTTCGCTCGCCGCGCTGTTCCCCGTGGTCACGTGGCGGCTCGCTTCGCTCGCCGCGACGCTCCCCCCGGGTTCAGGAGGAGGGGGTTCTGGGGGGCTTGGGGGGAGTCACAGCACGGCTCGCTTCGCTCGCCGCGCTGTTCCCATGGTCGCATGGCGGCTCGCTTCGCTCGCCGCAATGCTCCACTCGAAAAATAAATACAGTAGATCTATAAAATCATGTACCAATGACCACTACTACCTGCCGCGGGCGGCCGCTAGTTCATAAAATCTATAATAGGTATGTACCTATACCTACTACAGTCACGAAAAACGCCTTGGTATGCTTGCTACTAACTATTATCTATTCTGTGACGTTACCGTGTCATAGTAACTACTAGCGTATCTGTAGCGTCTTACGCTTTTTTTCGATTTTTATTATGAACTTTAAGTTGTAGTCTTAGGGTACATTTCTGCAAAAAATCCGTCCTACGCTTTTTCGATCAGGGTCACGTGATCCTGACGCGAGTTTAAGATTTTATCCCCATTCAGAAAGTGCTCAACGCCGCTAAAGAAGTTTTCACTTCAAAAAAACCCAACAACCTACTGTTACTTTAGTGACTTCTAACGGAGTGCCCCGAGTTTGAATCTGGATTTTTAAAAAGTCAAAGTCAAAGTCAAAGTCAATAATTTTTTATTCATTACGATGCAAGAATCACTTTGAAACGTCTTAAAGCTAGGTGAGTCTAGGTGCAAAACACTTTACAGTCGCTTAAAAGCTAAAAGGCGTAGTAAAGTTAAAATTTGGGTTGCCTTTAGTATTGTTAGGGAGGAGGAGGGACGGGGGAAGGGTCCTCTCTGCACTGACATGCACCATTCTTGAAATTAAGTAGGTATAAAAAAAAAAAACCTAACAACCTACTGTTACTTTTGTGACTTAAGTCGGGGTGCCCTGAGTTTGAATAATATCCGTACGAATAAATATAATTTATTCATCCAGCACCCGTACAAATAGTCACTTCCTATTAGAATGAGTTTGAAAGGGATCTCGTAGTTTTACAAGAAACAATAGTTTTACTCGAGTATTAAAGCTGTATTCTTTATTCTGAGGTTAGGTACCTCTTCTAACACAGTTATTCCAATTATAATCTGCCACACAGCAGGTACAGTAGGATACAGCTTACTTACTTGGTACTTACTTTTACTAGGATACAGCTCAAGCTACCTAACAACAAAGAAAAATGACGCTTACCGTAAGGACATAAGAGCTAGCAGTGTATAGTCTGATGCGTAGCCTTGTGTACGAAGACCAAGACTACCTCTGCATATAGAAGGCAAGATAAATATGTGTGTAGAGATAAAGGTTTTTTATTAATTTATTTTACATAACAGTCTTAGCAATAGTTGATACAGGGAACATTTAAAACATATCATCATGTCCCATTTCTGCCAGCATATTCAATCCTCTGTCCTTCAGCGCTTTGGACAACAGTTTCTGCTGTTCAATCTTGGCATCCTGCTCTCTACGTTGGGCATCAAGTATATCATCCACAGACACTTCTGTTAGGGGAAGGCTTTCTTCTTTATCTTTGTCCTGCAAATAGTTTATGAAGAAAATGTAAGTGGTAAAATTATGAAACCTATGGTTTGAAAATGTTATCGAGTTTAACAACTACCTACTACTTTCATAGGGGTTTTTTAAGTCCTGTACTTATTTATGAATGGAGCTCAGGCTCAGATGGTGTAATGCTGTGGTCGACGGTGTCCTCGGTTATTCGTAATGACTTCAACTTACGATTTCTCCTAGAAGCACAACATTCTCTCCTCTAACAATGAATATGCCCCGCGGTATATCCCCATATTCCTTGCCAACGTGAATCCTTTCAATCGTCTTATGAAGCACCAGATTCGCAAATTGGTCAACGCAGCGAAGGTATCCGATCAGCGTCCTCCCATCTCGAAGCAGCACCATAAGTTTTTCTTCATGGAAAAAGAACCACTTGATAAAACATGAAAATGTATTTTAGTTCAAATTGAAAAGCCAAGTCACGTACTGTCTAACTCGTCTAGCAAGTGTGCGGTTCCTTCAAGAGGATTTACAGCGCTCGACATGTTCATCTCAAGTTTATTTATTGAAAAATTAAACCTAATTAAAGTGTCGCTAAAATTTTATTTTCTCTTTTTGTTTACAATGTATTGTTTTTTTTAATTGTGTTGTGCTGGCTAGCTGTGCATAGATTAAAAAAGGGTGGGACTATCAACGGGTAGGCTAGAGTTCTGAAAACATACCATCTCGTCTTTGGTTAAACGTTCCATGCTTTCCAATTTCAGGAATGATTGAAATAATTATACTTATTTCAATGTCATTGTCAATTCCATCAATCTGTCATATCAGAAATATGACAAAACCAAATTGATCGTCAAACAAAATTCCATTCTTTTTCTTTTCTTTGCCAGAGCCACTTATATTTTTAGAATTTAGCCGCTGATTCTGCCTAAACAAAATACTTTTCAAAACAAGAAAGCAAAGTCTAATCTTTGTCCGTGATATGGTTATCGTTACAAGTTCCTTTGAAGGAAAGTTCAACAGTTCCGAGATATTTACAATACAACATCATGGAACAAGACGATGAAATTAAGTCCGGCTGTTTGTTGTTCCCGCCAGCCGGAGGAAACGTTTTCAATAAATTTCCCAAAAAGGTAGGTCAAATACAAAACGATAAACCATAAATAACATGAAGTTTGTAAGTAGGCAACTTATTTATCGCTATTCACGCGTTTTATTACACGAGGGCATGCTTGACATGAATGCAATAATACGTACGTATGACTCACAGGTAAAAGCAGGTCCAAGCCTAGTTAGTTGTTTGTTGCAGTGTTACCTAACCTGTTTTGCCTCATTAAATCATGAAATAATCGTAAGTTCTAAAATTGCCATTCATGGAATAATGTCTACATAAATTAAACTTTTATTTTCCAGAAAAACTGGCAGCAAAAATATTGCATTCTCTTCAATGCAAGCAAACAAGGCATAGAACGGCTCGAGATATACGACAACAAAGATGATGTTACAACTGGTGCTATACCCAAAATAATAACTCTTGAGAATTGTATAAAAATAACTCATTCTAGTCCAACTATAACTATACTTACTAAGACTAACACCCAGCAGCTAAGTGCCTCATCCGAGCCAGAGACGCTGGAGTGGGTGAAAGCTCTGCAATCTGTAGCTTTTAGAGGGAGAGACTCGAACCCTATCAGCTGTGATGAGGACAATGACCTTTACTGCTCATCTGGTGAAGGTGTCTTCTCAGTGAAAATGTGTACATCAGAGGCATCCACAAGGTGTGGCTTTGAATCTACCAGATACCTTCTTTTGCTCACAACTACTGCCATAGAGTTAAGAGATTTGAACGACAACAAGCTGTATGCTACTTGGCCATACAGATACATTAGACGATATGGATACAGGCAGGGTAAATTCACATTTGAAGCTGGCAGGAAATGTGACACAGGTGAAGGCATCTTCCACTTGGAGCATCCAAACCAGTCTGAGATATTCAAGTGCCTTTCTCTCAAGATGAAGACAATGAAACAAATGATTGGCAATGATAACCTCCATAGTCCTGAACACTCAGAGTTCAACATCCAGTCCAGTGCTAATCTATTCCCTGGATCCAGGAGCCCTTTAGTGGCAGCTAGACCTGATGACTTGAGCTTGACCCCTCTCTCATTCAAAACCCCATCAGTGACAAGCCAGCAGAGTACAAGCTCAGAGAGAGATACAGCACCATTACTCATGCCGAAACCTGCGCTGAAACCTAAACCACAGAAACCACCACGTAAAATTATTAACCTTCCGAAAAGTATTACAAAAGATTTATCAATAATGAACAAGGATATTTCGAGTTCTACTGATGAAAGCATAGATTTCAGTAGATTCATGAAACTTGATAACTATGAACCCATTGAACAAGTGAAGAGAGAACCCAGTCCCTCAATTGTGCCATATGACAAAGTAGAAGTCCGTAACGAAGCCTGGAAAACTTTAGGGATTGATAATCCTGACCACACTGAATACATTCCAAACTTGAGTGATAACCCAAACTGCATGAAACTGATATCCAGATCTCAAGACAACCTGAACTTGTCTGGGCCTGAATCTTCTAGAATCATTCTTCTCCCCAGCTCAGTTGTCGATCCAGAAGATGAGAACTATGACCGTCTGCAGTATTTTGGATCAACTAGCAAGCTGAACAAATCATCACGTTATAAGAAGATTGAAGCGCGCCCTACAACTTTGGCTTTGGGAGAGCCAAAATCAAAAGACACTTGGAATGATTATGACGAAGTAGAAAATGTGATGCAACCGGCTAGGTTGGCAGACGATTCTCACCTGGGTTACGGCATGATAAGGAAGCCCAACACACCAGGGCCTCAAGTACCCACTGCAGCTCAAGTCCAAATATTGCAGAACCAAGTGGGCTTAGAAGAAATCAACCATAATAGCTGTAATGGCACAGACTACGCTATTGTAAGCCGTGCAAAAAGAGTATAGTGTATTTTGATTTTATTTTAAAGACTGACTGTGAAGTGTATGTTCACATTTACCATTTTATACATTTTAGGATAGATAATAATCAAGCTATATTTTAAGAAAACTTATTCCAAAATGAGACTGTCATATACAGCATTCCTATTTAAATTCCTTGTAAGAATGGACCAACGCACAAATTATAAATTATTTAGGAATGTTAGAAATGTGATTATTAGTATAAAATAATGTGTTATGTACCTATGCCTTATTTTGGATATTACCAGTTAGTGCCAATTTTATGAATAGTAGCACAAGATATTGTACTAAGTATTAGTTAGGTTATATGATTTTTATTCTGTATGTACCTATCTTATTTTTAAAAGCTATAGATTTTGATACTATTTTTACAATGGTTACTTATAGGTATTAAAAAGTCAATGTCGCTTTATTGTAATTATTGAAATATTTGGCCATACATTGTGATTTGTAATCTCTGTATAATTTTTAGAAATAAAATAAATCATGTAATCTCATACAGTTTTTTATTGGTACTACTACTATATTTGTAGACAAAGAACAATACAAGGAATGGTTTTTTATCAATGTTACAAAAATTGCACTCACATTGTGTACAAATTATTAAGTAAATCACAGAATAAATAAACATGCATACAAATAAATTTCTTATTCTATATAAAATAACATCACTTAAAAATTGGAGTCATTGCATAAATTGGCACTTCTCGTCTGCATTCCTGAAATGCCCCTTTTATGTATTTAATAATATCGAAAAAACAATATAATACAAACTCTACTGATAGGTACCTAGTTTTGGTAATTTTTTTTTTTTTTTTTTTTTTTTCGGTTTCATCTGCGATCGGCTTCTTAGCCATAATCAGATTTGTTCTGGATTGATGCGGTGGGGGTGTGTTTCCAGCGAGACAACACCGTATGAGTAGAAGAATGTTTAGGTTCTCTGGTCCAGGTTAAGTATTTGCCATCTCTTTAGGCGGTAAGTTTTGGTAAAATGGGGAAGACAAAGGAAGTTATTTATTAAGGATATTTTATTATCAAGTCACGTGTGTTTGATTTATTCAGGGTCTAATACCCAGTTATATTCCCTGTTACTGCTGGGACCCTTCATAATATGTGAATCTAATACACACAAGGTTGCTAACCAAACATTACTAAGAACCTATGGATTGAGACAACACACTTCCAAACTTCAGCCTTATTCTAAAAGAGCACAAGCTTCAGACTTCTCTTCTTTCTTGGCCAGTTCCTTGGCAATAAACTGAAGATCTTCAGACATTATTATCTGAACCGTTTCTCCATTTTCCGCCATTATATCCTCAATATTCTTTTTATCATTCGAGAACCAGTTTAGATTGTCTGCAATCAGGTGTTTGGTTTCACATCCATCACAGTTTACAATAACCACACCTTTGTAGTAGGCTTGCTTTGAAATCAATTTTGAGCTTCTCGTGTCACATGTTTTGCAAGTATACATGAGCTGGAATTTTCCATCAGTCATCTTCGGCGAGTTAATTGTACCCAGTTCATTATAATTCTTCATGGTTGTGCTAAAGTTCCTAGGAGACTGGATCTTTGGGGTGGATGTAGACAGGGGTGCGCCGGAGAAAACCACCCGTCTACCAAAATATGAATTTCCATTGCTTGGAAAGAAAACGAGACTATTCAGCAATCGAGGTGAATGATATTTCACTATAAAGTCAATTAGGTTCTTGTGCGACATTTTAATTCTTGTAATATGTGGATAATCGGCAATGTGAAGCGAAATTTATATCGTTTTACTCTGTCTAGAATTGGTAAATGTTATATGAAAATTGCGCCACCTTTTCGTCAACCACAAAAACTAGGTACAGACAGATAGGGCAAAACTGAGTTGGTTGAACGAAATAGTAAGCGGTATGTCAAGGTTTTATGTTTTCCTTTGGCAAAGAGGCCGAGACCATTCTAGGATCACTAGTGTCTATTGTGAATCTATAATAATATTGTCGTTGGTAATACGATGGCAGTTGTCTTGCGAGTTCTTGTAATGGCGGATAGGCCTTTAATAATAAAATGTGTGTGATATAAAAACTACACTGCGTTTGCTATCTAGAAAATCTCAATAGGTTATGGGCCAAGTGAGCTAGAGCGCAAATGCAATTAAAAACATTAAAATAAGAATTGAAAACAGTAAAAAAAAACAGGAAAAATGTCCGGTAAAACAGATGAAGATACGGTAGAAAAGTTGACGTCGTCAAAGAATTTTCACCTATGGAAATTCGAACTAAATGTGCATTTTCGAGCAAGCCAGCTGGAAGGTACTGTAAAAACATCAGAAGATAAAATTGATGATCTAAAAGATGCCAAAGCACAGAAATTAATACTATGCTCGATCGATAGAAAACTAAAGGCGCATATACTTGGGTGTAAAACGGCTGCAGAAATGTATACAAAGTTGTGTAGCATTTTTGAGGGAAATGAAGAACGAAACAAATGTTCGCTACTTCAAGAATTCTTCAATTTCCAGTACAAAGATCAGACAATGACGCAACTAATAACAGAAGTCGATAATTTGGCAATGAGACTGAATAGCTTGGGTCAAAAAATCGATGATGACTTGGTGATGTCGAAATTGCTGACATGCTTGCCAACCTCATACAAGTTCTTCGTAACGGCTTGGGAAGCTACATCAAAAGAAAATAAAACACTAATAAATCTAACAAACAGGCTGCTCATGGAAGAGTCTAGAAATGAAACAAAAGAAGAACCAATGGCCTATAAAGCTTCAACACACAGGATGAAATGTTTTAAGTGTGGAAAGTTGGGGCATATTAAAATAAATTGCAAAACGCAAAATGAGAACTGTAAAATAAAAAATAATACAACCCAATGTACCATTTGTAAGAAAACAAATCATGCGGAAGAAAATTGTTTTTTCAGGAAAAACAAAGGAAAGGCTGAAACATCATTTTTGACAAGCGGTGATAAAAAGACAGAATCGAAATTTGTGGTTGATTCTGGAAGCACAGTTCATATGACAAACAATCTAAATCTTATGTCAGGGTATCAAGAAAATAAAACAGAAGTTGCAGTTGCTGATAACAACACCATGATCTCGGAGGGTGTTGGAGCTGTGAAAGGTACCAGTTGCAATTTAGAAAAGACATTGTTTGTTCCTGAACTGGCACAAAACTTGATGTCGGTGAGTGCAATAACTAATAACCAGGGTTCAGTATTATTTACTGGTAATAAAGTAGAAATATATAAAAATAAAGAGCTCGTTTTAAAAGGAGTGAAAGAAAATGGATTATATTATGTCGATATAAATAAAAATAATAATGATGAAGTTTCTTTGCTTATGCAAGAAAAAGGGACTGCCCTTGAGTGGCATAGAAGACTGGGACATCCAGGTAAAGGAATATTACAGACATTAACAAAGGTGGCAGATGGAATAAAAATAGATGGAATTGATAAAATTGAAGAGAACTGTGAGGTATGTATAAAAGCAAAGCAAACAAAGCTACCACATAATACAATAAGAAAAAGAGGAGAAAGAAATCTGGAAATAATAAACACAGACGTATGTGGACCTTTTGAAACTGAAACGCATGACGGAAAACGGTATTTTGTCACGATGATTGATGACTACAGTCACTTTACAAAAGTATACGTCATAAAGCAAAAAAGTCAAGTTCCAGATATAATTAAAAATTATGTTGAAGAAACAGAACGAGAAAAAAATGAGAAAGTTTCTTGTATTCGGTGTGATAACGGAGGAGAGTACACAAACAATTATTTGAAGAATTGGTGTCTAAATAAAGGTATAAAAATGGATTTTACAGTTCCATACACACCAGAATTAAATGGCAGATCAGAGAGATTTAATAGAACTATTCTAGAGAAAACTAGAGCAATGTTGTTCAACAAAAACATTGAAAATGAGATGTGGGGTGAGGCTGTACTGAGTGCAGTTTATTTAATAAACAGACTACCCAGTGATGCTCTACAGAAAAGAACACCATATGAAGTATGGAATAGAAGACGTCCTGACATATCAAATATACAAGAATTTGGAACAATTATGTATTTAAAACATCAAGGACATATAAAAAAGTTACAACCGAGAAGTAAAAAACTAATGATGGTGGGATACACTAATAACGGCTACAGGCTGTGGAACCCTGAACAACGTAAAATTGAAATAGGAAGAGATGTTGTTATTGTTAAAAATGTTGATAAAAAAATGGAAAATGACGAAGAAAGAGTAAGAGTTACTACAGATGAGACAGTAATAAATGACACAGAAGAAAATGTAACAATATCAGATGTTAGTGAAGAAGACGAGATTTACTACAGTGAAGAAGAACAGGAAAATACTGAAACTGGTCGAGATGAACTAATAGAAAGACCTGATGATGATTCACTGATACAACAAGAAGTTGAGGAACAAAGAACATCAAAGAGAATCAGAAAACTCCCTGCTAAGTTTAGTGATTATGCGTTGAAAACCTATAATGATGCTATTTCAGGTACAGAAAGAGACAGTTGGAAGAAGGCAATCGATTCGGAGAAGGAGTCTTTTCTAGCTAATAAAACGTGGGAAATAGCTGATGATAGCAAGAAGAATAGGGTAAGGAAAAAAAAGGGAAAAAAAAAAGCAGTAGTTAGAGGTTATGAGCAATAATGGTTTAGAGTATTAAACTTTAAAGTCTCTGTTCGCTATAGCTGCATATAATGATTCTGAAATAATGAGTTTCGATGTAAAAACAGCATTTTGTATGGGGAACTGTCTGATAAAAATATGTAAAGAAAATATTAAGATATTTAGCTGGCACAAAAGATAAAAATATTTATTTGAGAATACCAGAAGGTTACGAAAAAGAATCTTACAAGGTTATAAGATTAAATAAAGCTTTGTATGGACTTAAGCAAGCTACTATTACATAAAACAAAACTGTAATCATTGCGATTTATGTAGATGATGATTTAGCTATTGCTAAAGACAAGCAAATACTGATAAATATTTTAAATTGTATAAAAGAACATTTCGAAATTAAAATATATGAGGATCCTAAGAATTATATTGGATTAGAAATAAGTAAAGGCTCAGAAAGTATAAAACTGACTTTAAAAAATGTAAATTTGAGCTTCATAGTGGAAAGCTGTTGAGCAAATGAATATTAACAACTAGGTATGTTATTGTATTAATAATAATGAATTTTGTTTTGTATGCTAAATAGTTGTTGAAAATGTTGAATGCATAGTAGATAAAAGTTATAAGATATTTTGTTTAAAAATATGTGAATGAGATTCAGATTATTTTTTTAAAAAATAGGAGAAGGTGTCAAGGTTTTATGTTTTCCTTTGGCAAAGAGGCCGAGACCATTCTAGGATCACTAGTGTCTATTGTGAATCTATAATAATATTGTCGTTGGTAATACGATGGCAGTTGTCTTGCGAGTTCTTGTAATGGCGGATAGGCCTTTAGTAATAAAATGTGTGTGATATAAAAACTACACTGCGTTTGCTATCTAGAAAATCTCAATACGGTATTCTTAGAATCCCGACTTGATTGAATTATCAGTGTTTTGTGGGTGTAAATTATAAATGAGAAAATCGGAGTCGATTAGTCGATCAACTGTGCGCCTGTGAGTTTTTTTTTTTTTTTTTTTTTTTTTTTTGTGCTGGCTTGGATTCAAAGTCCTTCCGCCAAGTCCTATAAGTTTTTCAGATTTTGTTTTGACACTATTCACTTTCACTCATGTTTTGCGCCTGTGAGTGTGCGATGTGCGTGCCTGCCTGCCTGCGCGCGCAGTGTTGCCAATTGCCATGCCACTGTTGCCAGTGGCAGATACTGCAGATAGTCAAATAACTGCGTGAGGAGTTTTTTTTATAGGGCGCTCCACATTCTCGCGAGAATCTCGTGAGAACGCGAGAAACACCGCGAGAAATAGGCGAGAAGCAAGGCTCCACTCTCGCGTTTTCGTGGTTTTATCGCGTTCTCGCGAGATTCTCGCGAGAATGTGGAGCGCCCTTAAAGGCTGGTGTGGCTCCGGAGCCTCCGGAGACGTCCTTTGGGCAAGTTTTTTTTTGCATGCTTCGGAATAGAAAGTCTTGCTAGGTCAGGTATAAAAGTTTGGATTGGCCAACGAAGCTATTCAACCAATCTGTCGAGAACTAGACTCATTGAGTCTCTTTATGATAGGTACCTACATTAATCAAAAAATTGGAGCGTCGGGATTGATGAAAGCTAACCACTTGAATTTTAATCATCGCTATTTTGGTCGCTCTGATACTCTTCAAGATAGATTATCAGACGTAAAAACGCCCTAGCTTGGCAATACTGACCAAATGATACTTCTTGCAACCTCCACGTATATGTCACTGTCAAGTTCTTCATTTATGTCATGGCATCTATCTGTCTTTTCGACGAGCAATCTTGTTAGCATCAAAAGCAAAGATGAAATACTCACCGAGGCCGAGACCATTCTGGTCACGGGTCAATTCAAGGGAAGGACTTGCATTGACATGCTGTAAATACTATCCTCCAAAATTTCAAAAGAAAACCTAATGGACGAGGAAGTATACTACTCTATAAGTTAGCCTGCCTGCTCCTACCTGCCAAAAAAGTAAAAAATCTAACCCTACTTTTCAACAAAATCAAACAAAACCCAAAACGGAAAATAATTAAATGTGTCTAAAGTGCTAAATTTCAGTGCTAAAATTATGCAAGGAAATATTGTAGTCAGTAGCCAGTAGTGATAATGTTGAAGGGTATAAAATAATTATTTTCTACTGTATCTATCTTGTAAGAAGCAACAAGATGGATTCTATTTGGTTCAAACCTGAGCTGGCAGATGAAATTGTGGCAAACGATGATATATTTGAACAAACTCAGAGTATTATCACAGGTAATTGTATTCATTTGCATTATACACCAAATAAACATTCTCATTTGAAGTCTTAATGTATTTTCTTGATTGGAGCTTGTAAATTGTGAAGCAGCCAAGAATCTGGCAGTCCAGATATTTTGTAGAAGTATTTTGCACTTACCTCGTTGCTTTTCTCTTCCAGACATGATATCAGGTCATATTGATATCACACACCTTTTAGAAAACATGGGAGGCGTTCTTACTAACAAGGAAGCAGAGAATCGTGAGAAAGGCATGAGGTTCTTCACCAAAATTCTCAAGGAACTCCCAAAAGACTATCTAACGGAGACACAGATCAAGTTCATTTCCAAATTCTATGTAGACCGTTTGAAAGACAACCATAGAGTGATCCCTAACGTCTTGGATGGGTACCTAACTATTATTGACATGAGCCACTATAACATAGAAAGCAGTGCTGAGTTTTTTACCGTTTTGTTCCGAGAAGTGGCTTGTCAATCACAAGTTAGACATGATCGGTATAACATTTATCTGATGGTTCAGAAATTGATGGAGAAGAATCTGGAATGTAAGTATGTTTTAATTAGTCTCTTTTTTATACAATTAGGTACCTGATGTTAAGTAGTAACATTGCTTATAGCATTGCCTCGTAGTTCACGCACATTAGTAATTTGCCCTACAATGTCCTTTTTTTTTTGAAGAGAGAAAAATGCCTTCGCATTTCCCTTTTGCCACGGGAGAGAGATGAAAGAGGGTATGTGGGACGCCCACATACCCTCTTTCGTACAATGCTCTGCCCTGTGTCCATGAACTTGAGGCATAGAGATGGTCAGCCTTCTATGCCAGTAATTTCGATGGAACCCACATCCTTCAAACCAAAATACAGCAATGCTGCTTCAGGCCAGAAATAAGACAGGCCTGGTGGTAGTACTTGCCCAGACAGACCTTCACTGAGCACTACTACTAAAACTAAGTACATCTTACAGATTTTCCTCATTATTTGATGTCATACACAAAAGTTATGAACGTTGAAATGACAACGAAACAAAAACGTTAACGTTTTACTTTTCATTACAGATATGAAAACATTGGGCCCTGACTTCGTCTACGGCGTCATCTCATCTATGGATGGAGAAAGAGACCCTCGGAATCTGATGTTCCTATTCGTTTTCCTACCAAACTTCATCAAGCACATACCACTGGGCCATTTGGTCGAAGAGATGTTTGAAGTTATATCCTGCTACTATCCGATTGACTTCCATCCGTCACCTGATGACCCTGCAGCGGTGTCCCGACAGGATCTAGCAACAGTTCTAGCCCCATGCTTGTGTGCTACTGAAGAGTTTGCAGAGCATTGCCTGGTGTTGCTGATTGAGAAACTGGATTCAAGCTTAAGGTTGGCGAAAATTGATTCGTTGAAGTTATTGGTTAGTCTTTTTTTTATTCTGTACATTGAATTTGCGTTAGATAGGATATGCCTACAGAGCACTGGTGGTCTAGTGATAGCGCCCCGCATTCCGATCCTAAAGTCGTGGGTTCAAATCCAGTTGTGCACCAATAAGTATTTCTGCCCAAAAATGTATGTTCACAATGCCAGTACTCTCAAACGGTGATGGAAAACATTGTGTGGAAAGTGGCATGTTAGGCCTACACTCTGGGTTGGTCTCAACAGTTCAATCTTAGAGTGTTCATCATGAAAAAAGGGAGTAGGAATGAGCAGGTATGGAAGGTAGGTCTTTGTCTTGCAGTTTTATCATCATTGCTGACCTTTTGACAATCATACTTGATTGACTGGTTTTATCAATTAATTAAATTAGGCATAAATATTTATAGATTTGTATTTAATTGGTTTTAAATTCATTTTACGTATGCTCATAATACCCATTTATACAATCTAAACCACTGTTAAAAGCAGTATTTTTCTGTATCAGTGTAGTTTAAATTGTTTTTGAGATTCAAATAATGTCTTCTTTCAGTAAAATGTTCCATCTACAATATCCATAGGTACTTTCCCTCCATGTGGCATATCCGTGGGATCCAGTATAATAATTATAGCACACAGCAAAAGTGGCTATGCGCAGTTGGGCGAAAGATAGGACACTAGTCGAGGGCTAATTTTTAACTTTAATTTTCTTGTTTTATTTTCAGAGTGAAAGCTGCAAGACATTCAAAGCGGAATCATATGCCCCCTTCCTCAAAGCATTATGGTCATCAATCCACAGGGAAATGTCGCACAAAGTCGACGATGAACTCAGGATGGCTGCTCACGAAGCCCTGTCGACTCTAGTCGCGAAACTGGCCAGCACGGCCAATACCGACCAAGCCTTCGAGAATTTCATCAAAGGGATACTAATAGCAATGCAGACTGCTGTAGCAGACTCCAAAACAGTAGCACAGTTCGTTCAAGCAACAAAAGTCTTGCTCACCACAGCGAATGCTTCCAAAGAATCATGTGTGATCATAACAAGATCTATGATCCCCGCTACTATAGCGTACTATGAATTTAAAGTGTCACCGAAGCTACAAATTGGCAGCCTGCAATTTCTAGGAGATCTGTACGATATGGCGAAACACTGGGAAGTTCTAGACGAAATTCAGCCCCAAGTAAAAGAGCTGCCTCAAGTATGCCTCACAGCAGTAAGCCAACCATCGAAGGAATACCAAATAGCAGGATTCAAAACCCTTATAAGAGTCAAAAATGTCCTTGATACAGACTTAGTTGTACCTTTTGTTGAGATCTTAGTACACAATGTACAATATTCACATGATGATGACTTACTCGGAACTAGTGTTGAAACTATACATGCTATAGCTAGGAAATATCCAGAACTGATTATGAGTTTAGTTGTGAAAGGGAAGTGTGATTTGGATAACTTGACACAAGACAAAGTGGCGTTACAAAAGCGGTTGAACCTACTATCTAACCTAGCAAGCATAGATGACTTTACCAAAGTGATTATAGAAGAGATGCTTAAACTAATCACTGTAGATGATAATGCGATGCATGTAGTCGAAGCCCTGAGTGAGAGTATGTCTAACACAAGTTTGTATACTGACATGAAAGTAACCCAGATCGAAAGTGATCATGGTCTGATAGACTCCATACTAATATGGCTGTTAAAAGAGCTAAAAACTGGGTCTCAAGATTTAGCACACGGCTATTCTCTTATTTCAAATACAATAAGCAGTCTTCCTATAGAAAAACAACTGAAAATCCTTACTAAACATACTTCGGCAATCCTAGGTCAATGTGAGATAGACAATAAATACTTCTTGGTTATAGAAAGTTTGTACAGTTCTGTGCACAAGGACATGTATGATTCTAAGTTTGAAGAAATCATGAAACTGTCCCTAAAGCTATCCTTGAACAGTGAGAATGATATTGTAAGAACCAAAGCATGTGCATTGATAGCACATTTTATAAATAAGGCTGAGTATGGACAGAAGTTTGAGTTGCTCTATGAACTCTTGAAAGGTTACCTATCCTCTTGTAAGAGAGATCAGAATATCTGTCCTAAGCTTATTTTACTGTATGGCTGGATAACAAAAGCTTTGGTTATGAGGGGCAGTGATTTGTTCTTGTTTTGGTTGCAAAAAGTAAGTTTTTTTTTGATTATACACTGGTAAATAGGTTAGGTACAAAAAATCACAGATGCATGCAGTTGAATTCCACTGGTTCTAATATTTATGTAACTGTAGCATTTTTATCTTTTCTATGAGAGCACCGGTGCGGTGGTCTAGTGAGAGTGACCACGCCTTCTGTTCGTAAGGTAGAGGGTTCAAATCCAGTTAAGCAGCAATGGATTATTCTGTTAGGAAAATGTATGTGTGCTGTGCTTCAAACGGCGAAAGAAAACATCGTGAGGAAACCTGCGACTTAGTCAGCTCTGCAATTGACCATGTCTTTCCTGTAGATTAGGCCGACTAAGCTGTCAGGATGGTATAGGTGCTGGGCAAGCTTTCTAAAATCCTGTCCCTGGCACTATAGCGTCCCGTTAGTAAGGGCATGAGTAAAAACAGTTGACGCTATATAAATCAATGTAAACGCCAGTATTCTTAACTTTTTTTTATTACTTTTAGATCACAAACACAATAACTACCCCAGAATACTGTTCCCACGGCGCCGAGGCCATACAACTTATTATGACCGACTTCCCCGAATATCTAAACTCCAGGCAACACTGCAGAATCAGCCTGCTGTACAAACAACGTATGTTTGTCTCGTTCACAAAGCTTACAGAGGACATAGGAGAGGTGAAACAGGAGACTAAAGAAGCTTATCTACTCAGTTGGGCGTATGTGCTGGGGAAAGCACCGAAAAGTGTACTTAGTAATGAAATTAATAAGGTGGGTTGTTGCATGAACTTTATTATTTGGTCTAGTAGAAAGCTATGTAGTAGGCAACAAATATTGCACATCGGCTGATTTCGGCTTCATAGAGCGTAGCGTAGATGAATCCAGATAAAAAAAAAACAGGGCGGATCAGCTATAGAAATAATAACGTTCGGATAAAAATATTTCCGTCTCTCTTGTCAGAAACAAGAACGGATATATTCTATTTGACGAATAGCGATACTTTAGAAATGGCCGCCCTTGCGCAGCTATTCAAAGTAGCGCCATCTAGTTTTGAAGATAGTACTAAGTTGACACTATCAATAAAAGTACATAAATTATTCCACAATGTATAAATATTATTATTGTTATTTCAGATATCTCCTATAGTAGTAGAATCGTTGAATTACGACAATAAAGACCTACTTCTAGTGATGATCGACGTGTTATGCCACTATGTACAAGCGAAACACGTCGCTATTGCCGACAGCTTACAGACTATACTGCCGCGGCTAGTCGCGTTGTCTACATACGTAAAATCTATGGTGAGTAGTTTGGAATCCAACTTCAACATTAATTATGCATATTTTATAATTTAATGGCTTCATACAATTTAATAGCATTCATTATTCTTATATTTTTTCCAGGATGTAAGAATAAAAAGTTTGCAGTGTCTCTACGAAATCGCTAACGTTTATCGCACGACCCTCCTTTTGCCTTACAAGCAGGACTTGCTATTGGATTTAGCGCCATCTCTTGACGACAAAAAGAGACTTGTGCGCAATATGGCCGTTCGCGCGCGAACTAGATGGTTCCTGATTGGTGCGCCGGGAGAAGGGAAGGAAAACTAAAAAAAGCGGATTTTCACGAAATGGCTGGAGCAAGTTTTTTAAATCAAACCAAAACTTAATTTCTACCGCTTAGATCTGAAATGAAAGGCCTACCTATTCGTATCTACGTAATACATCAATCACTCAGCTGTAAGCTTATCAAAATTGTTATTATTGCAACTGATAAAATTGTTATAAAATGCTATTTATACTTATTACGAAGAAAGTGTTATTATTGAATAGATACCTACTTACAAACGTTAGGTTCTTGCATATTATTATATCAGCTATCTGGTTCCCATAACACAAGCTCAGCTTAATTTGGGGCTAGATAGTGTTGTGTGGATTGTCCAAAATTATTATTTATTTATTTATATGCAGGCACTACAGTCGGTAAGTTGATGACTTTTCCAGAATTTGAGGTGGTTTTTTGAGAGGGTGGTGATGGCCAAGTCCGAATCCACGAGAGTTAGGGAAAAGTCGTGCCCTTGATTTATAAGAAAGCACAGAAGAAATAATAGCCGGTAGGTATATAAGAACACTAGCGTTGCGCCCCAGCTTCGCACGGGTTCCTCGACAAAATTGACTATCCAACACAAAAATCATGTTTCAATTCGGACCAGCATTTCCCGAGATTAGCGCGTCAAAACAAACAATCAAACTCATCAGCTTAAAATTTTTTTTTTGTAAGTACTTATTACCTGTGCTTCTTTTTTTTATTTTGTTTCTGAACTATAATGCATTTTGAATACATTTACGTGATAGACAGTATAAAGGCACATTTAAGTTTTAGGTGATAAATATACTTACTAGAATCTCTGATCGTGTTCTGATCTTGTCTACCTTCAAACGATTTCGATACCTACTTAAGTTGATGGACGAATCCAGACGAATCCAATTCCCTATCAACTGTCCCAGTCCTATAACTCTTTACCAATCCGTGAGTTAAAAAGCGGTATTAGAACCCTTCATTAACATTTAAAGTGGCTACGGGGCGCGGGAGAGCGATAACAGATTATGGTAATGTCCCAAATTGTTAGTGGCCAAGGATTTGTCTCAACTAATCCTACCATTCCAACAGAAGTACCTATCTTTGTGATATTTTATTTAATAGCTGCGATACAGCGACTCCTTTACAGTGGTGGTAGCTATCGGAAGGTTAGATGGGGCAGTGCTCCCACCTAGTTCGGCCGGCCGGTCTCTGACACAGAAAAGAGAAAACGCTTTGCTTACTCATGGTCTCTGAGTCTGACACTCTGACTTACAAAATTTCATTTCATTCGCATTATATTCCATTTTCAAATTTTTCAAACAAAAATTGACAACTCTCATCGAATTCAGCGATCGCTTGAGTGATTTTTGTTGCTAGATTTGCACCCCAGTCCATGTAGGTATTATAGTAAGTACTTAGTCCTTTTCCAGTAGTAAGAGCTCTTTGTGAAAGGCCTGTGCGGGGAAGTAGGTAGGTACTAAGTACCATAATGATAAGATTTGACCTGCGCACGTCTAGGCGTTGGCGATCAGCTGAAACGCTGTCACATTTGATAGCGTTTCAGCAGATCACCATCGCTATTGCCTAGATGTGAAAAAACAATAAACGGGGAGGCCTATGTCAGATGTCCAGTATCGCTTCTTCGCACTTCGCAGTCACATTACAAATTATCTAACTTCAAAGAAATAAATAATTTGATAGAGAGATAGGTAGGTAAGAGTTCTATTAGTTTGACAATTGACAGATCCGGATTGAGAGAAATTCCCAAGGATTAAGATCCCACCGGACCGGCCAATATTACGCAAATTGGAGCGGACCTTCGGCTTAGAGAACAAATACCGTTGATGATTCAATTTGAACTTACGTTAGTACCTTGGATACCTTTAATTTACCTACTAAATAAAGCCTTGCGTACATCTAGGTGATCTGCAATGGCGATCAGTTTCAACATAGGGGTTTGCATAACATCCGCACACACTGCCGAATTTTGACAGCGATTCAGTGATTGCAATCGCAGGTGTTCTAGATATACGCAAGGAAGTACCTAAGTAAAATTTCACCATTGGAAAGCTACGTTCACCTTGAGTAACATAGTTAAGTGTTTAAAAAATAAGTGTCCACCCGTGCGAAGCCGGGACAGTTTGCTAGTTTCATATACTTACGTAGACAGGTATCCACGTACCAGGTATAGGTACCTACGTGGGTGGATATGTCAGTGTTACACACACATGTTATTTATAACCTATCAGTGTAACTATATTCAGTGAGTCCCTCTATCCCGACTCATTGAGCAGGTGGGCTCAATTAAACCTTAGCTAATTCGCAAATAATTTCCTATTGGCTGACCTGTTTTAATTAAGGTTAAATTATCTACCCTTACCACATAGGTACATTTATCATCAGCCATTGCTGAACGTCTCCAATAAATTTCAGGATTAGGTAACGATTCTGAGATCCACTGACTTCGCGACTGACTTCGCGCGATCTCCACAATGTCGTCGGTCCATCAGGTATGGTGGCGTCGCTTGCGTCTATTTTTAAATATAGATAGCTAAGCGTTTTCCTGCTGTCACACCTGATGGAAAGAGAGAATGCAGCTTGTGATAGCATGCTTAGCCATAATCAATCTTGTCTGTAAAAATCCTAAATTTAAATGTTCCGGAAATACCTACTGACGCCCCCCGGTAGAGAGTTCCAATCTTTGGCAGTTCGTACGTCGAGACAGTAAACAGTAAAGTTAGTATACAGTTAGAGGGTACTGTTAAGTGTAGTTAAGTATACAGGCTGTTTACTTAGCTACATTTCTTGAAAATGAAATGTTGTGTGATTGGTGTATTCAACTAAAATTGCTCTTGAAAAAGGTTGGTAAAATAATGTCCCGATAGCCAAGCATGTTTGAGAAAAAAAACTTGTAGTCTAAGATCCCGCTATAGAAGGACCTTCACCGAGCTGGTTATTTAATGAAACGTATTTTATATATAATTAAACATGCCAATAAATATATTCTATATGAGTTGCCTATCAAATTTCAGTCCAGGATAATTATGATTAATTAATAATTAAAAAAAAAAAAAATTACACTTTCCACTGGTTTGTTTATTAAACAAATTCTATACCAATGGAAAGTATAGACCCCAGTATTTTTATTCAATAAATATACCGGTACAAAATGCTAGTATCGATTTACCTGTTTATACCTGGCTACCCGAGAGTTGTGACCGGAAAAAAATAGGCAACCTAACGTTTGCACATTCTATGGGGTCTATACTTTCGATTGGTATAGAATTTGTCTAATAAACAAACCGGTGGAAAGTTAAAAAAACAATTTAGTTTTTTAATTATTAATTATTCATATCCTGGACTGAAATTTGATAGGCAACCCATATAGAATATATTTATTAGCATGTTTCATTAAATATAAAATACGTTTCATTAAATAACCAGCTCGGTGAAGGTCCTTCTATAGCGGGATCCTATACTATTGAGAATCTTTTGGGAAGGCCCTTATAAAGGAAGTTAATTTTAACCTACGGAAAAAGAATCACTCTTCGACGTGTTTACCGAAACAATCTCACCAAGAAAATTGATTCTCAATTCGACGAGTTAATTTAAACATCTCCCCAAGAATTGATGATGATACTGATAATATCCAACAACGGAACCTATCGTACGTAATCCCGTCTGTATAGTGTGTATGTAGTCTGCGTATCGGAGTAGATCCCGGTTCCCGTATAAATAGTTTCATAGTATCGCAACACAAACTGTAAGAGGACTTCAAAGAATACACCCTTTTGAGTTAGTTTATTGTAAATACATAAGTGGAATCTAGTGTAAGTGCAAACTAGCGCAAACAGTGTCTTCCCCCTTTTAACCGACTTCAAAAAGGCAGGTTTTCAATTCGGTTGTATTTTTTTACGTTTGCTATCGCAAACTTTCGTCATTTATGAGCCGATTTGAAAAAAAAATATCTGAAAGGTCCAGATTCCAAAGGTTCCAGATTCGTTCCATAGAAATTAAATCAAAATTGGCTCAGCAGTTTAGCCATGAAGTCAGTTTTACAAGTATTTTAGGAGACTAAAAAAAATGATTTTTTTGGAGGCCAGCTTATAGTTTAAGAGTTATTGTCAGATGACACACTGAATAAGTTAAATACTATGTTTCAGATGCAAGCTCTTGTAAGGATTAGCTCTAAACGCTTCCAGGCTTTGTGTAAAGGATACAATCCCAAATCTCAATGCATTATGCTGGAAATAGGTAGCCCATTGGCATACAGTTCAAAATGGAATGCAGACGCATTTTGATATAGAGGGTCCAATTACCGGTACATGAGGCTTGGCACCTGTACGTTTCAGACATTATGAATGCAGTACAACGCCACAAAAGTGTGCGTAACCACTCAAAATCAGGTGGCCCTTGCTCGGTCTATTTTTATAAATTCGCGTACGTACTGGAATAGATCGCTCATAGCGATACGACCGCTCATTGTAGTTTGCTATATTTAGTTTTACTATTTTCGTTAAATGTGTAATTTCCATTCTTGTGGTGTACAATAAAGTGTTATTTATCTACGAAAGTAGATTTTGGCTATTTATTTGCTACGATAGTGGTCGTAGAGATTTGCTACGCTTTTTCTACGAAGGTGCTACAAACTCATTGTAAGTGGGCTTCTTGATAAAAGAGCATTCATAGTAGATTGTTATGTAATTAGCTAAAATGACTCATTAATACGTGGTAGTTTTACTTTAGCGAGGGAGTAAAAAATAACCCATTTTTAATGGGCTTACGGCTCTAAAGCCGTGACTCTATTTTTCACTAAGATTGCGAGAAAATAAATTTAAAATAATCCAAAAATTTCAGTTCCATTTTCAAAAATCAAGTGTTGTTCTCTTTTATCATAATGTAATGAGTCGAGTATAAAGGAAAAAATCATGGTTACTTATGACTAAAGACTTTTTCATCCCATCAGCTCTGAAAGTGTGTTTTTGCTGTTTAATTTCTGACTGGAAAAGCCGTTTTTATCCGCTAGAGGATAAAGTAAATTTGAATTTAGAATATCGTGTTCAATAAGTTTGTGAATACACAACCTATTTACTTCTACCTCCATGGTGCCGAACTTATCATACAACCTTTTTTATTTTGTTAAAAACTCGCACGCGTAACCTTCTTGGTGTATTTGTGAATTCAAAACACCATTAAACCTATTTACTTCTAACTGCATGGTGCCGAATTTATCACACAACCTTTTTAAATTTGTTAATAACTCATACTCGGAACCTTCTTGGTGTGTTACTTTTGGTCGCGCCATGTTCTTTTTTGCATTTAGTCATTTCCTCGCTGAGGTGGGATGAAAAGTTACGTGTTGCACTCGAGTGCAAAGATTTTTCACCTTGTGCTCTTTTGCCTTACCACGCCACGCTTAGGATTCTAACTTTTAAACCACTCGCTACGCTCGTGGTTAAACTTTAGAATCCTGCGCTTGCTCAGTCATCAAAATTGAGCACGCGGTTAAAAAGCAGCTTTGCACTCTTGTATAACAAACAACTATTTTGTTTTTGTAGATTTATTGTTTATTGTTGGTAGTCAACCAACAATAAAAAAAAAACTTTTCCTCTAGTAAAGAAGTGGTATTTTTTTTCGCTCTGGTACGCCACTATGCTGGTTCTTTTGAGCAAGACGATTGTAAAGACAATTATTTTACTCTGTGGCCAGGCAAGCAGCCGTAGACTCTGGCTACGGAAGTGCTAAGAAATCTTAGAGCTACGCCGTTGCTACGAAAAAGCTACAAGCTCGTAGAGTGTTCGTAAACGCCTATAGATAAACAGTTTGACCTAAAGTACATCATCATCATCAGCCTCTAAAAGTCCACTATAAGACTTAGGCCTCCCTTACACATTTAGGGGAAAAAACAATTCTACTACATCATGTAAAGGCTTGACCACACTGACGGACATAAGCGCCACGTTCAACACAACCCCGAATGTGTGAGGCTTCAACTCAATACACGAATATGCCTTTCCTTGCCTGGTTTTTACGTGGAGTAAAATGTTATCTCTTCAATGGAGTTTTTGAACATGGGTTTTCTCCGATTTGTAGGAAAAAATAATTAAATTCAATTACATTTTCCTAATTTGGGTTAGATTTAATGTAGAAGTTTTGATTGGACTAAGTTGACTAAACAATAAAAGCTTTACTTGACTTTCATCTTCTTCTTCTTGCCCTTATCCCACTTTATGTGGGGTCGGCAAAACATCTCTCCTCTATTCCCCTCTGTCAGCCGTCATCTCTGCATTCACTCCTCTCTTATCCATGTCATCTCTCACACAGTTCATCCATGTTTTCTTTGGTCTACCTCTGCTCACATACTACCCATCCACATCCATACTCATCGCTCTCCTAGACACATGACTTCCACCCATCCTCACTCGTCTTTAATTTTCTTTTCTTGACTTTCGTATCGGGAAAAAATACTTACTACGGTATAATATAGGCACAGAAAATATCCCTCCATGTATCTTGGTTTAATCAATTAAAATGTCATAGTATTAGTTTGATGTTATAACAACAAAACAAAAATTCATAATATTAACAAAAAAAACTAAAACTAATTAAAACTAAACCTTAAAAATCTAACAAAAGTGGGTGTCCATGAGGCATGGTGCCAAGAACGCTGGCCGCATTCCCACGTTGAACAGCAATAGCTATTCTCTGTGCGAAAAAAGAGCCAGCCCTCTTGTCACCAGTGGCGTCGACCAGCCGAGGAAACAATTGCTTAAAATTTTTTTTTGTACTGGGACCCCATGGACCAAAAGTTTCAAAACCAAGCGGCACAAATATGTAGTCGCTAGAAAGCGTCACATACTTGCGCCGCTTGGCCTCTTCTGCGGCCTCCGCCGCGGCTCCGGCCCTTAAAACCAAACCGCTGAGATGGGAAGGGGCTAACGTGTCGACACATGTAGCATACCACACGAGAGCCCTTCCCCGCTCCCAGGGTATCAACGTCAGGCCGTCCGGACGCTTGCCATCATCACGGACCATTCCAACAGGTTCTAAAAGAGAAGGAACGTTGATGGTGGCAAGCGCCCGTTTGATGATATCGTACAACAATAAAATAAATAAATAGGTTTAATCTATAGTACCCATACCTACTAAAAAAACAATAAAACTAGAAAGCTTGCTTACAAGGGTATGGGATCGAAGCCTAATATTGTTATGAACACGTTGCCAAGTTACATGTACATGTAGCAACTAGTGAGTATAGGGAACGTGTAAGGTTGTGTAGGTCCAGTAAGGTTAACCGTTAATGTACTCTCTGAACTGAAACACGGGTATTTCCACGTGTATTACCTTATTTTATTTATTTTCTTGACGTTTTGGCTATGTTGCAGTAACTGAAGTGGCTCTCGCGCAAACTATCCAGTTTAGACAAAAAAATATTACCTAGAAACCTGAATATATTTTTTGAAGACCTATCCATGAATACCCCCATACATGGGTTTGATGAAAAAAAATGTTGAGTTTCAGTTTTAAGTATGGGGAGCCCTCAAAATTTATATTGTATTTTTTCTATTGTGTGAAAATCTTAATGCGGTTCACAGAATACATCTACTTACCAAACAACAGTATAGTTCTTATAGTTTATAGTTTAGATTTTTAATTAAGTAAGTATAAAGTATTTACATAAAGACAAAGAAATCTGTAGAAAACAAGGGCACTAAAAGAAGAAAGATGCAAGATCGATACTGGAGAAGTGCGTCGTGTTTCTGTGTGCTACAGCAACAAAAGGGTCTTGACTCAGCAAAATGCCTAATAGCTACTGTGAGGAAGCTATGAGCTGGTATTCTGTCAAGACCGTAAGCCAATGAGCCTAAATGACTACTACAAGTAGCTTTTACTAATTATTTTAGAAAGTATTTAGTTGTAAACTGTTTGTTATTTCTTCATTTCATTGCCCTGTGATAAGCATTCCTATTACTTCAACACCCTCATTAGCGAACACATTTTCGCCAAACCCAAGGCATTCGAGTAACATCGACCGTCATAAAGCTAGATGCCGCGAATGTACCTACCCTGGAATTACAGTTTCTGTAAGTGGAATTACAGTAATATTGCGAATGGAATTACAGTAATTCCGTAACAAAGGGACGGTCTTGAGAATGCATTAGGCTAAAACACACGGGATTGTATACCGCGCGGCAGCACAACGCGCGCGATGTTACGGAACACTCTTTCTTAGAATCAACTTATTGACGTCACGACGTCTGGCAATGGTATTAATGACAAACCGTCACTTTATTGACATCATAATTATATCATACAAGTATTTTCATTTACAATCCTTTTTTCTAAAATTATTAGATTCATACTCGCCTAGTGCGTCTATTCGATCGAGATATAGATTCGCCTAGTTACTTACAGTTTATTAAAATAACAAAAATAATAATATGTTCAGCTCAATTTCAATATGATTGCAATATTTTTCACATAGCAAAAATTCCTGAAGGAATTCCTTATAAATTAAAATAAACTCAAAAATTCTGTGCCGTGTACCGCTGTGGTTAGCTTGCCGTATGTTTACATCTTTCCAAACGAGTATTTGACATTTGCAATGAAGCGTTTGTTTGTCCAAATAGCTAGGATATTATCCTTTGCTTTTGAGCAGAGGAGGAGGCTCAGTGGATTTCTGGGTTCTAAACTTATACAAACAAGGTTTAGTTTTACAAACACCAATTGTAACGAGACAAAAACACCTACATAAAAGTTACTAGAACTTATTGACTTCCTTAGTTTTAGCAGTAGGTACCTGTCAGTTATAATTTCACCAAAGTTGCCCATGACATCAACTAACTGCTGAGCCAACAGACAGATTCAAAGTCTGAAAATTTAATTACGGTTTAACTTTGATTTTTTGTAAAGTTGAACAGAATATGCACCAATGATAGATAAATAAATAAATATTGTGGACAATCTACACAACACTATCTAGACCCAAATAACGTTGAGCTTCTACTATGGGGTCCAGTTAGCTGCTATTATAATTATATGCATTTTTTTGTATATATTTAATTGCCACCCAGACAGAGAACAAACATTTGCGTTCACCACACAAATATTTGTTCTCGATGGGGATCAAACCCATCCTACGACGCAGAAGGGCGAGCTACTACCAACTGAGCTGAGATAAATTGAATTGAAATGGAAATATAGTAAATCATACGAAATATCTTCCTTCGTATTTTAGTTAGGTTATGACTGCAACCACATTGCACTTCATGCAGTAGTAGGAATGGCCCCGAGTGCAGTCGAAATGTTCATTAGCTGGCAACTGTGGCAATATTAGCCTCGGTCGAATCATATCATAACTTGTTTGGTTCTACTACTGGAACTCACTTTTCCCTCACCAAAGCTAGAGAATAAAGTGATTGTGTTCCTAAAAGGATACAAATACAAATTTATTTATTTACGTAACGAACACAGAAAGGTTTACATCAATTTCTGGTGGCACTCTATGGACAAGCCTATCTCAGGAGGCCAAAGAACAAGCATTATGATTTCTATTTAAATTAAAAAAAAAAGCAGATAACACAGAAACAAGGCGCGACGCGAGAGAAAGTAAAATAACATAGCTAAAAACACAAAAAATGGAGCAGTTCAGAAACAGACAATATAGAAGTTCTTAAACAATAAATGTAGAAATAATCTTAGAATTTGTAAGCTAATATTTACAAAGTGTGAAGTTAGACTGTAGAAAATGATGATGAAATAAAAATGTACTTAAAAGTGAGTTTCCACAGAATAGGGTTCAAATGGTAACAGTTACAAACCATGCAATTTCGTGGAACCTCACTAATAAAGACTGCACACGTGCCGGTGAAGGTGAATGCCGCTAAAATGACGCTCGAACGCTCGGCTCGGATATACGAGCACTCCAACGAAACAATTACGTAGATAGTTGCGCTGTACCTTTAGCTTTTGCGGTGAAAAATCGGTATGTTTAGGTCTACTAGAATTTCATGGCAAATGGAGAAATAAAAATTTGTTGCGTGCAATGCTGTGAAAATTGGATTAAACGATCTTGATACTTTTTAATTTTTATTTAAGTCAATTGACAATTGACGTTGCCATAATTTATGAAAATCACAATATTTTTATTTATTTTTATGCCATGAGATTCCGGTAGACCTTTAAACCCTCATACGAAAAAATAAGATCTTCTCACCAAGCGACCTTTGGCTCAGCGTTCGAGGACCAACAGATGTTGGTCGGAGCCATTACTTAAGTTCAATCTCCATTAAAGCTTCGTGAGGTGAGAACCAGGATTTCAGGTTCACATCGTAAGTAGCAGTTAGGTGGCGCTGTAGTCGGTAGTTATCATTCGTCAGTACATTTTTGGGACATTATAAAATCCTTGTGATTTTCTTTGGGTTTATGAAACACTATAAAATCATTAAAAACATTGACACTATCTTTATGACATGCCGGTTTCCTCACGATGTTTTTCTTCCCCGTTTGAACTGCCATAATGTCTAAGTAAATGGCAGTGGGCAGGTCATATAGCTCGAATAACCGACAACTGTTGGGGCAATAGGCGTCGTCCTAATTGGCCATCGATTGCGCGATGGTGCGATGCGATTTCGCCGTACGATGAAACTGCGTATGCGTATGACACTCTAAAGACGCATCTAAAGAAACGCATCGCACCATCGTGCGATCGATGGCCAATTAGGACGACCCCTTAAGGTTTTTGAATGGTGACCACGAACCGGAAGACGAAACGTAGGGCGTCCACCCACCAGATGGACCGACGACATTGTTAAGATCACGGGAAGTGGATGGAAAGAGCTCAGAATCATTCTTCCTGGAAAGGTGATGATGATGTTGATGAATAGTTGAGTAAAGCAGCATATTAGCAGCTAATATGATGATCGCAGAGCGCCCCTCGCGTGCAATATAACTCGGGACAGCTAACGACGCGGATATCCATTGTATATCTATGGTATTGTGGGACCGCGGATATAAGACCACAGAGCATTCAGATCTAGCAGGATGATTTATTGCTTTGATACCTTTTTTTTTTTTTTTTTTTATAAATATTGTGGACAATTCACACAACACTACCCAGCCCCAAACTAAGCAGAGCTTGTACTATGGGAACCAGATAGCTGATATAATACTTGAATACATTTTTTTTTTGTAAATACATACTTAGAATACAATATAACACCCTTAAGAAGCCTCAAACAACTGAAATAAATATTTGAGGTCGTTGCTAATTAAGTAGGCAAATTTAAATCAAAGTCGAACTCTTGTAGGACCTAGAAACAAGTAACTACTAGTAGATACCAACTTATCAAAAAAACAGGAATAAGATATAACCCCTGATTTAGGCATAATGCCCTGATTAAGTATAGTCAAGGCCACTGGTCATATATTAGATATTCGGCATTTTAAGGGCCAGTTTCAAGGATTTTTAATCAACCGATTAAATATTTGTCACTGATTTTTTTAACTCAAATTTTTGCTTTAAAAATACCTGTCAAACACTTGTTTAGTAAACACCTGTCAAATATTTTTATAGTAAAGCGAGAAATCAGCCCTTAGGGCTATCAGCCCTTATTATTTATCTTGTTTCAGTCGTGCAGTTTTCCTGAAATTCAACCCCTTAAAGTACAACCAGAATTCGCAATTTTTAAGAAAACAGCTTCTAGTAATTTTTTTCGGATTCCTCACGTTAAGTAATAGAACGATAAAACCTCAAGTTTCTCGTTTCTTCAAGACTTATTTTAATATTCATCGTATGCTTACCCGTAGACAGACGTAGACTTCCCCAACTAATCAGTATAAAACATTAATTTGCGGGAGAGTTGTACAGATGCATGCAAATTGCGCTGATCCGCCAGACTTCAGCCAGGTCTTGAGAATAATTTGGATGTAGAGTGTTTATGAGGATTTCCGTAGAAGAACCAGGGTCACCGACATAGCTCGTTGAATTAGAAAGTTGAAGTGGGCAGGCCATATAGCTCAAAGAACCGATAACCGTGAGGAATAAAGGTTCTCGAATGGCGACCACGAACCGGAAGACGAAACGTCGGGCACCCACCGAACAGATGGACCAACGATATTGTTCACGGAAAGTCGGCGGTAGGAAAGGGCTGAGAATCGTTCTTCCTGGAAATTCCAGGAAAGGCTTGGATATGTTCACGTACAGTCAGCGTCAAGAGTTTATTGGCGTTACTGCTTTGTAATGTTAAATACTTCTTGAACCAGCTTCACTTTTTATTGATGTTTTAAAATTTATTTCAAGATCCACTTTGAGCCACAACTTTTAAATGCTAAACCTAGTTTCCTTATATTTGTCAAATCCAGAGAAAAAGCCACTAATACTTATCTTTACCTGACTAAATTTTTACCTGATTGCCAATCTATTTTTCATGCTGACTGTACTTTAAGAGCATGAATTATTATTTAAGCAGCAGTTTTATATATTTAGAAGATAGTAGAACTCAATCACTAAATGGACGCATAGGGCGATCACAATGCACACACTATGCGTCCCAAAATTGTATCGAAAAGCTTTTAACCAAATTGCTACTATTATACCCATGTTCGACGCACGAATCCGAGATTCAAGCCCAGTAGGCCAACCACAAGCTCTGTCTGGCTCTGGGTTTGTGTCTGTGTGAGTGCTCAGTACCTCTACCGGGAACCAATCGCATGAAATCGGTGTGCAGTGCCTGTCGCCGTGTGCGGTGCCTGACGCCTATCGCCGATCGTATCGCCCACCTCTGCCACCATTTTGTAAAGAAACCAAAAGCGCCCCTAGCGGATTCTTCAAGAAGCATGAATAGTAATTGCGAGACGGTGCCGTGTCCACGTCAGCTGGTGTACCATTGGTTTCCGGTAGGGGTACAGTGTATTATATTGTGTGTGACGTTTCGACGTACAATTTATTTAGTTAAGTCTCACACAGACTCGAAACCAGAGCCAGAGACAGAGCCAGACAGAGCTTGTGGTAGGCCTACAGTTTGGAGCGTTGTGATTTACTTCTAAACATGCTATTGTACCCGTACATAGCAACGCCAGTGGAAATCCACAGGACTTCGTTCTACTCTTTCTAATTTATTTATTTATTTGCGAAACAAACAACACAATATATATTTTAGGAATAACATATAAAACGCATAAACCCACACAGATTCCTCAATAAGATACTTAGTATAAGTTTTAACATAGAAGACCAATATTGGTTAATATCGTAGCCTGTATCCAGCCAACATAGTCTCATACACAGTTCACAAACACAGTAAGATAAAAACAAGAAAGGAATAACCTAAAGTAAAGTAGTGATAATCATGACATAATGGCTTACTACTTTGGATGAACTTTTAGATAAATATAAAATAAACATAATTAATTATTCACCTTTCTATAAGGACTCCAAGTTTCAGCTGAAAATATGCATCTGTTAGACACCGCGTTTATAATAAGGCACAGACAATCGGCGTTAATTAATTAGTTAATTTTCAGATGTAAACCAAAATTATACATTTCTAAGCTGTCTGAAATAAATTGTATACTTACTGTTGTTATAAAAGGCAGATAGCTACTTTTTACCGAAGTACCACGCGAGCTGTTAGACCAAACGACTAAGTTAGTTAGTTCGGTCTATATTGGTTGAACGGTGAAAACATCGTGAGAAAACCCGCGGCTTAGTCAGCTCCACACGTATTGACCATGTCTTTCCTGTTCTTCTTCTTCTTCTTCTTCTTATCGTGTCACTGATTCTTTCGAACCAAGTGTGGTGAAAGGATTTTAAGTGCGCCTCGAAGAGGCTCCTTTCGTGCACTTGACACATATTTTCGAACTTTTTAGGTTCTACGATATGCCGGTTTCCTCACGATGTTTTCCTTCACCGTTTGAGAGCACTGGCATAGTGTACATAAATTTTTGGGCAGAAAAACTCATTGGTACACGACTGGATTCGAACCCACGACCTTAAGATCGGAAGGCGGGGCCGCTACCACTAGGCCACCAGCGCGTCTTTCCTGTGGATTAGGCCGACTAAGCTGTCAGAATAGTATAGGTGCTGGGCAAGCCTATTCCATCTAAAATTCTGTTTCAGGCACTATAGCGTCCCGCAATTAGGGCTTGTGTAATCACCAGTTGCCTCTTACGCTATTATAATCATCTAAAATAAATGTAAAGGCCTGTTTTTTATATTGGTTGATATCGTAGCCTGGATCTGGCCAATATCGTCTAATACAAAGTGCATTGCAAATGGCGTAAGGTATCACTACCCATTGATAGCAATTAAATAAATGTGTTCGAACTAGTTACGTGGAAGCGTGCTGAGCCGGCCAAATTGCCTATAAACTTGGTGCTTTGTTAGATCGTATTAGAAGAACAATAGTTATCCAAAGTTGCTTTTTAACCACGTGCTCAATTTTGATGACCGAGCAAGCGAAGGATTCTGAAATTGAATCACGAGCGCTGCAACCCACCTCAGCGAGAAAATGACTAGATGCCAAAAAGAAAATGGCGAGCGTAAAGCAAATTAAACTAAAAGTAACACACTAAGAAGGTTCCGAGTCTGAGTTTTTATCAAATTAAAAAAGGTTGTATGATAAATTTGGCACCATGGAGGTAGAAGTAAATAGGTTTAATGATGTTTTGAATTCACAAACTTAGTGCGCACGATGTTCTAAATTCAATTTTACTTTATTCTCTAAGAGCAAACATATACTTTACGAGATGGGGGGATGAAAATTATTTTATTATTTTTGAAATTGTATGTGTCATGGCTATTATTGAAGAGTGCTAGGTTTTTATAAAAATAATGCTTTTTAAAACACTCGTGCATGTATGAAGAATATTATTAGAGTAAATGAAGCGAAAGAGTATGTTAATTTCGTAGCCGTTACAAAGATCGTATATGTATTTTTAATTTTAAAAAAGATTATATAAAATATCCGTATACATTTAGTCCTCAACTAAGTAAAACTTGTACTATCGAAAAAAATTACGAGCTATCTCAAGATCGTTTGCAACGGTCTGCAGATAGCTCAACTGTTTCTTGTGTATTAATTGTTACTTAATTTTAATTGTAAGTTAATATTTGTATTATTAGTAAGAATCTTTATGTGAATAAAAAAATACGGGTTGCACTCCGGGAGTGCCGGCAGAAGTGAAAACTTGATTATTAACGTTGAGCATGTTTGATATTTTGGAATGGTTAGGGGGGGCTTGTTTGTTATTTGGCACGCTGTAACATACACGAACATTCGCGCAAGCGCCCTGCGCTGCCTAAACGAAACAGTAGGCCCAGGCATACATTTTCGCCGCGCCGTAGAGAGGGGATAGCTGTCTACTCTCCATCCGTCTTACGCTTTTTCGATCAGGTCACGTGTCCTGACGCACTGACGCGAGTTTAAGATTTTATACCCATTACAGAAAAAGTGCTCAACGCCGCTAAAGAAGTTTTCACTTCAAAAATTATGAATTAAGTATGATTAACATTTTTTTTAATATAGAACACCCAAATAGTAATAGGGATCAAATCTCTACACATTTTTATCACATGCACAATTCTTTTCCCTCGTCGGGGATCGAACTCACAAATTCCAGCGCTGAAGGAACAAAGCTATAACCAACTAAGCTGCCACTCAAAATGTACTTTCCTTCGTGCAAAAGCTTGTTTCAAGAAGGAACTAAAAAGCCACGTTCAAACGAAGCACAGCCACTTTTATGTACACGGCAAATGGAATTACTAAACGTAATTGGAACAATACTTTTTATCTCGATTGAACTAACTAATCTTGTAAATGCGATACCGAACGGGGTACACTTAAAACTTAGCCAATGATCTTGTTATTGTTCCATGGAGTAGGCATAGGAAGCTTTCATAATGGAGTAGGTAAGTATTTTAATAATGATAGTTTGTGAGAGAGAGTAGTGGTCTGTAATTATAAATGTGTTTTTTGACGTGACAACGTCTTATAATTCGATGGAGCCGACGACGACGCACGAAAAAACATGACTCATGCGGCGTTACCTCGATCTGAGGCATTCCATTTAAGGCTTGAAGTGCAAGCGAGAGCGTGGAACGAGCGACAAAGAGGCACAATCGGCCTCCGCGTTCGGCAGCGTGTGACATCTGTCTCGCTCCTAATTGAGTGAGCGATGCGTCCGCGTGGACAGCTGTATGACGTTGGCACATTCAACTATCGACAGTAAACCGACTTTACAGACAACCAAATTTTTACATTTAAGGAAATCGCAAAATAAAATATAGTGTCCCACCAATTATATGTGTGCTTAATAAATGTGAATGTTTAGATCCTTGGATGTTTTTTTTTATGCAACTAGTTGATGGAACAAGCATATAACCCACCTGATGTTAAATGGCAACCATCGCCATATAACAACGTTCCTTCGTAGGTCACGCGCGTCAGGAATGTGCCCTACGATGCACTGCTCTGCATCCATCAACTTGAGGCATACAGGTAGTCAGCCTCACGTGCCAGTTATTTCACCGGCACCCACACCCTTCAAACCGAAACACAGCAATGCTGCTTCACGGCAGAAATAGGCATGGTGGTAGGTACTTCTCCGGACGAGTCCTTCACAAAGAGCTCTACTACTACAAAACTACTACTACTCCTTAGATGTTTTTGGCTCCGAAATAAAAATAACTAAAAAAGCTGATGGTAACCAGCACATAGGTTACTTTGACCTCAAATAAATCACCTACAAGTTTAACCAGGGTAGAAAACCTAATGATCCATGGTGGGAAAGCACCTTAAATATTAGCAAGTAGAAATTAGTACCACATCATCCCGAGGTACCTAACAACCTACCCTCAAACCTCAAATAGGTACCAAACCTCAAATTTCAGTTTCCAAACCGTCCAATCGCAGAATCGTAAAGTAATTAAGATATTACACATCACCGCCCGGGTCCGGACATAAATCTTGTAGATCCCTTAGGAGCCATGACCTCTGATAACAACCCCTTAATTCCAGGGTCTGTCTCGATCACGATCTGAATTGGTGCTTCCGTAGGCTGTGAATACATTAGCATAAATAATCAAACATAAATATAATAAAACAATAGGTTTCATAAAATAACACTTTTGAAAAGGTTTGTAAATTTTGCTTTATTTTGCAATTGAACTAGTTCTTCTTCATAACGTGCCACTAATTCTTTTGAACCAAGCGTGGCGAAAGGATTTTAAGTGCGCCTCAACGAGGCTCTTGTCGTGCACTTGACAACATTTTCGAACTTTTTAGGTTCTACGACATGCCGGTTTCCTCACTATGTTTTCCTTCACCGTTTGAAAGCGCTGGCATAATGACATAAATTGACCAAGTACTAAAGGAATAAAGGTTCTAGAATGGTGACCAAGAACCAGAAGACGAAACGTAGGGCACACACCCACCATATGAACCGACGACATTGTTGAAATCGCGGAAAGGACTCGGAATAGTCCTTCCTGAAAATGAGGCTCCCATACAACAAACGGTTTTTTCTTTGGTGTATGACGGAACGTTTCGTGCGAGAGATCGACTCGCTCTTGGCCAGTTTTGCTATCTGTTGGGTTCTAAGGTGGTAACACTACTTAGGTATGCGTAATTTTCATAGACATTCGACATTCTCAAAAGAACAAATCCTGAAGCAATCCGCATTCTAAAGGACCATTCAGGCGGAAGAACTAAGTAAAGATGTCTCATTAGAGAAAACGTTTGTCTTGCGCCTCTTGTGCAAGAGAACGAACGATTTTTTGTGCACACAATGACTGCAATTTAGTTTCCAGTGCTCCTCGGAGATCTTCTGGTTTCTTTAAAAAATAGCAGTCGTTTTGTGATGTTCGATCATTTAATTTTAATGCTTTGTTACGCTACGTGTTTGTTACTTTATTTGCGACTTGTGGCAAATAAAGCAATCTCACTCAACATACAATGCAATACAAGTTTTTTGTCATATAATTAGCTGATGAAACAAGCATATGGCCCGCCTGATATTAAGTTGTAACCGTCACCTATCACCATGCATTGCCCCGTAGATCACGCATGTCAGAAACGTGCCCTATGATGCACCGCTCTGCGTATATCAACTTGAGGCATACAGATGCCTGTAATTTGTGTGCCAGTAATTTCGCCAATACCCACAACCTTCAAACCGACTACAGCAATGCTGCTTCACGACAGAAATAGGCATGATGGTAGTAGGTAATTCTCCTTTCACAAAGTGGTCTACTACAAGCTACTACTACACACAGAGTGGTGCCACTCCCAATTAGTGAGACGTATAATACAAAATCGCTTCCTTCCATAATAGTCATAGGTATAGAATAGTCATAGTTAGTAGAATATAATAGTCATAGTCAGTAGAATGTAATAGTTATAGATCTATAGGTTTGTCATAACACATAGGTAATGTTAAAAAACCTGAAATAAATGATTAAAAGAAAAAAAAGTGTCAATGACAGTTTTCGACTCAGAAAATAGCTAAAACCCTGGTGCGATCTTTCGCCTCTTAATGATATCAACGATAGATTGATTACGGCAGACAAGACGTAACGGTTGTAATTTTTTGTAAACCTAATCTACGGAGCTTACCTATCTCTTGCTCTAAAAACCGATAGAGCACCTGTTTTAAATTACTTTTGTTCAGTTGAAATTAATTTTGTAAATTGATGCACGTTTGCCGTGAGGGGGTTTTTACGCTGCTGGATAATACTTTTTGCAATTATTACAAAAAGTAACAATTTAAATAAGAAAGTAGATAAAATGAGTAGAAAGTAGTATGTAGATAAGAAATTTTAAAATGTCTTATCTACGTACTTTGACTTAAAGGCAGCTAGGGATAGGTTAAAAAAAATACCCCAATACACCCAAATGAAGTCGCGGGTTTACACTAGTGGCCGCCCGCGGCTTCGCTCACCCGTTCCCGTAACACCCCGTTCCCATTACTTTTTCGGGATAAAAAGTATCCTATGTCCTTCTCCTGGTTCTAAGCTACCTCCCAACCAATTTTCAGCCAAATCGGTTCAGCCGTTCTTGAGTTATAAGTGGTGTAACTAACACGACTTTCTTTTATATATTGAAGTAACATTTTAAATAAGAAAGTAAATAAAATGAGTAAATAAGTAGTATGTAGATAAGAAATTTTAAAATGTCTTATCTACGTACTTTGACTTAAAGGCAGCTAGGGATAGGTTAAAAAAAATACCCCAATACACCCAAATGAGGTCGCGGGTTTACACTAGTTTTACAAAAGCACTCTGCTCTCAAATTATATTTCACGTAAGATAAGCCACTAAACAATAAAATAAAATATTGTAAAGCCCCTTGGAAAAGGGATAATATAAATATAATATTATTGCTTGCTCCCTTTTGAAACCCACCTGATACATCTTTGTAACGGTGTATAATATCTGGGATCCAAATTAAACACAAGGTTTTTCCGAGAAACAGGCAAATTTGATTTTGTCAATCATTATTTGGATAGCAGTCAAAAATGTGTTGTTTAAACTTGTGAGATTCAGCCAAGTCCGCAGGATTATGGAACACACAGGGATTTTCAATTCAACCAACTAAATTATTAGTTCCGACGCGTCTGCTCGTGTCTGGCGTGCTTTCTCCGCCGCCCACCAGAGGGCGTCTCGAAACCTAATTTATTCTGACATGATGCTGATAGTTGAAATTGATATGCCCAATACACAAAAACACATGAAACCATTTGAAATTCCACATACTTAATTATTTTAAATATTTTCTATATATTATTTTATAATTTCAGCCACGACCACGGCTATTGCTACATAGCCGAAACGCCGGGAAAATAAATAAAATAAGGTAAGTAACGCGATAAATACCTGTGTTATAGATTCAGTACTTATAATTAAATTAGGCACGACACGTCTTTCAATTTCAGGCCACAAGCAGAGACTGACTGGACCACCTCTTGAGGTCTTCAATACACACAATGCATGACAACAAAACCACCAGTTCAGCATTTTTACTCTAACTTAAGCGTTCTGCGGTGACGGTCAGAGAAACGCTGTCAAATATGACAGCCATTGCAGAACAACATTTTTAAAAGTTTTCCTGCAGTATTTTTTGCTGCCTTAAGGCCCGGATTAGTTTGTCAATTCTACAAGGCAACACAAGAGCTTTATCCTCCTGTTCCCCCTGACGAGATCCGCTAAGCTCCGTAATCGGACATGCACACGGCCAATCTCCCCGGATCTCCCCTATTCCTCTGAGATGGTACCATGCTAATTTTCAGCCTGAATTACTGGTTTACGAAGGTTTTAGAGGATTTCGATTTTCCATGCGAACAAATTTTTAGAAAACCTTTAACTGTCTGATAGCTTTGAGTAGCTACATATTATAAATACGATCCCATTTTTAGGGTTCCGTAGCCAAATGGCAAAAACGGATACCTTATAGATTCGTCATGTCTGTCTGTCTGTCTGTCCGTCCGCTTGTCACAGCCATTTTTCTCCGAAACTATAAGAGCTAGACTAATGAAACTTGTCGAATAGATGTATTCTGTGAACCGCATTAAGATTTTTAAACAAAGGTATAGAAAAAAAAAACAAAAAATTTGGGGGGTCCCCATACTTGAAACTGAAACTCAAACATTTTTTTTCATCAAACCCATACGTGTGGGACATTTATGGATAGATCTTCAAAAATGATGTTGAGGTTTCAAATATTGTTTTTTTTTAAACTGAATAGTTTGCGCGAGAGTCACTTCCAAAGCAGTAAAATGTTGGTCCCCCCCCTCCGCTAACTTCTAAAATAAGAGAATGATACAACTGAAAAAAATATAATGATGTCCATTACTATGCAAACTTCCAACGATAGTTGGTTTAAACGAGATCTAAGTGAGTAGTTTTTTTTTATACGTTATTAATCGTAAACCGCAATTTACCTTTCGACGAACTAAATGAACTTTTATATTATGTTACTTGTTGCTAAGGAACCCTACATGGGCGAGTCCGACTCGCACTTGGCTGCTTTTTTAACTATAATTACTACTAAGCTATTACTATCGTCATCAACCTCCAGAAAACATCATCATCATCATCATCATTATCAGCCTGAAGAAGTCCACTGCTGGACATAGGCCTCCCCTACACGTTTCCAGGAAGAACGATTCTGAGCTCTTTCCATCCATCGACCTCCCGCGATCTTAACAATGAAAACATGGTCTTATTTTTCCTTTCGTGTCATTGGGTCTTTCGAACCAGTGTGGTGTATATAAAGAAACAAAAAATATTGATTTAATAAATATTGATTGCAAGTACCCAGCTCCAATGAACACACAGCAGACTCACAACAGGCACGAAAAAAGTGTCGTTTTTACGCCTCTAAGTCCGTCGCATCAAAGCCTACTTAGGCAGGCATGCGAATCCCAGCTTCTATATGGAAATTGGAAATTGCTGGCTTATACCATTTTGACGGCTGGCATGTGAGGGTGATGAAGTGGGTTTTTATCTCGGCCACTTATCTTTCTCTGTTAGTTTTTGGGTATAGGTACCATATTTTATATTTTTGGGTATAGGTATCTAGTTTATTTTTATTAATACGAACTTGACGCATAGAACAAATACCTTTGTTTTTCTTTGATGGGCGAACTTTCAACCTATAGCGCAGAAGACAGAGCTACTACTGGTGAGTACTAGAGTGCGCGCAGGATAAGTCTGCGCGTGACAGATGGCGGAAAACATAAATAAAATGAACTGGTAATATATCTTCCGATCAGAAACATGAATGGGGAAATCGAACTTACATAGAGTTTGAGATTGAGAAATTATTTCCAGTCCATTTTTCTCATGTTTTCCACCACCAGTCACGCGCAGAGTTAGCTTGCGCGTACTCTATCGGTGAGTTTATCTGATGTCAGGTTTTAAAACAAGCTATTAATGATATGGGTAAGCTGTCAACTACATTCATCTTACCGGCATCATGCCACAATCATTTATATCAACTTGAAGAGAACAAGTGGATATGTAATTTTCCTACCCCTCTTATAAGGGTACCTGCAAACCGCTTTGTTTTCCTTAAGGGCCCTACACAACAGGAGGTACACGAGGGTCGATGCCCTTAGATACATCAAAGCCTGTCGTCTCCACGTCTGTCCGTATGCAGACTTTTTTAGACGCACAATTAGGCTTTTCTGGATTTGACAGTGGCCCCTACTATTTGTAACATTTAATTAATCGAAGACGGATACATTAATGTGATGTATTCTGAACTAATAATCTGACTTCTGTGTTTCAATCCAATAGATTATAGGAAAGATAAAAAAATATAGGCTATTTTTTTAATACCTCTGGCTGAAAAATTAGGCTATTTTTTGAATATCTCTGGGGTTGCCAGATCAAAAAAGTGATAGATTAAAAAATATTCGGGAATTTGGAGCTAATATCTGCAAAAAGATTGGGGGAATCCCAAACATCGGGCATGTATAAGGGTTGCTATTCGTCGTTATCATACAGAACAACAAAGCTTCAATAAACATAGTATTCTCCAATTTTTAATTTTTACATTTATTATATCTACTATTAATTTAATTGTTTTCTGGTAAATTCGAGTAACATTAGTAGGATCTCTTGATGTTTCCGCGGGGCGGGCATCTTGCAAGGGATTACAACGATCCCCCACAGCTAAGGGATTTTCATACAGATCATTATGTTTCCTTATTATTTTCATGTTATATCGCTGCTGATAGAGAACTAAAGTTTTGCGTAAGTGAAATTGATGGGCTAAGATATTTGACTAATACTTATATTTATATTTTACTGGCTTGGAGTTGTCTGAGAAGCGACTACATTATTATTACGTCCGTAATAGTGAGGGCTGCTAGCTTTTGAATATACTGAATTATATTTAGAAATTCATAGTAAGTACTTGCGGAAAAAAATCAACTTGAAAAATGTATGTGCAAAATTGACTGAATTTCTTAGGGCCGTATGCAGGAAAGCCTGAGTCGACCCTCATGCATAGATTTTTGACAATTTTCGATGGAGAACTGTCAAATAGTATATGCTTGAGACTCGAATGTTTCTGCAATGGCCCTAAGGGTGTTATTAACAATCCTGGCGCAACGCTGGAGTAGTTAAATCGTGTTTTGTCACATTTGCTCGAGTTGACAATTGCATGTCAATGCAAGAGACAAAACACGGATTAACTAGTCCAACGCTACGCCAGGATTATTAATAACACCCTAAACATCTAAACCAAATGGGCACTGAATAAAAACAATATTATATATCTACTAACCAATGATGTCATTTTTTTATAAAATAGTAAGTAAGCTAGATGCAGCTAGAATAAACCATGAAAAAAATAAGCGGTACCTACACTTGAAACATAGCTTTGAAAACGAAGCATCCAATCTTCAGAAAAGCAGAGAATAATATTTATTCTCTGTTCACTCGAGTATCAATTTGTGAAAGCGAAACTAAAGTTAGGTAGGTACTCTGGTGATATTTCGTTCTCTTATTTTATTTCGAATGAAAAAAGTTATTTTATTTCGTTCCGAAAACAAATTAAGTTTACACTCCGAGAAGTTAACAAAGGAATGAATAAAATCATTCACTAGAAAATTAAAAACAATGTTAAAAAGTTTTTTTCTCATTTATTTTGTGATGGATCTTTGGAAACTGTAACTTGATTATTTTCGTGAATATTTTTTGATTACGACCTTAATCTTGTTTTCCAGAATCTCAACAGGCGTTATTGTATTTGTTTATACTGTCGAAAAGAATAGTCTATGTTCCAATTTTTTTACTAAGGCCTATTTGAGCATGCGTAATATTTATGGTAAATTTCGATGAAACAGAACGACAGAACACACCCATAAACACACCTTACACGACTCAGAGATCAAAAATTGTACTGAAAAACAAACAAAGTCAAATAAAGATGAAAGTGGCGCAGTAAGCCAACTTCAAAGGGAGACATCGTAAATAAAATTTCCAGCGGGAAACACCGACGTGAGGTTAACGACCTCCTAAATAAGCTGGCCTAATCTAAATGTTCGAACAATATCCACGTTGATGTTTTTGCGATGAGTACATTACACGATGTTCTTTTGTTTGTTAGTACTTATTTTAAATTAGATTGCAACCACTCCAGTTCAGGATAATGTTCTGACGGGCAAAACAGACTCAAAATTGATATCCATCTGAATAAATAAGTCTCACCATTGCATAAAAATAATGCACGTTTACATAAATGTTGTTCTTAGAGCCCTTCTGCAGTCATGTTATAACTTTAAGGCTATTGCTTTCCGTATTTCTCAGGCTATCTGATAAGTGCCTAGTTTGTAGTCGGGTAGTCGCCACAGAACCAGACCATTTTCTATTATTCTGTAGTAGTCACAACACACCAGGCTTTATTTCTAAAATAGGTAAGTATAGGTTTTTATTTCTAAAAATACAACTTATTTTTCCCACATTAGAGAGATTCCTCCAACAATAGGCACCACAAAAAGCTTTTTAGGCACCAGTGTTGCTGAAAAGAAAATTTTAATAATATGTTTGTACCGAGTGTTGCCCGCTTATTGTGGCTTTTGAAACATTTCAGCTCTTTACAAAAGTCGGGTTGGTTTTTAAAAGGCGTTACTAAATGTGAATATTTTTACACATTCTTTTCGTCAAAGGTTTTATTTCATTTAGGAGAAATTGAAGCACAATGATCTTATTTTTGGAGAGAAATAAGCCGCTTTGTTATTACTTCGTAGCAACTGTCAATCAATCCTCTTTATTTTAGATGCAGACTAGAAAATGTCTGAGACAAAATACTTTGTAGGACCTTCATAACGTAGATATGCGCCTAAGTATTCATTAGTCTACTACCGTGGACTAGGTACCGTGCAACTGCGGGGCAGGACTTATTAACCCTTAAAGCTTAATTCGGCTAGCGTCAGTTTACACCGAATATTCGATGTGCTAATTATGACTGCAGCCGGTGTTCCCCTGAGGTGATTACTTGCATCCGATGCAGCGATCAACATAATCGCACTCCGGATAATTGTCGTGGCCGGAGATGGTACAAGTTAGAGGTTAAATATAAACATAAACATTTTTTGGACAATCCACACAAAACTATCTAGTCCCAAACTAAGCAGAGCTTGTACTATGGGAACCAGCTAGCTAAATAATACTTATAATGTATACATTATTTTTGTAAATACATGGTGCATACATAGAATAGGTACTATATAACACCCAGACAGGGAAAAAACATTTGCATTCACAACACAAATATTTTGTTCTCGGTGGGGATCGAACCCACGGCCTACGGCACAGAAGGCAGAGCTAATACCAACTGAGCTGAGAGGCCAGTCAATCTATGTAAGCTACCTTGATGCAGACTTGTGTGTGCTGTGCACCCTACGCAACACTCGCAAATCCTGCAAAGTGAAATAAGGTGTATTAGACACAACAAAAATACCAACTTACTTTTTAACCGACTTCCAATCAAAAAGGAGGAGGTTCTCAATTCGGTTGTATTTTTTTTTTTTTTTTATGTTTGTTACCGCATAACTTCGTCATTTGTGAGCCGATTTGAAAAAATATTTTTTTATCTGATAGGTACTGCTTCCAGATTGGTCCCATTTTAATTTTATTAAAATCGGTGTTGTCATTTTTTTTTAAATAATTTTTTTAATGTTTGTAACTGCATGCCTCCGTCATTTATGAACCGATTTAGAAAACTATTTTTTTATTTGGAAGGTTATTCTTACGCCCAGATTGTCCCAAACAATTTCATTAAAATCGGTTTAGCCGTTTGGCAATGAAGTCGGTTTCTCAAGTTTTTTAAACTTATAATTATTATAACTAACAGATCACTTTTTAACCGACTTCCAATCAAAAAGGAGGAGGTTCTCAATTCTGTTGTATTTTTTTTTTATGTTTGTTACCGCATAACTTTGTCATTTGTGAGCCGATATGAAAAATGTTTTTTTATCTGAAAGGTACTACTTCCAGATTGGTCCCATTTTAATTTGATTAAAATCGGTGGTGCCATTTTTTTTTTAATAATTGTTTTAATGTTTGTAACTGCATGCCTCCGTCATTTATGAACCGATTTAGAAAACTATTTTTTTATTTGGAAGGTTATTCTTACGACCAGATTGTCCCAAACAAATTTCATAAAAATCGGTTTAGCCGTTTGGCAATGAAGTCGGTTTCTCTAGTTTTTTAAACTTATAATTATTATTTAGGTATCTTTCAAACTTCGGCCCGCTTCCACTCCAAATATAGCTATGCCCTAAACTTTGGCCTATTATGTATTCACCATTTTTAAATAGAAGACCTCACCATGTCTTAATTGCTATAAAACAAAATATGAGTATGAGTAATTTCGCCAAATTCCCTCAAAACCACCTGAAAGCTTCAGCGACTAAGCTAAAAGTAAAATTATAGTTGAGCCTCGGAGCGTTTTTTCGACTCGTGGTCGGCTTTTGGAATCGTTCTTCGCTCAAGCCGTTGTGTGTTCTACAGCTACACAAATTGACGACATACGATAGAAATGGGTAAAAAAATAAAGAAAAAAAAACCGTTACTTACACCAAACTACTAGTACTAAAGCAAGACAGCACCATACGCAACCATACGTCAAGTTTGACGTTTATCCAATATACTACGTGCTCTGGGTAGATGTTATCAGCATCTGTATGCTTCTAGTTTATTTATTCAGAGACTATGGGGATAGCCTATTGAATGTTTATTAATTCTTTTATTCTTGTCCATCACACATTCATGTACCAAAATGTGGTGTAGTTCATGATCTCTACAAAAGAGTTTTTCTGGAAAATTACTTACTATAACACCGTACCTACCATTACTTTGACCGTACCTATACGTATACGTAGCAAGCAATTAACTAAAATAAAACTATTAAATTATTACCAGTAAGCCAGTATGCTCACTTTTAGGCGACTTCAAATCAAAAAGGAGTTATCACTTATTTGTAAATGTCTCTGTGTGCAATAAAGAATTATGAATTATGAAAGGAGGAGGTTTAATTCGATTGTTTTTGTTTATGTTTGTTATAGCTTAACTTCGTCATTATAATGTGTCGATTAAAAAAAATATCTGACAAGTATTATTTCCAGATTAGTCCCATAGAAATTTCATCAAAATCGATTTAGGCATTTTTTTACTGTTTGTTACTGTATACCTCCATAATTTATTGAACCACAATTTAGTAAAAAAATATCTGAACAACTACCAGATTGGCCATGAAGTCGGTGTCTCAAGTTTTTAAAACTTACATTATCCAATTCGATTCAAAGAGGTTCCGATGTTAGGACCTACATCCTACAACCAACATGAAATAATATCTCCACGTCTCAGAGTGATCGATGCAGTACATACAGTTAAATGCCACTTTGGCAGACGCGATTCTAATCAGAATAAATAGTCTTCTTGATCCGCAAAATATTCGAATAGAAAATCCAATTTTCCTTACCAAGTCCCAGCAAAGGCAATCCAACGAGGCGTATCACATAACTGTCGTAAATCGTATAAAGATGTGCCACTCGACGCACCAAATATTTGTAAAGCATTATCAGCCGATTTCCCCGCAGCTTGGCTATGACAGGGGCCTACTTTATGGCGTTCTCAAAGGACTATGCGACTGTAAATCAAACACAGATTTTTTGGGTAAGAAGGCTATTCCGATGCTGTAGTGAAGTGTCGTATATTTCCTGGTATTTACTATCATTGACTTTTCTTTTGAGAAATTTAGTAACGCGGTCACGTGATCTTTGAATGCGCTGGTCGCTCATTGGGTTAGTGTTATGCCATTCATAACCTAAATCAATCCTTCCTCTAAGTTACTCTTTAGTTCTCATTTAGAACTTAGTGCTCAGAATAAAATTAAAAAGCATCAAATTAATGCAAATTCCAACGAGTTCAAATTAAAACAAAGTTACAGTTGCAAATGGGTCGGTGGAGTACTGACCCGTTTTCAGGACGGAACAATGCTTTCCACTAAACTAAATTACTTTTCCGGGGCAAGGTATTTTTTCTGCGAAACTTGGTAGTTTTTCTTGCGTGAACTGTGGTTATTTCTTTGATGTTATGAATTGTAGAAACTCAATAACTCAACACTCTTGCTATTTTTTACGATGACGTGCATCAAGTTTTCCGGTTCGCTGGCTGATTTTTTTTTCAGTTTAAAAAACCAAGCCAATTCGAAATTTAAATAAAACCTTTGATAAGGTTATACCTTATTGGTTGCCATGTTTTGGAGTAAAAGAAAGGTCGTTCCATTTTTAAATTACGCGACAGATATGAGTTTACTATGTAATTTACCTAAGAATTTACCCCGCCGCTAAACACGACATTATTGGATTTTCATGCACTCGATTTAATTTTATCTCGAAGAACGTCATCAAAATAATACTCACCGAGCATGTTCGACAAAAAATAGATTACATGCGCAAACAAACATTAATAGACACAAAAAAAGTCCCGGGAGTCAAATAAAATCCTCAATTCCTTTTACCAAAGCTTAGTAAACTTGTTTGTCTTTCGCAAAAACGTTTTTAAGTTGTCACGATCTGCTGAGTTTTTGCCGAATCCGAGCCGACTTTGGCCAATTTAAAATGGGTATCTCCTGTCCTTTTTACTACTGACGTACAGCCATGTCATAGAGCAGTGGTAGGTAGTTTGCACAAATATTCCAAATATTCACTCTCACTGAATTATGCCGTAGGTATATAGGCAAGCAAAACATATGACATTGCATGAAGACGTTCTTATATTACCGTCCACGGGATTCATCATTATCAACCTATATCAGTCCACTGCTGGACGTAGGTCTCTCTCAAGACGTGCCACTGAGCCCGTCTTCGGCTCTTCTCCTCCAGTGCTTGCCAGCTACATTTCGCAGATCGTCGCCCCACCTTGCCGGAGGGCGTCCTACACTTTGCTTGCCTAAACGCGGTCTCCACTCTAAGCATTCGTTTGCTCCAACGACGATTGTCTGTTCTACGGCAAACATGACCGGCCTACTGCCACTTCAGCTTACTAATCCTTTGAGCTATGTCAACCACCTTGGTTCTCTGTCGGATAACCTCGTTCTGGATTTTATTCTCGGGATTCCGTAAACGAAATTACATTGATGTCCTTGTAAATGAAAACCTTACTACGGCAAATAATAAGAGCTTTATCTCTAGCTAGTTTGATGCTCTTATCGGCCTGGGAGAAATAGCTTTTTTCTGCAATATATCCGTCCATTGTAGGTAGGTACGTTAGATTTACCTATATGAATATATTTAAATGTGATACTTGTATCTTAAACTGGCGCCAGTGACAAAAAGATGAGGATCAATAGGCTAGCGTGGTACGGGCATGTCATGCGAAGAGAAAAATTCCATGTAACGAGAAGTGTGCTAGATTTGAATGAGGATGGGTATAGAAAGAGGTAGGTAAAACAAAAGATGGATGGATTGTGTGAAAGATGACATGGGTAAGAAAGGAGTGACTGCTGAAAGGACGGCTAATAGAGGCGAGTGGAGAACGAAAACCTGTTGTGCCGACCCCACATGAAGGAAAGGAACGAATAATATAAGTAGCAGAAAATGATGATGAATTGATTCTTGTTGACATTAAAGAGCAACGACTCATTTCACTGCTAATTTTCTTTGTTTCTAGGCAATAAACTCTGAATACGGTCTATAAATAATTATTCAAGCTATTTTTAATCTAAGCTATAGTAAAACAAAGCTTAGTTTCCCTTGTAAGTAGATAATCGATGATTGAATCTTGATTGTATTGTACTATTGACTGGCCTCTAGCTCAGTTGGTAGTAGCTCTGCCTTCTGCGCCGTAGGTCGTGGGTTCGATCCCCACCGAGAACAAATATTTGTGTGGTGAACATAAATGTTTGTTCTCTGTCTGGGTGTTATATTGTATTCTAAGTATGTATTTACAAAAAAAAATGTATTCAAGTATTATATCAGCTATTCGGTTCCCATATTACAAGCTCTGCTTAGTTTGGGGCTGGGTAGTGTTGTGTGAATTGTCCACAATATTTATTTATTATTTATTATTATTATTACTATGTTAATCGGATCTATTTAGAAGTATTTCTGTGCTCATTGAAAGGGGTTTTCCTCATTCAATGTGTTTTAATCCTTTTAGATGTTTTGCGAGTTAAGACAAATGTTAAACCAAAAAAACACATTTATTTCATGCTTTTATGGATATTTTCACACACAGAAATCTAGGCCCAAATCGTAAAAGGTATTTAAATATCTGCAGTGTATAAGCAGATAGGTGATCTAATAAGTATTAGGTATCTACTTAAATTATTTTTCCAAAAGGTAAACTCTTTGGGTGTTATTAATAATCCTAGCGTAGCGTTGGACTGGTTGATCCGTGTTTTGTCTCTTGCATTGACATGCAATTGTCAACTCGAATAAATGTGACAAAACAACGCTACGCTAGGATTATTAATAAGACCCTTTGTATTTAACACCAGACAAAAAAAAAAAACAGTTTTGGAAAAATATATACCTAAGCAATTCCCAAATCTTCACTTCCTACAAAACCGTAAAACCAGTCATTTTTCATCCTTAATCTCAGAAATCGTCTCATTAATTACATCTTAGATTTTGCTTAGACGAGCTACTTTTATAAGCAATTTTAGTCGGGCAATTTTGTGGAATAAAACAACACCACTGAAGCGCTCACTTATAGTGTCACTTATAGTGCCACGGATGCTCTTCTGTCGTGCTTTAGAGGACTTAGCTCCAAGCGCTATGAACATTTTGTTTCTTCAAACAAAAAAATGCCAAAAGCCCAAAAAAATGATTATTTCAAAAACACCCATGCACATAATAAACTAAAAAAAACGAAAATTGAGCAGACTTAAATAAGTCAGTATGTTTTGTGTACTACAGCAGAAAAAGTGTATTTAAGCGTATGCCTATAACACAAACACTACACACACCCAAAAAAACGTTATGGCAAATGTTGTGAGGCATTGTTTTTCTGTCGGTACCTTCATCCAATAAAGGCCTGCGCACACCTAGTTCGCTGGCGGTAGCGATCAGTGAAACCCTGTCAAATATCGCTGTCAGGTTTGAGATTTGACAGCGATATTTGACAGCGTTTCACCGATCGCTACCGCCAGCGAACTAGCTGTGCGCAGGCCTTAAAATGCAATACAAATCCAGTTGCCCGTGCAGAAGCGTCTCAAGATAGCGTTACCATTAGAAATGTAAAACAGCAGACGAAATGAGTTTCTGGCCAGATCCATCAGGTTCAAGCGTTCATTAGCTTCGATGGTAATCCAGGGGCGCTTTTGTTGCTCGGAATCCGTTTGAAATGATTTTAAGCTGACGCGGAATAAGAAAAAGGGAGGGTGTGTCAAAATCATGCGATAATCCGCAGAACGAGTTACTAAAATTCAAATGTCGACTGTCTTCTTAAAATCTGTCAAAAATAAACAATGCTTAAATAATAGTGGCAGTGGCATATATTTTTACTTTAAAAAATGTTTTTTTATTGGTACTCTTTTAAACACATTTATTATTGGCATAATTTTACGAATTCACAATGTACAAAATAGGGATAATGTCTTCGATATGCTTTTACAAAGACCACATTATTATTTTTTACACTAATGTGTAAGAATGCAATAGTACGTTGTTACCTGAGTGTTGAAAGTCACGTTTTTTGTGTCCCGAGACGGGTATGGCGCCAGAGCGTAGCGAGGGCGCCAATGGAGCTTGAGGGACTTAAAAGACTTTCACCCGAGGTAAACACTGTGCTTTTCATTACGAATACAAGGAAAGTAAAAATATAAACATGATAGAAAAATTTCAGAGCCAGAGAAAAAGAAAAAAAACCGGGAAGGCGGCAATTCAATCTTCAATTTGTGAAAATGAAGATTGAATTGCCGCCTTCCCGGTTTTTTTTCTTTTTCTCTGGCGGGCCTTCGGCTTCGGCTCGCCAGCATTATTCAGCCATTATTTTCATTTTCATAATTTAAAAAATGATAAATTGTTTGCTCAAATCTATGTTATTTAAAATAAATAGTTGAAGCTATATATTAATCAAGTAATTTAGAAGATTGATATTATTTATTTAATACTATCTTTATGTTGTTTAAATTTAAATTTTACATTGCGCTCTATATCATTTTTTTTGTAATTATACTTTTTAAACTTCTTACCGTTGTAATGGGTTTCCAACCTACTTGCTGAATAAAAAGTTGGAATTTGGTTCAACAACCTCCTTGCAGTTAGAAAGTTGGAACATGGTTGAATAAAATAGAACTTGTTTTTTTTTTATAATTTGACAGCTGTCAGTAGAAAGCGATTCTCCCTAGGGCTGAAAGTATTACTTTCAATTAGGCCCCTCAGGCAACTTCAGACCTACTTTCAGAGTATGAGCAATGAAAAAGTAATTTTTTTATTCTTTATTTTAGGACAATAAAGTCCGGAATAAGAAAAAAAACATTGTTCAAATCTTAGAAGTCTAAAATACTGTTCAAATCTCTCTTTTTTCCTTATTCCGCGTTGAAAACAACTCTCAGTTCCTTGCAGATTGACTGATTACTGCTTGGATATTTGTAAATGTCCCGCCAAGCTGAATGAATACCGTGTTTTGTGCTACGGAATATATAGTCTAAGATCCCTAGAAGAAGGACCTTCACCGAGCTGGTTATTTAATGAAACGTATTTTATATTTAATTAAATATGCCAATAAATATATTATGTATGGGTTGCCTATCAAATTTCAGTCCAGGATAATTATGATTAATTAATAATTGAAAAAAAAAATTAAACTTTCCACAGGTTTGTTTATTAAACAAATTCTATACCAATCGAAAGTATAGACCCCAGTATTTTTATTCAATAAACATACCGGTGCAAAATGCTAGTATCGATTTTCCTGTTTATACCTGGCTACCCGAGAGTTGTGACCGGAAAAAAATAGGCAACCTAACGTTTGCATATTCTATGGGGTCTATACTTTCGATTGGTATAGAATTTGTCTAATAAACAAACCGGTGGAAATTTAAAAAAACATTTTTTTTTTTAAATTATTAATTAATCATATCCTGGACTGAAATTTGATAGGCAACCCATATAGAATATATTTATTGGCATGTTTAATTAAATGTAAAATACGTTTCATTAAATAACCAGCTCGGAGAAGGTCCTTCTTCTAGGGATCCTATACTAATAGCGTCTTTGATTTACTGACGAAAAGGGTATTCAACTTTTTTGAGATGTTTAAAAAGAAAAGATTTGTAAGCATATGCCTGTCATTGTGTTTATTCAGGCAAATGATGGATATGAAAAGGTAAGTTGGCAAGTACCTAACTCTATTCTATTCTATACCTAGGATACATTATAACACCCAGACAGAGTACAAACGTCTGTGTTAACCACACAAATAATTTTGTTCTCAGATCGAACCCACGACCTACGATGCAAAAGACAAAGCTACTACCAACTGAGCTGAGAAGCCAGTCCAATAATAAATAAATAAATAACAAATAATGAATAAATAAATAATGCGAACAATTCATACAAGGCTTTCTAGCCCCAAACTAAGCAGAGCTTGTACTATGGGAGATAATGGTTAGATGAATATAGATTGTTTAATCTATTATTCACACTATATTATTATTATTTATTCTATTCTATATTTATATCGACACCTTTGAGAGGAGATGGTGGGAGGAGGCTCGAGAGAGAGATAAGTGGAAGTCTTTGGGGGAGGCCTTTGCCTAGCAGTGGGACAAAATAGGTTAAATAAATTAATAAAAAAAAAAAACTATATCCAATAACCATTATCAAGTACTATACCTATACCTCAAGTTTTTGAGGCAGTAAAGTATACTAATGATTGTTTGTGAATAGAGACTGATAGTCGAGCCTCGGGTAGTATAACGAGCAATGCATATCCGCTTTGCCTCTTGATTCCATTGCGCTCTGTCTTCCAGTTCCGGGGCGATGCACACGGTTCTAAAATATGTAGAACTGAAACTTTATTAATGCCTATTTCTGCCGTGAAGCAGCATTGCTGAGTTTTGGTTTGAAGGGTGTGGGTGCCGGTGAAGTTACTGGCACGCAGAGTGGTGCATTGTAGAGCACGTTCCTGACGTGCGTGACCTCTTAACATTAGGTGGGCCATATGCTTGTTCCATCAGCTAGTTGTAAAAAAAAAATATTTTGTATGTTTAAAATTAATTTACGAATCTGTGGTGCCAACTTATAAGGGAAAAACTTAATAAGGTAAGGGAGGTGTTAGACAGGCCGTTACGTGTTTGATCAATGTTTATTTAAAAGAATACAGAGTTTATTGTATTCTAGAGTCTGTTCAGAAAGAGAACCGTCGTGGCCAAATTGAGAACTAACGTTTCGATTTTTATATGGCAGCTCATCCCTTTCTTTCTGTCAGCATTTTGCATCATAAAAACTAAATAAAGGAATAGTACACTAGTTGTGATAGGATCAAAACGCAACAGACGTGCTATTGTATTGCCCACTAAACAAAAAAGGTGATTAAGCACAGCAGCGCCCTCCAATCCCACGACGGTTCTCTTTCTGAACAGACTCTACCATAGTTTCATCAACATTGTGTCTGTGTGTATCACTTTTATGACCGCCGCATCGAATGAACTTCAGTATTGAATTTAAAGTTCTTGAAGCGCGCTTAACTAAATTAAGCACTGGGGAAACGTTTGAGTTCTTGCTCTTTTTAAACATTGCCAGTGCTTACAAATGGTGAAGGAAAACATCGTGGAAACCAGCCGATATTTTAGCAGCGGCAATGAAGTATGTAGGGCACGTGCTGGACATGCGTGCACTACGAGGAAATGCTTTGTTTTATGTGATGGTTTCCACTTAACATCAGGTGGGCCATTAAAAAACTGTCACATAATGGAGTCTGCTGCAAAAATTTAGAATATGATAAAATTTATGATTGGACGTTACTCTGACTGCCCTCTTGGTCACCCTCAATCAATCTTCAGTAGGTCGTACGTACCTGAAGATAGATAAGTATCTAAAGATCTGTAAGCCTACCACAAGCTCTGTCTGGCTCTGTCTCTGGCTCTGGTTTTGTGTCTGTGTGAGTGTTGACTAAATAAATCCTGCATCGAAACGTCACACACACAGAATACCTAATACCCTCACACAGACTCAATACCAAATCCAGAGACAGAACCATACAGAGCTTGTGGTACGCCTACTGAAGGGATATCCACCGTGCTTGAGAATGAAAGGAGAATTGACAATTTAGTTTTTTGTAGGGAAAACTTCTATAGGCAGGGCTTGTGTATTTTTGAGGTTAGAAAAAAACAATGAACTCGTGACACTGTCATGTCACCTGTCACATAACCTGTCACATAACTCTGAAACCTCTTCGGCAAATATCGACAAATAAAAATTCTTCTATAATTACTTTGAGAGCTAGCTACAATTTAACTGTAGCTGAAGCATAATAAGCTGAAGCTTGATAAGCTGAGGCTTGAAAAGCTGAAGCTTGATACCTATTATATATTTAGTAGGCATCTTGAAGCTGCTTAAAAGAAGATTAGCATAAATAAAAAGAAAAACGAACATTAAATGTATTTTCTCTGCTCATTGGAAAACACAATACGCTTTAACTTTGAGCACATGTATTTTTCATGACATCCTTCGCAGGCAGTTTTAAACCTCATTCCCCATGATATAAGGTCGAAAATGCTTTGTTTATCGTAGTCTGTAAAGTCAACAATGGGGATTCCTAACGTGGCATTCTATTGTCATATTGTCCTGGTGGTAGGTACTAGATATTATTAAAAATTCCAAAGGAAAACCCTCGCAACTCTTCATATTATGGACGTTAAAAATTGTACATAATCTACCCTTATTTAATAACCTTTTTGTTTATTTTCAGAGGGTCTAGAAAGCTAGGTACAGTCTCTCGTAGAGAGTATTATATTCCTTGGGTACAGTTAACGTCAAAAGTAAAATTTTTACTGGTTCAAGTAAAAAAAATCGGTTGCTTGTAAAGTCGGTTTACTGACGATAGTTGAACGTGACAACATCATACAGCTGTCCACGCGGACGCATCGCTCACTCAAGTAGGAGAGAGACAGATGTCGAACGCTGCCGAACGCGGAGGCCGATTGTGCCTTTTTGTCGCTCGTTCCACGCTCTCGCTTGCACTTCAAGCCAAGGGGCCGGCGGAGGGCAAATTTTCATACAAACTTAATACCAAAATGATTACTAATTTAAGCAGATTTTCACTATATTATTGTAATAATTGTATTTTTATTGTATTTATCTAGGTTCCTGGGCAGTTTTTATTTTAAATTACTTACCTCAAATGAAATTAACGCCAATCACATTTTACAATGAAAAAAATGTGTAAAATGCGATTGGTGTTTATTTCTTTTGAGGTAAGTAATTTAACATAAAAACTAATCAGGAACCTAGATAAATACTATACGATTACAGTAATTACAATAATATAGTGAAAATCTGCCTAAACTAGTAATAATTCTGGTATTACGTTTGTATGAAAATTCACCCTCCGCCGGCCTCTTAAATGGAACGCCACAGAGCGAGGTAACGTCGCATGAGTCATGTTTTTTTCGTGCGTGCAGCCGGCTCCATCGAATTAAAAAAACCAAAACTCACACTAACAGTTTAAACCTAAGTACTTATTGACTGGCCTCTCAGCTCAGTTGGTAGTAGCTCTGCCTTCTGCGCCGTAAGTCGTGGGTTCGATCCCCACTGAGAACAAATATTTGTGTGGTGAACACAGATGTTTGTTCTCTGTCTGGGGGTTATATTGTATTCTAAGTATGTGCATATTTACAATAAAAAAATGTTTATCAGTATTATATCAGCTATCTGGTTCCCATAACACAAGCTCTGCATAATTTGGGGCAAAATAGTGTTGTGTATAGATTGTCCAAAATATTTATTTATTATTACTTAAATACAAACGTAAGCTTTGTGCGTCGCAAAATATTATGCACACGAATACCTTGTCCATAAACCCATTACACACCATGAACCGGAAGACGAAGCGTAGGGCGCCCACCCACCAGATGGACCGACGACATTGTTAAGATCGCGGGAAGTCGATGGATGGAAAGGGCTCAGAATCGTTCTTCCTGGAAATGGGTAGGGGAGGCCTATGTCTAGCAGTGGACTTCTTCAGACTGATAATGACGATGATGATGATGATGATGAAACCCATTAAGCAAGTCTTATAAGTGATGTGTAGTGTAAAGTGATGACAATTTACATATAATATAGTAGATGTCTACTAGCTCCCTCATGCACACTATCTATTCACAATTTGGTTGACATCCTCCCCTATTCAATTCCTGGTAGATTGAGCCATGAAATTGCGTTTATAGCCCTAAGGCGTTGAATCTCCATCCCACCTTAATTTCGCTGCAAATGTCGAATAAACTTTATTTACTATTCAGGTATGGATGGGTCTAACTAGGAATGATAGACCTTAATACTGCTGTGCTAATTTATTTATTAACCGAATACAATTAAAAACGAAACAAGTTCTCAATTCGGCTGTATTTTTTTTAATGCTTGTTGATCATTGTCCAGAAGATAAAAAAAAGTGAGTTCTATTCGCATGCAGCATAGTTCTATAGTAAGTAAGAGTAAGAGATCTAGCAAGTAGTTTTTTTTAATACGTTATTAATCGTAAACCACAATTTACCTGTGGACTAACTACAAGAACTTTTATATTATGTTACTTGCTGCTACGGAACCCTTCATGGGAGAGTCCAACTCGCACTAGGTCACTTTTTTTATTTATCAATATCATTACGAACGTGTTCAATCCTTTCAGAAACACTCCTTTGATAAAAACCCTCAAAAACCTCCAGTAGTAGTAAATACTACTTCTAGGTACTACACAACACAAAATAGACCTAGGTTTAGTTGAAAGGTGTACGTGAATGTAGATAAATAGTAGTGAGCCTATTTTTTGTTATAGCTCCATCTAACTCCTATTGAAGCTCGATGAAACTTTCAGCCTGAAAAGCTATACACCGGTAGTTTTTTCATCGAATAGGGATCAATGCCTATTGACTGCAAGCATTCAACTTGAGGAGGCTTTTGTTGCCAGTAATTGGGTACAGTTGGCTTAGCACAATATGTTAGAAACCTTTTGAAAGTCTATTTACTAACAGGGCAGGTCATATAGCTCAAAGAACTGACAACCGTTTGGGAATAAAGGTTCTCGAATGGCGAATACGAACCACGAAGACGAAGCGTGGGGCGCCCACCCACCAGATGGACCTACGACATTGTTAAGATCACGGGAAGTCGATGGATGGAAAGGGCTCAGAATCGTTCTTCCTGGAAATGTGTAGGAGAGGCCTATGTCTAGCAGTGGACTTCTTCAGGCTGATGATGATGATGATGAAAGGTTGGTCTCGTAGCTCAGTCTTAGCAAATTTTTTTTATTCTATTATCTATTCGTCGATTTTTATTGATCTAGTCACTTTTTTTTATTTATTAGAGAGCCTCAAACATATTGAACCAAAAAGTTCCAAGCTAACCAAACAAAGGCCACTCCAAATGTTTAATATTCCGTCACAAACACGGACATTCGAGTGTTTTCGTTATATTTAAACATCATTTACATGGAGAGAGTTTCCACGTCAAAAAAACACAGTTATCAAAATTATGTGTCGTTTATACTTCAACGATATCGTATGTGTGGCAAAGAGGTAAAATAAAGCCTTCTTCTACTTCATCCTCTAAAAAAAAGAAAATACATTATTATTATTCAGACAGAATAGGTGATTAAAACACAAAAAATATATTATGTAGGTTATTTTACAGAAAACCAGTGAGTCCTAACTAGTTCCATCCTGTCCTGTAATATTCCTAAAATAAGCATTATTATTATTAAACTAAAAGTGTTTCGTAACTTTTTCAATTATACAGGGTTATTCATTATTAGCTGCAAATACTCAGGAATTAGGTTCAACAAATAAAATAAAAAATATTTATGAAATTCATTTTTTTAAATTTTGATTTAAGTTTTTGTATCAAAATTTTATTTTTATTAATTACTTTACGGCTATTGCATAATGATTGCCACGGAGAACAGGACGATGACCCACCCAGGCGGTGACTGAACGCAGAGTGTCGCTCACGAAGCGCGGGCGCGGATCAAAGGTTAAAATAGGTCAGGCGCCAATGATTCCAGAGGATATTCTTTATCGATTTTCTCGGGATTTTCATAACAAAACATAAAAAAAATAATTTCATAAATATTTTTTATTTTATTTGTTGAACCTAATTCCTGAGTATTTGCAGCTAATTATGAATAACCCTGTATAGACATTCAGACATTTTGAATTTTTATTCTTATTGCAAAACGTACGAGAAATTCTCCATGTAAATGTTTTTTTTATATTTATGTTCGCCATGTACGTTTTGACGTGAACAAATAAGCGGCTTACGGGTGTGTACTTTTATTCTTTTGATTTTTTTAATGAAGGGGATGGTTTGTAAAGTTAAACAACGCGTTTTGTATTTTAGAATATTGAAGTTGGTATAATTAAATATATTAGATTGAATATGTATTATATAATGTATATATATTGGAGGAGATTTTTTCAAATTAAACGTTATTTATCTGAAAAATGGGTTGTTCTATAAACCTTTTCTTGAAGGCTAACTTTTGGTATTAAGATTTTTTCTTCATCTTTATGAAATACCTAATAGTATCTTTACATAAAATTGAGTCAATATTTTAAATGAAAAACACAACAACATCATCATCATCCACAGCCCGACTTCACCCACTGCTGGGTATAGGCCTCCCTTAGTTTGTGTCATCTACCTCGATCCAGTGCCGGTCTAAACCATTGCCACAACTAATAAAAAAAAAGTTGTATAAGTGAAAACTATTTTCACAAAAACACACTGCATATTGTTTTAAATTAAAGTAACAGGTTTAAATAAATTAATAAGATAGAGTCTGTTCAGAAAGAGAACCGTCGTGGGATTGGAGGGTGCTGCTGTGCTTAATCACCTTTTTTGTCTAGTGTGCAATACAATAGCACGTCTGTTGCGTTTTGATCCTATCACATCTAGTGTACTATTCCTTTATTTAAACGTTAGTTCTCAATTTGGCCGCGACGGTTCTCTTTCTGAACAGACTCTACAAATATATTATTTCCAGACGTCCTCAGTTCTATAACACGTTTATATCACCATCGCATTGTACAGCATCGGACATTTCCGATGATGTATCACGGGCATTTACGTGCGTCCATTGAATTCCCCCGTCGCGACATTGTCACGTTGTAGACAATGAACGTACATACAGAGTACAGTCCACTGCGCTAGCCTGGTAGGTCACAGCTAGTTTAGTAGTTTCATACAGAGTACAGTTCACTGCGCTAGCCTGGTAGGTCACAGCTAGTTTAGTAGTTTGTAGTTTCATACAGAGTACAGTTCACTGCGCTAGCCTGGTAGGTCACAGCTAGTTTAGTAGTTTGTAGTTTCATACAGAGTACAGTTCACTGCGCTAGCCTGGTAGGTCACAGCTAGTTTAGTAGTTTGTAGTTTCATACAGAGTACAGTTCACTGCGCTAGCCTGGTAGGTCACAGTTAGTTTAGCAGTTTGTAGTTATACAAATACCAAAAAGGTAATTTAATTGTCACATAAAAAAAGACACGTATACATTTAACAGTTTGACAATAGTTTGGTAGTTTTTTGTAGCAGTAGAGCTCTTTGTGTTCGTCCGGGGAAAAGTACTACCACCATTCCCATTTTGACTGGCTTCTCAACTCTGGGGGTGCAATTCTAGTAGGTAACACAAATCGCTCAAGATCGCTGAATTCGAAATTAGTTGTCAATTTTTGTTTGAAAAATTTGAAAATGGAACGCGGGTCCAGCGATCACTCAATCCGTGATGCCGGAATGGCAGGGCAGTTGGCAGTAGCTCTGCCTTCTGCGCCGTAGCCCGTGGATTCAATCCCCACTGAGGACAAATATTTTTGTGGTGAACACGGGATGTTGGTTCTCTGTCTGGGTGTTATATTGTATTCTAGGTATTTACAAAAAAAAAGAAATATAAATAATTATTATATCAGCTGCATAATATGCAGCTGATATAATAATTATTTATATTTATAATTATGTTAGTACCCATAGCACAACCTCGACTTAATTTGGGGCTGAGATGGTTTTGTGTGGATTTTCTAAAAAAAATATATAACTGCAGTGAAGCAGCATTGCTGCTGTTTCGTTTGAAGGGTGTGGGGTACGTGAGGCAAAACATCTGTATGCCTCAAGTTCAAGTTGGCAATGCATTTTAGGGCACGTTCCTAACGTGCGTTCCTAACACGAGGCAATGCTCTCAAGCAGGAAAAAACTACCAGCAATTGGTTTGACTAAAATGGGAAATAAAGTTCCGCTTTAAATTAGTTCAAACAGCAAGATGCAATTAGTAGTAAAGTGGCAGACAGCTCTGACAGCGTGGGGTCTGGCTTTAATCCAAGACGGAACAGGCTGGCCACAGAGAAGCTTACACCAGAAGAAAGACTAGACAGGCAACCATAACTGTATTGTATACTATAGTCACACCAATCGGTAGAGCCTTTAAATTCACTCGAAACCATAAAATAACTATTGTAAAAGCCTGCGCACACCTAGTTCGCTGGCGGTAGTGATCAGTGAAACGCTGTCAAATATCGCTGTCAAATTTGACAGCGTTTCACTGATCACCGACGCCAGCGGCCTAGGTGTGCGCAGGCCTTCACGCGTCGTTTCTTCATTGGGAATTATACGATGAAACACTCGTTCACAATTATAAATTCTTTTACAACCTGAATCTTCTTCTTCTTTATTAATGGTAACTGTCCATTTTGAAATAATTTTGCCAATGTTTACTTACATAACTATAACTATGTACATAACATTAATAAGGTTAAGGTTTTAGTCAAGTCAGTCAATAGACAAGTCGGCTGTCACCGGGCTTATAGAAAAAGATGGCGGGTTTCTTCAAAACCATCGGAAATATTTTCGTTCAAATCAGGATATAACATTGCTACACTTTCATTCCATACTGGTCACACTTTGTATTAAGATCTCAGGTAATGTTGGTTAAAATACCATAACACTAGAACATTAAAATGAAAAAGCTATGTGATTTCCCAAAATGACAGAAAATTAATCTTATTCCACAACCTGAATCACCGTCAGCTCTATATAAAATTGTCCCTCCATATTATTCTTCCTCTTGACCAACCGACAACATAACGGCTAGTAGTGCATTGCAGATGACATACCTTCAACACAGATGAGCTCTACTACTACTATAATGTATATACAACTTGGTACCAGGTTTTTCTCATTCAGTATGCATAATTTCTCCTAAAATCTCCGTTTTATTGACAAAGTCACAAGGTACATCTGAATTCCCCAACTTTCCTAATCTATTTGTGATGCTTCTTTGGCTGCCAATCGCTCGGCCAAATAAGTTGCCCAAAACTATATCTGATAGATAACACGTTTTAATAAGTGGTAAGCAATCTGGTAACTTTTTTGCTTATTGAATTTAAACTCTGTTCCTGGTAAATAAAGTAAGGTTTTGTTAGTGCTTGTGCTATTGTATTGTAAATTATTTAGTCCGTATTTTACAGTGAGATTCGCACTGCAAAGAGATTAGTAGGAAGATTTAATTCAGTCTTATGTTCTAGTTTGTATGGAATTGTTTTCACTTAGCTGCGAGATGTTTATTCAGGATTTGTGTGTTGGGAGATAATGAAAGTTAAATTTAATTTGGGGACTGGTGCAATTTTAGTTGGCGGGCACAGAGGTATTCATAATAAGTTTATGCTGATGCATTGTTTTGTTCTTCTTCTGTAAGGATCTCATTTTACTACGACTAAACTTGACGTTTTTTATTTATTTGATTATTATTCTTGATGTTGAAATAGAAGACACAGATTTGCTAAAAAAAATAATTATATGTGCCTTAATAATACACAATCATTAAAAATAAAGTAAAGATATAAAACGACTGGTGAAAGAGCTCTCAGCTCTTTTAGTAGTAGCTCTGCCTTCTGCTCCGTAGGTTGTGGGTTCGATCCCCACCGAGAACAAAATAATTTTGTGGTGAACGCAGATGTTTGTTCTCTGTCTGGGTCTTATATTGTATTCTAAGTATGTATTTACAAAAAAAAATGCATATAGCATAAGCTCTGCTTAATTTGGGTCTAGATATTGTTGTGTAGATTATCGACGGTAAAACTTTTTTTTGTAAAATAACTAAAATATATAATTATGTGCTATACCTACTCGTTCCTACCGAAAAGTATATTATAAATATATATATAATTTCAATATATACAACATGTCCCAAAATTCAACGATAAGCCGGCACCAGAGGATGGACCTACTAATGACTACTCGAGAAAAAAAAAGAAAAAAAAAATACCTCTACTTTTTTTTAAATTACTTAAAAAAAATGGAAATTCTTCGAAAATGTATACTCCTTATGACACTTTTAACTACCATGACCACAATTTTTCAAATATTTCAGTTTTTTTGTTTGTATCGGCAACCTAAGTAGTACTACTATTCACCATAATCTTTGAAAATTACAGAATTTTCGTAGTTTTATACAAAAAAACAACCAAAAAAAATTATTTCCCTAAAATTTTGAAAGGTTTTAACGTTCAGTAAACTTTAACTCATCGTAGTGTAAAAAAAAAATATGGACACTACTATGGCAAGTTTTTTAAAAAATTAGCGCAACTAACCTAGATTTTAAAATGGTATAATACTTTAGGAAAACTAGCCACAAAAAAAAAATAACGACACTTTTTCTAATCAAGAACCAAATTTCATAAGTTGTTGTTAATAGTAATCACTTCTACTATGTGCCCAAAATAGATTTTTGTTGTTGGAAAATGTTTAAAAAAAAGTAGAGGTATTTTTTTTTTTCTTTTTTTTTCTCGAATAGTCATTCGTAGGTCCATCCTCTGGTGCCGGCTTATCGTTGAATTTTGGGACACGTTGTATATTGAAATGTATACAACACACTTACGTGGATGATTTATCGTTTGATCAATTTCAATCTACATTATTGCTTCATAGTATTGTTAGTACCTTAAGCGTAGTGCACACAACGTGACGGAAGCAGTTGTTAGTATACGATCTCCACACGTCCAGCCCATACTATCCTGTGTGCATTGTCCCTTACCTATCAAAACCATTGTCTGTCGGCTCCTTTATATCCTTTACCGACCGTGTGTGTACACATCAAAGAGAATTAATCAAAACACGTGGCTGCCCAAATTAATTTCATACATTTTTACCCTTCACGTACAGTACAGCCCTCAGGTAAGCACGCAATTACTGCACCCCACGGCAGGTATCGAATAAATCCTTTCATACTTTCCGTTCGATGGATCGGGGAATCGGATTGTTGATCCGTCTCGGCGTCGTTACTAATTACAATAGAATAGAATAAAAAATACGAGGCTTGTGATTTATTTGCATCGGTTTCGTAGCAAGCTAACAACAACTATGGCATCATTCTATGATGTATCATCATTGTCATCATCATCATCATCATCATTGACATAAACTAGTCGTAGTAGTAATAAGAAATTGGTATTTTTCGAGGTACGCAACTGAGTCCAGTTTCCAACTTTTTTCATCCATTGTTTGCTTGCCATGTTTAGAAGACCTTACCACAGGGCTGAAAGTTATTAAATACTAGCAGCCGCCCGCGGCTTCCCTCGCCCGTTCCCGTAACACCCCGTTCCCGTTGCTTTTTCGGGATAAAAAGTATTCTATGTCCTTTTCCCGGTTGTAAGCTACCTTCCCACTTATTTTCTGCCAAATCGGTTCAGCCGTTCTTGAGTTATAAATAGTGTAACTAACACGACTTTCTTTTATAAATATAGATTTAAAACTGTGCCTACTTTTTTTGCTTACTTGGATGTCTGATAATCAATCAATCAATCTACAAGAGTTCCTGAAAATAAACTCCTGAAAATAAACTCCTGAAAATATGCGACGAAAACGGATTGCAAAAAAAGCACCACGCGGAATGTCAGAGTCACCCAAGTAAATTTGTAAAAGGATCCACTATCTAAATCCGTATTCCACACAGCTAAAATCAAAATACGGTGCATGGACCCTTAACCAATATTGATTCGCTGGAGGCGAAGTAAATTGGCAGGCTAACTGGGGTCCGACAGCAATCCGCGGCGCCCTGCGGCTCACGTCCGGTAAAAATACCGGAGTGTGGATAACGGCTCTCAAACTTTCATCCTGGTGTCAGGAGTTTGAGGTGTGAGTGTCCTTTGGGACAGAGCTCCTGAATATGTGCGTGGAATATGGAGGTCTGTTGTTGAGTCGTATAATTACTGACTTTATGTTTTTTTTCTAAATTATTGGATGCTCCGCATCGATATAATTCAAAGTTATTTATTTTATTTATATGAATATACAATTACTGAAGTAATTAATTATATTTATGTTCCTAATCGTTGCATATACTTATTGTTCAATTATTAATTATGCAATATTTTAGCTAAAGTAAGGACCATTTTAACCTCAAAAGGCACTTTCATAACCCCTATGGATGAACTACTTACTAATTTAAAAAATTAAAAGATTATAGAAAAAATTATATTTACGCACAAAAAAATTTCATTGTATTTTCCCAAAAGAAGTAGAAACCAAAAACCGCTATGAAGCTGAATATAGAAATTTCATCTGACAGTATTTGGACCAAAACGCAAAACGAGCAATCGTGAAATGACCCATCTGTATTCGCGGAACGACAGACCATTGTCCAAGCTTTGCCGAGAATGTTCTATTTGGTTTGATGCAAGCGGAACGCGGTATAATGTTTGGGAATATCTGGACTGAGGTTTACACAATCCTAGTTATGGAAACTGAGTTCATATATCAGAAGATTGATGGCTGTTGAATTTAGATGCACTCTGAAATTAGGGTCAAAACCTTTTTGATTTAAAAAGAGCTAGACAGAGCTGTCCATAATATTGATTTATTGACCTACATTTCTACTAGTAAATGATTTTGAAAAGATTAAAAGCCCTAAGCTTATAAAAGCTTATAAGCCATGCCTTGGACTACTGTCGTCTCTTAACCAGTGTTTAATGTAATGTAAACAGTGATTCAAAATTAAAAATGTAAGTAGGTAGGTTATTTAATTTAAACTGTGAGTAGGTAGGTTAATGTATAAGTATGTCGGTTAGTTTTAATAGTTGTAAAATAGTACACCTCTGTAAATTTGATATTGCTGCAAATAAACATTTTTTCATTTTCATTTTCATTTAAACTACCTGTGTTACGATCAAAATACAAAAAAGGTATATATATTTTTTAATAAATATCAATTCAAATAATATATAAACTATGGGTATGGGTGCATATACACAATAATACACAAAAAATAATGAGCATTTTAGAAAATACTTAAATGTAGCTAAGCATAAAACCCCGATCGGTTATGTATCACTTATAGTGTGACTCAAGCCAATGTCTTTGGGACTCCTTCGTCTGACACTGATTTGGATCAGTTGAGCTATCTCCAGATCGTTTGTAGCGGTCTGCAGATGGCTAAACTTCTCCAACTTCTTGTGTATTTGTGGATACTTGTATTTTTTTTGTAAGTTTCTTAATAATGTTTATAACAACGTTGAAATGTTCGTATTACAGCCGCCAATCAGCATTGCAGTTTCCTAAATACCCTAAACTGTGTGTGTTTACCCTATCAGCACAAATTGAACAATAATAACAGCTTACTGCCACAATAACCAGCGATTAGACGAACAGGGTGTTGCCAGACGCATAAAACATGACAAAATTCGGCACACTCCGTTGGGCGTCGGCCAGGCTGCCCGCGGCTGATACCCAGATTATTGGCAATGTCTGTGTTTTGAATTTGTGCGTTATGGCCTAGAACTGTATAGCCCCGGGACACGAAATACTGTTTCCAATAAGCAATTTCTGGCTCGTGACCGAATCAGAGAGGCTAATAATTTTCTATGTAATTGTAATTACTAGGTTGTCTAGAATAGCTGTAGGCCTACCACAAGTTCTGTCTGGCTCTGGTTTTGAGTCGGTGTGACTGTGAGTGTTGACTAAATAAACCCTACGTCAAAACGTCACACACACATGTGACTACTCACACAGACTCAAAACCAGTGCCAGAGACAGAGCCAGACAGAGCTTGTGGTAGGCCTACTGATTCTACAAAGAAACTGTTAGCATTCGTGGGTCGTTTGCTTGGTCATTCTTTACTGATTGACATACTTAGTTAAAACTACGATGATCTAAGCTATTCTAATCTGGATAACTAGAGTAATCATAGAAAATTGCATTTTCAATTGTATCCTTTCATCACACCCCGGTTTGAAAGAACGAGTGCCACGGAAAAAGTAAGAAGATGTCATAGTTATTTTTCTTGAAAATCCATTGGGTTTTTTATATTAATTGATCTTGTTTTGTTTTAACGCCAATTTAAGTGAAACTTAGAATAACTCCTTTTATTCGTGAGTCCATGAGCTGAATATTTTTAGGTGAAAGCACAATGTTTATATTTTCCCGCAAAGTTTATTTTGTGGACTTTGTCGTTGTAAAGTTATTGTTTGATATTTGCTTTTGTAAGTGCTCGGCAACGTCAATGTTTCATCTTTTTCATATAAGTGAGGGATGGTGAAATATTTACAGAGTATTACAGGATTATAACAACGTTGAGAGGAGTTATGGATATGTTTTTGTAACGAAAATGATCTTCAAAGTTGTTATTCTTAAGAGAAATATAGGGATATAAAATATAGGGAGGTATAGGCTCCTTCTCATACTATCCCTAACGGAAGACCAGCGTTAGTTGTTAGCCAACTAACTTTATTCACGCTGAGTCAGGGACCGTTTTGCAGCTCTTGGTCTCTATTTCTTTTGTATGCATGTATACAGGGTTATTCATTATTAGCTACACAAACTGACAGGGCCTAATTTTTGGGTCGTGAATATTTGTTTGGCCAAATCAATTTAATTCCTAAACTGATTTAAGTTTTTGCATCAAAATTTTATTTTTATTAATTTCTTTACGGCTATTACATAATGATTGCCATGGAGAACAGGACGATGACCCAGGCGGTGACTGAACGCAGAGTGTCGCTCACGGCGCGCGGGCGCGGATCAAAGGTCAATAGGTCAGGCGCCAATGATTCTACAGGATATTTTTTATCGATTTTCTCGGGATTTTCATACCAAAACTTAAAAAAATCATTTCATAAATATTTTTTATTTTATTTGTTGAACCTAATTCCTGAGTATTTGCAGCTAATAATGAATAACCCTGTATAGTGTACCTTAAATTGATATGCGTCTGCAAATAAATATGTTTTTTGTTTCTTTTTTTTATAAATTTAGAGTGGTGGCGGTAGGTATGTTTGTATGAAGCCGTGGGAAGCTTCTTCTAAAAACACTAGATCTGCAGTGCATCAGCTTATTTATAGCTTATTTATAGCCGAAAGTCTGATTGCTTATCGACTTGATACAAAGATGAAGGATTGCTAAGTGATGTTGACTTAGAAACAAGTATGAGCTGGATCTGCCCTGTAGCTCAAACAGCTCACAAGTCATGTAAAAGAACTGTTTATTTATTTATTTTACGACTCCTAAGTTTGTAAAAAGCCCGTTGCTAACATTTCTTGATTATTAAAAATTTATGCTTTTCAGTGCTCGTAAACCCATTTTAATTACAAACAAAATGTGCATCGGATCACAATAAAGTTCATTTAACAGCTTGTGGCCTAAGTTTTAATTATTGTCTGAGACGGTAGACTTTAATTAAAAACATATACTTGAAGACGACTTCTTAATATAAATTAGTTATTCCTCTGAGACTAAAGTAATGAAAGATAAAAGTTTTTTTCATAGTGATTTCAGGGGTTTTTTAAGATAACATAATAAGAAGGTATTATTTATTATTTGTACTGAAACGTTGTAAACTTGGTTCCATCTTTCTTGGAATTTCATTTTTTTAACGACACAATCACCCGTGATATAAATCTTAAATTTTTTTAGGAGCTGTTAATTTTTTTTCCACCAGCACCAACATTCTGCTAAGTGCCATTAAACCCCTCACCATAGAAGTTCCCTAGACTAAACCGTTACCAATATTTGCATTCACCAATGTTTATAATTTAGCCAAGCGTGTACACAAGCTGAATGTATTCATCAGTAGATAGAAACAGCGGGACAGCCAGCTATTAGGGTAAATGAGTCTAATACCGACTTTGTGGTTAACGATCTATTTGAAATCAGAGTCGTTTGTGCGGTGCCACTGAAAGGGTTGCCGGGAAATCCCCCAAGTTTTTCAGTATCAAATAGAAAGTACTTTTTTATGGACATCAAACGAAAGCTGGGTAAAGCTGAGAATGAAAATATATGGAACCTTTTTACTTCATTAATAATAAAAGTTAAAAAAACTTGAGAAATTGTCTTCTTGACCAAACTATTAAACCAACTTTTATTAAATTTTAATGAGACCAATCTGGAAATCATGCCAAAGTTATGCTATAACAAGCACAAAAAAAACTGAATTGAGAACCTCCTTTTTTATTTGAAGTCGGTTAAAAATAATTGCAATGCCCTATTAAAAAGAGTAAACTCGTTGAATTAACTTTGTTAAAATCGAATATTAGTCAAACTCCACAGAGACTTCAAAAACACGATTAAACTCTTTTCAATGCAAATGAGCTTCGACAAAAACATTGATGTGAAGCGTACTCAAAAGCGTTAATTACTAATTACTCTCAAAATCTAAAAGAGAAACACTGAAAATCCACTCCCGCAATTTGAATTGAAATTGGCAAACGGAGGAGTACCTAACCTGCCTCCGTGCGGATACCGCAGTGATGATCTAGAATATTCTGGAAGTGATTGGAAAAATACTCTTTGCTGCACGTTCTGGGAGTTTTGTACGTACGATGGAAATAATGCAAGGAGGTCCGTATCCGAAGTCGGAGTTTGGCTACCAAATTTTGTCTACCAAAATTTTGTTTTCGTGTGAGCACCTCTCTTTTGTATGGAAAATTAATGAGACAACAATTCGTTTCGATTGTTTCTTCGTAACGTATTTTTGCTCTCTCATCTTTTGTCTTCTCAATCTTTGCAATAGATGCCCGCATTTTATGTAGGTAGGTACAGAAAACAGAAACAATGAAAAATTTTAAACGACCCCTTCTTCGATTGTTTTTTAGGGTTCCGTAGCCAAATGGCAAAAACGGAACCCTTATAGATTCGTCATGTCTGTCTGTCTGTCTGTCTGTCTGTCTGTCCGTCCGTATGTCACAGCCATTTTTCTCCGAAACCGTAAGAGCTAGACTGATGAAACTTGGCAAGTAGATGTATTCTGTGAACCGCATTAAGATTTTTACACAAAAATAGAAAAAAAACTATAAATTTTGGGGGTCCCCATACTTGAAACTGAAACTCAAAAATTTTTTTTTCATCAAACCCATACGTGTGGGGTATCTATGAATAGGTCTTCAAAAATGATGTTGAGGTTTCTAGTATTGTTTTTTTCTAAACTGAATAGTTTGCGCGAGAGACGCTTCCAAAGTGGAAAAAAGTTGGTCCCCCCCCCTCTAACTTCTAAAATGAGTGACTGATAAAGCTAAAAAAAATATATGTTGTACATTACTATAGAAACTTTCAACGATATTTGGTTTGAACGAGATCTAGTCAGCAGTTTTGTTTTAATACGTCATAAATCGTAAGCCGCAATTTACCTTTCGACGAACTACTAGAAAATCTAGAACTCTATGTTATATTACTTACAGCTACGGAACCCTTCATGGGCGAGTCCGACTCGCACTTGGCCGCTTTTTTTATACAGCTAGTTGATGAAACAAGCATATGGCCCACCTGATGTTAAGTGGTAATCATCGTCTAATAATTAAACGTACCACATAGTTTTGACTTACCATTGCAACACAATTTAAATGAACAGCTTGACAAGTACGGCAAGTATTCATTTGAACGTATAAACGGTGTAAGATTTTTTGCAGTACATACGATGATTGGTCCAATGTACAATGTATGATGTACTATTTATACGTCAAGACGTTTAAGGTCTGCGCACACCTAGTTCGCTACCGCCAGCGAACTAGGTGTGTTCGGGCCATTACTACAAAAAGACGTGCAGGATAATGTCGTGTGAACCACGTCTTAGAGCGCACAAAACAAAGCTACAAACTGAGCCCTTCCATTCGCCCCACATCCATGTCGTGGCACCATGATCGATGCCCGCAAATTAGCTGCGACACCCTGCGTGCCAATGGTGATTTTTCACACCAACTTTTAAAAGGCTCCCAATAACTTTCCTGCCAGTAATGCCCTTCACTGAGAGTGTTTGCTAATTGTATGTGGAGCTGCTGTTTTTGCTTTCAAATTACTCTCATTTTTCATGGGTTTTTTATCTGGCGACCTCGCAATTTTGATGAGATATTTCTTAGTTAATAGTATGTAATATCTATGTTATGGACCAAGTGATTAATACGGACATTAGCACTCGCCATCTCACAGTACTCACTCCTTTCTTGGACATATCATCTCTCACACAATCCATCCATATTTTCTTAGGCCTACCTCTACTTTTATCCATCAACATTCATGCCTAACACTCTTTTCGTCACATGACATTCTTCTCTCCACATAACATGCACCAGGGGCCTAATTCTCGGGCCGATCTCGATCATTTTGCAATTTTATCTTATTGCTTCTTTTCGAAGAGAGAAAGGATGATTTCCATGAGTAATTCATCGACGACCTCATCGTAGAAGCCTCGACAGCTACGATATACGTAAAAACTAGTGCGAGGTTGTGCAATGCCAATGTGTATTTAGGGGACATTGAAAATCTCGGTCAGCCCGAGAATTAGGGCCCAGTATAGGTGGAGATACATACATCATCATATCATTGTGCCACGTCCGCCGCATACGACCTCGCGTAGGGGTCCTCTGTGACCCATCCAAACTTTCCGCGCCATGTCGACATAGCTAATATTACGGTACGAGCTTACTCTGTAACAATGATAAAGTCCATGTAACTTTATCCTATTATCCCGATGGGAACCAACTGAATTTTAAACGCATTTTTTATTCACACTTAAATTTATTGGTTTATGTTTGGTTGTAAATAACAAACCATCAGGAATGCGCACATATAATCAAGTGAAACGCTGACAAATAGCGATGTCATAATTTGCCAGCGTTTCATTGATCACCACCGCAGACTGCTTAGATGTTCGCAAGACTTAAATTTCTGCTTCTCCGGGTAACAAGGTAATGCCTTATGCTCGGTTTGACCGACATTTTCAAACTGACTCAAACATCGGCCATCACGACTAAAAAATGGCACTCTTTCTGCAAAAACACAATGCCGAGATTTATGTCTGTTGACGACATATTTTTGACAAATAATGTACAATTTCATTCTGCGGTGGCAATCTTATTTGTCAAAAATATTTTGACATTATGATTTTAACCGCAAAACGCTTAGATGAACGCAAGGTTTTACCCAACCATGCTTGGTAGAAAAATATTGAAACTTAAAACCCCAAATAAATATTATCTTTTTCCGCACCGCGTTGAAAGTGGTAGAAAATTTGGAACAGGTATTGAGCTGAATAGCTGGAAAATGAATCGCCGTACCAAGGCGAAAAATACAGAGCATTGTAAGCAAGACAGGTGGCATTCTGCCAAGCTGTAGCTAACTAGAATGTGGTCGTGTGAACTTGGAGGCGATAAAACTGGAGAGCAACGGTTTTGAACTACAAAGTAAAGTATGCCTATAAGCTAGGAACAGCTTTTAGAATTTCCTGTTACATGCCGGAGTCTAGAAAATAAACAAAGCAACTCCACTGAACTGAATACTGTTCATGGAGTCCCGGCAAAGAATATGACCTATCCCACCTCCCGTGGATGTCGTAAAAGGCAAATAAGGGAACAAAACTAGGAAATGGGCAGCAGCATTTCCTAAATAAGTTATACAACACCAACACTGCGGTCACCAATCTGCCTGCCTAGCGTGGTGACTATGGCAAACCGCCCCCTCCCCATGATGAACATGAATATGAGGAGCTCAGAATCGTTCTTCCTGGAAATGTGTAGGGGAGGCCTAGGTCTAGCAGTGGACTTCTTCAGGCTGATGATGATGATGATGAACTCCACTGAACTATTTTGAAACGCACGGAAATCTCGAAATACGAATCATTCATCCGGAATGGAAGTCTAAAAAGTGGTGACCCCGACGTGATATCAAAGTTTTTCCTAGCCTGAACTAAAGTCCTTAGCATCAACCTATCTGCTAGTTTAGGAAAATGATGTAAGTAATCGTGATATCTATCACTACAAATAGAGATATAACAAAAAAGTTATGGATTAAAGACATGCCGCGTTTTGGCTACTTAATTAAACTAAAATCAGCATAACTATTGATGTGGGAACCATAGAAAGATAAAAGATATAGTTATAGAAGAATAGGATATTTTGTCCATTGAAAAGCGCCCTAAAGAATGCTGAATTGAATGAAAAGAAAGAAGAAGAGGAAATGTGGAGGTAGGTATTACAATCGCGGTATCCTTAGAGTCAGTTTTCGCTTGCACCAGTGATCATGAACAAATTATTTTGACATAATTTGTGACGTTAACTTATCGGTGTATTCTGTCTATTCAGTTTCAAAAGGTTTGTGATCGTGATACGTTGAACAAATCAAGTTGAATATCGACGAACATTTTCATACCGACACTATACATAGGACACATTTATGCACTGGATAAGTTTCTCCAGATTTTGAACCTCCTTGGTAAGGCAGTGGAACTGCAGATTCTCGCGTTCTCAAACTGTTGTGCCAGTGTCTACTAAAAATGTTTTTACTGTGCTTTTCATGGCTCAAATAAAAACGCTGCATGCATCTAGATTTTATTTCTTGTGTAGATAATGTTGCCACTCGTCCCAATGACCCTGTTTCTGGCAGTTTCAACGGATTGTCTCTTTGTAGGGGACTACGAAATCCTCGTTTTTACCAGCTTTAAAGAAAGAGGTTTGAATACGGCACTTATTTTTTAAATAGTTGTAATTACTTGCCCGATGTTGCGATTTTCACTGAAATGGATATAATTTACGTTGTTACTAATAACGTATGTTTAGGTAACTAATGAAGATTATTTAATTTTATAATACGTAGGTAAGTAGGTACATTCATTTTTGTTTTCCTTTATTGTTTGTACAAATGCTTCCAAAGTTATTTTATTTTAGTTCTCTTTGATCCATGTAACTTTTTTATTATTCTATTTTATAGTACGTAGTTTAGCGCATTGGAATATTATTCTGTAATGTTAAGCTAATGATTCTTATAAACAGAATTTGAATTTGAATAGGTGTATTTTGTTTGAGTTGCATTTTTCTGAGATGGGTTAATAGTTTTTGAATAATAGGTGTTTTTTTTTTGTTTTTGTTTTTTTTTGTTTTTGGTGTTATATTGTGGAAGAAGGCAAGCTTTAAATTTTGATTTTAGGGTGAGAAGATCGAATTTATTCAGTGTAACTAGAAACTATTGCTTGAGGCTTTTCCAAATTGTTGCTGTTTTAGGTTTATACCTCATCTTGCGTCTACGCCTCGTCTCATCAGTATTCAAATTCAGTCTGGATAGAGATGAGATGTGAATTACAATTATTTCGTCCCTAGCTTGTCTGCGTTCTTAAAAGCTGGCAACCGTCAATAACGTAGATGTTTTTGTCAAGCAGAGATGCTCGCATAAAACTGAATTTTCGTTTAAACAGATGTGTCGTCGACGACTTCCCATTTCAAATTATCTCAAAGAATCTCAGCCCAGTGCAGCCCAAGCAAGACTTATTTCCGTATAGGAGAAGCAGAACGCTAGCGTACCTAACTGCCTGTTCTAAAGCGTAGACTATATTCCATCTCTTTCTCCTCGTGGTTTCGTCGATCTGCTCCGACGCCAGCCACACCTCCGCGCTTTGGCCGCTATTATGTTGCGGTGCCACGTTGTTTTCGCACGTGCTTGTAGAAATTGACAAAACATTCCGCTACTCAAACTACACTTCATCGGAGCGAACCGCAGCGGAGGTGTGCTACGGGCCTTATGATTACGTTCGTCATTTTGAAACTGCTTCCAGGGAAACTAAAGCTTTAGTTATCAATTCAATGCAATATTCTTGGATTTATGGGATTGGCGCCAAATCAAATTATATAGAACAAACTGCGAGGACTTCACGAATTCTAGTAGGCTAAAGCGCTAAAGATATACTTACCTAACTATATAAAAAAAATACTGTAGGTACCACCCGAAGTCGGAAATTTGCTACCACATTTCGTCTACCAAATGTTGTTTTCGTGTGAGCACGTGTCTCTCTCTTTTGTATAGAAAATTGATGAGATAACAACTCGTTTCGATCGTTTTTACGTAACGTATTTTTGCTGTCTCATATTTTCTCCATACACTAGAAAGAGACAATAAGGAGAAACGATAACATCATTTCGTAGGCGAAATGTTGTAAATGAAGTGAGACCTGCCCTTCTGTTCAATATTTTTTTCCAATTGGCCTTGGTTCGACCCACTTATCTCGCAGAATTTGTAAGTTGAAGAGGCAATAGGAAGGTCATATTATAGCACGAAGAACCGACCGCCGTTGGGGAATAAGAAGTTTGAAAACATTTGTCAAACGTCACGCAAAAAGAGCCCGCCAGTGGCCTACTTGCGGAAACCAGTCCGCTTACGAAGAACGGATCAAATATTTTTTTTTGACAATAATGAATTTGAATTCGAAATTGATGATAATTTGAACTTGCATGCAGTGCTCCCAGTAGGCCTACCACAAGCTCTGTCTGGCTCTGTCTCTGGTTCTGGTTTTGAGTCTGTGTGAGTGCTCACCATTGTATTACGTATTGTTGTGTGTGACGTTTTGACGTAGGATTTATTGATGTCAACGCTCACACAGACTCAAAACCAGAGCTAGACAGAGCTTGTGTGTATAGATTTACAGCTATAAACACGACACTTATTCATCAAAAATTTTGAAATTACCATTATTTTAATTAATTCTAGCTGTGAATTAAATTATTTACCCCAATCAAAAACATCCGTTAACAAAATTCGCAGAGTTTAGCTAACAAATTAATATTTACAACAGGCATTAAAATGGCAGTTTGAACTGAAGGCTCTTTTAACGCATGGAGCATGGAATAATCTGCATTGTTTATAGACATGCTTCTTGATTTCGAGGACAACCCGTGGCCCTGCTGCCTGTTCCTGGGTCCACTGCCGCCTGGCACCGGCACCCACAGAGGGTTCAGGAAAGTCAGCAGACTGACACCAGACGTCAACGCCTACGTTAACATTATAAATATGGCCAGTTTTTTTTTAATTATTATAGTTGTAGTTTCATTAATTATTGTAGTTTTTCATATTTCTGTCAGTCATAATCTTTAAATATGTACACATTGTTACCTTTTTACTATTAGCTTTCTCTTAGCACCAAAGGTTTGCTGGAAGAAAACTCTTTTAGGGTTAAGCTCGCCTATGTTCATGTCTTTTGTTATTACTTATTTGTAAATATTTCTGTGTGCATTAAAGAATTAAAGAATTAAAGTTGTCTGAAGTAAATGAATATTATTATTATAATTCACAATAAATTAGTAACTAGTGGCCTCACTCGCCCAATTCCGTAATACCCCGTTCCCGTTGCTTTTTCGGGATAAAAAGTATCCTATGTCCTTCTCCCGGTTCTAAGCTACCTCCCCACTAATTTTCTGCCGAATCGGTTACGCCGTTCTTGAGTTATAAATAGTGTAACTAACACGACTTTCTTTTATAAATATAGATTTTTATTTAAAAAAATTCACTAATGCAAATAATATGTTGGTAATTCAATTCATTATTCCTCAGTGACCATCTCTATCTCCAGCTTTCTCAGCTCTGCGGCTGCTACAAACGGCGTTTATGACTGTAAGCCTGGATTTGGGCCGGATCTGTGCTGGCTGATAGCGAGTTTCAGAACTCACTGTAGCCTTCAAAGTTATTGCTGAGTGTTCGCACTGACTATAATTATTTAACTTACTTCTAATAAAAAGAAGCCTCTTTGAGGCGCACTTAAAACCCTTTCACCACACTTGGTTCGAAAGAATCAGTGACACGATAAGATGAATAAAAAAGAGGAGGTTCTGAATTAATTCTGTAGTATATTTTTTCCTGGGTGTTGTGTTGTATTATAAGTACCTATAATATATTTACAAAAAAAAGTAAATAAGCATTATATCAGCTATCTGGTTCCAACAATACAAGCTCTACTTATTTTGGGGCTAAATAGTGTCGTGTGGATTGTACACAGAAAGTTTTTATTTATGTTTCATCATCATCATCATCACCAGCGTGAGAAATCCACTACTGGACATAGGCCCTCACACTTTTCCACAGGAGGTACGATTCTGAGCCCTTTTCATCCACCGAGTTCTCGCGATCTTTACAATGTCGTCGGTCCATCTGGTAGCCCTACGTTTTGTCTTCCGCATTTATATATTTTTCCTTAAAAAAAACAAGACTCATTCCGTAAACTTTTCAACGTCGAGTGTTTACCGCCCGACTGGCACCGACTGAGCGGTAGGTGGCGCGTGAATACTTGATATCTCGCATCATTACACCTCGGGACGGAGTTTTTTACTTTTTTTGCTCATTTGTTTTGCTCAAAATTCGTATCTAAGGAACACACATAACCATCTGTAGGTCTACCCAAGTTCTGCCTGGCACTGGTTATGAGTCTGTGTGAGTGCTCACCAGTGTATTGTACTGTATGTGTGACGTTTCAACGTAGGATTTATTTAGTCAAAACTCACAAAGACTCAAAACCAGAGCCAGACAGAGCTTGTGGCAGGCTTACTGCTTTAAAAAAAACACAACTGAATTGACACTCGTCCTTTTTATTTGAAGTCGGTTACAAATTGATGTAGTTATTGTGCCTGTTCGTGTCAGTTTTATGCATACTAATATAATGTAGGTATGAACATCATTAACATAATTATCGTTTATACTTATACCTACTTCATTAATAGTTAATATTACACAGTTGTTTAAAAGGAAAACACTTTACTTAGGTATTATTTTTTGTGATACTAACCCAGTTCGTGCATTGACCCCAAGCGCGGCACCCAATAACAAAAATAATTAAATAATTAATAAATGTTGTGATGTTGTGTAAGAACATCAAATCATTGAAACAATGAGTAGGTACGTTTAAATCGTACACATAGTTCTTCTATTAAAAAATAAAATATCAATTTTAGTTTCACAGATACAAAGTTAAGTGACCAGAATATTATTTAGTTTTCAAAACATAATTAGAGGTTAGTGGCCAGTTTTTTTTTCAAAACATAATTAATTTATTTTTCTTGATCTACGCGCAGCAAGGGAAAACCTTACTAAAGCAAGGTGGTTTGCAAGGTGGTTTGCAAGGTGGTTTGCAATGTGGTTTGCAAGGTGGTTTGCAAGGTGGCCTGCTAGGTGGCTTGCAAGGTGGTTGAGTTGGAGACGCTGTGGGGGCTGGCGTAGCCGTAGTTGTAGTTGATGTAGTAGGTGTTTGAGTTGGACACGGTGTTGGGGCTGGCGTAGTCATAGTTGTAGTTGATGTAGTAGGTGTTTGAGTTGGACACGGTGTGGGGGCTGGCGTAGTCGTAGTTGTAGTTGATGTAGTAGGTGTTTGAGTTGGACACGGTGTGGGGGCTGGCGTAGTCGTAGTAGTAGTTGATGTAGTAGGTGTTTGAGTTGGACACGGTTTTGGGGCTGGCGTAGTCGTAGTTGTAGTTGATGTAGTAGGTGTTTGAGTTGGACACGGTGTGGGGGCTGGCGTAGTCGTAGTTGTAGTTGATGTAGTAGGTGTTTGAGGTGGACACGGTGTGGGGGCTGGCGCAGTCGTAGTTGTAGTTGATGTAGTAGGTGTTTGAGTTGGACACGGTGTTGGGGCTGGCGTAGTTGTAGTTGATGTAGTAGGTGTTTGAGTTGGACACGGTGTGGGGGCTGGCGTAATCGTAGTTGTAGTTGATGTAGTAGGTGTTTGAGTTGGACACGGTTTTGGGGCTGGCGTAGTCGTAGTTGTAGTTGATGTAGTAGATGTTTGAGTTGGGCACGGTGTGGGGGCTGGAGTAGTCGTAGTTGTAGTTGATGTAGTAGGTGTTTGAGTTGGACACGGTGTGGGGGCTGGCGTAGTCGTAGTTGTAGTTGATGTAGTAGGTGTTTGAGTTGGACACGGTGTTGGGGCTGGCGTAGTCGTAGTTGTAGTTGATGTAGTAGGTGTTTGAGTTGGACACGGTGTTGGGGCTGGCGTAGTCGTAGTTGTAGTTGATGTAGTAGGTGTTTGAGTTGGACACGGTGTGGGGGCTGGCGTAGTCGTAGTTGTAGTTGATGTAGTAGGTGTTTGAGTTGGACACGGTGTGGGGGCTGGCGTAGTCGTAGTTGTAGTTGATGTAGTAGGTGTTTGAGTTGGACACGGTGTGGGGGCTGGCGTAGTCGTAGTTGTAGTGGATGTAGTAGGTGTTAGAGTTGGGCACGGTGTGGGGGCTGGCGTTGTCGTAGTTGTAGTTGATGTAGTAGGTGTTTGAGTTGGACACGGTGTGGGGGCTGGCGTAGTCGTAGTTGTAGTTGATGTAGTAGGTGGTTGAGTTGGACACGGTGTGGGGGCTGGCGTAGTCGTTGTTGGAGTCGGACACGGTTTTGGTTTACATGTTTTTTTCACGTGGGAACAGCAATTTCTTATGTCCACACAACAGGATACTAGAAAAGATTTAGCAATTGCACAGGTTTTATAAACATTAAAAAAATGCAGTTTAAAATCTAGTTTCGTTCGTTTCGCCGTAGTCTTTTAATAATCTAATATTAATTTCACTAGCCGAGCCAAATTATTGTGTTATCTATGATTGTGGTCACCTTGAGTGGATAAGCACGTAGGTTTGGGTATTTTTTGTTGGAGACTAACTTTAAGTTTGTGTATTATTTCTTGGCAATCCTTCTTCTTCTTGCCCTTATCACACATAATGAGGAGTCGGCACAACATGTTGTCCTCTTCCATCTTCCTCTATCAGCCGTCATTCAATTCTTTATTTTCCGTGACGTCATTCATACTATTCATCTATCTTTTCTTGATCATGCTCATTAGTCTCCTGGTCACATGACTTTCATCCCTCCTCATGACATGCTTGTACCACACCAGCCTGCTCCTCAATTTTGTAGTCCGTGGAGCTACTTTCAGACTTCCTCTGATATACTCATTCCGTATTTTATCCATGACCTATGGCGATCCTAAAAAGCAAATAATAATAATAATAACTCACCTCCGAAATTAGGCCTGGGACCAGGAGCAGCATAGCAGATGATAAGCTGTAAAATAAATAGCTTAACCTTAGCAACAAAAAAGGCATCATATACGCTGTAACATTTTGGTGATGAGGCTACGCTACGACTGGGCATAAGCCTCCCCTACACATTTCTAGGAAGAACGATTCTGAGCCCTTTCCATCCACTGACTTCCTGCAATCTTAACAATGTCGTCGTACCATTGAAAGAAAGAAAGAAAGAAAGAAAATATGTTTATTGACCATAAAAAAAAGATACAAATAATAAGTGCTTAGGCAAAGTTTCACATGGTCAATTAGGTCCCTGGCTCAGTATTAGTCTGTGTAGGTCACATTGCGTGGGTAGGTTCCACGTTTCACCTTCCGGTTCGTGGTCGTCATTCTAGAACCTTTATGCCCCAACGCATTATCGGTACAATTCAAATTTGACAATTTATTAAAATATATAATTAAAATGACAACAAAATAAAGATAATGTCCGTTTCCTTGTTTAAATTGCATATCTTATACCTTTAAACGAGAAAATCTTGTATATATATATATATATATATATATAATTATATTTTTAGGATCTCGGAAACTGAGCCAACAATTTTCATGAAATTAAGTATTCAGGGGTTTTTGGGGACGATAAAACGATCTTAGCTAGATCGTTTCATTTTTAGAAAATGTCCCCCTAATCGTAAAGTAAATAAACAACTTTATCATAAAATCATAACTCCTAGCGCCATCTGTTGATTAAGTCATGAGTTAGTGGGACAGAGAACGCCATCTATTGACGAGTAGTGGAGTTTATTATTATGTCGGTAAGATGGAAAAATATTAATATTTAATCAGTATTTAAGTAATTCGTATTTAGATATAATTCATAACAACAGTTTACCAAAAAAAAAATAACGAGCGAAGCTCGGGCACCAACTGCTAGTTTAGATTAAATACAGAATACTTACTGCGTAACAGAACGAAAGTGAGAATAAAAGCTTCATTTTTACAGTGAAGTTTTGCTATTTATGCTAGTATCTAGTGCAACTCAAGCCTTTATATACCGTTTGTTTATTCAGTAAAAAACGTCAATAATTGTTAATTATTCTACTATTTTATGCTATACTCATAGATATTTTTATTTGTCGTTGTTTCAATGGAACATGTGTTGGTATTATTCGGTAAGTACCGTGACTTTTTCACATTAATTCACATAATATGTGAATTAATGTGAAAAAGTCACGGTAATATTATTATAGAAGCGTTTTCATTCGACTTTATACAATATAGAATAGAAGTGTTCCGGACTGTTTTTTTGTCTTTAACAGTACCCTACGTGCGTCTTTTACATTTCAATACTAGCGGCCGCCCGCGGCTTCACTCGCCCCCTGTTACTTTTTCGCGGAACAGCTGCCAGGTTTATAGATGACAAAAAAAATGTATGTACACTATGCCAGTACTCTCAAAACGGTGAAGGAAAACATCGTGAGGAAACCGGCGTGTCGTAGAACCTAAAAAAGTTCGAGCAACCCGTGTCAAGGGTCACGCAAAAAGGGCCCGCTAGCGGCCTACTTGCGGAAAAACCAGCCCGCACATTTTTCCTCGGCCCCCACCTCACCACATTTTCTTAGGGAGCGACACAGCGGTGGCGGTCAAACTATACAAACTTTACGAATAGTGGCATAATTCATCTTGGTAGAGCAAGATGAGTACATTCTCTGCGTTCTGAAGCTCAATAAATCTGTGTTCGGAATGTTTGGTCAACCCTTCCGACGTCGATGCACGTATCTTCTTCGCCTTCTCGTTATTCAAATCCTGTCCATCCAAAGGTTGTCTGGAAGAGATCGCTCATAGCGATAAGACCGCCCATTGTGCTTCGCTATAGTTTTAGTTTTTCACTATGTGTATGTTCCTATTCTTGTGGTGTACAATAAAGTGTTATCTATCTATCTATCTATCTATCTTCAAGAAGGGTTCCCGATCTGAGATGATAATGGAAATTCTTGAGATGTTATGGCAAGTAATTTTCTGTCGACGAGTAATAATCTGACGTACAGAATTAATGGAATAGGATATCTGCTTTTTGGTCAATGCTTATTAGCCTGCACAAAATAGTTAATGCTATACTTTTTCAACGACATCAAATAAAAAAAAAGGAGGTTCTCAATTCAGTTTTTTTTTATGTTTTTATCGCATAACTTCGCCATTATGAGCCGATTTGAAAATAACATTTTTACTTGAAGGTTCTTGATTGGTCCCTTCCCTTTGATTTGGTTGGTAGAAATTTCACCAAAATCGGTTCAGTAGTTTAGCCATAAAGTTGGTTCTCAAGTTTTTTAAATTTCCCTTGTTTTGTAAAAGGTTTATACAAAAAGCAGTAGGACCCAAGCCGTAGTTTGTTGTCATCATAGGTATTTTGACCACTACCTATCTGTTGCTATGCTAGTTTTACAAAGCGAAGTTCCTATTCGCTATGTCATGTTTATTACGTCAGCATTCAATCGTTCCTTGTCAAAGATAAATTATGTTTCCATTCGGTTTTTATTGCAATCTAAGCGACAGATGCGACTAGATTGCAACAAAATATACGCAATCGCCACCAGTAGCTCTTGCAAAAGGTACCAAGCTCACGCTCAATCAAGTGGGTAATAACTTTACTTTTTCAACTAAGCTGCCCATGCGCATGTACTTTCCACCTAATCGTCGCAACCAATTTAGCTGTTCGATGTGTAATCGCGGATGTTATTTAACTAAATAGCCTCGGCATTCCCGGATTACAAAGGAGACTATTCTCATCGTATACGATACCTATCACTAAAGTATAGAAAACTAGCTGACACCCGCGACTTCGTCCGCGTGGTTAGTATAAAGTCATAGTTTGAGTTCGTTTAAAAGAAACTATTTTATGGTGGAAAGCGGACAACTATTGATATGTTTTCACTGTTTTTTGCTTATATTTTGAGAGTTATTTTTCGTGAATTTGCCTTAGTGGCTAAGTTGGGTTATGTATGCGTTGGTTTTACATGACCAAGTTCTGGTTACCTTAGTTTTGAGTTTGCATTCAAAACTATATAAAGTGTGTTCGAAAGATGGTAACTGCTGCTGTAGCCGATTTTTTTCAGCTGTGTTTAGTTTTGGTATGATAGGTGCTTCCCCCGATTTTGTCTTGGTGGTTATCATCGGTTTTTTTGTAAACATTTGTGTGTATTAAAACCTGGTGACAAATGCTGCGGTAGCTGAATTTTTTTTAATGTTTTTTTGCGTATTTTGTAAAGCTCTTTTTCGTGATTTTGTTTTAGTGGCTAATTTGGGCTATCGTATTCGTTGGTGTACAATTGAATCTTGTTTTTTAGTTTGATATGATCAAATGCAAGTTACCATCGTTTTAAGCTTGTACTTTAGAGTGTATTTGAATTTGAAGGTGAGTGCTGTTGTAGCCGTTTTTTTTCAGCGGTGTTTAGTTTAAGTATGATAGATGATTCCCGCGATTTTGTCTTGGTGGTTATCATCGGTTTTTTTGTAAACATTTGTGTGTATTAAAACCTGGTGACAAATAATGCGGTAGCTGAAAATTTTTTAATGTTTTTTTTTGCGTATTTTATAAAGCCATTTTTTGTGATTTTATGTTATATTAGTGGCTTATTTGGGGTTTCGTATGCATGTTGGTGTATAATCGAATCTGAATTTTTAATTTGACATGACCAACTGCTGGTTACCATAGTTTTGAGCATGTACTTTAGAGTGTATTTGAATTTGAAGGCGAGTTCTGTTGTAGCTGTTTTTTTTCAGCGGTGTTTAGTTTAAGTATGATAGATGATTCCCGCAATTTTGTCTTGGTGGTTATCATCGGTTTTTTTGTAAACATTTGTGTGTATTCAAACCTGGTGACAGATGCTGCGGTAGCTGAAAAATTTTTAATGGTTTTTTTTGCGTATTTTGTAAAGCAATTTCTTGTGATTTCATGTTATATTAGTGGCTAATTTAGGGTTTCGTCTGCGTGTTGGTGTATAATCGAATCAGATTTTTTTAATTTGACATGACCAGCTGGTTACCATAGTTTTGAGCATGTACTTTAGCCGTTTTTTGAAGCGGTGCGGTGTTTAGTTTCGGTACGATAGGTGTTTTCCGCGATTTTGTCTTAGTGGTTACGGTGGGGTTAATGTAAACTTTTATGTGTATTCAAATTTGGTGACAGATGCTGCGGTAGCAGATTTTTTTTGACTGTTTTTTTGCGTATTTTGTAAAGCAATTTTTTGTGAATTTTCATGAAACTTTTTTCCTTTTTTTTCTTCTGTTAGGAAAATAATTTTCCGATTTTCTTTCTTAATGCACCTTTGCTCTATAAGAGCAACACATCTTCCAAGTTTTATGCTTCTAGGACTAATGGTTTAGGCTGTGCGTTGATTTTTCTTTAAACCACTTTTCCCCTTTTTCTCCTCTTCGGGAAATAGTTTTCCAATTTCCTTTCTTAGTACACCTCTACGTTATAAGAGGAACATACCCTCCAAGTTTCATGTTTCTAGGACTAACTGTTTAGGCTGTGCGTTGATTGTCAGTCAGTCAGTCAGTCAGTCAGTCAGTCAGTCAGTCAGTCAGTCAGTCAGTAACGAAAGAGTTTTATATGTTTAGATTAGTGGCTAATTTGGGGGTTTGTATTAGTGTTGGTGTATAATCGAATCAGATTTTTTTAATTAGACATGGCCAACTGCTGGTTACCATAGTTTTGAGCATGTACTTTAGGGTAGGTTTGAATGTGAAGGCGAGTGTTGTTGTGGTCGTTTTTGAAGCGGTGTTTAGTTTTGGTATGATAGGTGTTTTCCGCGATTTTGTCTTAGTGGTCACGTTGGGTTTTATGATTGTAAACTTTTGTGTGTATTCAAATTTGGTGACAGATGCTGCGGTAGCTGAATTTTTTTACTGTTTTTTTGTGTATTTTGTAAAGCATTTTTTGTGATTTTTCTTCAAACTATTTTTCCCTTTTTTTCTTCTTTTAGGGATTTTTTTTCCTATTTTCTTTCTTAGTGCACCTTTGTTTTATAAGAGGAACACATCTTCCAAGTTTCATGCTTCTAGGACTAATGGTTTAGGCTGTGTGTTGATTTTTCTTTAAACCATTTATCCCTTTTTTCTCCTCTTGGGGAAAAAATTTTCCAATTTCCTTTCTTCATACACCTTTACGCTATAAGAGGAACATACCCTCCAAGTTTAATGCTTCTAGGACTAATGGTTAAGGCTGTGTGTTGATTTTTCTTTAAACCATTTATGCCTTTTTTCTCCTCTTCGGGAAATAATTTTCCAATTTCCTTTCTTAGTACACCTCCACGCTATAAGAGGAACATACCCTCCAAGTTTCATGCTTCTAGGACTAACGGTTTAGGCTGTGCGTTGATTGTCAGTCAGTCAGTCAGTCAGTAACGTAAGAGTTTTATATATTTAGATATTGATTTACGTCACAAAATATGATAGACATAAAATATAACAGTAAGCAATAAGCGTCGAGAATTGGCTTTGACTCAGTATTTGCCTTTTAACCACAAAGGCGCTATTATAGCGCTGATTTTCTTAGGCATATACTTAATTACAGTGCGCCATGTTTTTTTAAACATATTTTTGACTATCCTTTTGCTATAATCTCACCCGCTGGTAAGCGACAATGTAGTCGACGAAGGAGCAGGATGATATAAAATACACTTATTCACTCTGATGCATTACAGCTATCCGATGACGAATGATAGAAAAGTAAAAAAATAACACCTGTTTTACTGACCTCACATAGTGTGGGATAAAGACAGGAAAATGATGACGATGGCTGTATCTTTGTTTAAAAAACAAAAAGTCAATAAAAAAATCTATACTGATTTATGATAGACACTAGTGTTAAATGATGATGATGATGATGACTGTAGGTACCTTTAATTATAAAAATACTGTCATTACAAAGTAGACTGATTTGTGATTGATCCTATAACAATCACAAATCAGTTCCAAAAAGTTCCCTCGATCGATCGATACACAGACGAGTATTTTTTTGTGTAAATCTTATATTGGCTTAAAGCTGTAGTGAACGTACACTTTGCGGATTTTTAGCAATACTTTGTTTTAGAAGTTATATCGCGTGGTTTGAGAATAAGTATCTACCCAGTTCGTCGCCCTCCCGGTATGTGTCGGCAATACCTCCCTCATCAAAGAACCATGTTTTAAACGCCGACAAAGACCCTGGATTTTTAAATCATACTTCACATAGTCTAGTTTTTAACCCGCGACAAGTATTTAAGAGTTGATTGAGGGTTAAATGAGTTTAATTTGCAGTAACAGTGCTAAAGTCAGCCATTTCGTATAATAATTATTTGATCATTTCATCAACCATGTATTTTATATTATGTTTTTTTGACGTGACAACGTCTTAGAATTCGATGGAGCCGGCTACACGCACGAAAAAACATGACTCATGTGGTGTTACCTCGCTCTGAGACGTTCCATTTAAGGCTTGAAGTGCAAGCGAGAGCGCGCAACGAGCGACAAAAGAGGCACAATCGGCCTCCGCGTTCGGCAGCGTTCGACATCTTTCTCTCTCCTACTTGAGTGAGCGATGCGTCCGCGTGGACAGCTGTATGACGTTTTCACGTTCAACTATCGTCAGTAAACCGACTTTACAGACACAGACAGCAGATTTTTTAATAATCACAGTATTTGCTCTTCATTAAGCATTGCAATCACATACAACTAATTCAAAACCCCTGCAAAGTTGTACAATATCCCAAGTTTTAGTCTGTGGGTAGAACAAACGAGTACCTAGTACTTTTCCAAGTATTTCATTAAAGCGCGTCCAAAATTAACATCACTTCTTCATAATTCCTTCAAAACCGACCCTCGAGCGTTGGAAGCCAAATACTTTCGTTGATTTAATCTGAGAAGAAACTCGGTATTTTAGGGGAGTTTTCGCTTACCCACTCAACTTGAAGGATTTTAAAAGAATGAGATTTTTCGTAACTAGGAAGCAACGTTTTTTACAGACAATGTAAAAGTCATCATAGAATTTCTAAGGGTTTTAGGACTACAAAGGATTTTAGGTAAGAGATTTAGGCCTACCACAAGCTCTGTTTGGCTCTGTCTGGCTCTGGTTTTGTGTCTGTGTGAGTGCTTATCAGTGTATAATACTGTGTGTGTATGTGATGTTTCAAAGTATTTATTTAGTCAACACTCACACAGACTCGAAACTGGAGCCAGCGACAGAGCCAGAGACAGAACCAGAGACAGAGACAGAGCCAGGCAGAGCTTTTGGTAGGCCTACTGGCTTCCAGATAATACAAGTTTAAAAAACTTGAGAAAATCACTTCATGGCCAATCTATTAAACTTTATTGGCTTCGAAACTTTTGGTCCATGGGGTCCCAGTACAAAACCATTTTTAAGCAATTGTTTTCTCGGCTGGCTCATTTCTCGCACAGAGAATAGCTATTGCTATTGAATGTGGGAATGCAGCTAGCGTTCTTGGCACCATGCCTCATGGACACCCATCCACCCACTTTGCTAGATTTTTAAGGATTTGTTTTAGTTTTTTTTTAATTTATTGAATTCGCGAGGGACCGGAAAGAATGGCGCAATAAAGAGAAGGCTCAACAGTGGATGCGAACGGGCTGATGATAAAAAAATAAATATTGTAAACAATTCACACAACACTATCTAGCCCCAAAGTAAGCCGAGCTTACTGAAAACAAACTTCTATTTTCACCACACAAATATTTGTTCTCTGTGGGGATCGAACCATGATGATGATGATGATGCTTTTTTTGTGGATTTGCCTTAAGGCTCAAGTATCCTACAAAGTAAACGTGATATTCTACCAACTCCTTGTAGAAAGTAGAAAGCAAACGCCAAGATTTCTAAATCCTTGACACGAAGAATATTACCTTGTTGGTTACCTTTGAAGCTTGGGTGGTAACCATCCCTTTGAAAGGCGAAACTCACATAGGGGTAATCTCAGTTAATGCTACCCTATTGTTACCCCTCGTAGAGTTAATAACAAGACATACTTCAGAATAAATTGTTTGTTTTTCCTTTGGTTTTTCACCTGATTTTAACATAGACAATACATGCTATAATTCACAGGCACTAGGTAGAATAGGTCTAATGAAACGAAAACTGGTCCAACCACTCTTTATTAGCCCCTATCCCTATCCCTAGCCTCTTCGCCTTCTTATTATTCGCTTCTTCGCTCTTCAGCGATAAAACCGTCCAATATACATTAGTATGTTTTAAATTATTTTTACTTGTTTTCCATTGTTAGTTTTTAAGGTGTGCAATAAAGAAGCCTGTCATGAGCTCTGTCTGGCTCTGTCTCTGGTTCTGCTTTTGAGTCTATGTGAGTGTTGACTGAATAAATCCTACGTCAAAACGTCACATGCACAATATAATGCACTGGTGAGCACTCACACAAGCTCAAAACCAGAACCAGACAGAGCTCATGGTAGGCCTACTAACGTAAAGCGGTCTTTAACTCTATCTACATAAAACACTTGAGTAAACTAAATGAAAAGAAGCAAATAAATACATATCAGCCTTTGTTAATGCAATATAATTATGATCATGACAGTAGGTCATTGCCCTCTCATTCGAGATGAAATTCAAGAACTACATAACATGTTTATTTGTCTTAGCTGTTGTTTTGTATCGGTGACTTTGTTTAGTTCATTTTCTACTGAAAACAAAAGTGTTAGATTTGCTTCACAGCTCAGTTGGTAGGTGGCTTTAGTCTACCTTCTGCTCTGATAGGTTGTGGGTTTGAAATTGTTTTGAAAATTTAGGTTTTTTGTGTGTGACGTTTGTATTGACAGAAAAAAATGTCTGTCTGGTTTAAACTTTGCTTTGTTTATGTTATGGGGCTACGCAGCGTTTTGTTAACTTTTTTTCAAAAAAAACCTAACAACCTACTAGCCTTTCTGAAAAAAAGTTGGGGTGCCCCGTGCTTAACTCTGGAATGGCTCAGCCAGAACTCTCGCGAGTAGCTCCTGGACAATGGCTACCAAAACCACAAAACAAATGTCATTCCTACTGTCAGATGCCAAAAATCCCGTAATTTTGAGAAAACTTTATGTCAATGTCACTGTCAGACAGCTGTCAGATGATCAAAAAGCTCGTGGTAATTGCCTAAAGTAGGGAAAAATTTGGATTTTCAAAAATTATTTTCTCGAAAACTAGCAGTCTCCGTGAAAAACCGATTTCAGTTGTAGGCTTCTTATGTGTAGACGCTGTAACACCCGATTTCTAATAGGTTAACCCAATAGTAGGTAACGATCGAATAAACTCATACCTTTTCAAGCGTTCCCGCCATTCAATTTGAAGCTTCCTTTCAGCGAGATAGTTTTTATTAGGGTTCCGTAGCCAAATGGCAAAAACGGAACCCTTATAGATTCGTCATGTCTGTCTGTCTGTCTGTCTGTCTGTCTGTCTGTCTGTCCGTCCGTATGTCACAGCCATTTTTTCCGAAACCGTAAGAGCTAGACTGATGAAACTTGGCGAGTAGATGTATTCTGTGAACCGCATTAAGATTTTAACATAAAAATTAAAAAAAAACTACTAATTTCGGGGGTCCCCATACTTGAAACTGAAACTCAAATTTTTTTTTTTCATCCAACCTATACGTGTGGGGTATTTATGAATAGGTCTTCAAAAATGATGTTGAGGTTTCTAATATCGTTTTTTTCTAAACTGAATAGTTTGCGCGAGAGACACTTCCAAAGTGGAAAAAAGTTGGTCCCCCCCCCTCTAACTTCTAAAGTAAGAGAATGATAATACTAAAAAAAATATATGTTGTACATTACTATGTAAACTTCCAACGATTTTTGGTTTGAACGAGATCTAGTCAGTAGTTTTTTTTTTATACGTCATAAACCGTAAACCGCAATTTACCTTTCGACGAACTACAAGAACCTTATTATGTTACATCAAGTAACTATTCGTCTAAGTTCGTCATGCTACGGAACCCTTCATGTGCGAGTCCGACTCGCACTTGGCTGCTTTTTATATCAGAACATCGCCAAATGGAACGGCTCTGCCTTATTTAGTCCTTTTGCACGTCGCCTTCGGCGCCGTGCGACGGAAACATCAGTCCTTCTGTCACAGTGTCCACAAAACATATTATTTTATTATCACATGAGCTTGAAGACATGATTTTTGTTTGTAGTTACCTTATTTACACCAGCTGGTTCGGGGTTGCCCGCTCAGTACGGTCCACACTAAGGGTTAGGTGAGTCGGCTTGACACCCAACCCCGAGAGCCCATTAAATTGTTTATACCTCTATGTTATCCATCATTGAATACTTGGTACCTACGCCATAAAATGCTTACGCGATTCCATATGTGTGACAAAAATTTCAGCATCCCCCCTCATCTCGCGTATTGGAAAGTTGAGCCATTTTCAGGCCTAGTGGTACAATATTAAACTGAAGGAGACAAATTATTTTCAGCAACGTTATATAAAATCACTTAAAATATTTCACCAAACTTGGTTTTAAAGAAACAGTGACACGATAAGAAGAAGAAGCATTTCTAGATTTTCCTGCTAAATCATGTCCAAATTTCTTGCGGGAAAGAACGTAGTGTTATAAAAGTGTCGGTGTAAAGTCAGATATCGGAACAAGACCCTTGTATTAACATGGATTAAAAAAAAAGCGCTCCGGTTGAGGAGCACTATACTTTTTTCCATCTGTGTTTTTTTTACAAGGGGTATCGGTTACAAGACGGTGACTAGAGAAGTTTTCACTTAAAAAAAGGAAAATCTGGACGCTGTGTAAAGTATTTTCTCTATATACAGAAATAGCATTAGGAAACATCATCATCAACATCATATTATATACCTACAGCGTGTAATATGACCATTGAAATTCCATATGAAATTCCATATGTGTTTCTTATTTAAAGGCAAGGTATAAAACGCAGACTGCGAAATAATTCAAAAAAGCATCACAATCCAGAATGCATGGACCATCATGAACGCGGCAATAAATGAAAATTGTCATGACATGGAACGAGCTGCTGATTATAAATTCCATCACGCTAGATTGCCTGAAGCGCCTGTATGGTGAGACACTGTAAATGCACACTACAGTAATATAACTCTATAAAATATACAAGCATAATCCCGCGTGAATTTGTTCGTTAACTGTTATTTCCATGGACATTTGAACACTTTTTTGGGAGTTCAATAAAAAAATTTTTAATCAGCACTACACTGCTTATAGAGTGTTTAGGTCTTGTGGTTTCGTCGTCGTATGTCTTCTTGTTTAGACGTAGAAACATGGTAACAAAAACTGTAAATGTTTTTCGTTTATAAAAACTGTGAGAAAAGGCCCTTCGCTGAATAAATAATAGGGTGTAACTGTGTTATCAACCGATCGTTTTTTGTGCGTGAATACGTCTCGTAACTTCGGGGCTTCCCCATCCACCTCGCGCGTTTATGTTATATTATGTTTTAACTATCCAGTGTAATGAAAAATTTAATGGGTATGATAGATATATAGCTGCAACACTAAATTGTATCGCTCGATTTTGTTATCATTAGTTTTTTTGAATTGCGTCCCTGTGTAAGCAATTTTAAAGACGTACTCACGTAAAAATAATTAAATATGATAACGGTTTATTAATGAATTCGAACAAGTGCAAAGCCAAGAGAAATCAAATCAGTCTAACAAACCAACGCTAAATTGGTCACATTTTAGCGTTTCAATCAGTTACTTTTTCTCGGAATCAAATGGAATTATTTTCATGATAGCTCAAAGTAAGAAAAACAACTTAATGTTTGCGCTGCTGCCTCTAATTTACTACGGCTAAGATCTCACAAAAGATCCTTTCATCTATTCACTATGAATTGAATACAGAAACAGTATTTGGTTTGGTAAAGCGATAGTTATACAATGCAGTGCATATTACCTTTAGATTTCTGAGAAACCGCCTCGGGGATCTGGTTGACAGGGAAATGCTTGCTACCAACCATACTATCCCAATTTCTACGAATATTATAATGCTCAAATTTATGTTTGGATGTTTGTAGCTCATGATCGTCATTACCCTTAACAGAGTGACACGATATAAAATAAATAAATAATGCAGACAACCCACACAACACTATCTAGCCCCAAACTAAGCAAAGCTTGTACTATGGGAACCAGATAGCTGATATAATACTTAAATACTTTTTTTTTTGTAAATCTTCTTCTTATCGTGTCACTGATTTTTTCGAACCAAGTGTGGTGAAAGGATTTTAAGTGGGCCTCAACGAGGCTCCTTTCGTGCACTTTCGTTTTTGTAAATACATACATAGAATACCATGTGACACCCAGACAGAGAACAAACATCGATGTTCACCACACAAATATTTGTTCTCGGTGGGGATCGAACCCACGACCTACGGCACCGAAGGCAGAGCTACTGCCAACTGAGCTGAGAGGCCAGTCGTATGAAGAATCATGTTTTTATTGTGTGTATCTTCAGCCGAGGACCAAATGATGGCATGATAGGTACCTATCTTTTATAATTATATTTCAGAAAAAAATCAACCTCGCCATCCCCGAAAAAAACACGGGTAAGTAACGGAACTGGAATCCAGGGCACAAAATACAAAAGACTAACCGAATTCCAAAATTTCTGCCGAAATATCGAAAATTTTATCATGGTAAATACCACGTTGTTTCATAAAAATAGTGTTCATGATAGTTTCAAAATTTATTCTACTATTTTATTAAAAATAGAAAGAAAGAAAGAAAAACGTTTATTTGCCACACCTCAAATGGAGAACACAGCAGTAACAAAACCAGAAAACAAAAATAAGTAGTTATTTGTTATACAAGAGTGCAAAGCTGCTTTTTAACCGCGTGCTCAATTTTGATGACTGAGCAAGCGCAGGATTCTAAAGTTTAACCACGAGCGTAGCGAGTGGTTTAAAAGTTAGAATCCTAAGCGTTGGCGAAGGAATCAAAAGAGCACAAGGTGAAAAATCTTTGCACTCGAGTGCAACACGTAACTTTTCATCCCACCTCAGCGAGGAAATGACTAAATGCAAAAAAGAACATGGCGCGACTAAAAGTAACACACCAAAAAGGTTTTGAGTATGAGTTATTACAAATTTAAAAAGGTTGTATGATAAATTTGGCACCATGCAGGTAGAAGTTAATAGGTTTAATGGTGTTTTGAATTCACAAATACACCAAGAAGGTTACGAGTGCGAGTTTTTAACAAAATAAAAAAGGTTGTATGATAAGTTCGGCACCATGGAGGTAGAAATAAATAGGTTGTGCATTCACAAACTTATTGAACACGATATTCTAAATTCAAATTTACTTTATCCTCTAGCGGATAAAAACGGCTTTTCCAGTCAGAAATTAAACAGCAAAAACACACTTTCAGAGCTGGTGGGATGAAAAAAAATAAATAGCACTCAACATAAGAAATCTAAGAAGGAAGGAAGAACAATGTAAAGAAAATTTTACTTTTATTCACGTGTCGGTTGACTTTTTGTTCAGAAAGTAGGTAATTATTACGCGAAGAAATCGCCGAATTTTTATGGAAAAAGTAGCACATGCTCATGTACACAAGGATACGCATCAGACTATACACTGCTAGCTCTTATGTCCTTGCAGTATAAGAGTCGTTTTTCTTTGTTTTTAGGTAACTTGAGCTGTATCCCACTGTACATATTTTGTCGAAACTTTTTCACCCACATGGGCATTTTACAATGCTCGGTGCTCCAGGGCCTTAAAAGAACCTTAAATATTGATTGTTCGCAATTACTAAATATATAACTCCACCAAAGCATGTTTGCACCTCACTTTTTTGTGTATATTTTAATGTACCTCTGAATAATATAATGTTGAAAACAATAAATGCGAAGTAAAATCTAACAAACGTTTGTTTAATTTTTTAGAGTCATGTTGAATCCAATTTTTGAACATCGACGATTTTTTGACGACTTTTTGAAATCGACGCGAGACGTGCAAACCTAGGTTCGGCGAGCTTTATAATGGTAATATAGCCTGAAAAGAGAAGAGAAGAAACTCAACACTAGTTATCAACAGTGTTCCATTGTGAAAGTTTGGTAAGCAGAAAGCTCTTCAAATTCTTAATAACACCTCATTTATTGCTTTGTTTTAGTCAAAACATAGTTTCAAGTGAACTTGTTTCTTAGGGCTGTGAAAGTCCCAAAGAGACTAATTAAATTTTAAAGTCTACGAACCATAGAATAAGTCTGATTAATTTACAGGGGTATTAAATAAATTAACAAGAATTTGTAAAGGCAATTTGTTAATTTCTAAGAAAGCTTTCTAGTAGAGCTCTAGGATTATAATTAAAACTATACGAAGCAATTCAGTCTCAGACGGCATGAATAATGGTTATTATTGGTATTCAGGGTGGTTTTTTGAGAAGGGCGGTGAAGTTCGAAACAATCGAGAGTTTCGGACTTCAGAGAGGGAAAAGTCGTGACAGATTATAAGAAAACAATACCTGTATATTTATGATTTTCAAAAATCTTTTACATTTGACGAAAAAAGACCCGAGCCATTTGTCAAAAATAGCACCCAGACAGAGATCAAACATCTGAATTCACCACACAAATATTTGTTCTGGAGGAGATCGAACCCACGGTCTACGGCGCAGAAGGCAGGGTTACTACCAACTGAGCCGTAGCGCCTGTCAAATGTAAGTCATAAGTAAATGCTTGTCACCGCCCTGTAGCATTATGTTAATGCCCTTGTTGTGTAAACAGCACAAATTGTCCGGACACCGTTACATAAGCGCAAACTAGCCTGCACTATTGAAATCAATTATAGGGTACTGGGGTTTCAGAGGAAGCTCTATGTAAACTAATTGGCTCTTATATTTGGCAAGAAAGTTATGACCCTTTTAAAAAAGGAAACGATAAGATTAAGGTCCGCCTGATCACTATTCACTTGCACACTGATTACAAGTGAAGTTTCAAAAACTTGAGAAATCGACTTCATGCGCAAACTGCTGAACCGATTTCGATGAAACTTCTATGGGACCAATCTGGAAGTATAATCTTCCAGATAAAAAAAGTCGGCTTATAAATGACGAATTTATGCGATAACAAACATTAACAAAACAACCGAATTGAGAACCTTCTTCTTGTTAATTTGAAGTCAGTAAATAAATTGCTCATTTTGACTAGAAAGTTACAAAATCTAATAAAAAAGACCGCCTGACCACCATAACTTGCACACTGATTAAAACAATGATGTGTGAGTGATTTGATAATAATAATATATTATGATAGGTACCTCTTATATTTGTTTTTAGTGATACAGGTAATATTTACTCATACTCATACTCATATTATTTATTGCAATTATTATGTTACATGGTGAGGTTTTGGTGGATTTTTATGTGTACAATCAACTTTGTGTTTGTAAATTTTTATTGTCAAAGTGATGTCCCCACTAAATTTATTAAGTTTTTGTCGCATTAGGCCCGTCGTTGGCCGTTTCTTTTATTTATCTTTAACAAACAGTAATAAATAACAGAAAGTTTCTTTATTCTGTCGCGATTTTGTATAAGTCTATAAACCTACTAACCAGCAGAAATTTATGAAATGTGGAAGCTTTACACGTCAACTAGCAATTTCTATAGATACTTACCATAGAGAATCAGGAGGAATGAGACTAATGCAGATTAGAAAAAAATGCGGTTATGAAAAGTAAGCCATGATTTCTATTTGGGTATTCCATGCAGCAGCTTACTTTTAAATACTTAACTATTACTAACTTATTACTTAAATATTCTTGCTAATGGAAAAACATTTTTTTTTTCTTCATAATATTTCTATGTTTGGCTATCAAGTGTGAAATTTATTTTTTTAATGTAAGGACACTGGTGTTGTTTCTTGTATACTGTCTCCTCTGAAAAGAGGCTACTCTACGCGGTGGTTGTAGGTGGCATGTAGTCAATTTGTCGTCGTCCGCGGCGTGATCTAGCGCAAACTAGATCCATCTAGTTTAAGATCTAGTTACATGCGGATCAGATTAGATTTAGGTTAGTTAAGAGATGTAGGGGTCTAGTAAGAGCTTTTAGAGAAGCACTATCTACTAACTTCGTTAATTCTATCAGTAGAGAAAGAAAGCGACGGAAAGAAAATGTCCTGTTAGAGGAGGCTTTGGAGGAGTTTGATTTTTATGATACAAGTATACAGGATGGTTTTTTTGAGAAGAGCGGTGTTAGACAAGTCCTAAACCACGATATTTCGGGAAAAGTTGTGAAAAGAATCCTACCCTCGATGTATAAGAAAATGATAAATGCAAATTTAATAAAAAAAAATACTTAAAAACTAAATACGTCTGTAGGGCCTCGTAGGACACGCACGTCAGGAAAGTGCCCTACGATGCACTGCTCTGCGTCCATCAACTTGAGGCATACAGATTGCCTCGTAGGACACGCACGTCAGGAAAGTGCCCTACGATGCACTGCTCTGCGTCCATCAACTTGAGGCATACAGATTGCCTCGTAGGACACGCACGTCAGGAAAGTGCCCTACGATGCACTGCTCTGCGTCCATCAACTTGAGGCATACAGATTGCCTCGTAGGACACGCACGTCAGGAAAGTGCCCTACGATGCACTGCTCTGCGTCCATCAACTTGAGGCATACAGATTGCCTCGTAGGACACGCACGTCAGGAAAGTGCTCTACGATGCACTGCTCTGCGTCCATCAACTTGAGGCATACAGATTGCCTCGTAGGACACGCACGTCAGGAAAGTGCCCTACGATGCACTGCTCTGCGTCCATCAACTTGAGGCATACAGATGTTCAGTCTCACGTGCCAGTGATTTCACCGGCACCCACACCCTTCAAACCGAAACAAAGCAGCTTCACAGTAGAAATAGGCATGGTGGTAGTACTTCCCCGTACGAAATTAATGAGCTGATTAAAACTCAATGTCGAATATTTTATCGAAATCATATAATAATAAAGATTTAATTGATTTGTTACTTCCACTAAAGTTATCAGAATTACTTCCGAAGTTACCCATTCTGCCAAATCGGTTAGTAACGTATTCCTAAATAATAGAGCTCACAATCGCTTGGCAGGTTTCCAAGCTAAGTGCATAAAATAACGAAATTCCACTTTCAGCTAGATATGTTTTATACGCGTCGCTGGAATTCTATAACATTTGGACTAACTTGTTGCAAACTTCCGATTCCTTCACTAAAATCAGATTTACTCTTATGTCAAACGAATAGAGTTCAAATTCCAGTTGGTAAATGTTTTATAGGTGAAAAGTTATGAAGGTAAAATAGTAGCAAATTATTACTCTTTACGTTTGCTTGCGTTATTTTAGTTGAGGAAATGGTAGGAAACCTTTCTTTCTGGTTACTATTTATGAGTTTTGACGTGTGAAGTGGAGAGTGAGCTTGTAAAAGGATCATATAAAAAAACGGTAGGAACCGAGCCGTAGTTTGTTGCCTGTTCTTCTAGGTTTGGTCGCGTGGAACTGGCACCTAGACTCACCTAGCTTTAAGACGTTTCAAAGTGATTCTTGTAATTCAACTGATTAAAGACTATTTTGATTTGATTGATTTGAGTGACAATTATTTTTACCTACTTCTGTTGGCATTTCGGCTGTACGGAGCATGGAATTCACAATACTTTTGCACTACTTATTAATTCTAGGTAGGTATGTATTTACATAACAATATTTAAGTAATTAATAAGCTATCTGGTTTCCATAGTACAAGATCTGCTTAATTTAGGGTTAGATAGTGTTGGTGCATTGTCCACAATATGTATTTAGCACTTTTTAAATTAACGCGATCGTTATGCATAATTATATGGAAAAAACGGGTGTTTATCGTGATTATTTCACGACGTTTCAACCGTATTACAACAGCCGTGGTCGCGGGGAGACAAACGTATAACGTAAACGTAACGTATAGAAACGTAACGTATTCTACGTAATAATAAATATTATGGTTTCGATGTTCAAAGAAAAGTAGGTAAACAAGGAAAACACTTTATCCTGATCATTTTTCTATACATCATCGTAAATTTGATTTTCATTATATTGATTGTTCGTAAATAGACCTATATGATATTATAAATGTTATTACAAAAGAAATAAAAAATGTTTGAGAAGAATAAATAAAAATAACATGATAATTTGAGCAAAAGGTTTGCTGGTAGAAAACTCTATTTAGGGTTAAGCTCGCCTCTGTACATGTCCGCTTTTTTAATGTTTATCTATCATCTGTATGTGTGTACAATAAAGAATAAAGAATAAAGAAAAGAGACCGTACGAGTGGAGTTTCTTTTCAAGGGTTTCTTTTTTTCTCTAGCTGATGGAAACGCGAATGGCCCACCTGATGTTAAGCGGTAAACATCGCCATGCTTCGTAGGTCACGCACGTCAGAAACGTGCCCTACGACGCTCTGCTCTGCGTCATCAACTTGAGGCATACAGATGTTCAGCCTCACGTGCCAGTAATATCACCGGCACCCACACCCTTCAAACCAGAACACAGCAATGCTGCTTCACGGCATTTCTTGATACTAAGCAACTAATACTGATTTAAAGTGGTATTAACCATCGGCTAAAACGAACTTACCTCAATCTCTGTCTGGCTCTGTTTTGAGTCTGTGTGAGTGGGCACCAGTGTATTACGAGTATATGTATACTGTGGGTGTTACGTTTTGACGTAGGATTGATTTAGTCAACACTCACACCGAGTCAAAACCAGAGCCAGAGAAAGAGCCAAACAGAGCTTGTGGTAGGCTTACAGGTACACGCACTTCAAGAATGATGCACTGTTATGCGTGTGCGTACTTCTAATAATTTAAGTTTAAAAAACTTGAGAAACCGACTTCATTGTCAAACGGCTAAACCGATTTTAATCAAATTTGTTTGGGACAATCTGGACGTAAGAATAACCTTCCAAATAAAAAAATAATTTTCTAAATCGGTTCATAAATGACGGAGGCATGCAGTTACAAACATTAAAAAAAATATTTAAAAAAAAATGGCAACACCGATTTTAATAACATTAAAATGGGACCAATCTGGAAGCAGTACCTTTCAGATAAAAAAATATTTTTTCAAATCGGCTCACAAATGACGAAGTTATGCGGTAACAAACATTAAAAAAAAAAAAAAAAAAAAAAAAAACATACAACCGAATTGAGAACCTCCTCCTTTTTGATTGGAAGTCGGTTAAAAAAAAAAAAAAAAACATACAACCGAATTGAGAACCTCCTCCTTTTTGATTGGAAGTCGGTTAAAAATATCAGCATCGAAAAAAACAATTGTTGTTATTAAAAACTTCAACAGCATTCAAATTGATCCTTTTCTTTGTTTCTCTAACGAACCTCTCGATAAAGCTATCAAATAGACATCCTTAATTAATTGAACCGATCTCCAACCGTCGGAATATCAGCTTTTTTATCTCCCCGATGACAAGAAAAACCTTGGAATTTCTACTCTAGCCCTATAGAAATAGGGTTGGAAACTGTAAAAGAAATCGTGCCTTTAATTTGCAATTTTCTGGCTTACTATTATAGGAGGGTTACGCTTTAACACAGAATAAATAATAGTGTTTATTGAAGTCCATTACTTCAATGAAACGATAACAAAATATGCAAGATTTATTGACGATATTGGAACTTAAAATCATTGGGTGACAGTTACATTTTATTTGGCAACTTTCTTGGGGGTAGTTATAAAATAAGGTGGGGCGACGATCTGTAAAATATAGCTTGCAAACACTGGAGGAGAAGAGCCGAAGACCGGGCTTAGTGGCGTGTCTTGGCCTTCGTCCACCAGTGGACTGATATAGGTTGATGATGATGATGAATGGAGACGAACTGGATAACGAAACATAGGGCGCCCACCGATGGACCGACAACATTATTAAGATCGCGGGAAGTTGGCGGATGGAGAGGAAATCGTTCTTGCTGTAAATGTCTAAAGGAGACCTATGTCCAGTAGTGTACTTCTTCTGGCTAATGATGATGACGGCGAATATCCAGTGTTGATAGCCATTTTTGCTTTTACCACAGTACTAATAGAGCTTATTTTCCTAGGCAAACTCGTTTGAAGTGCCCCAGTGCCAGATCTAGGATAGAATCTTTAATTTCCTCGAGCGTTACTGTCGGGATGATATTTGATTCGAGTCCAGGAAAGATGCTTTTTATGTAAACCTGTATTTAATTGCTGTAGATAGATTTTTTTATTTTCGATAGTGTTTTTTTCTATCCTTGGTAAGAAAGAAAATACTCCTAGTATGGACACATAACACACATAAACAGCATAAAGTAACAATAAGATATTTAGAAAGTAGGTAACGCAAACAGTCAAATCAATTAATAAATGGGTCAGTCCCACGTATGCCATGCCTATGCAAAAAAAGGAAATAATAAAAAAGCAGCCAAGTGCGAGTCGGACTCGCCCATGAAGGGTTCCGTAGCACGACGAACTACAAGAACCTTTATATTATGTTACTTAATATGGTTCTTGTAGTTCGTCTAAAGGTAAATTGCGGTTTACGGTTTATGACGTATAAAAAAAAAACTACTGACTAGATCTCGTTCAAAACAAATATCGTTGAAAGTTTGCATAGTAATGTACAACATATATTTTTTTTAGTATTATCATTCTCTTACTTTAGAAGTTAGAGGGGGGGGACCAACTTTTTTCCACTTTGGAAGTGTCTCTCGTGCAAACTATTAAGTTTAGAAAAAAACGATATTAGAAACCTCGACATCATTTTTGAAGACCTATTCATAGATACCCCACACGTATGGGTCCGATGAAAAAAAAAATTTTGAGTTTCAGTTTAAAGTATGGGGACCCCCGAAGTTTCTAGTTATTTTTTTATTTTTATGTAAAAATCTTAATGCGGTTCACAGAATACATCTACTCGCCAAGTTTCATCAGTCTAGCTCTTACGGTTTCGGAGAAAAATGGCTGTGACATACGGACGGACAGACAGACAGACAGACAGACAGACAGACAGACAGACAGACAGACAGACATGACGAATCTATAAGGGTTCCGTTTTTGCCATTTGGCTACGGAACCCTAAAAATCATACATTGATTACCAATGCCATGTTGATTTGAGGTTCCATTTTCAAATTACATCCAACGTCAAACAGTAGATTCTCCCAACCAATGCAATGCTTTGACGTATTTGAAGGTTCCATTTTCAAATGTGGTTTTAGTTCCAACGCCAATTTTGCGTAAAGACAGTAAGAATCGATCATCATCATCATAATCATCAGCCTGAAGAAGTCCACTGCTAATGGACATAGGCCTCCCCTACACATTTCCAGGAAGAACGATTATGAGCCTGATTCTGATTCTGAGCGAAGCATCAATACGTATAGGAGTATTTTATTGCTTGCTGCCTATTCTTCTAGACTTGGTTGCGTGGCACCTAGACCCACCTAGCTTTAAGAAGTTTCAAAGTGATCATTGCAATCCTACGGAATAAACACAATTTTGATTTTTGATTATGATTTCTGTGAAAGTAAGGACCACCTAGAGCGTTATAAGTCCCCTTCATTTGCCTCCATTCCTCCATCTTCATCCATTTGAAAAAGATAGGTAACTCAAATTGTTAAAGGTAACTGTTCAACATTAGGTGAGCCTTGTTACAGCACTGTTTCTCTTAAAAGAACATCAAAACAAACTGACCATTTATTTCTCGAGCTTTGTAGAATTAAGTACGTTAAGTACATAATCGGATCATCAAAAACCCTCGAGCTGTTAAAAGGGTTAATTTATTTTTTCCGAATTGAATTTAGATCTGAAAGGGTTTTACGATATCGAAATAACAAGTTTTTATAAGTTCGAATGTTGCAGATAGACTAGGAATTTTAACAAGTCAAGTCTTTCATAAAATAAAAACTTTTAATCCGCGAATGTCAACAGAAGTGAAAACTTGAAAAATTAACCCCTCCTCTCCTCCACACGTGACGCGTGACCATGACAACGTTCATTGATTTTTATTACAACCTCGAACATTTTCAAGCCCGAGAAGTTTTCACTTCAAACACCTTAGTTTTATTACAATAAAAGTATTTTGCTCACGCACATATTTTAACTAAAATACTCAATAAAGATACAGCCACATCTAGGCTATTTGACAGCGATACCTTACCGCAAGCTTAGACGTTAAAAAAAATCAGCACCAGTTAGCACTTCAGTTGATAAAGTCGGGTTGTGGATGATAATAAAAAAACAGGCTTTTGCATCTATTGTAGATGATTTATTTACATTAGGGGCAACTGCGGTGCTTACTCTAGCTCTACTTGCGGGACGCTATAGTGCCTGGAACTGGATTTTAGGTGAAATAGGCTTGCCCAGCACCTATACCATCCTAACAGCTTAGTCGGCCTTATCCACAGGAAAGACATGGTCAATACGTGCGGAGCGAAAACGTCTTGAAGAAACCCATGGATGATAGTGGTTTTCAAATAAATGAAGATATAAACAAGTATGTAGCTAGCTAAATCACAGTAGATATATTTCTAGATTCAACGGACCGGGGTAGAATCAATTTCCGAGAAGGAAACGACTTCCTCACACAAAAGTGCGAGTTTAATAGAACGAGCCAGAGAAAAATAATCGGAAACAAGAAATATCGGTTACCCGTTTCATCCACAAATCAAAACGTATCTCAAGGCTATAAAGAATTAAATGTTAGTAATTTACGGTATGTTTAATATAATATCAATTAATTAATATTTTTAATTGTAATAAAAAATCTATACTTATTTGAAGTTAAACCGCCATGATTGGCCGCAAAAGACATTACATAAATAACCACTCGTTACCATAGTTTTATTTAGTTTTGGGCTAAAAGGCTTTGTAAAATGTATCTGGAAATAATTTTCAAACTTTTTAAAAATACTTTTTTATAGCTTTTTTTACTTTATTTGAGTAGTTATGTATGGTACTCGTAGTTTGGAAAAATACCTATTTTCGTTATTCGACTGTATCCTTCACTAAAAACTGATTGGAATTCATGAAAAGTATCTTCACAATTTCGTTTTGTAATAGAATTTGCGTAGCTTTTTCTACAAATATTCAAATTACTTAATACAAATTTGGCTAATAATACTTTCTTTTCTTTTACAATAAATGAAAAATCTTTATTTATTTACTATAATAACAATTTAGTGTTATACCTAAAAGCCTGCGCAAATCTAGGCGATGGCGATGGCAATCAGTGAAACGCTGTCAAATATCGCTGTTATATTTGACTCTGATCGCCATCACAGATCCTTAGATGTACGCAAGGCTTAAAGGCCTCCGCACATGTAGCGCAATGGCGATGGTAATCAGTGAAACGCTGTCAAATATCTCTGTAATATTTGACACTGTAGCGCAATGGCAATGGCCATCAGCTGAAACGCTGACAAATGTTGCTGTCATATTTGACAGCGTTTCACTGATTGCCATCGCAGATCGCTTAGATGTGCGTAAGGTTTAAGAGATCTACCAGAAAGTGTAAGTGTACACCTGACCTGATGACATAAAACTCACAGCTGGATATCCCTGGAGAAGAACACACGACAGATCTTAGCGAAGAAAATAGTTGAGGAAGACATGGCGAGTGTAACATTAACTAACATGCAAGTAAATGGGATAAAGGCATGAAAATGGTATTGCAGAAACTAAATACAAATGAAGGCCAAAAAAAAACAATAAAGGCTGAAACTTTCAAGGAAAACCGCTGAATGTTTATCACAACTTCATGGTTCATTAATCAACATACTTAACACCTCCAGCTCATAATAGGCCCTGAACACGCGAGCAAGCCGCGCTTAAGGCGCGTTTACACGTACAATAAAGGCATCATAAAATCTGGGAAGTGTTGAACAATGTTATCAATGCAAAGTATCGTGTAACACAAGCACCCTAAATTTTGTCGTTGCTAAAGTTTGGGGCACCATGAGCAGTCCGTTTTATAGTTACGTTATAACACCTCTAGACCCCTATACACCAAGAAAAATAAACCTACAAACCAACTATAACTACAACAAGTCTCTTTGTGCCTTCGAATTGTCAATCAGTCAATTATGGACAAAACTTTTATGAATAGATTATTATTTACTCCAAGAGTTATGGGTAAAATTCAGACACCATAAATAAAATAATGTAATGAAATTATAATTTTAGCTAGGTGTGCCCCCAGCTCAACGAATTCAAGGCAGTTAACGTTACACTTAATTGTTCGTAAAACAAAAGTTTCCGGTGCCGATAACGTGGTAACCCCCACCCCTTACCCCGCATTCCTCCAAATGTACCCCATAGGGGGAAGGGGTGGGTATAACTCACAAGTTTGTGTGTCCGCAGAGACAGCTCTGCTCAATTTTATCGAATTTCCACAAACGAAACAAAGTTTTAATATTGTTATAAGTTGCGTTCATTCAGTGAAATGTATACTGCGAAATTGGAGTAGATAATGGTACAGAAAATTCGAACTAATAAACAAGACAGCAAGGTAGCTTTTTGTTGTACTTGCTTAGATCTATTAGCAAAATATTTTTGAGTATTCTTTTTAATAAAAGCTTTCAGACTAGTAAAGTTTTTTTCTGTTTTTAGGACAAAATGTGTCTAATAGTTTTTAGTAATTTTCAGATTTTTTCGCATTAATATTAATTTACAACAGGCATTTCAAGCCTTAACAGTGTCAATTCAAAACTCGTTCAAAACGTTGCTTGTTTGGGAAGTCAAAAAGTAATACATTTTACGTAAATAGCATTTAAAAAAGGGTCCTTCAATTTCTACGATGCTTTTACCAAAAATATTCCAATAAATTAACAGGTACATTCAAAATTCATACTGAAATTTAAATTGAAATTCTCCGATGCAGACCACAAATATCTGGTTTACGCCAGACCGATCTAGTAAATCATTGGTTAGTGAAGTGCGATTTTAGTTTGAACCAATTTTGTTTTTAAGCTTGTTTTATTTGAAGCGTAATTCACAGTGTTATCTGCCGCAGTGGTACTTTGGCGGACTAAGATTGAGCATTATTTAGACGCTAATGGCCTTACTTTTAATATGTCAAAAGATAAACAGTGCTTAAGCACTGTTTATCTTTTAACTATTGTTAACTATTGCTATCTGTCTAATCTGTTAACTATTGCTATCTCTTACCAGTGGGTAATGAAATGACAAACAGTGACAGGGCTAACTCTAAGCAATGTTTAAATTTAAATTGCGTTTATGAGTATGGCTGTAAAGTGTAAATCGCTGATTGACTAAGGGATTTCAACTAATGATCACCCGATCCAATATTTGATAGATGTTTAACTCAAAAAGAGATATTTCGTAATGCGCCAGGTCATGTCAGTCCGCCATGTTTTTGGTACGTTGTCTTGCTCTCGTTGGTCAAAAAAATCTTTATGTACAAGTGAACGAAGTGAAGTCAAAAGAAAATAATAGTTATTTGTTATACAAGAGTGCAAAGCTGCTTTTGAACCGCGTGCTCAATTTTGCTCGTGGTTTAAAAGTTAGAATCCTAAGCGTTGGCGAAGGAATACAAAGAGCACAAGGTGAAAAATCTTTGCACTCGAGTGCAACACGTAACTTTTCATACCACCTCAGCGAGGAAATGACTAAATGCAAAAAAGAACATGATGGCGCGACTAAAAGTAACACACCAAGAAGGTTCCGAGTATGAGTTATTAACAAATTTAAAAAGGTTGTATGATAAATTCGGCACCATGCAGGTAGAAGTGAATAGGTTTAATGGTGTTTTGAATTCACAAATACACCAAGAAGGTTACGAGTGCGAATTTTGTAACAAAATAAAAAAGGTTGTATGATAAGTTCGGCACCGTGGAGGCAGAAGTTGTGTATTCACAAACTTATTGAACACAGTATTCTAAATTCAAATTTACTTTATCTTCTAGCGGATAAAAACGGCTTTTCCAGTCAGCAATTAAACAGCAAAAACACACTTTCAGAGCTGGTGGGATGAAAAAATTTTAACCGCATACTATTTAGCTAAGTTGAATTTTCGATTGGTGTACACAAACCTAGCGCAGGCCTATTCATGAAACATCTCATTTGCAAGTAAAAATTTAACATTTAACGCACATCTAAGCGTTCTGCGGTAGCAATCAGTGAAACGCTGTCACATTTGACAGTGCTTCACTGAGGTACAAGGTATTTACAGTAGGAGTTACCATAGTTATTTGTATTGCAACCTCTTTTATTTCAAACTTAAATTTGCGCCCTCCACGAAATAGCAAGCGAAGCGAGCCGCAATTTTTTTGCTGTTGTGGTGAGTTCAAAAGAAAAATGCAAAATGTTCATCACCATTAAGCAGGGTTCATAAAATGCAGTGTACACGCTAGTCGTTCCGTTAGTTTTTACAGAGGCAATAATGGAGGACAATGAAGCTTAGCATCCGTAGTTTACGACGTCATATCGCTGTGGAGAGCCCAGTGCCGGATGTGGGCTAAGGCGTAAGGAGCAGCGTTTTTTTATTAGAAGTAGATAACCCAGTTGATATTGTGCGGTACCTTTTTTGATGCTTCTTTTTTTGCTCGATCGCTTTTATTTGTTCGTTCGCCAGTGAAGTACAAGAATACATTTCAGCATATTTTTTTTTGCTTTAGTGCACGAAAGAAGGCGAGACTTTAGATCGAGGCGCACTTAAATCCTTTCATCACAGTATGGTTCGAAAGAACTAAACTGGAAGAAGTAGATTCATCTTTTAAAACTAATTGTTCTTGCATTTTCCTTTAATACAATAATTTTTATTGGCTAGATGATCTTATGTTCAAAATAAATGCAATCGCCAAATATCGGGTAGTATAAGTAAACATATTGGAGAAGATCTTTGCTAACATATTAACAAAGGATAAATAAAAAGTAGTAATAGCTGGCATGTGAGGCTGAACCTCTATACGCCTCAAGGTGAGGGACGCCCCGGTGTGACCTGTGTGACCTACGAGGCAATGCTTTGTTACCAGCGATGGTTTAAGCTTTAAGATGTTTCAAAATGATCCTTGTGATACTATTGAATAAATACATGATTATATTTTAATTTGACGTACCTCCTATCATCAGGTGGTCATGCTTGTTCCATCCGCTAGAAAATAATAAAATAAAATAATTATAAGTTTGAAAAACTTGAGAAACCGACTTCATTGCCAAACGGCTAAACCGATTTTAATGAAATTTGTTTGGGACAATCTGGACATAAGAATAACCTTCAAAAAAAAAAAAAAAAATTTTGTAAATCGGTTCATAAATGACGGAGGCATGCAGTTACAAACATTAAAACAAATATTTTGAAAAAAATAGCAACACTGATTTTAATAAAATTAAAATGGGACCAATTTGGAAGCAGTGCCTTTCAGATAAAAAAATATTTTTTCAAATCGGCTCACAAATGACGAAGTTATGCGGTAACAAACATTAAAAAAAAAAAAAAAATACAACCGAATTGAGAACCTCCTCCTTTTTGATTGGAAGTCGGTTAAAAAGAAAGAAGTTTATGAAGAAAAGTTCGCTTCATTCGATACCTTGTACCATGCATGAAAAACTATTTATTGCATTTTACAACTATGCTTCCTGACTGTAACATTATTTTTCATTACTGTTAACTCTGCCCAAAGCGGACGCGTTTGACCTTTTATTTTGGAAAGATACTCGTATGTAAAAACATAAAAGATATAAACTATTGAGCTTATTTGCTCCTATTGGGGTTGAAGCTCTCAGATTAAGAACCTCCTCTGTTTTAATACAAGTCGGTTAAAAACCAACAGCAACTACACAATGCTTACAAACGAAGCCAGTCATTAGACTAACTTGTTTGGCAAGCAATTGCAAGCCAAGTTCCAAGCACCGATATACAATGTAATAGCTCAATGTTCCAAAGAAAATAAATCGGTTGTCTGCAAAGTCGGTTTACTGACGATAGTTGAACGTGACAACGTCCTATAGCTGTCCACGCGTACGCATCGCTCACTCAAGTAGGAAAGAAACAGATGTCGAACGCTGCCGAATGCGGAGGCCGATTGTGCCTTTTTGTCGCTCGTTCCGCGCTCTCGCTTGCACTTCAAACCTTACATGGAACGCCTCAGAGCAAGGTAACGCCGCGTGAGTCATGTTTTTTCGTGCGTGCAGCCGGCTCCATCGAATTATAAGACGTTGTCACGTCAAAAAAACTCATTTGCGACCGTTAGTAAATCACCAAAACAAAAAACTTCAATTCCAATACGTTTTTCTGTAAAATAATGCGATAAAAGTAAGCATCTTACCTATTTATATAAGTACGAAAAAAAAAAAAATTCCGTTGAAATTTAGGTATTCAATGTTTAACCGTAATTTTATGGCATCACTACATTCTAGCACAATGCAAATAATTAAACTTCATTTTACAACCATAGATTAAGCTCCCACTTTAAAACAAGAGAAGGAATGATAGAGGCGAGTAGAAAAAGAAAACCGGTCCTGCCGACCTCACTTGACGTGGGTTATGGGCAGGCAAATGATGATGGTTTAATAAATAGTTTTAATACTTTTTTCATAAATACAACAAAAAAAAAAGTAACCACGGCCTATAGCAAAGCATTGCCTCGTAGGTTACGCACGCCAGGGACCGTCGACGATGCTCTGCCCTGCGTCCATCAACTTGAAGCATACAGATGTTCAGCCTCACGTGCCAGTAATATCACCGGCACCCAAACTTCAAACTGAAACAGCAATTACTACTACCGGATACCGTATTACTCTGTGGTATTACAATACGGTGATACAGTGCGGTCATATACATAGTTATAATGAAACCTACCACCACAACCCACAGGGTAATCACCCGCTAGCAGCAGGTTCCGCTACCAGCCATGTTTTATGAGCCATAGGTTAATTAAAAAACCGCAAGCAGCATTAAAAAATAGTAAAAACTTTTTATTAATATTTGACTCTTAACCCTCGGCATGCCTGGTGGCTAAAAGTTACATGTTATGCCTGGTGGGTGTGTGAGACCCGGATTTTCAAATAACTTTTTCGCCTACAAATTGGTGTCAAATATTAAAATTTATGGTTTTATAATAATATTAAAGATGCTTTTTAGGTTTTTAAATAAAATATGTGTTCGAATCAACAATATTTATTTATAAAATATGCAATTAAACTCAGTATACGTTTTGTACCGTAAAATTAAACATCTTATGTTTATAAACATGCAAAATCAACTAAAACAAAAGAGATCTCAATCAGACTTTGGGGAATAATAGGCACATATATTATCTTATATTCTAAGCTAAAATAATAAGTCTTCTTCATTTCCAACATCATTTTCACGAGCATTGTTTTCGAAGCACCTTTTGCACTGGAAAATTGCATGATTCAGGCACACGTGGCTCTTGCACATCTCACAGATGTATTGCGTTTTGCGGTCTTTCTTTGACGGACAAATGTGAAATCTACGCCTTACACCTGGAGCTGATTTTTTTTTCCGGTGGGCCATTTTGGAGGCCAATATGGTTGGCAATTCGTTTGCGAAGATCTGTAGAAAGACGAGTGTTTTTCTGTCTTGATTGTAGATGTGGTTCTATCAGCGTGACACCCAGATCTTTGATGAAACTTCTCCGATTGTTTTTGAAGTCAGGGCAGTTGAGCATTTGAATATTTTTTGCATTTATTCCTGCAGAGTTCAGCAGCCAGAAAAATAGAGTGAGCGGCCATCTTCTAGAGTTTCGTGATGCATCATAAGATCTAATAAGCTTGTCAACGTTGTCAACACCATATATATTAGTATAGATTGTGTTCGCAGTTAAAAAAAAAAAATATTTTTAGCAAATATGATACGAAATCACAAGCAGAAACAAAATTAATACTTACATAAAAATGTCACGCCGTATGCCTGGTGGTGTCAGGGAGACCCGAGCGCACTTTATACACGTCCTATCACTACTGGAGCGCACCCTGGACTGAGATAGCTAGCGTAGGGCGTTAGGTAGTTCACTACGGTCAGCTACTGAGAGCGGTTTCGCGCGAAATTTAAATTTGAATGAGTTGTAACGGTTTAAATGCCGCGGTGGGTCTCACAGACCCTACCAGGCATGCCGAGGGTTAAAGCTAACAACAACAGGTTTCTGGTACGGGAAAAGTTGGCAACCTTGGTAGGTTGCGATCTGCATCTTTTTCGGTAATCATCATCATCAGAAAGTCCACTGCTGGACAAGGGCCTAGGGCCCAAAGGATATAGGAACGAGTGGGAGGGATAATAAATGATTGATAGGAGGAACACTAGTTGAAGTCCGGACTCCAACATCTAACCAAACTTACTGGTTTGACAATAGTCTACTGTACCTATGTTTTGGTTGGTTATAGTGTCGAAGGTTGAATTAATAAGCGATGAACTGTCGGCCTAACAGAACATACACTCATTAACTCTATGTAAAGTGTGGGGAATATTTATCAGCTGCATGTATAGTATTTGTGCGTGCAATGAGCTGTAATCACTAATATCAAACTCAATAGAATAATTCCGCTCGTCAAGGTTTGTGAGGTCTTGACGCCACAACAATTCCACACAGTCTCATACTAGTTATGAAAACACCCATAGTGTGTAAAATGTAGTAGACCATTGCAACCCAGCAATTAATAACCTTGAATGGTTAATTATTATTAGTCTAACCTAGAGGAATTTTACCTGGTCAAAACCTTTACCTGATACCTTTACCTCCGTTTACCTTTTACCACAGTTTATTAAATACAATTGAATTTAGACAATCCCACCATTGTCTCTAATTATGTAATTAGCGAGATGGGACTGCCTGTACCTCGCACAGCAAGTAAATCTAGTAACTTAAAATTATTATTATAATTACTTATTCATTTAGGTAAGAACTTAATAACTACGCCATATTTTGATAAGGTTATATCATACTTCCACCTACTGGCTTAATGACTATAATGCAGATTCTATAAGAAATAATTTACGCCTTAGACTCGATAGGATTAAATAATAAATTTCAAAGATTCAAGTTGGAAGGAACAGTTGCAAGTTCAATGTGAACCTATTGATGAAAGAGTATCATGGTAATAGATTGTTTATAAAAGTAAATAACAAACAATCATAAGTTCAAGACTGAAAATAAACACGTGTTGTTTTAGTTGTATCATAAAAAATGGAAGTGTTAGATTTCTTGTAAGCTATACATAAAGAATAAAATGGAAATGGCAAGTAAATTCAAAAGCTGAAACAAATGTTGAAGATTGTAGAAATATTAATATAATTTACAATTTCCAAAAGGCTTGAAGATAAAATGCTGAATGATAGCATAACAAAATAACGGCTGAAAGGCACTCGGTATTTAATATATGGTACGTCAGAGATTCTATAAGTGAATTATGTAATAATTTACTTAAAACAAGTAAATTACAAACAACCGAAAGTTCAAGGCTGAAAATATACACATAGTAATTTAGTTGTATCGTGAACAATGGAAGTATTAGATTTCTTTTAAGCTGTACATAAAGGGTAAAATGGAAAAGGCAAGTAAATTCAAAAGCTGAAACAAATGCTGAAAATTATAGAATATATAAATTACAATTCCCAAATGACTCGTAGATAACATATTAAATAATGAACACAACAAAATAAAAGCTGGAAAGGCACACAGTATTTGATACTAGTTCATCAGAAGTACAATAAGTGATTTATGTATTAATTTACTCAAAACTGTGAAAATTTATCACTCATTATAACAACTGGTATTGCCAAGTTGGATCATCACACACAGATAAACTTAAGGATTCTCGATATTGATCTGTTCTTTGCGAATATTTGAATAAGATAAGTTAGGTTTTACTTAAGTTATTATTATGTCAAGAAGATTCAATTCTAAGAAAACAACAAACTGGTTTACTATTACTACATGATCTGATCCAAAATGGCCTATTATAAAATAATAAAACCAACCTCAAGTAGTCTTCTTTTACCTTAGAACCACCATGTAAAAACTGAAATAAAATTAGCCTACATAAAGTACTATGTATCATTAATTGTCCATTTATAAATTCAGAAATCACTCGAAGATTTCACATAGTATACAGAAGTTGATAGAAGACTTTGCTTCGCTAACCAGTCATCATCAACATCATCATTTCAGCCCGGTATCATCCACTGCTGGATATACACCTCCTTCACCTCTTGCCAACCTCCTCTGTCCTGTGTCCTCCTCTGTCCTCTGTCGCTCGCCAGTAAGTACAACTTAATTTAACCACATAATAATGCAGAGCCAATTGAAGGCCCTCTTTTGCTAGCTTGTATGTACATTTCAGATAACTCTCGTAAAACATAGAAGTCAATCGAAAACTTCATTTCAGTAGACTGTATGTACAATTTAGATTAGTATCTGGAAGAAATTGTATAATTAATCGGAGTACATGGTGGTTCATAAGGTCTCCTCCGGCACCTCAGAAGTCCCTGGATCTATAAGGAACTTGATTAGTACTCTACGGATTTTATTACGAGGTTTGAATTTTTATGACCTAACATCTATTTCTAGACAGGTCATATCAACTTTGGAAGGATTTTAATCGCGAGAAACGGAGAAGCAATTTCTCACTTGCCCATCACTGACACTGCATATTTTTATAACTAAGATAGAATTTCCTTAATACTACACGTAGAGGCTGGAATAAATATATTAGACTAACTAATATGCAGCTTTCCGGTGCACGATAATGAGAAATCACAAGGTTGATTGATGTTTTGTCGCTCCGTTTCTATAGGTACACTTTCTCAGAGAGTTCCCAATCCACTTTTGGGCTTTGTTCGAATGTTTCGAACAAGTGATTTTAATAAGTTACCAATTAATATGATATCCGCGACTGTGCCCATTTTCCAAGAATAGTATTTACCAAGTTAAAAGAGCCGCCAACACACGAGGCACCCAACGGAATTGCTGTACCTCCTTTGCAATGAGATTGTCCTGCCGACAGCCAAGACAGCCCAGAAGTATATTCTAGACTACGGAGTCCGTTCGGCAGTACTATATCATTGTTGGCTCACAACAAATTGCATTATAAAGAATGCAAATAGCAAATAGTTTACTAATATGTAGCACAGTATCAAAAGTCCCTACTCCCTACTTAAAACTAGCTGAAAAATTTGTTGCTTCACTCAATTTAAAACTTTTTGTAATTTAAAATATTTACGGAAATAGATTTCCAGCCTTGGTTCCATTCGTGCTATCACTTAAAACTAGGACGGGAGACTTCTACTGTTAGTCTCAAAACTAACGAATTGAACCAGTGCTTTTACAAATGTGTTATGTAAATAGTGTATATTAATATATAAATAAATAATCATCTAAATAAAAATAAGATGGATGTTCTTTCTCCCAGGTTCGATTACTGCTTGGTGTGTAATTTGTTGTTCTATATTTCTTAAATCTAATGAATACTTAAAATCTAAATTATAATCTAAAGATGTATCTAACTTTGATTTCGTGAATTATTATTTTCCCTTACGGATAATAATTCAGTACTGGATTATATGTAAAGCATTTCCCTAAGATTCATTGATTTAACTGTCGATTCAGCCTCCGTCAATGGATCAATTCCCGGATGATGTTGTACTATTTACTGAGTGAGGCAACAAAAAACACAGAAAACACAACATAAACAAAAATGAAAATCAAAGAGACTCGAATAATGAAATATTCACATTTATTTTAAAAATATGTAAATGGTCTCTCTTGTGAACATTTCAGTAAACGAAAAAAAGGTTAATCCCGGCTGGAAAACTCTATCCGCTGCGTTGAACATTCTAGGCAATCATGAATTCCTATATACAAAGGAAGCACATATTACAAAGTGATTATAAATTAGAAACTCACAGACTCAGCCGAAGAAAACTTTCACTTCACTTCACTGACTCTATAATCAAATTGAACCACTTATTTATTCATTTATTTACTTTTGATTTATTTATTTCCCCAAAATATAATTGATTAGCCCAAGTAACTATTCAAATTTAAAAAACGAAAGACTAATTTTTTAAACGGACAATCACGAATAAGCTAATGAGTTATTTCAAAACACCGCCGCGACGTCTCAATAATAGTAAAAGATGCTATACGATTCCTAAATCGAAACACTAATTTTTAACACTTTCGCGATAGCTGCAAAAAACCCAAGCTAACAACCCACTATCTTTTAAAAATTAACGCTCCCATTCGCGCGACTAGCTTCATTCGAGAGCTCCGATCCAACCTACTCGACCCGCGTCCCAAAGCTAACTCGTTATTATTCTTATCCAAACGCTCGCGTGCGCGACTACACCGCTTAGTGATTCCGACCCGACTATCCCTTCCACTGCCTTTGCGCCGATCTCCAAGACATTCGCTAAGACTCCGCCTCCCCCCTTGCTCCTGCGCCGGACGTCCCCCCGCTCGAGAGTCCACGCCGTTTTCTACCTGCTCGAGTCGGCCGTGTCATTCTTCGCCGCATCTCTCTCCAACTCTCCATGAGTCATTCTATGCGTCTCCCTCTAGAATCCTTTTCTTGTTGTTCTGAAGGCGGGGCACACTCACACAGCTCACTTGTCAATGATTTCCAATATTAAACCTTAGCCACCTTATAGGTAGGTACAAGGTGATAATTACCCTTGGCATCAAGAATCTAAGAAGAAATCTAGAAGAAAGGTAGAAAATATCTTTAGGCGCTCAGAATATTTATTCCTGGAAAAGTGTAGGGGAGGCCTAACCAGTCAGTGCTCATCAGTGAACTTCTTCAGGCTGATGATGATGATGATGATCGTTGGCATCATAGTGTACCCGATGTGGTAAAATTTGTTGCAGTGGGAGCTTCGTACTCGGCGTAAAACTACAAAGTTGGTCGAAGTTGGTATGTAGGTCAATACGCTTGCATAAAGCACTTAACTCTTCATCTCGCTACAATGCTGAAGATGAAGTATTTATATTATAAAAGCGGGGTAGAAACAAAACTTAAGTAAAAGTGGATAAGTTGGATAGGTAAAAAGCAAACTGTGCCCTGAGTCTGAGTTGCACTGACTGTTTTTAGGGTTCCGTAGCAAAATGGCAAAAACGGAACCCTTGTAGATTCGTCATGTCTGTCTGTCTGTCTGTCTGTCCGTCCGTATGTCACAGCCGTTTTTCTCCGAAACCGTAAGAGCTAGACTGATGAAACTTGGCGAGTAGATGTATTTTGTGAACCGCATTAAGATTTATACACACAAATATAAAAAAACTATAAATTTTGGGGGTCCCCATACTTGAAACGGAAACTCAATTTTTTTTTTCATCGAACCTATACGTGTGGGGTATCTATGAATAGGTCTTAAAAAATGATGTTGAGGTTTCTAATATAGTTTTTTTTTAAACTGAATAGTTTACGCGAGAGACGCTTCCAAAGTGGAAAAAACCCCCCCTCTAACTTCTAAAATAAGATAATGATAAAGCTAAAAAAAATATGTGTTGTACATTACTATGCAAACTTCCAACGATATTTAGTTTGAACGAGATCTAGTCAGTAGTTTTTTTTTATACGTCATAAATCGTAAACCGCAATTTACCTTTCGACGAACTACAAGAACCTTTAGATTATGTTACTTGATGCTACGGAACCCTTCATGGGCGAGTCCGACTCACACTTGGCTGCTTTTTTTTGTATTGTGAGTCCATTTTCCGAGTATAGTTTGCATGGAGTTACGAGAGCTCTCAACATGACGGAAAATAACTTTCTATAAAACGCAACGAACGTAATTTTTCGAAGCAACTTCGGAAAATTACGTTCGTTGCGTTCGTTTCGTTGTGTTTCTGTAAAAAAATACGTTTTTTACAGAAGTAAATTAATACTTTGTCTTTGAACTTTTTTTTTTAAATTCTTATGTAATCGATGACTTGTACTTTGTAATACAGTGGAAGTTTATTTGTGGACAGTATGAAAACTAGAGAAGTAAAGGCTCGAACACACCTAGTTCGCTGGCGGTAGCGATCAGTGAAACGCTGTCAAATATTCGCTGTCAAATCTCAAATCTGACAGCGATATTTGACAGCGTTTCACTGATCGCTACCGCCAGCGAACTAGGTGTGTTCGGGCCATAACACCTAAAATATCAAATTTTTGACAGTTGCTTATTTCAAATTTACAAGGAAAAATTCAAGTTAAACAGCTTTCATATATTTATTCGTCGATTAGCAATCTGTGGAACCGAATCCTAATACCATTATTAATACTTATTAGAGGCTCGGATCAAATAGTTTGCCCTGCCATAGCATGCCTCTCTTATTAATTGCAAAAGTTTGTTATTGAAAACTTTGTTTAATTATTGTGGATCGCTTCGAAGATGCTTAAACTTTATATTGTGGAAAGGAATAAGTAAGATATTTCTAGAGGCAGTTATTAGAAAAACAAGTAAAGTATAAAAACTTGAGAAACCGACTTCATGGCGAAACTGCTAAACCCATTTTGATAAAGTTTCTATTGGACCAATCTGAAAGTAAAAAAGAAGCTAAAGTGAGAATAATTTTTCAAATCGTAATTTTCAAATAAATGACATTAAAAAAAAAACAACTGAATAGAGAACCTCCTCCTTTATTTGAAGGCGGTTAAAAAATACGAGATGAATATGAGAAAGCCTTCAAGGGGGTACAAAACAAATAGCAACATTTTATGGCTAACAAAGCTGTTCATTTGACGTTGTGCAGCAATTAAATTTTAATTACAAAATGTCACAGAACGTGAAAAGGGTAAAAATCCTAGAGTGGTATGTAAAGCGAGGTGACACAATTTCCCGTAGTGGGTATTAATTCAAGTTTGTAGGTGATGACAAAAGGACTGGTGGACCTCTAAACATACCAACAAACATTAATCGCCAGTGTTCAGACTGCGGACGCTTAGTTAAACGCGTGGTTTGGACCTTCGCTTTAACAGTTACTCCAAAATTTTTGAAAAAAGACTTTGGAGAAAGAAAACTGTGATGATTTATTTTATAGTAATACCTGTTTTTTACATACTGATAATTTAATAATAGATCATTAAAACAGCATTTCACTACTTAGTAATCTCATTGGAAACGTTATCTAATCATCATTTACTTTTGAATTTTTCCTATACTAACATCCATTATTTATTTATGGCCAGTATTGGGTCCAATAATAAGTACCTAATTAAGTACAAATTATCATTACACCACTAGCCCAAATACTGCAGCCTTAAAAGAGGCACCAAAAATAAACTTCCAGAGGCCATCAAAACCAAAACGAAAACCAAAAACTTTTAATTTAGAATCCGTTTTGAATTACAAATTTGACAGCCGACGGTTTAATTTGACGGAACAAGTCCTAATTAAATGGAAAATAATTTCAGAACTCACCACTCAGACATTTAAATTTTCCAATTGCGGATTGGAAAGGTGGAAAATGGTATAACCCAGACCATTATAGAAACGAGTCTAAAACAGCGCCACTAATCAATACTTCCCGCAAGTGCGAGCGAGAGGTCACGCTTATTTTAATAGTGTGTGAGTGAGAGGGAATGATTAGCACCACCGTTTGAGATTCGTTTCATTTGGTGCGGGTTATAGCAGTAATACGATCCCGTTTATTTGTAAAAACCCTCGTGTTGGGGTCGGATTTCCTGTTAAATTTTCAAGAGTTTGATTTGTTTGTGTTGATTACAGAAGCAATTGTCGAAAAATTGTGAATGTTTTGCAATTTTCCTAAGCCTTTATTGCATATTTTTTTATAATAAAAAACGCACCTTTGGTTAGTGTATAAAGTTTTAGTTGGTTTCTATAAACAATAGAGTTTGCATACCATTCAGAAATTGACCACCCAAAATATTGATGTTTTGCCCTTTTTAAAATAAAAGCCCGGCGAGAGCTATTTTTCTTTTTAATAAAAACAAAAACTAATCTGGCAATATTTCAGCGAAAACTTTGAACCCGAGAAGTTAATCAAGTCGTTCGACCTGGGCTTTGTTGAATAATAAAGAAATAGCAGGACCTTGCAATGCTGGATAAAGTATTACTACAGTAAGGTTTCCCGCACACGGCCGCCACAGTTTTAACGAGAAGCCAGTGGCCGCCACCATCCTGTAAAGCAAGGGGGCGCCACCATTTCAAAATTCAGTAACAAAAGACATAACTATCAGCGCAGCAAAATTAAATGAAAGAAGTACCTTTTTGCATGGTCAAAAATAAATAATGGTTTTTTTACGAATGCTTCTATTCTTTTTCTTCTTATTGTGTCATTGGTTCTTCCAACCAGTCAGTGTGGTGAAGCGGTTTAAAGTGTTTTTTGGAGAGGCTCTTTTAGTGCAGTCATGCTTCTATGCTGGTGGTATTTTTCCAACAGCTCTATTTATTAAAAACTAGCGTAGCAGCGTGTGCAAGAAGAGTTCTCACTGACCACTAGCAAGGCGTGTGGCCAGTATGCGAGGCTACTAAGTCCTCATATTAATTTAGCCAGCACTTTTATACAACCCATCCATGCTAATAAAAAATGTTTTTGTAATCTTGTACGCCTGAAGAAAGACTTAAGAAGAAGCACCTCAGTGTTCGGCCGAATAAAGAAATAACTTGTTGCCTTAGGGCTGTCAGGAAAAACAAGTCATATTTTGTTGGTGTATCTTTTTAACTAAACTACTGACTTCTACCATTGCATTCAGTTTTGCCCGATGGTTAAGTTCAAGGCCGAGGGTTTTATCATTTAATAAAAAATATAAAACTTACTAATATCACTAAGAAGCCTTAACCGGGCTCATGCATAATGATCCTATAGTGATTTAGACCGATAAGTCTGTTGCCATCTCTATTTGCTGACTTGAAAGTGACAGTGACAAGAGACTTTCAGCGAACTGCAAAAACAAACCGGCATTATTAATAAGAGAGTAAATCTTAATAAACTCAGTTGCGGTTCAAATTGAACTCAAATACCTATTCGCATAAATAAACCTAGAATCTTTCTGTATTTTTTTTTATATTTTTGTTAACATTTGGAAATTTGGGAGATTTTGTGCGACAACCCTGCTACACCTCTGGCCTTTCCAGAATTTAATTAAGCATTTTTCGCGCTGATTAAACATCTTGGCCTCTTAATAAACAGCGTAAGGAGATCGCCAACTTTGCTTCTTTACGACAACTGCTTCATCCAAGCTTTATAATACTTTTTTACGCCTTTAATAAAACCAATTTGTTACCAAGAATTTTTGGGTATTAGGGTTGTTTTGCTTTTGATAGATTTAAATGCAGTATTTTTTAACACTAACCATATATTATATTTGGTTGGTGTCTTTTTCCATAATTTGACTGCCTTCACAGCTCAGTTGGTAGTAGCTCTGCCTTCTGCGCTGGCAGGCGTGGGTTCGATCCCCACCGAGAACGAATATTTGCGTGGTGAACGTAGCTGTTTGTTCTCTGTCTGGGTGTTATATTGTATTCTATGTATGTGTAATTATTATTGTGTAATTTACAAAAAAAAAGTATTTAAGTAATATATCAGCTATCTGGTTCCCATAATACAAGCTCTGCTTAGTTTGGGGCTAGATAGTGTTGTGTAGATTGTCCGCATTATTTATTATTATTATTTATTTATTTATAAAATGTTTATTAAACCCATAATCCTCTTTTTATTATTGCTGAAGTCGGATAATTAAAAACGAATTACTTTGCTTTGCAAGAAAGTAAAGATGCTATAACTGCCAAAACGTTTTACGATTTTAATCTAAACTGGAATGCGTTGTTTATTAGTTTGTGCTTAGAACGTGAATTAATCTGTTTTTACAACATTTGTAAAAATAACATTTCTTTAAATGTTATTGATACTTTTTTGAGACTGGCCTCTCAGCTCAGTTGGTAGTAGCTCTGCCTTCTGTGCCATAGGTCGTGGGTTCGATCCCCACCCAGAACAAATATTTGTGTGTTCACAATTTGTGTGGTATGTTGTTATGGTGGATGTTTATTGCATTTTAGGTATTTAGAAAAAATGTATTTATGTATTATTTCAGCTGTCTGGCTCGCATAGTACAAGCTCTGCTTATTTTGGGGCTTGATAGTGCTGTGTGGATTGTCCACTTATTTGATTATTTAATTAGAATTAAAAGAACCGAAAAGTGGTTAAACAAAATTATCTAAATAATGCATGTTTAGCACAAAATAAACCCACCGTCATTAAAATAGGCTTCACAGGAAAACGTTTTTTATTTACGGTGAAGTGACTCATAATGGGTTAATGCAAAAAGGACAGCATGTAAGTTAAGCCTCAGTTTCTTCAAAGCAGTAACTGCCATAATGGTAAATAAATATATTTTAGTATGTCGCAGAGTTGCCAGTGGCAGATAGTCAAATATAACATTAGAAAGATCAAACATAAGAAAGATCAAAAAGTAACATTTTAATAGGGCACTTTATTACACAAAAACTATGGCACTTTACTGCACAAAACCTAAAACATTCTTTAATGCGCTCCGTTTCACGATATTATTTGTATGTTGGAAAATAGTTTTAACGTTTAATTATTTTGAGACGTGTAACATTATTATGAAGGTAACATAAGAGGCTCAAAACTAACGTAAAATGTTACAAAAGTAACATTCTGATAACGCTGCTATGTCGGTATACACTCCTGTACTATGCGTTCATACGTACTAGGGATGTTACGGAGCCTCGACGTCTGCTCCGATATTCTTCTACGTATTTCCTCAAGGCTTCTTTCATCGGCCTATAAGTGATATACTTATCACTAATTCCACTTAAATGTATTTAGTTAAAGGATTTTGTACGGCTATAGAACTAACTTTTATTAATGTTTGTGACTGTAAACTTGTAAAGACTTTATTGTTTTCACTACAACCCCGTGTTTGCTATATAACAGCCGTTATTACATGGTGGTTTATTGGAAACCAAGCCTTAAAAAAGACAGTGTACGCCCCAGTTACTGGACTCTACCTAATCGTGTTCCACATGGTTAATTATGCACATCCTTTTAAGTTGTGCCTTCAAACATGGGACACTGGAGATGGGAGACTTCTGAATAAAAAAAAAATATGACTTATGTGGCGTATGTATATTGTAATATAGGGTGGCTAATGTAAGATCGTTCTCAAATAATCAAGTGGACTTAATTTTTCATCTACAATTTTTTCAAGCAAGATTAGTCTCTTTTTTGGGTTTGTCAAAAACAAGGACTGTAATTTTTTCATTCAATAGCTATATTCCGTAGATGGAAAAATCAGTCCTAAATGTTAGTTGTCACTGTAACATCAGCCAATAAGATGCCAAATAACGTTTGTTTCGTGTTAATTTCATTAATACTTATTGCCCATATTTATTGACTTCAACCTTGTGCACATCTAATAGCCCCTTCCCACCGGTGTGTGATATCGCGCACGGAGGCGGATCAGCTCGCACGACACACCATGGGAACGGTCTCGTGCGCCGAGGTGCGCGGTAGCACAGGAGCTCTTTCTGTGTGCGTTGCCGTGCGTCGTCGTCGGCTGTGCGTGATGATCTGCAGACCCACGCACCATAGGAAGGCAGCATAAGCTATCTGTGATGAGTTGACTGAAGTCAATAAATATGAGCAATAAGTATTGAACAGTATTGAATAGTATGTGCAATAAGTATGATTATTATTGTCAAACACCGCTGTCAAAATGCAAGCGATATTTAACAGCGTATATGTATACAGCGTATGTGCGCAGGTTTTCCATCTTTGTAAAAAAAATTAAATTCCTATAACTTGAGCCACAATTAAGAGCTCATAAGGGATTATCAAGGGCTACGAGAGGCTTGCTTCACCAGCCATATAAACAATGTTTTTTTAAACCTACGCTTTTGATTATATAAAATCTACGTTATTATTTAGGATTTATGATTTAAAAAATGTCTGAATAGGACAGACAGTAGTAGTGTAGTAGTAGTAGTACTACTATGTATAGTGTGGCTCATCCGGGGAAGTACTACCACCATACCTATTTCTGCCGTGAAGCAGCTTTGCTGTGTTTCGGTTGGAAGGGTGTGGGTGCCGGTGAAATTACTGGCATATGAGGGTGAACATCTGTATGCTTCAAGTTGATGGATGCAGGGCAGTGCATCGGACACGTTCCTGACGTGCGTGACCTACGACTTAATGTTTTGTTATAGGTGATAGTTGCCACTTAAATTCAGGTGGGTCATATTATTATGCTTGTTCCATCAGTTGTTGGGTATAAAAAAAATACGGGTTGCACTCCGGGAGTGCCGGCAGAAGTGAAAACTTGATTATTAACGTTGAGCATGTTTGATATTTTGGAATGGTTAGGGGCTTGTTTGTTATTTGGCACGCTGTAACATACACGAACATTCGCGCAAGCGCCCTGCGCTGCCTAAACGAAACAGTAGGCCCAGGCATACATTTTCGCCGCGCCGTAGAGAGGGGATAGCTGTCTACTCTCCATCCGTCTTACGCTTTTTCGATCAGGTCACGTGTCCTGACGCGCTGACGCGAGTTTAAGATTTTATACCCATTACAGAAAAAGTGCTCAACGCCGCTAAAGAAGTTTTCACTTCAAAAATCGGTTGTCTGTAAAGTCAGTTTACTGACGATAGTTGAACGTGACAACGTCATAGAACTGTCCACGCGGACGCATCGCTCACTCAAGTAGGAGAGAGAAAGATTTCGAACGCTGCCGAACGCGGAGGCCGATTGTGCCTCTTTGTCGCTCGTTCCGCGCTCTCGCTTGCAAGCCTTAAATGGAACGCCTCAGAGCGAGGTAACGCCGTATGAGTTATGTTTTTTCGTGTGTGCTGCCGGCTCCATTGAATTATAAGACGTTGTCACGTCAACAAAACATGTATGTAGGTATATATGACGGGCAGGAACGTTAAATGAGCGAAAAAGAAGATCATGGGTGAATGGTTAGTTTTAAAGGTTTGTTCACCCCACAACTATAAATTCTAATGTTAGTATTATCTAACACCCGTTTACTGTGAAAACGTTGAAATTCTCCCAAGTGTTCACAACTTAGAGCATTAAGTTACTGGAACTGGAAATTATTGAGCCGATATTGATGGTGTTTTTCAGCCATAAAATGTGGTGAAAGGTATCCTTTTTAGGTCGAGCTCAATAAAATGGTAGGATGGTTTTGTCAAAACATACCTTTTATTACTTCTATATAGATAAAAACTAGCTGAGACGTAAGATGTGTGGGTTCGGTTGCCGTGGTTAGTAAATTTTTTTTTTTTTGTGTTTGTAATTAGCCATAAAACGTATCTTCTAAAGTAATTCATTTCTTCTTCTTCTTAATTAATGGAGTCTGTCTGTCCATTTTGGATCAATTTTGCCAGTGTCGAGTGAGGATATTATTAAATAAATAAAATAGTTTTTAGTCAAGTCAAGTCAGTCAAAACATATCGTAGCCGTTTTTTCTCATTTCATTTTCAATTTGAGTTACTTTTGAAACATCATCGGAATTATCGATCAATATGTCAAATAAATGTATTTGCTTTATTTTCCTTTCCCTTAATTAATATGAAACGCAGGCTTTGATTATGCTCGTCGAATTGAAACCACAAAACCCATTAGCAAATAGTGCATATGTGCCAAAGGCAACGTGACTCCACTGTGTAACGTGACATGATGTCGCCACAAAGCACTCGTGCAGCAAAGTAGATAACTTAGATCTTTATATTATTCTATATAGATGTTTTGATTGATAGACTAACCTAACCTAACGTAAAAAATCACTAGAGCTTTTTTACGTAAGGTCCTAATAGTGGTCAAATTATAGCGGCCGTTTTGACGGTTTTCGTTTTTAAGGAGAAGTGGAGTTGGTCTACGATTGCTACGAGTCTAGTACAAGCTCTCACAATCTTGGTTTATTGCGCAATAAATGTCTAGATTACTTGGGGTATCCATTTTATTGCATCTGTTTTCTCTAGCATCCCTTTACTTCGATGTACGGTCAGCGGCACTAAAAGGTTCGTAAATTTCAAGTCATTGCAAGGCATTTACTAAAAATAGGGACATATCTCACACGCGTTAAATCTGTATCTATAAAAAAATCGGTTGTCTGAAAAGTCGGTTTACTGACGATAATTGAAAGTGACAACGTCATACAGCTGTCCACGCAGACGCATCGCTCACTCAAGTAGGAGAGAGACAGAAGTCGAACGCTGCCGAACATGGAGGTCGATTGCGCCTCTTTGTAGTTAGATCATATAAAGTGTAACCATCAACTATAACAAATCATTGCCTCGTAGGCCACGCACGTCAGCGTGCCCTACGATGCACGACCTTGCGTCCATCAGCTTATAGCATTTAGATGTTCAGCCTCACGTGCCAGTAATTTCACCGGCACCCACACCCTTTCAACCAAAACACAGCAATGCTGCTTCACGGCAGAAATAGTTGTGGTAGGTAGTAATGGTAATACTTGCCTGGGCGAACTCTTCACAAAGAGCTACACTAAAACTACTACTAGACTGAGAATAAACCACAAATACCACAACTCACATAAAATTGCACTAAATCAATCTCAATAACCTGAATCTCGAGCCTCAATCGATTCTTTAATTATCGGACTCCAAAAGGCCACTCAGCCAAGGCATCCCGAACTCAATCCGTTGTGGCAATCAGTTATCAATCCTGCTAATGTCAGACATCAATCTTTGCCTGATTTGATCTCGGCGCTGAAGGGGCATTGATTCGAGTCCGCTCGATTTAAATCTTACGACAAGTTTGTTGAACTACAGGATAAATCCATTTATATGTAGAGCGAGCGCGAACTTATTTACTAACTTAATAACTTAGTTACTAACTTAATAAGATTAGCAATCATCATGATTTTGCTGAGCTAAAGACCTATTTTTTTCTATGGCATAAGGCATATTAGCATGACTGTCCAAGTCAAAGTTAAAGTATTTTCTTAAACATGCGCGGAAATATTGTCATTACTTTTGAATATAGAACACGCGAAGTATCATATTTACGTAGACTGAAAACCCAAAATCACTTCCCGGCGCGTTCTCGCTCCGGCAATGTTGTATGAAACGGTGTGCTGTTTGAGTTTAGAACTCTTTCATCTATAGTATACATTGCGTTCCCGTGGCTGTATAGCCACAGACGCGTTTACCTTTCGGCAAATAATGTAAAATAAAAAAAAAAAATTGGCGGTAAAGCGGAGTTCGTTGATAGGTAATTGGTTAATAAAAAATAAATTTATTGTGTGCTATTTTTTTTTATTTCCTTGCATTTTTTTAAGAAAAGCACTATATATGCCTCGGCCGAAATGGCAATTGCCTGTCTCGTATCATTGAAGTCCTCGCTGTTTCGCTGCCTTTGCAATAATGTACCTACTATTATTGCATGAAATACATGTAGAAAAAGATGTTAAATTTATAAAAGTCCCATGTAGTTGCCAAGATTTTTTTTTTGCCAAATCAAGGCAAAATGAACCTAAAGATACAGTTACTATTGTTTTTCCTAGGAATGTCTATGGCCTTGGTACAACAACGAACTCGAAGTATTGTACGTATGGACTAGTACATCTTTACTGGTGGTAAAAATAAAGAATTTGTAGGGTGAAATTCATTACTTACTTCATCTTTTCGTTTTAGAAAATTGTGCAATACGTAATATGACTTGAATTTAATACTTTTCACTACATCCCCTTCCAAACTTACCCTGTTCGTACCCCATACGTCATAATAAAACTCCCCTACATCGTAACATCTCATTTTATAAGTTGAACATAAAGTTATGTATAAAAACAGGGTAATCCCATTAGATTAATGGTGTCTAACGTTTTAATGGGTTTAAATGGCGTTCATGCTAAATATTCATCATTTTATATACAAATATTACTAGTTTCTGCCTGTGGGTTTGCCTACGCTGTACATGATTAAATGTCTTTGTGCAATTTTCTTTTTAGAAGATATTTTATTAGAATAAAAAAAAAGTGTCTGTACTTTTCTACAATAAATAATCACTGAGTTTGTAAAAACATTATAAATGATGTTATTCAAATTATTGAACCACTCTGTTATTCATGTTTCGTCCCAAAAGCTAACGTCTCATTTGGGACTAAACTAGGAATCTCGGGATACTAGTTCTGGAACACCCTGAATGAGAGGGTGATTTATTTTACTATATTATTATATATATCTATGCTAATATTATAATGAAGGAAGATGTGTATTTCTGTGTGTATGTTTGTAATTAAACTCAAAACCTACTATGCCGATTTCAAAAACTCTTACACCATTGGAAAGCTACATTCAGTAACAAAGGCTATATTTATGTGTTTGAAAAATAAATGCCCACCCGTACGAAGCCGGGACAGGCCGCTAGTATATTATATTTAGTTAGTTGTATTTATACGGCTAATTAAATTACTGTCTCGCTTTTGTACGATAATGGATACGCATTAAATTACTATGAGAGAGAGTGGGTACATTACTTTGTTTTATCACTCACTATTTTGTACGCATAAGTGTCACTTATAGCTTTAAAGCTTCATAGTGAAGCTTCATATTATTTTTATTTTGTAAAAAAAAACTTACCCCCGAATACTGAAACGCAACTCAGATTTAAGCACGTCTCAAGCGACGAATATTTGACAGATTTTCATTGAAAACTTTCAAATATTCGTCGCTTGAGACGTGCTTAAATCTGAGTTGCGTTTCAGTATTCGGGGGTTAGACATTTATTTAAAGTGATTCATATTATGTCATCAGAATCGCAACGATGGTTAACTGAATAGAAATACACGATGGATTTGGTTGACATGGGTTTTTAAACTTTTGAAAGCTGGATGGCAATTCCTATAGCCCTGTTGTCTGCCAGCATATCGTAGAACCTAAAAAGTTTGACTTATTAGAAAAAAAATGTAATGAATAAAGTTTTGTGACCCTAAAATGGCGTAGCACCTGTGTAACAATGCTACGTTTTCTTATTCGTAGCGCAATCTTGCAACATTTTGAATGTTGTTAAGAAAATAATGTAATTTAAAACTGGTGTTAGTTACAGCGTAGTTTTTTTGCCCTGTCAAACTAATAAAAATAACACCAGGGCAACCACGAGCTCCATATGGTTATGGCTATTGCTGTCAAATTGTGTATAGATAGGCTGACCCACACATTCATTTTCTTCTTGGGTTTGAATGTGTTGACACTGTTGTCCATAACCATAACCATATGAAGCTCATGGTAGGCCAGCAGAAGTGATAACATAATACCTATAGGGCCTTATTAATAATCCTGGCGTAGCGTTGGACTAGTTAATCCGTGTTTTGTCTCTTGCATTGACATGCAATTGTCAACTCGAACAAACGTGACAAAACACGGATTAACTAGTCCATCGCTACGCCAGGATTATTAATAAGACCCATAGTATTTTATTCAATAATATATAATATCATCATCAAGTAGTGTGTATATTGTAAATTTGAACTTGCATAGCTCGATCTCAATAACTGTCCCTATGTGTTATATAGAAAAAAACATGAATTGTGATTTTCTTCTTCTTCTTTTCGTATATATAAAACTTTCATCAAATCCAGACAGGACTGTACCTACCTACCTATGCAAGGTATATTTATGTCTATTATACTATATTATTATATTTAAAGCTATCCGGTACATTAGGCATGTTAACAAAAGACGCATTTACGAGTTTCAAAGTGGAAAACCGTGTAAGTTGGGGAGAGATCCCGGGTTTATGGACAAACGTGGTGACTTTTTCAGAAATTATGAATGGCGGCTGTTCGCTTTGTAATTTAGGCTGAGTTTTATGATTCTGTTAAAATGAAATAGCTAGGGAATACGGATTGGGTATTTGACCTACAAGAACCGAAAATCAAAAATGGGCCAAATATTTTCTTGCATGTAATGTAAGTTTGATGGAGGTTGACTGTTATAATCCTATGAAAGAAATAAGGATTTTCTCTATCACCGTCAACTAGGATTAACTCTTTCTTCCTTTTGTAGTGGACCCCTTGGTCTTTTAAGCATTCATTCAGATCAAAGTCGAGAATTAACAAAAAAAACCCTTACGCGATAGAAAATAATTTTCTATATCTATCCTCTTCTAAAGAAGAGGATAGATATAAAAAATTCTTTTCATTACTCATACTCTGAAAGTAGGTCTGAAGTTGCCTGAGGGGTTTAATTGAAAGTAATACTTTCAGCCCTAGGGAGAATCGCTTTCTACTGACAGCTGTCAAATTATAAAAAAAAACAAGTTCTATTTTATTCAACCATGTTCCAACTTTCTAAAGTCTTTCTAACTGCAAGGAGGTTGTTAAACCAAATTCCAACTTTTTACCAAGTAGGTTGGAAACCCATTACAACGGTAAGAAGTTTTAAAAGTCTAATTAGAGCGCAATGTAAAATTTAAATTTAAATAACATAAAGATAGTATTAAATAAATAATATATCTTCTAAATTACTTTATTAATATATCATCGATGTCAACAATATTTATAAAAAATATGATAAAAATTAGCACTGCCTACTATCCTCGTGTGTTGATCCCTTATACGGCTTAATTATTATATTCGTACTCGTACGTTCAACTATTTCTTTAAAATAACATTGATTTGAGCCAACAATTTACCATTTTATAAATTATGAAAATGAAAATAATGGCTGAATAATGCTGGCGAACCGAAGCCGAAGGCCCGCCAGAGAAAAAGAAAAAAAAAACCGGGAAGGCGGGAATTCAATCTTCATTTTCACTAATTTTTCTTTCATGTTTTTATTTTTACTTTCCTTGTATTCGTTATGAAAAGCACAGTGTTTACCTCGGATGAAAGTCTTTTAAGTCCCTCAAGCTCCATTGGCGCCCTCGCTACGCTCTGGCGCCAAACCCGTCTCGGGACTCAAAAAACGTGACTTTCAACACTCAGGTAACAATGTACTATTTCGCTATAGCGTAAGGATTTTTAAGTTAATTCTTGATTTTGATCAGAATAGAATGCTACTAAACGTTCTTGAATGTTTGTTATCATTCTGGAATCATATAGAATCATCATCATCATCAACCTATTGCAGTCCACTGCTGGACATAGGTCTCTCCCATGGGGCGCCACTGAGCCCGGTCTTTCGCTCTTCCCATCCAGTTGCTGCCCGCCACCCTGCGCAAGTCGTCGCTCCATTCTGTTAGCACAGAGAGAGAGAGAGAGTCAGTCTGGTAGCACTCATGTCAATGCGGTAATCAATAAAATAAGGTAGTATACGCGATAAATACCCGTGTAACGTGTAAAGTTTAAACAATGAGAATAATCAAATTTAATTCAAAGGCTCAACCCGGGTAACGCCGGGCTTCGCTGTTAGTATTGACTATAAATACTCTGCTTAAATTTTCTCTAGCTTCCGAAAATATATACCAGAATACCGGTCGGGAGTAATGTCGTGAGACCACGTTTTCCGATAAATTGTAGCGTGTCATAAAGCGCAGGGCACGTTCGCACTCCGAAGGTTGCCGGCATCCCGTTCGTCTTTATTAAGGCTACCTACTGTTGTTAGAAAAGGTTGATTTGGGTGAGAAACCTTATAGGAATTGAGTTACATCATCATGAACTTGGATGGCCATGTAAAAATACGCAAAGCTGCGTCTATTGCCATACATTTTATTATTCAAAAATAAGCTATTCCATCGAGCTATTCCCAGTAGTTTTATCGAGTAGTCTTACGAGTTCCATCACGTAGATATGTAATTTATTGAGTATGTATCTAATTCCGAACGGAATCAAAACGTCGGACTCACAAATCCTTTTGACTGCTTCCTAGTCTGTCACTTCGCCTACAACTCTTCGCTAACCGCATTTAATTTTTTCGCCCAAAATTTCACCAAACTGTCTACTACATTTGAGTATAAATTGACTCTTTAAAAAAAAGCTTTACACCTTGTGCGCATCTTGCGCGACGGCGATGGCAATCAGTAAAATGCTGTCAAATATGACAGCGATATTTAACAGCGTTTCACTAATCGCCATTGCTATCACGCTAAATGTGCACTGGCCTTTACATCCTCAAGTCATGGTCAAAAATGTTTATTGCGGAAACTTTGAAGTGAGGTTGATATCAATCATGCATGATATTTTTTTCTAAATTTCCCCAAAGACTGTATATAAAAGAGCAATAAAATTAATATAATTAATATTCCAATTCACCCTTTTAAATATTGCGAGGTTATTTTTTTTGTAAAGTCTAGACTTTGATATCGGTATTACTGGGTAACCACCAAACGAATTGAAATTCTGAAATCCAATTTCATCTTGATCTAATAATGGAGCTCTTATTTTATATCCAAATACGTAGATGTTTTTTCGACTGAAATAAAGATCTAGCAGACTGAATTGATAGATTTTTAGCTATTCTATTACAGTTTAATGTTTATGTTATAGTCAAAGTCCGATACACAGTCTCTTCGCGGAAGGACTGGTTTATCCTAGGTTTGGCCAAAGCCATCAGGCAATCCCCGAAATACATTTCAATTTCGCCCTTTGCCTGAAGTATTTTTAGTCAAACCTAGGAGCTCCTAACTTTTCAGTCAAACGTCGAAAGTAAATTATTCTGTTTCGGTTTTGGCCTAGTCAATCCTAGAAGCGACTGCAAAACTCGGTCAAACGTTGATCTGAACATGTTTGAACAGGTTCATAATGTCTCTCGCGGTGTTCCGACCGATTGTTTTGTCATTTCATGTTCGTTCATTGAGCGTGCGGGCGTGTAATTGTGTAAAATTGAAGATGAGTGAATCAAACGGTGTTGTTTTTACATTTACAATAAAGTCTGCTATTGCTACTTCATTGTAAATAAATATTATGTGTGTGCTTTTATGAGGAAGCGTTTGTCCAGGGGAATACTAGCACTTATTAAATTAACGCGATCATTATGCATCTTCTTCTTCTTGTCGTGATTTTTTTGAATCAAGTGTGGTGAAAGTGCAGTGCGCCTCTAAGAGACTCCTTTCGTGCACCATGACGCATATTTTCGAACTTTTTAGGTTCTACGATATGCCGGTTTCCTCACGATGTTCTCCTTCACCGTTTGAAAGCTAATATTATGCATAATTACATTGAAGGAACGGGTATTTATCGCGATTACTTTTATTATTTCCTGACGTTTCGAGCGTGTTACAACAGCTGAGGTCGCGGGCAGACAGTATAGTATTATTATATAGCCAGGCACGAGAAATACTCGTTTCTTCCAGGGAAATACTGTTACCGTTCCTATTTCTGATGCTCGCAAAAACGTGTTCCTATTTGAAGGGTATGGTTGCCGGTGTAATTACAGAAACTGAGACCTGGCCCGTTTAAGCCTCAAGAATAATGACCACAGTGGAATGCCACATAAGATGCCAATTTCTTTGGACGAGCTCTGTTATGCTGCCTTCCTACGGTGCGGGTTCTGCAGATCATCACGCACCGCGCACGAAGACGCACGGCAACGCACACAGAAAAGGCTCCTGTGCTACCGCGCACCTCGGCGCACGAGACCGTTCCCATGGTGTGTCGTGCGAGCTGGTGCGGGCTGGTGCGCGATATCACGCACCGGTGGGAAGGGACTATTATAAACCTACCGGTGTCAGGGAAGACCAGCGTTACAATTTTTATGACATTGCTACTTGTATTAGTTCATCCTTTTGTAATACTGCTCTTGTTGTGTAATATTGCATTAATGCCATTTGTATAGATAGGGGTAACTTCTGCCATTATGGCAAATTTTTCTTATTTTTAGCATTTTTTTCATTAAAAAGTTTGTAAAGTCTACGTCAACATAATCTTTCGCATTGCCTCGTCAAATATTCGCTAATACGCCCTCGCACGTATTGCCAACAAGTTACAGGCGACAAATAAGCAAAGGAAATTGGCTCGCGCGTCGTTTGTTCAAATTTACGACTCATATAAAATAGGTTTTCGCGAATATGCGTTCGTTACGTGCATTTACGGGTTTCGCTACGACTCATATAAAATAGGTTTTCGCGAATATGCGTTCGTTACGTGCATTTACGGGTTTCGCGGCTCGATGGATATGTAATATGATAAAAGGAACCAAAACCTTAGTAAACAAATCGTGGTAAAACATTTGGATAAACATACATATTTTTAACATAAGGGTAAGAAATTGAATCTAGAAAATTTAACACAAGCTTGTTACGGATGGGTTCTTGTAAGGTCGGTGTATCAACGTTACAAAAGTTTCTACCTTGACTATCATTTTTAAAAAGAAGGATATAATGTAACAGAGGGATACATAATTTATATTTTTAGGAAAGCAGTTTCGAAATTCAAAAATATAGATTTTAAATTTTGAATTTCGAACTGCATTCTTCATTTTGTAACTAACACGGCCGTTTCTTTGTTTGTCGCAGTTCTTTTTTCAAATCTTTGGCTATTAGTAAAGAGGTGCGAAAAAAAAGATACGATATGCAAAGTCATACTTTTTAGTGCATTTTCCGCAGCGAAATAAGAGCAGTAAGCAAATAAGTATTAGATGTTGAACAAAGAAACTTATAAATTGAATTTCTTTCAAGAACAACTAATAAAAATAAATACAATAAGAAGAAACAAGCTAGGTTATCCCGCAGCGACGATATAAAAAGAATTATTCTAAAGTATCTCGATATGACAAAGAGAGGATGAAACGAGAATATGAATCGACTGTTTACAGTTTATTGGCACTTTACAAAGAGTATTGACTGTAAACTTTTGTTATTGAATTCTATATTTTTAAGTACTGCTTTGAAAAGGCATTGAGTTAAATGTATTGTTTGAACGTGTGTCTGACTACTCTCTGGGGGTTACAGCAGGGTACAAGTCAGTGATAAAAGTAGATTGTCAATTTTGGTAAGCAATTATTTTTGGTAAAGAACGAGTCAGTGGATGGAGATGACAAAATCGTTCTTTCTGAAAATGTTAAGCTTATAATGTGTTGCGTCTGTTTTGTTATTAGGTGTCGTGCTATTGAAATTGTTCAGTTTGATGATTATTTCATAGGCTTCCTTCGGTGACTGGTGTTTTGGTATACCTACTTAATAGTATGGAATAAGAAGCTATGCTTCTTATTAGATACTTAGGTTTACTGTCTTTATTTTGCTAATAAACTACTGGATTTAAGGCCTGCGCACACCTAGGTCGCTGGTGATCGCGATCAGTGAAACGCTATCAAATTTGACAGCAATATTTCACAGCGTTTCACTGATCGCCATCGCGCCAGCGACATAGGTGTGCGCAGGCCTTCATGGATGTTATTTTATACAACGCTATTTAGTAACTAACAAAAAAAAATAGGGTAATGTAGTAGGGGTATGAATGTGCAATCAGAATTTTAAGTTTCGATAAAATGACAAATGTTAAAATTTTCAGAAATCCTGCATAAAATTATGGACATATTAGTTACGTAGTACTAGAGAGAAACAAATTTACGCTGTTCGGTTCCGCTTGGTATTTAGCGTTTATGAATGAAATGATTTTTGCTTGTTGAATCATTTCTTAATATTTGACTAAAAATTGTGGTTATTTTGGGATATTTTTTTTATGATTTGATTTTTTTTTTCGTGGATATTCAGTTACAGCAGCCAATATCGCCATTTTTTTTGGCAATTACAAAATAGTGGTGTATAGTTTTGGTGCAAGTTGTAGTCACTGTTCATATGTTTATTATTAAGGTTTATTTACTGTTCCCAAGCCTTCCAAATCACGTCTCTTTGTTCGCTACTTAACGCATTTTATAAATAGGTCTCCCGCGATACAGGCTTATCCTAGTGCGGGATCCATTGTATAAATATTTTTTTGTGACACTGATTTCTCTAATAATTTTGTATTCGATTTGAAGTTATCTAATAGCAGATTTGACAAGGATTTCCTCGGTTTTATAACACTTTTATGGCTTTGTCGTATTTAGCTGAAGTTTAAAAATAGGATCTAACATTATCCGAACTATTCAACTTAGTGCTTTTATGTTGAGGCGGTGTCCATCTAGCTTTGTGACACGTTGGTATTATTTCACAGAAGCTTTTGTTGTACGTTTATTTAAGAGCGAGTCGAGTAAACCAGGCGGACGGAAAATAGGTATTTACTGCGGCTCGCTAGTTGTGTGCGTACTCACGCACACAATGATAGGTTCGCTCGACGCCGTTTACACCTAGTGTGGCAAAAGTAGGTAACCCATGATTTGAAAAAAATGTTGTTTGGTTGAGTGACTTATAGAGACGAAATTTTGTTTACGTTATGCCAGAAAGTAAAATTCATCTCTCTAAAAAAAACAATCTGAGGTCAGTTTACAAAATAATTACATTTTCATTTCACTTTTCTTTTAGGTTTTTTAATAATAGTAATAAATAATAAATATTGTGCACAATCCACTCCACACTATCTAGCCTCAAACCAAGCAGAGTTTATACTATAGGAACCAGACAGCTGATATAATACTTAGCATATATATTTTTTTTTTAAATACATACTTAAAATACAATATAACACCCAGACAGAGAACAAACATTTGTATTCACCAAACAAATGTTTCTTCTCCGTGGGGATCGAACCCACGACCTACAGCGTAGAAGGCAGAGCTACTACTAACTAAGCTGAAGGCCAGGTTTTCGTTTCATTTTCAACTATATTTGCATATTTGTGAATAATATTTTTGGTGGTAAGTTCATACCCCGCTAAGCAGCAAAAGCTGAGCCAGGGCCTATTTGGCATAACATGTACCTAGCGCGGGACGTAGTTGTTTTTTTTTATTATGTGCTAAGATAGCAAGTAATTACTCAATTATTTGTGTTAGAATTTTTTGTTCATATTTTAGTTTTGATTTTGTCAATGTTCCGCTCTGTGTACCTATGTTATGTTAAATAATATTTCTTTCTTTCATACTTTCATTCATTTTGGATCCAAGATGGCAGCTTCATTTTTATCCTAAATAAATGATAATTATGGGTATCGATTTAGAGGTTGTTGGGGGCTCTGATTGTGGATTTGACATTCATTTTTGAATCCAAGATGGCGGATTCTTTTTTTTTCATAAATATTTGATATGGGCATCGTTTAATGGGTTTTTGGGGGTGCTGATTCCGAATCTGCCATTCATTTTTGAATCCAAGGTGGCGGATTCTTTTTTTTTTCTTAAATATTTGATATGGGTATCGTTTTATGGGTTTTTGGGGGTGCTGATTTTGAATCTGGCATTCATTTTTGATTCCAAGATGGCGGATTCTTTTTTTTCTTAAATATTTGATATGGGTATCGTTTTATGGGTTTTTGGGGGCGCTGGTTCCGAATATGCCATTCATTTTTGATTCCAAGATGGCGGATGTTTTTTTTCTTAAATATTTGATATAGGTATCGTTTTATGGGTTTTTGGGGGTGCTGATTTTGAATCTGCCATTCATTTTTGATTCCGAGATGGCGGATGTTTTTTTTTCTTAAATTTTGATATGGGTATCGTTTTATGGGTTTTTGGGGGCGCTGGTTCCGAATATGCCATTCATTTTTGATTCCAGGATGGCGGTTTTTTTTTTTTTTAATATTTGATATGGGTATCGTTTTATGGGTTTTTGGGGGCGCTGGTTCCGAAACTATTTTTTTTTAATTGACTTAAATAAAAAAAAAATAGCTTCGGAACCAGTGCCGCATTTTTTGGTTTTGGTTTTGTTATTTTGTTGATTGGTTGAGTGACTGAGGGAGATGAATATTGTCTATGTTAATTAAATCAGATCATAATTATTATTTATTACTTTTTCTTCTACCTGCCATTATCTCCCTTTATGTGGCGTCAGCACAACGAGTTTTCCTTCTGCGTTCCCTTCTGTCATCCGTCATAGCTGCATTCCTCTCTTACCGATGTTACCTTTCACACATCTATGTTTCCTTTGGTCTACCTCTACTCACATATCCATCCACATCCATATTCATCACTCATAAAGTCACATGACTTTCATCTCTCCTAATAATAATTATTACTCAGAAATAAAAATTATAGTCAGTTTGCATACTAAATACAGTTTATTGCAGTTTTCTTTTGTTTGTTTTAGTTTCATTTTCAATTATTTTTCTTTTCGCTGTCGTTTTGACGATTTTTTTATTTATCGCTTCTAGAATATATTTAGGTTCTTTGATTTCCATTAGCCTATCTAATCTAGAATCAATAATCTCTGGCAGTAAACAATCAAAATAAAATGTTTTCAATTTTCCTTCCATCATACACCAAAATTCTTTATCTTCCTCTACTTGTTCAACTTTCATGTCTACGTCAGTCCAAACAGCAAATATGCATGTTTTTCTTTGTGTGACGTGTAATTGCCCTTGTGCCTGAAAATACCAATCATGTTTTGGCACCCCCAAAAACCGCTAAAACGATACCCATATCAAATATTTAAGAAAAAAAAACATCCGCCATCTTGGAATCAAAAATGAATGCCAGATTCAAAATCAGCACCCCCAAAAACCCATAAAACGATACCCATATCAAATATTTAAGAAAAAAAAACATCCGCCATCTTGGAATCAAAAATGAATGCCAGATTCAAAATCAGCACCCCCAAAAACCCATAAAACGATACCCATATCAAATATTTAAGAAAAAAAAGCATCCGCCATCTTGGAATCAAAAATGAATGGCATATTCGGAACCAGCGCCCCCAAAAACCCATAAAACGATACCCATATCAAATAATTAAGAAAAAAAAGAATCCGCCATCTTGGATTCAAAAATGAATGGCAGATTCAAAATCAGCGCCCCCAAAAACCCATAAAACGATACCCATATCAAATATTTAAGAAAAAAAAGAATCCGCCATCTTGGATTCAAAAATGAATGGCATATTCGGAACCAGCGCCCCCAAAAACCCATAAAACGATACCCATATCAAATATTTAAGAAAAAAAAAACATCCGCCATCTTGGATTCAAAAATGAATGGCAGATTCAAAATCAGTGCCCCCAAAAACCCATAAAACGATACCCATATCAAATATTTAAGAAAAAAAAAACATCCGCCATCTTGGAATCAAAAATGAATGGCATATTCGGAACCAGCACTCCCAAAAACCTATAAATCGATACCCATATCAAATATTTAAGAAAAAAAATAATCCGCCATCTTGGATTCAAAAATGAATGGCAGATTCAAAATCAGCGCCCCCAAAAACCCATAAAACGATACCCATATCAAATATTTAAGAAAAAAAGGATCCGCCATCTTGGATTCAAAAATGAATGGCATATTCGGAACCAGCGCCCCCAAAAACCCATAAAACGATACCCATATCAAATATTTAAGAAAAAAAAAACATCCGCCATCTTGGAATCAAAAATGAATGGCACATTCGGAACCAGCGCCCCCAAAAACCCATAAAACGATACCCATATCAAATATTTAAGAAAAAAAAACATCCGCCATCTTGGAATCAAAAATGAATGGCATATTCGGAACCAGCGCCCCCAAAAACCCATAAAACGATACCCATATCAAATATTTAAGAAAAAAAAGAATCCGCCATCTTGGATTCAAAAATGAATGCCAGATTCAAAATCAGCACCCCCAAAAACCCATAAAACGATACCCATATCAAATATTTAAGAAAAAAAACATCCACCATCTTGGAATCAAAAATGAATGCCAGATTCAAAATCAGCACCCCCAAAAACCCATAAAACGATACCCATATCAAATATTTAAGAAAAAAAAGAATCCGCCATCTTGGATTCAAAAATAAATGGCATATTCGGAACCAGCGCCCCCAAAAACCCATGAAACGATACCCATATCAAATATTTAAGAAAAAAAAGAATCCGCCATCTTGGATTCAAAAATGAATGGCAGATTCAAAATCAGCGCCCCCAAAATCCCATTAAACGATACCCATATCAAAAAATTAATGGCATATTCGGAGCCAGCGCCCCCAAAACCCCATATCAAAAGTTTATGACAAAAAAAAATCCACCATCTTGGATTAAAAAATTAATGGCAGATTCGGAACCAGCGCCCTCAAAAACCTATAAAACGATACCAATATCAAATATAAAAAAAATGAATCCGCCATCTTGGATTAAAAAATGAATGGCATATTCGGAGTCAGCGCCCCCAAAACCCCATATCAAAAATTTATGACAAAATAAGAATCCGCCATCTTGGATTAAAAAATGAATGGCAGATTCGGAACCAGCGCCCTCGAAAACTTATTAAACGATACCAATATCAAATGTAAAAAAAAAAATGAATCCGCCATCTTGGGTTTTCGATTCGCCTGACCAAAAAAACTTGGAACAATACCAACATCAAATTTGAAATACGAAAATAATCTATACCTACATACGTACATATTTTTATCGAAATTTTTTTTCCGGAACAGAGCGCCACTTTTCTTCTTAGAATATCTTTCTTTTCGCTTTCCCATTGTTCCCTAAACAGAGTAAATATTTATAGGTACATCACATTTTTTTGAGCAATAAAAAGCATAGATAATAAAAAATGGCTTACCTCACTTTACCTGTTTGCAGCTGTGTGTACATACACATAAGATCGCGTTTGCTAGCTGGCTCGCGTCGCCTCGCAAAGAGACGTGCTCCCACTCTGAGCTCTCGTGGTGGACTGAATTTCCGCGAGCGTTCGTCGCGTATATATTCAACTTCGCGCGTCCATAGTAAATTTGTATGGCGGATTTGAGATGCTTTTTTAAAAAATTCATAACTAAATAACTAAGTGGTTTATTAAAAATCGAAAAAGGACTAATTGTAGACTAAACATTTGAGATTAATTCGAATTAAAGTTTGTTCATAAAATCAACAGTGTAACATGACATTTTTTAATAACGCCGACATACGATTTGTCAAATTTTACCTATCTGTGTTTATTTAATTATATATAAATATTTTTTTTTGTTACGGAATAATTGTCAATACGTTCAGTCTGGTACTTTATACAAAGTTTTAGATTCATTATTGCAAGTATATTCATAATATCGATTTAACCGTGACTATCGTTTTCAACTATTTTGCACGACTCGCTCTTGCTTCTCAGCTTAAAAGCTATAAAAGGAATCTTGAGTTTTTCAGAATCTCTTTGAAGTATTTCTTTCTTATTTTGTTGGAAACTCAGGTATTTATACCCTAGGTTCCTGCTCTTAGTATCTACTACTGCTAATTAGGTACTTAAAAGCACTTCCAGTACTACCTAGTTTGATCGAGAGATTCCTTTTAATAAGTATACAAACTATTTGGCTGAAAAAACATTAAACACATTAAGCTCACATCTAGGCGATGGCGATGGCGGTCAGCTGAAACATTGTAAAATATGACAGCGATATTTGACAGCGTTACAGCTGATTGCCATTGCCATGCCCAGATGTGCACAGGTTTTTAGCGTGACTGTATGTACGTACAAAGTACTTAACACTTTTTTATGTAAAAAAAACTAGGAGTTTCTAAGTTTACCTAATTCTTGACCAAGCTAAATTTATGAGGACATTTGTGAAGACAATGACGTCTCTATGTAATTAATTAAAACAAGGTCTTTAGGTATACTGATATTCATACCATTGATGCTCAAATCACTTTCGTTTCGCATTCTGTCAAGGCCTGCGCATATCTAATAGGCGATAGCGATCAGAAACGCTGTCAAATAATTTTGTCATATTATGACAGTGTTTCAGGTGATTGCCATCGCCATTGCCTAGATGTGTATAGGCCTTTAGGCTATTGTTTTATTTTTAGTTAAAATATGATGATGATACTTATCATCAGTTTGAATAAATCCACCATAGACATAAGCTTCCCTTATTATCTTAGAGATTTCAGAAAAAAATACATAATTATTATTTGTCCAACGATTAGGTAGGTAAATAATTTCAAAAAGAAAATTCAAAATGAACAGCCTCAAAGTAACTCGAAAACATCCTCGTCAACGTAAGTGAAAATAATTTATATCTCCATCCAAAAACCTTCCGATGACACGGCCATCAATCGTGGACCACCATTTTCGCACCTGCCCCCAAAACTGTCCTTTGAATGATAATAAATCTACATCCTATTTCTTTAACCGTCTTCGTGACCGTGAAACTGGATTGATGGTAATCTGGCTTTATAAAGTGAATCCTTTTTATCTTTAAAAAATCAGTTGTCTGTAAAGTCGGTTTACTGACGATAGTCGGTTTACTGACGATAGTCGGTTTACTGACGATAGTTGAACGTGACAACGTCATGTAGCTGTCCACGCGGAAGCATCGCTCACTTAATTTTAAGAGAGAGACAGATATCAAACGCTGCCGAACGTGGAGGCCGATTGTGCCTCTTTGTCGCTCGTTCCGCGCTCTCCGCTTGCACTTCAAGCCTTCAATGGAACGCCTCAGAGTGAGGTAACGCCGCATGAGTCATGTTTTTCCGTGCGTGTAGCCGGCTCCATCGAATTATAAGACGTTGTCACTTCAAAAATCTAGGTTATTTTATAGACGAATGACCTAAGCAAAATGTGCTACGCTTACGCTCACACTGACGGGCTTACTTGTCTAGTGCTCAAGGATCAAGCCGTGAGACTATTTTTCCAACAAAACAATGGTGATTTTGATTCCGCTTGCTCAAAAACACCATGTTTGTTTTTAGTTATTTATTATTATTATTATTTTTTTATTAGTGAACTTAAACAGGTGAATAAAAAATTAAAAGTAAACACTGAAAACAACAAAAGTAAAAACTGTGTCGCAGCTTCCAGAACGTTAACGTAATTAAAGTTATGAGAGATTATATTATGTACTGTAATATAGGTATTAAAGAAAGCAAACTGGAAGTAATTATGTATAAAATCTGTATGTAGCTAAGCCTAAGTTATTAATTTGGAAAGTAATGATTGAACATCAAGTAAATGTGTTAACGGAAAAACTCATTTGAATCTACGGTTCAATGGTTATCAGCTCGGCTCGGAGCTATGACAAGCTACCTGTATTGCATTTGTAAAATAGTAGTGGAAAATATTTTTTTTGTCTGTCGAAATTACAATGAACCTACAAAAACAAAAAAGTATTTATTCATATTCGATCTCTTTGGTAGAATGCATGCAACGCGTTGCGGCTACAGAAAAAAATAAAAAGACATTGGCGCGAAATCTTTAGATGTTTTTCTCTAATTGCAATTCGAATAGAAATAGATGTAGTGCCCGGAATTATATTTTTCTAATTTTCTCACAATTGTAGTAAAATTTAGAGCTGGATTTTAGCGCCGTGTGTTTCACACACGGCCCTAGAATCCATTAAAACTCGGTTTCTATTTATTCCCTCGCTAAAGCTTGAGAGTAAAGCTACCTTTTGTATTATTATTAGTATTATGTGCCTTCCGGGTCCCACTGCTGGGCAAAGGCCTCCCCCCATTCTTTCCAGACATCGCGATCCTGGGCTACGCCTGCCCAATCCGTCAGGAAACCATCAAGCTCGTCTCGCCATCTCCGTTTTGGTCTGCCGCGTCGCCTTCACCTTTTGTATATAATGAGTAATTTTAACTCCTTGTACCCTACTATTACGTACTATTTTCCACTTATTCCATACCTTGCTATCTACCCCTCCAAGGTCTTAGGAAGGAATTTTCAGAATCCATCAATTTGTAAGATTTCCGCGGCGCTTGGAATTCACGCGATAAATTAGACGCGCCCTGATTTATTTGCTAACTTCTTTTATTGTAATCACGGAATTTACTTTTACGTTAAATGTGGTGGAAATTGTTTAGAATTTAAAGAAATAAGTTTATGTGATGAATGAATGACCTTGTCAAAAAAGACCGCGCAACCCTTTAGTTGTGTAGTATTGCGAGTTGTTGGTAAGTACTGCAAACTCTTGTGACTCCATGTAAAACTCAGGCCTCGAAATATAGAAAACTAACTATAACAAAACAAACACAGATTATGTACGTATGGGCTTGCTTGCCAAACGCACACATATAACACAATGCTGTTAGATTTGTTCCAAATTCAAATTTGCTTAGTGTATACTCGTAATACATTGGCACGCACATATTTTCAAACCTACAAACTGGCAATAACTGGTTTGAAAGACAATAATACATCCCAGTTGGTACCCTTCAGAACTTACCTCTATTCTAATAGGTATTTGTACTCCATAAATGCGCTCATTGAAGTCGTGCTGTTATTCATCTTACATGATAAATACACAAAAAAACACTGTTTATTTCAAAGGCTATCCAAAATAATAAACCAAGTTTGGTCAATAAGAAAATTCTTATGTTTATGCATGAGATAAAATATGTTCGCAAATATTTTTATTAGACGTCCAACATTGTTCATTCCTCGACTCATCGAACCCTTCAGAGATGTACGGAGATGTTTTACTTACTTTACTAGTATGTAAAAACAAAAATCACTTTTAAACTTACATAGATAATATGCTGCATAGACTTGGAAACTCCTTGCTGCAGTATCTAACCTCATTGCAATGCTGGGGCCTAATCGTTCTTTTTTCCAACAAACTTTTTATTTCATCTATGGCGAAAGAAATGCTGTTGACCTCTTTTGTCTGTTCGATAAATAATAAAAACCTAGAGTTAAATAGCATAAGGTAATTATGCATTTACTGTAGTTTTTAGTAAAAACTATACATACCTATTTATATTTAAGGGGGCTAGGAGTAAATTTTCTCTCATGCCCCTATTTACGGGATACTACAGATAGATAGATACCGTTATATTGATTACAATGACAAACTAGGTACTTAACTGCCTGAAGCATGATTTTAAATGGCGAAGTATTGCCACGATCGTGCAAATTTATTATTTTGGTTTGCAGCTCAGATTTAAACGAATACCGAGAACTAAATATTCTTCACACGGCATTCAAATACCTAATGGTGTTAAAACCCCAAGTAGAGATTAAACTTTTTGCAGCGGAAACACTTTCTCTCTTCCCAAGTAAAGTCACACATCAAACTCTTCAAGCAAAACTAAATAAAACCCGACCCAAGTCCCAGAATGAAGCCAAGTACCCGCTACACCCGAGTCGACTCCAAAAAAGACAATCCAACTTCACCGCACAACTTTTTTAATATTCCTCCGTTCAATGTGATCTCGACCCTAAAAATTTCCACTTCAAAAACCGGAGCACTTCCCAAATGTAATTTTGCATGAAAGAAAACGAGTAAGTTCCTGTCAACTTTGTTGGGCTTTCAATCTTTGTTGTAATCTGAATGACTTTTATGTTTTTAACGAATTTACGAGATAAATTTAACTTTGAGTGGGATTGCTTACCTTCTGTGTAAGCCCTTACACTGCAAGTTGTCTGACTCTTACCTAAATTACAGTGTTCAACTTCCTGTCGTTGTTATTTTTATATTTATTCACTTATGTTGAAGGTACAAAAGTAGGTAGGTACTGTTACAAAGAAAACTCTTCTTTGAATATAGCTAAGACTGTTTTACTTTAATACACGGCGAACAATACAACTGCACATTGCAACGCCATCTTTTTTTTTCTTGACTAGTGATGCGGCTCGTCACTTGGTCCGAGTAGGGATGTCCTATTTCCAAAACCAGCTAACAGTTTCTACGTTGTCAATCCAAACAATACTCTCCTCTAGCACATGTTCTTTGCTGTGTTAAGCAATGGTTACCGCTGGTACGTAGTATAGAAAATAGGTTCATGTTAGGCCGTTTTTAGGAGCACGAGCTTTGATAACTACGAGTTTTCATAACTGTTGTAACCTATCATTGTACCTCAATTTATTCTCACGCAACCTTCTAATTTTTCCCAAAATAAAATCTTTTGTATTCATGCAATAAAATTTTAATTTGTTTGTGAACAGCGAAACATTTGTGCCACACGTTTGAGCTTGAGTTTTTCATAAAGGCTTGTGGTTACAGAGCTTAAATAATTTGACTTTTCTTTTTTAATTTGGTCGTTTTGAATCCCACGCGGAAGTGTTTACTTGTTCATCGTTTACCCTTTCCCTTTGTTTTCATGTCGTTTGTAGTCAAAAGGTCGAGGACCATGAGGGTTATTTATTTGTTTTTTTACGCAGAAATTAAACCTATTTTGTGTAAATTTAGGAGGATTTATGAAACAAAATACCTACTATGTAAAAGATTTTTTATGTGTGACATTGCATCCAAGTCAAGTACTAGTAGAGCTTTTTGTGTGTGGCACATCGTCCGGGGAAGTACTACCGCCCAAGGAATATAATACTCTCTACGAGAGAAGAACCACAACTCCATACATAAAAAGTGTAGACGAAATATCGCATAGACGCTAACGCCATCTATTAGGGATCCCACAGTAACTGCGAGTGCTGGCGAGTTGGCGGGTAGTTTGACATTAGTACCTACCTACGCCCTACTGTTATTGCAATACTATAGGTAGGTAGGTATAAAATAAAACGAAATCATGATGATGCTTCGTTTATTGGTCTAAAATCTAAATACATAAATTGTTGTATAACAAACAGAAGTACAATTACTATAATATTATTAACACAGCCAAATTCAACGTGAAGTATTTGTCAATAACCACAACAATATAATCGTAAATTCACTTTTTGTTTTTATTTATGAAATAGTAATAACTATCAGGATTGAACATTGTAGGCAAGATCTCAAATCAACCATAATAAATATATTTGGACAAGAACAGATTTTTTATTTGTTTTCTCTTCAGACTGTTCTCACACAAGGTCACTATATTATTTCTCACTTTTTTACTAACTAGTCTCAACCACAGTGTTGTTGCTTCAAGCAAACAGATACGACGGGGAGAAGATAGTAAACATATTTGTAGAAGCTTTCATCACAAACTCTAGAAAAACTGAAAAACTCGAACAACAAAACAAAAACTTTGTTTGATTTCAGATGAAGTTGACATTTTGTTAAAATTAGGGTTGCTATCCAACAAATCTATCAAAATATTGATCTCGATTCTTGACATCTCACTTTGTTGAAAATAATCGATTATTTTAAATATTGAGCTTATTAATGTGTAGGTTTTTCATAAACTAATAAATAAACTTTTCATTTATTAATTTATTTATTAAAATAAGTGTAAACATATCATTTACATGTACATTTAACTATAGATAATAAAGTTAGTATCGATATTAATAATCGTTTTCATCGATTGTTGATATTCATCACAAGGCTTTTGCATAATGGTAACTTTTTCTTGTTTTGTCTCGTTTCCTCTTGCATATTCAATATCTTCTCCCTCATTCACTTCGATTCCATGTTTTGTAGTCTTCACAGCCTCAAACAAAGTTATATGACCCTGCTACCGCCATTCCTATGTCTGCCATGAAGCAGCATTGCTGCATGTGTTTCAGTTTGAAGGGTCTGCCAGTGAAATTACTGGCTCGTGAGGCTGTACATCTGTAATCTGTACCTATGCCTCAAATTGATGGACACATGGCAGTGCATTCTAGGGCATGTTCCTGACGTGCATGACGTGCGTTGTTATCTCTCTTAATCTCAAAGTAGTAACTCTGTAAGTAACATTTTTATATTTTCGTTCTACCCATGAAAAAATAAAATATGGTCGAAAAAGAGAAGATTCTGAAATGTTTGATAACTACCATGCCTTCATCAAACGACTATGAACAAGTTGGCAAATATCCCATCTACAAGTTACTTAAGCTCAATGTTGCCATGTTCAAAATCAATGTTTCGCAGGAAATAAAGGAGTCGGTCATTTTTCATAATAAAACCCGGCGAATCAGCCCCAGGGGGGAAGTTTTTATTGTGGCCCAACAAAACGGTTGACAGACAAAGTTTGGCTGCTCTTTGTAGGCTTTGATCCCTTTGATGTAACTTGGAATGGGGTAAAATCAAGGATTTAATATCCTTGGGTAAAATGCATGTTCTGCATACTTTTATAGCAAAAACAAGTGAGTTTGCAACAATAAGAAACGTAGAACCGACTTTTTCTGGTTCACTTATTAAATTCCCCGTAGTATTGAAAAATAATACAAAAGTATGACTATTGTTTACACCGGTTCTGTAGACCTACCACAATCTCTGTCTGGCTCTGTCTCTGGCTTTGGTTTTGAGTCTTTGTGGTGAACACAGATGTTTGATCTGTTTGATATCTGTCTGGGTGCTATATTGTATTAGTAGTATGCATTTGCAAAAAAAACAGCTATCTGGTTCCCATAATACAAGCTCTGCTTAGTTTGGGGCTAGATCTAGATAGTGTTGTGGGGATTGTCCACAATATTATTATTTATTTATTCATCTTATGTCAGTTTAAAAACATTTATTTCGCAGAAGAAAATATATTTTCGCTTATAATAGGTAAGGGTGATATTAAATCTATTGTACCTAAAATCACCGCCGTGCAAAGGTTAACGTACACCTGTTTAGACAGCTTACGACCCATTTCCCGTCCTCGATCAACCTAAAGCGGAAACAAACATAAAACAAAACAACTATTGCAGCCGTAACGACACCCAAAACATAATAAAAACGCCATTGACCCCATTCTGGTCCACAGCAGCTATGTACCCTCATCTTTCGTAGGGCCATTTTCTTTAAAGAACCGAAAGTTCGGAAACGAGCCCAACCGCGCGTAAACATTTACTTGAAAGCTTTATAGATGTTGGTGACCGCAGTTTGGTTTTACTACGGGAGCGCCCTCTGTTGAATTTATTATATGCAGCGTAGTTTGTTTTCATACGAGTACGCTACTTTGTAAAAATCTAGTTTGACATGTTCCAACATAATTGGGAAAGTTTGTTATGATGTCAGGAACAAATAATTTATTTTTCATCCCCCCATCTCTCAGTATTTTTGCTTTTCGACATCTGAGTACAAAAGCCGTTTTTATTCGCTAGAGGATAAAGTAAAATTGAATTTAGAACATCGTGTGCAATGAGTTGGTGAATTAAAAACATCATTAAACCTATTTACTTCTACCTCCATGGTGCCGAATTTATCATACAACCTTTTTTAATTTGCTAAAAACTCAGACTCGGAATCTTTTTGGTGTACAACTTTCTATTTAATTTGCTTTACACGCGCCATTTTCTTTTTGCATTTAGTTATTTCCGCGCTGAGGTGGCAAAAGTTATGTGTTGCACACGAGTGCAAAGATTTTCACCTAGTGCTCTTTTGTTTCCGTCGCTAAAGATCAAGATTCTAAATTTTGAAGACATAGTGGAATGAGAAGAAGTAGAGGTCTTTGTGAATGCAAATGACAGCCAAATGTTTAGCTTTCTTTATTAAAAAAAGGGCTCGTCCGTGGAAGTACAACCACCATGCTTTTTCTACCGTGAAGCACCAGTGCTGGTATTTCGGTTCGAAGGGTGTGAGTGCCTCAATGCCTCAAGTTGATGGATGCTGGGCAGTTTTGGATCTTTGGGCACGTTCATGACGTGTGTGACCTACGAGGCAATGCTTTACCTATAACAGCATCAGCTGGCCCATATGGGTGGCCTTGTTCCATCAGCTAGTTGTATAAAAAAAAGTAGGGATTATGTAAGTACTACATAATCCGCCACCGTTCATGAGTCACACACACAAAAAGTCATAATTCCTCTCATTACAAGAGTCCCTCCGAGCTCGAGGGTACTCTAGCGAAACAGGGCTTCAACTGCTTGTTAGCACATGGAGTCACACTTTGCGTTCAACCGACCCTATACAAAGATGAATTAAGAAAAAAAAGTCAGAAGTCGAAGTGCATGGATGGCGTATTTAAGCTATACTAAATGTGCCATAGCCTATCAAAAGACAGAAATTCAATTAAATGCAATTCATTCATTACAATACAATACAATAATGCTTTAATAGGAACAAAAAAAAAGTATAGAACCGAGTTGTTTGGCTAACATAACAGGTGATTGCGTGTGGGTATATAGGGTTGAATCATAGGGGAGGGGGAATAATCCGGCAGACACAATACCCCTAAATGAAGGTAGCTCTTCCGAACAAAATTAGGGACGTATGCCTTTCCCGGTCGCTCATGTGTCGTGAAAAAGGAATACATTTTTCGGCTACGCATAGACTTAAAAACTTTTACAAAAAATATTTACCTTGCTTATACATAATACTCTCTGTCAAGGGCCCGTCCGGGGAAGCACTACCATACCTATTTCTGCTATGAAGCATCATGCCTGTGTTTCGGCTTGAAGGGTGTGGGTGCCGGTGAAATTACTGGCACGTAAGACTAATCTGTATGCCTCAAGTTAATTGACGCAAGGCAGTGCATCGTAGGGCACATTCCTGACTTGCGTGACTTACGACGAAATGCTTTGTTAGGGGCGATGGTTACCACTTGGGTCATCGATAAATTATAATATTAACACACCTACATATTCCGATTTAAGATACACATTAAATTGATATAGATATAGAATAAGATTAAAGATAATGTATCTTTTGAGAGTAAAAACTTGAAAATAAAAAACATTGGCAGTCTTTATTAAAAATAACTCTGTAACTTTTTGGTCCCCATCATCAAAATATTTTCAACATCTTAATCATAATTTTCTCAAAGCTCGTAGTTTTCAGCCAAATTTCCATACTTATTAGTTTACCAAACATTGAGCATAGAATAAAGAGTAATTCCCCCTTCTAGAGACATTTGCATTCATTGCGTGTGGTCCTGTTCCCATGCGACGGTATTTGCATGCATACAAACGTGTCTACTGAGAATCGGAATGCAGTATTAAAAAATGTATTTTTTTTGTGGTATGTTGGAAAGTAAGTATGCTTGATTTATAAATATTTGTTTTTTTATTTTTTTTTGGATGTGTGTCTATCTGTGTGTTAAACTGTGTGTGTGACGTTTCAACGTAGGATTTATTTAAGTTGCCACTCACACAGACTTAACTGAAATATTGTGAGGGAGATATTGAAGCTCATTTATAATATTTGAATATCTTCAGGATAAAATGTTTAATTCTTTGGTGCAATTATTGTGTGCAATATTTTAATTTGTATTTTTTTTTTTTGCGAGTTTTTGATATTGTTTTTATTAAGTATAATTATGTTATTAAATTTCTATGTATGTATAAAATATTATGTTAAGTGCTCGTGTAATAAATGTATCGCTTTGGAGTGTCTGTTAGGATGCATTTATGTTAAATAAACAATTTGAATTTGAATTTGAATTAAAACCAGAGCCAGAGCTAGAGCCAGTCAGAGCTTGTCGTAGGCCTAACTGCCTACTGGCCTACTAATGTAGCAAATAAATACTTGCCCATGTCTATTTAGACGACGCAACTGATAAAACAAATGAATTACATCCCAAACCTTAATATTTCTTCGACACTTGTACGAAAACCGCAAGTTAGTTACCCGTCGTCACTGATCATAAACTTGAGACTTGGAGCAGAAGTCGTTGACCGCACTTACGAAGAACAAAGTTAGTGGAAGCTCGCAGATAACATCGTACTTTTCACTTCTCTACCAAGCTGGTACCGTCTTAATATGACCGTAATACCGTATCGTACTACTTACCCTGCTTTCAAACCATACAAATCAGTTTCAGTTAACTATTAAATTTCTAGCGGGAAAATAAAGTGTATTAAAATAAAAATCTGACGAGACTGCTTTCGTAATTCGTCAAGCTCATCTCGTAAAAAAATGAAATGTGGCTGTGTTAAGGTCTATCCCCACACACCCGTGGCGTGTCAGACACGGGGCAGGGCTGTAGCGGAGCCGTTGATTGAATTTGTCCACACAATCTGTTCACACAATGAGTTGAATTTATATAAGACAATAATGTCCCGTCAGCCGAGCTCTGGCCGGATCGGAGCCAAATACGATAATTTTAATCAATTTGCACAGATATAGGGTTCAAATTAAATCGATGGCACCCTCACGGCCCTGTTCCGTCCGGCCGTTTGTTGTCCGTGAATACGTCTTGTAACTTCGGGGATTCCCCCTCCGCAACGCGCGGTGTGTTACTGTCCTTACTTAGCGTAATAAGCTCTTTGATTCTTTAGCTATCTAGTGGAGCAATTGAAATTTTGATGAGGATGCAACACTTAATTGTATGCCCCAATTTTATATCAACATCGATCAAATATATAAAAAGACCAAATTTAAATCGGTTCATCATCATTTGGGAGCTATCGTTACCACAAACAGCTGCACACATCATCTTTTTTAACACTTCTCTGGTTATATGGTTTGCTTTGTTCGGGGGAACAAAGCAAACCATATAACGCCCGTCATTGACGGTTGCCAACTTAAAGAAGACCTAAGTTAAAGTAACAAAGGAATGTACCCACGTAGGTATCTCTATATTTACGAGTAGGTACTGCAGGTAAGATTCATGCAACATGCAAAGAGAATTTATTTGATTTGTAGACATGCAATGCTTTTTTAAAGTACTTTCCTTTGTGGGGAAAACCCATTTGGAATAATACTTCCTTTGAAAATATTTTTCCTGTTCTTTTTGTTCTGGTTTTTTTAGGTGCAGGTCAACGTTTCCTGAGAAAATATGATGGATTTAACAGATCCACTTGATGTTGAGTGGTTTCTTCTGCCAATAACAAACGCGTTAATTCGGAACATATCCAACGAAGGTACGAGTTCGATGTTTATTTTAAGATTTTTGGATTCTCTAAGCTTAAATAATATTCAGGATTGTTTAAGTTGCATTATCCTAAACTTATATAATTCGATAGTCCGTAGATTATTTTATGAGTCCTCAATTGTTATGTTTTATTTGCTAGCTTTTAAATACCTAAAACACAAGGGTAGAGCACGACTTATAAAAAAAAACAGAAAAAGAGCACTATCGAATACAGATACAGCTACACAAAATAAAACATTGAAACACACACTTAGACGCATAAAAGAGTACCACGTAATCTTATATTCATAACTATAACGTTAATAAGGGTTTTTTACGTAGGTGATTATAAACTAAATAACTTAAACTTTTACTAAAGGTTTAAATTTTAAAATGTAGGTACCATGCTGTAGGCAACTTTTTTTTTCATTTAATTTTAATTATTTCTGTTCATAGAAAAGGATGGCAACAGTTTCCTGTGGTTTAGTTCGGTTAGTTTACGAGACTGAAACAACAAAATCAACCCCCTAACATGGGTAATTCCAAACAATGTTTGAATTTATGCGGGGGTAGATTTAAAGGCCTGCTTACTAATGCACGTGCCCGCTCAGTCTAAGCAACAGTTTTCCTGTTTCGGTAACTAGGTATCCGGTTGCCGTGCGGGTAATTTCATAAAAGCCTCCTTGGGATTCGAGGGTGCATCTTTAATAATGCTTTTCAATAGACCCTGTTTTGGGGTAGAGCTACGAAAGCACTTTGGGGGCTCGAATTATTTATAGGTAGGTAGTGTGGGTAAAATTTTCAGATTGCGGTTGTGCGTAGACGTATTTGGAGCTGTTAAAAAAGAAATTTAAGACGAAAAAAGAACGAGAAGATCCCCTACAGGTACCTACAGTACCTAGTTTAGTAGTTTATTACCTACACAGGTGGTGAATTCCTAGAATTGCCTGAACTGTAGAACATCAACCCCTGAGGCTGTCGAAGGAATGGAATGTCGACTGAATAATAAAATGTTCTATTAATTTTTTATAATTCAAATAATAATTTAGAATTTAAATATAGCATGCTTACTTAAATAACTAAGTAGTGTATGTATATTGTATACTTAATGACGTGTAAAATAAGTTTTTTACAAATAAATCTTGTATCTTATACAGTTCAAAAACATTGTAACGAGTGCACAAATGAAGCCTCTCTGAGGTGCACTTGAAATCCTTTCACCACATTGGCATTGGTTTGAAAGAATCACGGTACATATTCACACTATGATGAACTCGTGACCTGCCTTTCTCTAAAACGTCTGCTTTCTGAGCGAGATACAATGCGCCGAGGTCTTCACCTTCCATCAGTTCTGTACAAAGGTAATCTAAAAATCCTCATCATCATCATCACCAGCCTGAAGAAGTCCACTGCTGGACATAGGCCTCCCCTACACATTTTGAAGAACGATTCTGAGCTCTTTCCATCCACCGACTTCCCGCGATCTTAACAATGTCGGTCTATCTGGTGGTAGGGTGCCCTACGTTTCGTCTTCCGGTTCGTGGTCACCATTCGAGAATCTTTATTCCCCAACGGTTGTCGGATCTTCGAGCTATATGACCTGCCCATTGCCACTACAACTTACTAAATCGAAGAGCTATGTCGGTGATCTTGGTTTTTCTACGGATATCCTCATTTCTGTTTCTACGTAGTAAATCTACCAGCTTAGCTCAGTTGGTAGTACCTCTGCCATCTGCGCCGTAGGTCGTGGGTTCGATCCCCACCGAGAACAAATATTTGTGTGGTGAACATCAATGTTTGTTCTCTGTCTGGGTGTTATTCTAATTTACAAAAAAAAGTATTTAAGTATTATATCAGCTATCCCATAGTACAAGCTCTGCTTAGTTTGGGACTTGATAGTGTTGTGTGGATTGTCCAAAATATTTATATTTATTTATTTATCTCCATAGCTCGTTGCGCATCTAAAAATACCGCATCCATGAACAAACATTTTCAGCAATTCGATCTCGATGCGTGAAGAGAAGCAAGACGTTTTACTACTCCCATAAAACAAGTAGATGTTGATATAAAAGTAAATAATTTAATTTCCTCGCTCAAAGAGATTTCTATTCGTTCTTCATCCACTTAGAGCGATTGAACGCGTTTTTATTTTCTTTTGATGGAGATTGTATGATGGTATTTATGAAATAGATATCTTATGAACGTAATGACGGAAAGCACAATTAACGTGATGGTCAATGCCCTTGTTTTTTGACGTGATAACGTCTTATGATTCGATGGAGCCGGCTGCACGTACAAAAAACATGACTCATGCGGTGTTACCTCGCTCTGAGTCGTTCCATTTGAGGCTTGAAATGCAAGCGTTGAGCTATCTGCATATACAAACGATCTAGGGATATTTAAACTGATCCAAATAAAATAAAGTAACACTGAATTTATGAAATCGGATAAATCTAGAAAATGGTTTTTTTTTTACAACTTGCTGAGGGAACAAGCATAAGGCCTACCTGATGTTAAGTGGTAATCGCCTATAACAAAACATTGCGTCATAGGTCACGCACGTCAGGATCGTGCCCTACAATGCACTGCACTTATTATTATTATTAAATAGAAACCATTTTTGCAATATATTTTTTAAAAAAGGAACTATTTCCACTTCCGCTCCTTTAAATTTCCTAGTGGTATTATGAAACCAATATTGCAAAATTATCCTCGGAGCTTGGAGCTTCCAGTCTGTACCCACAGACTATAGTATACACGAGAGAAGGCTGTAAAAGTACACTCAGCTACATAAAAGTGATAATGCCACAGCTGAAAATAAACAGCTCAGACTCAATGCAAAAAACTGTATTTGAGCCGGTGTTAAATCAATCAATTCATATCAACTGTCGCACAACAGTTATAATTATGTTTTGTAAATTTTACTTGAAATGTGTATTAGTCGAAAAATCGCTTCATCAATCTTCAATCTGTATCGAAAATCAAGAAGAACTATGTGGTATTCGATCCGAATCTTCACTCGACATCATGTTTTCGAACTTTTTAGATTACGACATACCGGTTCAAATTTTTGGACTGTAATGCTGAAAATCTCCTAGTTACGGGGTAGGAAGATAAGAAACACTTATATTACAAAAGTTTTTATTTGTGCTTTATTCGGTTAACAAACATAGGAAAATATTAGGTTCTAATTACTCTAAGGGGCCCGCTATGCCCCTAGGCTTCTTCGGATCCTTGAGAACTTATTAGGTACCTATTATAACTTATTACTATCTAAACTTATTGTCCGTAACTAGAAATATCTTGGGTTGGTGACCCGCCTGCCTTGAATTCGGTTTGGCTACTAATAAGGAGTTGCGTTAGTTTATCCTACAGGTGTTGAAAAGGTTTAGGTCCGTCGTAAGGGTATGATCCGTGGGAGGGTCAGTGTGATAGTGACAACAGGGAACAACGGCGGGCCTTAGGGCGCCGAAGATAGCGGCCGCAGCCGGTGTGTTGGTGCTTCTACGAGCACCTTGACTAACCTCCGGGACTGAGATCTAACCAATATCACGTTCGCAAGTCGGTAGCGGCGCCGAAGGCGACGTGCGAAAAAACTAAGTAAGGCGGAGCCGTTCCATGTGGCGGTCTTATGGTATAAAAACAATCTCGCTGAAAGGAAGCTTTAAATTGAATGGCGGGAACGTTTGAAAAGGTATGAGTTTATTCGATCGTTACTATGGGGCTTACCTATTAGAAATCGGATGTTACAGTACAAGAAAAACTCATTGGTACAGTAGGATACAGCTCAAGTTACCTAAAAACAAAGAAAAACTACGCTCACTGCGAAGACATAAGAGCTAGCAGTTTATAGTCTGATGCGTATCCTTGTGTACATAACTGTACCTACGACCTTAGGATAGGAAGGCGGTGCCGTTACCAAAGCCACCAGTGCTCTCAGTGTAAGGCCTCTGTATCGAATTTAGCGGGCAGCGGGGCGGCAGCAGGGCGGCGGCGGCGGCGGCCCGGCAGCGGGGCGAGGCGGGGGGGTCCATTTGATTTTACGCATAAGAATCCTGCGGCTCCCGCGCCGCCGCCACTGCCGCCCCGCTGCCCGATAAATTCGAGGCCGAGGCCTTACACTAGCATTAGTGCATACATACAAAACCAGCTGTTATGACTATCAGCTGTGTTTCTTTAGGATTTTACGGTTATAGTCAGCGTTGGCGTCCACAATCGTCCTGAAAAACAGAGATAGTGCTAAGACACGGCTCTAAAGCCTTGTCCTGGCATTTGTTTTCTTTATTTCAGTTTTTACAAAGCCCGAGCTTTATCAGCCTGCTAGAATATTAATGTCGAAGTGTTTGTGGCGTAACTTCCTAAGACCTTTTCTTTATACACCTTGAATCTTTGACAGCGTCACAGCTTAGTCGGTAGCCCTGCCTTCTGCGCTGTAGGCCGTGGGTTCGATCCTCACCGAAAACAAATATTTGTGACACAAATGTTTGTTCTCTATCTAGGTGTTACATTGTACCTTAAGTATTATGTATTTACAAAAAAAATAAGTATTAATCGGCTATCTGGTTCCCATCGTTCAAGCTCTGCTTAGTTTGGGCTAGATAGTGCTGTAGATAGTAATAAATAGTACCTAAAAATATAAGAACATGCTAACTATTAGCTGCTAACTGCATCTAGACTCACCTAGCTTTAAGTGGTTGTAAAGTGATCCTTGTGATACCACTGAATATAGAAATATTTAGATTTGAATTAGAATTCAACATTTATTTACCAACATACAACTCCCATCTGTCTCCATCCATCTGTCTGTCTGTCATGACTTTTTTCCTGCTCTTTTTGTTCAATGTGCTATATTTCAAACGTATTAAATATTTTACAGTTTTGACAGTCATTTAAAATAGAATAAATCAAAATCTGAAACATCAGGTCACAAGCAACATCATAGATTTTAGTTTAAAACCATTTGTTTTTAAACTAAACAAAAAAACACGTTTAGTTTAAAATCATTTTGACTGGCCTCTAGCTCAGTTGGTAGTAGCTCTGCCTTCTGCGCCGTAGGTCGTGGGTTCGATCCCCACCGAGAACAAATATTTGTGTGGTGAACATAAATGTTTGTTCTCTGTCTGGGTGTTATATTGTATTCTAAGTATGTATTTACAAAAAAATAATGTATTCAAGTATTATATCAGCTATCTGGTTCCCATATTACAAGCTCTGCTTAGTTTGGGGCTGGGTAGTGTTGTGTGAATTGTCCACAATATTTATTTATTTATTTTATTTTATTATTTGTTTTCTTAAACCTAGGCACAACTAATTATTATTTCAAAAACAAGCTCTAAGCTCTCTTTTAAGTTTATACTGAACTAAGCTAAGCTGAGCCAATTATTTCTTGAAAAAATCAAAGCCTTTTGTTGAATAAACGAATATAACGCTCAATGGAAGAATAAAAGAACGTCAAAGCAAAAGTATTTGTACGGAAATGCGCAAAGGAAACTCGTTTTGTTCTGATTTTAACTTATACAATACCCCAATGGAGTAGACGACTTGTTGAGTTTTTTTTTGGCTGTGTTTTATTTTTTATCACAACTTACCAGTTCTTCTTATCATGGCAGAGTGTGGTGAAAGGATTCTAAGTGCGTTTTCTTGCACTTGAAACACGATGTTTCCTCAAGATGTTTTCCTTCACCTATGAGAGTACTGGTATAGTGCACTACACATACATTATTGGACAGAAAAACGCATTCGTACACGACTAGATTTGACCTCGACTTTAAGATCAAAACCACTAGGCCACCAGTGCTCTCTCCTTTCAAAACTTTTGGCTGATAATTGCTTGAAACCAGGAGACCTTACCTTTTCGGGATAATACGTTTCCTATATCTGGGAGAATGGGGTACGGGAACGGCACCACACTGGAACTTCACTCCTATAATTATTATTTTTTAAATTGTAATAGGATCATACAAAAAAACGGTATGAACCAAGCCGTAGCCTGTTCTTCTAGGCTTGGTCGCGTGGAACTGGCACCTAGACTTACCTATTAGCTTCCAGACGTTTCAAAGTGATCATTTTGTTAAATACTACTGAATAAAGAAATCTTTGACTTTGACTTTGACGGGGTAAGCCACGGGCCACCGCTAGTTATACATATTGATTTAATATTTTTCTGTTTTTTAAATCATCATAACCATGCCATGACAGATCAAATCAAAATCAAAAACAAGAGTGTATTTATTCAGTAGAAAAATTTAAACTCACCACTCTCACTCACAACCTTACCGAGTTTATAACATTACGAGTAAAAACGTTTGTAACGATGTGTTAACAGAATTATTTTAGTAAATAATTTAAAGACCTTTCCGACCCGGATAAAGGCCTGAGCAAGACTTAGGTACTCAAAAGAATAGTCCCTACGAGACTCACAATCACGTCCCTAGTCCCTATGTGGCCAATTATACTGTCCGTCTGTTAGAAGCCTCTGTCCTGATTATAAAGGCGTTTCACACCTTTTTTTTGACGTGAAAACGTCTTATAACATGAACTATAACATGAAAAAACATGACTCATGCGGCATTACCTCGCTCTGAAGCGTTCCATTGCCATTGCCATTGGCTTGAAGTGCAAGCGAGAGCGCGGAACGAGTGACAAAGAGGCACAATCGGCCTCCGCGTTCGGCAGCGTTCGACATCTGTCTCTCTCCTACTTGAGTGAGCGATGCGTCCGCGTGGACACTTGTATGACGTTGCCACGGCATTATGTCGTTCAACTATCGTCATTAAACCGACTTTACAGACAACCGATTTTTTATACAATTATAGCTGAGGGAACAATTGGCCCACCTGATGTTAAGTGGTAGTAAAGCTTTCTCTCGCAGGTCATGAACGTGCCCTACAATGCAATGCCCTGCGTCTATCAGCTTGAGCATACTGACGTTAAGCCTCACGTGCCAGTGCTCACATGCTGAAAAATGTTGATAACTCCCGTGTTAACAGCTCAAACAAAAGCGTGTTTGCTGCTCTGAGGCTCAAACGAACCATGTGTACCTATGCAATAAATCTAACTTGACTGGCCTCTCAGCTCAGTTGGTTGTAGATCTGCCTTCTCTGCCGTTGGTCGTGGGTTCGATTCCCACTGAGACCAAATATTTGCGTGGTAAACACAGATGTTTGTTATTTGTCTGGGTGTTGTATTGTATTCTTTTTTTTATTGACCTATACACCACATACATACCACGCTGGGCAAAGGTCTCCCCCAAGCTTTTCCAGTCCCCTCGATCTTCGGTTCGCTCCGCCCACTCGGTGTTGAAGGAGTCTAGGTCGTCTCACCAGCACTTCTTCGGGCGGCCGCGACATCTTTTACCCTCTGTGGGTACCCATTGGTTGTACTATAAGTATGTATTTACAAAAAAAGTACATAAGCATTATATCAGCTATCTGGGTCCCATAGTACAAGCTCTGCTTAATTTGGGGCTAGATAGTGTTGTGTGGATTGTCCACAATGTTATTACATTATTATTAATATGTTGAGTGTTGCACATTTTCCAAGACGAAGATAATACACGTTGAAATTCGAGATTCTTCTAGGTAATTGTTCGGAATAAACCGTCTTGAAATCATTTGAACCCACGCGTGCCCCCCAGAAACTGATGTTAACCCTCGTCACGTGTGGCCGAGGCCTTAGGGTGGGTAATGAGGGAACATCTGATCTATTATGCACTGTGAAAGACGCCATTAAACGTTGCTTACCAACCATGTATATTGTAAAGGGACCCTGTAGGCCTACCATGAGCTCTATCTGGCTCTGTCTCTGGTTCTGGTTTTGAGTCTGTGTGAGTGTTGACTAAATAAATCCTACGTCAAAACGTCACACACACAGTATAATGCACTGGTGAGCACTCACACAGACTCAAAACCAGAGCCAGAGACAGAGCCAGACAGAGTTCATGGTAGGCCTACTGGTTCATAATTGAGTGAATCTGTGTTCCGGTCAGCTTATTATGAGCGAGTGAAGGAATTTTTAATGTTTCGTTTTTTAACTGACTTCAAATAAAAAAAGCAGCCAAGTGCGAGTCGGACTCGCCCATGAAGGGTTCCGTAGCACGACGAACTACAAAAACCTTTATATTATGTTACTTGATGTAACATAATAAGGTTCTTGTAGTTCGTCGAAAGGTAAATTGCGGTTTACGGTTTATGACGTATAAAAAAAAACTACTGACTAGATTTCGTTCAAACCAAATATCGTTGGAAGTTTGCATAGTAATGTACAACATATATTTTTTTTAGTTTTATCATTCTCTTACTTTAGAAGTTAGAGGGGGGGGGACCAACTTTTTTCCACTTTGGAAGTGTCTCTCGCGCAAACTATTCAGTTTAGAAAAAAACAATATCAGAAACCTCAACATCATTTTTGAAGACCTATTCATAGATACCCCACACGTATGGGTTCGATGAAAAAAAAATTTTTGAGTTTCAGTTTCAAGTATGGGGACCCCCGAAATTTATAGTTTTTTTTTTATTTTTACGTAAAATACTTAATGCGGTTCACAGAATACATCTACTCGCCAAGTTTCATCAGTCTAGCTCTTACGGTTTCGGAGAAAAATGGCTGTGACATACGGACGGACAGACAGACAGACAGACATGACGAATCTATAAGGGTTCCGTTTTTACCATTTGGCTACGGAACCCTAAAAAGTATCTTTAGATCGTTTGTAACGGTCTGCAGATAATTCAACTGTTTATTGTGTATTTTGAACTTTTTATAAATATTTATTAAATTGTAAGTTTTTTTGTCTATACATACCTACCTACTAATATTATAAGGAGGAAAGATTTGTATGTTTGTGTGTATGTTTGTAATGAATAAACTCAAAAACTACTGTGCCGATTTCAAAAATTATTTCACCATTGGAAAGCTACATTCACCTTGAGTAACATATATTTATGTATTTAAAAAATAAATTCCACCCGTGCAAAGCCGGGACAGGCCGTTAGTATATAATAAGTTTATGTTTTTTATGAAAATATACGAAGAAAAATTGTGGAAAAAGGAAGATAATTCACAACGATATTACATACTTTTCTGATACGCAACATTTTCATGAAGTTTCAGGCCGATAACTTTGAATAGGTAAGTCGCTTTTAACGCTGTCACGGTAAAACATTTTTGTACAACAAATTGCTTTACAAAATTGTCACAAAGTTCGCGAGTCAAATTGAAAAAGTTACAAAATTATCGTGAATTTTCCGACCTTGTTCGGGAAAGTTGATGTAATCTTGAAAATATCTCAGAAATCTCGTCCGAGCGAGGTGGTTTATCGTAAAATAAGCCTTATTACGGTATGCTTAGATTCAATTTGTCTTGGATGTAAGGAATGGTGCTAGTAGAAATCATGAAGTGGGTATCTGCGTCACCAGTAGGTAATATTAAATTTTTCATGGATTTTTAACAAATAATATTGTCAAAACCTGATAAATTCAAAACATGACGTCTTTTTTTATACTACGTGTTGACGGAACAATCCCGCCTGATGTTAAGTGGTAACCATCGCTTATAACAAAACATTGCCAACAAATAATTATAATGCCTCACCTAATAGGTATAATATCTTTCCCTAAATGACTTCACTTACGTATTCGCTACCTACTTTGTAAAAGAAAATAAATAAAAAATAACCATAGAGACTAGTTGACCTAGTGTGTATTAAAATAAATATTGTATTATGCCTAAATGGGATTTACTATAGTTTCTGCAGATTTTAAAATCTCGAGATTACAATATTACTTACTTGATAGTTTGCAATCTAAATCTAAAATATAATTTAGATTTAGATTGCAAATAATCACTTATACCACAAGAGCTTCAAAATTATCGGAAATATCCAGATAATTTTGAAGCTCGTGTGGTATTCGGGGGATTATTTTTCCGTCCCAAATATCGACCAATTGCACCATTCGACGTCACGTGGAAAATTTTCAAAAAATTATCAGTAAAATACCATGTAGGTTGTACCACGTGACGTCGAATGGTGCAATTCTATTGGTCGATATTTGGGTCGGAAAAATAATCAAGAAATATTTTGTTAGGTACTTTTGCAGACTGAAGCTTCTGTACATTATAACGCGGTGCTCGTACTGTGATCCCAGGTGAAATTGAGTTTGAACGTACAAGAAAAGTACACAATTACATGTCGTCACGCGAACACATACAAAATTAACCATATTTTATGCTCGTATTGAGTCAATGAAGCAAGAATGTTGTCTTTGAGCTACAAATTGATAAATGTTACTGCACTAGAATATAACAATTTGGGTCGCATCGAACCATGGTTTACTAGGTATGTAGGTAAATACAAAAAAAATTGACGTGAATTTTCGACATAGGTCATGGGTTCGGCCCCCACCGTCAATAAATATATGTGTGGTAAACACAGATGATGTTTGTTCTCTGTCTGGGTGTGTTATATTGTACTATAAGTATGTATTTTACAAAAAATAAAAGTATTATATCAGCTATCTGATTCTCATAGTACTAGCTCAGCTTAATTTGGGACTAGATAGTGTTGTGAGGATTGTTTCCAATATTTATTTATTTCATGTGCAATGAATTGTAAACATTCTAGTACACAGCCGCTTATTTTTTCATCTTTTACTACTACCTAAGTGTAAAAAATCCAAGATTTTCTTTCTGTCCTTATCCCACTTTATGTGGGGCCGGCACAACATGTCTTCTTCCTCCATTCCCCTTTGTGTAAAAAAAATAATGATGAATTAGATAATTTTATTTGCATTACATACATTTATTTTTGATGAGTGAGGTGTGCATGCATAGATAAACAGTTCATAAATTGACCTAGTCAGTCAGTCTAAACTAAGTAACGATGAAAATAATGTCAAAGGTCGCTTTAAAAGCAAAAGCCCTTAGCTCTGAAGCGTCGAGTGTCAGAAGTACCCTCAAACCTGCAAATTATGGGCGCATATGGTGTCGGAGAGCCCTCGAGCAGGTCAGGTTAAGCGGGTTTTTGAAGGGCCGAGGTAATTACATCCAGTTTAAGTAGACCCATGCTAATTTACGGATTGCTGTTTTTATTAAAATATTTGAGCGTAGTTATAAATTTTTTCGATGATTCTCGAAGTTTAAATCTTTGAATTTAAGCACTGGAAAACAATATTAAATACCACATAGTCTCCAATATATCATAATGTAGTATAAAATTACGAAAAATTATTTTAGTTTGACTCGTTGACTAGTTGACTGGCCTCTCAGCTCAGTTGGTAGCTCTGCTTTCTGAGCCGTAGGTCGTGGGTTCGATCCTCACTGAGAACAAATACTTGTGTGGTGAACACATAATAATATGTTTGTTCTCTGTCTGGGTGTTATATTGTATTCTAAGTATGTATTTACAAAAAAAATATATTTAAGTAATATACTAGCTATCTGGTTCATAATACAAGCTATTCTTAGTTTGGGGCTAGATAGTGTTGTGTGGATTGGCTGCAGTATTTATTTATATTTATTAATTTTCCAGTAATTTTATTACGAAATAGAGTACCTATAACCATTCTCATTAGTATTCTATTTGCATGAAACCTTTACATCAATATTCAATAGGTAATAACTTACCCAAATATTATTCATATCTGCTTCAAAGGTATTCAACAATTTGGTAAAGCCTAGACCTTTGAGGCACAAGGCCTATATCAAATTTACTTATTGTATATTCTCAAAGGAATATAGGCTGGCGGATTAGGGATAAACTTGTCAGAGAAGGTTAGTGCTAGGTTATTTTAGGTCTAAAACTCTGATATATTTAGTTGATGGATGGCAGCAACAAAGGGCCCATATTTTATGCCTAATATGCCCTTTGAACTGCTACTTTTGAACGCAATATTTTTTTATTTGTGATTTCTATGAATTATGACGAGAAAGTCAATTAAATCTAGTTTTCAAAGCACTCTTAACAGTAATTCAATTTATTTTTATTTGACGCGAAAACTGATCTATAGGTAGGTATATCAATAGAAATAAGCCCTCAGAATTTGAAAAGAACCCCGTTAATTTCATTACGAGTGATTAAAAGGGTCCAACAGACCCCAAATATTATAAGCACAAGAACAAAGACGGTCCTAAATTAATTTCCACTTATTTTGAAAATTCTCTTTTCAAAAGACGGAGGGAGCGGTTATTTGTTTTTGATGATTGCAAACGTACTGATAAATTCTAAAGTTCATTCATTCAATCTTCACGAACGAATAAATGACCGAATGATTATTGAATTAGTCGGTAAACAAGCTTTCTAAGAGATTGCTAGTGATATAAGGCCGATGTTTGTAATTAAATGCTATAGCTGTTTTAGAGTTTCAAATCAAAAGGGGTTAACAATTTAAAAGGGGTTATAACCGTGACAAAAACTCGAAAGCTTTTAATAAAATAAATAAATGCTTTACGTACAAACGTCAAAAGTTTGCACTTTTCCCGTGTCATTTAACTCGATTTGGAGAACAAGGAATGCTCGTCGTGGCAAAACTCAGTAGTGCGCTCAATGAGTGCAGTTGTGGCCAAACATTTTTTGCTTTTTTTTAGAGATGGGATACCGGAGCATCAGAATCGATATCGATGTATCGATAGTATCGAAGCACTGGGCGCAGCATGCTTGATTATTAATTTGTAACCGGTCGACTAAGTTTTGCAATGCGTGGTCACCTCGCATCATCGAATGGGGCATCACTGGTGGACTTAGCACAGAGATATGGAGGGAATCTTATGATGTCCCAAGTTTAGCAATTTTTATGATTATGACAGAAACTTCAGCTGCCTAAAAACTCTGTCATCAGAGTTGGCCACTCATTACTACTAAATATAACGTCCACGCCTATGTAAGTATGTCAATTAAATGTATTTAATTTCTTTTTATATGATCGAACAAGTTTAGCATCGTCATAAATACACACACACACATTGGTTTTACGTACACAAAGGTAGCATTTTTCCTGTTTCATTATTGATTAAGGAGACAACTTAAATTTAAAAATTTGATTATCGGTGTAAAACACATCACTATTACGAATAATATCGAATCGCTTAATAACTATGCTGCTATTTCAAAGGTGACCCAAATTCTGATGTTCCAGTTTATCGATAATTGATATTGGACAGCTCTAATACGTACCTATTTGGATTAAACTCAATATAGCCAATTTAATGTATATCAGAAATATGTGCTTGAAATGAATTAGTAGTTTAGTCTACAGTGATGAAAATTATGTGTCAATTTTATTTATTTTAATCCTTGACTGAATGTGTTTGTCTAAAAAATACAGATAAAACAGTAATGCTTCGCAGAAATTAATAATATTGACATAAATAAATAAATTTGAACGCAGATTTTATGGACTTAGACATAACCACGTTTTAAAAATGACGCGAACAAAACTCTTGAAAATCAACGACAAACAATTGGTTTTCAAAGAACAAGTCGCTCAAAACCTTGATATTTATTCTAAACCAATCATTTGCTTTCCTAAAATCAACCCAATTAAATCTACCCTCCGAATTTAACTTCCGAACGCAGGTAAAGATTTGCTCATAATAAATTCATTACACCCCACAGGGTGCGATACACCCCACGAAACTCATACGCGCCTATTTATCACTTACGGATAAATGAACATTTGGGTGCTTTCTAGCGCTTGGTTTCCCCCCGCGTAGAGCGAGAGTTGGTTGTTTGTTTTTTACTGCAAATCTAAAACATTTCATATTCATTTTAAAATGTATGCAAATTAATTGTGGCTTCGTCATGTCGTGTCACTAGTTCAATTGAACCAGAGTGATGAAAAAAATGTCTGTAAATAAAATGGTCTTTGACAAATGAAAAAAGGCAAATATAATTTAGCTTACCATTACCATTTTAGGCGTAGAACATCATTTCTGTAAGTTAAAAATTAGTTTATTTTTATTTTCTTAACCAGCTGTTCTGTTCTGTTTAAAATAATTCTGAAATATAAGTTATCATCGAAAAGTACTTATTTACTAAATTATGTATATACGACATCCATATTTTTCGATGATAATTTTATATCTTAAGTATTTTCATCAAACCCATACGTGTGGGGTATTTGTGGATAGGTCTTCAAAAATGATGTTGAGGTTTCTAATATCGTTTTTTTCTAAACTGAATAGTTTGCGCGAGAGACTTCCAAAGTGGAAAAAAGTTGGTCCCTCTAACTTCTAAAATAAGAGAATGATAAAACTAAAAAAAATATATGTTGTACATTACTATGCAAACTTCCAACGATATTTGGTTTGAACGAGATCTAGTCAGTAGTTTTTTTTATACGTCATAAATCGTAAACCGCAATTTACCTTTCGACGAACTACAAAAACCTTTATATTATGTTAATTGATGCTACGGAACCCTTCATGGGCGAGTCCGACTCGCACTTGGCTGCTTTTTATTTAATTCATCTACATGTCTTATTGCTGGTTTTGGGAGGCCTTTAGCGGTCTCCCACCAACCTTTCCTCATTCCAAATATTTATTTTCATAATGTTACTTTCCACGTATCAATCTCCTGTCCTATATAGTTCCTGCTTCCATCAGTCGTGTGCAGTATCTATCAGTCAAGCAACCCCGATTCCGACTAGATACGGTGTAGGCGCTTAGGAAATTGTGTATTTCTGGTTTATGTATATTTGCCAGCCTCACGAATATACGCAGTTTCCGGAATCTTCAGTTTACTCGGTGTGATAACTATTTGTGGCGTTCTATTTGTAGAAGTATCCTAAGCATAATATATGTATAAGTATAAGTATGTATTGGAAGTAGTCCAGTTTGTAAGGAGCAACCTTCATAATTTTGAAATAGACTCCCTACAAGTCTTAAACAGAGTTAAAAGTATGCTCTTACATAAAACTTACTATTCTATTGATGATTATATTTTATGTGTCAATTTTGATTCATGAAATTAACTATGATAAGCTAGTATACATATTTTTTTGCGTTTTTTTATTATTATTTGACATTATTAATTTTCTGTGTTATTTTTGTAAACTATTGCATGCTTTAAATAGCTGATTATGGCTGAACTATGTTAATTTTAATTTGACATGTACATACCAACCCATTTTCGCAATAAATGAATTATGAATTATAAATAGCTATGTGGTATTTTAGTTAATAAAGATCGTTTTGTTTTTTTTTCAGAGTTTTTACTGCTACATGAGAACACCTCTACCTAAGCAGTAAATCACCCGTTATTTAGCAGTCTGGCAGCCCTTTGTATCCAGCCATCATTCATCATAATTAAAATTTATTATTCCGCCTCTGCGAGCGTGTTATTAATTATTATTTAATTAAGATTTGGAGTGAGCCTGTGAGTATTGTTTTGTATGAAGATCCATCTTCCTTTTGCTGTCAGTCCATTTTGTTATAATTCGCACCGAACTGTGTTCTTGAGACTTCCGTGATTTAAGCTAATTTTAGTCATAGCTGAAATTCAAAGACAAAGTGAGAGCTCAAGATGTATATTTTGTCAACCTTATATTTCTATATTTCTATCTATATTTATAAAAGAATGTCGTGTTAGTTACACTATTTATAACTCAAGAACGGCGGAACCGATTTGGCAGAAAATTAGTGGGGAGGTAGCTTAGAACCGGGAGAAGGACATAGGATACTTTTTATCCCGAAAAAGCAACGGGAACGAGGTGTTACGGGAACGGGCGAGCGAAGCCGCGGGCGGCCACTAGTTATAGATATAGCTAATATTGTTCTGTCAACAATCTCTTCTTTCTTCTTCCTGCCCTTATCCCACTAGGTGGGGTCGGCACAACATGTCTTTTTCTTCTATTCTCCCCTATCACTCGCCATCTCCGTTCTGTCAACAATCATGCAGCACCAATTCGTCCAAACTGTCTCACTCGATCAAATTATCCTTCGTTTTCGGCATTCAGTTTAAAATCGTAAAAGCGCAGACGCGAATTTAATCAATTCAAATTAGTGACCAATGAGGTTTGTAAACTGATTGTCCAGTCTCTATCGATCTCAATTAGTTTGTTTAGGAGCCTTTTCGAGGCGCACTTAAAATCCTTTCACCACACTTGGTTTGAAAGAATCAGTGACACGATAAGAAGAAGAAGAATTAGTTTGTATCCACCATTCAAACAGCGACGCGTGACCCAAGGGCTGATGGGTATCTGTCCTGGCTGGTGGGTGAATGAGGACATTGATACATGTAACCCGGTTACGAAATAAGAACTGTACGACAGAATGTTTTATTAGTTGGTAACCCAAGTATGAACTAAGAAAAGAAATCCTTCTATAAGTAGCTGGTTACGAAGCCCGGTTATGTATAAGCAATAAAGGCATTAGCTTTACGCTACTTGGTCTTGCGGGGACGCTTCCGTCTGGCATTGGTTTGGATCAGTTGAACTATCTCTAGAGTGTTTGTGACGGTCTGCAGATAGATCAACTGTTTTGCGTATATTTTATAAATACTAGTATTAATTGTAAGGTTCTTTGTGTAAATGAATGTATTCAAACAATCAAACATACTGTTTTAACTGGCGTTAATGTTCTGTAAATTTTTGTGACTTATGACGTCAAAGTTAAACCTCGGCAATTTGGTGTTCCCTTTTTTTTGTTCAGTTAAAAGTATTTTTTGAAGATGCTCGAAAAATGGCAGATAAAACGACCAAGGGCTTGCTTCATTAACTTTCACTCGCGCAAAAGAAGCGTTTGAACAAAACCGAGTAAGATAACTCGAGAACACGGATTCTCGATTAGCAATGACATAATGAAACATCGCATTTCAAAGTTCCAAATCCTTGGGCACAGTATGAGTATACAGGATTTTAAAAGCAGTACCTATGTTGTGCACACTGCAAAAACTATTTCTGGTATTTACACCACATTTCAATCGATGATCGATCGTGGGAGGGTAGGGAGGGAATCGATCGAGGGGAAGTCGATGGATGGAAAGTGCTCAGAATCGTTCTTCCTGGAAATGTGTAGGGGAGGCCTATGTCCAGCAGTGGACTTCTTTAGGCTGATGATGATGATGAATGATGACTCCACATTAATCTACTGTGAGAGCACTGGGAGCCTGCCTTCCGATAGTGGCGGGTTCGACTCCAATCGTGTACCTATGAATTTATCTACTGTGATGTCACTGACTGATATACTCGTAATCCAAAAGCGAGGAAATCCGTCGAAGAACTTAGCTTCTGACGTAGCAAAACATGCTTTATTTTAGGCTGCATCCTCACTTTCCAACATGATGATGATGATGGTATGATGGCAGCCAATTACTTAATTAGCTATGTATATTTAAAAAAAAAGCTTGAATAATAAGCAGTGAACTTTACTGATGCCCTGTGATAATACGATTAATTATATTGATATTGCTGTATTCATTTTGTATTGTTATGTTTAATTCAATTCATTTATCAAATTGAATTGAACGGTTATCCAATAATATGACTCGCCTGAGAGATTTATTTTTTCGACAGTCTAGTACGTAGTACTTGTATCGAGATATAAGTACTACGTACTAGAGAAGCTACGTCAAAAAACTGAATTGTCCTATTCTTCGTAATTTATTCTCGGCAAAAATATCTTATGCGCCATGTAAATCACGCGCGAACTAGAGAGCGACTGAGTGAGATGCGGCGAAGGTGCGGCGCGATCGCCGCAGTTGAACGAGACAAAGTAGGAATTTACGGTGTCTTCTCTAGTACGTAGTACTTATATCTCGATGGTCAATGGTCATGAGCTATTTTTTTTGATTTATTTCTTGCAACACAGAATCGCTTACTGCTTATTGCCTTATTATTACTGTTGCGCGCGTGTCAAGGTACATTACCATACAAAGGCGCGTTCTGCGCACTTTTCCCGCGAACAACATAAATCTACCGGGATGACAGCCCTCCAGGTGCCCGCTTTCGACTCTGAATACAAATGATAATGAACACTGAATCTCCACTGCACGCACTGGGATTGACTAACGCAGCTTTTATTCAGCTTTTACAAAATTACAAACACGTAAAGTGCAAGCGTGTGACAAAGCTTTTGCAAAATTATGATAATTAACAAGGACTGAAATGTGAAAATGAACAAACAAAATACTGTAAACAAAACCTTTGTTTATTGATCCTAGTGCCTGGAGTGCAGTTGAGATTTAATGTTCAGTGTCTATTGTTAGCCAGTTTTGGGAATATAGGACATCCCTGAGACCGGGCGTCGAGACACATCACTATTATAGTCGGGAAATAGAAAAATGGCGTCGTAATGAGGAGATGTTTATTTGCCATGTGCTAAAGTAAAACAGAGTTCTAGATATATTCAATGGATAGTTTTTCGTCGAACACCAGATCTCCACTTGATTTTCACATTTCAGCCTCTGTTAAGTTTCACTATAAAAAAAAACAGAAACACAAAATCGTAGCCAAGTATCCAGCTCTTCAAAAAGATGCATGGTTTTAGACAACCAGTGCGTATTTAGTGCCATACCTCCTTCTGTATTTTGGAAAATAGGTATACCTAACATCCTAATGAAATGTCACGCGAAGAATTCAGATGAGCGACCTTGCAAAAAACGAATTTAAAATATTTTTTATTTTATTTTAATTTTAAGAAAACTAACACTTAGTTTAAAATAACACAAAAACTATGGTATCCCTTGCAATCAGAGGTTGCCTGTAACATATTTTCATTTTAACAGTGCTAATATTTTTGAAAATGTTTGACTTGACCGCCATTTTTATCCAAACATGAAAAAAAACTAAAATCCACCACACCATTTTTGGATACCCAAACAATAGTATGAAGCGGTCAATGTTGTAGCCATGAATGTTGATGGGCTAAAAATAAAATACACTAACAAAAATCCACTCATTCCTTACACTTAACTTAACAGTAACTGGCGTCAGATTACCAGTGATCTGCAAATATATTTTTTGCTCGGAAATAACTAGTTATTTCAAAGGAATTTATATTCCTCGCCGGTAACTGACGTTTGAAGTTGTTAAATTTTGGTAAAACACAGATAATTGAAAAAAATACAAAATAACTTTATTGACATAAACATGAAAGACCAATGTGTATGTTAAATGATGGAACCTATTCAAGGTTCCTTACTAACGAATACTATCAAAATTACTAACTAGCGTCAGGGGCCTAATTCTCGGGCCGATCTCGATCATTTTGCAATTTTATTTTATTGCTTCTTTTCGAAGAGAGAATGGCAGATTTCCTCGAGTAATTCATCAACGACCTCATCGTAAAAGCCTCGACAGCTACGATATACGGAAAGCAGTCAAAAAGTGCGGGGTTGTGAAAAGAAGCAATAAAATAAAATTGCAAAGTGATCGAGATCGGCCCGAGAATTAGGCCCCAGATTGTGTGAGTGATCTACGAAGAATTTGTTTCCTCTGAAATTACTGGTTATTTCAAAGGAATTTATTTTCCTCGCTAATAACTGACATTTGAATTGTTTAAATCTATCTAAGACACTCAGTTCATTAAAAGACCAAAGCGTATATTTAATGATGAAACCTTTCAAGGTTTCATCAAAAACAATAGTAACGAACGAATTCTCTAGACAACATTGCTTTTATGCCATTTCCTTTTATCTACAGAAAAAAAACTTTCCTAACATCATTATTTCCTATCAAACAAAACAATAGCGCATAAACAACACGTATGACGAGTAAACAGAAGAAAAGGCAAATCCGGTCCGACAGGTGCAAGCAACAAACAACCATTCCACCTTCTATAGTCATAGAAATAAGGCTTATTATTGCATAAAAGAATGAAACAGTTTCAGAGGTAAGTAAGCCGCTTTTGATTTGTGGCCGCGAATAAGAAAGTATTGTTTATGGTTTCCTGAAGGTAACAAAGAATAATGTTGAGTTTGTTGAGCAAAGGACGGATCCTTAGAGTAAATAAGTAAGTAACTGGCTAAATGTAAAAAAAAGCTCCATTTTAATTATGTTATTACAAATTTGGCAAAAATTGTTTTTAAACAAACTAACCATAGACAAACCGGTTGACATTTTACTGCTCGACTACAAAATTGTAACAACGGAAGGCAACTTTTAATCTAAGTGTTTTTATTAGTTCCTTGTATCACATTATGTATATTATATACAAACAAATTTTCAAGCTACTTACTTATCCATTTGCGTAAATTTTACTCTGCAAATATTTGTGGGTATGTCCTATTTTTTGAAAAATAAATATTGTTATGTAGTGGAATTTTAGACGATATTATGGCAAAACGAATTAAAATGGGCTGGTAACTGTTGCCATAAAACCGTCTAGACTGGCGAGATGAAAGAAGGCCTTAGCCTAACAATGGGCTAAAGTTGGTGGAATAATGTGAGACTTAGTTAACTTGAGGATATTTCTAGTTAGAATTTCGAATTATCAAAAAACGTTTCCCAGTAAGCGTCTTGGTATAGATGCTTAGAAACGATAAGTCAGAGTAGCATACAATTAGTGGATTTACTAACGCTGGTCTTCCGCCGGGCATCGCTGTTCATACAAACTCATAGCCCATGCCTATGCCTATAGCTCAATGGGATGATGCTTATTGCATTACTCTGAGGTTGTACCGGACAGCGCTTAGTTACAAAAAGGATTTCGCTCCAGACCACCACGGTAGAATAAACAGGAAATACAAATTAAATGGTCGTCTTGGTTTGTCAGTTCAGTTTATATTTTTGGTTGGTCTCAGTGCACAGTTGGTAGTTCTTTCTTACCTATGCCGACATATTACGCAGAAATATTTGTTTTAAAATTAAATAACAATGCGCGTTAGCATTGCTATTAAGAGGGTACAACACAGGCGACTCTTCATACAAACGTAGTCCCCTATTTCCTCCCTGGATAATGCCTCTAGAGTAACCATTTTGTCTCATAAAATCCAGATCTGCTTTAAACGTGCTCGTATGTTTTCCTTTTTTTTCAGAAACTTATTGATAAAGAAAATATCACCTCCAAATCATATTTCATATAAATCATATGAGGGTCATATTTTCTTTATCAATAAGTTTCTAAAAATAGAAAAACATACGAGCACGTATATAGCAGATCTGGATTTTATGAGACAAAATGGTTACTCTAGAGGCATTATCTAGGGAGGAAATAGGGGACTACGTTTGTATGGAGAGTCGCCTGTGTTGTACCCTCTTAAGCGTAGCAAAGCTGCCAGCGACTTGGGGACGCTTCCGTCTGTTACTGATTTGGATCAGTTGAGCTATCTCAAGATCTTTGTAACGGTCTGCAGATACTTCAACTGTTTGTGTAGTTTGTACATTTTGTAAATATTTGTTGAATTTTAATCTTTTTTGTTTAAATAAATTTATTTATTATTAAAAAGGACAAACAAGGAAAATATCCTTTAGTTGACACAACCATTAAAATATTCGAAATCAGTGAGTTTTGCCAAGAACTCAGTGAGACTTACAAATTGCTATTAAATCGGATCTTGTTAAAGTATCGATCAATTCGTTTCGAGAAGCACCAATTATGAAGTTTATTTTACTGTGTAAATACTACGAGTAGCTAGAATCTAGATTCTAGAATTTGAGAAGTTAACATGCTCCAATGCTCCAATTTGCAGTCTCTGGCTTCTGTTTAAGTTTAAGATTTGACTCCTACTATAGAGTTTTCTATCTATCCAATATTTGTCTATACAAATATTGGATAGATAGAAAACTCTTTTCTTTAAACGAGAATATTATGCTATACCTAAGTGCAGTAAGTTGAAAAATAACAGCTGAGGCGATATTGCTGTAAGAAAGCAGAGGCTGTAATTATCAAAGCGCACGTATATCTTACGACGTTTTATAACATATTGTATGGTGTTTTAATCATCTAATTACGAAAAAAATGTGTATTAGTACTATATCAGCTATCTAGTTTCCATAGTACAAGCTCTGCTTAGTTTGGGGCAAGATAGTGATGTGTGTATTGTTAATAATATTTATTTATTCAGAACTCATTCTTTATTTACACAAAGAAAATATTAAAATAATTATAAAATGCACAAAATACACAAGAAATAGTTGAGCTATCTGCAGACCGTTACAAACGATCTAGAGACAGCTCAACAGATTCAAATTAGTTGAATAAATAAATAAATCATCTTGGGGACGCTGCCGTCTGGTAGCAGCGTCCCCAAGATGATTTATTTATTTATTTAATATAAGTAAATTTACTCCACAAAATAGACGTAGTACGTCAGAAACACATCACGAGATAAGGACATTCAAATCCTCTACAAATACGGAGCGTGTTATCTACGCACGATTTGAGGGGCGTTAGCACTGAATACATAATAGTGGGGAGAGGCAAACAAGTTTCACTCCTATGTCACTTAGTTATATATCATTTAGATATGGGGAATAAATGTTTTTAAATGGTGACCACCAAGACGAAATGATGATTACTCATAGACCATTAGACAGATCGTGGAAAGTCGGTGGATGAATGCTCAAAAACACGAATCAGAAATAACATAATAAGACTATACCAGCAGGTATAGTTCTACGTTTTTCAGGCATTGGTGACCCCAAAAAAATGTAGTAAATGAATTCAACTTGTAAAAACTTAAATGTAATTTCTGGTCCCTTGTCGATCGAATGATTCAGCCAAGTTGTCTTCCTACAAACGCTATCGCTAAAGGCCTACGCACATCTAGGCGATGGCAATGGCGATATGGCAAGGATATTTGACAACTGAAACGCTGTTAAATATTGCTGTCATATTTGACAGCGTTACAGCTGATCACCATCGCCTAGATATGCGCAGGGTTATGAGAAATGACATAAATGTATGAAAGTGACGGATAGCAACGCTAAACAGTGATAGACATCTATCACATCTTTCATCATTCTCATTAAACTACTCGACACTGGCAAAATTGATCCGAAAAGGACAGATGCCATTCATTAAGAAGAAGAGGAAGAAGAATTTCACGTATTTTGTCGTTTCTCTTAGCGCGAGCGATTGTTGAATTATTTATTACAATTATTATTTATATTATTATTTATTATTATTATTATTTATTATTAGTATCAAATTACCTCAACCAAGTTACCAAGATACTCTTATGTAAGTTATACACAAGCTTACATCTTAAATCAACTGCATAGAGCTTATTTTACATTGCAGGCTAATGTGAAGTGACAGGCCATTAGTGTTTGTATACATAATGCAATTACTGTGGATGGAAACAAATTCAGAGGATCGCATGTGAGTAATGACACCGGGTTACTGCTAACTTCAAAGTTTAAAATAAAGGCGTTTATATTATGTAGAAGAAGTGGCAGCTGCCAGAGATAAATACTGAGATTGACGGAGGATTGTGGAGAGTGGAGAAGTGGAGAGAGACCCAGCTGTGGGACACTAAGGCTGATTTAAAAAAATATTGGTTTGGTAGCTGCGCTGAACGTAGCATAACTTCTTCTTGTCGTGTCACTAGTTTTACTAGTCCCTCAAATTAGTGAGGTGACTAATCGCATAACTTAAACTAGTTACCGACCAAACTGGAACGTATACTAACCTAAAGCCTATTGTGCACATCAAAGCGATCTGCGGCAGCGATCAGTGACACGCTCTCAAATATGACAGCGTTTCACTGATCATCAACGCAGAACGCTTAAATGTATAACAAAGCGATGCCTCGCAAGTCAGGCACTTCAGGAACGTACCCTACGATGCACTGCCCGCGTCCATCGACTTGAGGCATACATTATGTTCACCGGCACCCACACCCTTCAAACCGAAACACAGCAATGCTGCTTCACGGCAGAAATAGGCATAGTGCACTGAGAAAAAAACTAGGTTAATGTTAACCTACAGGTAACGGTAAATGCAAAAATTAGGTAGTTTTAACCTATATTAGGTAGATATTACCAACTTTTTTAAAACGGACTTGGTAAATACAACCTACAGCGTTAGGTAGTACATTAAATTAGGTATTTTTGACCTAATAAAGGTTAAAACTACCCAATATTATTAGGTTTACGAAAATAAACCCAATAAAATTTTACTATTTACCCAGTATTTTACCAACTAAAATCGAATATTTATATAACTCTATCATCATTACCTAATCTTGGGTAAAAACGACCGATTTTAGGTTTGTAAAACGGTTATAAAAACCTAATAAAAATGAAATACAACCCTGGATTTGTTAAATTGTTAACCGACTTCAAAAAAAGGAGGAGGTTATGTTATAGCATGTGTCATGTATCCGCATCTTTACCTACAGATCGGTCAAAACTACCTAATCTTTGGTAAAAATCAACTAAATTATTGTAAAGGTTTCCGTAAATGGCACAACAGAACCTACATAATAGGTAAAAACAAGTAATCTAGTAGGTATTTTTTTGATTAACCTACAAAATAGGTAAAGTGCAATTTTTAACTGGGTGATAAACCTGATATAATAATAAGAATTCGGTTAATACTACCTAGTCAATATTGAGCTGTAGGTTAAACACAACATATTGCGCACCGTAACGTACCATAAGGTTAAAGTTAACACATAAAAACCTAATTATTGTGTTAAATTTACCTAGTTCATTATGAAAACAATATAAACCTAATATTGGTGTTAAATTAACCGTGTAATAGGGTAACACAAACATATCCATTACGTAAAAAATACCTTGCCAGAAGGTAAGCGTTAGTAATATTTTGTGTAATGGCGTAACCAACATATTTGGTCTCGATGACCTATTTATTGGGTTACCTTTACCCAGTTAGTTGGTTGCTGTAACCTTCTTCGTTTAGGTAATATTAATCTATTTTGAGCGTTAATTTAGGTCAATACTCTGAATCGTGAATCGGTATCAGTAACCTATTAATTAGGTAACGTTAATCTATTTTGAGAATAGGAAAAACCTATTTTATAAGTTACGAATACCCAGTGAATAGGTTTCAGTAACTTTTTAATTAGGTAACGTTCATCTCTTTTTAGCGTTGGTATAACCTACTTTGTAGGTTACGAATACCCAGTAAATCGGTTTTGTGGACCTATTAAATAGGTAATGTTAATCTATTTTGAGCATAGGTGTAACCTACTTCGAAGGTTACAAATACCCAGTGAATTGGTTTCGGTAATCTATTAATTAGGTAACGTTAACATATTTTGAGCGTAGGTATAACCTACTTTGTTGGTTACGAATACCAAGTGAATCGGTTTCGGTTACCTTTTAATTAGGTAAAGTTCATCTATTCTGAGCGTTGGTATAACCTACTTTGTAGGTTACAAATACCTAGTGAATCGGTATCAGGAACCTATTAATTAGGTAACGTTAATCTATTTTGAGAATAGGAAAAAAGGTTACGAATACCCAGTGAATAGGTTTCAGTAACCGTTTAATTAGGTAACGTTCATCTATTTTGAGCGTTGGTATAACCTACTTTGTAGGTTACGAATACCCAGTAAATCGGTTTTGTGGACCTATTAAATAGGTAATGTTAATCTATTTTGAGCGTAGGTATAACCTACTTTGTTGGTTACGAATACCAAGTGAATTGGTTTCGGTAACCTTTTAATTAGGTAAAGTTCATCTATTCTGAGCGTTAGTATAACCTACTTTGTAGGTTACAAATACCCAGTAAATCGGTATCAGGAACCTTTTAATTAGGTAACGTTCATCTATTTTGAGCGTTGGTATAACCTATTTTGTAGGTTACGAATACCAAGTGAATCGGTTCGGTAACCTTTTAATTAGGTACAGTTCGTCTATTCTGAGCGTTGGTATAACCCACTTTGTAGGTTACAAATACCTAGTGAATCGGTATCAGGGACCTATTAATTAGGTAACGTTAATCTATTTTGAGAATTGGAAAAAAGGTTACGAATACCCAGTGAATAGGTTTCAGTAACCTTTTACTTAGGTAACGTTTATCTATTTTGAGCGTTGGTATAACCTACTTTGTAGGTTACGAATACCCAGTGAATCGGTTTTGTGGACCTATTAAATATGTAATGTCAATCTATTTTGAGCGTTGGTGTAACCTACTTTGTAGGTTACGAATACCCAGTGAATTGGTTTCGGTAACCTTTTAGTTAGGTAAAATTCATCTATTCTGAGCGTTGGTGTAACCTACTTTGTAGGTTACGAATACCCAGTGAATCGGTTTCGGTAACCTTTTAGTTAGGTAAAATTCATCTCTTCTGAGCGTTGGTGTAACCTACTTTGTAGGTTACGAATACCCAGTGAATCGGTTTCGGTAACCTTTTAATTAGGTAAAGTTCATCTATTCTGAGCGTTAGTATAACCTACTTTGTAGGTTACAAATACCCAGTAAATCGGTATCAGGAACCTTTTAATTAGGTAACGTTCATCTATTTTGAGCGTTGGTATAACCTATTTTGTAGGTTACGAATACCAAGTGAATCGGTTCGGTAACCTTTTAATTAGGTACAGTTCGTCTATTCTGAGCGTTGGTATAACCCACTTTGTAGGTTACAAATACCTAGTGAATCGGTATCAGGGACCTATTAATTAGGTAACGTTAATCTATTTTGAGAATTGGAAAAAAGGTTACGAATACCCAGTGAATAGGTTTCAGTAACCTTTTACTTAGGTAACGTTTATCTATTTTGAGCGTTGGTATAACCTACTTTGTAGGTTACGAATACCCAGTGAATCGGTTTTGTGGACCTATTAAATATGTAATGTCAATCTATTTTGAGCGTTGGTGTAACCTACTTTGTAGGTTACGAATACCCAGTGAATTGGTTTCGGTAACCTTTTAGTTAGGTAAAATTCATCTATTCTGAGCGTTGGTGTAACCTACTTTGTAGGTTACGAATACCCAGTGAATCGGTTTCGGTAACCTTTTAGTTAGGTAAAATTCATCTCTTCTGAGCGTTGGTGTAACCTACTTTGTAGGTTACGAATACCCAGTGAATCGGTTTCGGTAACCTTTTAGTTAGGTGAAATTCATCTTTTCTGAGCGTTGTTGTAACCTACTTTGTAGGTTACGAATACCCAGTGAATCGGTTTTGGTAACCTTTTAGTTAGGTAAAATTCATCTATTCTGAGCGTTGGTGTAACCTATTTTGTAGGTTACAAATACCCAGTGAATCGGTTTCGGTAACCTTTTAGTTAGGTAAAATTCATCTATTCTGAGCGTTGGTGTAACCTACTTTGTAGGTTACGAATACCCAGTGAATCGGTTTCGGTAACCTTTTAGTTAGGTAAAATTCATCTATTCTGAGCGTTGTTGTAACCTACAAAGTAGGTTGTCTTGAAAAAAACACAGGTAACAAAAAAACACACGATAGTTAAAAACGAATAATTGGTATAAGTATTTTTCAGCTTAGATTGTATATACCTACGGGGGTGTTTTCTTACCATGCAACCTATATTAAAGGAAAACTTGTGGGGATCAAAAATATATATTTAACTTTTTTGGCAAAAAAAATTTTTCAAAGGTGTTCATCGTCTCGATATTAATATTTCAAAAACAGATACGTATAGATGAAAATTTAGATTTCTATTTTGCAAGAATACCCAGTGAATCGGTTTTGGTAACCTTTTAGTTAGGTAAAATTCATCTATTCTGAGCGTTGGTGTAACCTACTTTGTAGGTTACAAATACCCAGTGAATCGGTTTCGGTAACCTTTTAGTTAGGTAAAATTCATCTATTCTGAGCGTTGGTGTAACCTACTTTGTAGGTTACGAATACCCAGTGAATCGGTTTCGGTAACCTTTTAGTTAGGTAAAATTCATCTATTCTGAGCGTTGTTGTAACCTACTTTGTAGGTTACGAATACCCAGTGAATCGGTTTCGGTAACCTTTTAGTTAGGTAAAATTCATCTATTCTGAGCGTTGTTGTAACCTACTTTGTAGGTTACGAATACCCAGTGAATCGGTTTCGGTAACCTTTTAGTTAGGTAAAATTCATCTATTCTGAGCGTTGTTGTAACCTACTTTGTAGGTTACGAATACCCAGTGAATCGGTTTCGGTACCGTCAATCAGGGTTCGATTCAAAAATGCTCCGACTAGCAAATTAGTTTAGCTGTTAAAACCTAGATGGCGATATTATATAATATACCTACCTATCCTAAAAATCTTTGTAATTTAAGTAGGTACCTAGGTACTTTGTAGGTTACGAATACCCAGTGAATCGGTTTCGGTAACCTTTTAGTTAGGTAAAATTCATCTATTCTGAGCGTTGTTGTAACCTACTTTGTAGGTTACGAATACCCAGTGAATCGGTTTCGGTAACCTTTTAGTTAGGTAAAATTCATCTATTCTGAGCGTTGTTGTAACCTACTTTGTAGGTTACGAATACCCAGTGAATCGGTTTCGGTACCGTCAATCAGGGCTCGATTCAAAAATGCTCCGACTAGCAAATTAGTTTAGCTGTTAAAACCTAGATGGCGATATTATATAATATACCTACCTATCCTAAAAATCTTTGTAATTTAAGTAGGTACCTAGGTACCTACTTGCCTGCCTAGTTGCTACAGAGAAAAGTATAATAATAATACCTAGGGGTTACTACTACGCATAGACCGGACACTGTAACCAGCCACCAATTCGGGCTGAATCCCCTCCCCCCTCGCCCCGCGTACCCTCGCGGGATGCCATTCCATACCTACCTACCTGGTTTTCTACAATGTTTACATAGGTTACACTAGCATTATTTTTCAGGACTTGTCTGGACTTGTCAGGACTTGCTAGAAACCACACATCGTTTCGTTTCGTTAGACTTGAAAAATAATTGACCAAGCAAGCGAAGCGTCTAAGTTTCGAAATCAAATTAGCTATCAATGCTTGGGGTAGGTAGGTATGTCTCGCTCTGCCTGTCTGTGCTGGCCGCAAGACGCATTTTTTATCGATCTGGATGAAATTTGGCACACAGGCACACTAATTGCGGAAACAAAAACGCCGCGATAATTGATCGAGTGAGTGAAGCGAACGAAGATCTTACAAACAACTAGGGCGATTTTGCATTTTATGTGCGTATGTATGTACGAACCGGAAGACGAAGCTTAGGGCGCCCACCCACCAGATGGACCGACGACATTGTTAAGATCGCGGGAAGTCGATGGATGGAAAGGGCTCAGAACCGTTCTTCCTGGAAATGTGTAGGGGAGGCCTATGTCCAGCAGTGGACTTCTTCAGGCTGATAATGATGATGATGATGATGATGTATGTACCTATTTATGTAGGTACCTATGTTTGTCCGACGATAACTTTCGAACCGTTTATCCGATCTGCATGAAATTTGATAAGTCGATAGCTTGTAGGTACTTGAGAAATTTACTGGTAAGTTTAAGAGTAAAATCGGATGAGAGGTTATTAAGATACTAATATGGGATTTTTTAGGGGTGCAAAAATAAAAAAAGTGACACAAAAAAATCAAGTTACATGTCATAATGAAAGAACTTTGTTTGGACATTTCAAAACAGTTTAGGTATACTTTTTTTTAGGACGCTCAGTTTTTGCTATAGATAGATAGATAGAAAATTCTTTATTGCACTAAAACAAAAAAATTGCATTGTACATAGGCGAACTTAATGCTAGAGAGCATTCTCTTCCAGTTAACCTTTGTGCTATACAAAATAAAAGGTTAAATTAAGATAACCAACGATCCGAGAGCCCCCATCTCTAAGCATTTCGTTGACATCAAGGTTTTTCTACTGGTCGGCTCTTTCTTAATATTTTTTTTCTTGAAATAAATTAAGGAGGTAGGTACTTAGTTGTCATAAAATGGTGAAAGCGACCTGGTCTGATGATGGAGCCAAGGTCTGTCCAACGGAACTCTTCAATCAATTGGCCAATTGAGTTAACCATACAAAGTTAGTGAGTTCCTTTTTTTCCACCACTCGAGAAAACTGGTTAACAGTAGGTAGTACCTATATACTTAACTTTTCGGAGCTTTTGGGATCGCATCACGAGATCTCAGTTCGGGGCGAACTACTAGTATGATCATGTTTTTATAACGCTTTTATTAGCTTCACCTGTATGTAAGTTTGTAAGTTTGTATGTAACCGACCCCTTTCACCCTTTCCATCCACCGACTCCCCGCGATCTTAAACAATGTCATCGGTCCATCGCATCGGGTTGGTGGGTGCTCTACGTTTCGTCTTCTGGTTCGTGGTCACCATTCGAGAACCTTAATCCCCAACGGTTGTCGGTTCTCGTCGGTTATGTTATACTCAGGGATTATGGCCTGTTAATGGCCTAAGTATTTATTTCTTCTGTGCTAAAGGTGAAAGATTTTGAAATCGGTTTATTAGTTTTAGTTTAGCAGCAAACAAAACACTATTCATTAAAAAACGTTTGATAAAAATCTATGCATATTTCACAAAGATATCAATAGTTTTGTAATCACAGAATACAGATTACAGTGTAGTTACTATGAAATCGCCTCGCCGCCGCGCGCCGCCGGCGCCGGGGCGTCGCTGGGTCTCGGCGGGTGGGAAGCGCTCTATTTGTTAGCGAATTAAGTGCATATTTGATTGTGATTTGTGTTGCAAAATGAAAACGTACAAAGCTACAATAATAATAATGATTACAGCTATATTACCATAGGAATAAGTTTATATATCGCCATCTAAAACAGCATATTTTTGTATGGGAAAGGCCACCCGCGATAACTCTCCTAATTAACATAAACATTACCTAATTATTGAGGTGAAAGATTTTGAAATCGGTTTATTAGTTTTCGAGTTTGTTCGATAGATAGTAGATACCTAGGTAGTATCTATATACCTACAAAAAAAAATTAAAATATCATTGGATTTAGGTGAGCGAGCGCAGTTTAGTTTAGTACGTACTTAGTTAGGTAGGTACTTTAGTTTAGTACCTACCTACGGATTCTGCCACCCAAAACTCAAAAATGGTACAGCAGCAAACAAAACTTTATTCATTAAAAAACGTTTGATAAAAATCTATGCATATTTCACAAAGATATCAATAGTTTTGTAATCACAGAATACAGATTACAGTGCAGTTACTATGAAATCCCCTCGCGCGCCGCGCCGGGCACTGTGTTGGGTGTCGTCGCTAGTTAATAATAAAGCAGACAAGTGCGAGTCGGACTCGCCCATGAAGGGTTCCGTAGCATCAAGTAACATAATATACAGAAAATAAACAGGAAACAAGTTCTTGTAGTTCGTCGAAAGGTAAATTGCGGTTTACGATTTATGACGTATAAAAAAAAAACTACTGGCTAGATCTCGTTCAAACCAAATATCGTTGAAAGTTTGCATAGTAATGTACAACATATATTTTTTTTAGTTTTATCATTCCCTTATTTTAGAAGTTAGAGGGGGGGGACCAACTTTTTTCAACTTTGGAAGTGTCTCTCGCGCAAACTATTCAGTTTAGAAAAAAACGATATTAGAAACCTCAACATCATTTTTGAAGACCTATTCATAGATACTACACGTATGGGTTCGACGAAAAAATTTTTTTTGAGTTGCAGTTTGAAGTATGGGGACCCCCAAAATTTATAGTTTTTTTTCTATTTTTGTGTAAAAATCTTAATGCGGTTCACAGAATACATCTACTCACCAAGTTTAATCAGTCTAGCTCTAATGGTTTCGGAGAAAAATGGCTGTGACACGGCCGGACAGACAGACAGACAGACAGAAGACATGACGAATCTATAAGGGTTCCGTTTTTGCCATTTGGCTACGGAACCCTAAAAACTATAGCCTATGTTACTCACGGATAATGTACCTACCTAGCTTTATAATGGTGAAATAATTACTGGCCTCTCAGCTCAGTTGGTAGTAGCTCTGCCTTCTGAGCCGTAGGTCGTGGGTTCGATCACCACCGAGAACAAATATTTGTGTGGTGAAAAGAGATGTTTGTTCTCTGTCTGGGTGTTATATTGTATGTATTTTAATAAGTATGTATTTACAAAAAAAAATGTATATGTATATGTATTATATCAGCTATCTGGTTCCCATAGTACAAGCTCTGCTTAGTTTGGGGCTAGATAGTGTTGTGTGGATTGTCTATAATATTTATTTATTATTTAATTTTTGACTGTACCTACCTAGGTACCTACCTAGGTACATATACTTTGTGTGCAATACGATTGCATTGCGCACAGATAAGTAAAATAGTATATTATGCAACTATTGAATAAAAGACGGATTTAAATCGAGGGTCATAGATGAATTACAAGCAAGTGAAGGATTCTAACGAATGAATCACTACCGTATAGAGTGATTTATAATGATCGAATCACGAGCGTAGCGAGTGATTCAAGTGTTAGAATCCTAAACGACGCGAGTGATTCATGGCCCTCGATATAAATCCGTTTTATTCAAGGAGGTTGTAAGGTATTAAGATGGACGTTGACCTTATTGGTGTGTTCCAAATTCAAACACCAAAACAGTGATTAAAAGGGCTTTTTAATCACTGTTTAATAAAAGACGGGTTTAAATCGAGGGTCATAGATAAATCACGAACAAGTGAAGGGTTCTAACGAATGAATCACTCGCTACGCTCGTGATTCAAGTGTTAGAATGCTAAACGACGAGAGTAATTCATGGCCCTCGATACAAATCCGTTTTATTCAAGAGTTGCATACTATACTTTATACAATGACTTTGAGAAAAAGAAAGATTTAAGCGACAAACGTGCGTAGGGCGCCCACCCACCAGATGGACCGACGACATTGTTAAGATCGCGGGAACTCAATGGATGGAAAGGGATCGTTCTTCCTGGAAACGTGTAGGGGAGGCCTATGTCCAGCAGCGGACTTCTTCAGGCTTATGATGATGATGATGAAGCGAAAAAGGATTAAAAACTATGAACTTTGTTTGTACTATTCTAATGTGACATGAAACCAATAACTGATTTAAGGTTTGATTTAAGGTGGATTTACATCAAACGAACACAGAGCTAGAGCTAGAACAAGAGCATTCGTTCGTGGTCTTTTAGTGTAAACGAAAACTTGTATTCAGCGTTTACACCAAACGAACAAAGAGCAGAGCTAGAACACAAGAACGCTTTGAAGAGACCGCTCAGTGGCGCGAGCACGTCCGAACACGCTAGAACGCTCTAAGCAACTGTTCGCGCGCTCTTGCGCCGTTTACATCAAGTGAGCGAGCATTCTTAGAATATTCCATAGAATCTTTGCGAACGCACTAAGAACAACGAAGGAATGCTCTACGCCTGTGCTGTGCCTATGCTATGACGTCAGTGGGTCAAAACCATTTCTATTTTTACGATATACTTCACAACGTCAGTGTCGTTTTTAACTGGCATACAAAATGAGCTGTTATTTGGAATGAAAAACCATGTCCTAGTATGTCCTATTAAATATGATAATAAAGACAAGGTTAATCGAATGCAGTTACTCAGTTGATCAACATTTGTACGAAAGTGTTGCCAGCCAATGCTACGTAAACCAGTCGAGTCAGTAATTCACCCGGAAAAAATCATAAATAGAAATTTTCCTTCTTCCTTCGGATTTTGATAAATTATTAGCAAAAAATTTAGTTTTGTGTGGTAATCGATCCGTTGCTTTATCTGCCATCTTGATTCTATGGGTAAATTTTTGTTATTGAATATCTCGTTTATTTTCAACAATCGACTAACGGATGTAATGCTGATACTAACCAAATAAATATTCCGGGCAATACACACAGCACTATTTAGGCCCAAACTAAGCAGAGCAGAGCTTGTACGATGGAAACCAAATAACTGATATATATAATACTTAAATATTTTTTTTTTGTAAATACACACTTAGAATACAATATAACACCCAGTCAGAGAACAAACATCTACGTTCACCACACGGACTCATTACGTAGATTTAAAGAATCATGGATTATCCAAAAAGCACTCGCAAAATGCAAAGGTACGTATATAATTATTTTAGTGGTTTTCTGGTGGTTTGAGATATCTTTAACTTCAGTTGATTTCTGGTGGGTTTTTAAAAATAAAGTTGGCAACCCTGCTTGCGTATGAGTCGTTGAATCGATTGCATCGCCATTTCCGCCTCCGTCTCGCGTGGCATCAGTGTGTCGAATTCGCGACCGCGTTGCAGTTTTGAGTTTTCGTTTCCTTTGTGTTGTGTGAACTCTCAGTGAATTGTGGCACTAAAAGGTTTGTTCTCCTAGGTAAAAGGTACAAAATAAACTAAATGTATGACCCTACGTAATAGGAACCTGTTATTTCTTTTGAAGAGGCAATATTCGCATCCCTCATAGACGCTCAATGGCGTCCGAAATAAATGGTTTTGTTTTTAGTTATATTTAAATGATTAGGATACCTAAGGCGTAATCGTCATGTCTCAGACTATTTTTTTTGTTTTAGTTACGAGTAACAAGACTTATGGAACCTGAATCAGATCTAACATTACTTTTAGAAAAATGGCAAGTTCCATCAGAAACTATTTTGAGGTTTTTGGGTAAGATAATGCTTCTTCAGAAGTTCTGTATTGTTTAACCTTGATATTATGAAACCATTATAGAACGAACGAGTGCCATTTATGACATCCAGAAATATGAAGCCACTGTTTATAGAGAGAAAATTCTTACAGTATGTATCTTCCTGCAAACAATTTTGTGTGCTTAGTGTTCCAGTAAAAGTGTAGCAAAAGCTAACAAACCTAACCGTAGATTTGACACCGATTGGTGTCAAATTCGCTTAATAAACTGGCATCCACGGGTCGGTGAATTGTTTATAAGAAACAAGTAGCTTACTCACTGGTATGGTAATATATGGTGGTATATTTTAGTGGCATAGCATGCTTTCCTGTATGTGGCACTGGCTAACCCCGTTTTAGACATAATTATAATAACAGTTTCAATCAACTCAATTGAATTGAGGCATAAACTATGCTATGTTTCTACTTGGTGTAGATATGGTGGTTTTTTCTCAGTCCAGTGCTGACTTACTACTTACATAGTTTGTTTTAAGGGGGTACGATTTCCATACAAACTTAATTTACACAACTATGGCCGAATAAAGTATTAATGTACACTGAAATAGCTGTAATAGGCTTTTACAGTGGTCCTTATTACCGGCCAGTTATATAAAGTTGGAGTGTCAGCCGTTGGTCGTGGCAGTCGGGGCTTCAGAAAAAAAACTAACAGACTTTTACGTCTATTTTGAAACAGTGATGTACAAAATTGACTCTATGCTAAAAGCTAGTACCCGTTAGAAAGAATGACGAAAAAATTACTTTTTTGGTTTTTTATTAATATTTCTGTTATCCTACAGTTTTCTCCAACTTTATATAACTGGCCGGCAATAAAGACCACTGTAAAATTCTATTACAGCTATTTCAGTGTACATTTATACTTTGTTTGCCCATAGTTGTGTAAATTCAGTTTGTATCGGAATCGAACAACCTTAAATAAATAAATATTAATAAGTATTACACGTCTTAAAGCTAGTCTAACGCCTGTCTAGGTGCCCAGTTTCATGCAACCTAGAAGAACAGGCAACAAACTACTTGGCTTGGTTCCTAGCGTTTTTTTGTGTAATCCTTTTACAAAACAAAATGAAACGTAGCAGTGAAGTTCCAGTGTGGCCTACCATAGGCCTCACTTTGCTCTTGCCATTCACCACGATCTTGGGCTATACTCATCCATTGTGTTATTTATTGACCCCTTGTTAAAAATCGTTTGTCATGGAGTATCAATGTACGGACTCAAAATTTACTGACTACTACTACAAATTTTGATTGGTGTATTTTTTTTTTAGTATATTTTTTTTCTTGTTTGTAAGAAACTTTTGTCGGTTTTCGACCATGTCAGTTCCGAATCTGACATTTATTTTGAAAAAAAAAATAGCGCATGTATTTTTTTCTCAAATAATTAATATGGGTTGCATGTTTTCGAGGACGCTGGTTGTAAATCTGACGTTCATTTTGATAAAGAACCAAGATAACAAATACATTTTTATATTTCGGTTTGCAGATGAAAAAATAGACATCGAGGCTCTAGAATACCTCATTGAAGACGATCTTAAATCACTTATTCCTGGCATTGGAATCCGGGCCAAATTTCGCACAAAATGGAACGAGTGGAAACAAACACTAAATGAAAATAAAAACGTAAATGTAAGATTGCTTGTGTCTATTTGATAATTATAATCAGAGGACTACACTACCTACTTGACAATATTTTATAATAACTGTTAAATAATAGGCTAAGGAATTTTAATGTAATTTATTTAAGTTTTATAGAAACAATGTGTCTGTTCATAGCACAGAAAAAATGTGAGAAGGAAAAATATGGCCACCGGAAGTGGTCATTACAAAAAAAACTAATTCTAGTGTTGCCTATTATAATAACTAAAATACTACTAATTTCTTCTATTTCTACTATTTAATGTTCTGTATTGAACATAAGTTGGGGCGGGCAAAGTGCACCAACCATAGGTAACTGGGTTTGCAAAGTTTAAGTTATAAATTACTTTACATAAATAGTTGATTGAGAAAATACATGTAAATTATTATAAACATAAATATCTTAGTTGTTATTCAACACAGAAGGTGTGATACAATTTTTTCTATTTTATTTTTATTAAAAACTAACTCATCTTTATATATTTTAATTTACTTAATCTAAATTTTCTTTCATGGGCACAGGACATAGTTTGGTATAGGACCTTAAGTAAACATTATTTTTAGGCCCCATTCTCACTTCTGCCACCCTGACTCTACCATCTGGTCCAGGAATAGTTTTAACAATGCGCCCCATGGGCCAATTTAGAGGAGAGATGTCCTTTTGTTTAACAATAACCAAGTCTCCCTCTTTTAAATTATCACAACTATATTTCCATTTAGGTCTATTTTGAAGGGAAGTTAAATAGTCTCTGGACCAGAGATTCCAAAAATCTTGTTTTAATTTTGTACATAGTTCCCAAAATTTCATTCTATTAACATTTTTCTCAGTCACATCCACCTCTGGGTAGCTAGTTAGTGCAGTTCCTACCAGGAAATGGCCTGGGGTCAAGTAATTTAAATCTGAAACATCACTACTCAGGGGAAGAAGTGGCCTTGAATTTAAAATTGACTCTATTTGTGTGAGTACAGTATTGAATTCTTCGAATGTCAAAGATACATTTCCAATCACTCTCCGGATGTGATGTTTGGCACTTTTCACTCCGGCTTCCCAGAGCCCACCAAATTCGGGAGAGTAACTAGGTATGTACTTGAACCTAATAAGATTTGTGGAGCAAAAATTCTCTACATTGCTTACATGACCTTTGGATGAATGCAGTTCAAACAATTCTTTTAATTTATTTTCAGCTCCTTTAAATGTTTTTGCATTGTCACAGTAAATTAAGGATGGCAATCCTCTCCTAGCTATAAAGCGCTGAAGGCATGCCAGGAAAGCTGCCGTAGTCATGTCACTCACCAGTTCAATGTGGATTGCTTTTGTAGCAAAACAAACAAATAATGCGACATAACTCTTTTTTGTTATAGGTTTTCTAATTCGTGCTACTTTAATGTCAAATGGACCGCAAAAATCTACGCCCGTTATTTCAAAGGCTCTACCTGATGATATTCTATGTGACGGTAGAGAACCCATTAATTGCTTTGCAGCTACTGCTTTAAGGCGGAAGCATTTGACGCATTTGTGTACAACTTTTTTAACTTCTCTGATGCCATTTAATAGCCAAAACCTTTGCGATAGAGAACTTAATACTAGCTTTGCACCAGCATGCAGAAGTCTCAAATGTTCCTTTATAATAATCAAGTTGGTAATGTGGTTAGACTTTGGAAGGATAATCGGGTGCTTTTTGTCATATGACAAGTTGGTTGCGTTCTGGAGGCGACCACCTACTCTTAGAATAGTATTGCAGTCTAAGAAGGGGTGCAAACTAGCCATGTGATTTTTGATTTGACTTCCTTTTTCCAACAATTGAATTTCACTTGAAAATGCTTTATGCTGAACATGTCTTATAATGACTAAGTTAGAAGACTGTAGCTCTTTTGGCATTAGTGAACCAACTAATTTTTCATTCGGATTTAAACTGTTATGTTTGAAACGTAAAAGTAGAGCAATGATTCTTTGAAGTTTGTTGAAGTCAGAATATTTATCAAAAATATCATCTGAAATGTGAGCAACTTTTTGTTGCAGATTACACACATTTTCATTGTTAAGTGTGAGGGAATCTTCAATTTCTGAAATTGAGACAGCAACATGCTGATTTTGAATGGGGGTAGCAACATTGTGCTGAAAACTTTTATCTAACAATGAGGATGGACCAAACCACCATAGCTGGTTGTCCTGTAATTTGTGTGGAGCAGTGCCCCTTGATAGTACATCAGCAGGGTTATTGACCCCTTTGACATGAGACCACATAAAATCTTTAGTAAGGGCCCTAATTTTGTTGACTCTATTGGAGACATAGACACCTTTTGAACTGTGGGAATTTATCCAGGCTAGAACCACCTGGCTGTCTGTGTGTAAAAACACTTTCATTTTTGGATATCTAATTTGTAGAGTTTTATGAACTCTAGAAGCAAGTTCTGCAAGAAGGAGAGCACCATTGAGCTCTAGATTTGGAATGGTAAGTTTTCTATTGAGAGGTGCGACACGGGACTTAGAGCACAATAAGCTCACGTTAACTTCGTCATCATTGGATAAAACTCTAAGGTAAAGGCAACAACCAGTTGAATTTAATGAAGCATCCGAGTATCCAACAAGTTCCACTGACTCTATATTTTTTACAGCAGTGTTGTTAATTGCTCTAGGTATCTCAATAGTACCCATGTCATTCAAATTTATTAAGAACTCTTTCCAAGACTTTAGTATATTACCTGGTAAAGTAGAGTCCCAGTCCACTTTGGACTTCCAGATCTCTTGCATCAACAATTTAGCCTGAACCACTATGGGTCCTATCAGACCGAGAGGGTCAAAAATTTTCCCAATGAAACTTAGAATTTCTCTTTTTGTTTTAAGCAGATTATAGTCATCTGCCATTGGGCAGGAAAACATCAAAGTGTCTGTATTTATATTATATTTTAAACCTAATGTTTTTATTATATTATCCTTATTGAGGTCAATTTGTTCAAAATATTTTACTTTGTCTGGAAGGTCTTTTATTGACTCTGGAGAGTTTGAACACCATTTGTGCAACTTAAAATTGCCTAACTTCATTAGCTCTACAAGTTGAGTTTTGAGCTCCACAAGTTGCTCTACATTATCAGCTCCGGTTATTATGTCATCAATGTATGTGCTTAACTGTAGAGCTTCTGCAGCCATTGGATACCTATCATGATAGAGATGGGCTAACTCTATGAGACATCTTGTGCTCAAAAAAGTAGAGGCCTTTAAACCATAGGTTATTGTTTGCAACTGTAAGCAAGTAATGGGTTTGCTTGGATGATCTCTCCAAAGAATGTTTTGCAACGGTCTAAACTTTTCATTTATCGAGATAATTCTGAACATCTTCTCTACATCACACATTATCGTATAGCGGTAGGTACGAAAGAGTATCAATATGTTAAATAATTCATTTTGAACTATAGGTCCATTCAACATAACATCATTCACCGAGAGACCATTCTTAGACTTTATGTTCCCTCCAAAAACGACACGCAATTTGGTTGTCTTACTACTTTCATTTTGTACTGCATGGTGTGCAAGAAAATACACTGGATCATTCACGACATCATACTGACCTATGTCAACTTCCCTGGCATGACCCAACTCTACATATTCATCAATAAATTTTTTATATTTTTGAAAATAGTCTGGATTGGTTTCAAACTTTTTCTCAAGTGTGTGAAATCTTTGCAAGGCACGTGAAAACGTATCACCAATATTTAATTCTTCTAAAGGGCATTGTAATGGAATGTCAACTGAAAACTTGTTATTTTCCAACTTTACTGAATTTTTGAAAATATTTTCAGCCTTTTTAAACTCTACATTTTGATCAACTACCTCTTCAGTAATTTTTTCAGATAGCCAGAAATTTTTCATGATGTTTTCCAAGCTATCATCAGCCTTTTCCTGCACTACAAAGTTTGAAACCAAGTTCACACTTGACAAGTTAATTTTATATTTGTTTTTAATTGTACCAGTAACTACATGACCAAATAATGTGTTTTGTAGTACAAGACCATTGTCTAATTTTATTACACCATCAATTATAACTTTTGAATAAAAATCTACCCCTAATAAGAGGGCAATTTCTGAAGGTTTATTAAAATCATTATCAGCAAGCTGCACATTAGCAGGAATATTGCATTTTTTAATATCAAAATAATTTTGAGGTAAGTTTGTAGTAATCGTATCGACGATATGACATTTAATTGAATATTTTACACTATATAGAGTGGATTGTAACAATATGTTAGCGCATTCATTTACCTTGTTTGGAGTATTGCCCAAACCAATAATGTTTGAATCTTGAGCCATAGGGGTCAAGTCCAATTGGTTTACAAGTGTACGCTTTACAATACTTACTTGGCTACCACAATCAAGTAGCGCCTTAACTTCAATTTCTTGACCAGCTTTGTCAATGAGTTTTACCTTCATAGTAGGCAATAATATATTTGTTTCATTTGTAGATAGATTGGAATGTAATGAAATAACCTCATCCTCCCTAGGCTTGTCCTCATGCAAAAGAGTATTGTGACTATTTTTGCAGACCTGACATTTGAATGAATATCTGCATTTGTCAGGGTGATTTCTCAGACACGTAGTGCACAATTTATTATCAGTGGCAAACTTTATACGCTGTGAGGCTGGAGCCAATTTGAACTTAGGGCATGTATAGATGGGGTGATCATTGTTGCAAAATATGCAAGATCGTTTTGAATTTGTTTTGGTTACAATATTGGAAACCTTGTTATTGTTGTAATTTAATTTTGACTTACCTTCATAGCAGGTACTTTTCTGAGGAGAGCTGTCTTCCAATGCAATAGCTCTTTTTTCTAAAAAGGTCATAAATTCTTCCATTGTAGGTAAATTGTCCGGAGACAACCTGTCGAGATGGTATGCCCGGTTAGTATAGCTATCGAGCTTCCGTGATAAAATAGATATCAACAGCATGTCCCATTTCTCAACAGGTTGCTTCAGATTTATCAAAGCATAAAGTTGTTGACGCACTTCAGATATAAATGATCTAATACTTGCCGCAGTACCCTTTTGCATTTGAGGAATATCCAAGAGAAGACCAATATGGTTCAAAATAATTCGTGTTTCATTGTCAAATCGTTTCTCTAGTAATGTTATTGCTTCAGGGTAAGATTCATTGACAAGTGGCAAATTTATAATAACCGCCAATGCATCAGCTGTTAAGTATTTTCGAAGATAGAATAATTTCTGTACATTTGATAATGAATTGTTTCTGTCAATGACAGCATTAAACAAATCCATGAAAGGCTTGAACTGAGCAAAATCTTTACCATCAAATGTTGAAATCTCTATATTGGGTAATTTGCAAGTCGAAATGGAATGCCTTTCAGATTCTACTCTGGTTTTCAATTGTCTTAATGCTACATTGATTTTTCCTAAGACAGAGAAGTATTTATCTTCAATTTCACCTACATATTCTGTATCTTTATCATCTAGGTTCAGTATATCTAAGTGGACACTTTCATAGTTCTTAAGCGTACTAATAAGCTTCTCTTTGCGCGCCTCTAAAGTATCTATAGTGGAAGACGCGACATTGATTGGATCATTTATAAAGTTCTCAATACGTGTTATTGTTGACTTACATTGTCCTCTCTGAGCGCGCAGCCGTTTCAGTTCCACCTCCATGGTAAACGTAGACCATGGACCGCACCGCACTACACAAATAAACACAAAAGCCGCACTTACGATACACTTGATTTAACCACCAAACTTCTATTTACTATTTTGCCGGTAACCTCGCCTGACCTGACGTCTGACGGTCTGACGTTTGACGTTGAAGTTGACGTTCCGAACACGATGAGTGTGAAGTTGCTTCAGCGCATCGACCAGAGTTGCCAACCGAACGAGACTCGATGTGAAGTTGCTCCAGCGCATCGACCAGAGTGGCCAACCGAACGGAACTCGATGAGTGTGAAGTTGTTGCACCGAATCGACCAGAGTGACCAACCGAAGAAACCCACCGACAAATCAATGGACAATCTCGGATCTTGTTCGTTCTTCAGTCTTTTGACGTCACAATTTTCTTTAACTTCCGACTTCTTGTCTTTGGTCATAAATTTTTCGAAACACCGACTTTTGGATAAAAATGATACCAATGATTTTCTTCTTCGAAATTATAGATTCCGACGAACTTCAATTGATGAATCGACGTTATAGCATCGAAATATAGGTCCCCCGCGACTCGCTTCCATGCGAATCTGCGAGAAAATCTTCAATGTCCCTCCGCCCGCAAGGACCGGCACTCCAACGACTCGATATTGCAAGTCGTCGAAACACAATTTATGATACGCGCACAACGGAGAAAACACTTGTACTTGTTAAAAACACTCGAAGGACCATTTTAGCCTGTTAAATAATAGGCTAAGGAATTTTAATGTAATTTATTTAAGTTTTATAGAAACAATGTGTCTGTTCATAGCACAGAAAAAATGTGAGAAGGAAAAATATGGCCACCGGAAGTGGTCATTACAAAAAAAACTAATTCTGGTGTTGCCTATTATAATAACTAAAATACTACTAATTTCTTCTATTTCTACTATTTAATGTTCTGTATTGAACAATAACTAATAACATAAAAGGAACTCGAGATGATATTATTGTACACTGTTTATGTGTTTTCCTTCACCGATTGAGAGCAAAAGCTGTGCGCATCTATTTAAAAAGAAAAACACTACAGGATTCAAACCCACGAACTTGTTACGCTTGACTCATTAGTTGCTTATCCATTGCGTTACATTGTTGCAACAGATGTTTGGTTTCAATAATTCTTTATAAAGTAGGTACAGTTAGCATCAAAAGTTGAAGACAGAATTTCAAAACTGTTTATCTGTTATTTAAAACCATTATAGTTTTTCATCTTAAAACAAAAAAGTTGTCCATAAATAAGGAAATTAGGGAACATACAAACTAACTAGTTTTCATTTATTTTTGTCAGACAAGGACTGTTGACTGGACAAGGGTAAACTTAATAGTAAAATGAAACTACACTTTCAGAAAAGCGGAAGAGCCTCGCCTACGCAACAAGAAGAAGATAATACTACCTCTCCTTTGACTCGATCAACTACGTCATGCGTCACCGAAAAACTTGACGATGATTTTGTGAACAAACTAAACAGAAACAATTCGCTGTACACGCTTATTGAAGCCAATAAATCGTTAAGACATTTACTGTCTGCTAAGAAACTGTCGAAATTTGAACGGTGAATTCTGAAGAACTAAATTATGGTATGTTTGTTAATTTAACTCCTTTATTTGACACCTGCTTTGTTCGTGCTAAAGTCAAACTTTTTTTCAGATCCTGTGCAAGAACCCGACCATAATGACATCTTGAAAATTGTTGAAGGTTTCCAAGGGTCTGATACAACTGAATATTTGATGGATGCCTGGCTTAAAAGCAGAAACGAACGTCTTGTTTTTTTTTCCAAGGGCAATACCGCTGAATATATAAAAAAATCCCCGTTTTGAAAAATCAAACCATAGCTCTAAAGTTGGTAAGTACCTACCTATATACTATTACCCACCTTTTGCCTTGATTGCTATCTTCTACCAACTGCATAACATCTTTTTCAATTGAAACTTAAGGTCATCACTTGATCTTTTATTTATGTTATGTAGAATTATTTTAATTGTATTTTTTTTTCAGATCGATGCAGACTATAGTTGCTGTATACCACCGGAGGCTGACTCAACAGTCTCTGGCGCATGAGCTATTTAAATATAAATAAAATATTATCAAATCTGCCAGAGAGAAAGCTGCCAAATTTCGAGATCAATTGCAAAAAAATAGCGTAGATCAAATTTTTGGACTCTTTGATTCAGGTACTTAGAACATTTACTATGTAACTCTAAGACTTAAAAAGAGGTTTATATGATAATTCTCGTGTCCGGTGTTTGTGTCCGAACTCCTCCGAAATGACTGAACCGATTTTGATAAAATTTTGTGTATCGGGTAGGTCTGAGAATCGGCCAACATCTATTTTCCATACCTTTAAATGTTAACCTGGGTGGTCCAGCCCAAATTTACAATATTTTTTATTGCAACTTCTTATTATATCGACGACTAATAACAGAATTTCGCCTAGTTTTAAGCGTTTTATAAATATGTATTTTAGTTATATTCTAGTTTCTTCTTCTTCTTCTTAATGAATGGCATCTGTCCTTTACGGATCAATTTTGCCAGTGTCGAGTAGTTTAATGAGATGAGAATGATAATATATTACATTGATAAAATATTTTTAGTTATAAGGCATATATTTATATGGGCCCTGTTTTTATTTAATTACTGGTGCCTAAAATAAATTATTATTACAGATGGCGAACAAAGCAATGGACTGACGGCCGCAATTCTTCTACTGCCACATTTATTTTCGAGCGGTGGCAAAATAAATAGTAAAGGAGGTAGAGCATCGCGAGCTGAAGCGTCTCGGGCGTTCGTCTTACTTGCTCCATCATTAGCCTAATAGTAGCTATTGGAAATACTTGGGTCGATGTAACCAGTGCCTATGTTTATATTGACGAACCTCTATATCGCCTTAATAATATTTTAGATGCCGTGCACTTGTGCTTCAAAGCATTTTTTGCTTTCGAAATTAACTGACCTACCCTTTCATTGCCCAAATACTCTTTCATATTTGTCCAACAACGTCCTATATGTCACTATGAGGAATTCTATTGCTTAGTAGAATAATTCTTGTTGTTTCAAGAATTATTCTACTAAGCAATAGAATACCTTGTGTACGTTTCTCCAGATTCTAATTTAGATGATCTGTGTTTTCATTTTTGTGTAAAGCATATATACAGGGTGTATAATGACTACTTCTAAAAACTTCGGAAAAATCAAAACGTTCGTTTCTGCTTTTAAGCCAGGCATCCATCAAATACTCAGTTATGTCAGACCCTTGGAAACCTTCAACAATTTTCAAGATGTCATTATGGTCGGGTTCTGGCACAGGATCTGAAAAAAAGTTTGACTTTAGCACAAACAAAGCAGGTGTCAAATTAAGGAGTTACATTAACAAACATACCAGAATTTAGTTCTTCAGAATTCACCAATTCTGAACAAATTTCCGATGAACCACTCGTAGATTGTTTTCTTCGGTTGCAGTTAATAGAATTATTTTGCCTCAACACTTTTCGATAGTTGTTCCATCGGTCCCAAAAACAGCCATAATATCGTCTGGACTTTGAGGGGAGCTGTCTCGTACCACACGCTTGATTTGTAGAACATTTGTCACTGTCAGTCGGTGAAACAGTGTAGAAGTACAAGGAAATTTCGTCTTCTGGGAAAATTTCAATTCTTTTCAATTTTAATTGTCAATATACCCCCTGGAGTTTCATTGACGAGGTGCGGGATGACTACTCTAGCCAGCTTACTGCGTTCAAATTTCGACAGTTTCTTAGCAGACAGTAAATGTCTTAACGATTTATTGGCTTCAATAAGCGTGTACAGCGAATTGTTTCTGTTTAGTTTGTTCACAAAATAATTAGAATCTGGAGAAACGTACACAAGGTATTGTTCCAAGAATTATTCTACTAAGCAATAGAATTCCTCATAGTGACATATAGGACGTTGTTGGACAAATATGAAAGAGTATTTGGGCAATGAAAGGGTAGGTCAGTTAATTTAAAATAGAACAAATCGTCAGTTGCTTCAACTGCATACGCTTGAAAATGTGAATCAAAGTAATCTGTATTAAACTTTAAACATTTCAAATATACTCCGCTGGTATTTTGATGGAGATAAATTGCCAAGACTTTAACAATAACTGGATAGTTGAAATCATGATTATTCAAGCCTGTGCATAAGATGTCGTTTGGACGATAAGTGTAATTGTGGAACGTAATATATTTCACGGAATACAAAATTGACTTATTTTGTAAATTAAAAATTGTTCTGAGAGAAGTCACTTGATCTTTGTTTGGTGAAATTAATTCTACGCTATATTTTTGCAATTGATCTCGAAATTTGGCAGCTTTCTCTCTGGCAGATTTGTTAATATTTTCTTTATATTTTAATAGCTCATGCGCCAGAGAGACTGTTGAGTCAGCCTCCGGTGGTATACAGCAAGTATAGTCTGCGTCGATCTGAAAAAAAAATACAATTAAAATAATTCTACATAACATAAATAAAAGATCAAGTGATGACCTTAAGTTTCAATTGAAAAAGATGTTATGCAGTTGGTAGAAGATAGCAATCAAGGCAAAAGGTGGGTAATAGTATGTAGGTAGGTACTTACCAACTTTAGAGCTATGTTTTGATTTTTCAAAACAGGGATTTTTTATATATTCAGCGGTATTGCCCTTGGAAAAAAAATCAAAACGTTCGTTTCTGCTTTCATCCATCAAATACTCAGTTATATCAGACCCTTGGAAACCTTCAACAATTTTGAAGATGTCATTATGGTCGGGTTTTGCACAGGATCTGAAAAAAAGTTTGATTTTAGCACGAACAAAGCAGGTGTCAAATTAAGGAGTTAAATTAACAAAAACATACCAGAATTTAGTTCTTCAGAATTCACCAATTCTGAAAAAAATTCCGACGAAGCACTCGTAGATTGTTTTCTTCGGTTGCAGTTAATATAATTGTTTTGCCTCAACACTTTTCGATAGTTTTTCCATCGGTCCCAAAAACAGCCGTTATATCGTCTGGACAAAACAAAGATTCATTACAACTCAAAAGTTGTAATGCATCTTTGTTTTCGATTCTCTCATAAAGGGAAGATTTCAAGTCGGCCCATACAGCTTGGTGTCCGCACATAATTATATAAGTTCGGTCGGGGCACACCCCGACCGAACTTATATAATTATGTACAATACATACCCAATTACTAACAAGGGTTGTGACCCTTGTTAGTAATAGGGTATGTATTTTTTTATTATCTGGATATTGTTTTGATCTCTAGTACCAGGTTGTGCGTTATTAATTATTGCAGACTAGAGGGATAGATAATTACCCTTAATATTGTAATCAATCTTTGTTTTCGATACCCCCCTAAAGGGAAGATTTCAAGTCGGCCCATACAGCTTGGTGTCTGCATATAAAGTCATCCAATATACTTAGGTACTTAAATATTAAATTTAAAATTGTGACTTTATAAAATAATGGTTAATGAATATTATTGAAAATTACAGCCGAGGCATTATTGCAAGCCCGAGCCGTAGGCGAGGTCTACAAGAAAGCAGAGGCTGTAATTATCAAATCGCACGTATGTCATACGACGTTTTATAACACATTTGCGAGGAAATAAATAAAAATTAAACGAATAAATCTTTTATCACTTGTTAAAAAAGCAGTTAGAGAATTTGAAATGAAATGACATTAACAGATTGTAAATGTCATTTCATTTAATTTCATTCCAATTCATCCCGTTTTATTCAGTTTCATTCGGTCATTAATTTTCATTCAGTTTAATTCAGTTTCATTCGATTTCATTCAGCTTCATTCAGTTTCATTCCTTTTCATTCAGTTTCATAAATTTTTATAAAGTTTCATTCAGTTTCATTCTGTTTCATACAGTTTCATTCAACTTCATTCAGATTCATTCATTTTCATTCAGTTTTATTCGGTTTCATTCACTTTCATTCATTTTTATTCAGTTTCATTCATATTCATTCAGTTTCATTCTGTATCATTCAGTTTCATTCTGTTTCATTCCGTTTCATTCAGTTTCATTTCATAAATTTAGCATCTCGATAAACCGTACGTTTTACCTTATTAAAAAAGCAACCCGTGCGTTTTACATTACATTACCGCGCTAGTACGTAATGACATACATTACGATATTGAAATTGGTGAAGTAAGAGACCTTCTACGAGCAAATGTGTTATAAAAGCCTATTACAGCTATTTCAGTGTACAATTTATACTTTATTCGCCCATAGTTGTGTAAATTCAATTTGTATAGGAATCGAACAACCTCAACCTTACTAAATAAATAAGATGTCCTACAGAGCTAATGTTAGCCATTAATGTTTAAGTCATCCAATATACATAGGTACTTAAATATTAAATTTAAAATTGTGTCTAATAAAATAATATAATTCAAAACTTGTTTTTTTTGTTAATTGAAAAGGCTATAGTGATGTAGTAAATGAATAAGATGTCCTACAGAGCTAGTTTCCCATTCTGTGTGTAACGGTAGCCGAAAGTTAACGCTGTAATAACCTACTTAATATAATATATAAGTTGTTTATAGAATCTAGTTAGTAAGCATTGATACTTAGCCAATAGGTAAGGGTGAACTGTTTTGTGCATTGTATTGTAACCTACATGTTGCGTGTCGGGTACCTAACCTATCTAGTAGGATATTGATACTTAGGCAGTAGGTAACGGTAACCTCTACTGTGCGTAAAGATAACCTACTTAATCGGTTTTGGGTACCTAACTATTAGGTCATTGATACCTATACAGTTGATAATGGTGACATTCTATGTAGATAACGTTAACTTTATTTGTGTGTTGTTATTACTAGTAATTATGTTTCAACCTGTAGAAAGTGGATACTGGTGACTAATGGCCAGTTCAAATATATACCGATTGGCATACGTAGCCTACGGTTCGTTGTTCGCCAAAAATCTCATCTGATTGGCTAATGTCAGATTGTCATATTTAATTAGCCAATAAGATGACGAATTTAACAACGACCTACGAACCGTAGTAGGGCAACGGCACGGATACCAGTCAGCATACTATTGGAACAAGGCCAAGGTATCCTTTTTCTATAGCCTATAATTGAAACTTAATTACTAGTAATTACAATACTTAAATATGGTTGAAGTTACCTACATAGGATGTTACCATTACCTACTGTATAGGTATCAATTACCTAATAGCTAGGTACCCGATACCTATTAAGTAGGTAATCTCAACGCACAAAAGAGGTAACCGTTACCTACCGTCTAGGTACCAATGACCTACTAACTAGGTACCCGAAACCTATCTTGTAGGTTATAACAACGCATAAAATAGGTCACAATTACCTATTAGCGAGGTATCGGTGACCTACTAACTAGGTACCTGAAACCTATTAAGTAGGTTACTAAAACGCACTAAATAGGTTACCGTTACCTATTGCCTAGGTATCATTGACTACTTGCTAGGTAACCGAAACCTATCATGTAGGTTATAACAACGCATAAAATAGGTCACAATTACCTATTGGCGAGGTATCGGTGACCTACTAACTAGGTACCTGGAACCTATTAAGTAGGTTATTAAAACGCACTAAATAGGTTACCGTTACCTATTGCCTAGGTATCAATGACCTACTAGCTAGGTAACCGAAACCTATCATGTAGGTTATAACAACGCATAAAATAGGTCACAATTACCTATTGCCTAGGTATCAATGACCTACTAGCTAGGTATCCGAAACCTATTGAGTAGGTTACTAAAACGTTCTAAATAGGTCACCGTTACCTATTGCCTAGGTATCAATGACCCACTAGCTAGGTAACCGAAACCTATCATGTAGGCTATAATAACGCACAAAATAGGTAACCGATACCTATTGCCTAGGTATCAATGACCTACTAGCTAGGTACCCGAAACCTATCATGTAGGTTATTAAAACGCACTAAATAGGTTACCGTTACCTATTGCCTAGGTATCAATGACCTACTAGCTAGGTACCCGAAACCTATCATGCAGGTTATAATAACGCCCAAAATAGGTCACCGTTACCTATTGCTTAGGTATCAATGACCTACTAGCTAGGTACCCGAAACCTATTAAGTAGGTTACTAAAACGCACTAAATAGGTCACCGTTACCTATTGCCTAGGTATCAATGACCTACTAACTAGGTACCCGAAACCTATCATGTAGGCTATAATAACGCACAAAATAGGTAACCGTTACCTTTTGCCTAGGTATCAATGACCTACTAGCTAGGTACCAGAAACCTATCATGTAGGTTATAATAACGCCCAAAATAGGTCACCGTTACCTATTGCTTAGGTATCAATGACCTACTAGCTAGGTACCCGAAACCTATCATGTAGGCTATAATAACGCACAAAATAGGTAACCGTTACCTATTGCCTAGGTATCAATGACCTACTAGCTAGGTACCAGAAACCTATCATGTAGGTTATAATAACGCCCAAAATAGGTCACCGTTACCTATTGCTTAGGTATCAATGACCTACTAGCTAGGTACCCGAAACCTATCATGTAGGCTATAATAACGCACAAAATAGGTAACCGTTACCTTTTGCCTAGGTATTAATTACCTACTAGCTAGGTACCCGAAACCTATCATGTAGTTTATAATAACGCACAAAATAGGTAACCGTTACCTACTGCCTAGGTTGCAGTGACCTACTAACTAGGTAACATATACCTATTTAGTAGGTTATTACAACGCACACAAAAGGCTACTGTTACCTAATGCTTGGTTAAAACACTGTGCTATAATGATGATGATGATGATGAATATTTAACCTATTAATAGGTTATGGTGCTTTACCTACTAAAATAGGTTACGGTTAGCATTAACCTAGTCTGATACATTTACCTATTTTACTCGGTTTTATTGAGGATTTTGCAGTACCCAACACACTTGGTTTTTTTTACCTAATTCTGTAGGTAGACCGATGATAACCTATTAATAGGTTGAAATTTAACCTATTTTTTTTCTCAGTGTGGTAGTACTTCCCCGGACGAGCCACACACAAAGAGCTCTACTACCACTAAAATGCTAAAATAATGCGACTAGACTGTAAATCATTAAAGCAATGCTTCAGAGATAATATGAAGCTGACGTCACCACCATCAATCATCCATTTAATTGCAGAACAAATCACCCTTTTCAAACCATGTCACGCCTCTGCCTACCCCTATTCCATCATCTGCACGCGACACCCATTGAATGCTGATGAAATATCTTATGCAGCAGTATCTATGTTTTCAGTCGCTTTTTGTAGCGGTCGTAATATGACGGCGACACGATTTCACAAAAAAAACTTCAAAGTAGGGATGTTTTTTTTTAAATATAATTTCAGATTGCCTCTTATGTCATGTGTCACGCTCATTAAAAACGTATAGTTTTTACCTGCCTGGGTCATCCCAAAACCCTATACCAGTCTTATAACTTAGTAAGCCAAATTAACAGCATGCATGGACATGCTCAATACATACGCGATGTTTTCCTGCACCGTTTGAGAGCACTGGGTTATTTTGGAGTAGAAAATCCATCGGTTCAAACTCACGTTGTAAAAGGATCATACAAAAACGGTACGAATTTAGCCGTAGACTGTTGCCTGTTCTTCTAGGCTTGGTCGCGTATTAGAACTGGCACCTAGACTCACTTATACGTAGGTATAGGTAAAACGTTTCAAAGTGATCCTTGTGATATAACTGAATTAATAAATTGAGAATAAACATTTTTTTATGAGCACAGATGTTTGCTCTCTGTTTGGGTGTTATATGTATTCTAGTATCCGGTAAGCAATACGACCGTAATTTAGAGGCCACTGCTTTTTAACAACCACGACGGCATGCAAGATTAGTTCTTCTCTGTCACTGACTGATTAATTTAGAGTGACATTCCCTTAGTTAAAGGGGGGAAAGGGGGGGAGGTGAATATACCGATAGGATGTTATAGCTAGAGATGTGTGTTTTCATTGTCTTCATAAAATTATACAGTGATTGTACGGATTAAGTAAAGTCTGGACTTAATGTTTGTTTAGGTTACTTTATTTTGATTCGTTGCGAATATTTAAAGTGAAAACAACTATATGAAGGCTTTAACATTTTTGAGGTGGGAAAAATTAACAACAAACACGTCACCATCACGCGACACCTCTTCGAGAAAAATCGTCAATCTTCGCCAAAAGTTTGGGAACAATAACCCCCTCAACTCCTTGAAGGGGGGTTATTTTTTTTTTTTTTAATGCAAATGATAGACAAACGTGCTTACGGCCCACCTGATGGTAAGTGGTCACCGTCGCCCATAGACACCAACAACACCAGGGGTGCTGCCGTTGCGTTGCCTACCCTGAAGGAACTTGTTTACACTTCTCGGAGAATTTTATTTATTTATTAATTTGTCATTGTTCCAGTTTTCACTTCTCGGAGAATTTTCACTTCAGTTTTCTTCTTTTTACTTCACTTTCATTTCTCACTTCTCGGATTCCCAGAGAGCCACGATTATTTTTAATGTAAAAAACTAACCACAACTTAGCCGAAGGTTCAATATTGATAGCAAATGTACGTATGTTCATGTATCTATCGATAGTTTGAGTTGTTGTCAGTCATCGGTCCATATATCTTCAATAGACTTCTTCAGAATTTATGATGATGATGAAATGGGTAAAACTAAATATTAATATTAAATAGAACTAAGTTCTAAGTCTATATTAGACAAGTGACCGTTCACTTTATTACTTTCGAAACTTGGTCTTAAAACTATACTGCCGCCGAAACTCGACCAAAAACTAACGAAACTAAGTTTCAAATTCAAGCTTCAAGTTAGATTTCTACCTCAAGATATTACTCTGACGTGGAACAGCTGAACCTGAACTTAGTAGGTACTATCACATTTTCCAACCTTATGCTTTCTGAGCTTTTAAGGCTCGAACACACCTAGTTCGCTGGCGGTAGCGATCAGTGAAACGCTGTCAAATATCGCTGTCAGATTTAAGATTTGACAGCGATATTTGACAGCGTTTCACTGTTCGCTACCGCCAGCGAACTAGGTGTGCGCAGGCCATTAGAACATAGTGATAATAAGATGATGTAGGTACTTCGACTACTTCTTTTTCTCTATTTAATGGCATCTGTCCATTTCGGATCAATTCCGCCAGTGTTGAGTGAGGATATTAGTACATAGATAAAATACATTTTCGTCAAGTCAAGTCAGTCATAGACAGTCGGCTCTAATTGGCTTTGAATACAAAATGATGGTCGTTTGTTTTCAAAACCATCAGAAACCTTTTCGATCATAATATCAGAATATCACATTTTCACACACTTTCATTCCAACTGCTAACACTTTGAGCTAAAACCTCAAGTAATGTTGGTTAAAATACCACCGAAATTACACAACAGAACTCAAAATAACACTAGAAAAACAATTAAAATGAAATAGCTATGTGACGTCCCAAAATGACAGAAAACGAGATAGCTCAACTGTACCCGAAGTCGGAGTTTTGCTACCACATTTCGTCTACCAAATGTTGTTTTCGTGTTAGCACGTGTCTCTCTCTTTCGTATGGAAAATTGATAAGACAACAACTCGTTTCAATCTCATCTGCTGTCTCATCTTTTCTCCATACAATACAGCGAGACAAATAGGCAAAACGAAAACATCATTTCGTAGACGAATTGTTGTAAATGAAGTGGGACTTGCCCTTCTGGTAAGTATCAGAACTGTGGCAACTGCTAAAACAATTTGTGCGCTACGAATAATGTTCGATCACTCGGAACAGCTTCCGGCCGGTGTGTCTGCCCCCTTATCTGTCTTGATACTATACCCAGCATTCAATCTATAGCAGTAAAAGCTTTGCCATTAAAATCATAACTTGTAAAAAAGACTATAATATCTATATACTGTAAGAAGATTTAATTTGTAAGTCTTGCAACTCAGTTCTTCTACCGTAAAAAGTTGTGAGATCCATTTACCGAATTGGTTAATTTATACAGTCCGTATAATCTAAGGGTACTTCTGTCTTAAGTTATTACTTAATTAGCTAGTCAAACATCCTCTTATAGTGAACTTATTCAATATGAAAAATCTTTTATGTTTTATGAAAGTAAATAATTTTTTTTTTCTACTAAGGGTTATTTCTGCCATGTAGCATTGTCTATGTTTTGGTTTGAAAGGTGTGGGTGCTGGTAAAATTACTGGCACGTGAGGCTGAACATCCGCATGCCTCAAGTTGATGGACGCAGGGCAGTGCATCGTAGGACACGTTCTTGACGTACGTTTTGAAAGTTTTAAAGGGTCGGCAACGCGCTTGTGATGCCTCTGGTATTGCAGGAGTCCATAGGCTACGGTAACCGCTTCCCATCAGGTGGGCCGTATGCTTGTTTGTCAACTTAGTTGTATAAAAAAAAAAAAAAAAAAACGTGACCTACGAGGCAATGCTTTGCTATAGGCAATAGTTACTATTTAACATCTATGCTCGTTCCATTAGTTAGTTACATAAAAAAATCAAATTCAAAATTTATTTATTTATTTATCTCAAGGATCATTCGAAACGTTTTTACTATAAGATAAATAATAATTAAATAATGCGGACAATCCACACAATACTATACAGGCCCAAACTAAGCAGAGCTTGTACTATGGGAACCAGATCGCTGATATAATACCTACTTGAATCCTTTTTTTAACCGACTTCCAATCAAAAAGGCGGAGGTTCTTTTTTTTTTTAATGTTTGTTACCTTATAACTTCGTCATTTGTGAGCCGATTTGAAAAATTATTTTTTTATCTGAAAGGTACTGCTTCCAGATTGGTCCCATTTTAATTTTATTAAAATCGGTGTTGCCATTTTTTTTTTTAAATAATTTTTTTAATGTTTGTAACTGCTGCATGCCTCCGTCATTTATGAACCGATTTAGAAAATTATTTTTTTATTTGGTTATTCTTACGTCCAGATTGTCCCAAACAAATTTGATTAAAATCGGTTTAGCCGTTTGACAATGAAGTCGGTTTCTCAAGTTTTTTAAACTTATAATTATTTGTAAATACATACATAGAATGCAATATAACACCCAGACAGAGAACAAACATTTATTATGTTCACCACACAAACGTATTTGTTCTCGGTGGGGTTCGAACCCCTACGGCGCAGAAGGCAGAGTTACTGCCAACTGAGCTGAGAGTCCAGTCTAGCTATAAACTATAAAACGTATAGCTAAACTAGCTATAAACTACGAGTATAAATCGTATAACTGAATTTATTATCATTTGAAATGTATTCCGTGACGTGTTTGTAAACAAATGAAATACATTTTGTGTGTAACTTTAATCCCCTCACTTATTTTGATGAATCTCATTTGCTTAATCCGATGAATATTTTACGTTAATTTTGTTATTTGTAGAACGAAACTGTTTTTATTTAATTGACAATTAAATAAATTTTGAAACTTGATAAAGTTGCTCTAGTGGCCGACCACGGTTTCGCTCGCCCCGTTCCCGTTACTTACTCCGTAACAAAATTGTAGTCTATGTGTTATTTCTACTACGGAACCCTTCATGGGCGAGTCCGACTCACACTTGGCCGCTTTTTTAACTTCTGTAGATGTCATCGTTTTCCCATACAAACCGGTTTATTTTCCTAATAAAGCATTATCTGCTGATATTATTAACTGTTGAGCTAATTTTCGATAGGTTTTATGAGTATATATGAGAAAACCAATAAGTCTATTTCTTCTTATTGTGTCATTGTTTCTGTCAAACCAGTGTGGTGGAAGGACTTTTCGTGCGCCTCAGAGAGGCTCCGATAAGTATATAAGTTTAATTGGTTAAGGGATTTTTAAGATATGGGATTTTACAATTGGGTAAATAAAACGCCGTTTTGCGGCTGAAATAGGCATGGGGTAGTACTTCCCCGGACGAGCCCTTCACAAAGTGCCCTACTAAACTTAAGTTATTAACACTCAAGTTGATTAATAGCCGTGCATTAGAGTTAAGCTTTAGTATAAAACTGATTACGACTTTTTACGACCCTAAGTGTGTCCCAACAGCTACAAAACTTTTTGTGAAATCTTGTTCATAATTATTTAGGTCGAGATTACTTTAATGGTTCTCATGTTGATGTGTTCAAAAAGTTTTACGGAGCGTAGGGTAATTTGTATTTACTAAACTAGGCATTACAGTCTAAATTGGCTTACAAGATACTGTGTTTTATTTTTATATCTTGATCTTGAACACACCCCCTTTGGAAGTGTCTTTCGCGCAAACTATTCAGTTTAGAAAAAAACAATATTAGAAACCTCAAAATCATTTTTGAAGACCTATTCATAGATACCCCACACGTATGGGTTTGATGAAAAAAAAGATTTTGAGTTTCAGTTTCAAGTATGGGGACCCCCAAAATTTATTGTTTATTTTCTATTTTTGTATAAAAATCTTAATGCGGTTCACCGAGTACATCTACTCACCAAGTTTCATCAGTCTAGCTCTTACAGTTTCGGAGAAAAATGGCTGTGACATACGGACGGACAGACAGACAGACATGACGAATCTATAAGGGTTCCGTTTTTGTCATTTGGCTACGGAACCCTAAAAATGTATGCAATTATTATATCAGCTGTCCTATAGCACAAGCTCTGCTTAGTTTGAGGCATTTGAGGCCAGACAGATAGTGTGGATTGTCCCGATTTTTATTTTCTTTTTTTATATATTTCATATTTATCATCAACATTATCTGCCTAAAAATAAGTTAAATACCTACTTATTTGAATACTCTTATTAGGTACCTACTTATAATTTATCCTGGCATCTACTAGGCACCTGTTCTCTGCTGCAATAGACCTACATTGGAAGGTCCGACCTCTAAACAAACTTATGCAGCTGTGGTTCGTATAATGTAGCTTAATTATTTATGACCTAATTCATATTAGCTTAGCACAGACATTACAAACTTCAGCATTCACCGAGTTCCAAAACTGGGTCACGAACAAAAACGAATGCCATATTGTAACAAACATAATGAAACAGTCACACGATCACGTTAATTTAAAAAGTGCTATAATGTAACAATGATAACTTATGGAACTGAGACGTGGTCGCTAACTGTTGGCCTCGTGCACAAGCTCAAAGTCGCGCAACGAGCTATGGAGAGAGATACGCTGGGAGTTTCACTACGTGATAGAATCAGAAATGAGGATATCCGTAGAAGAACCAAGGTCACCGACATAGCTCGTAGAATTAGTAAGATGAAGTGGCAATGGGCAGGTCATATAGCTCGAAGAGCCGATAACCGTTGGGGAATAAAGATTCTCGAATGGCGACCAAGAACCGGAAGACGAAACATAGGGCACCCACCCACCAGATGGACCGACAACTTTGTAAGATCGCGGGAAGTCGATGGATGGAAAGGGCTCAGGGGCTCAATTCTAGACCAGTGACTTTTTTTTCACTGTAGATATATACCACAAGAACTGTCAAATTCACTAAAGAAACTAACAGTTCTTGTGATATATAATAATATCTACCGTAACAAAAAGTCACTGGTCTAGGATTGAGCCCCAGAATCGTTCTTCCTGGAAATGTGTAGGGGAGGCCTGTGTCCAGCAGTGGACTTCTTCAGGCTGATAATGATGATGAAGAATGTAACAAAGTACGCTCGTGTGAACGCACCTTACCCGCGACACTGACGCTGAAGGAAATTAAAGATTCTATCTCAGTAACGAACTCATGGAAATAGTATTAACAGAACTTGAGGAAGAATGCCAACGACTTTCATACTTATGCAGACGGGATAGAGTGCAATTTGTTTTGTGAGGGTATACGAATTTGCGAAGCAAAAGTTTGAGAAGACATAGGATGTGACATCGTTAGAAGTAACTTCAGGTTCAAGTTTTTATTATTGTTTTCATTCATTTTGTTCTGTTTGGTTTTTAATGTTTGTCTTCTACTAATAGCGGATACTTTTCTAAAAGTGATTTTTAAAGGTGAGTTAAATTTACCTATTAAGGCGTTACCTACGTACGTAGGTACTCACGTAGCCTGGTCGAGATCGCTGTTAGCAATAAGGCCGCCCATTATATTACTGTGGCTGTTTATTTGTAAGCTAAAAACTATATACTAAATTTACCTATTAAGACGTTACCTACGTACGTAGGTACTCACGTAGCCTGGTCGAGATCGCTGTTAGCGATAAGGCCGCCCGTGACTGTTTATTTGTAAGCTAAAAACTATATACTACTTACCTAGTGTAGAGTCATTGTAATCAATATAGAGTTATCTATCTATCTATCTATTCTAATATTATGAGGATAGATTTGTGTTTTTGTATGTTTGTAATGAATAAACTCAAAAACTTCTGTGCCGATTTCAAAAATTCTTTCACCATTGGAAAGCTACATTCACCCTGAGTAACATAGGCTATAAATGTCCACCCGTGCAAAGCCGGGACAGGCCGCTAGTGTCTATCTTATCTTTTCACTGGGTAAACAAAAGACGCATTTTCGCAAAATAGTAACCAAGATTTAAAATAAAATGTTTTCAAAGCCAAATCTAAGGTAAGCCCGCAAAGAAAAGCTTATTAACTTGAACATTTTCTCTAATTCCCTCGGAGAGAAAAACCGTCTCAGCATCATCTGGGCACGTAATTACATGACCCAATTCACCGACACTGGAACATTTCAGATCTTTGCTAGAACTTTGTTATTTTTAATCTGGGGTTGTTTTAACCACAACATAATAAAAAAATGTTAGTTTTTATGTTTCTAGATAAAAACTGGATGGTAAATACCTAGACAGTTAACTAAAATGCCTGTATAAAAAGTATTTGTTCTAGTTAAATTTGTGTGCAAAAATAAAACACTGTGTGTAATATATTTTTAAGATGTTTTATTACTGAAATCAGAATAATTTACATTGTAAAAAATACACATACTCCGATGATTACGCTAAGGTTAACAATTATTCTTCCGTTCTAAATTTATTACTAAGCTTTTCATCTGAATTTAAACAAAATGCTAATTAAAATGATAAATCAATCCGTAATCTTTAACCTTTTTGTTAACACCAACCCGTTTATTTATAAATATTACTCTACAAGAATAATAAGTTGACTATAAGCAGTTATAAATAAAGAGTTTGGTGTTCTATTTTCAAAACGTTTTAAATCGAAGCTATTTCAAAAATTAAATATTAATGGTAACAATGAAATATTATGATTAATACATTATTCAAACTTTAAAATGAAAGTATGAACTACGAATTTGAATCTGTTTCATAATAATATCTAGTTCTTTGGTGTTTACGCACTTTAAAATGTTTTTACCTATCTAAAGTCCAAGAAAGTGAAGTTAGGGTAATAAACGATTTCAACAATCTTTATCTGTCAAATACGTTAAATTTTTCACCACAAAACATTTTCAATTAAAAGTTTGAGACTCATTTACTCAAACAAAACCTTTTGATACAGAAATTAAGCTGTTACTGAATTTATATCTTACCATCTTTATAATGAGAATACAAACTTACATTAATATTATCTTTATACTTATTTGTATGAAAAATAAAAAGCTGCTTCTTTGGATTCGATACCCACTAAAATAAACACTAATACTTATTGAATTACTGTCACAATGAAAACTTTTTAGTAAACAGAGCATGGCGTGGATTCAAAAAAGGTTCGTAGGTTAATTAAAGATTCACAGTGCACCACAGACATAATAAGGGTTCTATTTTCAAAATAATATTGATTGGCTTTGTACTGTCAAATTGGTATTGGGTAACATTTTTTTTGAAAATAGAACCTGGTATCCGTTTTGGCTCGTTGTAGCGTAAATACCTACTCCTTTTATTTCGGTATGTCAAAAAAACACATATTTAATTAACCCACGCCACACTCTGTGTAGCTAAAGTTTATAGTTTTATTCACTTATGTAAACGATATGTATTTTTAAATTTATTTATGTTTTTCCTTTAGTATTTTTTGGGAATTATTTGTAAAGGAAATGACTGATTAAACTAGTTTATTGCATAAGACACGACATGATTTTGTACTAGAGCGAAATCTGAATTCCAATTATATGAGTTTTTTATTTATTTCTACTCTATCTAGTTAAGCAATATGACTGTAAATACTTCATGAATAAACATACATTTTTTGAATGATTCATACCTATTTTTAACTTTGAAAAAGTTATAATTTTACTGAAATGAATGAATATGGATTTAAATGGAAATCATCGCTTATTTTAATTTATTTCTAACAATTGACGAACAAACAAAAATGCATAAAAGCATTGTACAGCGGCAAAAAACTGAAATTATAACAATACCTACTGACAGTCTCTTACTAATTTTTATACAATTAAAGCTTTGCGCACATTTGTTATATGACAGTGATTTACTGATCGCCACCGCTGAAAACGTCAATGTGCGCAAGGCTTAATACAGACAAGAATATTACACACTTTGTAGAATTTGAAAATGAAATGGAACTGATAATGGACGGACAGACACAGATAATCTAGAAGTCTAAATAAATTAAGATGCGAAGGAAAATAGCTAAACTACAAAATATGACAGTAAACCTAAAAGCTAAATACTTACATTACCTCTTTATTAAGGTACCAACATTTAAGATGATGAATTAGGTACATTCAAATTGGTGAACAGGCACTTTTGTTTATGTTTCAAACTTATCTAATACCTGAAGGCTCTATAAAATAATAAGAGACAAGCTGAAACAGTACAGAAAGTTGCCTCAGTAAGCGTTACTATACCTGTACGCAGATCAGCAGAAACATCGTTAGCCAAAGATTTTTTTCGACCAATAAGTAAGACAGTATTATTAAATCCCAAGAAATATATTGCAACATTAAAATATTCTGCAGCGCTAGTTTCATCTTTTCCACAGAAAAAACGCCAAACCTAATTGTAATTTATATTTTTCCTGCAGATATTTTTTGAAGTCATAATCTGCATTTTGCAGTGCAAGAAACAAAGCCAGGTTTCCGCCAATACCCGACCAAAGGCATTCGCAATACCTAGTTTACACTGGTCTACGTAAGGTTATTCCTCCAGTCTTCCCTCGTGCAGTTGGTGGCACACCATCGGGATTGGGTAGTGGGGGGGCAAGGGGCACCCCCCACTCGCTGCCGGCGAATAATGCGCCGCGTGCGCATAGCAGATCCCACGCAGCCGCTGTCAGCGCGGCACTGACTCCATTCTCCCCAGTCTGACACCCGGCAGTTTATCAGCCCTGGGGGAGAAAAATTGGATTGAAGTTCGCAGGATAGGAGGTCGTAAAAACCCGAAATGTTCCAGAACGAATGATGAAAAATCTCACAATGCACAAAACATTTTCAGGACCCGCTTTTCTTAGATCTCCTTCTAATCGTCTTACCAGTTCTTTCAAACCAGAGTGAGGTGAAAAAATTTCAAGTGCACCTCAAAGTGGCGCAAATCATTTCATTTTGTCTATTAGAGCCTTTTCTATCATACCCTATTCGTAAGCGAGTCAACCAAAGAAATACCTTTTTCATTTCCACTTCCATTACCTTTCTTCTTGTTTCTGCCCTTATCCCACTTCTTTTTCTTCTTATTGTGTCACTGATTCTTTTGAAATGTGGGGAAATATTTTAAATGTGCCTCAAAGAGGCTCCTTTATCCTACTTTATGTGGGGTCGACGCAACACATATTCTCCTCTTCTAGTCTCTTCTATCAGCCGTCATCTCTATATTCACTTCCTTCTTATCCATGACATCCTTCATGCTGTTCATCCATCTTTTCTCTGGCCTATCTCTACCCACATTCCCATCTACATTGGTCATCACTCTCCTAGTCACATGACTTTCATCCCTCCACATGATTTGCCCGTATTACGCCAGTCTGTTGCTCCTCCTTTCATTTCTCTCATCGATCAAAAGATTCACCACGCATTGCTTACTTTACTTACTTACTACTTACTTGCTTTTTATTACTTACTTGCTCGTTTTCGCTTCCTCCTCTCGGCCGGGTCGGTGTTGTCAGCGCGCATCTTGCGCCGCCTGCGCGCGCGGTACCGGCGCGCCAGGCTGCGCAGAGCTGACCGCTCGCTTGCGGTCGGACCTGATGTAGGCAGCTCGTTGGCAGACCGTGGCTCTTCGGTCGTACTCAGTATTGTGTTGTTCATACTGTGGAAGTAGCAATAACTTTTGGTTCGAAAAAAAATTAAGTATAATAATAATAATCCTTTAATTTTAATAATTATTAATTAATAGTATTCCTTGTTATTTTTACTTTCTTTTTAATGTACACAAACCTGCCTATATAGTCACCTCACTCTAGCCTCAAAGGTTTGCTGTAAGAAAACTCTATTCAGGGTTAAGCTCGCCTTTGTACATGTCCTCTATTTCTGTTTTTTTCCTGTGTTTTATATTGTGTGCAATAAAGAATTAAGAATTAAGAATAATAAATAAATATTGTGGACAATTCACACAAGTATGCATAAACTTTGAATTAAAAACTACATAGCACACATCATCATCATCATCATCATCATCATCATCAGTGTAGAAAGTCTACTGCTAGACAATCTAGACACACATCCCCCAATTCATTTTCAGGCAGAACGATTCAGAGCGCTCTTCATCACATAAGCACCGACTTCGTGCAATACCACACAAAATTATCATGAGCGTGAAAGTCCACCTTTGGACAATTTGGGCATAGGCATCCCCCTATACATTTCCAGGAAAAACTATTCTGAGCGCTCTCCATCCACCGACTTCCTACAATAACACACAAACCAGAATCATACGTGCACAAAGCAGAATCATCATCAAGCCATCTTTTTTCCAACTTCCAAAATACAAATTTTATGGTCAGTGTGGTAGTGTGGTGGTGGTAGTGTGTCATTTTATGGTGACTTACATAGAATAATAAGAGTATGAGCTATCAGGCGTCGTCAAAGATCCCTCGGCGTAGATCCTGGGCGCCTGTTCAGCTCTCTCCGCCTCCTCAGCCACAGACAGAGCTCGGTTGCCATCCAGCACGTCTATGTTGTTGTGGCTAAGTTTGTCCAGCTGAAGGACGTCGTATCGTCGGTCGTCGCTGCTTCGGTGGAACACTTCGGTTAGTTCGTATTCGCGGAGCTGAGCCAAAAGACCATTCAATTGTTATGTTTCAGTATGGAAATTGGATTCTAATGGCTAATCTTCTGAATCCTTGCGCACGTCTAGATAGCCTGTGATGGCGGTCAGTGTTTTGCTGTCAAATATTGTAATGTCAAAGTTCGCGGCAATGTAAGCAAGATGTTTGCAAACCCCTATGCTGAAATTGATTGCCAACGATACCGCAGTTTGGCTAGACGTGCATAAGGCATGAGAGCTGGTTGATTTGAAAGATGAACTGGCACTTTTTTAATTGGTTTTATCTGGCTTTGTTATCACTGCAGCCATGTCCCACGTATTGTGATCATCAGTTACGTTTATGACCCCTTATTAGTTTGCCTTGCAGCTATAGAACATTATACATTTTCTAAGGAATGACCTCATCCAGGTTATGAGTGGTAAGTATGTTTTGTTTAGAAGGATCTTTATTTTGAATAAATGTAACCTATTTGGCACAAGCGTATTTTTATAATGACGTAGTTACCTTGATAAACTGGAACGTGGCAATAGGCGGTAGTCTCCTCATGTGTGGATAGAAGAAGGATCCCGCAGGATGCGAGGGGTACCTCGAAGTGATGCGGTAAGCTTGCCCCTGCGGCGCAGTGGGCCAGTTCGGGGCTGTGAACGTGAAGCCGTTGTCTGTTCCAGCGTCCAGAGGGTCCACCTGGGAATTGTTGGATAACTCTCGCGTAACTAACGCTGACTAATTAAACGAGTTTAGACTCACTGCCATAGTTAGAAATGGCTATGTCTGAACTAAATAGGGAAATGCAAGTAGATTTCTAACGAAATCTAACTTCTACCAAATGTCAAAATTGTGGAATATAAACTTTTGTGGTAAATTATGTCATAGCCTAATCAGAGATAAAAGATCGTTTTAAACACCATTTAACCACTTTTGCACACATTTGGCTCCACTTTTATAGTACGAACTGCCAAGGAGTGGAACTCTCTTCCGCCGTCAGTATTTCCGGAACGTTACAATTTGGGAACTTTTAAGACTAGAGTGAACAGGTGGATTATGGCTAAGCATGCTCCATCTTAGGCTGCATCCTCACTTTCCATCAGGTGTGATGGCAGCCAAATGCTTAGCTATCTATATAAAAAAAAAAAAAAAAAAAAAAAAAAAAAAAACCTCATGTTCAGAAATACTGCTGAATATACCAAGGCTTTGCCTATACATTTCCAGGAAGAATGATTCCGAGGTTTCTCCATCCTCCGTTTTCCAACAATCTTGACATCATCGGTGGCCCATTAGGTTGGCAAGGCATTCTATGCTTAGGTTATAATGATTACCTAATTACCTCAACTGTGATGCTGTCCAGCCAGTTTCCGTCGACACAAAGATCGAAACTGTCCACTCCTATGAACCAATCTGGTGATGGTATCATCCTTGCCATCACGGAGACCTGGAATAAAATGAGTGTTTAGTGATACTTGTTCTTTCTTGGTTAGGTTTTGTATGACGTGGATAACAAGTTGCTAAAATATAATGTTCTTTATGGGCCTTATTAATAATTATCCTGGCGTAGCGTTGGACTAGTTAATCCGTGTTTTGTCACATTTGTTCGAGTTGACAATTGCATGTCAATGCAAGAGACAAAACACGGATTAACTAGTCCAACGCTACGCCAGGATTATTAATAAGGCCCTAAAGGTATAAAGGACTCTGATCTACCATACAAGATCCCCATAACTTAGCGTTCTAAATTCCGAACGAAGAAAAATAAAACTGCACAGAGTTTTATTATTGCTAGCGAACGATATTTCTAAGTGTCAGAAAATATAGGTAGTTTTTATACTATAGTATTTTTATAGTCGGTATCGTAAGTATTTAAAAAAATCTAAGCCGTATTACTGACTGAAACCTTTCCTATGCATGGTCCGATACACGCTTGGTCAATTTTCTAATAAATAAAAAAATAGCAACGAGAAAACCAATAAAACTTTTCAGTAAATAACTTCTCTGAATCTGAAACAAAATAACCCAAGTCAGTTCCAGGCAAGGATTTATTCTCCAAGAAAACGGCCACGACAAATTACGGTTTTAGATAGCGGTACCCGATTGTTAGCCTTTTCTAAGAAACATAATAAAATTAACTTCTTATTTTGACCCTCTCTATCTCCATATTATAAGAGATCGCTTTTGCTGTTTTTTCACCCCGATCGGAGAGGGAAAATGTCAAACCAAAACGTGTGTATGTTTGTTTGTTTACCAGTAGTTGGATGTAATATAGCCAACTTCAGACGAGGGTTCCTAAATATTACAATTAACTGTTTTTCTATATTGACTGGTATATCGAAATTAACTGGTTTCTCTTTGAAAACTTGGAAGGTACTGGTTTTTATTGTACATTGTACAATAAAAAAAAAATTATGCTTCATGAAACTCTACCGTCATGGCGGTGACTGCTATAATAAGAAACCAAAGCTTCAGGTTGTTTAAAGTCTCAAGTAACTAATTAGTACGTCGAGAGCAGAGACGTTTCAAAGAAGATTCCTAGTTTAATTTATTTTTATTAATTTGAAACAGGAAGTTTTATCCAAAAGCTTCCACAAGCTATCGTCCGCAGAGGATTGCTCAGATTGCGATTTAAAAGGGAATTTTCTAATAAAAAAAAGTTCTTCTTCTTAATTAATGGCAGCAGTCCATTCGGCCCATTTTGCCATTGTCAAGTGAGTATATCTTACAAAAATAAAATAGTTACTTTAGTCAAGTCAGTCAACAGACAAGTCAAAGTTTACAAAATTACCCCACAGATGACGTTAGCAAGTAATGCCCTTCCCTGAATGAAATGATAAAAATCCAGTCAACTGCCATCAAATCAAGTCCTCTTTGAATGTCACGTAGTGGTTATATCCGCTTTGTTAAATGTTGCTACTATTTTTAAGAGCCATCACTCCGTCTAGAGTTCTAGTAGTTTTACGTACCAGAGATTAAGAAACTCTTTGCTGCGTTATTTGACTCTTTGACGCGAAGTTATGGGATTCCAAACTTTTTGATACTATTTTCAGTTTGGTACTTTATTATTACAAAAGACTGATTTTTAAAATTGATTGTATCCGGTTTTGCCTAATGAGAAGTTACAGGAAAATCAATATGTTTCATCAAATATATGTAATGTATAATATATATGTAATGTTTTATCAATATGTTATTGGTTTGAAATGCTTTTAAATCAAACCATTTTAATTGAATTATACCATCAAAGTAATTTACTAAAATCATTAAAATAAAACAGATAACTGTTTAAATAATCTACATAGCCCAGTTCTATGCCATAAACTTTTAAGAGTCAATTATGATTTTAATCACACGTAATAACTGTAACATCGCTGTAACTAAAAGTAAAGGCTCTTATCGACCAGAGCGATGTAATTTAGATGCTAACGACTTATATTCTAGTTGAATTAAACTTTGAGCATAATATAAACATTCAATGGTAGCAAACAGTGAAACACGCAATCAGTGAAAAGCTGTCAAATCTGACAGCAGTATTTGACAGCTTTTCACTGATCGCAACCGCAGTACGCTTCGATGTGCGCAAAGTTTTCTTGAATTGCAAGGATAATCTAAAGACAAATTATCTGTTTTCATATTAATGCTTCTTTAATAGTACATTGTTACCTGAGTGTTGAAAGTCACGTTTTTTGAGTCCCGAGACGGGTTTGGCGCCAGAGCGTAAGCGAGGGCGCCAATGGAGCTTGAGGGACTTAAAAGACTTTCACCCGAGGTAAACACTGTGCTTTTCATAACGAATACAAGGAAAGTAAAAATAAAAACATGAAAGAAAAATTAGTGAAAATGAAGATTGAATTGCCGCCTTCTCGGTTTTTTTTTTCTTTTTCTCTGGCGGGCCTTCGGCTTCGGCTCGCCAGCATTATTCAGCCATTATTTTCATTCTCATAATTTAAAAAATGGTAAATTGTTTGCTCAAATCTATGTTATTTTAAATAAATTGTTGAAGCTATATATTAATCAAGTAATTTAGAAGATATATTATTTATTTAATACTATCTTTATGTTATTTAAATTTAAATTTTACATTGCGCTCTAATTAGACTTTTTAAACTTCTTACCGTTGTAATGGGTTTCCAACCTACTTGCTGAATAAAAAGTTCGAATTTGGTTCAACGACCTCCTTGCAGTCAGAAAGACTTTAGAAAGTTGGAACATGGTTGAATAAAATAGAACTTGTTTTTTTTTATAATTTGACAGCTGTCAGTAGAAAGCGATTCTCCCTAGGGCTGAAAGTTTTACTTTCAATTAGGCCCCTCAGGCAACTTCAGACCTACTTTCAGAGTATGAGTAATGAAAACGTTATTAAAAAGCTTTAAGGGGGTATTTAATAATAATAATAAATAAATATTGTGGACAATTCACACATATTATACGTCAGCTTTTGCAGGAGGTGAAAAAAGCCTTAAAGTTTTTTCATCCAAAGCTGGGGCGGATCACTAGTGAAGTTTAAACAAATTTGCATAGACGGGTTTTCCCTGCGCTTCTTATAGTGTCACTGATTCTTTCAAACCAAGTGTGGTGAAAGGATTTTAAGTGCGCCTCGAAGAGGCTCCTTTCGTGCACTTGACACATATTTTAGATTTTTTTAGATTCTACGCTAAGCCCGTTTCCTCACGATGTTTTCCTTCACTGTTTGAGAGCATTGGCATATTTTACATACATTTTTGGGCAGAAAAACTCATTGGTACATGACAGGATTTGAACCCACGACCTAAAAATCGGAAGGCGGGGCCGCTACCACTAAGCCACCAGTGCTCTCAGCTGCGCTGCTGTAGCCGTTTCTATTATTATTTATTTTTATAAAATAAGATTTTATTTCTTACAAAGTTAACGTCTATTAGTTACTCGTTTAAAGGTTCACTGATGAGGGGATCAGTGAACCTTTAAACGAGTAACTAACTTCCCGTGTTCTGTCTACGTCCCTGTTTCAGCTACAAACAATAGCCGAAAATATCGTATTTCATCACTAATTAATGCCCCAGAGCGCAAACAACAATTACAATACGTCAGCTTCGGGGTACTACTGACGATAAAAAAGCTCAGGGGAAACTCGGTTTCATCGTCATGGTTCCGTACAAGTAAATTTTTCAAAATAAATAGGCAAACATTACTACTACTTATGAAATATTACTAACAGATTGGATATTTTTCAATCTGAAATAAAAACATTGAATTTAATTGAATTGAATTAGTGAGTTGCTTATTTTGACCTTCTTCTTCTTCTTCTCTCGTGTCAATGGTGCACACTAAGCAGACAGTTTTTGAGTAGTATTTTGCCACCTGTCTGTGGCACATTGGCTAGATCTTCCCTAGTGCAGATGTCCGGGCAAAAGACACAGGTCAGTAGATGTGCCATGGACTGAAATTGAGCTCCATAGCCGAAGCCATTTTTTTATCTACTATTTTCTAATGAAACAAGCAGCCACCACTTGAAAGAAACGCCCGTTAATAGAATAATAGCTATACACTTGGGTTTGTAACAACATAAGCGAGAAAGAGAAGAATGAAAGAAGAGGCTGGCAGAAAATAAAGGTTGAACGTTGGCTCTGGTGAATGAATGAAATATAGTGTTGGTTTAGCTGGTTTGTATCGAATCATCAGCAACCTGAAGAAGACCATAACTGTCACCGTAACATATAAAAAAAACTAACGAAGTGTTTCAGTTCAGTCTGTCAAAAATATTTTAATTTCCTACACTGGTGACCCCATACAGCCGGTCACCTCTTGAACGCGATTCCGATCCCAATATTAAGTTTTGACAAAATTTTGGCAGAAAACCCATAGACCGGCAGGTTTTTTCCCTGCTTTCTTTAATGACTCCATGCAGATTTTTCTTTACTGATGGAGGTACGGAACCCCAAAAAACAGTCGATTCAAATCGAGTAATAAAAGGGGAAGTTTTATCGAAGCGATCGTGTTCTATTTTATTGTGCGTAACGACCAATTTCACTAGTCTCCTTGTTTACGGTTTTGTGGTGCTTTACGACTGTTGGGGTAATGTTAGTTGTGAACACATCCTTATCTGGTGAGATGATCTTGCTTTTATACAAATAAGTAGATGCTAGAGTGTGTTTGTCAGTTAATTACGATTTTCGGACACAATAAAATAAACTAAGAAATTAATTTTGCACAGAAAAAGCTGCAAAGTATACTTCTTCTTCTTGTCGTGTAACAAGTTTTTTTGATCCAGTGTGGTGAAAGGATTTTTAAGAGCACCTCATAGAGGCAACTTTTGTCCTTTCGTGAAGTTTACTACCTAAAATAAAACCTAATAGAAAAGAAGAGGAAAAAACTAATAGAAAAGTTTTCAGATTGCCTGAGAATGATTTTTTTATGATTAGAACGCTTAGTTGACCTATTTACTTAATATTACCATAGTTGTTTCTACATGGGTTTTTCAGAAAATATAATGAATGACAACTTCATCCTTTTAATCTTGAGGCACTGTAGGCATCCCATCATCCCTTAGTACCAAATAATAAACTCAAGATTTAGATAACCAAACTTTTAAAATCCTCGCGACATCTTTTGTCATAACTTACCCTAGAATGGTTTCCATCGACAAAGAACTCCGCTTCAGTCCGGCCCACGCCCTGTCCCACTGCTGGGCCCCCGAACACGTCCATGGTCCCAGGGGCCGAACCGAGCGCATCAGCGCGTCCTGACTCCGCGAACTGACGCACGGGAGTTGAGACTCGATGACCCAGGCGGAACAACACGTATGACCGGTCGTGGGATACTCCTGGAAAAGGGGATTCACATCAGTTCTGGGAAACAGGCAGTTAAAACAGTTGCTGCTACTATTACAAACTGGCAATCAGAAAACTGCCCTGCTATTCCTGCAACACGACTCCGATCGCTGAATCCAAGTTCGATTTTCAAATTTTGACACAAAAATTCAAACTCACAGTGGAATTAGCACTGCTACCAGCTCTGCTCAACACGGCTTGTTTGAGTGATTGCTGTATCTACGTTCGATTTTCAAATTTTTGACACAAATATTCAAACTAACAGTGGTTTCAGTAATTATCTAAACAAATTGTGTTGCAGTAATAGTCCTGCTGATCGTGCGGACCAAGTATGCGGTGCCTTAATGGTGGCAAAGATAAACGCGGGTTATCGCGAACGCAACTCGCAGTGGTGTGTGTGTGTGTGTGCTGTTTGCAAAAAGTTCGTACGATTAGTTTATCATTGCAATTTGCACCTGTTTGCCTAGGTGTGCCGAACCTTTACTGCTGAAAAATGGCAAAAAGAACATTCAAACTGTATTAATTAAGGTTGACACTTTCTGGGTAGTTTTTTCTTATATTGCCGAAATGTTTCTATTTAGTACAAAAAATTGTTTTATATCTATCAAGAGTAGGTTCTTAGTTAAAATTCCATGATGGTTCATAGATTTTGGGTTACATACTCAAGATTTGATTTAATTCGAAGCATTTGACAAACTTATAATATGCTTGTACCATTAACTAGTTGTATAAAAAAATAAACTGGAGTTCAACATTCTCATTTAATATTGCCGGCTGAATAAGTCGTATAAAGTTAGAAAATTGCAAATTCTAGAAGTTTGTTCCATAAATACACTCTTGAATTAAAACTCTGCCAATACCTTTTCCACTCATTCAAATAAATGTTTTGGCAAAGAACTTCAAGATTTCAAGAAAAAGTCTGAAAAAAAGTAACGACCTTGTCCCAATTTCGAAATGCGAGCATCAAGTGATATTTCAACGCTAATTGCTTTGGATTTAAAATGGAAAATGTCACCATAATCTCTTTAGCGCGATTTAAATAATAAATGCGTTTTAAAGTGTAAGAAAAGGATCTGTATGTTTTCCACCCACGCTTGGTTATTGTTTGCGAGAGTTTGCGATGAAAAAGCTGGATTTATGATGATAATTTTGTTGACAGAATTCATTTTATTCTTTAATGCCAGTGACAGATTTTTTTACACCTAGGTAAATATATTTTGCAAATATTCTCCCAAAATAGAGTACCTACTCGTAGTAAGAAGGGCTAGACTTGAGATTCATAAAAAAATGGTAATTTCAATCACATACATATGATAAAAATTACAATGTCACATCTGCCATGTTGTAGAACCTATAAATTACGAAAACATTGTGTCAGGATTCGTTATCTGTCATTTTGGGAAGTCACACAGATTTTTAATTTAAATTGTTTTTAATTAAAAATTAAATTTTATGATAAATTCGGCACCATGGAGGTAGAAGTAAATAGGTTTAATGGTGTTTTGAATTCACAAACTTAGTTCACACGATGTTCAAAATTCAATTTTACTTTATCCTCTAGCGGATAAAAACGGCTTTTGTACTCAGATATCGAACACTTTCCGAGATGGGGGATGGGGGATAAAAAATAAATTACGTCTAATATTTTACTTTCTAAGATGGGATGAAAAATAAATTACGTCTAACATTTTTTACAAAATTTTGTGGTCTATTATTTATTAGTATCACAGTACTAGCTAGCAAGCCTAGATTTTTTAGCAAACTTTCCAAATCATTAATACCTCGACATTTCAAATTGCAATAAAAATAAATAAACTTACGCTGACTGCTGACACAAAGCTCTTTGAGCAATGATTTGTGCATCAAATAAATGTAAAGCAAAATGCTTTGATGCGGTAAAATATATCGGTTTTTGTAGAGCTTCGGTTATTTACTATGAATGACTTTGGTAAATCAATTACCAAATTATTACCATGGAAATAATTTGGTAATTGATTTACCAAAGTCTTCTTCTTTGCTATTCAATTGAAAGGTTGGAATAGAGTCGATCGAACAAGTTCTTCAAACATTTCTCATGCCTGAAAAATACTATAGTAATAATACTTATTATAGTCTAATAATGTTAGAAAAATATTTGAAAGTATTTATCTAAAATTTTTAATGCAAAAATTTCACTTAACCAACCAATCAAGTCAATTATTTGATCGAGTGGTTAGTAATTCGTAAAAGCCCTTAGTGTAATTGTGTGGCCGGTTGCATGGCACAATTTTCCAGTTTGTCCTTGTTTGCCAATGAACCACCCCTGCTTTTTTGTAACCGTCATTTCGACGAAAACCCTTGAAAACTGGAGTAAACACTGTCGGGGCTAATCCCAGATTAGCTTAGGCCGAAAGACAGACTCTGCTGACTTTGCTTCAAACTACGAGTAGGTATATAGTATTTAAAAACTTTTTGTGCACCGCCGTCTATCCGATTTTTATCTATCCTTTCCATCCAAAGGTTGTCTGGAAGAGATCGCTCTTAGCGATAAGGCCGCCCATTGTACTGAATATTTTTGTAATAGTTTCTATATGTATTTCTTTGTGTACAATAAAGTGTTAATCTATCTATCTATCTATCTATATTAATCTCAGTGTAATATTTTTAAAGGCAACTACTTAGCTACTTAAAAACAAGCAATATGAGTAAAGTACATAATTTGAAGGGAAATCAATGTGCTATAATTGCTTTATAGCGATAAGACCGCTCATTATAGGTACATGTATTGAATATAATATTATGTGTTAAATTCTCTTTTTGTTAGTTTGTCAACGACGAGTAAGGCGAAATCGGTGAAAATAACAATGACAAGAAAGTGACGTTTAGGCTAAGTACGAAGAAAGAGGTTTATTTACAAACATTCTACATCAAATTTGGCTGGAGTTTAAGTGATATAGATAGTGCAATTCACGAAGACGCGCCCCTCGCGGGGTGCGGGGAGTTTGCTCCGAGCGGCAGTCGCGAACCGTAGTCTATTCATTGTAGTGTGCGTAGGTAATTAGTGTGTATACCGATAACACTCAAACATTGACGGAAGCTTGCACACATATACTATAAACGGTTAGGAGGACTAGTGGGGCGCGCCTTCGTGGATTGCAGTATCTATACACCATCGGATTCCCTTACAATTTATATATCTGGCACTCATATCCTTCATAGTACCGGCATCGTAAATAGTATCGTATGATTCAGACATGGAGTGTAGTGAACTCGGATTGCCCGATGCCAACTGGCAAGTTTACAGTTGATAAGCGGCATGCCAGCTTTTATAGCACGGAGACACGCTTATGACTGAGTTATAGATTGCAGTGGAAAGACTAGAACGTTAGATTTTTTTTCTTTACTACTAGCTGACGGAACAAGCATAATGGCCCACCATCAAGCGGTAACCATCGCCTATAACAAGGCATTGCCTCGTAGGTCACGCACGTCAGGAACGTGCCCTACGATGCACTGCCCTGCGTCCATTAACTTGAGGTTTACAGAAGTTTCGCCTCACGTGTCTGTAATTACACCGGCACCTACACCCTTCAAACCGAAACACAGCGATGTTGCTTCACGGCAGAAACAGGCATGGTGGTAGTACTTCCCCGGACGAGCCACACACAAGGAGCTCTACTACTACTTATAAAATGTGACTAGATTTTCCGTTATTCTCTACCCGTAAGTATAGATTACACAACCCACCACCCACGAACTGGAAGACGAAACGTAGGGCGCTCACCCACCAGATGGACCGTTGACATTGTTAAGATCGCGGGAAGTCAATGTTTTTTATAGGTACTACATAACATCAGGCGGGTTATAGGTATGGGATAAAGACTAAATTCATACTTTTTTTTATTTTGTATTTTTTTTACTGCGTGAATGTTTACATGGATAAAAAAGAAGTGAATACAAAGATGACGGCTGATAGTGGAGAATGGAAGAGAAGAAAATGTTGTGCCGACCCCATAGAAAGTGGGATAAGGGCAGGAAATAGTACATTGTTACCCGAGTGTTGAAAGTCACGTTTTTTGAGTCCCGAGACGGGTTTGGCGCCAGAGCGTTAGCGAGGGCGCCAATGGAGCTTGAGGGACTTAAAAGACTTTCACCCGAGGTAAACACTGTGCTTTTCATTACGAATACAAGGAAAGTAAAAATAAAAACATGAATGAAAAATTTGTGAAAATGAAGATTGAATTGCCGCCTTCCCGGTTTTTTTTTTCTTTTTCTCTGGCGGGCCTTCAGCTACGGCTCGCCAGCATTATTCAGCCATTATTTTCATTTTCATAATTTAAATTGTTTGCTCAAATCTATGTTATTTTAAATAAATAGTTGAAGTTATATATTAATCAAGTAATTTAGAAGATATATTATTTATTTAATACTATCTTTATGTTATTTAAATTTTACATTGCGCTCAAATTAGAGTTTTTAAACTTCTTACCGTTGTAATGGGTTTCCAACCTACTTGCTGAATAAAAAGTTGGAATTTGGTTCAACCTCCTTGCAGTTTAGAAAGTTGGAACATGGTTGAATAAAATAGAACTTGTTTTTTTTTATAATTTGACAGCTGTCAGTAGAAAGCGATTCTCCCTAGGGCTGAAAGTATTACTTTCAATTAGGCCCCTCAGGCAACTTCAAACCTACTTTCAGAGTATGAGCAATGAAAAAGATTTTTTTTATTTTATCAAGTTACACCAACTATGTCTTATATACCTATGCACCTTACAAACCCTCCGAGCTCGTTTATTTTCGTCCAGAATAAATAGACCCTTCCACACCATTCACTCGAAAGCTGAAACAACAGGGTTGGATAAACTGAACCCAATTAATTAGGCCTAAGCTCGTAATGAAAGAGCAAAAATAGTCGGCCTAAAATAATATTGCTACATGTGAGCCAACTGTCCTGGCCGCTGGATATATTTTATTCATGCATCGTCCTTTCGCAATTACTTCGGGGTTGAATAAGCTCTGGTTATATAACATAGCAGTGCTGATTTGTACAGCTGGTACACTTCACATATAAAAAATAACCCTGAGAATCGGTTTTGCAATGCTATAAATTGAATATTATTTTTATTTACAACGACCGGTATTTTTTATGAAAAGATTGTGGATTCAATCTCACCCGAGAACAAAATAAATATTTGTGAATACAGATGTTTGTTTTCTGTCTGGGTGTTAAATTGTACTCTAAGTATGTATTTGCAAAAAATAAAATAAGTAGGTATTATATTATTAGCTTTTGGTTCCCATAATACAAGCTCTGCTTAATTTGGGGCTAGATAGTGTTGTGTGGATTTTCGACAGTATTTTATTTATCATTGCTCCCTAGCCTACCTGTCAGCGTCTCTAACTAAAATTACAATAATTTTGCAATAAAATGCCATATTATATTTAAGGTGACTGTAGAATAGTTTCAGAAGCCGCAGTAGTTTTACTAGTGTTATAACGATATTGCACCCCATAAACAAAGTGGTAATATTTCAACAAGGAATAGCGCACTTCAGGAATAGCCTCATAAAAACTTTCATATGCCGCATCTACATAGAAATCCAAATAAAATGGCCTGGTTGTTTTTTTTTATTATTGATGAGAAAATGACAACTCAGAAACCATACCATTAGCCTGAAGAAGCTTTACTAATCCTTATTGGAACTGCGTGCAAGTACCTGCAGTGCCCAACAGGGTGCATGTACTGACTTAGACTACCATAAGAACAAATGCTATTTATTTTATGTAAATTTGAGCAATCAATAAATGAAATGAAATGAAATGAAACCTAGTAGGCCTACCACAAGCTCTGTCTGGCCCTATCTCTGGTTCTGGTTTTGAGTCGGTGTGAGTGTTGACTAAATAAATCCTACGTCTAAACGTGACACACACAGTATAATACCCTGGTGAGCACTCACACAGACTCAAAACCAGAGCCAGAGACAGAGACAGAGCCAGATAAAGCTTGTGATAGGGCGTACAGGGATGCATACCTACCTACAGCTGGTACCGTGCTAAAATAAAAAAAAGTGTATTTTGCTGTTTTTTTTTGTGCTTGTTTGCACTCAAGCGCCCGACACCGGTAAACAAGCGACAACCTGCTTCCTACGCAAACGCACTTCTTATATGAGCAAACACGTACAAAATTAATGCCAGCACACAACACGCCAAGAAAAGAAATTAGGTGGAAGGTCCTTGGGAGGAAAAACAACGCCATTAGTTAAAGGTGCTACAGCCTACCCTTAATTGCCATCGTTAGCTGCGATATATAGCCGTATGTTTACGACTTTAACCTTTTTTGGCAGTGCCTTTTTGCAGTCGCAATGAAGATACTTAAACTAAGCCATTTAAATAGAGTTACGACTGGTAAGTAAAAGGTTATTCAAAACCCCAGGCATAGAACAAATTATCAGAAAATAAAATAGCTCAAAAATAGTTTTTTTTTAATGTAAAAGTTAGACATAGGAGCTTACGGCCCACCTGATGGTAAGCGGTCACCGTCGCCCATAGACACCAACAACACCAAGGGTGCTGTCGTTGCGTTGCCTACCCTGGAGGAATCTTTTAACATTTTTCTTGAAGATATTCATGTTGCAATTAAGAGGGAACACCTCTGGTGGTAGCTCATTCCACAATTTATGGGTATGAGGAGAGGAAGAAACGATCTCGAGAAGCGAGCAGTACGAGAAACCCATGGATCGAAAATGTGTGGAGATACGAATATTATACAAAATTATGTAGTAGGTTGTATGAATAAAAACAGTGATAAGAGTTTTGTTTTGAAAAGGAAAATACATAATCAAAGTCATCATCGTCCTGAAGAAGTCCAGTGCTGGACATAGGCCTCCCTTATACATTTACAGAAATTCTGAGCGCTCTCTAAAACCTACTTAAAAGGCTAATATACCACAGTCAACCTAAAGGCGAATCTAGGCGATGGCTATGGCGATCAGCTGAAACGTTGTCAAATATCTGTAGGTCTTTGGAATGCCAATAGGGAGACATCAAAAAGGCTTCCAATAAGTCAGCTTTTAAGCGTCTGGTTTATGAGCATTTCCTGAAGCAGATCTCATCGGACCATAACTCATGAGTATATATTACAATTAACATGTTGTTAATTGTAATATATAAGCTTTCCTTCTTATGTAAGCACGCCAACACCATTCTCTGCCTCTAAGGTTGGCAGGTAGAAAATGATCATAGCATTAAGCCCACCTTTTGTACATTAATTTTAAGTTTTGTGCAATAAAGAGTTAAAAAAATAAATAAATAGTATATAAATAATAATATGACTGTCATATTTAACAGCGTTTCAGCTGATCGCCATCGCCATAGCCTAGATGTGCACAGGCCTTAAGTGCGTACAGTGAGTAAGACAAACTATTTCTAATGAATTTTCCATGAATATAATTTGAACTTTAGTAAGTTAACTCCAGTACATTAGCATCGAGTGTCACCGCGGACGTGACACGTCACACCGATGACGTCACGTACACGTTGTTCAGCTCAAACGTGCGTGATATTATACAGCGTTGTTTACCGAGCGAGTATTGTTTTTGGGAGAATTTGAGCACTAGTTTTAATCGATTTGGTAGTGAGTGGTTTGTAAATTGTACTTTCACTCAATACATTACCAAAATTAACCGATATTCTCGATTTCTCACCGCCTTTAAATAAAAAAGAGGTTCACAATTCAGTTTGTATATTTTTTTAATGCATAGCTTTTTCATTTCATTAGCAAGAAATATCATATTTATTTATTATTTTTCTGAACATAGAGTAACTGAATAAGAATAACGTAACAAATGCATTTCAAATCAAAAATCTAATCATATCAAAAAATATTTAATTTATGCCACAACTAGTACAACTAGTAATAATAATAGTAATCCTCCCGATATGTTCAGAAGTGGACTTAGTCAGGCGAATAATAGGTATATTAAAATAACACTGAACTCTATATAATGCAAGGCACTAAATAAATAAATATTGTGGACAATCCATACAACACTATCTAGCGACAAACTAAGCAGAGCTTGTACTATGGTAACCAGAATAGCTGACATATATTTTTTAAACATACTTAAAAAAAAATATAACACCCAGACAGAGAACAAACATCTATGTTTACTACTTAAATATTTGTCTTCGTCTTCTTGTCATGTCACTAGTTTTTTGTACCAGTGTGGTAAAAGGATTTTAAGTTCTCCATTCGTGCCTGTTGAAATAATGAATCACGTTCCAACCACAGTTGACTTAGACAAAGTATGTACACTCGGGTATAGGAACCTCATTATACAGTGCCTTATCATCTTCAAGCAGTGCCATAAATCGAGGATGTACTCCGCATGACTATCGTGAGGTTTGTGAGCTATGGCATAGTCCAAGCAAATATAGGAAACAGCTGGTCAACTTATAGTTGACTGACCTCTTAGCTCAGTTGGTAGTAGCTCTGCCTTCTGCGCCGTAGGTCGTGGGTTCGATCCCCACCAATTAAAAATATTTGTGTGGTGAACGCAGATGTTTTTCTCTGTCTGGGTTTTATATTGTATTCTAAGTATGTATTTACAAAATAAACTCTAGTTCCCATAGCACAAGCTCTGCTTAATTTGGGGCTAGATAGTGTTGTGTGGTATAAATAAAAAAATAAAAAATACAATCAGTTGAAAAACGAACAAGTGATTTCCGTATCGTAAATCGAAGCTCTGACATGAAGCATGACATGAGCAAGAAAGGAGTAAATATTGACATGACGAATGATAGAGGTGAGTGGAGGAAAACCTGCTGTGCTGACCATACTTAGTGTGGGATAAGGGCAGGAAGATAATGATGAAATCGAAGCTTTGAATTATGAATGGAACAGATAGTTCTGAAAGTATACACTCAAAAGATGCCTCGCGCACATCTAAGTGTTCTGTGATCAATGAAAAAGTCATGCTTTGCAGCGTTTGCGCAGATGTGTACAAAGCTTTAGAGTTAGACAATCAGGTGAATGAAAACATCAGAAGTGAATTCTTGAAACATTAACTTAATTGTGATAATAAGTATTATTATTTACGTAGAGGCAAAAAAAAACACAATATTAGGTACTATGTGTTTTTGTTATTAAGTTTCGTGTGTTTCTTTTTGAAACAATTTGCACCTAGCTGATGTTATATTAGCTAGCTAACATGATTCATAGCAAATACATAAATCTTCTTAATTTTAGTGCTCATCCGTGAAATATGTGCTTAATTAAGATTCGTCTAGCAAAGTGTTGCTACTCGAGCTCCAAATTACTTTAAGATTACACGTTACCTCTGATTTAGTTATCAAAAATAACTTAAGTTAGAACTTGATGCTGAAGTTCACAGCTTATAATGAAATTCATATTAAAATATAGAATTAAGTTATTGTGAAAGTTTAAACCTGATTGACTTACAATTTTAGTATTCTTCTCTTTTTTTTCGTGTCACTGTTTCTTTTTTTTTAAACCAGTCAGTGTAATGAAAGGCTTTAATTTTGGTATTTAACGCGGGTACTTATAAAGCGAGATAACCAAAGTAGATAAATGGTAAATGCATACGTTAGTTGTGGCCAATGCTTGTTTATTACTTTTATCAAATAATGCAAGGAAATTAAACATTAGTAGTAACTTCTAGTCATTTTGTCAAATACAATTACGACAAACAACGAACAACACTATTTTTTCTCGCGTTGAAGTGTTTATTTCCTTTTTTTTTCAATAAACAGTTTTTTATTTGGCAAGTCAGTTCTAAATTTAAATAAAACCTTTGATATGTTACCTCCTTGGTTTCGGAGCAAAATATCGTTCCATTTTTAAATTACACGACAAAATATGAGTTTACTTTGTAATTTATCTGGTTGCTAAATACGACAGTAATGTATAGAACTTTTTCTGACTGCATAATATATTTGGCAAGATATTTCGATTTATCTCGAAAAAGGTTGTCAAAATAATGCTCAAATTTTCGAGCTTGTTTGAGAACAAAAAACCCGCAAAAAAGGTAGTTTTTTTTCAAGATTGAATAATTAAGTTTTTTTATCAATTAGTAATTTGAAAGCTCACATAACCTCTCACCTTCGCCAGTCGCGTAAAAAGTCCACACTTCAAAATAATGAAGGTTGCCCACCTGCCCATTATTTCATTATTTAGCGCTTCAATTATAGCAGCGGCTACTGTTGCCAAGTCGTGAGTAATTCGGGCGCCGGCAACTCGACACGTCCAGGTGATGTAACTATGTATTGACGAACACTCACATGATCATCACTATCCACTCACACAAGCCCACTAAACACAGGTGTAGGTACAGGTGTATTAAAAAGAAACGCATTATTTGATTGCATCAAATCTTTTGCTGCTTACTTTACATCAACTTGAGGCATACAACACGTGTCAGTGATTTCACCGGCACTCACACCCTTCAACACGAAACACAGCAATGCTGCTTCACATACAATACAACATTAGCACAACATTAATACGGGTATGCCAAAATGTAATTTATATTTGAGAAAAATAATTATTTATTAAAATTAATAGTTCAATATTTTTACCGGTATCTACTAAAACAGTCACAGACGCATAGTAATGCACACATCTGTGTTGCTACTATAATTTTTTCAGTAAAAAGTTTTCTTATCAGTTTATCAGAAAAGAGATGGTTTCACCAAGGAGGTTTGCATAGCTTGAACTGTAATGAACCATATAATCAAGCATAGTGTGACGGTAAAGTTTTTTGAAAATGGAATGCATTTACAATGCACTCAGTAAATCCTATTTACTGAGCATGTATGATGTAGGTTAACATCTATGTTAACTACACAATTATTTGTTCTCGGCGGGGATTGAACCCACGACTTACGGCACAGAAGGCAACCTACTACCAACTGAGCTGAGAGGCCAGTCAAGAGAAGAAGTTTATTAGGTGTGATTTTATTAGTTTATAATTTTCTGATTTCGGCCCCTTATCAAATATTGACGGTCACGTCACCGAATTTTCTGGGAAATTGGGTCGGGTTCACTACTACGCCATGATAAGGTCAAATAGTGGGTTGAGTATGAATATTCTAACGTTATCTTACGCATTTAGGAAATTCCCTGGTATTAGACTGAGTCAATCACTCGTTACTTTTCTTTTTATAGCTAACAATGGTGAAAGAATTGCTACTTCACGTATGGAATATATAGAACTACTATCTGTAGTAGTTCTATATATTACTACTAATGTTCCTCCGATACTTCCCTTAGATATCCTTTTATAAAATTGAGTGAATACTTGGTACCTACTCAGAGGTAAAACGAATATTCATTACTTGGTTCTAAGAGGTAAAAAGAATATTGAGGGAGTACTTGGTATTAAAATTTAAAAAGAAAAAAAATATTGAGTGAATACTTGGTACTTAGAGGTAAAAAAAATATTGAGTAAATACTTGGTACTAAGATGTAAAAAGAATATTGAGTGAGTACTTGGTATTAAGATTAAAAAAGAAAAGAATATTGACTAAAAATAATTATACTAAGAGGTCTGAACTGAGGGGATAACTGCATGCTTTAAGTCGTGATCCAGCTTCTCTCATTTGGAGAAAAAAGCAACCCATATTTTTTTAACAGTTTTTCATTTCTTACTTCTAAAGTCCTATCTGAGCTGAGGAGTCGGCTATGATACGGGTGTTAGAAAATTTATGAATAATTAAATTATTCCGAGAACATCCCCTTCATTGGATTATAATTAACCCAATTCCGAATTAAGTCACTACTGAAAGGGTTTCTAGGAAGAGCTACCAATCCTACTTCCTCGTAATAAAAAGCGAAGGGTTACGATGTTTATATGTTTGTGGCTCAATCTCGCTCTGACCAATAGACTGGTTTGGTTGTGAAACCAATATAAAATGTAACCTTATAAAAATAAAGGCTACTTTTTGTTCTGACAAAATAACAGAAACAGGAACAAACTACCACGTGACTGAAGCTGCAGTCAGCTGCTACTTAATCATCTATCTATCTATCTATTCAGCCTGTATGCACTCACAGCTAAGTAATAGGCCTCCTCCCTAATACGCCACTCTCTTCGGTTCTGTGCCAGTCTCCGCCATTGCTGCCCAATTACTCCGACAACAATGTCACCCGACCAACGGGCGGGTGGTCTGGGGCCTAATTCTCGGGCCGATCTCGATCATTTAGCAATTTAATCTCATTGCTTCTTTTCGAAAAGAGAATGGCAGATTTCCTTGAGCAATACATCAACGACCTCATCGTAGACGCCTCGACAGCTACGATGTACGGAAAACGTAGAAAAAGTGCGGGGTTGTGAAAAGAAGCAATAAAATAAAATTGTAATAATGATCGAGATCGGCCCGAGAATTAGGCCCCTGATGCCTCGCTGTGCGTCTCTTGGCCACCATCCTGTAATCGCCAGTGTCCATCTTCCATCGTTCCTTCTGGCCACGTGTCCTGCTCATCTGCACTTCAGACTAGTGATATATTTAATAATTATTAATATAAATAAATAAAATGTGATTTTAAGGAAGATTTTCCCAAATATCAGAGAAGAGAAACCTTTATACACGGTGATGATAAATGTTTGGATGTGCCTACGACTATTTGAAAACCTTGAGGATATTCCACAGACAACTTTTTTTTAATACAACGGCTGATGAAACAAGCATATGACACACCTGATGTTTAGTGGTAACCATTGCCTAAAAAAAAGCATTGCCTCGTTCACGCACGTAAGGAACGTGCCCTACGATGCATTGCCCTGCGTCCATCAACTTGAAGCATACAGATGTTCAGCTTCACGTGTCAGTAATTTCACCCTTCAAGCCGAAACACAGCAATGCTGCTTCACGGCAGAAATAAGCATGGTGGTAGTACTTCCTTGAACGAGCTTTTTGACTACCCGAGCTCTGACTAATTAATTAATTATTGTGAACTTCACCATTTCCACGTAATTTCGTATCATTGAAATTCAACCAGCGACCAATTACTGAAAAAGCGTGGGCGCAAACAATAAACAGATACGTACTGTCATTTTGTGCAAAAATACTCAGTTCGAGTGAATCATGAGTATACTAGAACGCAAATAGATTTTAGACAATATTGTTTGTTAGTTGGTGACCTATTTTTTGCGGGATTTGTTTTTCGTGATTTTTTTTAAATTATAAAGCCCGTCACATACGTAGCTATAATATTAATATTGCATGCCACATGGCGATGTATTTTCTATACAAATATTCAAGTGTATATTATGTATATTCTATGACGTCACCAACTTATATCGTAATTTATATTATCGCACGGCAAATTTAACAAGCTACGCCATTAGCGCTATGTTCACTTGTTTCCAAAATGAAAATTGTTCAGAAATTCAGGAAATTTCAGAATTATTTTATTATGAAAGCCGACATCAAAGGAAATAGCCGTGGTACTTACGTAATTACTTCATATTAAAAATTAATTTATTCCAAAATAATACAATTCATGGTAATAGTAGAATATAAATCATCATCATCAACTTATTGCGGTCTATTGAAGAAGCATATGACCCACCTGATGTTAAGTGGTAACCTGTAACAAAGCATTGCTTCGTAGGTCACGCACGTCTGGAACGTGCCCTACGATGCTTTACCCTGCGTCCATCAGCTTGAGGCAAACACATGTTCAGCCTCACGTGCCAGTAATTACAGGTAAATCTTTATTTCTGTTATTCAAAACCCTTGTTATAGTTTGAAAATATGTGTCAAGTGCACGAAAGGAGCCTCTTTGAGGCGCACTTAAAATCCTTTCACCACACTTGGTTTGAAAGAATCAGTGACATGATAAGATGAATAAAACCCTTAAGCAACATAAATAGTTTAAAGTTTTTATTTAGGACAACAAACAATTGCACTCACATATTATTATTACAAAACAATTAGAAAGTACTAAGTAGTTATTTATTCCGCCTTCCTACGGTGCGTGGTTCTGCAGATCATCACGCACCGCGCACGACGACGCACGGCAACGCACACAGAAAAGGCTCCTGTGCTACCGCGCACCTCGGCGCACGAGACCGTTCCCATGGTGTGTCGAGTGAGCTGGTGCGGGCTGGTGCGCGATATCACACTCCGGTGGGAAGGGGCTATTAGAGTGAAATCAGTCCCGTTATCCGCAAATGAGCTTTATAATTTTTTATTTTAATAATGACTGTAAAAGTGTGGGTTTCATTTTGAATATACCTGCCACAGAGTATGTAATAAAAGAATGAAAAGGAAGTTTCACTTCGATATAATTTGACAAAGTTTGAGATACTTTATTATTTATTATTATTAATACGTGCCCTCCGGGTCCCACTGCTGGGCTAAGGCAAATAGAAATAATTTTATTTTAAAACAATGTGGTGACTAAATTGAACACCCAAAAATCGAATTCCAAAGAAAATTACTTTATAAAAAAAAAAAAATAATAAAGTAAAAAAATGTCAAGTATAATTTTTTAACACTAAGTAGTAGCTTTTTTATACACGTATAAACATTTAATTGGAACAGTATAAACAAACTAAAATTAATAAGCATATGTTTTTTAATTAGTAATTCCTAAGCGCCAATTATAAAAATATTATGCCAAAACTAAGTTTCACTGGACAATTGAGAGCACTGGATGGTCTAATGGTCCTGCCTTCCGATCCGAAGGTCATGGGTTCAAATCCAGTCGTGAACCAATGAGATTTTCTGTCGAAAAATGTATGTGCACTATGCCAGTGCTCTCAAAACGGTGAAGGAAAACATCGTGAGAAATCGTAGAACCCAAATAAGTTCGAGCAACACGTTGCTCGAACTTTTTTGGGTTCTACGATTCCGTTCTACGATTCCGTTGCCTCTCCAAAGCCCAAAAGAAAAAGGGCCCGCCAGCGGCTTATTACTTGCGAAAAAACCAGCCCGCACATCAAGTGCGGATGATAAAAAATTGTCGAATTTGCCACTGAACAATAGCAATAAATGTAAAAGCTCCAAGCATTGGCCTAGATTAATAAATAGTCTACCATTATTCAGAGTGACGCAGAACAACTCTTTTCTGGAAAGTAGCCAATAATGAGACACGCGTTCCAATTAATTGTAGTAATATAGCATTTATTACGTTCTTTACAGTTTTTATGCTACTAATAAAGCACAAATATAAATTTGCGAATGATAGGTGCTGGCTTAGGTTTTTCAGTTTTATTTTTCTGCAGAAATCATGTTAATCGGCAATGAAAAACGGAATAATAGTTTCTTGCGAAATTATTTGCATGAATAGATTTTTTTATGTCTGCTTAAAATTAGAAAGGTACTTGTACTGTTTGTCTTTGCCTACTGGCATCGGCTAGTTGATTCTTTTAAAATATTTTTACAAATGATGTTGACAATATTTTGAAATACAAAAGTTTCTTCTTAAAAAATCTTTACCAAAATTCTAACGGACAAGTTCGTTCATTTGCTCACTCACCACGAAATATAAGAAACGACAGGATGGTCCGAAATTTGGAACAAAACTGATATGGCGCGTTCACGTTGAAGAGGAGTGTCAAAGTTTGTATATAAAAGCTTTACACGAACAGAGTCACGCGCGATCAAACAAGTAAATACCCATTTGTCATAGACTGGCCTTTTAGTTCAGTTGGTAGTATGCATCTGCGTTCGATCCCCAAATAACGAGAACAAATATTTGTGTGGTGAACGCAGATGTTTGTTCTCTGTCTAGGCGTTATATTGTAGGTATTCTCTTACTAAAAAATTATGTTTATACAATTTCAGCTATCTAGTTTCCACAGTGAAATCTCTGTTTAATTTGAGACTTTATAATGTTGAGTGGATTGTCTACATATTATATCTGTTTATTTAAATGATTTGTGTTTTAATTTCAAACTCAGCTGATGCAAAATTAAAATTGAAACCTCAGTGCATGTATAGAGGACCATTGTATTGCATGAATCAGAGCTTGCACTCATTTGCCATTTGTTTATTTGTAAAACAATGGGCCGCGGTCACCGATTCTCGGAACGTTTTTATAATCAGTACACTCAGTGTTTTAATTGCCACTCCGTTCGAAGATACCTACTATTTTATAAATGCACAGTGAAATAAATGATCAGTATTTATTAAAAAGCCTGGGAATCAGCGGATAATTTCTTCTTCCTCTTCTTCCTGCCCATAACTAACGCTAAATGGGGTTGGGACAATAGTTCTTCCTCCACTTACTTCTATATCATTCGTCACCTCAGTGCTCATTTCTTTCTTGCTCAGCCCATCTTTGACACAGTCCATTCATTTTTTCTTTAGTCTACCTCTTCTTCTACAACGTGTATCAAAATATGTGTACTATCCTGAAGGGGGGTGAATTTCCACCCCCCGGGGAACAACTTTTGTTCAACGACTTTTCGAACTTCGATTGGTATCTCTGAAAAAAACTGCAACGAAGTTTCAACATGAACAGCTGACTTTATACAAAGTGACAACCCTAAACTCAGCTACAGAGGTAGTAGGTAGTAGTAGTAGACCTACAGAGGTAGTAGGTCAAGGGGTCAAGGGGTTCCAAGGATAGGGTTGTCAATTTATTTAGGCATTATGAAATTAAATATTTTTGTATGGGAAACTGAAAATAGGAATTTTTAATTATCTCCCCCCCACAACTGATCACCATTGTGGTCTGAAACCCCCCACCTTCGCATAGTACACATATTTAGATACACCTTGTATAACCATCATCCACATCCCTAACTAGCACTTAAATAAATAATGGCTAAATTTTGTTTTTTTTTAAAAGATCACTAACTTTTTTTGAAGCTTGGGTAAGTCGACATAAATCTTCCCCATTTTCATGAAAAACAATTTTACTTTGTTCAACAAAACTCTTACAAAGGTACTAAACAATTTTAAACCTACATTTAACCTTTTGCTATTTAGTCTTTTGTTCACGTATTAAATGCACGGCTACAACCTAAAATTAGCAGAAAAGAATTAAGAAAGTGCAATAAATTACTCCAACGGCCTATCGTAAACACCTTTGCACTCATAGTTTAACTTTGTTCAAATTCAGACATTAAAGACTTGAAAACCCGCGGCAGTTTTATCGTTGCAAGTTAGGTCTTATGAATGTAAATTTATGTCAGAATAATTTATTCATTGCTGGTTATTGCGTACAAATTCACACAATGGAGAAAATTTATTCGTCTGGCCCGAACTTTCAAGTGTATTGCTTAAAATGAAGCTTGCAATTATATTAGACTCGTGATTTATTTCTGTGATATAGGTTTGATTGAATTTTGATTATTCAATATTTGATCGTTTTCACTAACTTTTGTATCGGTGAAAATCCAAACGATAAATGGTTCTTCCTTAAAAAGGGTTCAGATTTTCCCCCCCTCTTTGGTATTGAATAGACTAAAGGTTAGTCTTTAACAACATAATTTTTTTTCCGCCCCTAAGCGTCAAAATACCTATTGGGTACCTCCACTTTACATCTTATTTCACTGAGTGGCATCCATATATTATTTGGCATAGGCGTTCATTAAAATCTAACACAGTTCATACAGTTCATACCTTAAGGTTACTTAAGTATTTATAATGTATCACTGATAAACCACTGGACTCAAACCAGTTCACTGCATGTGTACAGATTTTCTGTAAAAATATGTTATTCTAAGTGACTTTACGGTTTTTTGAGAAATAAAAATATGTTTAAACCGAAAATCAAGCTTACCATAAACTTTCGACCACTGCGCCGGCGGCCTCCAATCGGGATAATGTTTCGGAAACTTTTCCCGAGTCCAATACGTGTGCAAAACCATTTTGTACACGGTCATCTTGTCCGGGTTACACGAGTCCGTGTCACAGGACACGACCGCGATTATCGCGAGCAACACTATCGCGAGTAAACCCGCCATTTTATCGATAAAACTCATCGAGAACATCGACACTGTCACAACACTGTTTCTGTCAACATAGTGAGTCTGCTTCGGTGCATGTCAGTACCTGCAACAAATTTAATAAAATATTAATTTTACAAATTGCAACTTTTTTTTGCAATTCATTGTCCCCAGTTAAGGACTGCGCACATCTAGGCGATGGCTATCTGTTCGCCACCGCAGAACGCTTAGATGTGCTCAAGGCTTTAATTGAATCATCGATATATTGGTAACAGTATTTTACGCATAAAAGCAATTATATACATTTATGAAATACTTTTCTATATCTGCAGCAGATTTTTTTTTATATTTTATCCAAAAGATTTTTAAACAAAAGTCAGGGTTTTCAGGCAAAAATTATGTAGACAATATCTATAAGGCGCAAATATCGAGTAAATCATCGTAAATAATAATAATATCGTTTATTTCAGACAACATAAAATGCACACAGCAAAACTGTAGGCCTACCATGAGCTTTGTCTGGCTCTGTCTCTGGTTCTGGTTTTGAGTCTGTCTGAGTGTTGACTAAATAACTCCTACGTCAAAACGTCACACACACAGTATAATGCACTGGTGAGCAGTCACACAGACTCAAAACCAGAACCAGAGACAGAGCCAGACAGAGCTCATGGTAGGCCTACTGAAACACCTAAGACCCAACTAGACTATAGTAACTATGGGTCTTAGGTACATTTGGGTAAAATTAACTGTTAATAAATACCTTAGAGACTAACATACAATAATATATTAATTACTGATCAAACAAATCTTCGTAAAGGTTTCCTATAAATGTTCGTAACTTTGAATTTGCCTGTCTCGTTATAACGTCTCCGGAATCAAGGCTCGCGTAATCCATGAATGAACTGCATCTAACGAGGTCGTCAACCTGTCTATTTCCATCTCTTTGATACCGAAGCGAAGTGTGTTGTAAGGTAGGCAGGTGTGCGCTATTGGAGTCTTTGAAACTGTTTGAAACGATATCTCAATCAAGTCTGAATGATAAATAAGTCGTAGTGATGAAAATTAACCTATTATACGAGCAGAAAAGCTCGGCGTTGCCCGTGATCTTGATTATTCTAGATCATTCTAGAATTATAAAGAACATCCAAGAACGTTTATAAGCGTTTTTGAAAAGTCCTTGTGATAGAAAAGGATAGACATAGAAAAGCACATACGTGTTAGAAAAGGATAGGCATAGATTTCGAAACTTTTGTCCCAGTTCCACCGATTCTCTCCTTTCCCACAATAAGGGGAGCAGATTCTAGTTGGCGGGTGATAGAGAAAACCCTGTACATACGTATACACACTTGCTTTTAGCGCCCCGGAACATTTTTAGGCCATACTTTTGTCTATTAAAAATAAACTTCTTTAGAAGACGAACGAGAACCCTATTAGCCACACAAATGTGTTGTTACTTTCATATTTTCTGATAAGTATTTGGATTAGGTATGTAGAATTAGGACTATTTACTTTTTAGTGTTTCTGATAAATAATGGTTAACAATATTTTGGTCGAACCCACCCGAAGTAATAATTAACCCAAATTGCAACTCGCTCAACAGTAAAAATATTTACAAAAATATCTAGGACGAGTGTCTACGGATGGTTTTAATTAAAACATTCTGGAATAAAAACACGGAGAAATATTTGTTAAAAGAAAAAATCTGCCATAAAAATATTCAGCGCAAAACTGAACAATGAGCTAAAAAAAAGACTGGATAGCCAGATAAAATGACAGGATTGGTGCTACCTCGGTAAATAAATAAGCTTTTTTAAAGTTCTAATAAACACGTTTAGTTTTCAAGCAATATAATAATATAGTAAAACTTCAGCAGCAAAAAAAGTTTTCATGGAAATAGTACCTAATTCATTTTTAGCAGAATTTTTTCCCATAATTTTTTTGAACAAATCAAGCCGTTATATTTCTGGTCTGTTCTTCTAGACTCGGCTATATATACCTATGCTATATGGCTATATATAGCTATGTGGAACTGGCACCAAAAAAAATGTCAGGACCTGTAGATTGTTCAAAGTGATCCTTGTGATTTAATGGCCCCATTGTAGGCCGCCCATCGTACCTTTTATTCGTAATGTTTCCTTTATTTACTTATATTTCTTATGTATATAATAAAGTACTATCTATCTTAATTGAATGCTCTTTGTCTATAACTTTGTCTTTCAGTACTGGTGCATGCCATGGTTCTGTGTAGTAGCTATTATAGGAGAAATCGTCCACACTCTAGTCTTGGTCTCGTACAACTGGCACCTGGACTCACCTAGCTTTAAGACGTTTCAAAGTGATCCTTGTGACACAACTGAATAAATAATTTTTGACTTTACTGCCTGCATCTGCCTCGCGCGGCAACATTTTAGTCGCGGCAATTGCTGCTAGTTGCAAATTTCGTCAAAAAACGGCTAAACAACCAAATTCGACTCACCTATATATACAAACTATGACCTACTTACTGGTTCAAACCAGAGTGACACGAAAAGAAGAAGAAGCGAAACTAAAAGCCGCTAGATTCAACTCCAACCACACTTTAATCTTCTCCTAGATTTGAACACGAAAGTTTCAGCGAAGAACCGAATTTTAACTACGTGTAAGGCTCCTGTCTTTTAGTTACACCTAACTTACATTGTGAAGGAAGCCTGAAAGCGTTTACGTAAACTTAGCTCGAGTGGAATATGATTTGCGTTGAAGTTGCGTCTGGTCTTATTCCCCAACATCTTGTGGTATGAATATATTTAAAAACATGAGAAACAGACTTCATAGATAAACGGCTAAACCGATTTTGATTAAAGTTCTGAGACCAATCAAAGTAAAAAACATATTTTTTCAAATCGGCTAATAAATGACGAAGCTATTTGGGATGGCGATTAGTGAAACGCTGATATAAAAAGGCATAAGTATAACGAATGATTGATTTATTTAATAGTTATTTCGACTTTTAGAAATAATGTTAAGGGAGGTTTATTATAAGTCTTTGAAGATGCTACATTGATTTTCCGATAGTTTTTTTTTTCAATTTCATAAAGATATAGTTAAGTTTTCTTATCTAGGCTTTTGTCAATAATCTTGACCCTGCATAGTCAGAGAGAGTCAGCTATAACACTATTAAATTGAAAGCTTTTTGATTTATCACCCTTCTATCAAAAGTTATCCTTTCATAAACTCGTGGGATAAGTTGTTAGTTTGATGGCAGGATAAACTACTTATAAGCAGCAGATCTACCGTAGAACGTAAAACGCAAAGTCAAAGTCAAAAATCCTTTGTTCAGTTGCAAATCAACAACAAAAAGTTATTTATACAAACTTCCAATTAAAGAAATATTTACAAAATGTACAAAAAACGGTTGAGCTATCTGCAGATCGATCTGACGATCTAGATATAGCTGACTGATCCAAATCAGTACCAGACGGAAGCATCCCCAAAATTTTGTTTAGTTGTTTCACAATTATCACTTTTAAATGTCTTAAGGCCGGCGCACATCTAAAATGGGCGATCCATGGGCAAGCCAAAACCGACGAGCCTGCGAGCTAAAGGTATAAACCGCTAATGGAGCACCTACAAGACCGCGGTTTTTTAGGTGCTCTATTTGCAGTTTATAATTTTAGCTCGCAGGCTCGTCGGTTTTAGCTCGCCAATGGATCGCCCACAAATATGTCAGCGATATTTTACAGCGTGTGACTGATCGCTATCGCCATTGTGCTAGATGTGCGCCAGGCCTTTAAAGCCTGGTGAGTTTAGTGCCAATTCCACGCGACGAAGCCTAGAAGAACAGGCAACAGACTACAGCTGGGTGTTTTTGTTTCTTTTAATAAATAAGCCAGTGTTGCTTCGTAGACATGTGCCATCCATAGATTCACTTCAACTCGACCCCTCATTGATTAAATTGAGCCGTGCTGAACCCAGTTCCAGAAACTAGGCTAACAAAGTAAATTATAGTGACCGCTACCCACGCATCGTTCGACGGCCGTGGGATTATTGCTTTTAAATCAACAAACAACAAGTAAGCTAAAGTTCAGACTAATTGGGTTCAATTTTCTAAAGAAAAGTTGGTTTGATGCGGAAGTTATAACTTTAAATAATAAAACATCCAATCGATAAGTTCGATTGGAAATAGGGTTGAATAGGGTCGATTGGAGCGCACTGTGGCTTCATCATCATTATTAATTTGTCACGTGGATCTTTTTAGTTCTTGGGGTATTAATCAATTTTGAACGGGCGTTTTGAGGGTCGATAAATTGTGACCAGTTACTCATGACTTTACTTTTGGGTATTATTGTCCAATATCTATAAAGCCAGTGCCCTAGATGTAGCACACATCTTTGGCGTTGCTTGCGATACGTAACCGGGTTTCGTAACTATAACCGGGCTGCCAACTGATAAAAAAGTTCTGTCATCTATTTCTTCAGCCGTGAGACCGTTGTTTTGTTCTTCTAGGCTTGGTCACGTGGAATTGGCACTATTCACCAAAACTTTACACAGACGACTTTAAGCCTTGATCACATCTAAGCAAACTGCGTTGACGATGGAGATCAGTTTCAGCATACACTTTGACACAACCTTGGCAGTATGATATTTCTCGATGGGCTCAAACTTTAGCTGGAATAAAAGTGACGTTCAGATGATAATTTAACAAACAACCCCTAAACAGACACTTAAAAAAACAAAGTACATAGTGTAAACGCTTTCGAATATTTTTTTTTTAAACAAAAGCATTTAAATATGTCTATAACAAATCCAATTTAATCTAAAAGCCAGACTTCAAACACCATTATTTTTAAAAGAACCAAAGTTAACCAAATCAATTCACTTTAAGGAATCGGCCATTACTTTAATTGTTGATTTCCGTTTCCCCTCAGTTTTTACAGACCACTTCACAATTGTTACCCCACCTTACCCTAAACCACCCCGATGTAAACACTCGGAAAAGTTACCCTATCTGCCCCCTAAGCAAAACTCTACGGTGCGGTAATTCGATTAAGCTATTGCAGAGGTTCCCAACCTTTTTTTTCTCATAGACCAATTTCAAAATTTTGCTGGTTCTAGTGGACCCCCTGCCCTGCAGCTAAATTTTAATATACTCCCAGTCAACAAAAATATGGAGATTATATCTAATTATGGACATTTGCGTTGCGGCTGAATTCCTACCACGAATAAACAGTTTTCGAAAAGAGGTTTTCAAGTAACCGTCGCTTAATATTATCTGCTTACATTAATAGGTCAAGCCAAAAGTTTACTTCTTCACTATTGAAACCACATTTTCGTGGACAAAAAAGCGGGGGCTTACGAATTGTGAACCCCCGTTTTTTTGTCACGGCATCGAGTCTACCGTGGACCCCTGGGGGTCCACCTGGACCACGTTGGGAAACAATGAGCTATTGTTTTGTGGCAACCGTCATGCCGACAGCAATATTTTTAAAATTTCTGTAGACTGATAGAGTTTTTGAAATGAAACAGTCGCAAAAAACAACTAAAAGGGTCACAGGGTCCTTTGTTCGTTCTATTTAGTGAACTCAGGAAAATGTTTTGAAGCATGATAAATAATGGTTTGGACTTACAAATAAATAATTCATTTTTGCACTGCCAGATTCTTAAGAAAAGGGTTTTTAAGCACTCAAGGGTAAAGTGTTTTTTAAACACTATATACAACTCTTAAGTAATGTTAAATATTGAAACGATTACACGGGTATTTATCGCGTATATTTACCTTATTTTATTTATTTTCCCGACTCTTTTAAAAGTACTAATGTTAAAAATGAATAAGCATTCTGGATAATCCACAAAACACTATCTAGCCCCAAATTAAGACATCATCATCAGCCTGAAGTAGTCCACTGCTGGTCATAGGTTCACATTTCCAGGAAGAACGATTCTGAGCCGTTTTCATCCAGCGACTTACCGCGATCTTAACAATGTGGGTTCATCTGGTGGGTGGGCGCCCTACGTTTCGTCTTCCGGTTCGTGGTCGCCATTCGAAAACCTTTATTCCTCAACGGTTGTCGGTTCTTCGAGCTATATGACCTGCCCATTGCCACTTAAACTTAATTCTACGAGCTATGTCCTTTCAGCAGTCTACACCATAAATACATATGAACGTACTTTAATTAAGGCGTCAAGGCATTCCTGAAGTTACAAGCTGAATTGCTCTGGTATAATTAAGTTTTAATAATTCACAATGTTGCCAAAACTGTTCACTGTGATACAATGTTTGAAATAGACCATACCTTTTAAGCATTCTGCGGTCGCAATCAGTGAAGCGCTGTCAAATATCGCTGTCAAGTTTGACAGCATTTCCCTGATCAAACAAACATCTGCGTTCAGCACACAAATATTTGTTCTCGGTGGGAATCGAACCCGCGCCTTCCAGCGCAAAAGGCAGAGCTACTACCAACTGAGCTGTAAAGGCAGTCAAACCCATAACATCTCCATTCACACACATGGTCAGGCAGGAAGTTACGTCAGAGGAGATAGAAGATATGGGAAGTGACGAACTTCCATCGATTTTGTGAACTGTTTGTTATTGTTTCTTTAATTAGAGACGTATGTATGTTTATCCACTTTCATGATTATAGACTTGGGCTTATATTTAGTTGATTAAAAATACACTTTCCGTTTGAAGACCTAAGATATAATACACTTTTACCTATTGACATAATTCTATTTTTTATTTTTAAAAAGATCATACAAAAAACTATGAGTTCTCAAGTCTCAAGTCCTAGAGTGTTTACTAAATAAATCCCACGTTGAAACGTCACACCTACAGTATAATGCACTGGTGATCACTCACACAGACTCAAAACCAGAGCCCACACCCACAGTATAATGTACTGGTGAGTGACTCACACATGCTCAAAACCAGAGCCAGAGACAGAGCCAGACAGAGTTCAGTAGGCCTCTGAAAATGAATTGAAAACGAGCAGCTCCAGTTTTAAAGAGATGCACAAAATGAACAGTCCATCTTTACTCACTTTACAGCGTTAGTAATAATAGCATATAGAGCTTTTGCTGAGAGATTGATATTGATGTACTAGAAAACAATTTACGACGTTTACAACGCTCTTGTTACCTACGAGTGAAAGCATTTACGATGCAGTCTATTTGATCAGTAGACTGTACATCGTAAAAACTAATAGGTTAGTTTGCACTGTATGAAAGTGCTACAGGTTATCTAACACAATATCTGACAGCCCTCTCAGCTCAGTTGGTAGTAGCTTTGCTTTTTGCGCCATAAGTCGTGGCTTCGAACCCAACAGAGAACAAATATTTGTGAGGTGAACACATGCGTTTGTTCTCTGTCTGGGTGCTATATTATATTCTAAGTAGGTATTTATTTACAAAACAAAATGTTTAAGTATCTTGTTCCCATAGTACAAGCTCTGCATAATTTGGGGCTAGATAGTGTTGTGTGGATTTTCCACAATATTGATTTCTTTATTATGATGTGTTGCTCTGTGTTGTCCCTTAATAAATAAGAAATAAGAAGTAAGAATAATTTATTGTAAGGCTGTGTAAGTAGATCTTAGGTAATGCAATTTTGTTCCAACAGTCTACCCATTTCGGGCGTACAATATTGCTATTCTCAATTATTTTGAATAATCAAAATTTGCATTTATTAGACGTTATAATGTACCCTATCCTAGAGTAGGTTTTATTTAATATATTATTGACAATGACAAGTATGGCATAAGACTTCAAAAACAAAGACGGAATATTTTTATCTAACGGTCATGCTATTCTTAGAGGGTAAAATCCACCTTAAAATACCAGTGTAAGCCACTGCGTCAGTTTGCGGATAAAGTTAATACGTTTGATCGTTTTGTGTCGGCAGTAGAAATAGCTGACATCAAACATAACGAGGACTGAAGCCTTGAAGAATGTTTCAATTAGAGGTACAAAAGACTCCGTGCGGGTAAAAGTTAGGACTTCTTACCAAGAATAATATTTATTTGTATTCTAGGTACGTGTTATAAGGTTCAATATAAAGTAAGTACATATATTTACTGTGGACAATTTACACAGCACAATCTAGGCCCAAACTAACCACAGCATGATGATGCGAAATAGATAGCTGATATAATACTTGATTTATTTTTGTCTGGCCTCTCAGCTCTGCCTTCTGCGCCGTAGGTCGTGGGTTCGATCTCCACCGAAAGCAAATATTTGTTTGTTGAACGCAGATGTTTGTTCTCTGTCTGGGTGCTGTATTAAATTCTAAGTACATACTTACAAGCTATAACTAGGTATTTACCAAAAAAATATTATATAAGTATCACATCACAGCTATTTGGTTTGTCAAAAATATAAAATATTTTTTGTTTCAGTAATTTTTTTCGTAAATTCATTCGTTTTTCTTTATTCAATATAACACCAAGGCAAGACAACAGATGAGGCATAGTATGTAAAACTCAGAACTACTGAAGATATAATATTTTTACACGAATACGCTCCCTAACATCGTAAAATCGATTATGAATCTTTCAGTACGCCTTCCGTTAAAAAATGTAGAGCATGTTAGTGATTCACGGAACAGTTTTGATATAAAAGTGTGAATGGGCTTGAGTGTGACAATCGCATATATCGATCAGCACGCGTCACGTCAGTGTTGAGCAACATTTCTTGGGAATTTAAAAGGCTAGTGTCCACTAAAGCACGTTATGTCATAAGTGATTCGGGATATTGTAAGGGCTTCTTCTTATCGTGTCACTGATTTTTTCAAACCAAGTGTGGTGAAAGGATTTTATATGCGCCTCACTTCTTTCGTGCACTTGAAACATATTTTAGAACTTTTTAGGTTCTACGAAATGCCGGTTTCCTCACGATGTTTTCCTTCCCTGTTTGAGAGCACTGGCATAGTGTACATAAATTATTGATGGTCACAAACACTCATTGGTACACGACTGGATTTGAACCCATGACCTTAGGATCGGAAGGCAGGGCTGCTACCACTAGGCCACCAGCGCTCTTTTATGTAAACTGAAATTAAATGAAGTAATTCCAGATGGTTTGTTAGGTAACCGAGATATAGAATACGATAAATGCATGTAAAAATCCATCTTTTGGCACTTGAGGCATACAGATGTTCAGCCTCACGTGCCAGTAATTTAATTATACATGCATACATATCCATTGTGAATTCCTTGCTGGTGAACTCACCAGAAAAAAAAAATACGGGTTGCACTCCGGGAGTGCCGGCAGAAGTGAAAACTTGATTATTAACGTAGGAACCCTAAAAGTTGTTTATTTTATCAAGTTCCTCAATGTAGTAAAACCCCAATCAAAGTCCTAAGGAACCCTAAAAGTTTTAGCATTATCAAGCTCCTAAGTGTAGTTGAAATTCCAATCAAAGTGCTAAGGAACCCTAAAATTGTTTACATAATCAAGGTCCTAAGTGTAGTTGAAAGTCCAATTAAAGGCCTAAGGAACCCTAAAAGTTGTTTATTTTATCAAGTTCCTCAATGTAGTAAAACCCCAATCAAAGTCCTAAGGAACCCTAAAAATTTTAGCATTATCAAGCTCCTAAGTGTAGTTGAAATTCCAATCAAAGTCCTAAGGAACCCTAAAAATGTTAACATTATCAAGCTCCTAAGTGTAGTTGAAACTCCAATCAAAGTCCTAAGGAACCCTAAAAGTTGACCACTTAATCAAATTCCTCAATGTAGTAAAACCCCAATCAAAGTCCTAAGGAACCCTAAAAATTTTAACATTATCATGCTTCTAAGTGTAGTTGAAACTCCAATCAAAGTCCTAAGGAACCCTAAAAGTCGACCATTTAATCAAATTCCTCAATATAGTATAACCCTAATCAAAACCCTATACGGAACCCTAAATTTTACGTAAAGCCAAATCCTCAACGGGTCGGAACCGCTAGAAGGGACCTTGTCGCGCGACCTACAAGTAGGTCCTAAATGAAGTAAAACGGCAGACATAGGAGGAGGGGGTTCTGGGGGGCTAAGGGGGGTCACAGCACGGCTCGCTTCGCTCGCCGCGCTGTTCCCCGTGGTCGCGTGGCGGCTCGCTTCGCTCGCCGCGACGCTCCCCCCGGGTTCAGGAAGAGGGGGTTCTTGGGGGCTTAGGGGGGTAACAGCACGGCTCGCTTCACTCGCCACGCTGTTCCCCGTGATCGCGTGGCGGCTCGCTTCGCTCGCCGCGACGCTCCCCCCGGGTTTCGGAGGAGGGGGTTCTGGGGGGCTTAGGGGGGGGTCACAGCACGGCTCGCTTCGCTCGCCGCGCTGTTCCCCGTGGTCACGTGGCGGCTCGCTTCGCTCGCCGCGACGCTCCCCCCGGGTTCAGGAGGAGGGGGTTCTGGGGGGCTTGGGGGGAGTCACAGCACGGCTCGCTTCGCTCGCCGCGCTGTTCCCATGGTCGCATGGCGGCTCGCTTCGCTCGCCGCAATGCTCCACTCGAAAAATAAATACAGTAGATCTATAAAATCATGTACCAATGACCACTACTACCTGCCGCGGGCGGCCGCTAGTTCATAAAATCTATAATAGGTATGTACCTATACCTACTACAGTCACGAAAAACGCCTTGGTATGCTTGCTACTAACTATTATCTATTCTGTGACGTTACCGTGTCATAGTAACTACTAGCGTATCTGTAGCGTCTTACGCTTTTTTTCGATTTTTATTATGAACTCTACGTTGTAGTCTTAGGGTACATTTCTGCAAAAAATCCGTCCTACGCTTTTTCGATAAGGTCACGTGATCCTGACGCCCTGACGCCCTGACGCGAGTTTAAGGCCCGTATTCTGAAACAGTGCTTAGGTCTGAGTCGAGCCTCAAGCACAGATTTTTGACACTTTTCAATGGAGAACTGTCATAAAATCTATGCTTGAGGCTCGACTCAGACTCAAGCGCTGTTTCGGAATACGGGCCTAAGATTTTATACCCATTACAGAAAGTGCTCAACGCCGCTAAAGAAGTTTTCACTTCAAAAACAAAAACGACACCAAAAAAAATTTTGGACACAAAAAATCTTTAGCACCATGAAATTAATGCATTAATGCAGCGGTTCAGTGTGCAGTGGCCTTTGATCAGCATCCACCCACGCACGATTCATTCAGTCTGAAACTGTCTTATGAATACATAACGCGATTTGACTCAACTCCACTCTGCGACTCCAGTGCGTATTGATAGTGAAAGCCCACGGAATCCGGCGCTTTTGTATTGGAATTTAAATTTGCATAGGTATGCCTTCGCCTGAAGAAAGAAAAGACTTTCCCGATTAAAGATTTTCGTTGAGTTTATTTCAGCCCATTTTGTTTACTGTTGGGCAAAGGCATCTAGAATCTAAAATCTCCCCAAAAACCAGAATCGAATTTTTTTTTTGACCGACCTTTGCTGCTCGCTGGTAAGCAAAGGTTTTGCCCATTTTTCTCCACTCTCCTCGATCCACTATATTGACAAATTAGTTTTATTTTAATTTAATAATTAGTTAGCACTCTTTTACAGGCAAATTCTAATTAAAATTAATCCTCCGCACTTGATGTACGGACTGCTTTCCGCAAGTAGCTGGCAGGCCCTTTTTGCGTGACGCTTGAAACCACGTTGTTTGAACTTTTCTAAGTTCTACGACACGCCGGTTTTCTTACGATGTTTTTCTTCACTGTTTGAGAATACTGGCGTAGTGTACATACATTTTTAACAGAAAAACTCATTGGTACACGTCTGGATTTGAACCCACTAGACCACCATTGCTCTCACTCTCTTATAGGACCAGAGTGTGTATTCTGAGTATCACGCACTAACTGTGGTGAGTGGTTTTTGTATTGAGACACACAAGAAGAGTTTTGAAAAGTCACGTCGTGGCTCCGTTCTAAAACCTGTTCAAAAATCACAGAACCTCTATCGAATCTCAGAATTGCAGAAGATGATATAGGTATTAACATCTAATTTAAAATACTTTCATAGGTTGAGCAGCTACTCTAAATTAATTGGTCAAATTTATTACATCCACTCAATTTCAAGAGTGACTCATTATTTCCAAATACCTTCATCTAAAATAGCAGCGCAGGAATAACTTATGAAATGCCGCGTGAGACATTCATAATATGCAACAAAGTAGGTATGCATTATAAAATTGAAATAACACTGGGACCAATATCTTGCCTAATTCTAACCAACCAATCTATCATTAGATTTTTTTCTACTAACCGACACAACAACGCAGGTTGTTGGTTAGTAATTATTATTTTAAGCAACAGTACCGATTGCTGGGTGATTATGTTCTTCTGAATTTGTTAGTTACCTTATTATTGGTTTGGCTATTTCTCAATTATTATAAATCCTACAAAAAATATAATTTTGAACTATAAACAATGTGGTTTACGAATTGAGGTGATATACCTGCAAGTATAAGTACTTTATAATTAAGAACTATGTACTCGTTGTCAATTAATTTTATTCCATTTCCCCCTCTTAATGCCGAGCACTTTTTAAGGGTTCGCTTAAAGTCTCTTGTCACTGTTACTTTTATGTCCAGAAATAGAGATGGCAACAAACATAGGTGTCTGCTAAGCTCAAAAGCTGCTGAAGTTTATTTTACTGGTCACTATGACAATTTGTTTCACTTTTAATATAAAACATTCAAAAGTGTTTTAAAAGTATAATGCGGTCAACTGCAACAAAGCAAGTGTTTTGTAAAGGTCTCGTTGGCCTCAATCAAATTTGTAGGATTTATACAACGTGATCCTTAACCTACATTCATTTAAATCTCACTAATAACTATTATAAATGCGAAAGATTGCATGGATGGATGTTTTTATTGAATAACGCGAGAACAACTGAACGGATCTGGATGTAATTTTGCACAAGGATATGTAGATTATAGTCTGGAATAGCACATAGGCTACTTTTTATCCCGGCAAGTTCGGCAAGTTTATCATGCGCACTTGATGTGCGGGCAGGTTTTTCCGCAAGTATGCCGCTGGTGGGCCCTTTTTGCGTGACCCTTGACACGCGTGGCTCGAACTTTTTTAGGTTCTACAACACGCTGGTTTCCTCACGATGTTTTCCTTCACCGTTTTGAGAGTACTGGCATAGTGCACATAAATTTTTCGACAGAAAAACTCATTGGTACACGAGTGGATTTGAACCCACGACCTTCGGATCGGAAGGCGGGCCCACTACCACTAGACCGCCAGTGCTCTTCGCTTGTGCTCTCAGTGCTTTTATCCCTATAAAATATATGGTTTCTGTGGGTTGGATTTGTTTGAAGTTTTCATAGACCAAAGGTCTTGATTTTTTGCATAAGTTTGGCCCCTCAGCTCGTTTTGATGGGTTCGATCCCCACCGAGAACAAATATTTGTGGGGTGAACACAGAATTTTGTTCTCTGTCTGGGTGTTATGTTGTATTTTAAGTACGTTTTTACTAAACATAATGTATTATTTGTACTATACCAGTTATCTGGTTTCTATACAGTGGTAGTGGTTTCTGGTACAAGCTCTGTACAAGCTCTGCTTAGTTTGGGACTAGTGCTGTGTGGATTGTCCGTAATATTTATTTATTTACGATGAGTCAACCCTAGTCTATAAACTCTGGATTTCTGTGTCAGCGTGTCATAACTAGTAGGTCCAAGGTTGTATGTGTTTAATGTAGACTTGAAGTTTATTGCCTGTTCCCGAATAAATTATATACCGTGGGAAGTGGCAAAGTTGTGAAGTGTCATTTTTAAGGCCCAGTCACATCCAATCTGACATAAATGTGGCCAGACCTTTAGGGTGCTGCTACCAAAATAACGTAAAAATAAAAAAATAATTTGTTGGTTAAACAATAAATATAGAAAACAGAAACAAATTAATTAGTGTCAGTATATTCTAAAACTGGGAAGACTGGGACTGGAACTGTGGCCGAGCCTTTAGGGTGCTGCTACCAAAATGAACGTAGAAATAAAAAAAAACGATTAAATAATAAAAACAGAAAACAGAAAAAATTAATTAGTGTCAGTTTATTCCAAAACTGGAAAGACTGGGACTGGGACTGGAAAAACTAATAGACTCTCGACTTTAATACCCATGCATGGTAGGCAGGCCTTATGGCTTCAATAGTATCAAATAGTACCCACTCAATATAATTATAATGAGGATGAAAGAGAAAAACCTTACCTTCCTCATTTTAACAAGCTTTTTCGTACAGCTAAACTCACTGTTTTCGTTAACATTTAAATTAATTAACAAATATCATGAATTATAAATTAAATTGGTGAAATTACTGAGCATCTGTATGCCTAAAGTCGATGCAGGGCAGTGCATCATAGGGCACGTTCCTGCCGTGCGTAGCCTACGAGGCAATGCTTTATTATAGGCGATAATCTGGCAGCCATTATGCTTGTTCCATTAGCTAGTTGTATAAAAAAACATGTTTTCCGTCACCGTTTGTGAAATAGGTAATAGACCTATACAACTAATAGCACTTAACCGTAGTACTACGTAAATATTTTCCATGGAAGTGTGCATGTCGCGTTCGACGACCTATTTTAGATCTATTTTAGTAAGGCCGAGCGATCACTTGGGCAAGCGTAGTGACACGATAATAAAAGAACTGCGACACGGGAGATATTTCTAAAATAGATATGTCTCTTTCTACTTCTAAAAAAATAAAGCATTTAAAAAGACAGAAAACAAAGAGATCTCCTGGCATGGTACCATGCCAGGCCGAGTAATGATATTTAAGGATCTTAATATTTAATATCTTAATAATTAACGTCAGAAATATCTACACATACTACTACTTTACAACAGGTGGGCTATATGCTAGTTCCATCAAGAAGTTGTGTAAAAAAACTTTAAATTTAATATTTTTATTTAATAGTGAGATCGGAGGCGGGTTCTAGAAAAAAAATCAAATTCAAAAGTTTAAAATAATGCATTAATTTAAACTTTTGAATCTGGCCTGAATTTGGCCTGCGCACATCTAGGCTAGGCTTTAGTATTTTGAAAATAGAAACCGTTATCCAAACCCACTCAATATAGAAGTTGCTGAACCACGTAGCCGTAGGTTGCAACATTTTTTTGTATTTGTTAAAAAAAATTGGTAGAAACTAAGTTAAGTTCACATAAATTAAACTTTGCCAGCGACTGGATACTTCAATATAAAAAATGAAATTCCTCTATTCCTATAGAAGAGTAATAAGGGAGCTTAGTTCCGACGTTATTGGATACTTGTTCATTCCAGCGAGTGTTCATTTCATTGACAGTTCTGTTAGCAGCATGCAATGTCGATTCTGCATTGTTTGAGAAATTGATAAATCTCTATAGGTACCTACAGGGCGTCCCACAGATATGCCACATGGAGAGAAAGTACCTTGAATACTGTACTGTACTGTGTGAACATTTATTGAATAACAACATCATCTTACTTCTTAGTGTTTTGGACGTGCCTCAGACTACCTGCCTTAAACATTGGGCTCACAATTAGTGTACTAAGATATATACTGTACTGTTTTAATTATCAAATCTCCAATTTGTTGCTAATCGAATAAGCAAAAACACAAAATTAAACACTCATTATTAAAAAAAAACAATGACAATAATTATGAATTGAAAAAATAATAGGGCATCAAACTTTACTGTTGGTTTGTAAACAAGACAAGTTTTCACATAACTCTTTGGTACACAATAAAACACTTTAGTACAGTATAACTCGCGTGAACATGAATCCAAATTGAGTTATGTTGAAACTAAAAGCATAACCAAGATGTTTACAACGACAAAGTGACCATAAAACTGACTTCCTCACGTGCGAGAGACGGGCGAAATAAATCTAGCTCAGTGCTTTGGAGGATCGGGCTTGTTTTAGGCTACCTAGAAGATCTAAATTTGTAGCGAGTGCAGCCTAAAGCGCAAAAATATTATTAAAAAAAAAATGTTTTTACAATTAACATAATAAATCGGGTTGGGATCTCTTCAGTTAAGTTATAATAACCTGTTTTTGAAGAGTTCCGTTTATTCCGTGGTATTGGTAATAAATATGTTTCAGTAGGTAAATAAAATGTAGATTATGGGTCGGTAACTTGAGTAGCTGACGTTTCGGACAAATTTCGCTGGGACAAAGTGTCCCAAATGACACTTTTGATTTTAATATTATTTTTACTGACGTTTTGGACACCATCAAATTATTATTAGGCTTAAATTCATATTAAATTACATATACGCACTTACCTAGTTTCAGTTTATTAGAAATATTAAGTACTTTTATAAATAGGATGTTTTTTTGAGAACGGTAGTGATGGCCAAGTCCAAAACATCGAGAGGTGGAGAAAAGTCGTTGAAGGACCTTCGATTTATTAGAAAACAATAACTGTATATTTTTTTTTTTCAAAAATCTTTTACTGTCGACAGTAATGGATCCATATTTATGATTTTTCTAAAAAAATATACTCTGTATTATTGAACCAATGGATTCTGTTGCTGATAAGGCTCAATCTTTACAAGCAAATGTTTTACTAAAAATTAATGGAAATAGCAAATTTTCACTAATGCCAGTACAAATTCAAATCAAAAACAAGAAATCTTACCGGAAAAATACTAGAACCCGTTCCAATCCCTTAGGTGCTCGGGCAAATCCTCATTTCCTCTTCAGCTCGCAGAGAATTCAATATTCCATCTATTACGTCACAGATAAGACAAACGGCTGACCTGGTCACATAATCGACATCCCATCTACTGGGAATAGGACCCGGTCATGAGAGGATGTAGGTTCCTGGCACACTTTTGCTTTGGTACCTACCTACTAGGTTAATAGAAAAATGCGGTGTTATTTTATTCTTCTTCTTGAGGTACTTTATAAACTAACTAAGTACTAAAAACACGGTTCAGGAGATCTTACTTTTGTGTGTGTGTGAGTGTGGATGAGAGAGAAAGAGAGAGAGATGTGTCTCCTGGCAACACGAGTCTCCCAAGAGCAAAGGTTGAACAAGAGAACCCTTGTGTGGGTGCATTGTGAGTGTGTATGTGTGTAAGTGTTGGTGTTATGAAAGTAAGGGTGAGTTCTGAGAGTTCTGATACACAACACACAACATATTGCTCGAGGAGGGTTTGAGAGAATCTTGACTCGATAAGAAGAAGCTTCTTCTTCTTCTCCTTATCATGTCAGTTCTGGCAAACCAGTGTGGTTAACAGATTGATCAGGCGATACGTGAAATTGTCGTTATCACAAGTCGGCTGATTAAATATTTTACAATAAACATTGTAAAATTTTTGCTTGGAAATTTTGAGATCAACAACCTTCAATGATTTTTGTAACCCGATAATCGTTTTTTTATAACGCTTTTATTAGTTTCACCTGTATGTACCTACCTATGTATGTATGTAACCGACCCCTTTGAGCTCGATTTTGTCCTACTTTCAACGATCAGATTTGATTCAAACTTTGCACACCTGTCAAAGGTCGATGACAATGCAATAATATGAAAAAAAAATAAAAAAAAATGAAAAAAAATTGAAAAAATAAAAAAAAAACCTACTTTGAACGATCCGATTTGATTCAAACTTTGCACACCTGTCAAAGGTCGATGACAATGCAATAATATGCAAAAAAAAAAAAAAAATGAAAAAAAATTGAAAAAAAAAAAAAAACCTACTTTGAACGATCAGATTTGATTCAAACTTTGCACACCTGTCAAAGGTCGATGACAATGCAATAATATGAAAAAAAAAACTAAAAAGTAAAAATAAAATTATAGTTTAAAAAACTAAAAAAAACGCTTTTATAACTAATTGAACTAAAAAGTTAAAAATAATACTGTAATAATCAATTGAAAAATTTATATTATTGTACAAAAAGCGTGGGGGGCTTGATTTTGATTGTTTTAAATATTTTATCAATAGTTTATTATATCTGAAGTTATTATAAAAAGCACCCCACGCTTTTTTTAGTTTTTTAAACTATACTTTTTTTTTATAATAATTTTTTCAAATGGCAAACACACATATTAATTATTGTCCTTAGAATGTCACCTTGATTTTAATCTAAAAACTTAATAAAAGAAAGAAAATTCAGCAGAGTTAGCATAAAGTTATATTTAAATAAATAAGATAAATAAATAAAAACCTGAAACCTGGTGAGTAGGTAAATACATACGTCCAAGTAGGTAAAGAAAACAGTAAAAATACATTTAGGTAAATAGATGGCAATTTGCAACATTATTAGATCATGCGCCGTTAATCACTTTGAAAAGCTCTTATAACTCCAGCAACACGTCATTAACGTCAGCGCTAAAATGTAAAGTGCATAGAAGTTTTTGTGTACAGGATGTCCCATAAATAGTATGCTAACTCGTCACTCATGGAGCCAACAAACTCTTAGTGCGCTATAACTTTTGTATATTTCGTGTTTTGTATTGATCAAATATGCAGCAAAATTTGCTTCTTATCTGACAGGCATTATGGGAGGGCTGATTTTGTGTTCAACTCAAAGTCGCTCAACATATTTCCGTACAAAATCCAGGTCGAAACCTAAAGATAAATGTTAAAAGTCAGAAAAAAATAAAGAATATGCGTACAGGTGAGATTTAACTCTTTAATCATTACCATGACACTCCACCTGGTGTACTTAGGTACATAAGTAGGATACAGTTTTAGCCTAAAATAAACAGTCAAATTCATAAAATGGGCCTAATCGCTAACAACGATCTCTACCAGGCGAGATTGAAGTCAAAGGTAAATTTCCTAGTAAAAGCTCCATTATCAAAAATCTTAGAGCATTTTTCACATGATTTTTTTATAACACCTCTCCCTCACTCCTCTCAAAATAACGTACTAGTTGTAGGACACCTTATAGAGATTATTTGGTTAACCCTTATTTTGTTACACGCGACACGTTCTGAAAGGACTTTTATAGCGCAAGCGTGATCTATACCATCTAGACTAAAAGCTCCTAACAAAGAAAAAAAATAAAAGCTGCGGGCGTTGGGAGATGAAATTGATATTTCATATAGAGTGGGTAGAAAAAAAAGAATAAAGCTTTTTGTTGACAGTTTCAGACCTGGCATGAAGTTAAAAAAGATAGAACAATAGTTTTATTTCTGTGTTTTACATTTTGGGCATGGCTTACTTAAATTTTATTGTTTAAGCTCACATAATCACACTACTCACTCACTCAGGGTAACTCAGGGTATACTCAGGGTTAAGCTCGCCTTTGTACATGTCCTCTATTTCTGTTCTTTTCCTATGTTTTGTATTGTGTGCAATAAAGAATTAAGAATAATAATGAACACCAAAATTGCGTAAGCGTATATAAGCAAAAGCGTATTTGCTGTTCTGTATTTATGCTATCAACTATTTGACTTTATTACAAACTTTGTTTAGTTTTTGGCTTGACAGAACGTGTGTAAAATGTCAAAATAAAAAAAACGTAATGGTAGCTAATAGCCCCTTCCCACTGGTGCGTGATATCGCGCACCAGCCCGCACCAGCTCGCACGACACACCATGGGAACGGTCTCGTGCGCCGAGGTGCGCGGTAGCACAGGAGCATTTTCTGTGTGCGTTGCCGTGCGTCGTCGTGCGCGGTGCGGGCTGGTGCGTGATATCACGCACCGTAGGAAGGCGGCATTACATGTAAATTTGTAAATTCAATCAAGTCATTTTTTTCAGGTTATAATGCAATGGTTAAAAAACACTAGGTATCCCTTATCCCATATCCCTTGGCACGGAGTATAACCTTCCCCGATGTGTTAGAAAAAAATTGAACGATGCAAAATACTCCCAAAGACCGATACCCAAGTCCTTGTAAGGGAACGTAAATCATTCTGTACTTGTATTTTACATTTTTGTTGTGTGTACGTTTTACAACTAAAGTCACTTTCAATTTTCAGCAGAAAGCTCTTTATGGCGCGCTTGAAGCGTGACGCGCATAAAACCTCCAAGAAAGCCTCTACTTGTCTCCATCTACGTAGAAGTCGGTAGATTTACCGATCCCCTAAACCTACAGCCAACTCTCAACCTTATTCTGTGAAGTAAAAGCGCTATTTCCAAGTGAACACAAGTAAAATGTGAGAAATTTCTTAATCTTTGGAGTTATTTCTCTTTTTTTTCAGGGACAGATGTTGCCTGTAGCGTGGAGTGTAAAACTTTTCGTTTCACTTTTTATTACTTTATAAATTAGGTTGGTTTAATGCGTTCTTTCAAGATTCCAAGGCGTGTGACGAACGCTTTCAGACATTCTTTAATACTAGCGAAAGCTCGCGATTTGATAAGATTATATAAAAAAAACACTTGGCGTAGCCGTACCGGTAAATACATTTTGGACAATCCACCCAACACTATCAAGCCTCAAATTAAGCAGAGCTTGTATATACAATGGGAACCAGATAACTGATATTATTATAATTATAGGTTCAAGAAATTTTTTTAAAAGGTTCTTCAGGGTGGGCAACGCAACGACAGCACCCTTGGTGTTGTTGGTGTCTGTGGGCGGTGACCGCCTACCATCAGGTGGGCCGCAAGCCCATTTGCATATTTTTTTTGTATACGTACTTGACATACAAAATCCAGACAGTGAACTCACAAACTGCGTTCACCACACAAATATTTGTTCTCGGTGGGGATCAAAACCAAGCCCTCCAACTGAGCTGAGAGGCCAGTCAATTGCTTGTTTTATGAATAGAGCTTATTATATTTATATTCTTACGTGCAAAAGGCACAAACTGCGGAGTGAGGCAAACTTTGAATTTCTACGTTAAGAGTCGTGCAAATCAAAATTCTGTGTATCAAAGCCTCTACGCTTCGAGGTACAAACATTATTGCTTCGCAAGCGCCGAACTAGTTTTCAGTTTGAATAATGATCCTGCTACGTTTGTAGGTAAAACTCTGGTTTGTGTGAAATGACCAGAATTTTGGTTGCTACGAGTTTTCCTACAAAACGTTATTTGCCTCTCTGAGGGGTTGATTTGCATTTCGACGTAATTTTGAGCTAGAAAGAACTTTAAACATCAAAATCTCAACGTGAAATAATCGCATTCATATACTTACTTATACGTTTGAAATAAAAATACAATTGACTTTACATTATAACTGGGCGTTTTGTACAACAATAGATCAGCAATCAGGAGCCGTGTTTGTTGTATAGTTAAATAAAATACATGTATATTAAATTATTTAAAATCACTGCCACATTTTTGAAAGCTTAAAAACGTGTTAATTGTGTCAACCAACAAGCCAATTGAGTGAAAAATCTAAATCTGCTACGGTTTTTTGCTGATAAAAAAACAGGGGCTACCTGATGTTAAGTGGTAACCATCGCCTATGTCAAAGCATTGCCTCGTAGATCACGCACGTCAGGAACGTGCCCTACGATGCACTGCCCTGTGACCATCAACTTCAGGCATACATTTCAGCCTTAAGTATATACCAGTAATTTCACCGGCACCCACACATTTCAAACCGAAACACAGCAAAGCTACTTCACAGCCAAAAAAGGCATGGCTGTGGTACTTCCCCAGACGAGTCCTTCACAAAGAGCTCTACTACAACTAACAAAACGTTTGTAGTCTTAAGATCAAAAAGTATTTTTCTTATATTTTCACGCCGCAAATCGTCTGCATAACAATAAAACCCCGCTCGACTTACGGTTAAAGAATATTACGATGAATATAATTCAACCGGAGGCAGCTTTAAATCACTTCGGGGCAAACCTAATGGAATACGGCACTTTCATATTTTGCACAATTGAAATGAGTGTCTTTCACATTATATTTCAACAGAATGAGATTTAGGTTTTTTATTATTGAAACACATACATGAAATATCAACAATACGTAATAAACAATAAGCCTACCACAAGCTCTGTCTGGCTCTGTCTCTGGTTTTGAGTCTGTGTGAGTGCTGTTAATATAAATCCTACGCCGAAACGTCACACACACAGTATAAATACACTGGTGGGCACTAACACAGACTCAAAACTAGAGCTAGAGATAGAGCCAGACAGAGCTTGTGGTAGGCCTACAATTAGTTATTTCACCAAACTAGGGAAGCATCAAACAGAACAATATGACATATGAGAAAGTGACAGGCGTCACGGCTCAGCTGGTACTACACTACAGGTACTACAGCTGGCCTTCTGCGCTGTAGACCGTGGCTTCGATCACCATCGAGAACAAAATATTTGTATGGAGAACGCAGATGCTTGTTCTCTGTCATGCACAAAAAAATGTATATAAGTAAAACATCAGCTATCTGGTTCCTGGTACACGCTCTGCTTAAATTGGGGCTTGATAGTGTTGTGTGGATTGTCCATAATTTCAGTTTGTATTTATTTATTTACTAGCTGTGCCCACGACTTCGTCTGCGTGGAATAGTGTCTTAAACACAGATGATGGAGATGTCTGGATGGAATGGAAAGAGGCTATTGACAATCATTGGGACTAACTAAATATTTTATAGATGAATAAAAAAATTGCTTACTAATTTCAAAACTGGGAGCAAAAGGTAGGTATAAAACTGATAAACAAAATGCTGGAAACTGAGTTAAGTGAACCAAGAAAAGAGCTCTCTTTCTGTCTTTGCTAAAAAGATTACTGAAGCTAGCCGGAAACCAAACGGACCATTCCGGGCGTTCCAAAGGAATCCCACATTTTTATTGCATCGACCACAAAGGAAATATTTCAAGAATTCAAGTAATTTTAGTAAATTGCGGGCGATGACTAAAAGCTAATGCGACTTAGACTACCATACAAACAAATTGTCTTTATCCTTTTCCGTAAATGTTATTCTTTCTGTTACTCTGTATGTCCTAGTTTAGAAAAATAAACTTTTTATTACTTCTTCTTAACGTGTCACTAATTCTTTTGAACCAAGTGTGGTGAAAGGATTTCAACTTTTATTACTTATTTATTATTATTACTACTAGGTATACCTACCCAGTTGAATCCCGCACGACTCCGTTTGCTTTCATGCGAATTTTGAAGCAAATTTCAATGCTCACCTTTCGGGGGCTCAATTTCAACAACTTCTTGTTTGAGGGTATATTTGTCTTGAACGTTGACGTTATGCAAATATGTATTACACCAAAACTTTCAAGTCTCTACGACCAGCGGTTTGGGGTGTGCGTTCCTTATTGCTTCAGGGCAAAGGTTGTACCAAGGTAAATTTACAAACTTTTCGTCTGAAGAAACCCACTGCATACTTCATAATTATATTTTACATAAAATATAGTATGTACACATATTTTCGAATATAACAAATGTTTTTAACCGACTTCAAATAATAATAATAATAATGCGGACAATCCACACAGCACTATCTAGCCCCAAACTAAGCAGAGCTTGTATTATGGGAACCAGATAGCTGATATATTACTTAACTACTTTTTTTTTTTTTTTGTAAATACCATACTTAGAATACAATATAACACCCAGACAGAGAACAAACATTTATGTTAACCACACAAATATTTGTTCTCGGTGGGGATCGAACCCACGACCTACGGCGCAGAAGGCAGAGCTACTACCAACTGAGCTAGAGGCCAGTCCAAATAAAAAAGCAGTTTTTCAATTCGGCTGTATTTTTTTATGTTTGCTATCGCTTAACTATGTCATTTGTAATATAGCCGATTTGATAAGAAATAAATTTCATTAAAGTCGGTTACGGTCCGGGGTCTATAGTAAAACTAAGTCTAGATAGGTAAAACTAGGTGCACAATTAATTTTATAGTAGTTTGCAACTAAACCTTTGTAATAGTCTAAAGACATTGAAAACTCATTCCCCAGAAAACTGGCATTAACAAATTTAAATTTCTATATATTTGTTTGTTTGTTATAATTTTTACCCCTTGTTAACTCCATGTAACATTGTAAGTTGTAAGTGAACACCATGACGGCTATTACGCAAATTGCAAGAGCCATATAATTTTAGTAACGGCTGTAATTTTGTCGTTATTACTTTTGGCGCCTGAAGCTCTGGTGTAGTCGTTACTACCTTATGCGTTCAAAGGTTGGGTTCGAGTATTTCATTCAAAAATGGCTTTAAAAAAAAGTAAACAGGCCTTTGCATCTATTGTAGGTGATTTATATGTATAGCGTCAGAGGTAACTGGTGGTTTCACAAGCTACAATGGCTGAATGTACCTGTATTGTACCATAAATTTGCTATTTTGTTGCCATTCCTATTTAGACTTTATTTGTTTTTGTGGTCAATAAACATACTTTCTTTCTTCTATTATACATCATCATTATCATCCACGGTCTCACTTCATCCACTGCTAAGTATGGCCTCTTTAAGTTTGTGCCATCTATCTCGATCCTGTGACAGTCTAACCTATTTCCGGCTCGCGACTTTGACTATGTCTACTACTATGACAATGTCATCCATCCATCTTGCCACTGAGTGCCCTACGTTTCTGTAGTTCTTGGCCACCATTCGGTTGTTATAGATAGTGCAATTCACGAAGACGCGCCCCTCGCGGCGTGCGGGGAGTTTGCTCCGAGCGGCAGTCGCGAACCGTAGTCTTGTAATGAAAAAAAATTGTAATGTGCGTGTGCACTCATAGGTAATTAGTGTGTACCGATAACACTCAAACATTGACGGCACATATACTATAAACGATTAGGAGGAATAGTGGGGCGCGCCTTCGTGGATTGCACTATCTATACTCATATCACTCAATACTCAATACTCAATACTCAATACATTTATTGCATAAACATGGTTTAGTTTAGGTACATACATAGTTCTTAGGTGTAAGTCAGTATCACATGGACCCTGTGAATAGGGTAAAGCAACATGGAGGTAGGCCGAGGCTTATACACAGTAGTTGATACATATATATTATTATAGATTGAGAATTTTCAGGCATTATAATGTAGATAGTTTGTTACTTTATTTTAAATTAATAAGCTTGGTAAAACAGATTAAACGATAATGTCAAGGTCTTAAAAGTAGTCAAAGTTAGGTTTAGTGCGTAGTTATACATTTTTATTTTATTTATTTAGTCATAAGTTATGTATCACCTGTATCTGGTGGGTAGAATATGTAACATGTGTATCACCTGTACACATGTTACATATTCTACCCACCAGATGGACTGACGAAATTGTTAAGATCGCGGGAAGTCGGTGGATAGTAAGGGCTGAGAATTGTTTTCCTATAAATGTGTAGGGAGGGGAGGCCTATGTCCAGCAGTGGACTTCTTCAGGCTGATGATGATGATGATGGTGACTTATAATATACTTTTATATGGTTATCAATTTCTTTCATTATTCATAGTCAATCGATTGGAAACCAATTGCGGCTCATATTTCAGTTCACTGGGAAACTTCCAAATTACGTGCAATTATAAATAAATACTATATTAATTGGTTCCAATGTTATAAATCAGCATTTAACTGGGTTATTTTGCGAGTGTTCCGAGCTCTACATCTCCGGTGTATTGTCCAACAAAGCGTAGCGTACCAATACTAATATGCATTAGCGTAAGTATATCGTTCTGACATTTGGTATTAGATATAATAAGCAAACAGTTCTACGGTGTACCAAGAATAAATCGTGTGCCTGAACACGTCTGAATACTAAACGTAAAATAGTACATTGTTACCTGAGTGTTGAAAGTCACGTTTTTTGAGTCCCGAGACGGGTTTGGCGCCAGAGCGTAGCGAGGGCGCCAATGGAGCTTGAGGGACTTAAAAGACTTTCATCCGAGGTAAACACTGTGCTTTTCATTACGAATACAAGGAAAGTAAAAATAAAAACATGAAAGAAAAATTTGTGAAAATGAAGATTGAATTGCCGCCTTCCCGGTTTTTTTTTTCTTTTTCTCTTTCGGGCCTTCGGCTACGGCTCGCCAGCATTATTCAGCCATTATTTTCATTTTCATAATTTAAAAAATGGTAAATTGTTTGCTCAAATTTATGTTATTTTAAATAAATAGTTGAAGCTATATATTAATCAAGTAATTTAGAAGATATATTATTTATTTAATACTATCTTTATGTTATTAAAATTTAAATTTTACATTGCGCTCTAAACTTCTTACCGTTGTAATGGGTTTCCAACCTACTTGCTGAATAAAAAGTTGGAATTTGGTTCAAGACCTCCTTGCAGTTAGAAAGACTTTAGAAAGTTGGAACATGGTTGAATAAAATAGAACTTGTTTTTTTTTATAATTTGACAGCTGTCAGTAGAAAGCGATTCTCCCTAGGGCTGAAAGTTTTACTTTCTATTAGGCCCCTCAGGCAACTTCAGACCTACTTTCAGAGTATGAGTAATGAAAAATATTAAGCTTTTGAAGACTAAATAGGTTTATTCTAGAGTTGGCAGTTTATGACTCTTTCAATATCGCTGATGGTGTACGATAAAGCGTTATTGAAATAGTTCCAGCACTGCAGAAATTAAAATGACGTTAATTTCAGGTATTTGAATCAGGTATCTTAGACTCACGATGATGATATTGAATTCTGAAGGAAATTAATTTTATCTAAAAAACTCACTACAGTTTTATACCTATGTCAAACAGACTAGGTTTTCTGCTATTTTTAGGGTTCCGTAGCCAAATGGCAAAAACGGAACCCTTATAGATTCGTCATGTCTGTCTGTCTGTCTGTCTGTCCGTCCGTATGTCACAGTCATTTTTCTCCGAAACCGTAAGAGCTATACTGATGAAACTTGACGAGTATTGTGTGAACCGCATTAAGTTTTTTACATAAAAATAAAAAAAAAACTATATATTTCGGGGGTCCCCATACTTGAAACTGAAACTCAAAGATTTTTTTTTCATCGAACCCATACGTGTGGGGTATCTATAAATAGGTCTTCAAAAATGATGTTGAGGTTTGTAATATCGTTTTTTTTTTAACTTAATAGTTTGCGCGAGAGACACTTCCAAAGTGGAAAAAAGTTGGTCCTCCCCCTCTAACTTCTAAAGTAATAAAATGATAAAACTAAAAAAAATATATGTTGTACATTACTATGCAAACTTCCAACGATATTTGGTTTGAACGAAATCTAGTCAGTAGTTTTTTTTTTATACGTCATAAACCGTAAACCGCAATTTACCTTTCGACGAACTACAAGAACCTTATTATGTTACATCAAGTAACATAATATAAAGGTTTTTGTAGTTCGTCGTGCTACGGAACCCTTCATGGGCGAGTCCGACTCGCACTTGGCTGCTTTTTTGTTATTGCTATTCAATTTGTTACCTATTCTTCTCTAACTAGCACCTAGTTTCACCAACATCGAGTATCTTACAGACGTTTTAAAGTGATCCTTGTAAGTTTTTTTTTTATACAACAAAGTTAGCAAACAGGCATACGGCCCACCTGATGGAAAGCTGTTACCGCAGTCTATGGACGCTTGCATTGCCAGAGGCATCACTCGCGCGTTGCTGACCCTTTAAATGTTTTAAAACGCCCTTCTTGTAAGTTATATGAAAGCATTCGTTCAAATCCATTTTTGACATTGGCATTGACGCGTTGCTTTAGTGTACAGCCGCCCTGTAATTAGCAAGTGCACTGAGTCCGACAATTTCCGATAACTGCAACCCGATATGATATTGCGTGTCATTGACATTGGCGGCGGAACGAAACCTTTGGCGAATGTTAATGAGATCTGCGGTTTTAATTTTCGATGAACTTTGGAAGTTATATCGCAGGAAGTGCTTCGGGTATTAACTTCCAGAGCGAAAAGCACACGTTTATTAAGGACGTGTCCTAGATAGGTAAAGCTTCTTGTTATAATCATCATCATGAGCCTGAAGAAGTCTAAGATCATTTATATCATAACATAACCATACTAAAGCAGCTGCCTAAAAAAATACATTATTAGTAAATTAATAAATTATTTCATTTCATTTCATTTGCCTGTGATGGATGCCAGTAGGTATTCATCTCATAACACATACTGAATCTATTACACGGGTATTTATCACATAATAAGTAATATAATTATTACCTTATTTTATTTATTTTCCCGACGATTGCGGGTAGACTGGAGCATTGATATGATTGCTACCGTCGTTGAGAAGTGGATACTCGTGGTATAGATTCAACGTGTTTTAATCAGAAATCATAAATCATTTATTTGTTTCAATGGTGATATGTACAAAAGATCTTATAATATCAAAACTGTGATGCAAATTTGTAGGTGCCGGTTTGTAGGATTTGGGCAGCAATAAAGAACAACACAGCGAAATTCCCTAATATTCCTCAATACAATAATATTGAAATTGTCCTAAGTACAACTAAAAAAGTTTAGCAATATGTCACAAAATAGATAAATTATATACATGGATCAAAAAAAGTCGCGAAAGTTTAAAAAGTAATATGTATTTATTTTGTAATGAAGCAAAATAAATACATATTATCTACACTTTTCCTTTTGGTTTTGTTAGGATTCTTATTATTTCAATGCTCATGAAATACACAGAACTCATACTCATATTATTTATTGAAATTATTATTATAATGGTGAGGTCTATAAGTTAAAAATGATGAACAAAACGCCCTTAAGTTTAGGGCTAAGCAATATTTGGAGTAGAATCATTATAACAACCTCTAACCCTACCCAGCTCATATCTATTCAATAATACATAATTATGTAAATAGGGTAAATAAACAAGAAAGAGTATAATAAAAACACAAAGAGAAATGTGTAAGAAAGCGATAAGGTAGTGAAAGGGATGCGAGAACCAATAATCATAATAGAAAGTACAGACACTGCCAAAAGTGAATAACGCTTTTACTAGAACGTGTATTTTATTATCATTTGTTACAAAAAAAACTGTTTATCTTGGGCATTTAGTTATTTGATTCAAGTGAGTTTTTTTAGGTTAGTCAGTAAAATGAAAGTAAAAAAAGATTAACTTAATGTACTTAACTTTTATTTGTTTTATTTTTTTTATTGACTATATTACTTAATATTGTATGCCTAATATTACATATTATACTTAATATTAATCAAATAGCACTCTGAGAATATGTTTAAGAAATATTTCTCTCGTCACATAAAATAAGTGAATTTTGAGGCACTAACGGTAAACCGTTTATAAAAAAAAACAAAATATAAACGCTGCTTAAATTATTTCTATTTCTATTTCTTACCCCTGGATAATGATAAACAGTGGCTAACTTTAAGTATTAATTAAATTTCAATTGTGTATTTAAGTATATCTAGCAGGGCTGGCAATATCAGCAACTAACTCTTGAATGTTAGGTATTACTTCTCAAAAGTTATGACACGCAAAGCCGCTTATTTTTTTGTTTTTTTCTCGCATAGAACAGGTTTTCCAGAATGTGATAATACTCACAACATCACAATGTATAGGCACAAATATAATATAAAATCATTTTAAATCATTTTTCTATAATTATTTTACAGTTTGAAAATATATTATATGTCAACTGCACGAATTTAAAATCCTTTCACCACACTAGGTTTGAAAGAACCAGTGACAAGATAAAAGAAGAAGAATAATCATTTTTGCTATGATGATAATAAGAAATGTATGAACATAAACATTGTCAATGACTGTACTGAGTTACGGCTACGAGCGTAGCACCGTACACGTGAATAAACAAGTGCTACGGACGTAGGCCCTGGGGGTCTACGAAATAATTGTACAGTAAATTATTATACCTCCCGTTTATTTTTTAATTAACACGTAAAGCTATAAATAAAACCATGTCCTTCTGCTTAATTTGATAATTTATTAAGCACCGGAGATAATTTTTGAAAGTATTTTTTAGACGTGACTCTGATTACCCCTACAAATATCTAGGTACATTTAGGGAATTGATATTAAATCTATATTAAATTAAATTCAATATTTATTTTCAGAAAAGATACAATTTGTTAGTTGCACACAGAAATATATCATAAGGTTTTTATATTATGGTGTATTTAGTAAAATCAATCCATGTTTTTCTAAATAATGTAAGCCTGACACAAACCAAAATACAGGTCAGTACGGTCTAGTTCCTAAATTAGCATTCCAGCATTCTCCCTCTCACAGTGACCGATCAAAGAGAATACGAGCAACAATAAAATTACCACCGTGTTTCAGTGCCAACGGACGGGTATCGCTCTCTACCTGAAAAGCTGAAAACTACACAAATTGTACTCACCATCCAACCAGCTACATAGCACATCCGAACCAACACTACCCTTCAAAACACAGTCTATTTACGAATACTCAACAAATCAAAAATAAAAAAACCATTCAGGTCCCGGTAAAATCACGCCTCGGGTATAAGACAGAGGCATACACACGTCCACTACCCGCGAGCTCGTAAGCAAAACTAGGAGCTCAGCCGTGCTCTCAACCCGAAATCAGCACGACAAGGATAGCATGTGATGTGCGAGGGAGACGTACGAAGGTGCAGAGGTGCGCAGGAAAGAATTAGATGTTTATTTGGGATACGTAATGGATAACCAGAGGTGCGAGTTGTAGTTTTGAGTGAAGTCCACTTGTACAGATTACTCTTGTTTTATGTTAGTACCTTACAGCTGTTCATAAGAAAACAGAAACTAATGGAGCTGATTATCATGTTACTTAACTATTTTACAAGCTTTCAGTAAAAACAATAGCATATTAATTAACAAGGGGTATATCTCTCTCGACGAAGAAAAATAGAATCTGGAGCGAAAATAAAATACACGCAACAGGGAAACAAATAATAACTTATATAATTCGTTACCACGAAGTTTGAGTTTAAAACAAAACTAATAGGCTAAGCAAATTTATATTTTTGTTTTTAATCGTAGGTATACGCAGAATAAACAGTCATTTCCAAATGACCGTTTATTCTGCATATACGATACAGACTCAAAACCAGAGCCAGAGACAGAGCCAGACAAAGCTTGTGGTAGAGCTACTGGTACTTAGTTGTAATACAAAAGAAAAAAAGAAATTTAATTCTGTGCTGAGCTGGTACATTTGATCAAGCTTTTGAATCGTTATTAATTTCCAAATGATTTCACTAAACAATATTCTGACCCCAGATACATGAATATTCAAAAATTCTATCTTACAATGAACACACAAAAAACTTAACACTTCTTTTACCAACGCTTCAGAATGTCGTGACCAAAGAATAATTTGACAAATTCAATTTCAATACAAAAGGCAGGTTGAATCCGCAATCCGAATAATGGCTACTAAATTAGCTTGAGCCAAAAATCACTCGGACGGAATGGCTGAATGCATAAAACAAATAGTGCGAGAGCTCACTGCATACCTACCATTCCATCATTTCATCATAGTTGTCCAGTTCACGTGCCCGATACCATTTAATTGAAATTGTGGAAAAAGATGGAGCTGTCAGTGAAGCGAAATGAAATGACATACTTTGTTCCACTTTGGTCACACGATTTTTAAATTGTAATAACAATTTTTACGATCGCACTTTTTAAATTAACGCGATCGGAATGCTTATCTGCCCGCGACCACGGCTGTTGTAACACGGTTGAAACGTCGGGAATTAATAAAGGTAATTGCGATAAATACCCGTTTGTTCCATATAATCTTTCCGATGGACCTCAGCGCTGAATCGATTAGTAAGCATTTTTTCCATAATACACATGTGATCGTACTAATAACTATTACTTTTCATCCATAATAGGCCACGCACAAGACGTGTGTGTGTATATGTGAATGTCTGTTACAATTTCAAAAAGGATCCTATCAACTTAGTAAAAGAATATCAGGTGATTAAGTCTCATGAGAACACAAGTTCATGATGATGAAGTCAGGGAAAAAGCTAGTTCAAAGTAATTTGAGAATGACGTAAATTTACCTGTGGAAAGAAAAACACAATTTTTAAAAATCCAGGAAGAAAATTGTTTATGCCTAGTATTTTGTCCCTAAATTTATTCCGTTTCTCAATATTAATCGTACTGAGAAATGTAAAATATTTTATTTTATGACGTTAAAATTTTATTAGCAAAATACAAATTCCTTTGTTTGGTTTCCCAGAACTAATCAAATATTTAACAAAACAGCTGTTGAGAGCCGTTTTGTTAAATATTTGATAAGTTATCATGATATTTAATTTATTTATTAAAGTATATCCAGATATTTTACTCATTGGGTTCAGTTAATGACCAAAATATTAATATCACTATCATTTTAATGAGAAATTGATTGTATCTTTACGTGGGGTTGTATTTAATATTTGTGAAAGAGAAAGGGTGGTTTCATTTTATATGGATGGTTAAATTCAATGCACAAAGTTGTCAATCTGTAATCTCTATGAATTCTTAAATTTCAAAGCAGGCCATGTAAAATCTTTGACTTTTGACATCGTGAAGTTTAAGGTTATGTATGTTAAAAATTTCCCAAAATACATGCATGATTTTAACTTACGATTTTTTCACACAGAGCCCTAGAAATCTCCAAACTCAATAAAACATGTGCTTTAAGAAACACATAAATAGAGCTGACATAATGCTATATTTCTTTTTACTGCGTTCAAAAATAAACACCAACTCCTAGACTCACACTAATAGCTAACATGTACCTATAGAATAATCCATCTATAGCTATAATATAGTAGGTGTATCCTATATTCTCCGGGCAGACCTCGTATCCCGGGCGATAACGTGATGGAAGGGGCTGTGTTTCGTGATTTTGTGGGCCATTGTCTGAATAATACGAGATATTAAAGGTTGTATTATTAATACCTTCTGCCTTGGGCTAGACGTACGGTCGATTTGGAAATGACTGGTTTTGAACTATTTGAAAACAAAAAGTACATCTGTTGTGTGTTGCGAATTTATTAGCTCTTAGCTCACATCGTATATTTATCGGAATAAAATAATTATTATGGACAATCCATAAACACTATCTAGGCCCAAACTAAGCAGAGCTTATACGATGGGAGCGAGATAGCCGATAAAGTGCTTGGAATACCATATAACACCCATGGGTGTTATATTATATATTGTATTGTTTGTATGCAAACATTTAGGTTCACCACACAGATATTTGTTCTCGATGGGGATCGAACCCACAGCACAGAAGATAGAACTACTACCAACTGAGCCGTGACGCCTGTCAATTCAAGAAAAAAAATCTTCTAGCTATAGGTTTTCTTAAAAATTATCTGTTGCTTTGTTTATTGGAAGTAAGCACTGGTTACTTTAGCTAAATAGCACTCTTACAAAATGTTACAGGCTATTTATACTATTTTTCATTGCTCTGAAAGTAGGTCTGAAGTTGCCTGAGGGGCCTAATTGAAAGTAATACTTTCAGCCCTAGGGAGAATCGCTTTCTACTGACAGCTGTCAAATTATAAAAAAAAAAGTTCAATTGAATTCAACCATGTTCCAACTTTCTAACTGCAAGGAGGTTGTTGAACTTTTTATTCAGCAAGTAGGTTGGAAACCCATTACAACGGTAAGAAGTTTAAAAAGTCTAATTAGAGCGCAATGTAAAATTTAAATTTAAATAACATAAAGATAGTATTAAATAAATAATATATCTTCTAAATTACTTGATTAATATACAGCTTCAACTATTTATTTAAAATAACATAGATTTGAGCAAACAATTTACCATTTTTTAAATTATGAAAATGAAAATAATGGCTGAATAATGCTGGCGAGCCGAAGCCGAAGGCCCGCAAGAGAAAAAGAAAAAAAAAACCGAGAAGGCGGCAATTCAATCTTCATTTTCACTAATTTTTCTTTCATGTTTTTATTTTTACTTTCCTTGTATTCGTAATGAAAAGCACAGTGTTTACCTCGGGTGAAAGTCTTTTAAGTCCCTCAAGCTCCATTGGCGCCCTCGCTACGCTCTGGCGCCAAACCCGTCTCGGGACTCAAAAAACGTGACTTTCAACACTCGGGTAACAATGTACTATTACTAACTGTGCCAGAGGTTTTACTCTGTAAATAACCAAAAACTATAAAATAATTCTTCTTTGTATTACTTAGATTGCTTTTTTGTTATCTCCGCAAATTTACTGCGCGTAAAAGCTTAAACAAAAGCGCGCATTAAATGTCGAACTCAACGCTCTTTCCCATTTTAAAAAACAAGTATACGAGTCTCTTAATTATCCGGGTCCAGAGAAATTATTCGGGCCCGGTTATAAATTATCATCGGAAAGGTCGAATATCACAGGGTTCATTTCGTTTTTATTGTGGCTCGTCATTTTTATTCCACCAATAAAAAGTTGGGCCACGTTTTTGCGACACCTATTAATATGTATGGCATTGTTGGACCTATATTTATGTTTTCTGTTATTGTGAAATGCGAGGTCTCGTAAACGGAATTTATACATTTGAAATTTGGGATTCGAAAGGTTAGAATGAAAGAATAAAACTTGGGATCAACTTGATACCTTTTTTGACGTGACAACGACTTATAATTCGATGGAGCCGGCTGCACGCACGAAAAAACATGACTCTTGCCGCGTTACCGTGAGGTAACGCGGCAAGAGTTCTTCTGAGGCGTTCCATTTAAGGCTTGAAGTGCAAGTGAGAGCGCGGAACGAGCGACAAAGAGGCACAATCGGCCTCCGCGTTCGGCAGCGTTCGACATCTGTCTGTCTACTTTACAAAGCCGTACTCATCGATTCACAGCTCTTCTCATTCAGTAGGTCAAACTTTTATTGCGCTTTCCATTTAAAACCGCAAATGAAAAAAGCGTGCAGATAAATCCATCTGATGACGAGGGCTGGTGATAAATTTCGCGCAATTACAGAGGAAATTGCTTTGTTGGACTCCAATACTTATGTATGAGACGTGACTTGCATTTATTATGGGGCCCGCCATTTGGAAGAATACTATAGTATTTTTAATGGTGTGTGGATGTAGTAGATCCGAGGAAGAATTTCATTTTGGCAGTAGCACAGATCTTATTTTTTTATCTTCTTCTTATCGTGTCACTGATTCTTTCGAACCAAGTGTGGTGAAAGGATTTTAAGTGCGCCTCAAAGAGGCTCCTTTCGTGCACTTGACACATATTTTCAAATTTTTTAGGGTATACGTTAAGCCGGTTTCCTGACGATGTTTTCCTTCACCGTTTGAGAGCACTGGCATAGTGTACATAAGTTTTTGGGCAGTAAAACTCATTGGTACATGACTGGGTTTGAACCCTTCGTATCGGAAGACGGGGCCGCTACCCCTAGACCACCAGTGCACAACATTTTTTTTTATACAATTAGTTGATGGAACAAACGTATGACCCATCTGATTTTAAGTAGCAACCATCGCCTATAACAAAGAATTACCTAACAGGTCACGGACGTTATGAACATGCCCTACAATGCACTGATCTGCGTCCATCAACTAGAGGCATTCAGATGTTCAGCCTCACGTGCCAGCACCCATACCTTTCAAACCGAAACAGAGCCATGCTGCTTCACGGCCGAAATAGGCGTGTTGGTAGTACTAAACTATTACTGCTGACAATCAATAGGACAGCCTTGCCCATGTGCCTTGCTCCTAGGTGCATCGACTGGAGGTTTTTTTTCTTTTGTAGTGAAGCATTCACAAATACAATGAGACTTTGTTAATTAAAAAGCGTTCCAAATCATCCTTACTGGAAAAATCTTGAAATTTAAATGCAGCAGTTGTCTTCAGGCTGCTGATGATAATTCTTAAGGTACGAATGAGCATTTGACACCGTTCAAAAAAAAAAAAAAAATCAAAATATTTATTGGGGAACTAGACGAGACGAGATTAGGGACGTAGACTGGTAGGAACCAGTCTCAATCGTTAATACCTAAAGCCTGAACGATCCCCGTGCTTTACAAATACCTCTTTAATAATGTATTTGATGAGAGTCTGTGTTATTACAAAAAATCTGGTAGTTATCCATAAAAAATATTTCAAAGTACAGTCAAAGGGAAAAATGTTTAATAAATATTCCAATTTGTCTACCATAAAAGTGTACACATACGCAGTAAAGGGCATTACGGCTTTAATGGTTTTTTGTGCTCAAAAGGCCATTCATCAGAAACAATGACACTGGCTCTCGTGCCATGATCCCCGACAAAAGACCAGCTAATGACCAGTTACAATAATTATATTTTCTTAAACATGCGCGGAAATATTGTCATTACTTTTGAATACCTATAGAACACGCGAAGTATCATATTTACGTAGACTGAAAAACCAAAATCACTTCCCGGCGCGTTCTCGCTCCGGCAATGTTGTATGAAACGGTGTGCTGTTTGAATTTAGAACTCTTTCATCTATCGTACACACTGCGTTCTCGTGGCTGTATAGCCACAGATGCGTTTACCTTTCAGCACAAACTGAAAAAAAAAAAAAAAATTGGCGGTAAAGCGGAGTTCGTTGTTATTTGTTTAGTAAAAAATAAATTTATTATGTAAAAGACCCTTTTTTATTTCCTTGCATTTTTTTAAGAAAAGTACTATATATGCCTCGGCCGAAATGGCAATTGCCTGTCTCGTATCATTGAAGTTTTCGCCTGCGACCTGCAATTGCCTATTTCGCTGCCTTTGCAATAATGTACTATTCACAAAGATTTTTATAATGTCCCAAAAGTTAAGAGCCGAGCGGGATTATAAAAATCTTTGTGATTTCCTTAAGTGTAGTAAACACTATAAAATTAATAAACAATTATAATGTACTATTCCTACAAAATGATGGCCTAGAGACGCTGGAAAATGTACAGTCAGTTTTATACCTTGTCTTAGCCTAAATAATTGGATATAGGCATCCTCCAAATTTGAGGGGGTTTGCTTCACCACGGGGGTTTGCTGTAGTCACCATGCTTGACAGGTGGGTTTTTGACTGTAGTGTCATTGTAATGAGTATGTAATATTACGGCGAAAACTCTTCATTATACGGTATGTTTTGCCGTATAATAACTACGCATTACAATGTCATCTTCCCTCCCCACTAGTGATGTAACTCGTCATAGGGATGTCCTATTTCCAAAACCGGCTAGCAGTACTTAACTTAAAATCTCTTAAAAACACATTTAATTTACGCAACGAAACTTACAATTAAACAAATATTCATAAAATATACAAGAAAAATTTGAGCTGTCTGCAGACCGTTACAATCCATCTAGAGATAGCTCAACTGATCTAAATGCCGCCAGGGCCTTGGGGACGCCTCCGTCTGGTACTGATTTAAATATTTAGAATGCTTTTTTTTATCGCCACTTATACGACATCAATGAAAAGATATAAAAACAAAATGCCGATTGTTGATATCGTTCAAAAGTTGATTTCAAAAGTTTAAATTAATCATATTTTCGTTCATTCTTCATAAACTTACAATTAAACAAATATTTACAAAATGTACAAAATACACAAGAAACAGTTGAGCTATCTGCAGATCGTTACAAACGATCTAGAGATAGCTCAACTGATCCAAATCAGTGCCAGACATGATCATTCTTAAACCAAAAACGTAAAAACATAAACGAAATAAGGACTTATTTGAGCACGGAACGGAATTTGAGGGACACAGAGCGACTTTGCAACGCTTTGAGCTGAAAACAAAAGCAGAGACCCTACATCATTTTACTTCCCTTTTCATCCGGATCAGACGCGATACTATTCAACTGAAACACACGTAGCTAGTAGTAGTAGACATTGGAATTTGTAACTTTTGACAGGTGCGTTCTCGTAGTTATGAAGCCAAATTAGGTAAAAACAATTTGCGGCGCGGCAATTAATTTATGGAGTGAAAAAATAATTATCAAACACTTGTAGCGAGTAGAATTCATGCTACGTAACTTTTGACAGTTGTGAAGCTATGTAACTTTATCAAAATTTGTACCGCTCGCTGTTAAAGTCAATGTCAAATTAAAGCTACGTAAGACCATAAGCAGCCATCAGTTTTTTTTACAATACAATAATTTATTAACAAAACCCTTTTACAAGTCAGACACGAAAAAAAACAACAATAAGGATAATAATGATGTCATGGGTAGGTAAATACATTTTATCTGAGTTGGTAAAGTTTAGTATTAGCAAATATAAAATTAATAATTAGAAATTCACTAACTTTGAGGGGGAAGAAGTTTCTTGCTATATACAGGACTTACCACTTTTACTCGATACCACTTTTACTCGATTTTGGCTGGTTTTCTAATATTTTGACTTTCGAATCATAACAAAAAAAAACTGTGATTTAAACTGAATGTATCTGTCAAAAGTAACCTTAGTGTAGATGTCGCTACTTCAAAACCCAGACAAACATACGGGACAAGCTAGCTGGGCGAGTAAAGCCGGGCTTAGAGTGGGCGAGCTACTGGACACCGAATAGTTTACTAACTCAGTTTCATACTGTATTTCGCAAATACGTTGAAATTGACACGGTTGAACACACACAATCACTCCATTCAGAAAAAACACACAAATACACAGTGTAAGCTTCTGTTATTATTCCATGAGTTTTAGATGTTATTTGAAACCTTGTGGTACCTTAATTGACAGGAAGTGTGGACTTTCTTACTAAATTGTTAATAGAAGGTATTATTAATTAATATTAAGATGATTAGGTTCATAAAAATATTATTTGTTTTGTTACCGTTACAAAATACAGAATTATTCAGGGATCAATAAATCAATATGGTAATTGAATTTCCATCGGTTGCTTGAGCTCCAACCTTCAAGCTTCAAGCTTCAAGCTATAAAAATAAAGAGTAGGGATGGTTTGGGTCTGCAAGCAAGCGAATGGTAATTCAAGCAGGCATTCGGTTTTGAACCGTCGACAAGACAAGTCCACTTAGTTCGTCTCGGCGATAGCCATGTACAAGTTTAGCTTAATGTATCTAGATCCATAAAGTACTCAAGTTGTTAATAAAACTGAAGAAAAGGCTATAAAGTGGTTTGAATTCTACATCCTCGGTCTTCTCTGTTAGTGGATCTTTCAAGTCAGAAGTGGGTAGAATCAAGGTACGTAATATTTTTTATATTGTTTCAAAGTAATAGCTGTAATTCTTACAATTATCTGGTAAAAACGCATGTATAGTTTATCGTGTGACACACATGGCCAAGGCTACTCTTTGGTAGTGTTATCACACGATTGCTATAATTTATTTGGTTGAGTAAATGCATTCAGAGGTTATCGTGTGGCACACATGGCCAGGGCTACTCTTTGGTAGTGCTACCACACGATAGCTGTAGTGTATTTTAGTTTTTTTTTAGTAAATACATACACAAGTTGTCGTGTGGCACACATGGCCAAGGCTACTCTTTGGTAGTGCTACCACACGATCGCTGTAGTGTATTTTTGTTTATTAATTACATACCTACGTTGTTGTGTGGCACACATGGCCAAGGCTACTCTTTGGTAGTGCTACCACACGATAGCGGTTGTTATTCTAGGAAAGTTAAATGCATGCATAGGTTATCACGTGGCGCACATGCCAAGGATACCCTTGGGTGATGCTACCACATTAAATGTGACTAAGCGCTGCTTGTATTTCTTTTATCTACCATAGATTGTCATAAAAAAGAAATACTGTAGTTGGTTATCGAATAAATCATCCCTTTTATATATTTCTTTTCATGCGGCGGCGAGGAGAAACCAACGGAGAATGACGTGTGTCATCCGACCATGGCCGCAATAGAACATGGACCACCCGGACATGGAGCATCAAGAAGATTGGACTCGACACTGGAACGCGACTCAATGCCACTACACCGAAACTGGACTAGCTGGGCGATTGCAAGTTGTAGCCGTTCGTTGCTGTTTCACATCGTGAAGATTGGTTAAGCGCTACCAGCAGAATGAAGTAAACGAAACTGCAAGACATTTCAGTAGAAAATTAACACGTGAGTTCACGTCTCAATTCCCAAAGATTTTTAATATTGGCTCATCAAGTACTAGAGTAGATTCAGCACTGATGCTAAACTGAAACGATATACCTAAATTAAATAATATATGACTTAGGTTAATGGTGTGAACCATGAATGTGTAATGGTCATGTGAGGGTGTGTGTGTGAATGTTGTATCAGAAACTTAATATTCAGATGATAACGATAGAGGGTAAGAAGTGAAATATAAAAAAAAGGGGAGTTCTTATGATTTTGGGTTGCTTACGAGCTTAGCGGTAGATAGGCATTTTTTTTCTCACTTTTGCAAAGAGTATATTTACGGAGTGTAGTGGAAGAATTCTATCGGATTTAATTGGTATTCTATGTATGTACGTATCCCTGGGACATCTTCTGGTCTTCTCCTGTTGGTAGGTGCGTACCTACCCTCAGTTTCTTATCGAGGTTGTTTCTAAAAGTGCGGTTGTGATTAGTATAGATTTATTTGTCCTAAAGGTGGTTTTTTAAATTTTCGATACAGTTTGTCCAAATGGCGAATACTATTCAAGAAAATAGGAGTGATCCAAGGTTCAAATACGTTTCTGGTGAAGATAGGTACCTACGTTGTCAGTTTTTTGTTTTCCTTTTATTTATTTATTTGGATATGCAATGGATTACAGCGACCTTGTCTGGGTCATTAGACAGATGATGTGACGTCTGAGGTGGGGGCAAGTTTTATCATTAATATCATTCCAGTAGGTGCCACCGTGAGAACAGTAGCAGGAATATAAGAATAATAGGAAATAGAGGCGCTAAGAAAAATAGTAGATGGTTACTTGTTTGTTTATTTAAATCACAACAAAATTACGCACAAAAAAAAAAAAAATATAGGTTCAAACAAGCAAAATATTCTCCCTCGTGCTTACTCACTGAAGGTTGCCTTCAGTACTAAACTGGTAAACTGGTATTATAAATAGGAAGGGTAATGAAAATAATTGACGAATATGATATTATAAATAGGAGGGGTAATGAATAAAGACAGGTACAATGATATAGGTAGGAAACCACATCACACACTTAATATTTATTTACTAGTTATCAGGGTTTTCAAAATTGACTTAAAAGTCTAGAAAGGTAAACTAGGTGCACAATTAATCTTAAGGTGGGTACTTTGCAACTAAACGTTTAATAGTCTATGATGTTGACTCCTCGATCTAACTAAGTATAAGAACTTTTATGTAGACGCGAAGGATCTCTGCTTCGGCTGATCACAATACTGGTTTGGCGACAATGACATTCAGTTGAGGTTTGGAATGACTTAAGACTACCATGCTCTTGGTTACGATTGGACAAATTCATAATTATCCAATCCTTCGTAGGAATGAAGGATCGTTTTCAACCTAAAATCGGTTAGTATTAATTATCAGAAAACAAAACAACAGTTTATACTACAAATATTTTGTTAATGCAGTATATTTTTTGTATACCGTGATCTATCCGATTGCAGTATAACTTACTCAACATCGTTCATTATGAAAGGTAAACTGCAGTGGTAGAATCTGCGAAGGGATTAAAAATTAGCCTCAGCAGTTAAAAGTAAATAAGTTAAAATCATGTTCATTTATTATTGATTGTCTAAGGGGTGTTATAATGCCAAAGTGCAGTGTGTCTAGTTCAGATAGATAGATGGATAGATAGATAACACTTTATTGCAAACAAGGATACCTCATTGGAACTAAGCGTACCTAACTAAATAAAGCGTTATTAGCTTGTTACTAAGTATAAATCGTTAGTTCAATGCCTATTAAATCTGTACATAAAGTACTACCTTACAGAATTAAACTTACCTACTACATAAGTTTATGAATCATCGTTTCAATTTTATCCATACCCTTTTCAGGGTGAATTTTGTTATGGGTAGAATTTTTTTGTGCGTCGGAAGTTGCTATCCAGTGACGTTCAACAAAGGATGAAACCGTCGTTTTGTACGAGCTAGTGGTCAGAAAATATTATAATTGCTCTTTCTTTATGCGTGCGGTTTTCAGGAAAGTAGATAGGTCTGTTAGGCCTTTCAATATTCCATCTTTTAGTGCCTAGCCTATCTGGCTGGTGCTTTTGTTAACAATGCCTAGTCGTATAAAAATAATAATTGAAAAAAAAAAAAAGATCCGACAAAAAGCTGTTTCTTGCATATGCCTTGCTGGCGTTAGCTATGTCTGTTAAGACGGTAGATGTCTTTTATGTTGTGAGTCATCGAGGTACACGTACTGCGTCAGCTGTTGTTAAAACAACGTGTTTTAGATCCTCCTATGTTTCAGTTGTCAAATGTGATGAGTTTCTTATTTCAACGCTGTTGCCTCTGGCATTAGGTTCCAGGTTTCAATTTGGTTCTTGAAACTGGATTTTTGTGTCTTTATTGGTAAAAATGTTTTAAATCAACGGCGACGAGACACATCACTAGTCGAGAATGCAAGATCGAAAAAAAAAGATGACATCGAAATGAGTAGATGGTTGTTCCGCGTGTTTTATAGGAATACGGAGTTCTTAGCTATAAACAAATGGGTAGTTTTCGCTGAAATAGTGAGGAGGTATCATATTGGTTGACATGAGCTCTATCGCATCCATTTTACATCGTTGATGGAGAAGAAAATAGCTGCAAATTTGTCCTGGTCTCCCTTGTGTTAAGCGAATAGATCTAGAATTTCCGATCTGCATAAGTCATTAATCTTAATAGTAATGTTGCGATTTTACTTAATTACGGTTAGAAGAGTATAAAAGTAATTAATGACAGAAAAATTAAAAACCTTTGTATTATTATTGTTGCGGATAGCCAAACAAAAAAGTACTAAGTAGAAACTGGTTGATAATCATTAGCTAAAACACAAATGGAACTGGGAAGATAGATTAATGATGACCTTATTAAACTTTAAGTCTGTCTGTCCGTCGCGCTTTCACGCCAGAAATAATGAACTGATTTAAATGACATTAGGTACACAGTGTAGAAATTGAGAAAGGGCATAGACTACTTAAAAATAAAAGGATGGTAAGGGGTTGAAAAGATTTTAAATGAGTGAGCGATGCAAGTATGTGTTATGTTGTGACAATTATTAGTAAGATTCCATTATATAAGTATTAAATCCATTATTATATGTAAGTAATAAAATCATATTAAAAGCCTTTATTAATAAATAAAAATAAATGAGACGTGAACCACCAATAGAAAAATGGATGAAATGGATATAGCACTGATGAAATGATTTCCTTTGATCACACTACAAATAAGTGTGCATTAAACAGAAAAATAGATGAAATGGATAGCACTGATGAAATGATTTCTTTTGATCACACTACAAATAAGTGTGCATTAAATTGAAAAATGGATGAAATGGATATAACAATGATGAAATTATAACTTTTGATCACACTACAAATGAGTGTGCATTTGTTGATACATTCAATTACACTTTCTGTCGACTAGCTTAGCTTAGCTTAGCTTAGCTTAGATTAGCTTAGATTAGCTAGATAAACAATTGAATAAATAATTATTAAACGCAAGTTATTACATGATGTCTTAGTTTCAAGTCTATTATTAGTATTGTTTAAACGATTAACATTGTGTTAACGATTATTTTATTTAAAGAAAAAAGTTTTTAATCATCTATCTAGCTACCATAGCACGAATTCTACTTAATTTGGGGCTAGATAGTGTTGTGTGGATGGTCCACAATAATTATTTATTCAGTATGGTCAGTATGGTCAGTATAGTCAGTATGGTCAGTATGGTTAGTATGGTTAGTATGGTCAGTATGGTTAGTATGGTCAGTATGGTTAGTATTGTAGTATTGTAGTATTTTAATTTTGATTTTGATTTTGATTTTGATTTTGATTTTGATTTTGATTTTGATTTTGATTTTTTACTTTTGTCACTCATGTTTCTCGTGTTACTCATGTTGCTCATGTTACTCATGTGGCTGATGTTACTTATGATACTGATGTTACTCATAAGGCTGATTTTACTGACGTTGTAGATGTTACTGAAGTAACTAATTTTAATGATGTTACTGATGTGACTGATTTAAATGAAGTTACTGATGTTACTGATGCTACTGATGTTACTGATGCTACTGATGTGACCGATGTGTCTGATGTGACTAATGTGACTGATGCTACTGATGTGACTGATGTGACTGATGTGACTGATGTGACTGATGTGACTAATGTTGATAATGGTGATAATGTTGATAATGCTGATAATGTTGATAATGTTGATAATGTTGATAATGTTGATAATGTTGATAATGTTGATAATGTTGATAGTATTGTAGTATTTTGATTTTGATTTTGATTTTTTTTACTTTTGTTACTCATGTTTCTCGTGTTACTCATGTTGCTCATGTTACTCATGTTGCTCATGTTACTCATGTGGCTGATGTTACTTATGATACTGATGTTACTCATGAGGCTGATGTTACTGAAGTGACTGATTTTAATGATGTTACTGATGTGACTGATTTAAATGAAGTTACTGATGTTACTGATGCTACTGATGTGACCGATGTGTCTGATGTGACTGATGTGACTGATGTGACTGATGCTACTGATGTGACTGATGTGACTGATGTGACTGATGTGACTGATGTGACTGATGTGACAGATGTTGATAATGTTGATAATGTTGATAATGTTGATAATGTTGATAATGTTGATAATGTTGATAATGTTGATAATGTTGATAATGTTGATAATGTTGATAATGTTGATAATGTTGATAATGTTGATAATGTTGATAATGTTGATAATGTTGATAATGTTGATAATGTTGATAATGTTAATAATGTTGATAATGTTGATAATGTTGATAATGTTGATAATGTTGATAATGTTGATAATGTTGATAATGTTGATAATGTTGATAATGTTGATAATGTTGATAATGTTGATAATGTTGATAGTGTTGATAGTGTTGATAGTGTTGATAATGTTGATAATGTTGATAATGTTGATAGCGTTGATAGCGTTGATAATGTTGATAATGTTGATAGCGTTGATAGCGTTGATAGCGTTGATAGCGTTGATAGCGTTGATAGCGTTGATAGCGTTGATAGCGTTGATAGCGTTGATAGCGTTGATAGCGTTGATAATGTTGATAATGTTGATAGCGTTGATAACGTTGATAACGTTATTAACGTTGTTGATAATGTTTAGAATACTGATAATGATTGTTAATAATTAAAGATATTGATAATAAGAGGTTGATAAAGTTCATGATAATGTTCGTTGATTATGTTCATTGATAATATTCGTGGTTTGTTGATAATTTTCTTTGCATGTTGTTAAGTATTGTTGAATTGATAAAGTTGAATAGTTAATAATATAAAGGTATATAATATATTGATATTGTTAGTATATTGCTCGTATTGGTACCTAGTTGATACAAATGTTTGAAAAAAAATGTGGATGTTTAACAAAATGGTCACTTTGTTTATTGTTTTGATGAATCATTACAAACGTGTTATTTCATAAACTATGTACCTATCACGAGGTCGTGACTGTTTATCAGGATGGACGAACTTGTAAGCTTCTGTTATTATTCCATGAGTTTTAGATGTTATTTGAAACCTTGTGGTACCTTAATTGACAGGAAGTGTGGACTTTCTTACTAAATTGTTAATAGAAGGTATTATTAATTAATATTAAGATGATTAGGTTCATAAAAATATTATTTGTTTTGTTACCGTTACAAAATACAGAATTATTCAGGGATCAATAAATCAATATGGTAATTGAATTTCCATCGGTTGCTTGAGCTCCAACCTTCAAGCTTCAAGCTTCAAGCTATAAAAATAAAGAGTAGGGATGGTTTGGGTCTGCAAGCAAGCGAATGGTAATTCAAGCAGGCATTCGGTTTTGAACCGTCGACAAGACAAGTCCACTTAGTTCGTCTCGGCGATAGCCATGTACAAGTTTAGCTTAATGTATCTAGATCCATAAAGTACTCAAGTTGTTAATAAAACTGAAGAAAAGGCTATAAAGTGGTTTGAATTCTACATCCTCGGTCTTCTCTGTTAGTGGATCTTTCAACAGATTGCAAGGCCAGCCACACACACACACAGGTGTGTGGCTATTACCTAAATGGAGAACTATTTGAAATGTATACGCTGCTGTTCAGCTGGTCTGTTTTAAGTTACACAAGATATTTGAATATCGAACTTGAACGATTATATGCCCGAATGCCAGTCACTAAGCCATACAACATGTCATACTATGCTGCTCTTCATTTGTTAACAAGTAAGTAACTTGCACAGTGTGAACACAGCCTGAGGCGAGCGGGGCTTACAAAGAAAATAAAGCGGCGTCCAGACTAGCGTCAACAACTGCAGTTTGCTCGCATGTGCCCTTGGGGAAATCTGGCAGTTACCTGCGCTACGGTCTGCAGAGTAGTTCGCGGATGAATTATTGATGACAACTTAAGCTGCTGAGTTTTCAAAGTCAGAGACAGACGTTTATTCCAGTTGAGTTGACGAATTCTAGCTTAAAAATAATGAGCTGACTGTGTATTGCGTGAAAGTTAGTATGATGAAAAAAAAATATATTTCATACTACTAGCTGATGGGAAAAGCATATGTCCCACCTGATGTTGAGTGGTACCCATTGATTATTATGTAATATTATTTAGATTGCGGGAGTCAGTGGATGGAGAGGGCTCAGAATCGTTCTTCCTGGAAATGTACAAGAGAGGCCTATGTCCAGCAGTAAAACTCTTCAGGTTGATGATAATGGCAATGAAGGGCAAATTCGACCAAAAAATGTACTAAATTTTGTACATTTTGTAAGTATATCGTGTCAATGATTCTTTCGAAGAAGTGTGGTGAAAGGATTTTAAGTGCGTCTCAAACAGGCTCCTTTCGTGCACTTGACACATATTTTCATTTCATTTCATTTCATTCGTTTATTTGCTTAAAAACATGGTATGGGAAAGTACATAGATGTCAAAAGTGTATTAGTGTTTCACCACCATTTCGGTGTGCAACAATTCAATTTTAGGGAAGTTACATACATTATAATACCTAATATTAAAATTGACAAAAATATAATTGTAGGCATGTCAAATCAAAATTAATTAAGTACTTAAATCTAAACAAAAATAGTAATAATAATGAAGTCGACATGTCAAATTGTTTCAAATATTACACTAACTAGGAAGTTTTAATAGTTGTAAAAACTTTTTAGGTTCTACTATATGCCGGTTTCCTCACGATGTTTTCCTTTACCGTTTGAAAGCACTGGCATAGTGCTTTTAATTACTTAATTATTATAAAAAGCCTATAGCTAATTTAATTTATTTTGCTATCGGTACCTAAGGCTGAATTATAACCATAGAGTTGTTAGTTTTTGTGCGATTGGCTTTAGAAGTACCAGCCCGTCGCTATAGTAACTTTCCAATCTCGTTACACTGATGCTCTGCACTACAAACCAACAAACAGTGGGTTTTCGAAATAAACTAAGAATAACTACAGTACGCGGACTGGATCGTTTTTTTTTATGTACAGTCACGATACGAAAATGTTCGTCACCTTAGAGTCGGTTTTCGCTTGCACCAGTGCCTTGATCATGAACACATTTTGACATAATTTGTGACGTTAACTTATCGGTGTAATCTGTCTATTCAGTTTCAAAAGGTAGTATTGTGATCGTGATACGTTGAACAAATCAAGTTGGAAATCGACGAACATTTTCATTCCGCCGCTATAGTTATACTTAGTAGTTTCTTTTTTTGGTTTGGACAACCGTTTGTCATTTTCCGCAGCACAGCATCGATAATTAATTGTTTCTTGTGCCTAACTTCAGAGGGGTTCTAACTTCTACGAAAATCCAGTGCGTGCACTGTACATCGAAGTATAAATAAAATGTTACGTTCAAAAATTTTGAAATAACATTTAGTAAAAAGTAGTAAAAATACCAACCAAGTTCATGCAACGTTAAAACCATCGCAATTTCTTCCCCCTCCATTTCATCCCCTAAGTGATGTCTTTGATCTCCACAAACCTCTGTTCATTATCATTCTTAATAACCAAATTAATTAGGTCTCATTAATTGGATACTCAAAATGTAACGTTCATTATCGGAGAATAATTAGGACACTGAATTTGATCAAGTTGTCATTATGGTAAGATTTTGACGATGCTGGATTTTTTGTTCAAAAAAGTTAACAAATTGCCAAACAATTGAAATTGAGCGTTTAACCTATGCATTATGTGTTATAGCATAACCTCGTAGTTTATGAGCCGATTGGAAAAATCTTTTTTTATTCGGAAGGTTTACCTCCGCAGAACTCCCGTAGAAATTTCATCAAAATCGGTTTCGCAGTTTGGCCAATGAAGTCATTTTGTCCAATTTAGTGACCGAGCTTCGCACGAGTCACTGTTAGTGGAAAAAATATGCACATAGTTGTAGCGTGATGATATATAAGCCTTCCTCAATAAATGTTCTATCCAACACAAAAATGATTTTTCAATTTGGACCACAATCAAACTCTTCAGTTTTATAATATTAAAAAAAGTATAGATACTTTGTGATTGTGATACAACCGATGTTATAAAACTGTCACCTATACCTATGAAATTCCAGATGAAGAGAAGAGATCCCCTTAATTTCCACTATAATCCAAACCCCGGCACATCGCGTTCAATTCGCGTTGCCTGATGGAGACTGATGGCTGGGAGGCGTGTTAGAATTCGATTTGCGAACCACTCGTGTGGGATTAGATTAATGCGACCTCACATTTTTATGTTACAGATTCCCTTCTTTCGGAATTCTGTTGATTTTGTACCTACTCTGACGTAGTTACGAGTATATTGTTTCGATAGGCATTGTTTTTTTTTATATATTTTTTTCTTTCGAAGCAGTCTGTAGTACCAAGACCGTACCGCCAAGCTGGGCGTTGGTTTCGAAATGTCAGAGAAACTGCATTTGTAAAATTAACGTAGGTTCAAGTGTTGTGTAGACTGACTTTTTTTAGACTGACTGAAAGAAGCTAAAGCTGTAAAACCATTCAAATTTATCAAAATACAACTCTTCTAGCTTTTGATAAAATAAATTGTTCCACAGAAGTTTATCTTCTACATAGTAGTAATTTTTATTTTTGTTTGCTCTCTTACTACTTTTAGTTTAAGGCCCATCTGATGTATGATTGTCTTACAAAGTATTATATTAAGATAATTATTACATAATGCTATATTAAAAAAATGAGACTGATGTGAGGTTTAACTGTTTTATCCTCACGCATTTTCGCAAAGCCTAGTGAATAAACCATTTATTTTACCCCGAAGTTAATATTTTACCAATTAAAATTAAACTTTGAATCTTCTTCAACACCGTTGAATTTCCAATAACGGTGAATTGCCGTAATGAATCTCCTATCTAATTAGAATTTGGAAATTATGACAGGTATTAATTTCTTACGATACCTACCTTTAGGAGCGCTATAATTTTGTTAATTAATATGAACGTTTCTGCGTGATAGTTGCTGATAATGTATTTAAGTACATTTAGATACGTTGAAGGATCACATTTTCAGGGAGACTTTCAGAGAAGCGAACGAGCGAGCATTTTACACTGCTTCATTCTGTGCTTTTGTCCAAAAGACATGAAAAATCTAAGTTTCAAATCAATAATTATAATATAAATCAAAATAGTAACAATATTTTATTTTTGAAAATGGAACTAAATTCGGTGATCTCTTTGGTAGAATGACATTGGCGCAAAATCTTTTTTCAACAATTTTTATTGTATTACTTAGATTATTTTATTTGCTTGTAATTGTAGTGAAAAAAGTAAAGGGTAATAACATGCGGTGTTACAAACTCGGTTTTTACAAATAATGGGTAATTTTAGCTCCTTGTATAACAATCAATACTAGAAGGTACTTACTAGTATTTTATAAGCACAATTTTTAGAAAAGTTTACTTTATGCACATCGCATTATTCCAAATGGACGATCACACATTTTCCTGTTTATTGCATTTCATGTGATATGTTTTTTTGCGTTTCCATACGATTTAGGCCAAAAGCCTACACTTTGAAAATTAAAGTATCCACGATTTATTTGGATATTCTACTCACGTGTCGAGGGAATGTAAAGAGCATTGTAAATGTAAACATTTGGCACACGAGTAAATAAGACTATCAGTTCAGTTAGTTTTATTATGAGCGCTGCCTAGTGGTAGCAGCTCCTTCCGATCCTAAGCTCGTGGGTTCAAAGCCAGTCGTATACCAGTGAGTTTTTCTGTCCAAAAATGTAGGTGAACTATGCCAGTACTCTCAAACGGTGAAGGAAAACATTATTTGAAAAAGCCATGTGTCAAGTGCAAGAAAAGAGCCTCCTTGAGGCACACTTAAAATTATTTATATTTTTTTTGCACGATAAGAAGAATAAGTTAGTTCTTGTTGTATTAGGTCACTAGTCCAATACTCATGTGGTTTGATAGTGCAAGCTTTGATTAGATGATTTTGTGTAAAATGTTTCCTTTTCCCTCTAGCCTGTACCCCACTACACCGTGTGTACTGTCCCACTACTACGCAACAGCCTCCCCTAAAGATTTCCAGTTCTCTCGTTCTGAGCCTTCTCCCATCATCTGCTTTCAAAGGCATCCAGATCATCTCGCCAGCATTTTCTCAGGCAACTACGAAGCCGTCGTCATCTGTCAGGAATCCATGCTTTATTTTTGGTTACATTGACGTCAGAAAGAATCAAGAATCAGTGTAAGTGTATTTATAAGGTGATAAGACCGCCCCTTGCAGGACACTGTCTTCTTTTTCTTTGGTGTACTAGTTAATACGTTTCTCGGAAGTTGTTACCAATGCGGTTTTTTTCTGTGTAGTTGAATGCAATGCAATTCCACAGAAGCTGACTCTCTGTTTGCTATTTACTCGTGTGTTCCTCGGGTACAATTGCTACATATTTCCACGTTGCGTTGCTTTTGTCTTGATGCGAATGTATTTTTTATGTGACACAGGCAGTCGACATTTGTTGTTAACAATGAAACTGAAGCGCTGCTCCTGTCACACATACTAGATTGTTTAATATTTGCACAACTATTTCAGTTAATTTTTTGCGCTGCAAGAGCAAACAAATGAGCGTTAAAGGCCTGCGCACATCTAGAGCACTAGCGATGGCGATCAGTGAAACGCTATCTAATATCGCTGTCATATTTGACAGCGTTTCACTGATCGCCATCGCCATCGCTCAGATGTGCGCAGGCCTTAGGTCACTTTTCTTACATCAATCAAGGTTTTATTTTGTAAAAGGATCACACATGGCATATAAAAATTGGTAGGAACCAAGCAGTAGTTAATTGCCTGTTTTCTAGGCTTGGTAGCGTGGAACTGGCACCTAGACACACCTCGACCTAGCTGGTACAACAGAAATTTAGAATTTTTAATTTGAATTTGTAAAGTTAAATACTGAATAATGATGGCGCTAAGAGAGACAAAGCTTTTAGTCCGTATAATTTTATTTCTCCACATTTTTGTATGTTAAATTCAAATCAGTATCTGCATAGGTACCTAGACGTCTCGACTAGACTAGTAGGTACAGTCCGCATCAATGTAGCCTTTATCAAATACTTACAAGCGTTGGTTGTTTTTTTACAGGAGAGATCAAAATTTGAACTCTAAGTAAAGCTGAAGTAACTAAAACTGTTCATGAAAAAAAATACGTGAACAATTTTTTTTTACTTATTTTAAAGCGTTTTTCATAATAATGAATATATTTCCTGAGAAAATTTAAATGAACTCAAAGATCCCAAAACAATAAAAAAGTTCGGAAAGATTCTTAACAAAATATGTACATAGCAAAAAGTTTCCTGGAAAAAGGTTTACTAAAAATTTATCAAAAATCAGACAAAAATTTATGGATTGTCCGCAATATTTATTTTATCAATATTTGTTTATTGAAATAAATAACCTCGAAAAGTTTTGCCAGTTTCATGTTCGTCACTCGTCCTCTTTCACCACTTTTTTTTCGCATACGTTACAGACATGTGTCAAATTCATAGTTCAAATTTTTTTTTAACAATTTTGACGTACTTCATATTATTTAACTGCAACATCAATTTACGCAGACACCTGTACCTAGAACATAGTAAGTTCTATTATTTATTCTGTGTCCAGAGTGCAATACGGGCGAGACAATTCAAGAGCAATCTGCCAGGATTGTCGCCCGAAGAGGTTATAAGATTGCCTGCATTTGCATACTGGGTTATACTGTAGAATTTAACGTGTACGTATTTTTACTTTATGTCTGCTTGTAGTAGTTTTAGTACTCTTTGTTAGAGGCTCGCCCGGGGAAGTATACCAACAATGAATGTTTCTGACAAGTTACTGTAATTTGGTATGAAAAGCCCCCGATAAAATAATCAAGAAAAAATCGGCTAATTTTGTATCATCCGCACTTGATGTGCGAGCTGGTTTTTCCGCAAGTAGGCCGCTGGCAGGCCCTTTTTGCGTGACCCTTGACACGTGTTGCTTGAACTTTTTTAGGTTCTATGACACGCCGGTTTCCTCACGATGTTTTCCTTCACCGTTTTGAGAGTACTGGCATAGTGCACAGCACATAATGTTTTCGACAGAGAAATTTGTCAATAAGTCAAAAAAATATTCTATGGTATCACAAGGATCTCTTGAAACGTCTTAAAACTAGGTGAGTCTAGGTGCCAGTTCCATACAAGACGGGATTCGAATTCAAGTCAACGATCTTGTATTTAGTGTATTATAGGGATCCCTTTGAATCGTCATCAAGGCTTCCACGCAAGCATAATCAAAGGATACACTTTTTCTTCTTATAGTGTCACTGATTCTTTCGAACCAAGTGTGGTGAAAGGATTTTGAGTGCGCCTCAACGAGGCTCCTCATGCACTTGACACATATTTCGGAGACACTGAAGACGTGATTATGAAATAAAGTGCTGACCACATAGAAGATTTTTCAAATCTTATTCTAACTATCAAATTACTTGCTGTTTGCACATAATTTTTCATACAACGGCAGATATTACACGCCCTCGCCCCTCATGCCAGTCATCGTTGTGTAACAGCCCTTAAATTTCACTTTCACCGACCTTACTATGATTTTGAGTCTCGATTGTAGTATTATCTATTATAGTCACAGTCAAACTGATGTGGTAGTAGAGTTTTTTGTGAAGGGCTTGCCCGGGGAAGTACCAACTACTCATGCTAGTAGGTACTTCCCCGGACGAGCCCTTCACAAAGAACTTTACCTCCTGATGACGAGTTTCCACCGTGTTCGCCGTGCCTGCATTGCTGGGTTTTGGTTTGGACGGTGTGCGTGCTGGTGAAATTACTGGCACGTGAGCCAGAACATTTATATGCCTCAAGTTAATGTTGTATGGGAGCCTATAACAAATTAGCCTGGTGACAGACAGACGGACCGCAAAGTCTTAATATTAGGGTCCCGTCTTACCCTTTGAGTATGGACCCCTAAAAAGCAAAGTTGGATGATTTAAACAAATTTGTAAATCGAAAACATCAAGTACGGTCTGCAATCTCACCAATCGATGCACCCTGGATCTATCAAACTCAATTTGAAGCCGCCACAAAGTGCTACGTCACCCCCACCCCCTGCAATGTCTGCATCCCCCGGCACTTTAAATGTAATAAAAAAACACGACGAAGGTATTTCAATTCTGTCTATTAAATCAAAGGATCATACAATTTTTAAGCACATGATTGGTGGCCACCAAACCGTAAGTTTTTTTTTGTTCTTCTAGGCTTGGTCGCGTGGAACTGGAGTCACCTTTAAGCCGTTTCAAAGCTGTCCTTGTGATTCAAATAAAAAAGGAAGCTAGGTAAACTGTTTTGCATTACTAAGTAGGTAAGTTTTAAGGACGATAGAATAATAACCTTCTAAAATTCGTACTGCTGAAGATTTTATGAACATTAATTTACGCGAGCAAGATCGTATGATTCCACTAGTCAACTTTATTATTTTTGTAGTCTAGACTGTAACCATTAGAAAATAGTTTTGCTCAGAATCTAAAGCCCGTATTCTGAAACAGCGCTTGAGTCTGAGTCGAGCCTCAAGCATAGATTTTATGACAGTTCTCCATTGAAAAGTGTCAAAAATCTGTGCTTGAGGCTCGACTCAGACCTAAGCACTGTTTCAGAATACGGGCCTAAGTACCCATTATAGAATCACTATAGGACTATAGGACACTATAAGACTATTTATTTATTTATTTTTATTTATTTATTTATTGGAAAACCAACACCAAGAAATAACTAGTTACATACATAGTATAGAAACGAGAGAGCCAATTAAAGGTTTTCACGGATACAAAACATATTAAAAACAAAAACTGTGAACGCCGTAAGTCGACATTAACATCAAAGAGCTTAGATAATACATAATACAGTGCATGCATATACGCTTTACTCGTTACCAAAGAACTCCCCGTTCAGCCGCTGCCTGGCTGAACCGACACTCGTACAAAATAGGTCAAAATCATGATGTTTGCTCAGCTTATTGTAATTCGCGCTTGCTCGCCACATAAATGTGTTCTGTCTATAGTTGGTGCCAACTACAGGAACATGAATAGAGGGATTATATCTTTTAGGTTTAGAAGGGACATATAATTTGATTTTATTTAATAAGTCAGGACAATTTATATCATTAGAGGTAATTTTTAATAAGAAACATAGATCAGCGATTTCACGCCGCTTAGCTAAAGGAAGAAAATGAAATTTTTTACACAAATTAAGGTAATCAGAGGAGCTATAGGGAATGCTTAAACGAAAACAAAGATATTTGATAAATTTAATTTGGATGCGCTCGATTCTATGTATGTATTTCTCATAGCGAGGATTCCAGATTTGAGACGCATATTCAAGGATGCTTCTTACGAAGGTACAGTAAAGAATCTTGAAAGTTTTAGCACGATGGAAGTTAGTTGCACTCCTCATGACAAAACCCAGGGCTTTGGACGCCTTAGAAACGATGGATTCAACATGATCATTAAACTGAAGCTTTGAATCGTGTAGCACACCGAGGTCTTTAACTACGCTGCATTTAAGTAAAGTATGGTTTTTAAGCAAATAACTAGACTGAAGTTCTAATTTCTTACGTGTAAAGGTGACAACGGAGCACTTGGATGGATTTAAATCTAATTTATTAGTAGTACAGTAAGAGTCTAATCTCGATAGATCATCTTGTAGGTGTGATGAGTCCACTTGGGTATTAATAATTTTAAAGATCTTCATGTCATCAGCGAAACATAGTAAGTGACTATTTTGAAAACAGCTAGAGATGTCATTGATAAAAATTAGGAAAAGCAGAGGCCCTAAGAGGGAACCCTGCGGTACACCACTAGGAATAGAAACCCAGCTAGATATGTAGTTATTGATGACGATAGCTTGATGACTATAGGACACTATAGGGCTATAGGACACTATAGGACACTATGGGACACTATAGGACACTATAGGACACTATAGGACACTATAGGACACTGTAAGACATTATAAGACACTATAAGACACTATAGGGCACTATGAGACCATAGAACACTAAAGCACTATAGGACCAGTATAAGACTAAAGGATATTATAGGACACTAGATTTTAGGACACTATATGACTATAGGAATCAAACCCACATCCTCACAACCCAGCGCATCCGTTACACTTCTCGTCAACTGCACAAATGATGAATATCAAAAGATTTTTGTTCAAACGAACAAAGCAAAGTTAGTAATGTCATTTAATATCGACGGTTCATCATTTTTTAAGCCTCTTGGGTAATGGTTATTGGCTTAGAATCGATGGCTCAGCTTTTTGCAGCCCGACGGTGGTTGTAGATCACAATTACGTAGAAAGCAGGTAGCCAGCGCAGCACAATGGAAGGAGTACTAAAAATAGCGTTCTCATGATTTTTGACGTATGATAACGTCTTATAATTCGATGGAGCCGGCTGCACGCACTAAAAAACATGACTCATGCGGCGTTACCTCGCTCTGAGGCGTTCCATTTGAGGCTTGAAGTGCAAGCGAGAGCGCGGAACGAGCGACAAAGAGGCAGAATCGGCCTCCGCGTTCAGCAGCGTTCGACATCTGTCTCTCTCCTACTTGAGTGAACGATGCGTCCGCGTGGACAGCTATACGACGTTGTCACGTTCAACTATCGTCAGTAAATCGACTTTTCAGGCAACCGATTTTTTTAAACATGAAGGCTTGTTTGATTGTCTTAAGACTTGCGCACTAGGCGATGGCGAAGGCGATCGGTGAAACGCTGTCATTAAAGACAGCGTTTCACTGATTGCCATCGCAGATCGCTTAGATGTGCGCAAGGCTTGAGAATAGGGCTACACTCCAGATAAATATATTTTTAGCTTATTTTTTAGAAAAAATGCTTTGCTTGAACTTGGATAGATAATTATACCTAGAATTACCACAAAAACTAATATAATAAGCGGAGCTAATTGAGGAAAACTACAAAAAATACCTAGCAGTTTAAGAGCTGGTTTCCGGGAAGACTAATTGCCCAATTAAATTCTTAAAAAACGTTTAACTCTAAGTTTTTTTTTTGTTTTATTCATAAATCTTGGTTAAACTTGCCTGTAGTTAATGAGACTTCTTTACCTGATATTTGTGTGACTGTAGTAACATTTTCTGGATGAGCGCTGCTCAATATGATTAAAATGGAATGCAGAGCCTGCAGCCTCTCAAATTAAAATAAAAAGGAAATTAATAACTTCATTCAAGCTGTCAGGATGATATAACTGCTGGGCAAGCCTATTTCATCTTAAATCCGGTGCTGGGCACTATAGCGTCCCGCAAATAGGGGCATGAATAATCACCAGCTCCCTGACACTATATAATTCATCTAGAATAGATGCAAAGGCCTGTTTACTTTTTTAACTTAATTCAAAATAATATACAATCTGTGAATTCTGAGTTACTGTACCGAATAAGGATTTGTTTTACGAATGACTAATTGACCAAACAAATCTTTGACAGTAATTTATCTAAAGTTTTACAAACTAAAATTTTAGTTAAACATCAGTCAAATAATTGATTGGTTGATTAGTGAACCATGAAAACGGCCCTATGCAAAGTAAAAAACGATTTATTAAAAAAACTAATGTCTGAAAAAATATAAATTTTGAGCAAATTTTGTAATATATTTTACAGTATGAATGAATCATTTTCGCAATATCCTCACTTGATTCGAATTTCGGCAACGGACAGGTTAAAAATGAACGGACGGTGGATAGTGGACTAACGTGCAATTAATCTTAGCGGAGATGTCCGCTAGTGTCCGCTGTCCGGTACTGTCCGGACCGTCCGGTGCACGCAGACCTGTTCTATGTAGCTGGTATACTTAGCCTTGATAAGATAAAAAAAAAATATAAAAAAAAGTGGCCAAGTGCGAGTCGGACTCGCCCATGAAGGGGTCCGTAGCAGTTAGTAATATAATATAGAAGTTCTAGTAGTTCGTCGAAAGGTACATTGCGGTTTACGATTAATGACGTATTAAAAAAAACTACTAACTAGATTTCGTTCAAACCAAATATCATTGGAAGTTTACATAGTAATATACATAATATATATTTTTTAGTTTTATCATTCTCTTATTTTAGAAGTTAGAGGGGGGGAACAAGAGGAAAAACTTTTATAAGGAAAACCAACGGGGCGTAACGGCTACGGGGCGAGCGAAGCCGTGGGTGGCCGCTAGTAAATGCATATATTTACCTAAACCACACTTTAGTACCTAATTTCATAGACAAATACATATTTTTAATTTTTATTTATCTTTATCTTGGTATCACCAGTTCATTCTAAAGGCATACCACTATGCCACCAGCTCACACACAACGATAATTAACAATGCTTTATAGGCATGGGTGGTCATTTATCTGTTTAGCTTGTAAATTGACTGGCCTCTAGCTCAGTAGTAGCTCTGCTTTCTGCGCCGTAGGTCGTGGGTTCGATCCCCACCGAGAACAAATATTTGTGTGGTTAACATAAATGTTTGTTCTCTGTCTGGGTGTTATATTGTATTCTAAGTATGTATTCACAAAAAAAAAAAGTATACAAGTATTATATCAGCTATCCGGTTCCCATATTACAAGCTCTGCTTAGTTTGGGGCTGGGTAGTGTTGTGTAAAAAAAAAAACTGATGATGACGGCTACTTTCGTGATCTAGCTATCTACATTCGCCTACATCATAAATCCGGGACACCCGTGTCCTGTCCGCGTCTCGGTGTGCATACAAAACTCAGCATCCTCTCTCGAATAATAGAAAGCTCGTTCAAAAATGCCTTTAATTTAGTTTTGTTTTATGGACATTTGCATAAAGCCATTGTCTTGGAGAGAGCGGGTTTAGTTGCGAATTTTAAAGTGTTATTTCGGGAGGGGAATTCAATTACTTACTTACTTAGGCTTTAAACCACTGTTCGATGTTAAATGTACCTAACTTTCTGTATAATAAATAAATAAATGAATAATAATAATTTGCTTGTGCTAATCAACAGAATTAAATACAGTAAATGAAGATGAGGTACGGTTGAGTACCAACTGTAGGCCTACCTCAAGCTCTGTCTGGCTCTGGTTTTGAGTCTGTGTGAGTGCTCATCAGTGTATTATACTGTGTGTGTGACGTTTCGACGTAGGATTTATTTAGACAGCACTCTAACAGACTCAAAACCAGAGCCAGAGACAGAGTCAGACAGAGCTTGTAGGCCTATTGGGTCTTTGAATCCACTTCAAAGACCCAAAGAACTTCTTTGGGTAGGCTTGAGCTTTTTTTGAGGTTGAAAAAAAACTAATGAACTCTCTTCACCGTCACCGATTCAGCAAAGATCGACAAACTTCGCCAAAAGTCGGGGAAGTCGGAAACCTCATTGGTCCTCCACCAATGAGGTTTCACTTTTGTTGGCAATTCCCGGAGTGCTATGATTTTATTTTTACTTTTGATGTATAAAGATAATAATAATACAATGACTGCCCCCATAGCGCAGTGGTAGTAGTAGCTCTGCTTTTTGCGCTAGAAGGTGTGGGCGTGGGTTTGATCCCCACCGACAACAAATATGTGAGATGATTAGCAAAAAGGTAAAAAAAGAGATAATAGCATTGGATTTCTTCAGACTGATCATTATATCAATAACTAGTGGAATCCCGCGCGACTTGGTTTGCGTTAAGTTGCTATTTTCATACAAACGTTAACACCCGCTGCACCCTCTTTGGGGGTTGAGTTACGGGAAACCTTTTCTTAGTGCACTTCTACACTACACCAATCTACCCTCCAAATTTCATACTCCTAGGACCATTAGTTTGGGTTGTGCGTTGACTGTCAGTCAGTCAGTAACGTAGGAGCTTTATATATATAGATAAAAGTTACTTATATAAATATACTTACTTAATTCGAAGAAACGTGTACCCATCCCGAGCTACCCGAGATAACAGATATTCTTAATGTTTGAAGCTACTAAGAGGTAATGAGCCATACTAATAGAGTTTTCTAACAAGGCTCGGTTCAGAATTACTTCCTCTTATAGCGTCCTACAGAACTGGCTGAACCTCATCTAAAATTCCATCATAAGCTCGTAATATGGCTTTAGCTCGTTCTTCGAAAAACGGCTACCAGCACCATCATTCAGACGTGTGACGTGTCACAAGACGCGAAAGCGTTTCTAGTGAAAAAAAAACAGTACCGTAATAGTCTGTGGGAATGGAACACATGACAAAAACCAACAGCATTATTAATAGAGGTAAAACTTAGCAAAATAAAAAGCTGGGGCATTTCACACAGCGTCATCTAGCCCTAAACATAGCCAAACTTGTACCAACTATAAAAGATACGCATTGGTTGTAGAAAAAAACACCCAGCAATCATTGATTGTTTTCAATGAGAATTGAACCCATAACCCACAGCACAGAAAGCAGAGGTGTTGCAGAAGAGAAAAATTGTTTTCTCTTCTGTAACACCTGTGCTTTGTTCCTAAGAACAATTTATCATAACTATTAAGTGGCACCATCAATAGCGAAGTCACAATAAAAAGTTACGTCGATCAAAGAACGGTCGGCACTTCTTTAGAAAGCGTCTCCTAAGACCAGCATTAGTATGCATCCAGCTAAAAACTGTTTTAACCGCCTAATAACAAAGGCGCATTGGCGTGAACATAGCCTTTACTGCCAGCTTCTACGAGAATACTGCAGCTGAGGCTGGAAATTGGCATTTTCGATGCTGCTACTACAGTCTGTATTAGTATGTACGCGCAACTTGTAAAGAGACTATGCGAAAGAAAAGTTCAGTTAAAAGCTCTGGTATAATCTTCCACAAAAGATAATCTACGCGGTCAGTTTTTAGAATTGAACTGTCTGAATCAAAATGTAGCGGCGTTTTTAACTGATAAGTGATCGTAATCAATTATCAGCCGCTACATTTTGATTAAATTACCGGGATTGAAAAACTACCGGGGTTTTATGAACTATTTATAAGCTAATACTTGACCGCAATTGATGATGCGGTCGACGGTAAGGTGCGCTCACATAAAAAATACATAGGTATTCACTCTTTTTTTTGAAAACGTCAAAATTACAGGTATTCGGAAAACAGACGCGATTTCCACTCTTTGGTTGTCCGCATTATAAAAGTAGAGGCAAAGCGCTTAGTGCGGGAAGAAGGTGTATCAACCATGAAGGATGCCTCGTCTCTGAATGCTCTACTTCTGAGCTCTTGCTCCAAAGACAATCTAAGGGAGCTATCTCACGAGAATACCATGGTTGCGCCACCAGCATGATATTTGTATATCGTTGTCAAATTGGTTGCGCAACCAAGCGGACACAAATCATAACCTAAATCTAGTCAAAATAATGTAAAAAAGCTTTTAATCTTGTATACCCGCAGTAGTGCGCTTAGAAGGACAGAGGTAAGTGGATTCGATTGCAAAAACGGTGTCAAATATCACATCCAATGGCCACATCTGTTAATGTAGGCATCGGGATAAGCGAATTCATTGTCTCTGGAATCTGCAAAGTCTGTTGAAGTAATTACTGTTATAATGTGGTTTTTAACCTTTGAGGACACTCGAAACACTTTTAATCATTATCATCAGCCTGTGAAGTTCACTTATGAACATAGGCTTTCCTAAATTTCTAGAAAGAACGAATCTGGGCATTGGCCTAGGTGATTTTTATAGGTAACAATCAGCTTTTTTGCCCGATTTCAAATAAAAATAGAGGAAGTTGTCAATTCGGTTGTATTTTTGTTTATAAATTTTTTATATCTATTGCATAACTTCGTCATTTGTCAATTTGAATATTTTATTATCTGAATAGTAGAAAGTAGAAATGTTTTCAAATTAATATTCGGTTACCTATATAATTATAAGTTATCGGTTTACCGTGTTTAAGGTAATCTGTAAATAAACCTTTTTTGTTCATAAAAAAACTTAACAAACGTGTTGCCACATATAAATAAATAAATATTGAATAAATATTGTGGACAAATAAATATTGTGGACCATTCACACAACACTACCCAGCCCCAAACTAAGCAGAGCTTGTAATATGGGAACCGGATAGCTGATATAATACTTGAATACTTTTTTTTTTATTAAAGTGAAATTGTCTAGTCTAAAGGGTCAATGATACATTCCCAAAGCTTTTATGCCTGTATGTCCGTGGAGCCTCTGGTCTCATAATACTCTGAAATGCAACCTTGCCCTTCCACCACTTGGGAAGCGAGTCGCGAACTACCCTCACATAAGATAACCCTTCAAATGCGAACATCCTCATTACTGGCCCGAAAAGGCTGCGGGTCAACGAACTGCTAACATAAAGCCTCGGTTACAACAATTATAGTTTTTATCATAGTTCCTAATACATAAGAAACTAAAAAAAGGAATACTTACTAAAAAAAGCGTTTGAAATGCTTAAAAGGTCTGCAACGCTTGTGAGGTCTCTGGTGTCCATGGGCTGGTAACAGCTTTCCATCAGGTGTACTGTACGGTTTATTGCTACTAAGTAGTAGCATAAAAATATGATAAGGCGAAATCAAGACTGGAGTGTGATTGGTACACCGAATCACCGAATCCCGATGAATGTAGGTTGTGTGTTTCGTGAACAATGTTTGTTCTCTTGTGTTGTGTTCTCTTGCGTTATATTGTATTTTAGGTTTGTATTTACAACAAAAAAATTAAGTATTGTATCAGCTATCTGGTTCCCATAGTACAAGCTCTGCTTAGCTTGGGGCTGGATAGTGTTGTGTGGTTTGGCCGTAATATTTATATTTTTACTAGCTGCCTGTCCCGGCTTCGCACGGGTGGACATTTATTTTTTAAACACATAAATATAGCCTATGTTACTCAAGGTGAACCCACGTCCAGCAGTGGACTGATATCAATTGATGATGATGATGAAAAAACATTCTATAGCGTTTAGGAGCACTATTTTCTAGAACATTTTGTCCAAATCTAGAATTCAGAACCGTTTGCATGGGTTATTTGAGTGTTCTAGATAATTCTGGATTACTAACGTTTGGGTGGGAGCATTCCGGATGCTAACCGACTTTAAATTTGATTATTCCAGATCATTCGAAAACCATAAATAACATTCTAGAGCGTCTATGTGCATTCTGTTCTCGTCAAAGCCAAGAATTTTCAGAAAAATCCATAAGTGATAGAATAGGATAGACATAGAGAAGTCCTTACGTGTAGAAAAGGATAGAGATAGATTTCGAAACTTTTGCCCCTTATAAATGAATAACACCTAAATATTGAATATAAACTATCCCATCTTTTAAGTCCGACCATATTATAGGCAGTTGCAATTTTATCGAAATCCGTTCAGTAGTTTCGGAGTTTATCGCGTTCCAAATTGTGACACGAAAGATTTATATATATAGAAGATATATGTGGGCATATGCATAATTATGAGGTAAGTGGATAAATGTATCATAGATATTTACTGTACTTTGCATATTAAACGTGTTTATGATGACCCAACGTCCATGAGAAACACCTGATATTAACGCTATTTGACGACCAAAACACAACACGGTTGAACAAACTTGTGCGATTTCTAGAACTACCCACTGCAGTCTTCAATGCGAACCACCCCTATGTAAGGTAGGTACAGAAGTGGGTTTCTAAGAAATGTAGGAATGTATCACATTCTGTTGCTTTTAGCCGAATAAATTTCGTTGTGGTTCTGAATAGATAAGAAAAGTTGACGAGAAACTTTTCTTTTAACGTGAGGGTAGATAATAATATTATCTAAAAACAAAGAAGTGCTTATTGTGTAGCTTGCTTGGTTATTGGAGTATCTCCTTATGCCACTAAAGGCCGGTTTCACACATGACAACATGAGATAAACAGCTGTCAAATATTTTGATTGGTCAACTAACCATCCATAAAAAAGGCCCGTTCACATAGACCGGCTCGGAGAGAATCGGCACGCATTTTTCTTTTCACACAGACCGGATCGTATACGCTTGGAGTTGGTCGGAGCGGAGCCGCCAACTATTTCACATAGACCGGCTGGAAGCGAGAAAGCGAATGCGCTCGCAGCCGACGAGAAAAGTACGCGATTGGAACCGGTCAGCTTCTCTTATTATTTCAAACCAAGCGCGTTCAAGCATTCTTAATGACAAAGGGTATTAGTAGTTCTGGGTTGATGCGCCGGGTAAGTAAGTAATATTAGTATAGATTTCAAGCCACGTACTAACTTAATTTCAAGTCCGTGGATTATCTTATAAAACAGCTGTGACAGAAAGAAGGCACCGCATTACAATAAAGCTTCCAATTCCAAGAATTAAATCAGTATAAGCCAAAAATATTCATCATAAATTTTAAAAATAATCATAAAAGACTTCTAAAAGGTTATAAGTCACGCATGGCCACCTCCGTGTAATTCGAATGAAAAGCGATTGTTTCGTAAAATATTGTTGAACATTAATCCAACAATAACAATAAAATACTCCACATTTTGCGGTCCCTGAAACTCTGCTTAATTAACTGTAATGTAACGAAGCTACGAATAATTTAACCATCGGAATTATCGTTTCGAATTATGTATTTTATGTTCGTTGTAAAAATGCTTATTCGCTTGTGGTAATGGAATATCGCTTGAGTACATAAGTAATAAAAATAAAGAAAATGGTTTTAAATGGTGACCCCCTCTGATTATCATCCACAGCCTGATTTCACTCACTGCTGGTTATAGGCCTCTCTCTGTATAGCGGCACATAACTTTAGCGGTGACCGATAATGCACAAAAGTCAAAAATAAGGTACCTGAGGGGGCTAGCGGAATGAAGGGCGGGCGTGCGTTGCGCTGGTTGGCTCTCCAGTCGCACTCCGCTCTCTATAATATTAGGACACTCTGCACACATCCACACATCCAGTGTGCGCGACATGGCACACTACGACGCATGCGCAGCGCGTATCGCTCACCGCTAAAGTTATGTGCCGCTAGTTATATGTGCCACTGTTTATGGTCTTTCTAATCTTATCCAGGTCTTGCCCAGGTTTGTCACATCGTCTGCCCATCTTGCCGTTGGCCGACCGATTCTCTCCCCGATTATTTACTCAAATAGCCAAAGGGTGATTCTAATCGCACCTCTATCAAATAGAATATAATTAGAAAGAATGTGAGACAAGTTCTAGGTGCTAGTTCCACGCGACCAAGAGACCGACCGTAGAAGAAAAGGCAAGAACACGGCTTAGTTTACATCGTGTTTTTGTATGAGTATGTGAGTAAAAAGTATAAGTATACAAAGAACTGAAAAGACGAACTGAAACAAGTATATTACTAAAGAAATTTAGTAATATGTCTAGGTTGTTTGGAAATAAAATGTTTTGCGCGGGTATTTTGGTTTTATCTCGCTGAGTGTTTTCTGTGGTTATTTCAAAGTAAACTCAGGTATTTTCCTCCATTCAAAACTTTTAAAGATATTTAGTTGGAAAGCATTCCCCGAAGCCCGCCAGAGCTCAACAAAATAGCCCCCATCTGAGCTGTACTTTCGCAAATGAATACGTTATGTTCTAAGAAAGTTTTCACTGAGAAATACTCGAACTTTGTACAAGAAACTTTAGAGTGCGTTAGTTTCATTGAGTTCGGGCTAAGTACCTATTGAAATCACATAGGTATGGTACAGTTAGCGACATAAAAACATTTATTAACAGGTAAACAATCACAAGGATCACTTTGAAACGTGAATCAAAGAGTCCAGAAACTTACAGCTTCGTTCATACCATTCCTGCAATTTTTTAAAGAATTTTTAAGAAATGTAATTTACGGTTTACAAGTTTCTGTTGTTTAAAACTTCGATTATAACGAGAAAAAAAGAACTTTAAAAACTTTGAAGCATGATTGTGTCAAATGCACGAAATGGGCCTTTGCGGCGCACTTTAAAATCCTGGTTTATAAGCTAAATTATACTGGTTTGAAAGAACTAGTGTAAAGATAAGAAGAAAAAAATCTAATTGAATAACTTCAGCTTTTAAACAAATGGATTCAAATCACTTAAACAAGCATTTTAAAGTTACCTCCAAACTAATCCATAGCACAATGCGCTCGGTAACCTATGGAGGAGGCCGCAGTGCTCCGCAAACATTCCTCCCATTCCATTAACTAATTGTTAATTATCCTCTTTCCCCTGTCTCCCCTGCTAATTTGGGGTTTCGTATGCGTGTTGGTGTATAATCGAATCAGATTCTTTTTATTTGACATGACCAATTGCTGGTTACTATAGTTTTGAGCTTGTACTTTAAAGTGTATTTGAATTTGAAGGTGAGTGCTGTTGGAGCCGATTTTTTTCAGCAGTGTTTAGTTTAAGTATGATAGATGTTTTCCGTGATTTTGTCTTAGTGGTTATCATCGGTTTTTTTGTAAACATTTGTGTGTATTAAAACCTGGTGACAAATGCTGCGGTAGCTAAAATTTTTTTAATGTTTTTTTCCGTATTTTGTAAAGCTATTTTTTGTGATTTTATGTTATATTAGTGGCTAATTTGGGGTGTCGTATGGGTGTTGGTGTATAATCGAATCAGTTTTTTAATTTGACATGACCAACTGCTGTTTACTATAGTTTTGAGCTTGTACTTTAGAGTGTATTTGAATTTGAAGGCGAGTGCTGTTGGAGCTGATTTTTTTCAGCAGTGTTTAGTTTAAGTATGATAGATGTTTCCCGTGATTTTGTCTTAGTGGTTATCATCGGTTTTTTTGTAAACATTTGTGTGTATTAAAACCTGGTGACAAATGCTGCGGTAGCTGAAAAATTTTTAATGTTTTTTTCCGTATTTTGTAAAGCTATTTTTTGTGATTTTATGTTATATTAGTGGCTAATTTGGGGTTTGCGTGTTGGTGTATAATCGTATTAGATTTTTTTAATTTGACATGACCAACTGCTAGTTACCAAAGATTTGAGCTTGTACTTTAGAGTGTATTTGAATTTTAAGGTGAGTGCTGTTGGAGCCGATTTTTTTGAACAGTGTTTAATTTAAGTATGATAGATGTTTCCCGCGATTTTGTCGTAGTGGTTATCATCGGTTTGTTTGTGAACCTTTGTGTGTAATCGAACCTGGTGCCAGATGCTGCGGTAGCTGAAAATTTTTAATGTTTTTGTTTGCGTATTTTGTAAAGCTATTTTTTGTGATTTTATGTTATATTAGTAGCTAATTTGGGGTTTGCGTGTTGGTGTATAATCGTATTAGATTTTTTTAATTTGACATGACCAACTGCTAGTTACCATAGATTTGAGCTTGTACTTTAGAGTGTATTTGAATTTTAAGGTGAGTGCTGTTGGAGCCGATTTTTTTCAACAGTGTTTAGTTTAAGTATGATAGATGTTTCCCGCGATTTTGTCGTAGTGGTTATCATCGGTTTGTTTGTGAACCTTTGTGTGTAATCGAACCTGGTGCCAGATGCTGCGGTAGCTGAAAATTTTTAATGTTTTTTTTTGCGTATTTTGTAAAGCTATTTTTTGTGATTTTTCTTAAAATCATTTTCCGTTTTTTCTTCTTTTAGGGAAAGAAGTTTCCTATTTTCTTTCTTAGTGCACCTCTGCTCTATTAGAGGAATACATTTTCTAAGTTTCATGCTTCTAGGGCTAACAGTTTAGGCTGTGCGTTGATTTTTCTTAAAACCATTTTTCCCCGTTTTCTCCTCTTTGGAAAATAATTTTCCATTTTCCTTTCTTAGCGGATGCCTACGTCATAACATCTACCTGCATGCCAAATTTGAGCCCGATCCGTCCAGTGGTTTGGGCTGTGCGTTGATAGATCACTATGTCAGTCAGTCACCTTTGAGTTATATATATATATAGATAATTTTCCATTTTCCTTTCTTAGCGGATGCCTATGTCATAACATCTACCTGCATGCCAAATTTGAGCCCGATCCGTCCAGTGGTTTGGGCTGTGCGTTGATAGATCACTATGTCAGTCAGTCACCTTTGAGTTATATATATATAGATAGCGGCTGTCTCGGCACTCGTGCGGGTGAACATCTATTTTTAAACACATAAATATAGCCTAAGTTACTCAGAGTGAATATAGCTTTCCAATGGTGAAATAACTTTTGAAATCGATAAAGTCGTTTTTGAGTTTAATCATTACAAACATACACACAAAACTACAAATCTTTTCTCTTTTACTATTAGTATAAGTTATAACTTTCAGATTAGCCCTATATCAATTTCATTAAAATTCAGGTTCAGTCATTTTCTCAAGTTTTTTAAACTTATTTTGACTTTTAGTTAGTGAAAAATATCAAAGGGAATCAAAAAGGCTTATCACGTCAAAAGGGAACCAATTACAAAAAAACCTGCGTAACTTTACTTGATACAGATACATGACGTATGTTGAAGTCCAAACATTGAAAGTCCTAGCAAAAATTTGATGAAGATGGAGAATTAACAGCACTCTTCGTCAGAGGGGAAGAAGAGAATACTGTCACCAGTTTCTTATAATTGACACTTTTTCATTTTGAGTAATTTTGGGGTGGATTTTTACGGTGTATTTTTACGATGAAAAAATATTTTACATTACTGCAATTTATCACAGGAATGGACAAATGAGCAAAGTTACTCGATCAAACCGAGTAAAAATCACGAAGAAAATAATTGGGATTACGAGTAACTTTGACCCAATAAACAGTTTTACTACAAATTAAAAGCAAAACTGGAACTTTACTGCAATATCAGGAATACAATAAATTGAAATAAAACCTCTACACTGTATTCTCCAAAGGAAAACTATTTTAGATGAAAGAGTTGAACTATGATGTGTTTAGTGTTGTGTGGATAGTCTATAATAATAATTATTATTATGAGCCTTCAATGTCCCACTGCTGGGCAAAGGCCTCCCCCCATCCCCTCCACTCTGTGCGGTCCTGTGCTAAGATGTTCCATTGTGGCCTATACTTGTAGAGCTCGTCTCGCCACCTAATTCGTGGTCTGGCGCGACGCCTTGGCTCTTGGGGCCACCACTCCGTGGTTATTTTGGCCCAGAGCTCATTAGTCTTTAATATTTATTTATTTATTATTAATGAGAACATTTATTCTTCTTCTAATCCTGTCACAGGTTCATTTAAATCAGTGTGATGAAAGGATTTTAAGTGCGCCTCAGAGAGGCTCCTTTCGTGCAATCGACACCATGTTTTCGAACTTTTTAGATCCTACGACATGCCGGTTTCCTCATGATGTTTTCCTTCACCGTTTGAAAATACTCGCAGTGCGCATAAGTTTTTGGAAAGAAAAACTCATTGGTACATGACTGGATTTGAAACCAAGACCTTAGGTCCGCTACCACTAAGCCACTAGTGCTCTCATTTATTTATTTACTATCTACCTAAGCGTACATAAATCAGAAAAAAATAAATAAAATTGAAAAGATCGGTTCCTAAAATGAGTAGTAATGTAAGCTTCAACTTAGCAACCACCTCAGGGAGACTAAGAAAGAACAAGTGATACGATAAACGAACTTCTATTGTGCACAAAGACAAAGGTACAGAAATCTCACATTCAGCCGAGATTGTGATCTCCAATTTAACTTTGTCGATTCTGAAAACAGATGCAGATTCTACGCTTTTTCAAATAACATGAACCCTATTCCCTTGGAATAAGAACTAAGTTCGAAAGTGAGTTGCTTATTGCTTAGTGTTTGTGCTAGAACTTAGTAAGGTGTACCTTGCCGGTGTAATGCTATTACTTTTCCAATAAGAGTCGTACGTAATGTCTAACTGAAATAAAGTTAGGAAGGAAATCTAGGTAACATAGCAAAAGCTTGGATTTGCTCACCGAATACATTTCTATGTCCTATGATTGAGTAAGGAGTGTTTGAGTCCTGCCATCCTGAATACACACAATACTATCTAGCCCCAAACTAAGCAGAGCTTGTACAATGGGAACCAAATAGGTAGATGATAATAATACTTACAAAACTTTTTTTTTGTAAATACATACTTAGAATACAATATAACACTCAGACAGAGAACCAACATCTGTGTTCACCACACAAATATTTGTTCTCAGTGGGGATCGAACCCACGACCTGCGGCGCAGAAGGCAGAGCTACTACCAACTGAGCTGAGAGGCCAGTCAGTGAATATCAAACCATGTTGAACTACTTCGGAGGCCTTACTCCGTCATGACTTGATCAAACATAAGTCTGAAGCAGAATTGCTGTGTTTCGGTCTCAAGGGTGTGGGTGCTGGTGAAATTACTGGCACGTGAGGCTGAACATCTTTATGCCTCAAGTTTATGGACGCATGGCATTGCATCGTAGGGCACGTTCCTACCGTACGTGACTTACGTGGCAATGCTTTGTTATAGGCATTAGTTGCCTTTTATCATCAGATGAGCCATAGGCTAGTTCCATCGGCATCTTGAAACAAAACCACTTTAGGTATTACCCTAATACTAGCATTAGGGTATTATAGAGTATTAGGGTAATACTAGTTTAAGGGTACCTAGAGAGTTTTTTCCTGATACTGCGTTTTTTTTTTGACATGAGTAAGAAAGGAGTGACTGTTTAAATGACGGCTAATGGAGGAAAGTGGAGAACGAAAACCTGTTGTGCCGACCCTACATAAAGTGGGACAAGGACAAGAGAATTATGATGATGATGACTGGTTTTTTTTTTCTTTAACCTTTATCCTCTTAATTATCTATGGGTTTGAGATGGTCTCGCCAACACTCAAAATAAACTTACATTCCATAAATATAACACTCGACCAACGGTAAAAGTACACACTGCCTCTCAGCAAAAAAATATGTTTTAGAAGCACTTCTGAAGGCGCGTAGCTCGACAAGTCACTTCTGAGTAGGTACATGAATCACTTTTATGACTTCCAAGATTTTATTCGAACTTCCCCTGTCCTTGGCATTCCCCCAGGATGCCTCACAATGCCCTCATCCGTCCTGGATGTTTGCTATGCACTTGAGTTGGCGGATGCGGATCTGAATACAGCATGATTATTTTTTTGTTTTTATACATTAAAGTAGACAAACAAGCATACATCCCACCTGTTGGGAAGCGGTTACGCAGCCTATGGATGCCTGGAATAACAGAGGCATCACAAACGCGTTGCCGACCCTTTAAAACTTTTAAAACGCCCTTTTTCAAGAATTAAGAACTGTAGCATATAGGGATGCTACAGTCCTTAGGGAAAATCTCAGCAGGGAGATCATTTCACAGTCTGAGTATTCGCAGAAGAAGTTCCTCTGAATCCGAACGACCAGACAACTTAAACTTCAACAATAAATTAGTAGGTTATGAACTGAGAAAAAATCCTTGTACGTAGCTGACTTACGAACAAACGGTAGAAACCAAGCCGTAGTTTGTTGCCTGTTCTTCTAGGCTTGGCTGCGTGGAATCACCTAGCTTTAAAACGTTTCAAAGTGATCCTTGTGAGTTGTTGTGACTGAGTAAATAGATTTTTCTTAACACGTTAAGTGCGAAGCGAGGCCTAAATCACCCCTGATGCAACTTCCCTGTGGTGCGGCAAGCAAAAAAGTGAATTTCTCTGTCGTGCGAATGGCATAGCTTTGGTTTGGTCCAGTGTAGGAAAGAGATAAATATATATTTGAGATCACTAATGGTTCCGGACTCGGTGGTGTACCTACCTTGGTACCGGATGTCTTAGGCCTCGTGCCGCACTGAATTAATATAATTTTAATGCAGTGCGGAACGAGGCTAAAACGTCCCATATCCCCCCTGACCTCGTACCGCACTCAACGCGAGCTTCCCGCGACCAGTGTTGTGCATTACGTCGATTGGATTCGTCTTTTTTTCTATTCTGTGAACCGCATTAAGATTTTCATATACAAATAGAAAGATAAACCTTATGCATAAACCGTAATCCATTATTTTCCAATAATAAGTCTGTAATAGGTGCCTCTTAATGGTATAGAATGGAACGCTAAGTGCGCGAGTCTGACTCGCACTTGGCCGGTTTTTTTTTCTTTATGGCGCCTTCAAGCACAATTTAGATTATTTAAAAAAAAATGTATCCTTTGATAGCTTTGTGTTGTTTTGCCAGGTTTTGCCCTTAAAACGATCTAATGAGATATAATTGATCAAAATCGGTCAAGTCGTTGCGTAGTTAAGACAGTTTAAAAACGTCGATATTATTTTTCCCATCACTAATCGCAGCGAAAATTTGCCCTATTTCAGTGCGTTACGAGGTGTATAAGATCCCATATTTTGTTTTGCTAATAATTCCTAAACTAGCCATCAGATCCCGGGGCGACGGTGGATTAGGGTTCATCAATTCACTGTCTATATCAATAAGGACCAAAATTCTCATTTATCTTTGATTTCGCGCCAGAAAATGGATTTTAGTCTGTAAAAGGAGGTGGGGTCTAATAGACCGCGTGTCGCCCTAACGTCTGGTCACGGTACGGGCCGATTATACCTCGTGCCGCAGGAACGGAAAGTATGCAAAAATTGGTGCCGCAGCGAACGTGTTAAACATGCGCGGAAATATTGTCATTACTTTTGAATATAGAACACGCGAAGTATCATATTTACGTAGACTGAAAAACCAAAATCACTTCCCGGCGCGTTGTCGCTCCGGCAATGTTGTATGAAACGGTGTGCTGTTTGAATTTAGAACTCTTTCATCTATCGTACACATTGCGTTCTCGTGGCTGTATAGCGACAGAAACGTTTACCTTTCGGCACAAACTGTAAAATAAAAAAAAAATTGGCAGTAAAGCGGAGTTCGTTGTTATTTGGTTACTAAAAATTAAATTTATTATGTAAAAGTTCCTTTTTTATTTCCTTGCATTTTTTTAAGAAAAGCACTATATATGCCTCGGCCGAAATGGCAATTCGCTGCCTTTGCAATAATGTACTATTTGATTTGCTGGTTTCGAAACCCGGTTACGTACAAGTACTAATGGGATTATTCTACATCCTGTATATACGCGCGTGTCTGTAACAATGATTGTTTATTTTATAGAAATCTCGGTTGGATATCGCCGTGGGATGGAGTGTTTGCTAATTTGACAAATGTTTGACAGGGGGTTTTGGGGGAACATAATTGTCATTTCGATAACTGTCAGGATAATCTACGGTAAGTAAATAGTCAAACTGGCCTAGTGAGAGAATTACACGCACACAATGATTGGTGAAATAAAATAAATAAATAAAAACTTGATGGCTGCAACATATTAGAAAAAAACATGACCGTGTCCTGCAATGGGCAGTGTTATCGCTTGGGCAATTTCATATAGACGCAAATAAAAATTTGATTATCCCAAAAAAGGCCGAGAGATTTCTTATATAGATTTTCATACAAATTGATATTAGTCTTGCCGCTTGAAATAGACGAGCATGTAGTGCCTGTTTTTGATGAAAATGCTACACACCTTCTTGGGTCACAAAATCTATTCAGAACTTAGATCCTACTTCAACTTATAAGTTTATAACCCAAGACACTAAACTAAACACGACATACAGACCGTGAAGCTAAAAAGTGGTGATATAGATCTATTAAAAATGAAGGTTTATAAGGCCACTTTTGTATAAATTGTATTATAGAAAGCCCAGAATGTTTTTAATAGCTGTTTAATTAGATTTTTTGAAGAAATAGGTTCATAATTATATGGAAGCGCGCGTTTTTTTTTCATAATATATAATTATGCATAAAGATCGCGTTAATTTAAAAAGTGTTAAATAAGTAGTTAGTAAATAAATTCACGGATACCAAATTATACAGATTTAACCGGGAAAAAACAATTCCTATGAAACCCTACAAAAATAAAAAGATAGTAAATAAAAAAAATATTATTTTTTATTGTCGATTAAAAATAAGTGTTCAAGTTCTTGTTCAAGTTATGGTGAGAAGTCGTTTTACACCCTGTCGTCGCAGCTGCATTCGAGAGCAAACAGCTCATCCAATATTTACGATTGTTTTACGTTTGTGCGCGGTCCACGAGAGAAGAGGAGACATAAAACCTATTTGGAGAGAATAAGAGTAGCTTGCACCGCAGGGCACGTCCCTAGCACGTGCCTAACCTCGCATGTGTCAAACACACATGCGAGGCATCGCTTTGTTATAGGTAATGGTTACCACTTAACATCAGGTCGTATGCTTGCGCTTCGTGCATCACCATCCGTTTCTGCTTTTTTTACTACTTTCCTATGGTACCACTATCTTATGGTTGCCTGGAATAAACCGCTTTTAGCGATAAAGCCAACCATTGTACTTTATTTAATTACGCTATAGTACTGCGATGTATCCTTGTGTACATAAAGAGTTATCTATCTATCTATCTGGTTTTATCAGCAGGCCTACCACAAGCTCTGTCAGGCTCTGGCTCTGGCTTTGAATATGTGTGAGTGCTGTCTAAATAAATCCTACGTGGAAACGTCACACACACAGTATAATACACTGGTGAGCACTCACACAGACTCAAAACCAGAGCCAGAGACAAAGCCAGACAGAGCGTGTGGTAGGCCTACAACTAGTTGTATAAAAAAAAAAAAAAAATACGGGTTGCACTCCGGGAGTGCCGGCAGAAGTGAAAACTTGATTATTAACGTAGGAACCCTAAAAGTTGTTTATTTTATCAAGTTCCTCAATGTAGTAAAACCCCAATCAAAGTCCTAAGGAACCCTAAAAATTTTAGCATTATCAAGCTCCTAAGTGTAGTTGAAATTCCAATCAAAGTGCTAAGGAACCCTAAAATTGTTTACATAATCAAGGTCCTAAGTGTAGTTGAAAGTCCAATTAAAGGCCTAAGGAACCCTAAAAGTTGTTTATTTTATCAAGTTCCTCAATGTAGTAAAACCCCAATCAAAGTCCTAAGGAACCCTAAAAATTTTAGCATTATCAAGCTCCTAAGTGTAGTTGAAATTCCAATCAAAGTCCTAAGGAACCCTAAAAATGTTAACATTATCAAGCTCCTAAGTGTAGTTGAAACTCCAATCAAAGTCCTAAGGAACCCTAAAAGTTGACCACTTAATCAAATTCCTCAATGTAGTAAAACCCCAATCAAAGTCCTAAGGAACCCTAAAAATTTTAACATTATCAAGCTTCTAAGTGTAGTTGAAACTCCAATCAAAGTCCTAAGGAACCCTAAAAGTCGACCATTTAATCAAATTCCTCAATATAGTATAACCCCAATCAAAACCCTATACGGAACCCTAAATTTTACGTAAAGCCAAATCCTCAACGGGTCGGAACCGCTAGAAGGGACCTTGTCGCGCGACCTACAAGTAGGTCCTAAATGAAGTAAAACGGCAGACATAGGAGGAGGGGGTTCTGGGGGGCTAAGGGGGGTCACAGCACGGCTCGCTTCGCTCGCCGCGCTGTTCCCCGTGGTCGCGTGGCGGCTCGCTTCGCTCGCCGCGACGCTCCCCCCGGGTTCAGGAAGAGGGGGTTCTGGGGGGCTTAGGGGGGTAACAGCACGGCTCGCTTCACTCGCCACGCTGTTCCCCGTGATCGCGTGGCGGCTCGCTTCGCTCGCCGCGACGCTCCCCCCGGGTTTCGGAGGAGGGGGTTCTGGGGGGCTTAGGGGGGGTCACAGCACGGCTCGCTTCGCTCGCCGCGCTGTTCCCCGTGGTCACGTGGCGGCTCGCTTCGCTCGCCGCAATGCTCCACTCGAAAAATAAATACAGTAGATCTATAAAATCATGTACCAATGACCACTACTACCTGCCGCGGGCGGCCGCTAGTTCATAAAATCTATAATAGGTATGTACCTATACCTACTACAGTCACGAAAAACGCCTTGGTATGCTTGCTACTAACTATTATCTATTCTGTGACGTTACCGTGTCATAGTAACTACTAGCGTATCTGTAGCGTCGCTTTTTCGATTTTTATTATGAACTCTACGTTGTAGTCTTAGGGTACATTTCTGCAAAAAATCCGTCCTACGCTTTTTCGATCAGGGTCACGTGATCCTGACGCGAGTTTAAGATTTTATCCCCATTCAGAAAGTGCTCAACGCCGCTAAAGAAGTTTTCACTTCAAAAATTAATTAAAAGTTTTTATATTTTGAATTCATTATATGCTTTTCAATTGAACCAAACCCCATTCACACACGCTTGCTCACAGCGGGCGGACAAAGCTAAGCAGTAATCATACTTAGAGAGCATAATAGATAGTATAATCGAGGTGGTTCAAATACTAAATTCATATCCTGGCAGGATATGAATTCAGTATTTGAACCACCTCGGTTCCTTTACAACATCACCTTTTTCTAAATTAAAACATTTTGTTGAATGTCGTAGCATCTCAGGTCTTCAAGCATCGAATATGTCAGCGCTTCAAAGCTTCTTTGTCTTGTGGTGGTGATCATGAAACGCTGTCAAAATTAAATATGACTGAGATATTTGACAGCGTTTCACTAATTGCCACTGCAAAACGATAAGATGTGCGCAAGGCATCAAAACTTAAAACTGTAAAAAGTAAGTTTTTTTTTCAGTAAAGCCTAAACTATCAAACCACCTCAAGACTGATAAAAACAGATATTTTTGATTAGTGGTTCGATCCCCGCATCTTCGCTTGAAGGAAATTTTTTAATAAATTATGATAATATTAATATGATAAAAACAGCACCAATATTTTTTTATTGAAATTGAATGAAAAGGTATGATTTACTTTGAAAATTGTGTCCAAATTGAGTATTTCCCAAAAACTCACTACCAAGCCACAATTTGAAAACTTCTAACCAGCCGGAATGTAATATTGATAAAGTAACCACAAAGGGTTTCTCAAAGAGAAAAACTAACAGCTTTCCACCAAAAAGGCCACTTATCCATACAATATCGGGACAAAACGTACCCGGCTGAATTCCTGAGCTCTGTTTACAGGCTGAATGGGTTGGTAGCTGAAACGGAGCGCACTCCGCTATGCATAAGATTGTAAGGCAGGGGTTATACGGACAAGTCGCTGATCACCAGCGCAGCACTTCAAAAATTCTAGCAAATAAATGAAATTCTAACAGAAAAAAATGTATTTATTTATTTATTTCTCTCACTAGGCTAAGGCACAGATAAGATAATACTATACTAGTAGCTAAGGTCATTTTCTCTTCGAAAAGAAGCAATAAAATAAAATTGCTAAATGATCCGAGATGAGCCCAGAATTCGGCCCCAGGATAAAATTAAATCTAGAAGAGTACAGTTTCTCAGTCACACATAGAAAAATACTGTTAAAAAAATGTATATTGTTCCCTTTATAACGTAATTCCCGCTAAATTTGTGATAGGTAAGTAAACAGGTAACAATGCTACCAAAGAATATTCTACTCGGGATACTACTACTAAAATTACTTTACTAAACTTTTTTAGGTATCTTTAAATACTACCTGCACCTACTACAGTACGACTCACACTTCCTCAGTAACAGATTACTGGCGGCCTAATAGTAATGGTCCCGCCTTTCGGCCTAAGGTCGTGGGTTCAAATCCAACCTTTTACCAATGAGTTTTACTGTTCAAAAATGTAAGAGCGATTGAGCAATACGCCAGTACTCTCAAACGGTGAAGGAAACCGGCACCTAAAAGTTCGCAAACATAATAATGTGTCAAGTGCACGAAAAGGCCTCTTTGAGGCGCACTTAAAACCCTTCCACCACGCCGTAGTTCGGCGACACAATAAAAAGAAGTAACAAATAATTATGCTTCCAATATCAGCGTCTTATCAATTCAGTTATCATAGCGCTACAATTTAAAGTTGATGGGTTCATTACCCACTCCGCTCACCGCTTCTCTTATCCCCGGATCCGCTCCCTCACCGCGAGCCGCCATGCTGTACAGCTTTCATCGTCACTGTAAAAGGCTCCAAGCGACGCTTCGACACCATCTGAAGGTTTGAAAGCTGCAGCCCCTGAGGGCCTGAGAGCTGGCTTTGTGACAAAGCTCTTTAGTTCTGTGTGTCAGTTTCACTACTCCTAAAAGGCTAAATATCATGGTATTGTGCATAAGATTGAGATATATGCTCGAGATGCAGGACAAGCGGAAACAATAAAGTGGGATTCTTTTCAGATCCACTAAGTTTCATATCAAACTAAGCTACACGTCCAAATAAAACATTTCCATTATTTATGTTTTTTGTCCCTGATTCTGGGACTTGGGGGAAGGATTTATAGCAGACCTTTGCCCACTTGCTGGACAAAACAAGATAAGTTTTAATAATAATGCACAATCGGATTACAAACCCGCGATTTTAGAATCAGAAGACAGGCTAATACTATTACCACACCAGTGGTATCATTCAATGCAAATAAAGCAACCAACTATCGTCATTGACCTTCGCCATGTGCTTTACATAATATCTAAGTTTAATTAAGCGGTTAACTGCTACTATATAAACCGTTAAGCCCCTAAGGATGGGTATAGCTCAAGGCACAACCAGGGCCTGGTGCATGGTAAAGGAATATGGAGTTTAATCGACACTTAAAGTAAGACCTTTTAAGCAAACGCAACGACAGCACCCTTGGTGTTGTTGGTGTCTATGAGCGACGGTGACCACTTACCATCAGGTGGGCCGTAAACCCGTTTGTCTACATTTGCATAAAAAAAACCCCTGTTCTATAAAGATTCTCGAGGAAAAAGCTTCTACTCATTTTTGTTTAAGAGCAAGGCTCTTGACGGCATTTTTCTCTAGGTATTTATCTTGAGGGTAACCTTCTTGACCTCCTTACGCTGTGTGATGGCGTATAGAGGCGCTGCTACAGCAGCAAGGATCCTATCCTTGGTATTCCCTTTCCTCTCTCTCCTTCGATCATATTTCTGAAAAAGCTTTGATGTCGTGACGCTAGACGGCATTATATGAAATATGTTAACGTTGCGACAAACCTTGCATGATAATGGTGGGTCAAGCTGGATGCTGGACTGGTAGCCAAAAGCATAAGATCGTAGTGACTTGCGAAAATGGGGGGAGGCCTATACCCAACAATTGGACACAATTGGGCTGGAAGTAATAATATTGACGTAACAACGTCTTATAATTCGATAGAGCCGGCTGCACGCATGAAAAAACATGACTCATGTGGTGTTACCTCGCTCTGAGGCGTTTCATTTAAGGCTTGAAGTGCAAGCGAGAGCGCGGAACGAGCGACAAAGAGGCACAATCGGCCTCCGCGTTCGGCAGCGATCGACGTCTGTCTCTCTCCTACTTGAGTGAGCGATGCGTTCACGTGGACAGCTGTATGACGTTGTCACGTTCAACTATTGACAGTAAACGGACTTTACAGACAACTGTGTTTTATTTTACTCCAATTCAAATCGCTCAAAGTCCTTGCCTTGGTTACCTTGTTAGGCCTGCGGTCCTTAGTGGTCTAGTTAAGTTATAAATCCACACCTTAGGGGTAAGTTTACCGTAAGCAAGTTTGTACTTACCCACCTCTAATGCCATTTTCATTTTGCAAACTGCATTATATGAGTAATAAGTTTTTACATCGTCTAAAAGTTGCAAAGGTAAGTTTTATCCCGTAAAATGAAGGAAAAACCTGTTATTTTTCTATTTTTGTGGAAGCAACAACGCCGCTAGGGAATCAAAGTTCATGCCACGTATTTTCTACTAATATTATTAATGCAAAAAGGTTTAGATGTTTGAATGTTTGTGGTTCGAGGATGAATTTAATGATTTGAACCAAAAATATAACCTTAGATATAACACCTCTAAAATATTGATGCTAAAAATTAAACGGGAAAGGAAAGGAATTTAAGTGCGCCTCAAAGAGCCTATCATGCACTTGACTGTTTTAAAACTTTACGGGGCAAGCAAGCCCACTAACAATGATGCTAATCTACCCCACCACCGGGGCACAATATGAGGTGGCACTCGTTTGTAATCCGCGGAACGGGCACCACTAATGGCGGATTACCGCGGACATGCCGCAATCAAACTGGGATAAGAACCGACCCTGAACGGATGTATTTACAGGCGAGTGGGAATGAGGGAACAAGTTTTATACAGTAGCTGAAGTTTGACGTTAAACAAGTGTAAAAATATAATGCACAATGTACTGTTCCCTTACAGTTCGTCAAAAGAAAGAAAGAAAAAAAGCCATTAAAAAATAAGCCAAAAGGGGGTTTAATTTTTTTATTTATACTTATTGTAGCTCTTTTTTGCTCGATGTCTTTTAACTTTGGTCGATTCAAACGCGCTGCGCCTCTAATAATGGTTCAGTTTCTAGAAATATTTTTTCTCTATGTCCTCGTAGTAATCGTCAAATTTCTTTGTTCGTTTTTTAAATTGAGCTGTATTCTTGTGTACACCACACCCACTACACGAAGATTCTATAAAAAATTCAAGTCCCTAACAGTGCAATGGTTCGCTAGTAGTACTGATTTATTAAAGTGAGTTTGAACATAGACTTTATTTCTAATTGAATTTAACGGGAAGTGGTGCTACTGATTAACCATCTACTGTTATAGATAAGAGTAGACGAAAAAGTATTACCCTGTTTCTGTACGGGATTACTTTCGAGGGGCAGATCAGGGTCATTAGGTGAGCCGTTTCATTTATATGGACGTTATATTCACGAATATCATGTCTTAGTCTTATTTAGCCGTAAGATGCGATACTAATCCTACTTACAGCATAAATAAGTAAGCTGTTTAATCGTGGTGAAATGATCCATCATCATAATCATTATCAGCCTATGTAGGACGTAAACAGCGTTATTTGAACAAGCTACTTACGAATTTTACGAATATTTCAAATTAATTGAAAATACTAATAAATAATAATACATCATCGAGTTTTCCTACGACAAACCTTCACAATAGGGTAAGAAAATAATTTTTCACAGAGCGAAAACAAAATCCGTCTTAAGGACTCCAAAACTATAAAAATATGATGTTTTGTATAGCTATAAGGTGAAATTACAGGCACGTGAGGCTGAACATCTGTATGCCTCAAGTTAATGGACGCAGGGCAGTGCATCGTAGGGCACGTTCCTGACGTTCGTGACCTACGAGGCAATGCGATGGTTACCATTTAACATCAGGTCGGCTATATGCTTGTTCCATCAGCTAAAAGTATAAAAAAAAGTTTCAGTGAATTTACAAATTCGTAATTTATTTGTTGCTTTTCTAGAGGATTTTATCTCAAATGAAAGTAAATAGTTTCTCTAAAGTCTAACTAAAATGTCCTTGTAAATCCTATCTTCGACTGCACTTTATTTACGAACTCGCAAGAATGCATCGAGCTCGGAAACTTTAAAAACCCCTAATAAATCTTCGCAAATCGCTTGAAACGACGTGTTTTCGTTTAAAATCGCTGTATTGAGAAAATGTATGGCTTGGGCTTGGATAAGTGATTTTGGAGTGGAAATTCGGTGAAGGTTTTGCGGCTATGAGCTTGCAACCTGTCACGTATGCAGAATGCGGAGCGTGTGCCAAATTCGTAATCCAAAATATTCTGACTACCCACATTGTACATAAAAGATCTCGAGTAGGTACTCTGCACCTATAGATTTGCTACCGTTTTTTTCTGTTTTAGATTTTTTTAGGTACCTACATTTTAGTATTTTCTTATTACTGAAAATGCTCCTCGTTTGTTATGTGTGTCAAGTGAATGTATTTCAGATTCAGTATATTTATTGCCTTATTATGCACGTATTAGATCAGGGTAACTTTATATTATAAAGAAAATATGAAATAGTAAGTAAATGGTTTAATTACATCAATGTCTTTACAATTTACACTTTATTTAACTAAATTATAGCTTTAGACACGTTATTCAACACAAAACTACCTTACAGTAAAAATATATCAACTACAAAGAGAACTAGGTACTTATCTTAACAATCAAGGGGTGTACTCAGAGCCGCATTACATCGACAGTACACAGAACGAAACGATAACCTCCTCAGTCGAGTCTCAAGCCCAGAATAATCCACCGTCCCGCCTAGCCTCAGTCAGGCGACCCACATGACAGTTGATAGACCGCGCCCCCTATCGGCAATATCGTCCTCCGTTCTGCGTAGCTTCTGACTACCAATAACAATTTATTGATATAATAAATTGTTATTAATTTCGAACAAATAATAATAAAATATAATATTATTTATGAAATGGTTTTAAAGCAACTACAATGTTCTTAAATTAAATAAACTAAAATAGCTTTTTATTTTAAACATTAAAGACTATCCTTCAGTCTTACTTCAATAATCATTATTATTTTAATACAGATTTATAAAAGCATTTAAATATCAAATTAAACTATTTATAAAAACCAATTTCTTATCAATCATTTCAAAACTTATAAAGATTATTACTCATTTCTAAAAATATAATAATAAAATAAAATAAATCTATTATTTTGAATAAATTTTAGCCCCTATTATCTACTAGATACGACACGGCCATTCTGCAAAATACTTCGTCCCCGAAGTATCTCCAAGTATTTTCCAAACTCACTGGCTCAGCTGCGAGTCAAGGTACTAGTGTGTCAGAGATCCTGGTATCACATAGGCCAATAAAGTACTAAATAACCTGACATGAAATCTGAAAGCACAAGAATAATGTTAACATAAAAACTATTAAACATTCCTTAGCCAATTTACTCACCATACATAAGTAAGGAAAAATAATAAAGTACCATAAGTTAGGCTGTCATGCTAAGTTCCATTGCGAGTTGGCATCGCGATGTCCAAACAAAGGATCAGGCTAACTAGGTCTACCAACATTTATACAAATATCATCAAGCTCTGGCTGTCGACTGTCGTGCTCAGTTCCATCGCATAATCGCAACTACTACAATGTCCAAACGTCACACCAGTCCACCCGTACATTTAAAAGAATCCCCCAATATTTTAACGTTTGCCTGTCGTGTTTAGTTCCATCACGTAATCGCAACTATCGAGATGTCCAAACTTTACACCAGCCCAACCGTAAAATTAAACAACCCATTTAGAAGAATTCCCCAATAATTTAACGTTTGTCTGTAGTGTAGTGAAGAACAAATCGCTTGGCCATTCTGCTTCAGTACTACTTACAAAATTATATTGAAAAAAATATGGCACGAGCAATAAAAATGCGGGTACTCTCACAAAAGAAAATAAAAGTATTTCTTGGCAAAAATAAAACTGTTCGGATAGGATACCGTTAGACACTATTTGGGTCAATCACACAATAGTCATTTAAATTTAACTTGAAAAAGATCTGGAGTTCTGGCTATCAAGATTCAAACCAAATCAAAGCAGAGCCTCAAGGCCTTACCTTACTTTTACATCGCTTGAAGTCCACTCTGTTTTATTCCAGATACATAAAAGGCTTTGTATCGTACTTCGGATAACGTAGGAACTGCCACTTCATTTGTCAGTCGATAATGCCTCCAGTTTACGTTATGGCACTTCACATTCTGGAATAAGAATAAATGTTAGTTTTCTGTGGGCAAAAGTTCTATCCCACGCTCTGATATTAGATCAGGGTAACTTTATATTATAAAGAAAATATGAAATAGTAAGTAAATGGTTTAATTACATCAATGTCTTTACAATTTACACTTTATTTAACTAAATTATAGCTTTAGACACGTTATTCAACACAAAACTACCTTACAGTAAAAATATATCAACTACAAAGAGAACTAGGTACTTATCTTAACAATCAAGGGGTGTACTCAGAGCCGCATTACATCGACAGTACACAGAACGAAACGATAACCTCCTCAGTCGAGTCTCAAGCCCAGAATAATCCACCGTCCCGCCTAGCCTCAGTCAGGCGACCCACATGACAGTTGATAGACCGCGCCCCCTATCGGCAATATCGTCCTCCGTTCTGCGTAGCTTCTGACTACCAATAACAATTTATTGATATAATAAATTGTTATTAATTTCGAACAAATAATAATAAAATATAATATTATTTATGAAATGGTTTTAAAGCAACTACAATGTTCTTAAATTAAATAAACTAAAATAGCTTTTTATTTTAAACATTAAAGACTATCCTTCAGTCTTACTTCAATAATCATTATTATTTTAATACAGATTTATAAAAGCATTTAAATATCAAATTAAACTATTTATAAAAACCAATTTCTTATCAATCATTTCAAAACTTATAAAGATTATTACTCATTTCTAAAAATATAATAATAAAATAAAATAAATCTATTATTTTGAATAAATTTTAGCCCCTATTATCTACTAGATACGACACACGTAAATTTAACAGAGTTTTCAAAAATGTTATACTTTTCTTGAAATTTGTTTTCGTCTGGAATCTTGCTATAGGTATGTAAATTTTAACCGCCATAACATTTTGGCTCGAGCTATGTAACCTTAATTTAATTTGATATTTTACTGATAAAATATTATATGAGTGTATGTCTACCATAGTATTAATTACAGTGATGAGTCTTTTGACTTTTGTCCATTTCTACTTTAACTTGCAATGGCTAACAGAACAATTGCTTGATAAATGTTCTTTCAAGAAAAAAACACTAGGCAGTTTTTCTTCGTCGACGTTCGGTCATCTTGTAATAGACCACAAAATTCCACGTCATGTTAACATACTAACTCTTACCTCATCTATGTAATATCATAAAAACTCTTAGATATTCCATGGAAACATACAAACTCTTACCTCATCTATGTAATAACATAGAAACTCTTAGATATTCTACGGTGTAAAGTCATACAAACTATGTTATACTCTGTGCTCATGACTTGCGGTTCCTCAATGGATTCCGTCAATGGTGACGTGGCTAGTTTACCATCGTTAGTTAACTAGAGGAATTACAAAGCTAGAATTATACCACCAACCCACCAACGTATTGTTTTACCAAGTTTGCAAACTAATTGAGATAATAATGAAGACTAGTTTTCATCGTACTATGGTGACTATAAAGATAAAAACTTTATTTGTCTAACACACAAAATAAAAAAAAAAATTACAGAGATAAATACAAAACAAAATCTTAATTAACAACAAAATAAAAACTAGCAACGAAAATTAAGGTGGTGTGTGTGTTGCATCCCAGACAAAGAGGTAATAGCTCAGCGCATATACATATTGCACAAGTGCAAACACTGATTTTCAGCTATTACCTTTTTGGCGACAAGTTGAGATGCCAAACGACGAAACCTAGTGTTTGTGAATGACTTAGAACTTAAAAAAAAAAAAAAACAAAATATATTTTATTTGGACTCAAGGTACAAGGTTATACAAAAACAAGTGTAAACGATACTGACTGCAGAAGTATAAACTGTGTCGCAGCCAGTAACGCCCTCCTCTTGGCAGGTGACATCCAATTTACAACAAAGTAGGTAGAAATATTTAAAATGGACACAGGGAAAATTAAATAAGAATATACCTATAATATAATAAAAAAATAATGCAAACATTTTTGCAAAAGGGAACGGTGTGTTTAGGTGTGTATTGTGTAGTGGTGTGTAAATGTGGTGTATGAATGTGGTGTGTGAGTGTGGTGTGTGTGTGGGTGAAGGGTGAGTGTGTATGAGTGAATGTACAGATCTCCTGAGGCACCAGTCTCTTAAGAGTCTGGGCAACAGGAGATTCTGTGTGTAGCTTGGTGAATTGAGTTGTGTGAGCGAGAAAGTGTGAGGGGTGGGTGAGTATGAGTAAGAGTAAAGTTCTCCTGAGGCACCAGTCTCTTAAGAGTCTGGGCAACAGGAGACACTGTACGAGTAGAGTAGTATGAGCTAAGGTATGGGGAGCGAGGGCGATTAAATAAGGTTTGTGTTATATGTGTGAGTATGAGAAAATTGATCATGCGCTTGATACGAGTAGGTGTTCAGTATCAGCATAAGAGAGGTTTTGTAGCCAAGCAGACACTGTAGACTTAATTTGATTAAGGGTTAAGGGATAAATATTTAATTCTTTATTAACTTTATTATAAAGCAATGAGCTGATATGCAAAAAGTGTCTGCCCGCGACCGCAGTCCTACGGAATTCAACCTGACACACTCTGTCACTTCGGCGTTTTGTTTCTAAGAAGTTTGGGTCATAGGGTATTTGAGCGTGTTTACGTAGGATGGTATTTAATATAAATAGTTGTCTAACCGTTAAAACTTGACACAACGAGTAGAGCTCGTAGGTAGGAAATAGCCTAGGTTTTCGACTATGTACTTTTAAAACAGCTCTTTGTGCTCTTTCAAGGCGTAGAATCCGCGTTTTCGGGGCTCCTCCCCAAGCCGAAACGCAATATGATACTATTGATTGACCAAGGGCAAAGTAGACTGTTTTAAGACATTGGAAGTCAGCAGAGTTGCGGAGGTTTTTAAAAATGTACATAAGCTTTCTGGTCTTGCTAAAAGATTATGTATGTGTATGTGCATGTGAGGGTGTGTGTGTGGGTGTATTACTGAGAGCTCTCCTGATTACACAAGTCTCTTATGAGCCAGGGTTTCACAGGAGAGCTCTCTAGTGTAATCTCTGTAACTCTAGAGGTAACCTTGGTTTCCAATACCTTCTTCTTCTTCTTTTTCCTGACCTTATCTCACTTTATATGGGGTTGGCACAACATGTTCTCCTCTTCTATTATCCTCTATCAGACGTCATCTCTGTATTCACTTCTTTCATAGTGTTACGGAAGTGGGTACAGGGATTGGAAGGAAACGACTGATTTCACCGAAAGTAGCGATTTATTCGCACTACGAACACGTAACACTGCACTGAACGCGTAGCACTGCACGAAACGCGTAGCACTGTCCGACACTGTCCCCGCGCACTATGCGTTACACGGTCCAACGCTGTGCTCCGAACACTAACAGTCCACTGGGAGCACTTCACCACTTTGCACTTCACTTCACTTTTCACTGTTCACTGTTCACTTTTCACTTTCACTGTTCACTTTTTCCACTTTTCCACTTTTTCTTCTTGTTCCTTTCTTCAGATCACTTTCCACTGAACTGCCCGTAGACGCGCTTGCAGCTCCTTATATACCCGGAATTTCGATTGTCATTTATTGGATTTCGATCGTCATTTATTGAATTTCGTTAGTCTTTTCGTTTTCTTCTGTTGGATTCCGATCGTCTTTTCCTTCTTACATCATTTCTTGTTTTAGTCCAGAACTTTCGGTTCCTTATTTGAATTCCTTAAAGAAGGCACTCGCTGCTACTAGAATTTTCTGGTAACATTAAAATGTCGAACAAAAATCTTCATAGCTGGACCGGGCTCGAACTCGCGTACGTCTGCTTTGCAGTCGTAGCTCTGACAGCCCGGCCGTTGTGACAATGACGATGTTTGCCAAAAACTTCACTGCCTTGCATGCTTACGTAGTTACGTCAGCACGGCGTCACACTACCCCTTCCTTAGACGTGCTCGTCCCGAGCATCGTTAGAGCCGTAGTACCGTGCCAACCTGTCCACATGAACCACCTTCGCTGGACTTCTTGGCGTTTTCCGAATTCTATATGTGACATCATTGATCCTCGTAATTACTTGAAAAGGGCCTTCCCAACTCGGTTGTAATTTTGGAGATTTTCCTTTCCTTCGAACGGGGTTGTGAAGCCAAACAGCAGAACCTTCTTCAAAGGACTTGGAGTTGACGCTTCTGTCGTATCGCGTTTTCATTCGCTCACTAGCACGCAGATTCTCTTCCCTCATATGCCCGTGAACTTCTTCCATTTTCCTTCTCAAATCTTCCGCGTATTCCGAAATACAGCTAGGCGTATCTGGAGGACAACCCGCGAGAAGATCCGCTGGAAGTCGAAGCTCTCTACCCAAGTTCGCTCGGGCCGGAGTAGTAGAGGTACTCTCATGAACTGCCGTTCTATACGACAGAAGGAACAGAGGAATGAACTCATCCCAATTGTTCTGATGACTTTCAACAACCTTTGCCAGATGCCGCTCTAGAGTTTGGTTGAACCTCTCTACCATTCCATCAGATTGCGGATGATACGGCGTAGTCCGAGTTTTGTGTATCCCCATAATTTTGCATGTTTCCTGAAATACTTGCGACTCGAAATTCCTGCCTTGGTCACTATGGATTTCAAGAGGTAGCCCAAATCGGCAGAAAACTTCATTCACCAGTTTGTTAGCCACAGTGACAGCTTCTTGATTTGGTAATGCGAACGCTTCTGGCCACTTTGTAAAGTAATCCATTATCACCAAAATGTAACGATTTCCACTATTCGTCATTGGAAACGGCCCAGCCACATCCAAAGCTATTCGTTCCCAAGGAGCACCCACGTTGTATAGCTTCAACGCTCCCCGGCTTCTTGTTTGTGGTCCTTTGACAGAGGAACAACTCGTACATTTCTTGCACCAGTCTTCAACATCTTCCTTGCAGTGCAACCAGTAATAACGTTGACGAATTTTCACCAAAGTTCTCTTCACACCGAGATGACCGCCTGATGTTCCGTCGTGATACGCTCGCAGTATATCAGAAATCTTTGACTTCGGCACAACTGTCTGAAGATGACTGTCTTGTCCTGATGCACTCTCCCATTTTCGACATAAAAGACCATTGTGTAAGAGCAGGCTATTCCATTGTGCCCAATAGCTCTTAGTTACTGTACTCATTCCGGCAATTTCACTCCATCCTGGGCGTGCGGATCCATCTCTCACCCAATTAAGTATTGGTCTCAGGTCTTCATCTTCTTCTTGTAGCTTACGCATGGCATCGTTGCTCCATTCTTCATTTATTGCATCAGTTCTTATAACTCGGACCATAGATTTTTCTTTATCTTCCTGTTTCAAACAGTGCTTGCAGTCTTCAGAACACGGCCGTCTTGACAAAGCATCAGCATTCCCATGAGACTTCCCACTGCGATGCTCTACTACAAAGTCATACTCCTGTAGTTGTTCAATCCATCGCGCAACTTGTCCTTCAGGATTCTTGAACTGTAGTAGCCACTTCAAAGCTGCATGATCTGTTCTGACTAGAAATTTCCGTCCCAATAAATACTTCTTGAAATGCTGAAGCGTTTTGACAACTGCAAGTAGCTCCCTACGAGTGACACAATAATTCCGCTCTGGTTTTGACAGGGATTTACTGTAATAAGCTATCACAACTTCTTGATCTCCTTTTCTTTGTGAGAGTGTTCCTCCTATCCCTGTATTACTTGCATCCGTGTCAACTACTTGGCCCTGCCTGAAAACCAGCGTTGCTTGACATGGTAGCTACTACCATATCAAGCAGCAAAAAGCTGAGTCGGGGCCTATTTCACATAATAATCTCTTTAACCATTCAGCACAGGACGGGACTGGTTGGGACCCAGTTTTCTTGTTATTGTGATCGTAATAGCGTGTTCTGTGCCCAGTTTTGTATGTATTATTACCTTCTTAGGTAGCCTGCCTGCTTTCAGTTGTCCGTTCTGTGTGTTTTGTTTGTTTAATCTGTCTTACTTATGTCAAATAAATGTATTTTCTTTCAAAAAAAAAAAAAAAACTACAAACTCATTGCACTGATCCGGATATCCGAGTACTGGTGTTTCACAGAACCGGCTCTTTAGTTCCTCGAAAGCCGCCTGGCATTGTTGGTCCCAAACGAAAGGTCGTTTTTCTTCTGTGAGTTTATGCAATGGTTTTGCTATATCCGAAAAACTCTTGACAAAACGACGGTAATAAGAGCAAAGTCCCATAAACGCCCGTACTTGTGTTTTGTCCGCAGGCACAGGCCAATCTTTAACCGCCGAAATTTTCGATGGATCCGTTTCGACGCCGCTTTCCGAAATAACGTGTCCCAAATAGTTCACCTGCCGTTTGAAGAATGAGCACTTCTTCTGGCTTAGTTTCAGATTTGCACTTCTCAACTTATTGAATACGGATTCCAGCTTCTTCAAATGGTCATCAAATTCTCGCCCCACTATTATAATGTCATCGAGATACACCAAGCAGGTTTCTCCCAGCAACCCAGCAAGGACACGTTCCATTAACCTTTCGAAAGTAGCCGGGGCGTTGCACAGCCCAAACGGCATCACTCTGAACTGCCAAAGGCCCTTTCCTGTGGAGAACGCGGTCTTTTCCTTATCCTTAGGATCCAACTCCACCTGCCAATAGCCACTTTTTAGGTCCAGCGTAGAAAACCATTTCATGCCGTTGAGAGTATTCAAGGTGTCGTCTATCCTTGGTAATGGATAACTGTCCTTTTTGGTCACGTCGTTTAGGCGGCGATAGTCAATGCAAAATCTTGTTGACCCATCCTTCTTCTTTACCAAAACCACCGGTGAGCACCACGGACTAGACGATGGTTCAATTACTTCATTATTTTTCATGTCTTGAATCATGTCGTCAACCTCCTTTTCTCTGGCAAAAGGAATTCGGCGAGGTCGTTGTCGTATAGGTTGTTCATTCCCAGTATTTATTTTATGTTGTACCATACTCGTCCTACCGATATCACCATCATTCTTCGAAAATATATCGGAGAACCGACGTAGCAAATTCTTCGCCTTGAGCAATTCAATAGTTGTCAAATCGTGCTTACATTCTTCCAGTATACCGTTGACGTCGATTGAACTTGCATCCGTCTTTTTGGTTTCTTGACAATTCCGCAACCATACGATTTCCTCGCTCCGTCCTATTAGGGTACCCTTCCTTAACACCTGTTCTTCATTGCTCAAATTTAGCACAGGTACCACTGTTTCTGCGGATGAATTGACGACCGTACGTGCTGGCAGCCACGATGAATCGTTATCCACTTTTTCTAGTATTGTCCACCGTCGCTGTTTCAAACTTTTACTTCCAGGAAAAATTACTGGAACTAGCGTCTGTGATCTTGGCAATAGTTTAGTGTTTTTAATGCAGTACACCTTGCCTTCACCACCGCCTCTCATCGGTATTTCGTCTTCTCCACACTTGAGGACGCCGAAGTGAATGTCGAGATTGCACCGATGGTCCTTCAAGAAGTCCAGGCCAATAATGCAGTCATCCACAATGTCAGCTACTACCGCCTGTTGCCAGTAAAGTTTATCACCAATCTTGATAGCCACTTTCTGTTCACCTGATACTGGTATGCGCTGGCCGGTAGCCGTTGTTAGCTGGTAAGCTCCCTTCCGAACGTTGATCTTTCCGTTTCTTCTTATCAGCTGTGTCCCAATTACCGTACGTGACGCTCCAGTATCCAAAGTCAATGAGCACGAAATTCCATTTACTGATCCATTAACAGTTAAGCTGTTGCCATCTGTGCTCTGATGAATCTTGATTTTTGGGGCTTCATGTCTACCGGCCAGCGCCCACCCCTCAGCCCTGGCTAGAATTAGTTTTCCTGGTTCTCCGACGCTTGTACACAAGCATCGGTCCCTCGTCTCTCTGCAATCCGATTCGGGCAGCCGCTTCTTAGATGTCCTCGTTCCCCACAGTTGTAGCATCTAGGGACGAAAGCTCTGCGTTGGTTTACCCGCTCCACTTCCATAGAATTAATTTCCCTCAGACGTCCACTCCTCGGGTCTCGTCGGACGGCTTCTACTTCGAGCGCATGCGCGACGGCTTCCTTGATGTGACCATGGTGACCCAAGCGCACAGTAGCTCTTACTTCCGCGTCGAAAATACCGTCGACAAATGACTGCTGTCAATGACCGATGCTGGTGATGTTTGGTATGCCTTCCGGACCAACTTTTCTACCTCCAGGGACCACTGTTGCAATGACTCGTTTGCTCGTTGGCATCGATCACGGAGTTGAGCGCGGAAAACATGCTCCAGGTGCGAGTCCCCATAGCGCGACTCCAAGGCTTCTAGCAACTGCTCGTAGGTAGCATTACTCCCCAAGGCCTCCAGTACGGTCAAGGCCTTGTCTCGTAGTCCCAAAGTGAGTGCGGTTTTAGCCTGACTCTTGGTCCACCCATTAAGGTTCATCACAGCCTCAAACTGTAGCTTGTAGGCCGCCCAGGAGGAGGTTCCATCGAAAGGCGGGACTTTGAAATTTCCGCCTGCAGTTGAGGCACTTACTATGGACGCTGAGGCCGGGATTCCATTCGTTTCGAGCTTCTTGACAACTTCCTCGACGGAGGAGAGGCGGTTTCCGTGTTGTTGTACAGTTTTGATACCTTCCTCAATGGAACAGAGCCGAGTCTCATGTTGCTGCATAGTTTCCTCCACCGCTTCTACCCTCCGCATGCTGTCGGTGATGGCGGTCAAAAGACTTTTCTGCAATGCGCACATCTGTTCCTCTTGCCGGTGGCCTTGCTCCTCCTGGCGGCGAGCCTGCTCCTCCTGGATGGCGCGCAGCTGCTTCTCCTGGCGGTGAACCTGCTCCTCCTGGATGGCACGCAGCTGCTCCTCCTGCCGGCGGGCTTGTTCCTCCTGCCGGCGGGCATCCTCTTCTTGGCGGCGAGCCTGCTCCGCCTGGATAGCGCGCAGCTGCTCCTCCTGCCGGCGGGCATCCTCTTCTTGGCGGCGAGCCTGCTCTTCCTGGATGGCGCGCAGCTGCTCCTCCTGCCGGCGGGCTTGCTCCTCCTGCCGGCGGGCATCCTCTTCTTGGCGGCGAGCCTGCTCTTCCTGGATGGCGCGCAGCTGCTCCTCCTGCCGGCGGGCTTGCTCCTCCTGCCAGCGGGCTTGCTCCTCCGGCCGGCGGGCTTGTTCCTCCTCCCGGCGAGCCTGATCCGCTTGCATGGCGCGCAGCTGCTCAAACAAGGCGCCAAGATCTGGCCCAACCTGGGTCCTCATCGACAAACTTTCCGAGGTTGCCCCACCGGAGTTGTCTCGGTGCCCAGGGGTTTCTTCCTCAGAAGCCTCGGCGCCGGAGCCACCTGCTTGCTGTGAAGCAGCTTTAGCGCGAGTACTCATGCCTTCCCTCGGCATGACAGGCATTTTACCTTCCAATCCCACTTCTGACACCAAATGTTACGGAAGTGGGTACAGGGATTGGAAGGAAACGACTGATTTCACCGAAAGTAGCGATTTATTCGCACTACGAACACGTAACACTGCACTGAACGCGTAGCACTGCACGAAACGCGTAGCACTGTCCGACACTGTCCCCGCGCACTATGCGTTACACGGTCCAACGCTGTGCTCCGAACACTAACAGTCCACTGGGAGCACTTCACCACTTTGCACTTCACTTCACTTTTCACTGTTCACTGTTCACTTTTCACTTTCACTGTTCACTTTTTCCACTTTTCCACTTTTTCTTCTTGTTCCTTTCTTCAGATCACTTTCCACTGAACTGCCCGTAGACGCGCTTGCAGCTCCTTATATACCCGGAATTTCGATTGTCATTTATTGGATTTCGATCGTCATTTATTGAATTTCGTTAGTCTTTTCGTTTTCTTCTGTTGGATTCCGATCGTCTTTTCCTTCTTACATCATTTCTTGTTTTAGTCCAGAACTTTCGGTTCCTTATTTGAATTCCTTAAAGAAGGCACTCGCTGCTACTAGAATTTTCTGGTAACATTAAAATGTCGAACAAAAATCTTCATAGCTGGACCGGGCTCGAACTCGCGTACGTCTGCTTTGCAGTCGTAGCTCTGACAGCCCGGCCGTTGTGACAATGACGATGTTTGCCAAAAACTTCACTGCCTTGCATGCTTACGTAGTTACGTCAGCACGGCGTCACAATAGTCATGTCATCTCTCACACATGTAGGCCTAAGATGACCGCCACGAGAGTCGATTTATCTCGTCAAAAGTAGAGAAATGTCTATATCTCTACACGAGCTAAGATGACCGCCTAAATATGTCGTCATCATCTGTCAAATGAAGACTTACTTGGAATTCGAATTTTGATTTTTGAATTTTGTCGTCAAATGGTAAGATGACCGCCATATTTTCTCGTCTTTTCACGTTTCTGCGCGGGAAATTTTCTCGTCGACAGTTTTTGAAAACGAGATAAGTCTTCCGCTTGTCTTTTAGATTTTGTTTTGCTAAGTTTTCAAAGGATGGCGATACCTTACTATAATCATCTTATTGCGATGTACGCCGATAAGCAAAACAGAAAGATTCAACGGAAAATAATCAGAGACGTATGTGGTATGTGATCTTTTTGACGTTGTTCAGGTAGAGTTTCAGTGCCTCTGGAGATTATAAAAACCCTGGGAATTCTACCTCATCAAACTTCTAAAACCCGATTTAGAGCCTAAAACTAGTACGGTACGGGCCTACCTAGCTGCGGGCGGTGCATTCCAAGGTGAGTACCTAGTTCATTTGAGGTTAACTACCCATAGATTTCTATGTGTTATCCTGCTTATAATGTTATTGTAAAGGTCTAAAATTAATAATAACAAATTAGGTTAGTGTGAGTCAATACTTCTCATACATTTACCCAATTCACTCAATGTTTCAATAGTGAAGACGTGTCATTGGATCTCAGTTTACCAACTACGAACTACCTACTACACTACGAATTTATGCAAAGTAAAAACTGAGCATAGTTACCTACCTATCTAATACTTCAGTAAAAATATTTTAATAACAGGGTGACATTGGACGACGATGTACGAGTCGAAAACGAAGAAGTTATCAACGGAGATTTGGCTGCAGAGGACCCATCACCTGCGGGTCTGCTTCGGCAAGGCCAAAGACGCGCAGAACTTCTACGTTATGTTAATGAATATAATATTACAAAAGCCTTAAAAATATTTGTCTCTATTGGTAGCTTGATTTTTTAATAACCTTATCAACCATAAGCACCTACAAAGAAAGCCCTCTTCATTAGTTCAACATTATTTAGTTAAAAAAACAATTTTCTGTGTGTAAATAAATTTATTTGTCAAAAATTAAAATAGGTATATTATTTATAGGTATACTAAGTAAGGTGGAATGTTTGGTTTGTGGATGGCCCGTGGAATCTGAAAAGAAACAAATACCTACATTAATATACGGACATGCTCTTAAAGGTATTTCTGTATTCTCTATCCTGCATCCTGCAATCATTCCTTTAGTGCAAACTGCTTAGTCTACGCACATAAATACATAAGTAGTTCTATGAGTTAGTTAAGTTAGGTAGGTACGGCTCAATGGACACTGAAAACAAAACTTGGTAGTTATGTACTACGGAGTATATTAAAGTAACTAATACTTACATATCGAGGGTTTTAACACTGCACCCTCGATAGGTATATATTTTTTTTTACCTGCTTTAAAAATCCTCATTGATAAATAGCAAAAGGTCAAAACAGGCATGGTTGCTATCAAAACGTACAATTTTCCACTGGTCACCGTCCTACCTAGGCTCAACTCGTCGATCTTGAGGCGGTTCCACCCCGCTGTTATTTGTTGATGGACACTTTGCAGTGAGCTATATTCACCTGCCGCAAATTCATAGTGCTCGGACATATTATACCGGCAAAGAATTTCTATTTGGATTCTGTTACTTCTTACCCTGAAATAATAAGACAAACAAGTATAGCTAGCAGCATAGGTTTGACCGATTTTGAGAATACAATGAATCTATTTTGCTAGTCCTATCGGTTTTTAACAATAAATAGAGGTTACCATAGGTATTTACTTACATTTTCATTCCGTTTGCTTCCTTATTATTTTTTTTTAGTTTTGGCGGGGTTTTTTTTCAGTCACAGGTACCAAATTGAATGAACGAAACCATTAAAAAATAAAAATACAATGGTAGATTATGGTAGAATATGGAAGAAATGATCACTGGTTTGTCTTCACGACATAGCCGTCGACGACAGTTGTCTCTCTCGTGATGCTCATCTTACCGTAATCGACAAACGAATCGATGTCGACAAAATTTTGTCTTCTCGCGAAGACATATGTCACGTCGGTCATCTTAGGCTTAATGGTTTCCAATACCTACTTAAAATAAATATAAATAAATATAAATATTTCCTATTACCTACTACTAAATATTACCTACTGTACGTAGGTATTTAAAATAAACATCAATAAATTTAAAATTATAGTTTGTTTTATTGTATTCATTTACATTGTAATTGGTTGTTACGAATTATGATCATGTGCACTATAATGCACAATAGCGCATAAAATGGCCCTGATTTACGATTAGGCATTAATTAACATGCCAACATCGCTTTGATATCGTATTGCACATTATTGGAATTCTCTCATGTAGACTGTTAAGTAGCGAACACACAAGAACATTCATGTTACGTGTCATCCGCTGAATTTACTTCTTCTTCTTCTTCTTAATTATGGCATCTGTCCATTTTGGATCAATTTTGCCAGCGTCGAGTGACATACACATAATATAAAATAGTTTTTAATCAAGTCAAGTCCGTCAATAGACAAATCGGCCCTATACCCTTTCAAAAATGATGCCGTTTTTTTCTAAAACTATCTGAAACCTTTTTGATCAAATCAGAATATCACACATAATATACCTATTTTCATTCCAACTGCTAACACTTTGAGCTAAGCCCTCAAGTAATGTTGGTTAAAATACTACCGAAATTACACAACAGAACTCATAATAACACCAGAAAACAATTAAAATTAAAAAGCTATGTGACTTCCCAAAATGACAGAAAACGAATCCGAATTTAACTTTCGAGCTTCTGTTTGCAGCACGAAACGTCGAGAGAGTCCAAGAACTTTAACTTTAGCGTAGATTGTCATTGCTAAATCAACCAAGGAGACGCCAGATCATAATCATCATAATTTCGTTGCGTTCTGAAAAAAGGCGGTCAACGTATTGTTTTTATTTTCACTAAAATCAAAATAAAAAATTTAGTAAAAAAAAAAAACGGAAGGCGACAGCGAAAAAGTTTCTGGAGAAGGATTGGTGGGAAGTTGCCAAAGATCGTGATAGTTGGAAGATTTTGGGGGAGATTTTTGCCCAGTAGTGGGACAGTGTAGGTCAACATAAAAAAAGTATGTTGATGTCATTGGCTGACATTTAAAAATGTAAGCATATCCCTTTGACAGCATTGATTCTAGAATAATCTGACAATCCGACAGTTCGATCAATAATGTCAATTACCTGAAATGACCGTGTGGACGTCACATTACATTAGGACCCATTGCCGATTGCCGCATTGCATTCAGAAATATCTGCATTTGAAACTCGTATTATGTTGTAATGGATATGACATAAACATTATTCGACAAAGTGCTCCGTTTATTATATAACTTTAGTTTCTCTTCTTCTTTAGTTTTTCAGCTACGTGACCAAGGCCTAGAAGAATAAAGAAACTCCTTGCTGTACCTTCGGTTGCCAACCTCCTTGATATTTGTAGTTTTTTTTCCGCGCGTTGTGCTAGTCAGACGCTTGGAAAACTCTTTGCGCAGGTTTCCAAACTCTTTTCATTTCTTTGGATTTTGCCTTCAGCTTGATAAAAACTCATAATAACACTTAGGCCCGTATTCCGAAACAGCGCTTGAGTCTGAGTCGAGCCTCAAGCATAGATTTTATGACAGTACTCCATTGAAAAGTGTCAAAAATCTGTGCTTGAGGCTCGACTCAGACCTAAGCACTGTTTCAGAATACGGGCCTTAGACTTAGCATATTAGCAGAAATTGGTTTCGCTAGACAATAATAAGTTAGTATAAATTTAGATTAAGTTAAGTTTTAATTGTTGTTTTATTATAGGGCAGTGTGATCGCATAGCGACAAAGCCTTTTAAATAAAAAATAAAAAAAAACACTTAGCAGTAATTAAAAAAAAAACGGCAGTTTAAAAACATTATTAGCGCGCCACTATGTAAAGTCACGCGTGTTTAGTAAGCTGAATAATTATGAACCTAAATGACCTTGAATTATGAATATTAAAACTTTTGTTCGAGCAAGTGCGTTGAAAAAAAGTTTGGTGCTTACCATTTCAATTTGATTGCCAACGACCCCAGATAAGAATTATGAACGTACTATGTATGCCTTTAGACGTTAGTCACCGAAATTACAAGGAATTGTATGCTAATTTAGTTTTTGCGGCTGATTGGAATCAAATTGAATTATTAAGTCACATTCCAGCTAAATGAACACGGACTGATTACCAATCATAAAGCTTAGTTTTGTTGCTCACAACTTTATTCGAAAAGTTTTGTTTCAAATTACGTTCACCCTATAAAATACTCTTCATCGCTTTCATTCTGTGTAGTGTTGCCCAAATGCAAGAACAAGACGAGACAGTCTTGGTCTTGGTCTTGCGCCAATACACTTGGTCTTGGTCTTGCGCCAATACACCTGGTCTTGGTCTTGGTCTTGGTCTTGCGCTCCCAGTCTTGGTCTTGGTCTTGGTCTTGCAGCAAGAGTCTTGCAAGTCTTGCAATTACCTATTAGTCTATTACTATTTATTAAAGTTTACTTTAAATCTTAGAAAAACGTATTAGAATTGGAACATTGTGAGCTTGAACTAACATAGCCATAGTAAAGATCAAGCAGATTAATAATTAACTGAAGATTTGATAAGAAATTCGAAAAATCAACTGACCTATATGTCGTTTTCCATGGAAGTAACTGTTTCTTAATAAACATTTATGATTTATAAGCTTACATTTGCTAAAACATGTAAAAAAACAAATTAATTACAATAACTTGACTGTATTTTAAAGAACAATACTTATCTGTCTAGAAAGAGATTGAGCCCTCAATTTATAAGAAATTTAATAAAAGAGTTTTATTTTTAGTTGAGAAGTAAGTACAAAACCTTTGATGCCGCATTATCAAAGTACCGATGGTTAAAACATAACTATGCATGCACTCAGTTTGATTTTAATAGATATTTTTTTATTCGCTATGTTTATGGTATTAGTCGTAATGCGCATAGGTCCAGTTTTTCATACTCTTTGATACAGTTTTTTGCGTCTCATAGAATTCCTAAGCGTACCTACCTATACACCGAACTGTTACACCTAACTACTCAGTGAAATAGCGCTAAGTCCTAGCTGCAAGACGCAAGAGTCTTGCAGGCTATGTCTTGTTCTTGCTCAAGTCTTGCACGGTCAGTCTTGGTCTTGGTCTTGGTAAAAATACGCGGTCTTGTTCTTGGTCTTGGTCTTGCAAAAACGCAAGAACAAGACCAAGACTGCAAGACCAAGACTGAATTTGGGCAACACTAATTCTGTGTCTGTGACGCGAAAATTTGAAACAAACCTTTTCGAAAAAAAATTGTGAGCTACAAAACTAAGCTTGTAGCTCACAAATTTTTTATGTAATCAGTCCGTGTTCATTTAGCTAGAATGTAATTTACTAATTCAATTTTTTCCATTCACGGACCACCGCTATTTGTCAAATAAAAACGTCAGACAACATGACAAGCCTAAAAAAGAGATGGATATAAGTAGTATTTTTAGACAATTTCCATCCGTCAGATAAAACCATTATATGGACAATGCAAAACAAAATACAGTCCCTACATAGGTAACTAAGGTTTATTATTTTTATCATTATCGGCGCAATAATATTTAACACACACTAAAATGTTCTCACTTCTAAGATAGGTACCTACTTGGTACCTACCCATACTGACGGAACAACTAAATGCCCATTTTATGAAAAAGTGTTTCTCATATGGTATCCTACGCGGTTTTACTACGAGCCAGCTGACATTGACAGCTATTTTGTGGCTCCTACGTCTTTCCTTTTATGGCACCCTGGCGGGTCTCCTGCTGTGACGAAGGACCTTTTCAACATTTTACGGGTTTCTTTTGAAAATATCTACATGTAAGTGTACTTATAGAATTTACGTCTTACTTATTTGTAAAAAAATCTCGAGGAATAGGAATATTTTTTTATTCATTTTATTATTTCCGGCTAGGATTTTGTAAAGAAAGCTTATAAATTGTACAATCTTTTATTGAACTGTTTGTAGCTATGCTTGCGGTGTAACTGAGTAAGAAAGCCTTATTATATTAAATTTTGCATGTTTTAATTTTATTACAACCGCTTCCGATACAGGGCCACCAATCTTTTCAGACCAAAGGGGCGCCACCACATCACAAAACTAAATCATGGTAAATATCCCTTTGTTCATAAAAACGGTGTAAAAACCATGATAGTTTCAGAAGATGAGACGAGGAATGATGACGTGCAAAGATATAGAACGATTCCCTAAAAAATACCTACTCAAAAACATATTTTTCTTTAAAACATCCTAATTATGATTAGGTAGGTACCTATTTGGAAAACAGACACCGATAAAAGTTTCCTCTCAGTCTGAAATCTGAAAGCCCTCGTCGCTTTCCCCTCAATTTATCTCGAGTCTACTATACATTTCGAACAATACCAGACAATACCTCTTTGTGGGTTCAACTGACGTTTTTGCTAGCTGTCTTGTCCTGACAAAAGTACAAATCTATTATTATCTTATCTTGAGCCGACTTAACTTGGCACTCGCTTTATCTAGTTGGACAATAAATCATTTTGTGCTGTCGCTTTTTATTGCCGCGTTTGGAGAATTGATGTGGTGTGAGTTGTGAGCTGATCTGTTGATAAACAAGTCTAAAATATCAAAAGTTATTCTTACAATGTTCTTTATGCTCTAATTAGTTTGTTAAAACACAAATAAAATACATAGTTCCGCAGCCATATTAATGCCGTAGCACCTTAGCCGTACGCCGGCCGTGGTGTTAAAATTTGTAGGCCGTAGCACCATTCGCTTGGAACAGTAGCCGTAGATCATTTTACCGTAGGCCGTAGCACCGTAGCCTTATATCCGAAGCGCCGTAGCATAGACCGTAGTACAAACTAGATGTAGTACCATAATAAGTCATAGACTGTAGCAACGCAGCCGTAGCACCATACCTCAGACACCATAGTATCGTAGGCTAGATAGTGCCATAGCCGTTTCATCACCCGTTGCCCGTTCTTCCAGGCTTGGTCACGTGCATGGAACTGGCACCTAGACTCACCTAGCTTTAAGACGTTTCAAAGTGATCCTTGAGTTACTACTGAATAAAGAAATCGTTATCTTTGACTTTACTGAGAGTTCCATAAAGTTGACAGCTTATTTACATACTTATTATTCGTTTGTGTTTTACTACAGTAGAACTTTAGATCAGTGCAAACTGCAAATATAAGCGATACAGTGCGCCTGAATGTCTGATTAAAACAAACAAACGTCGGAGTTCTCATTAGCTTGCCGTTCCTGATTTGAGCCGTTCCCTAAAGGCCTTTGTTTTCCTTATCTTAACGCGGTTTGATTAAGCTATTGTGTATCGCGAAGCCATTTGTTAGTTCATTTCGAGAAATCGACGATCGTGTTCGGAAATTTTGTCTGTTTTAGAGAAATTGCCTTTTGATGATGAAAAAGGCATGAAAGTTTTGCACAAAGACATTCTTTCAGCTTGTATAGAGGCTATACCTACTGAAGGTTCAGGATGTCAATGTGAATAAAAAAAATTGATATGTATGACATGAGCCCAACAACATCTTGTAAAAATAATTAAAAAAAAATATACATATTTTACACTTATTTATATTTGGGATGGGAGGCGGTAATGTCCATCCAGTTATTGTACACCCCGTTATTTCAATGCCAGTTGACACTAGCAACTCACTAATTGATTTTAACTCTTTTGTTCTGACATAAGACTTGTAACTTGAGACTTTATAGGACGGATCGGACTTGGATAGGTTAGGCTACGTTAGAACATGCCGCCGCAGTGCCAGCATTTTAAAATAAAAAATGCATGTTACAAAAAAGTGGTAATTGAATTATTGAACTGCCACAGTGTAGGTACATGGGCTTCAGCAATTTGATAGTAGAAAATAGTGGACTCGGGAACTATTTAACTTTTTTACGGGGTGTACATTAACTGGCCGCACATTAATCGGACGCTCTGGTTCTATTATTAAATTAAACGTGACAGATTGCAGTCCAGAGAATTGCTCCTATAAGAATACTATCTGGACCTAAGGTTACAGCAGTATTTTACACTCTATGTTTTACAGGTTCCATAAAACATTTGCTCTAAACAAACGAATTCAAAACAAAACGGTGTTATAATACATTACAACCGTAAAAAAGGAAACAATAAAATGATCCTTATCCTTGAACTTTCAATACTTTTTGACCCGTTTCCTGATTACCTGAGGATACCAGTGTTTTATTGAAATGTATAAGTCCCGCGGGAGTGATACCCGACCGGCAATCGCATAATTTATGCATCGACCGCGCCCCCTGGCGGCAGCCACTCTCACCTACTGCCCGTGATAATTGAATGTTTTGTTCAATGTAGAGCGTTTTCAGTTTAAGAATTGTTTACATTCATTGCTACATATTGTAACATAACCTCTTTATTAAGCTATGACTACTATATTCCGCTGTGATCAGATAATATTATGCCATCTGTCATCTGTCACATCAAGGAGTGTCAAAGTATTTCGCGAGCTGTGAGGATTCAAGGAGAAGAGGAGATAGAGATATGGTGGCGTGATACAATGGAAAAGCTTAAATGTGTGTTTGTGATTAAATTAATAATATTATTCTGTGATCAGCTGAGAGTTTTTATTGAAGATGATTCCATTGTGATGAAGGCTCTTTTACAATACACAAATACCGATATTTGATGCATTGTTTAGTTGTTGCATGTTATTAGATTTAGCTAAATTTGCTAGAAGATCGTAAATCGTGTATGGTGTTGATTAATAAACCATGTTTATCACTGAAGGGCTCTTTAAGCTGAAATTATCGATAAGTATGTTGTAAGAGAAAAGAAAGAAAGAGAAAATGTAAAAAAATGTAATCTCGCAATCACAAACATGGATTTGCATTAAAATAATATTTTTAGCTAATTTTTCTGCTGTTTCCCGCCATTTTTCACACGCAGAGTTATTATACTATCTCTTCATTGGCTGAAAGTGACAATAATTGTCACTGTCTCTGTTTTTTTACATGATATAGATCAGCCTTTCTAAGCAAAGATGGAGGATAGGAACGACGGAGCAGAATGGTCTAGAAGACACTTCTGCTTTGAAGAGGCCCAGATTGTTGTGGTCAGGAAAAACAGGCGACGGCAATGAGTTCCGTTCCCTGAAGGCGGGACTTACTTAGAGCCGCGATGAAATGGCAGGCACTTTATATATTTTTCATAGACTTCCCTGTATGACCACAAAACATCGATTTTATCAACTGACTGTTTTAAAATATAAAAATCATTATTTCAGATAATCTCAAATTAGACAACTGAAGAGTCTTCGTGAAAGTACCCCAGCAAAAACTGACAGGCACAAGCAGGTAGCAAAATAGAAAAAGAAACATAGTAATAGAAAAGGAAAAGATAGAGGTTTCGGGGAGGCTTCAAAGTTTAGATACAACTTGTCTGTAGCCGTCTGTTTAATGCCGGAACATGGAGTGACAGGAAACGGATGTGCTTGGATTTAGTGCTGTCCTCGCCATCAAAATCAAAAGTACCTATACTTTGTTAGAGTAAGAAATAAAAAAAATTAATCATAATATCTTTGTCACAAAAAATCTAAACTCACACTATCAATTTAAAACTGAATTACTTAATACTAATCTACAAAGGTAGGCTTTGTGCGTCACAAACAGACTCTGCCTCAGCATAATAATGTTGGCTCTCTCGGCTCGGCTCTGGTCTATCACCAGAGCCGGTTCGGCTAGTTTGGTCTTATATCTCTGCATTCAGTACTGTCTTATCCATGTCATCTTTCGCAAAGTTCGTCCATATTTTCTTTAGTCTCTGCTCACCTAGCCATCCACATTCATACTCATCAAAATGTTTGTCTACAATTAATTGTGAAAGAAACAGTTTTCCAGTTCTCCGCATCTATATTTAAGAGGTATTCGCAACTCCTAACACTAATTGAGGCGTGTCCGGCCATTTCGACCTCAACTTCGCCGGCCTTAAGGGCCAACAAATTCGGAAATCGCGCCCAAATGTTAACGAGAACCAATTTGTGGGTACAATCGAGCCAAGCTGCACCCAAGTTATTGGAACATAGTATTTTGTAGGGTTATTAGTTTGTCTGACGTGAGCTTTTCTAGTCTAATTGGTAGGGCTGATCTCTCAAGATTCAAATTGGGTTTATGTTATTGAAAATATCAATGTACTTGAGTTCATAATTGCTAGTTACTATATTAAATCCTTGGTTTCACAGATTGGTAATCGATAATTAAAATAATTGGCAGTATACCTAAAAATTTTCAAACAAAAACGATTAGCAATTCGTGAGATCAGCCCTAATGGTAAAACACCAGACTACATTCACAGCAAATCAATCATTACGACAGGAATTATAAACATCCCATGAAAATTAAATGAAAATGCGGATGAAATAGAGTCTGCCAAAATCAAAACAAACCAAAACACCGAGTGCTTATAATTCGCAACGGCAGGTTAATTTTCCGGTAATCTGGTGTGAGCTGATGTGATTTTGAGGTTATGTCTAGCCGCGGGCGTGTCGCCTTGCCTGGCCGGCCGCCATATTGAATTATCTGCGTGGTATACGTCATCATGACGTTACGGTGCGGTGAAATTGCAGGTTAAAATGGATATTCCCGGTAACAGGGTGCCCTGGAGTAACTAATCTTGTTTATTTAACGCGTTGCTTTATCGGTATGAAACGACGATTTGATAACATAGTTCGACTGATATTTCCGTTTTTCCAAATAGCAATAGGATTTTTATTATTTGAAAAAAGAATCACTATTTCTAACTTGTTATGTTTTACTATTTCATAAACGGTTTTTTCGGGCTTTTTCCAGTACCCTCGTGTCGACGCAATAAAGAGGAAATAAAATACTATTTATTTTTTCATAAGACCTTGTTCGCCGCCGTCACAGTCACCTGTGTTATTAAACAGGACAATTTTGAATATCCGCTTGTCACCACGTGCTGCAGGTATAGCCTTAGGTACCTTAATATAGCAATTGTTGCCTGAAATTAATGTAATTACTATTAAATATAGATTTTTTTGAACACTAATAGCCTTTAGAATTTATATTTATTCACTGCGTTCAAATTATGAAACACAAGACAGCAACGCAAGGGTTTTAGCGCACTTTAAAAAAAGAATTACAAAACTCTAGAAAAATTATAATTCGTAACTGTAAGCAACAACTACAGCAGTATAAAACCACAAACACCAAAAAGCCCGGAGCTACCATAAAAAGTCCGAATTCCAGCGTAGAAATACTATTTTCGAGAATACGTGCCGACGGGAAGCTCGTGACGGATCCGCTACGTCACCGTCGCGTCAGCGGGTTTCGTCAACGGTAATCCAATATGGTCGGCCACCCGGCACCATACCGCTTCTGATTGTGGCACAAGTTTGGAGGAAAAGCGAATCTACATAGCAGTTCTATAGTTTGCTTTCCTTTGAAACTGCTCACTTAGAATTGCATGCTTGTACGACTAGATTCTAGACATAAAGTGTCAAAATGTGTATTTATTTCATCGAAATGCCCCACGTTGGGCGCCATTAACATGTTATTAGTAAAACACACAGGTGATCCTAGTGTAACAAATCATTTAACAAATACTGCATATTCAACAATACTGCTTCGGTTAAACCGAGGAGTTTAACTAACTATAAAAGCAATAGGCATAAGTTTTGAAATTGGACCACTTCCTAAAGATAAAACGATAAAATACTTTTAGTTCTGCCAAGTTTCATTTTAGCATTTTCGCTGAATTTTATTAAATTGTTTGATAACACTGCATCGGACAGGAGAGCTTTGCCAAGATTTGCGTTGTTCTTTTAAGTGGCCTATGAATTAACGCGACCAGAAATTTTTAAATAAAATGAGGTTTACTCCGTCACTGATCGATAAACTCATTTTTCACTCATGTTTAACCTTGGGAATGTATAATATAGTTCAAGAAGTTCGTAACACATTATGCGAGAACTCGAATCAGACCTTTATTTTTATGAACTAACGAGTACCTATAAGTACCTATACATTTTGTGATACTTTTCAATGAAGAACTGTCAAAAAATATATACTTGAGCTCACTCAGATCTATGTACTGTTCAAGAATACCGTTTTCGATTTCGTTTTCTGTCATTTCGGGAAGGAACATAGCTTTTTGATTTTAATTGTTTTTCTGGTGTTATTTTGAGTTCTGTTGTGTAATTTCGGTGGTATTTTAACCAACATTACTTGAGGTCTTAGCTCAAAGTGTTAGCAATTGGAATTAAAGTGTATTATGTGATATTCTGATTTGATCGAAAATGTTTCAGATGGATTTGGAAGAAACTGCCATCTTTCTTCCAAAGACAATTATGTTAGGGCCAGACTGACGGACGACTGACGATTTGACGGAAAAGTATTTTATCTATGTAATATATTATCATCATTCTCATTAAACTACTCGACACTGGCAAAATTGAGCCGAAAAAGACAGATGCCATTCATTAAAAAGAAGAAGAAGAATACCGTTTTCAGTTATCATACATTACTACATACATAATTTTAATAAGTAGTGAACATACTTGTAGCGCTCTACAGAGTACTACGCCTAATAGCAACTATAGACTTAAGATAAGTACCTAAGAAATGGGCGTGCACGTTGGCAATAAATAAATCTAAATGTAAATCTTCACAGGCCAGCATAACGCACAATGCAGCTCTGGGCAGGGGAACTCAAATGTCACTGTGAAACCTTTATATTTTATCGCTTTATCAATTTGGAGAGTACTTCTTAGACTAAATCTCAATCCATAAACCAACGTTGGCGATTGCTGGTAGTATTCGTCTCGCGTCGTAAAAAGTCTCTCTGAATCTCCTCATTTTTCGAGCGATTGACATCTACCATGTCACGGTAGCTTTGATCGTGACCGAAGCTTTATATTGGCTGTAAAATATACTTATAGTAAAAGGAAATTGGGAGAAGAAAATCCGTGCTTATATTTTTGGCAGAAAGCGAGTAAACTCAACTCAAACTCAAAGATGTAGGTATTATTCAGCGGTATCACAAGGATCACTTTGAAACGTCTTAAGGCTAGGTGAGTTTAGGTGCCAGTTCCACGCTACCAAGCCTAAAAGAACAAGCAACAAAGTACGGCTTGGTTCTTACCGTTTTTTGTATGATTCTTTTACAAACCATAAAAATTATAAAGATGAATGTTGCTTTATCTGTGTAAATAAATAATTATTCTAGACCAGACTGCTAGGTTCCAGACGACTCTTTACTGCACATAAACCTCAAATAACTCTAAGTTTTAATGAGCTACCCAAATTTCAATGGTGAACCAACTTTAAACTGAATTGAAATTTAAAATCTAAGCACTTTGAGCAAAATCTCAGTCTCAACTTTGACTCGGTATCTCGTGCATTCAAAGTTCCACTTTAACCCGGTGCTCCCTCTAAAGCCCAACGGAGTGAGCTTTCAAAATACCTAAGGTCTGCTACAGATGTTGGGAGTGACGTTTGGCGTCAGCTTACGCCATACAGTGCGGACGCCGCATCAATGCGGCGTCCTCAATGGGATTTATTGAGTCAACACTCACACAGACTCAAAACCAGAGCCAGACAGAGCTAGCGGTAGGCCTACAGTAATAATAGAAGGAGTAATAGTAGGAATAGTAGTGCTCGACTATTATTCGTGTATTTAGGAATTTGTTGGCCGCGTTCAACGTCACACAAAACGCGGTCTGCAGCGTTTTTATCAACCACACCCATTATTTATCTCGTAGCTTCCTTATAGCTTCGAATGATGTCACTATGAGTGGGTACGTTGTGAGATATAAACGTTTTACTAAATATATTTCAAAATAGTAGTAGATTTTATGAACTTGTCCTGTGAATTTATATTTTGGTATATTCCAAGGTAGTTACAATGCCGTCAGCAGTCTGGTACTGATTTGGATCATTTGAGCTATCTCAAGATCGCCTGTAACGGTCTGCAGGTTGTTCACTGAATCTTGTGTATTTTGTGAATATTTTGGTTAATTGTAAGTTTCTTTGTATAAATAAAGAAGTAAGTTTCTGAATGTTTAAATTTTGTTTACAAGTGAAATATAATGTAATCCTTACTTCTAGATTTAACGCATTGAGCTCTGTATTTGCCATGTTACTTCTTTGAAAATAAATAATTTGTAATTTGTTATACAATGAGGTTTTTATTATAAGGGGTAAACAGGGTTAATTATGTCTTTTTTGTGGACCAATATTGAATCCAGACCAGAAAATAGGAACGTTCTTTTTACGAGAGATTCTCTAGCTCGATGCCAAAAACTAGTGCTACTTTGTACCATTTTTACGAGGACAATAAAAATGAGACTCGTAGCCGGCCAGTTGTCACCACTTACTTTTGTCTCACTGCAATTTACAGCAGTGAGAGAAAGTATAATTAATTACTTAGTCCATTGTTCTATAAACACAATTCATTTTAAATGGATAAAAGAGGTATTATTAACAATAAAACAAAACATTCTCTGTAATCTGAATCTGTATGACTGACCTACGAGGCAATGCCTTGACAATGCCACATATCATCAGCTATAAAAAATAAATAAAAAAAACATTGCCAAGTCAAAAGTACAAAAAAATGGGTTTGGTTGAACACAGGTTTCCCAACCATGCCATTATTCGTTTGTAATCGAACTCAATGTACAATATCTATCATTTAGCGACCTGCAAAACCATTAAAAATCCCATTATTACAGCGTGGTCAGGAACCTTTAAACGAAGCACTCGGTGCGTGACCACGCATAAATACCTATTGTTAAATGTACTCAACTCGGTTTTATTATGCATTCGGGTATAAAATGAATTTTATTGTCCCTGATCAAAGTGTACTCTTTGATGTCGAAACGTGTTGAGAGACGGACCATTAAGTGGGTCGGCACAATGAATATTCTAAAAACTGAATTCATTTTGAAATTGAATGTGACCTAGCCCTAATACAACCAAGGGCAATGAATTCGGGTCACTGCATCTGCCATCAACAGCCTTGATTTTTCAGAGGCTTAAAGTACTAGAAGATTTTGGGTTTTATAAGCCACTGCTATAAAATGTAGGTTGACTTTATTTCGTCGGTAATTAAGTTAGTGAAGCAATTTTCATGAGCACTTTTACGTTGTAGCAACTAAAATATTCTGGATCAAACTTCTATTACTTACTATGTTTTATACAAATAGCTGATACAACAAGCGTATGGTCCACCTGATGTCAAGTAGTAACCATCGCTTATAATGTAAGCCTAAAAGTATTGCCTTCTATCGGTAAAAGAGTTTCAAAATTGGTTTAGTAGATCCAGAGATTACCCCCCTACTACATCACAAACTTTACCTCTTTAAAATAATAAGTTTTAGACTAAATTAGTGTATGCGGTGTTGGTGACTATAGATGAACAAATTCGACGTTTGACTCTACGTAAAAGGTTAGCTATAAATAGTTTAAACAAGTTAAACAAGGACATAATAACATAATAATAGATTTCAAAACGTCTGTTAACGTGTGTAACTGTCCAAAGGTGGACCCAAACAACAAATCAGTTCACCTCCACAAATAAGGCTAAATGTAACCTCATAGGTGTTCCCTATGTCGACGATACTTTACACTGAGATAGGGCTGGGCTGACTAAAACAGTTTATAGTCGGAGTTTTAAGATTACCTATTAATATGTCCGGTAGTCTAGAGCGGTGAAATCAAGGCCATGATGTTGATTATTTTGTGTCATCATCAATTTGATTTGTTTATCATTTATCAGAGAGGAAAAGTCTAGTTACAGCCTTGTGTTTTTTGACACAATACAGTGAAACCAAAGGCACACCTTCTTGGACACTCGACCAAATCCCATGCAAACATACACAAACGTCGTTCTTTACACGAGCGTCTGTGTGCGGTTCTTACACAAACAGTACACAAACGTCGTTTTTTACACGCGCGTGTGTGCGCGTGGCGCGTTCTTTGCTCAAATCAGGCTTACCGCAAGCCCGCGGGTTGCGGAAGCCGAATTCGCGGAAGGGGGGGGCACAGTTTCCGCTTCCGTTTCCGACGTACAATTTATTTTTTTTTGTTTTTGTAGAAGAGCACATACAGAGATACTAGAACGTGATACTAGAACTGTTGAACTGTGTTTGGCGACGCATGAGATTAGCAGTCTACCGTCTTCGGGCGTTCTTCCTGAGCACATCCTTGACCGTGTAAGATCACAAGCTACGCCCCTCAGGAACTAAGATTTATAGCGGTCAAACTTTGAGAACAGATGCCCGTGTGATGCCGCATGCTCCGGGCCTGAACGTGGCTATTTTTGATAAATGGCTTGTAGGAAATGTGTTTTACAGATATGGCTGGGATAAAAAAAACCTACGTTCTACAGTGGCAAGTTCGGCAAGTTTATCATGCGCACTTGATGTGCGGGCAGGTTTTTCCGCAAGTAGGCCGCTGGTGGGCTCTTTTTGCGTGACCCTTGACACGTGTTGCTCGAACTTTTTTAGGTTCTACAACACGCCGGTTTCCTCACGATGTTTTCCTTCACCGTTTTGAGAGTACTGGCATGGTGCACATAAATTTTACACGAGTGGATTCGAACCCACGACCTTCGGATCGGAAGGCGGGGCCACTACCACTAGACCACCAGTGCTCTCTACGTTCTACAGTGAGTTTTCCTTGTGGTTCTACGTGGTCAAGTCTGATAGTGAAGTTTTCTGGCCGCTTTAGGTATAGCTCCTAGTAGTTCAGTGGAGCCTGCCTATATAGGTGGAGAAGGAATACAAAACTAAACGGTTGAATTTGGCTGATGCACGAGTTTCCTAAGCTCTTGAATCTTTGCCCCCAATCATAAGTTTGTAGTTATTGTTAAAGCAGGAACCGCGCGCTGTACAAAAGGCATCAAAATGTACAATAGCCTACAAAATGCAAAATGGACAAAATATTTGTCATTTTCGTGACAGTTTTAGAGACCATACACTTTTTTAACATTCAAGAAAATCTTAAAGTTGGTTTAATCGGACCATAAAGCCTTTGGGATATTATCCAATATGAAGTAGTTTACGGTTTTCAATCAGGAAAAGTAAAAAAAACCAAAAGCTATTCAACTTGTCTTGACTTCTTAGTTTACGATGTAGTGTAGTTAGTTGATCTATGGAGTTTCCTGGTTTCTTGCGTGCAAGGCAGCTGTGTCGGACTGCAAATGGACCGCAAAGATGCGGTTTCCAAGCAGTTAGCATGCAGTTAGTGCAACCACTGCTGAGCTTTATCTAAATAGCAATGTATAACTTACCCTATTACTAAAATAAGGCACCAACTCACAACACACTATTATACATATTATTTACTTATCGATAATGGTACTTTATTACTTAAATTCCCAATAAGGGTATATCTTATACAGGGTTATTCATTATTAGCTGCAAATACTCAGGAATTAGGTTCAACAAATAAAATAAAAAATATTTATGAAATGATTTTTTTTAAGTTTTGTTATGAAAATCCCGAGAAAATCGATAAAGGAATCATTGGCGCCTGACCTATTTTGACCTTTGATCCGCGCCCGCGCGCCGTGAGTGACACTCTGCGTTCTGTCACCGCCTGGGTGGGTCATCGTCCTGTTCTCCGTGGCAATCATTATGCAATAGCCGTAAAGAAATTAATAAAAATAAAATTTTGATACAAAAACTTGAAAAAATTTTTGATCAAATTTAAAAAAAATAATTTCATAAATATTTTTTATTCTTTTTGTTGAACCTAATTCCTGAGTATTTGCAGTTAATAATGAATAACCCTGTATACATTTAAACGAGAAAATCTTGTATGTATATATATATATATTTATATATATATATATATATATATATTTAGGATCTCGGAAACTGCACCAAAGATTTTCACGAAATTTAGTACACAGGGGTTTTCGGGGGCGATAAATTGATCTAGCTAGGATTCATTTTAAGAAAATGATTATTTCTTTCTGAGTTCAATAAACTGAATATGTGACTGCTCCTGCCATCTACTGACGATTGTGAGAAACTAACTGCAAGCATATCCAGCAGATGGCGTTTTCCAGTAAGAATAAGCTAATAAAGATAATATGACTCTTAAGATTTCTTAATAATTATATATACAACAAGCATGGAACTGACGCCTAGACTCACCTAGCTTTAAGACGTTTTAAAGTGATCCTTGCAATCCTACTGAATAAATACACTTTAGATTTTGATTTGATATTGACAAGTAAGTAAGTAATAGTAGAGCTCCTTGTATGTGGCTCGTCCGGGGAAGTACTACCACCATGCCTATTTCTGCCGTGAAGCAGCATCGCTGTGTTTCGATTTGAAGGGTGTGGGTGCCGGTGAAATTACTGGCACGTCAGGTTGAACTATTTATTGGCTCCAGTTGATGAACGCAGGGCGTGCATCGTATGACACGTTCCTGATATGCGTGAACTTCGAGACATGCTTTGTTATAGGCGAGGGTTACCTTAACATGAGGTGGGCATATAATTTTTTCATCAGCTTGTTACATAAAAAAATCTATTTTGTCCTTGACAACCTTAGCTTTGTCTTCTCAAAGACAAACAATAATAATTGCAATAGTGATGTAAACAACTTTAACTCAAATTGAATTAATCTCTTTTACAGAGCTAGGTCCGCTCTCCGTGTAAACTTAGGTCATATTTTCAGGAGACGTCGCAGCTAAACTAAATTAAGGCATAAAATAATTAAAACAAACTTCAGACTTTAAAGTTCGCAAACAAAGCGTCCGAGACAACGAAGACCCCTTTAATAAATAATATATCATTTTCACGGTTTTATACAACTTTAAGTTAACTTTGAAACTTAACCCGCTGCGTAGGACTGGCGTAATTTAAGATAACTTAAGATTTAGATACGGTTAAGTGAGGCTAAGTTGGAGTTAAGTGCTAAGTTAGGGTGTCCAGGCCGTTAATCTAATATTCTGTTCCGGGTAGTTTGGACTTGGAACCAGCTCGGCTTGGATACTTTGAAGTGTTTTTGCTGTAACATTTCTATCTCTAGCTGGATAAGGATGACTTATATCAAAAGTTAACTTTAAATATGAGAAACTTAACTTTACCGAGACAATAGATTGTCTCAAAGATTTTTATAATGTCCCAAAAGTTAAGAGCCGAGCGGGATTTGAACCCGCGACCTTCCCCTTGGTACGGGGCTGCGCTGACCGCTGCGCCATCGGATCCTAATCACACTCGACGAATAACTCATAGGGACTGTTCGGCACTAACGCGACCGTGGTTCCATCTACAGGTTTGACGTTACAGTCAACTACTTACCTGCTCGATAACCGAAGTTGCATTCAGTTGAATCGAAGAGAGATGTCACCTTGCTTTTTCATAACTTTTTATTGATTTTATTGTGTTTACTACACCTAGGGAAATCACAAAAAAAATTATAATGTCCCAAAAGTTAAGAGCCGAGCGGGATTTGAACCCGTGACCTTCCCTTTGGGACATTATAAAAATCTTTGTGATTTCCTTAAGTGTAGTAAACACTGTAAAATCAATAAAAAATAGATTGTCTGTTGTAGATTGTACAGATCTGTGATAAACCAAATGGGATTGTACAGATCTGTGATATAACGGATAAATAATCCGTTGCATATACTACGGCTTTTTAATGGATGTATTGTGTCTAAGCGTGATAAAACTGTATATAGGTAATTTTTAATTTAATTTTATGATTTGTCTTAGGGCGGGATTGAGATGTTGAGTTCAACGTATTAGCAAACATAGTATCATGAACCTACTCGATAACCGAAGTTGCGTTCAATTGAACTCCTAACTTTTGGGACATAATAAAAATCTTTGTGATTTCCATAAGTGTTGTTGTGATTTCCACACACAAAACTATAAAATTAAACAAAAATGTAAAAAAACGTTACCCAATGTACTGTGTTTCAACTTCTAACAGCGCTGTCCAGAACTGGGTTAAATTTCAACTCTAAATTCAGACTACCACATTCGAGCTGTTTATTCAAGTGACGTCCGGCTAGGGCCTGATCGCGAATGTAATAAATTAAAAATGTTGTAAATGTGCCTGTCTGTCCGGCTTAAAACTGTAAACCAACTTTTATACACGATTGTACACATCTGTGGTAGTACACAGTGTATCATTACGTTGTTTTTCGTCATTTTATGACACAAGATTTTACGTGTATTTAGTAATATATATTTTTTTTCGTAAAGAGGCTAGGGTTTGCTTACTATGAACTTCAAAATAAGGAACAAGGAGGTTGCATCCTGGGCACGGAAAATGTTACTTGAATTTACTTGCTATCAAAGTAAGTTAAAACCGTGTTTTTGGTATGTTTTTGTTCATTATAATAGTTTGTATTAAAATGCTTTTTTTTTCATAACGCTATGTTTATTAAAAACCAAGGGCAACTTTAAACCAAGAGCATCAAAATTACAAAATTCTAATTATTCTTACAATCATGTTTTACAGCTTAAGGCCTAAAACTGCCAAGTGGTATCAGGTGCCCCTGTGGTTACCCTTATATTTTACCCTTAAAATGGAGAGTTTTATTAAACAACAATTAACCCTCTGAAGTGTCTCCGCTTGATTGATTAATTGTTTAATCTATTTTGGATTGTGTTTTTGGTGGCAGTTGGATATATTAAAATAAAAAAAATATGTTAACTTAGGTAAATGAAAATGTACCTACTTTCTTTAATGGATACGTTTTAATAGACGAATTATTGTTTTACTATTATATATCATATATCTATGATCGTAAAAATTACAATATTTTAATACTTATCCATTTGCAGCAATAAATAAGTTTATGAAACTGGCTGAAACTTTATCCATTGATAAAGTTCTAGAACTCAACTCAAATCAAAGCGATCTTGCATCGGGACGGAGTTCATCTGCAGATTCATTGCTTTAATACCTATTTTACCAGATATTCTGTTTGCTAGTACCATCATAAAGTAATAGGTATTGTAGCAGGCAACAAATATTGCACATCGGCTAATTTCGGCTTCATAGAGCGTAGAACGAGAAAAAGAGAGCGGTATAAGAAGCCGAAAAGATGTGCAATATTTTATTGCTTAGAATTTTTTTAATAAAGTTGATTTTATTGGCAGAGTGCAAATCCATTTGAAATTCGAAGTCTTTTTTCGATAGACGCAAAAGTAGAAATGTTTTGCGTTCGAAATTCAAATAAACAGAAGCCAGACCTGCCACACTCCTTCGATATTAAAAAAGTTTAAGTTGCTCTATGAAGTCGGCGGCGGATCATCTTGAATTTTTCGCCAAACAAAATGCCGAAGGGGTTGTTCGTTTCCCTTTTGGCAGATGGTGCAAAATATATTTTTTATTTAATAAAAAGTTAAACTTTTACGGTGCGTAAGTAAATTGCGAACGCAAACCCCGAATAAGATGCGTCACAGGTCACAGCCGTCCTACGCTGCATCTTTCAGTTCGTCGAAACTTCGCGAACCTTTATCCCTCAACGGTTGTCGGTTCTAACGAGTTACTTACAGAGTAAGTTTTTTTGAACAGTTTTCTAAGCTTGTCCATGAAATAACCAAAACTCTTGTAAAGTGATGAAATTCATGTATATTACACATGTAATATATTAAGTACTTGATTTTGAGACACCTCTCGTCCACCTAAAACGTGAGTTTCTTGTTACGTGGTTTAAAAATAGAGAATGTTTATGTAGAAAAAAACCTCAAAATGAGTTAATCCCCTAGTCCCAAGGATCACGTGTTAATGGACGTTAAACATTTGCTCCCCCGAGGCGTGCCCACACACCCGCTACGGGGATCAACAACTTTTTCTTTCGTACTTTCGGTATCTTGAGATAGCGGACTCGTTGAATTGATCTACCTTTGTAGAGCATTCTTATTGTTTTTAAATGGATCGATTCGATTATTCAAATTTCAAATTAATTTTTGAATTTCGAATCCATGCACTCTCTAAAGAGATTTACATCAAAAAGTTTATGCTCTAAAATGCACCTGTGGCGTGCCTTGCTTAGTTATATCGATAACTTACGAAGATATTACCTACAAGTACTTCATAACAATAACTTTTTATCGTAAATCGATTTTCAAATAATGAAAGCCCTTAATATTTTGAAGAGGTTCTTGTGCTCGTAAAGTATTGAATTCACGCAACTCTTGAAGCTCGATATTGGGACCGAACACGCGAGCTTATATTATCTTACATAATCATTTTCGTTTTCTTACATCTTACTAATAATAAATAACCTATCTTTAGCTGGTCAACATGTTTAGATGTTTGTAAACGAAACAAAACACATTATTGTGATCAACTGTGACATTTATCTTGCTAAGGTAAAACGAGGAAAGTTTATGCGATAAATTCGTTCACTCCAAGTCATCATTCGGTCCAGGCAAGTCCACTGCTGGAACCAAATATCCATATAAATCCAGGAACTACGATTTCCCTTCATACACCCACTCCCCAGCGATTTTAAATGTTACCCATTGCTTAATAAAAACAGTAATGATTGAATTATTGAACTGCTACAGTGTATAATGGCCCGAACACACCTAGTTCGCTGGCGGTAGCGATCAGTGAAACGCTGTCAAATATCGCTGTCAGATTTGAGATTTGACAGCGAATATTTGACAGCGTTTCACTGATCGCTACCGCCAGCGAACTAGGTGTGCGCAGGCCTTAAAGGCCTCAAAAATTTGACAGCGGAAAAAAGTGGATTTTTTTTAGCGGGTGCACATTATTCAAACCCCTTATAAAAAACATACAGCCACCATACCGAGTAAAACTGACGTTGGAGTCAGACATGCACACAAAAGAGACTTAATTGCCAATTTACTCGTGTTTACAATAGTATTGTTTAATCTACCCTCAGTCAATTAATTCTGTACAATTATAACTGCCAAGAGCCCACAATTATTGTTATTGTTGGTAGAGTTAAAGTTTTTAAAATTTAAATTGAACCTACACGCTACTTTATATTTTACACAACTTTTAATCGATAGGTTCTGTTGCTGTCTGGAAAGTAGGTACCCATCGATATAGGTAGTGTGTCCTTGACTTGCACTTAATATCTTTCTAACTTATTATTCCGTTGACAAATTAGATTATACAACATTATCGACATAAATGTAGGTGTAACCATTAAAAATAAACAAAATGGTGAAACTATTGAATGATTATGAAATCCCCCATTTAGGTTATCATAACATTTCATGTAATCTATTTTGAATGTATATAAGTTTAAGGTACACAAATATGGGACACTCTACATTCCACCCTAACCAAAGGGTGAAACAAGCCCTTAATCTTGTAAACACATGCGTCAGACAATTTTATAACTATGTTAATTAATCTAAACAAAACTCTAACCCAAAATTCCGTCTGTCAAGGCATGTACTCACGACACAAGGCAAGGACCATCTGCCTGAGGTATGTAGGGGAAAGGCTGATTTATTGGACCGCCTGACATTTGAGACCACATCGAGACTTTCAAATAGGTTTTTAGGCGCCTTAAATACAGTAAAAGGGATGTGTGTACCCAACCAATGTATCAGCAGTAACTGACACACTGTGAGAGAGCAAAGTTACTTTATAAAGCCTTGCGCACACCTAAGCATTCTGCGGTAGCGATCAGTGAAACGCTGTTAAACGTCTTATTTGACAGCGTTTCACTGCAATTACAAGGTAACTTATTGAATGTAGCTGTATATATTTTAGACATTTTTTGATCAAAAAATTTTTTTTAATTAGTGTTCAAGAAAATCACATAAAAAAAAATGTCGTAAAACCGTAATTATTATGGCCTGTGTTACGGGCCGAGCGGTATTTGAACCCGTGACCAAGAGAAGGGTGTGGGTTCAAATCCCGCTCGGATCTTAACTTTTGGGTAATTTTAAAAGCTCTAAGATTTATTTTGTTTTAACCACAATAATATTTTATGAATTATATTTATGAACATTAGTTCCAATGGTTCAATATACCAGCCTTTACCCTGATATGTACCGTAGAGGACACTAAGGTTAACGAGTATAGGTCTACATGGCGGGTCCAGGCAAAGGCTTAACCCAAACTTTGGTAAACTATCTTGTAATGCGACGGGACACTTCAGACATGTCTGATAGAGTAGGTGGGGGAAGATATGATACTGCTATGAGCTCAACTGTTCGTTTCTATTTTGTAAAAAAATAAAATAGGAACAAAGCAAGTGAAGTTTAAAAAACTTGAGAAATCAACTTCACGGCCAAACTCTTGAAATAATTTTGAAGATTTCTATGAGTCGAATTTGGAAGTATAACCTACCAGGTATTTGTTTTTCTTTTATTGTCTCGTAAATGACAAATTTATGCGATATAAAACATTAAAAAAAAGTTTGTAGGACTGGACCTATTACTTTAACTGAATAATTTTGTTGGATTGAAAAATCTATTGAATGAAAGCTCTATCTAGGTTATAGTAACGAAAATAAATATTTATTATAATCTATTCTATATTTAAAACGAAATTGCTTCACAAATACGCGTGGGTACTTTACTCAAAAAAATGGAGCAATATATTAAAAGCTTAAATTAAAGCTAGAGTGGTAGCTTTAATTTAAGAGAGAGAGAGTACATTTTTGACAGCCTCATCTACTCAAAACTAATCTAAGGTCTTAATCGTAGCCCGGGATGCCTCAAGTTGATGTTTGTGCGAAATTGATTGAACGATTAATCCGCTCAGAATTGTTAAAGCTGGCTACGTACCTTTGTCTTTAGCCCATTGCTTAGGCGCCAGTCTTGCGGCTTTGTCTTCAGCCCATCGCTTAGGCGCCGGTGTTGCGGCTTTGTCTTCAGCCCATCGCTTAGGCGCCGGTGTTGCGGCTTTGCCAACTTAACAAAGGGATGATCGAGCAAAAACTGAAGCTAACAAGCAACTTTGAGAATACATTGTGTGGATTACTGATGACTGAACTGAAGAATCTTATGTTTAGGCTTTTAAGGCATTAAAATAGCTTAGAACTAATATTAAATTCGTTCATAAAAGTACTCGGGGGTGTTATGAATAGTTGATAAGCCTAAAGGGAAAATATTAAAAATATAGACCCATTTTACATGTTTTAAAATACAATGAGCCCTTCATGTCAGCCTTTTGGATCTCGTAGTAGTTAAGGTTCACCGAGGTTATAGAAAAGAATGCTACACGAAGGAACACTTATACATCTCCTTAGTAAAGATTATTAAAATAGAATAGAATAATTATAAAATAGAATTTATTTATTTGCCGAAAAAGAGGAGTTGCAAATTTCTAAAACTGTACCATTTTGCGCTATTTAAAATATAACTATAGCATGCAAAAATATAATTAAAAATTGCCTAAATTACAATATTTTATGTCATCTATTGCTTCCTCCAACTTTTTATATTCCTCTTATCGCTGACTATTCCAATCCTTTTTGAATAACTCATTACACTAGTTTTGCTAAAAACTTAGGTGGGCTAAACTAAAAAAAAACAATTCTCCAATGTAAGCCGTATAGAACACGTAGCGCCGTCAACAAGTAAAACAGAAAAGACCAAACATTGCGAGTGGAAACGTGTAAACGATGAGATAACTCGTAAAATAAATATGTGCAGACACCTCTGCAGTGATGGAGCTGAAACATAAATACGAAGCGCAATCACTATACCTAGGCACACCTCGAATACCCCCAGTTACCCCCTCATTCATAATGCTGGTCACTTTTTAACGCTCGCTAAAAGTCTCTCACTTTCATGTCAATAAATAAAAACAAAACAACAAGAGCGAATCTTCTAGAGGCCTGCGCATATCAAGGCGACGGCGATGGCGATCAGCTGAAACGCTGTCAAATATCGCTGTCATATTTGACAGCGTTTCAGCTGATTGCCGTTGCTATCTTCTAGATGTGCGCTACACCGCTGAACGCATCATCATTTAACATCATCAATGAAACAAAAATTGAGATATGGAACATACTTATCGATATGCTCATCTAAATGAATGTTATAGGACTATTATGAATATACCTATTAGTGTTTAAGCATCGTTGGGTAGGCTTTCAATCTTACACAGCATAATAGATTACGGTAACCATTTTCTATCAGACTAGCCGTATGAACGTTGGCCTACCTGTTGTATAAAAAAAAATCGGTTGTCTGTAAAGTCGATTTACTGACGATAGTTGAACGTGATAACGTCATAAGAAAATACTCGCGGACTCGGACTCGGACTCGGACTCGAACTCTCGGACCCGGACCCGGAACCCGACCGAACCCTTACCCTTATTTACCCTTACCCTCATTTACCCTCATTACCCTTACCCTCATTTACCCTTACCCATTACCCGACCGGGCTCGGGCTCAGGTAAATGGAACGACGAAACGACGTAACGACGTAACGACGCATGAGTCATGTTTTTTCGTGCGTGCAGCCGGCTCCATCGATTTATAAGACGTTATCACGTCAAAAAAGCTTCTGCAAAATATAGTTACCACGCTATGATCTCATCTTCTTCTTCTTCTTCCTGTCCTTATCTCACTTTATACGTGGTCAGCACAACATGTCTTCCATTCCTCTTATCCATATTTCAACAGGTCATCCATGTGTTCTTTGGTCTACCTCTGCTTACCATATCCATCCACATCTCATGTATCTAGCAAATAAGTGAATACCTAAAACATAGAAACAATGTTTTAGGTAGGTACGCGGCAGTAAGTTATAAATATTTCGAGTTCACCGTTCACGAATATTTCACAGCGTGCTCGAAGCATATTTTCTTTCCTCGTCACGAATCAGGTCACTGGTGCATCTTCAAAACTTTCGTTCAAAATGTACGTAAATTCCAGTGACAGTATAAATAAAACAGATGCAGGAGTCGTCGCTCCGTACAGATCGTTGGCGATGTGTTTATTTCTGTCCGGAAAGCGACGGGAATCCGAAATAGAAAAGTCCACCGCATCTCTTCAGAGTAGTTGCACGCACGCGGAAAGATACGAAATAAAATAAAATAACCGGAGTCAAACTAAAACTCGTTCAATTTTTTAATTAAAAGTTTTATTCGATGCGCGTCTGTTCGTAATGGCGCTTTGGAAGCGAATGACCGCCATCTTGGTTTTAGTGTTGATTGCAGTGACTTCAGGTTGTGACGTTGATGATGTGGCTGTGTACAAAGTGTCACTGCGCATGCTGTGGAGTGAAGAGCGTTTTCCTAAGGACTACCCTCTGTATCGACCCGCAGCTCAGTGGTCACAAGTTTTCGGTAAGTTTAATTGCCTTCTTTTATTTTTATTTGTCATAAATTAAAAACTATTCTTGTGTATAGGTTTGAGTCGTACGTCACACAACATGTCACTTCTATTATCTACCTAACACCTACCTAGCATGGAAATTGGGATAATAAAAAATGAACATAAAAACATCCATAAGTATTTTTTTAGAGAGATGAAGCAGTAAAACGAAAGTTTTTAATGAACATGCTGAAAATATCCGGCGAAAAATTGGATTAAGTTTAAATATTTTTACAACAGAGAGGTGAAACTCTAATAATGACCTACTGCGATTAATTGAACCTGAACATATAAAGCTAATTGGAAGTAATAACCATTTTTAGGGTTCCGTAGCTAAATGGCAAAAACGGAACCCTTATAGATTCGTCATGTCTGTCTGTCTGTCTGTCTGTCCGGAAGTGTCACAGCCATTTTTCTCCGAAACCATAAGAGCTGGACTGATGAAACTTGGTGAGTAGATGTATTCTGTAAACCGCATTAAGGTTTTTAAATAAAAATAGAAAAAAAACTATAAATATTGGGGGTCCCCATACTTCAAACTGAAACTCATAAAATTTTTTTTCATCGAACCCATACGTGTGGGGTATCTATGGATAGGTCTTCAAAAATTATGTTGAGGTTTCTAATATAGTTTTTTTCTAAAACTATAAATTTTGGGGGTCCCCATACTTGAAACTGAAACTCAAAAAATTTTTTTTCATCGAACCCATACGTGTGGGGGTATCTATGGATAGGTCTTCAAAAATGATGTTGAGGTTTCCAATACCGTTTTTTTCTAAACTGAATAGTTTGCGCGAGAGACACTTCCAAAGTGAAAAAAAGTTGGTCCCCCCCCCTCTAACTTCTAAAATAAGTGACTGATAAAGCTAAAAAAAATATATGTTGTACATTACTATGGAAACTTTCAACGATATTTGGTTTGAACGAGATCTAGTCAGTAGTTTTTTTTTTATACGTCATAAATCGTAAACCGCAATTTACCTTTCGACGAACTACTAGAACTTCTAGAACTCTATGTTATATTACTTACTGCTACGGAACCCTTCATGGGCGAGTCCGACTCGCACTTGGCCGCTTTTTTATTGAACTTTGCACGTTTGTTTCATTTACGATATCTGCACACCTAACTGACGGAACAAGCATTATGTTAAGTAGTCCATTGTCTATAACAAAACATTTCCAAAAAGATCACGCACGTTTGGAACGTGCCCTACGATGCACTGCTCTTCGTCCATCAGCTTTAGGATCGATGTTCAACCTCACGTGCCAGTAATTTCACTAACGGTACTTCATAACCAGCTCTACTGTAAGACTGTTTTGTGTTATCAAAAGCAAGTAAAACGCTCCAGTAAAAGTTGTTTGCTGTTTAAGACATGTTTTATCAAGGAAATAAGCCTACACTTTATTCATGTTCAAAGGACAAAAAGTATTAAAAATTCAAAGAAGTTGCTCAGGTTCAAATTACTAAAAATATCAAGGATTTTGTGATGTCTCTGTCGGAAGAACTTAGCTAATCAAATCTGTGTAGACAATGAAGAAAGGAAAAACAAAAGTTAGTAGGTTTCTCGCAACGGTTTGACGTTTTTTGGCTGTTTTCTGTTTATAAAGGTGCCAGTAGACTACCTACTGGTTTCTATCTTCTATTATAAAGAGGAAAGATTAGTTTAAAACGAATAAATTAAAAAACTCTAGGATGTCAAAAATGCTTTAAATCTTTAGAAAGTCTTAGTAACATAGATCTAATACGCACTATGACTATACTGACTGACTGTTGGAATCGCACGGGAAAGAATTTTCATAATCACAGGATTCACATTTTTCACTATTGTAGTATAATGAAAATCATATAAAAGACCAACGTTGTTAATAAATTACCAACTAAATTCAACCTGATAAGTAGAAACACAACAATGAAGTTCACTCTCTCTAAATCATTCATTCTTAATTCATTCATTCATTCATCCAAATAAGTTTTTAAGCCAAATCGCTATGTTGACATTATTCCTACCTTTGTAGGTACCTACAAACATAACTCACTCGTCGCAATGACACAACTTTATTTCAATAGAAACGATATACTTTCATCTCCCGATAAAATAACATCGTCAAGAAAGTTCTCTATCAATTTCAGAGAAAACATTATGAAGATGTTTTTACGAAAGCTCTATGTCACGCTTACTCTATATTTATAACTTTTAGGTCGTTGAACTTTTTATGTGAAAATAGATTGATATTTTTCTTGGTAATAAGGTTACACAAATTTACCTATGATACTAGACTGGCACGTTTTTGTTTTTGTATAATTAAAGATGTAGAAAAATGAGTGTAATATAATATTGTTTACCAGGGAGTCCGATAGTCAGATAGATAGTAAATAAGTTTGCATAAATCTATGCTTTTACTAATATTATAAAGCTAAAAGTTTGTTTGGTTGAACGCGCTAATCTCGGGAACTGCTGGTCTGAATAGATTTTTTTTTGTGTTGCATAGTTAATTTATCGAGGAAGGCTAGGTTTTTTTTATACAACTAAGTTGTCAAACAAGCTTACGGCCCACTTGATGGGAAGCGGTTACCGTAGCCTATGGACGCCTGCAATACCAGAGGCATCACAAGCGCGTTGCCGACCCTTTAAAACTTTTGAAACGCCTTTTTTGAAGAACCCCATGCTAAGGGCTTAGGGAAAACCTCAGCAGGGAGCAGGTATAGGTATAACATCACGCATCGACTATTATGAACAGCATTCAAAGCAAAATGTTGCAAAAATCTATATCTATCCTTTTCTATCACGTAAGGACTTTAGTATCTGCTAGTGTAAACATAAATGTGTAAAAATTATATGTCCGTTTCCTGGTTTTAAGCTACCTCCCCACCAATTTTCAGTGAAATCGGTCCAACCGTTCACTCGTGATGGCGTGACCAAAGAAAATAGCGATTAATTTTTCAGTATAACAATAAAGATAAGATAGGCCTCATTCATTTAACGCAAGTATTCAAATGAAGGCTTTTCTCAGAGATAAAGACGAATGTACACTACACGTGAGCGAACACTTGCCTTAGCAGTGTCTCATAATAATTATAATAAAACCAACATAAACGCGGATAAGAAACTGCTTTATTTGCATATCTCACTCGGATTATTCTGGACCAAATGGCCTATAAAATGCTTCGATAAAAGCTACGTAGAGGTAGGGTGGAGGTGGATTCCCAACATTGTCATAAGTAAAATTGAAACATTTTGATTTTAAAACTTGAGAAACGGACTTCATGACAGCTATGTTTGACAGCACTTCACTGAACACTACCGCAAAACGCTTATATATTAACAGGCCCTGTCGACTGTGGCTGGAAAAGCGGGGGCTACTTACAAGGGGCTACAAGTGGTGAGCGAGAAAGAAAAGACGAATAATGCTTTTGGGATTGATCAATAGATATTCCTATTATTATCTCCTCCGTAGCACAGTCAATCAATGTCTCAATTTCTGAAAAGAAACCTTAGTTCAACCCCGAAACGGAAGTATGTTTGCATTTAAAAAAATAATCAACGCCATCTATTTTGTAGCCCATAAACTAAGAATTTGCGTTCCCTCCTTTACTGTATGAAATCGGAGTTCCTTTTATGAGTATATTGTGTACTTAAGCTTAGATGTGTGAGGCTTAACACTCACCATAACTATACGCCGCCGCCGTAACTATAAATAAATTGGTAGTTCGTACTCCTGAGTCCCAAGATGCCTAGTTTGGCTCGCCACTCCGTTCAATCATACCTTAAATAAGCTATGAAACTATTGTATACCTTGCTTGGTAAAACTTTTATCCTACTTACTCAAGAATATAGTAGCTTATTTATTTTCATAATATTAAGTTGCTATTCAGCGTGGCAATGCAGCCAGTGTCTTGGAGACGCTTCCGTTTGTCACTGATTAGGATCAGTTGAGCTATTTATAGATCGTTCGTAACGGTCTGCAGATAGCTCAAATATTAGATAAACGTTATATTTATACCACTGTTTGACTAATAATATTTTTCTTAGGAATAACTAACATTAGGCAACTAAATAATAGGACACCTTTGACTTAACTGCATTCAGGATATAAAAAAATTCTTGAAGACTTTAACCTCTAGGTACCTACGGCAGCTATCCCCATACTCTACTCAAGATGGTTTGAGGATGTCTTAAGCCTTCCTAGTTAGAGATCCAAACATTATAATCGGCAAATAAGTACCCATATTTTGCACTTCTTCTTACCATCTTTGAGAATAGCCCCGGGTGGCGAACGGTAGAGAGACGGTTGGATGGGCCGTTTCCTATAAAGGCTCCGATATATTGAGCTCCATACCTAGAGCCTATTGAACCTTTTTAGAAACAGGGCCTATCACGAATGGAGTCTAGTCTAGCATCACCTCGTATTCTTCATGACTGCGTGCTGTAATTGGATCGCTAGGAAATATACCTTTAAAAATGTAACGGAAGGAAGGATTCGGGAAATGCGTCGAAAATAGGGATTGGCCCTAAAGGTACGGTCACATAGAGGCAACAAGCTTATCGCCTATAGATGTGCCTTAATCAGTTTGGAGAAGAGGAATGAAAATAGTATTTAATTATGGTTTAAGATATTTATTCTCAAAAAGACATAGGTTACTTACATGAGAAAACATCTTATTTTCACAAAAATCATGACATTGCGGTACATTAATCACGCCGGTTTTCCATGAGGGTAGACAGATACCACGTATTTCCACTTCAAAATATTTGACTTGTAATACCTATTTAATTAGAATGTTTTTTGAACAAGCATTATTAGCTGAGGTAGAAATATAAATTTCACTGAACTTGAAGTCGGGTTTTCAAGTTTTCAATCTTATTTATTTCAGGCCAATCCCACAACATATCCTACGCTCTCTACCGCGTCGGCGAAGTCTCACGACCTTCCGTTCGTAGCTTCGCGCAACATGGCACGCTGGATGAGCTGGTGAAGCAAGGAGACGAAGAACCGAAGGTGTATGATCAGTTCTCAGCGCCGGCTGTTGGATCTGGAGAAGGGAGTACGGAGAATTTGGTGCTGGTTGATGGAGCTCATAACTTTGTAAGAGACTTTCACTTATTTTAACAAATGTTTATTATTAGTACGCACGAGACTAGGTCTCGTGCGGCTAATGAATTATTTTTTATTTTTTTTAGTTTTTGAATTAATTCAAATTTAAAAATCTTAACTTTAAAAAGATCACTTTGATACGTCTAGGTGTCAGTTCCACGCGACCAAGTCTAGAATCGTTGCCCAAGAATATTCCTCCCACTGCCGCCAATTGTACTTTATTTTGTTACGCCTAGGTTTTAAAGTATCCTTGTGTATACAATAAAGTGTTATCTATCTATCTATTCCTTGTCTAAGTTTGTGTACCTATACACACATAACGAGACAAGTTCTAGATTGCAGGCCGCATTTAGGTCTTGTTGGAACTGTAGGTCACACACAAGAAGTATAACTCGTCGTAGCTTATACAAAACCTGTGCAGACTAAAAGCTAAATTTACTACGCTTGCCCGGCTTTTGTGGCACGCCAGAAGCTTATCAGCCCCATATATTGTATACATATAAGTAAACCAAAATGTCTGAGACAGTCGCCGCCATCGACTGGAAAATCCGCCTCATTATGCAAGCACCCTTCTTGAGTGATCGATAATCTGAAGTTGGTACCTCTCTATTATTCCAGGTTTCCCTCATGTGTCGCATAATTCCGTCTCCGGACTGGTTCGTTGGCGTGGACAGCTTGAACCTCTGCGTGGATTCTACATGGGTGGACCAAATTAGCCTAGATGTAAGTATTTTCTACTCAAATACTTCATATTTGTTCAGGTAGTAGAATAGTCAATCATCTATTGTGCAGTCGCGCATTCTCCCCTTTTTTGGGAACGTGTCACGTCGTGCAGAGGTCTCCATAGAACGCCTGGTGGTGCAGGGAAAGTTTGAGGGCAAAAAAGCTCGCGGCAGGTCACCCATGAGATGAATGGACCAAATTAAATCAGCCATACACGCCCCTCTCAACGAATGCACCAGAAGAGCAGTGGTGCGGGATGAGTGGCGGAAAATTGTTAGGCGAGCCACTGCCCCGTCATGACGACCACGACCACTCTGTCAAGAGTGTAACGACTCAGAAGAAGAAGAATAGTCAGGTCGTGGTGGTCCCAGCATAAGACGTTGACACTTCCCGTGGATGTTGTAGGTGGTGAGTAAGAAGACCCACAGACGATAGGCAGCATTCCTGAGTGCTTAGCACCAATAACCTTGGCCAGCGATCCGGCTGCCAAGCGTGGTATTTACGTAAGGCACCCCAATATTTCCAGGGAATATGGAGGAAACTTAGCAGTGGATTTTTAGGCTGATTATAATGACTAGGCACTATAACGTCTAGAAAGTAGGGCTTGTGTAACCACCAGTTACCTCTGACGCTTTATAAATCATCTACAATAGATGCAAAGGCCTGTTAACTTGGTTTTTTATGATGACTAAACTTTATCAGACAGCAAGTTAAACCAAACAACGTTCTGCTATACAGACCATCTGATAATTGGACGTTTTGCTACATGGACATTTTGCTAATTAGACTTACTGCTCATTAGATCTTTTGCTCTGTTGGACCTTAGACCATATATATTTGTGCATATGAATTTGGCCTATTGATCAGATCCTGAGAAGATTCTGAGAGGATCCTGAGAAGAAATTTCATTCAAAAATGTATTCAGTTGGAGCCACTAGACGCTGGTGCGGAGAGTGGTCTGACCTTCACAGCACCACACTGGGAGAATTCTCCCCCTGAACCTGTCTCGAAGCACACGCCCAGGAACCCTGGACATCCTGCTGCTGGCTTCTACTACCCAAACCTGAGGGAACTACCAGCCATTGCTAGGGTTGAGTTTACGAAGGTAAATGTTTAAAAAGAGAAATTAAAAGGACTGATTTAGTAAGCAGAGTATTTTTATAGCCTTGCTGTACTGTTTAGGTTCTTATCTTTTTTTGGCTGCACGAAGATTTCTCTCCAGTGCAGTGCCTTCCAGATATCTCTTTTATTCTCTCTCTTTCCTCTTTTCATGCTCTAAGGACTTACAAAAACAAGACATGAAACAAACCTTCAAAACTAAACATCGAAACAAAATCCTCAAGTAATATTTATAGATTAAGTACGGCTACCTGTAACAAGCGTATACGAATAAATGTAATTATCCACTTATAGCGCTCTAAACGATATCATTATCGTTCTATGTAGAGGAAAATTAAGTCATTATACCTCCTTTTAACCCGCGTTTCTATAATAGGCCTGACGACTAATTTTCAAAATCTCTTCTATCATATTCAGAAGCATCTATTATGTCTAAAATATATCATATTTCTGTAGAAAATTAAGGTTTTTGTGCAATAAAAGTAGGTACATTTAAATTGAAATTTTCAAATTCACGCCAAAACGCTCGGTGGTGTCATGGCGTCTGTTATTACGTCACGGTGTTAGTATATCAACTGTAAACATTGGTGCTTTTGTACTAAATCAGAATGACGTTTACGTAAACGTGACGTAATTCGCTCCGACCGGTGTTTTAGCTATCATGGCGGATTGTTGTATTTTGTAGATTTATATTATCAAATAAATTGTCAATCTCGACATTAATAAGAGTATGAATACATTTTTCAAAATCTTTGAATCCTTTTTCATTAGATCAGATAAATATTTTGGCGATACTTGATTACTGTCTTCATGCCTATTAAGTAGATTCATAATAGCATAATCATTCACCAACAATTTTCTTTATTAATTTTGTGTAAAATTAATAAAGAAAATAGTTGGTGAATGATTCTTTTTTATTTTAGATTTCTTGAATTGTTTTTTTCTTTTAGATTTCTTGAATTGTTCTAGAATAATTTAATTGTGTAATTAAATTATTCTAGAACAATTATTTTTTCTTTTCGACAAGTTTAAAGTGGAGACAAAAAGTGAGTTAACCAGCACTAAATCTATATTATTTTCAGATAAAAGAATACTCTACTATAGAGCTGAATGACCTTACTCGAAATTACATGCTCAAAAAACTCAAAGCAAAGGATCTACAAAAAGGTCGACCAAATTATAAGCAATATTTTGAAACAGAATTAGATGACAATGAAGAAGTAACCACAAAGAAATATAACCAGTTGATAGATTTGGAGGAAGATCCTGTTGGAACACCAAGATATAATCTGCCTGATAATCATGTGGTTGTTGTTACCACACCAGCAACTACGACGTAAGTTTCAATTATATCAATAAGAGAAGTATTCATTTCTCATTTGAGTAACCAAAGCATTTGAAACCTAGGAAAAAGGGCCTCAATTGATCAAAAAAATACGTGTAATCATGAAAATTAGAAACATGAACATCATATTACAGACAGTTTAAAAATCATCGTCTATGCATGTCAAAACTTCCAGGACATTCGAGTAAAAATGTCTTAAACTAAACCAAAAATGTTTGTCATAATATTTATTTAAGGGAAATTTTGAGTAGTTAGCTACTTGAGCCAAGATCCAGAAAATCACAAGTACTTTCCAAACTCAGGCACGCACAATAGGTTTTTTCCCTTCTCATAGGCTGTCATTTCAGCAGTCACTCTTTTCTTACCCATGTCAACCTTGCCACAATCCATCCATCTTTTTCTTTGGCCTACCTCTACTTCTATATCCATCCACATTCATTCTCAGCACTCTTCTCGTTACACACGTAATTTTTCCCTTCGTATGACATTACGATCGATAACCAGTCATCAAATCGAGAAGTGTTTCATCAATTTCTTAAATAAATTCCAGTTATTTTCTGTTTTGAATTTTACAAGCATAGAGATTAAATATTGCTTATTTCCAACAGTACCACAGAACAGGAGTTCAACAGTGAACTGAAGAGCATGGATGACGTGGTGCTGGCTGTAGCTCATGGACGTAAGATGGGGCTAGGAAGACATCTGCCGAGGCACTTTAGGTCCAGGCTGCACCATGCTGTTAACAAGATCCAACGTGAGTTTATCATAAAGCTTTGTGTTTATTTATTTAACTCTTTATTGCACAAAAACTTAATGCTTTAAGCATTTTCTACCTGCCAACCTTAGAGGTAGGAATGGCGTTGGCGTGCTTACATAAAAAAAAGGAAAGCTTAGATATTAAAATTAACAACATGGTACAATACTTATTAGTTAAGATCCGATGAGATCTGCTTCAGGAAATGCTCATAAACCAGACGCTTAAAAGCTGACTTATTGGGAGCCTTTTCCTCAGGTTAGCCATATCTTTCATGACCTAATATATCTAAGTGTGCTAAGCTGTATTATTTCACTTCGCTGTCTAACAAGTTATTGTTGTCCCATATTTGTTTTAATCACGCAAATTACCACACCAAAATGCAATGGCCTTTCAACTGAACAAATTAGTTAAGACTGTAGAAAAGTCAGCTAAATATATAAAAAAGACAATAGAACTTATTCACAAAAATTAACCTTGTGTACTAACTAGTAAACAGTTGTTTTTGGCAACCGTTCACCTAAATAGATCTATTTAAAGTTTGCCAATACGTAGGCTTAAGCCTAATTTCCTCATTCATAATGGCTTACAATAGTGTTAGCGGCTCGCTAAAAGTCAGACCAATAACTGCTTAGCTAAATGACAGCATTATTAATATACCTACACTTTGATAATAAATCTAAAAGTCAGACCAATAACTGCTAAGATAAATGACAGCATTATTAATATACCTACACTTTGATATTAAATCTAAAAGTCAGACCAATAACTGCTAAGATAAATGACAGCATTATTAATATACCTACACTTTGATAATAAATCTAACAGGAGCTTTTTAACAGGTTACTAATATTGGAACTTTGGTGTGCTTTCAGCAAACGACTGCATAGTCTCAGAATGGAGTGCATGGTCTCCTTGCTCTGTGACCTGCGGCTTCGGGGAAAAGCTACGCCAGAGGGCTGTGGTTCGGGAGCGCTCGAGAGATGGACGGAAATGCCCGAAGCTGAACGAGAGAAGGCATTGCGGAAATGTCAACTCTTGCGCGCATATCGACTATTTTGAGTGGTAATGGTAGATACTTTTCTCAAATAATGCAAGAAAATTAAAACTAAGTAGCACTACTTGAACTCATTTACTGTCAAATACAATCACAATAAACAACGCTTATTTTTCTCGCGTTGAAGTGTTCATTTGTTTTTTGTTCATTTAATTTTGTAAGCCAGTTCGAAATTTAAATAAAACCTTTGATAAGTTACCTCCTTGGTTACCATGGTTCGGAATAAAGGATCGTTCCATTTGCAATTAAATGACAGATGAGTTTACTCTGTAATTTATTTGACCGCTAAACACGACAGCTAAAGGTAATGGATTTTCATACAACTTTTGCTGGCCGTTTGAAAATAATGATCATTATTTCCAAATACGTTTCATAAAATAAATGTTTCTATTGTATTTCAATACGTAATTGTTTTATTTTCAATGTTACCCAATGGAGTTATTATTGCAACACCTGTCAGGCCTATCACAAGCTCTGTCTGGCTCAGTCTCTGGCTCAGGTTTTGAGTCTGTGTGAGTGCTCACCAGTGTAATAATACTGTCTAAGTGACGTTTCGACGTAGGATTTAAGGCCTGCGCACACCTAGGTCGCTGGTGATAGCGATCAGTGAAACGATGTCAAATATTACTGTCAAATTTGACAGCATTTCACTGATCACCGACGCGCGACGCCTAGTCTATTTTAGTGATCTAGGTGTGTGCAGGCCTTTATTTAGTCAACACTCACACAGACTCAAAGGCAGCGTTCCACTTATCGCAGATGTGCGCAAAGTTTAAGGCTCTCAGTGCCCTTCCCCCCATCCCTTACTAGATCGCTTTTCAATTTAATGGATGAAGTCTCGAGCTGTATTTTCTTATTGTTCTAGATTTATCTCCCATTCAAATACAGCTTTCAAAAGCAATCAATAGCGGCATTGTGGCTGTGCCACAAGTAGGTCAGACTCGTTGAGGTAGAACAATGTGCCAAGTTCTGTTTGCTTTTCCAAGAACACACACTTCAGATTACCCACAAGATAACACATAATTTGTTTTGTTCAGCTGAAACCATAAAAACAGCCTTCATGTAGACATCTTCAGTGATTGTGAAAAGTTCGAAGATCCCATTACAGGACTACTATTTTTACGCTAGAGTTCTTTAGAACTCCATAGGTCCTCTTTAGGTCCATAGTTCGGTAAAAATAGTAGCCCCATAATTTTTTTACAAATTCAGAATAACATTTGCTCTCTAGAAGCTCTAGAATTTTCCAGGTTTTAAATCAAAAAGTCAAAGTCAAAATGTGTATTTATTGAATAGTATTGTATTACATCATTCTCATTAAACTACTCGACACTGGCAAAATTGATCCAAAAAGGACAGTTGCCATTCATTAAGAAGAAAAAGGATCACTTTGAAACATCTTAAAGCTAGATGAGCCTAGGTGCCAGTTCCACGCACAATCAAATAGCTCTCATTCTTTTATAGTAGGTTCTGGATTGATGAACGTGAATAATTAAATTTTAATCATAGGAAAGCTGAAAAAAGCTCGCTTCTCACCGTAAAGGGAAGAAGCTTTATAGAGGTTGTATAAAATGCGAGTTCCGCCAGATTACAGCGTGAAATATTAAATTATACCCTGACCAGGATGAGCTGGGTCGTGGAAGTTCTAAACTATGTCAATTCACGGCTACTTGCTTATGAATAGACTGTTTACGGTCATTTTGATGGATTCCACAGCCAAGTGAACTCGCTAAGAATTCCGTAGTAGAAAACAAGCACAAATTCTTGTTTAGTTTCTATATATCTAGTACTCATGTGGAATCTTTGGCTTATTATTGGGTTTGTGCTCTTCTTCTTCTTTTTTAAGAGTAATGCTCTTATCAGCGTAATGTATGCATTTTTCTCTAGGTATTTCTTTTGATGGAAACCTTCTTGATCTCCATAAACGACATGACGGCATCTTTGCCTTTATTTGGCTCATATAGCCTAGCCTTGGCCTTCCTCTTCCTCTCTTTCTACTATTTGTTAAAACATTAGGCGATCTTATCTCTAAGCAGCGATCTCTACCAGACAACCGTTGGATAGAGATAGGACTGATGTTGTTGTTGATGTTGGTGAATTTGTGTGCATGCATGGATAAATTAAAATAATCACAAAAATATTGATGTGTCTTAATACAAACGAAAAATAAAAAATCTGTCGTAGAATGAGTAACGGGGACTCTTAAAATGTAGGAAACGGACATTCGTCTACTCCGTTTATTTTCAAAACAAAATGCCTAATCTAAGTAATTTAGTTTTATCTGCGTTCCTTATTATGAGTACAAACGAACAGGCTTTAATAGTTTAGATTTGAGTTCAATCTAGTGAAACACACATTAGCATCAAGTACAGTAAGCATCAAAAATTCATGATTTACCAAGTTTTTCAAATTTTTTCAGCTTCAAGTTTTTAGACCTATTACACCTTAACTACAGTACCGATTGGGATGAAATTTGCAACAAATATAGGTTTTCACCTGGATTAGGTAAACGCTACTTTTTATCCCAACAATAGGATCAAATTAAATGTTTTTTTATACCGGCCGGTCGTAGAATCTAAAAATTTCGAAAAACATGTGCACGAAAGGAGCCTCTGAGGCACACCTAAAATCCTTTCACCAAAATGTTTGAAAGAACCCGTGACGCAATAAGAAGAAGATCCCGAAAAATAATAGGAACTGGAGATCGCCACTACCACGCGAGCCTAGCCGCGGGCAGACGTAAAGCTATAATGTTGAACATAACATAAGATGTTTGATATGTATTTCTTTACCTTTCACCGGAGGAACATGCTACAATTCTAAAGATAGATAGATAACTTTTATTATTCACCACACAGAAACATAATACGGGATTCATGAAGATTTTTGGCAAAACAATGGGCGATCTTTTCCAGACAACCTTTGCATGAAAAATAAAACAAAACATCAACGGCGGTTTAAAAACCAACGTTTGATGCTGTCTGTACCACGTCTGTTCAAACTCGGTGATATCAAAGTTAATGTTTGTCAGTAAGCCGAGGCCTGGGATTATTGCCTAACCCGGCTAATCTATGTTGAGTAAACCTCTAACCCGATTCCGAAAGCCAGGCCGCGTGTTGCTAATTACCTAACCTGCCTATGAGGCAAATTCGTGTTTACTGAAACATCCTGAAGCCTATTGCAACAACAAGCATGTCAATAACAGTGTAGGCCATAGACTTAGCCTATCGTTAAAAGGTTTCGAAAGAACACTTGCAATTCAAGTTAATGCATATTTTGCACTCCTCTTGCTCAAAAAGCCCGTCATTCGGTGCTCAAAGAGTACCGAAAGAAAAGCATTTCTTCCACTGGAGAAAACAGGGAAGAGGAATAGAGGAAAGGGGAAAAGGTTTTTTTTTTTTATGACAATGTGCCTACAAAAGCGAAATAGTATTTAGTCATAAGTAAAATAATCACGATTAAAGACTCGACTTATTACTCTTTCATAAATAAAGAACAACATTTTATTTTTGAAAATGGAACTAAACTTGGCGATCTCTTTGGTAGAATGCTTGCAAAGCATTGCGTTGCGGCTACAGACGAAATAAAAAATGATATTGGCGTGAAATTATTAGAATTTTCTTTTTGCGGTCCCTGTGGTGTGTCCATCAAGAGCAAGCGAGAGTCCGACAACATTATAAAATTGTGGAAAGTTGGTACATGGCAAGAGCTCAAAATGGTTTTCCTAAGAGGAATTCTTCAGGGTGCGGATAGCGTGTACTTGATATTATTCTGTAACGTACGCGTGTACGGATTTTAGTCTGTAAACCTTAGGCAATTTATCCTCCATACAACTGTTTAGGTACCTACATAATATATACCCCTCGCACGTGTTACGGACACGACTTTTTACAAAAAACAAACAAAAAATTTCACTACAATCCCTATAAAAAATGTGCTGAAAACGAACTCCTACAACCCATTCCCTGTAATGCGTTTCATAAAACGCCACTATCTTCGATTACGGTGAAGGGTGGCGGCATCCCCTAAGGATGGGGTTTGGAAGGACACCGGCGCATTTCGTATTCTACTCGGCGTCCCTTCAAAATCAAGGAGTATGTGATTCGATTTCTATGCTGTAAGATATCTGTATGGAGATGCTGCATTTAGAGAAGTTAAAATATTAGTAAACCAGACCTTTCAATCCACTTATAGGGGAGAAATAAAGCTTTAGAACCTTGTTGTAGCCCGAATTTGGGCATGGTTTTAAAAAATGTTTTTTTCAGAACTGTATTCTTTAAACCATTTATTGAGCACTGATGGTGTAGTAGCAAATGTGCCTTTCGATCGTAAGAACTCAAATCTTGTTGACCACATTCACCCACCCAAAAAATGTGTGTAAGGTAGGTATGCAACGCCAGTACTGCCAAACGGTGAAAGAAATCTTGGGAAAATCCAACTACCACCAGCTCGTCTTTCAAGTTTCGAACTTTATTTTATGACAGCTTTTGGGCTTGACTTTGGCGCAAGGTATTTTAAAGGCACTCTTGAAGTTTTCATTTTATTTTTACTAGCGAACTATCCCAGCTTCACACGGGTGGACGTTTCTTTTTTAAACACATAAATATAGCATGTTACTCAAGGCAAATATAGCTTTCCAATAGTGAAAGAATTTTTGAAATCGGCACAGCAGTTTTTGAGTTTATTCATTAGGAACATACACACAAAAAAAAATCCTCGTTATAATATTAGTACTTATAGATTTATCAAAGGTGGTATGAGCAGCTCTAGCAACTCTCCTTGCTCACTCAATCGGAAACATCAATAGAGTGTGTCATCGCGAGTTACATACTAAATACGCAATGTTCTGAGGTCGTCTCGGTGTCCCAAAGGTGCCTATCAAACGCCTGCCTTCAAATTGGATAACACGTAAGTTAGGTACTCATAAAAATCAAGCTACGTCTTATTTTTAAGAAATTAAAAACGCGTAGGAAATCGCAGGTAAAATACAGTGCATGGCTCCTAGCCAAAAGCTAATAAAATATACTTACGTTGCTATCTGGTATCTAAGGTAAGAATTTATCCCAAAATATTCCCAAAACTGCCAGTCAGCGGTAAGAAAATTCTTTTAGGTTACGACATCTAATATCGTAGATTTAGATGGTATCCGAAACTTCGGGTTAAGCTGACAAAGGATATTATGGTGGTCCTCTTCTGTACCCTGAGCAAAAAAGCTGGATATTGGTGCCCCGGGCTAAGATTATCTTACTTACCTACTATGGTAAGTTTTTTTTATACAACTAGTTGATAGAACAAGAATATGGCCAACCTGATGTAAAGTGGTAACCATCGTCTATAACAAACCATTGCCTCGTAGGTCACGCACGTCAGGAACGTGCCCTACAATGCACTGCCCTGCGTTCATCAACTTGAGGCACACGGATGGTCAGCCACTGGACTGTGAGGCTTTTTTGAAAAACAATAAATCGATTTAGGCCTTACTCAAATTTTTACTTGCTAAATTTTATATAGGTAAACAACTGTCAAATATTCAATTGGTTTAGCCTTCGTATCCACATAAGCTGTTTAAATAGCCTTTCATCACGTCTGCTCCCATCGCTGCAACGAGGAGCCGTAAAGAAACTTCATTATTTCTCCAGATCCTAGAGTTGGAAACTTGATAAGTAAAGTTTTGTTTACCTACGATAAGTATTTCTCCAAACGTACTTACGTTCATTAGTTCAAGTTGACCCCGAAGCAGACCTTGCTCAGAAGTTGCTGAGCAAATCTTGAAGAATTCTTCAAAACCAGGAACTAAAAGAGCATTTTCGCAGCAAAAAGGCTCGGGGCGCATCCAATTTTCCAATACATTAGCGGTAGAGAGCGAGCGATCTGCGATTGATCTCGGGAGGTGATTGATGCCGGCGCTTGAGAATACTGAAGCAGACGATTTGTTTTTCTAGTCTAGTGTATTGTAGCCAGTAGTTTTTGTTATCATCAGCCTAGCCTGAAGAAGTACTACATGTGCCTTTACATTCATTCGGGCATCACATTCCAGGAAGAACGATTCTGACCCCTTTCAACAGTTTAAAGAAGTACCTACTGCTGGACATAATGCCTCCATACATTCATTCAGGCATCACATTCTAGGAAGCACAATTCTGACCCCTTTCAAGCAATGTCGCTGGTCCATCGGATCTTTCTCTTCGTTTTTTGGTTCGTGATCGCAATTCGACAACTTTTATTTTTCAACTAGATAGCTAGTGTAGTACCTACCTTACCAAATAAATTGTTACCTCTCAAGCTGACTCAAGCTGACATCAAACTCTTATGCATGGGTGATTTTTACAACGACGGAATAACGCTATTCAAAGAATAAAAAATAACAATCCTCTTGTTAACTATAGCCTAAAAACGAGATGAATAGATGATTTTTATCAGTCTCACGGATAAATTTATGCGTAGGTGGAATGGAAAATTGACCCTTAATTTCTGAAGAAGAGCAAGAAAAGACATAAATCTTGAATACTAACATGCTGAATTACAAGTACTATGTCCTTAAATTGTTTACAGTCTCCAAATTAATAAAGAGCTACATTTATTAATATCAAAGAAAAACTCCTACTTTTAAAAGCCGCTAAACCGGATATAAAAAATGCAAATTATGTCAAGTGGTAGAAATTCCATAGAATAGTCCTGATTATTAGCTTGATACTCTAATGACCGAGCAATGTTATAGGTCAACGTCCTATGATGGTTGTTACCCGATTAAAAGTTAAAATTTACGTAGGAAGCAGATCTAGGCCGCTTGAAGCCAATTCAGCGCTAAGCTGTTGCCTGTCTCATTATTGTTGATGCAGTGTATGCCTGTAATTGGCATTCATTATAATTTTTTATTAATTATAGGAACAGTTCAAGTTAAAGTAATTTAAAAAAAAAATACTATGCATGCGCTGTTAAGCTATAAGAGCATTTCATAGTAAAAAAATGAAGGAAATTACACAAGTAACGTTTTGCCATTTTCTTGCTGCAATTAAATGTCTCGATTTAATTTTTTTTTTGAAAAAATTGATTTGCAGGGGGACTGCAAATCAATTTTCACAAAATTAACAATGCAATGCGACGAAGAGAATTTACATGAGTACCTAATTTTTGAGCAAATTATCGAGACGCCATAATATCGTGGATAACGATGAGTTAAGAAGCCAGCCGCTCTCTGTGATAGAGTCTCACAGAGTATGACCCCTATGAGTCTGAGTCGAACCTCAAGCACTGATTTTTTGACAGTTCTTAATTGAAAGGTAAATGAGAGAATACTTCAAAAGCAGGTCCCAACAATGCAATCGTGAAGATAATCTGCTTTCTGCGTGATTTCGCTCTAATGTTACGGCAAATTGAGCCAATTACAGCAAGACATTCCGCAGACAAGTCGCATGCCGGCTATGCACCACGATAAATAACGATTTAACGCGCAATTTGCTGGTTATGCATCGACCAACTACAAAGATAGAACCAGGCAACAATGGTCTGTTCAATGCGAGTATAAGCTTAGCCTGTTTAGCTGAAACACCATGGATATTATGATTAGGATAATAAAGATCTGCAAATTTAAAAGAATTTGCCGTTTTTATTATTCACCAAGCAAAGTAAGTACATAAAAGTAAATGGGCGACCTTATCGCTGAGAGCGATTACATGCAGGGAACATTGGCATGAAAAGAAATAGCGAATTGAAGGCGGTGTAGTCACATACGGAAAAAATGATAAAAGTGTAGATCTAGAATACCTACTATATTTTTTAACCGACTTCCAATCAAAAAGGAGGAGGTTCTCAATTCGGTTGTATGTTTTTTTTTTTTTTTTTTTTTTATGTTTGTTACCGCATAACTTCGTCATTTGTGAGCCGATTTGAAAAATTATTTTTTTATCTGAAAGGTACTGCTTCCAGATTGGTCCCATTTTAATTTTATTAAAATCGGTGTTGCCATTTTTTTTGAATATTTTTTTTAATGTTTGTAACTGCATGCCTCCGTCATTTATGAACCGATTTAGAAAATTATTTTTTTATTTGGAAGGTTATTTTTACGTCCAGACTGTCCCAAACAAATTTCATTAAAATCGGTTTAGCCGTTTGGCAATGAAGTCGGTTTCTCAAGTTTTTTAAACTTATAATTATTTTTTATATGATCCGTTGGGTAATAAAGGTTCTCGAATGGCGACCACGAACCCGAAGACGAAGCGTACCACCCACCAGATGGACCGACGACATTGTTAAGATCGCGGGAAGTCGATGGATGGAAGCTCAGAGTCGTTCTTCCTGGAAATGTGTATTAGGGGAGGCCTATGTCCAGCAGTGGACTTCTTCAGACTGATGATGATGATGATATGATTTAAAAAAAACATTGTGTAAAAGTGTTTTAAGTTCGTTTTAGGCATTGTAGATACTCTCAGATACTTGTTGCTTGTACCATCATCATCATCATCAAAGCTGACTAAACCATGGCTTACACCCATGAGTTTCCTTCACCGTTTGCGAGCACATAATTATGTGCCATTTTCCGAAGCGAAAAATTCATAAGTTCCTAATGGATTCAAACCCACGACCTTAGGATCGGAAGCCTACTACCATTATACCACTAGTGCTATAAACTTGTAGTATAAGAGCCATTACTCGAATACAACGTAGGCTTTATATGTATTAGGTGCATAGTAAATTGGAATCAAACGCCCCATTTACCTAACATACTGGATGCGTGCCCGTTGCCTCTATCCGAGCATTAGCTAGGTTTAATCTTCCATTGATAGAATAGAACTATCTAGCTCTGTTCTAGTGCCAAATGTACCAAATGCATTCATTGTAGTAGCTAGAATATCGAATGAGTAGCTTGTTCCAACAAGATTATTTGAAACATGTTTTTTTTAGAGTATTCGCTGAAGGGACAAAAAGCATGAGTGAAGAAGTTTCTCTCTCTCTCTCTCTCTATCTCTGTCTGTGGTCGGCGCTTCATGACGGAAGAATCTTAGACTAACATCAATCCTATTTTATAAACAACACAATAAATATAAGTGTTTCACCTGTACCAAGAAAGATTTGGAACCTAGGTTCTTACTACTACTTAGGTACCTAGGTACCTAAGTAGTCTGAGACGAACAAACAAAAAAAATTAAGACAATCCACTCAATACTCTTCGGCCTAAACTAAGCAGAGCTTGTGCTATGGGAACCGGATAGCTGATATAATACTCGTACTTATATATTTTTTTATTGTAAATGAATACTTAGAATACAATAAAGGATTATTAGTGACACCTGCTTAAATTTAAGATCATCACAGCCAGAAGTCCACTGCTGGACTAGGTCTTCCCCGATAGATAAGAAGTATATTAAAAAATATGACTTTAAAGACACTGAAGAATAAATTAATCTATGTTGCTACAGCAGAAAAAATATTTATCAATCTTACTATCAAAAACTTTTTTACTACTTACAACGTTGGCGAGCAAAAATCCGTTCAACCCAAATTTTATGAGAAACTAAAGTTTCAGCTAACAATTTGAAGCGTTGCGTAAATATAACCAAAGTAGGTACACCACAGTCCCCTTTCGCAAAGAACACAATAACTGATTTGAATACACTCCGATTGAATACAAATCAATTCATAAGGACTCACCCTGAGAAAACCCAGACGTCGAGTCTTATTGAAATACTTCGATTATTGTCTTTTTCTATGTGTCTAGATTGTTAACGTAGTAAGTTATAACGTGGTTTGAATATGGAATAGTGATAGTGGATGAGTCAATCGACCTTAATACAGATCACATAACATGGTGACAGATGTAAATAAGAGTTGCTCAAAATACGGATTCAATTCAGAGCCGGAAAAAAGTTGTCTTACTGATCGGTACCGAGGGGATCTAACTATGATGTCTAGTACGCATACAAGTCAAATAGTTTAAGGCATTCTATGGAAAATAATGAGATTAAATAAGAATGTGAATGCAAATGATTGACTGGATTGAATAACAACGACCGGGACGTAAAATTCTATAACACAAATGAATAGGTAGGTAGGGTAAGTAAAAGTATCAATAGAGTATCACAGCAATATGACATATTATAGAATTGTATATTACCTATTGTTAAATTATGGAAATGTAAATTACTATTTACTATTAATTAGTGTAATTGGTCTCAAGACCGTTCTAATTAAATAAATTAAATAAATAAATAAATGACTTGACATACTCAGAGCTTACTTTAATTGGGCATGAGAAGATAACCAGAACTTGATAGTTGCAAGAAATATTCAGAAAGTATATTCCATAATGCTGTAGAACAAACCCCAATTTCGACAAAGAGCAAGTGTGATTAATTTGTCGGTAACAAGAAAGCGTTTCGTCATAAGAAATTGATTAGAGCTCTGATATTGGATTTCTTCCAGTACATACGTATACTACTCATATTATTCCTGATATATTTTCTTCATTTGTTAGGACACATTCAGAAAAGTTGCCTAAAAGCCAAACATGTTTTTGTCAGCGTCTTGTTTGTGTTTCGTCGAACCAAACTACTCATTTGAAGCTTTATTTATCGTTGCGAACTCTGTCCCGAATAAATCTGCTTTATTTATTCAAGTGCACATCTCAAACTGAAGCCAAAATCTTATTCCTGGCGTTTTTTCGTTGAAGTATATAGGTACCTACTAGTTTTACTGTGGGGTCGTCTTCACAGCGACCTTTTTATCTCTTTCCGGGGTCTGATTCTGGACATTTCAGTTTGATTTCACAATAGCACAGACTCGCTTATGGTGATTTTTTTGGGTCAGTCCAATTATTTTTAAAAGCTCCGTTTGGGATTATACGTAGACTCTTTGCCTTTCTAATGAGAGGAAAAAATACTCATATAATAAAAATGAACGTTGGAAATTGAAGCTTAATATTCTACGAGAAAGTACATAAATAAAAAGTGAAAACTTCCTGAAGAGGCTAGTCTATACCTAGACATTTCCGAAGAATGAGAATTGCAATCGATGTGGAGCATCTGAAATGGAACCCATCTTCTCAGAATAATTCCGTAGATCGGCTCGTATATCGGCTGTCCCCTTTTATATGGTTCCAATGCGGACATACAACCTCTTTCCCTAGGTCAAGCGAGTGTTAAAAGTTTTACAGCCCATTTTAAGTTTTGGCTCGATGGATTGACAAATTGCTTGAGCTGAAGGATATGGCCCGGTTCAGATTACGGGTTGGCGGTGTTAAATTTTATTTCCTTAATACCAAGGCTTTACGATTTCAGTTTTATTGTGTTTAGGCGTGCAGCTAAAGTGTTTTATTTAATTTAGGTGGCATGTAATAAAATTAAATGTGTATTTTACGAGTGCTACCAAATCAATCAACGGTAAGTACCTAGTATAAATCCCTAGCAAAAAAACACGATAGCTTACTGGTTTTCTTTCGCTGTAATTTGTTTATTGTAGGGCTTTTATTTTGGTCCACTGCAATCTCTACTATTGCGTTGTCTCCAATATCAGTTCAAAAAAATTGTACCTACCACTATTGAAATATTCCAAATTACGGAGTTAAATTGGATTACAAAACGATTTCGTCATTCCATTTTCACTTTTTTCCTCAAAATCCTTCCACCTCCTAAAATCCAATTCCTTTTCTCGGCGTAATATTGTTACTTTCATCATCTTACTTTAGTCCCGACATCTGGGCTTCAGCCAATCGTTTCCATCAATTCCGTATGAACGCTTACACGGGCACAGGGAATATCGTGAGATCTAGCGTTATGCCGAAACATATAAACTAGATCACGAGCACATCGCAGGCTCGTCGGTCATAAATCAATCAAGCGGACGCGGCCATTGGAGGGTTAAAAAACAACCCTCAAAGGCGAAAAACCGAGACCGAAACTGCCTCTGGTGAAAGCTTGTTGTCCGAAGAGTTTTTGTTGGCACGTGTAAGTTCGTAGAATGATAAAAGTTTTGCCAAGAAATAAGGAAGACAGTGATTGAAGGAAAACATAAAAAAAGTATTTGATTAATGAATAATGAGTTATTCATGTACCAAAAAGATTTCCGATACCGGGAATCGAACCCGAGCCTCCTGGGTGAGAGCCAGGTATCCTAGCCACTAGACCATATCGGATGATAGAGATGTACACGAACTTACGGTTCAGTAAGTATTTGTATCAAGATTGCTCAAAAAAAAATTGAAAAAAATTGTACTGTATTGATCGCTTTTATTCCGATATCGGGAATCAAGCCTATTGCGCCACCTGGGTGAGAGCCAGGTATTTTAGGCACCCAGCTTGTCATTATCAAATATGTTCTAGTCCATATTGGATAATGACAAGCAGATCTATTTGTTTTAATTCTGGTAATAAGTAATTTAGTGACCAGACAAACTAACGTAGGTATTGTAATTTTGGGCAAGCTATATTTCAGAATATAATTATGTTCTATGCTACGCTCCATATTAAGAGACGAGATGTGACATTTCGCCTCCAGAAAAAGACAAAAATAACTGCGAATACAACTTATTTATTAAGCAAACAAAACACAATGTTCTAGCTGATACTTTTCAAACCAGCAGTCTAGCTAGACAATAAAACCCAAACGGGTTTAGGTTTACTTACTCGAGATTATTCTCGATCTGCGAAAACTGATAAAGAAACAATTTGTATTCAATAAGGCCCGCAGGCCCGCGGGAGTAACTGCCGAGTCGAAATATCGTTGCGTTGCGAGTTTTACTTACAAAATGAAAGAAATTGAAACTGGAAGAGTTAAAGAAAATGAAAACCTTGCTGACTTAAAAAGAAACTCAAACGAGACTAACTCCAATCCTAATTTCGAATTCAATTAGAATCGAGTTTCAGTTATAGCCATTCAGTTATTTGAACTGTGAAGAGCAGAAAGAAGCAAAATATAGTAGAAGACTCGAATTATTCCGACTTAAATCCAATTTTACGACTGTGATTATTCCATTATAACACCTATTGATAATTTTTAGCATGATAGAACTTTCTGAATGCAAAGAAATGAAAATAATTTCAGAGCAATCTGCTTAGTTGACCTCTTTATCGAAAAGTAATCTTGCAAACTGTTTGGACAAAAGCCCTGGTTACGACAGCGGCGCATCTAGAAAGCGCTTTGTCAGCAATGTTCAAATAAATTGCTCCAGGCGCTGGACATTAGTCTCTTCTAGCACGCCTCGATCTGCAATCCCAAGTTTGGCACAGCGCGTCTCGCCAACAGCTTTGTTGACTCGCAAATAGAATACGACGGAGGTTATGAAAAGGGCTCCCGCGTGCGTAAAATGTAATTTGAAACGTGTTACACGCTCGCCACGGGCTATGTTACAATGTAATTGCTAGCCTTTTGAACCCGCTTGTTTTGTTTTTAATATGCAAATTTTAAACTAAATTATTATAAAGGGGTGTTTCACCTTTCGGGTTGATATTGCTCGAACGCACGAGACAGTGGGAAATTTATGAACAAGTGAAAAGAAAACGACTTTAGTGTAGGTGTGATGCCCGAAAATCTCTTTCACCCCTTCACCGCAACTTATAATTTCATACGCAAAGCTGGTACAAAATAATATTGACAATGTTATTTATATAAAACCAATTCTTCACAGAAAACTAGCGTCAAAAAATTCCTAACTTCAATTCGAAGAGAATGTTCAAAAGTCATATTTCTTCGAACTCGCCGGAAACTGAGGGAACCGCGGACATTTTCTAAAATGAATAACGTCCTTTGAACTAATGCGTCTGCATTATGTATTCGAGGCGCAATCGACACACGTGCAGGATGAAACTGCACACTGCAGGCAAAGTTAAACCATTTACGTTGGACTCCGCAAAGCTAAAGGGAAAACGTAGACGCAGCTAGAAAAATATTGCCCGGCGAAGTCATTAGAAACTCCATGTTACCTACAGAAAATAGAAACAGCCAGAAGGAATGGGCACTGAATCGAGATCTTGCAACGGTGCGGCGAAAGTCAGAAGCTTTGGAATAGCCAGGCAGGAAAAGTTTGAAAATATAGAACTTGTTTTTGCAGAGTGAATGTATCTTTTACCAGTAGCATCCAACTGTGCTTAGAAACAATTACCTACTCTTCCATTTTCATGTCACGAGATAATAAGAGTGCAAAATTCTACACACGCCTCAATGATCCCGTACACCACAATCATGCAAAAGTCACCATTAGCATCCACAAAACATTGTTACAAATGGAAAAATGTATTGAACGCCATAAATTTCCCACGAAGCGTGCCATCTGATAACCTTAATTGCTATTGTAATGGAACTTTGGCCATTCGTCGCAAAATGCTTTCAAAATACTGCATCCATTACGAGCGTCTACAAAACGTATAGCGGCATTCATCATCCCGGGTTGTGTTGGGAAGTAAAGGAGTGCTCCACACATTTTATCCTTGTTTTTAACATAGACTAATGTGACACAAATGAAAAGAGACTTACAAAAATAATGTTCTATTTATTATTTTTCACACTTAGTTTACCTATTTATTCCTTTCAACATTATTTACGCCTGATAATAAACCTTACCGATATTTAAATTCACTAAGAAAACCCGGCAACTGCGGAGGCAAGTAGTGTAACGAATCCCAATTATTGTTATCTTTTCGAAAAGTTTTAGGTTTTGTCTTTATGCTTTTGCTATTTTTCTTACAGAGCCCAGAAATTTCTAGCAGATCGTTCGAAACTGAATCGTACCGATTTTTGTGGAATGGACATACTGCTTCGACGTAGTAAAAGCATTGCTCTTCAGCGTGAGGGTTTTTCTGTAACACTGGGTTGCATGCACATGGCTTTATGACAATATGAGGTAGTTCATCCTTTGATTTGATGTATTTTCTTTTACGAAGATTGCTATTGCATTTTTCTGTGCATTTGTCCGGGTTACAAATCTTACAGCTGCCGTCTTGGTTTCGTTTAACTTTACTCCAATCTATGCCGCATATCTCTGGACGGAAAAGTCGTAAGCCACTTTCTTTTTCCGACAAAGTACAGTTCTTAGCATTCCATTGAAGTTCTTTGCAAATACATTTTGAAGTATCACACCCACTTTCACCTGATTTAGCGCTGCAAGTTGTAGCTACCGCTTTATTTACTGGAAGTTCTAATTTCCCAATCATATGAGTAGATCTTGTATCAATGGTGCTTTGTTCAGTTGCAATATTTTTCACAGAGTGATTTTCTTTCTCAGCTTTCTTGACTAGAGTTTCATCTACCAGCACGAAAATATTACCTGACGGTGTTATTTTAAGTGAGCCATAATGAGTCTTGTCTTTTTGATCATCACTTAGCACAATAGTTATTTCACCAGATTGGCTTCTTCTAACGGGTATCAATCCTTGAGTATTACTTTGCAAGTAACTTTTTAAGTTATTTAAGAATGCTTTTTTAGACTCTTTCCCCATTACAACCGCATATTGACCTGAACTACTTTTCTTTAGGGCTGATAAAGGTTTTATTAATATATCTTCGTAACTGGGGGTCAAAGTTTTAGACTTTCCATATAAATTTGAGTCACTGCTAGATTTAGTACTAGAAAGCTTTGTTAATTTATGTATTCTGCGTGGCGCTAATTTAATAGATAGTGGCAACTTCTTTAAAATTTCACATAAATCTTTTGATCCTGAACCTGTCGAAGGTTGCCGACAACGGATTTTTTGCGCTACATTATCTTTGAAAATTTTTATATTACCTGATGGAGTTTTCGCAAGTATAGCATTCGATTTGAAAGATCTGTCACTATCATCGAAATTAATCACATAGTTATCAGAACTAGTTCTCGAAATATTGATAAAGCATTCGGTGTTGTCTTCCACTTCCTTAACTACATTTTCGTACTCTTTCTCATATTCCTTATCAATGATAAAAATAAAATTATGTGAAGGAGTTGACTTAAGCACTGCCGGTGAATCACTAACGTCGCAGTCGGCATTTTTTATTTTTAGTTTAAAAAAATCTTTCTTTATTAATGTATTTTCAGTTTCCATCGATTTAAGCACAGGATCTGTTAATACCACCAAAACTCCCCCGGAAGGGGTTTTTCGAATAACCGCATTCGGAGGTTTATAATCACGATTGATATTTAGATTATATGAACCAGATTCTGACTTGAGCAAAGCAACAGCACGTTCTTTCGCATTACTTGGAGTGTCTCCAATTAAAGCTAATTCTTGCACATCAACAGCTATATTTCCAGAAAGCGTTTTAGCAAGTGGAGCTTTTATTTCCGTAATGAGTCCATTTTTGCCCTCAATTTTTAAATTTATGATTTTGTTCTCATTATCATATTTCTGCAATAATTCATTTTTTAGTATAACGTTACCATTTGCTTTTTTATTTAATTTTGATCTATTCTTGTTTACTGATGTTTCCTCTTTTGGTCTTGTTTCTCTCTTTCTTATCTTTTCTCTATCTCTTTTGAGAGTTGGTAATATTTCTTTTTCATCCACTTCAACTGCATCTTTAGCTTGTAGTTTTTTGACGAAGTTACTGTGCACTTCCAACGTCCTAGTTCCTGAAGGAGTCTTACTTACCAATACTTTGTAAGCATCTTCAGTTGAACTATCTTCAGCATTAAAATTTACAGTAAATTGCCCTGAATCCGTTTTTTTAAGAGTCACCAAAATATTCGGATTATCTGAAGTTTTTTTGTCTATCAACTCAATCACTTTTTCATCTAATGCAATGGCTAATGTTCCTGATGATGTTTTGGTAAGTTCTGTTAATGATTTGCTTGAGACATCATCACTTTCACCGGTCACTATTTTAAATTGATCTTTATTTGTATTCATTTTTTTTTCCGCAAAAGTTACACTTTTGTTTCCTATTATATTATTTCCGGTACTCTGATCCATATCAAGCATATACTGACCCTTAGAAAATATGTCTGCCTGAACACTAGGCATGTCTTTATTTATTGTTTGTTCTAGTGCAGGATATTTTAGATAAGATTCTTTTCTTATTTCATTCTCAATTAATGAAAATTGGCGATTAATGCCGTTTGTTTCTTGTTCCCAAACCGTTGCACAGGTATTCATATCACAACTAGCTTTCAATTGTTTGTTATCTGTAATTTATACAAGAATAATTTGCTTGAACAAGCAATGCAATACAAAATCTTACGTGGGAGTACAACAAAAAATAATGTATATTTGAACTAAAACACAGAAATGTTATTTTACCTATAACCACATTGCTACAAAGTTTTCACATATTTGTATGGTTTTTCGTTTGTGTGTTTTTAAGATAATGTTATTTACACATCTTAGATTTTGAAGGTTTTAGTATTGAAGGTACTATGAAATTCTGTTCACAAAGTTTTTACATAAATAATCATGAAAATGCATTGATTTCCGTGTATTTTTTGTTATGTTTTTGTTTTCAAATCTTGATTTTGTATTTTCTCCTCCATGAAGTCCTGTGTTTAGATAATCAGTTTCTTTGACCCTAGTTTGAACAATATATTTACCACACTTTCCGTGCGTTTCAGTTTTACTAGCTTCAATAGGAATACTAGAATTGGAAAGCATGTTTAAAGGAGAATCCTTTCCGTTGATGTGTAGGTTCAAAATTTCATTGATACCTCGTGCTCGTCTCAAAGTCACACTAAGAGAGGAACTCTGAGAACTATTGTCTTCTAAAGTTGCAAGGCAATTTAATTTAGATCTGGTTTCTATTACCTTTCTTAAGACCACTTTATTCAACAATGTTTTAACGTATAAAGCGAAGTCATCTTTCTTTGATCCTTCTAAGGTTTCATTGTTAACTTCGATTTCTTCATTGGTTATGTTGCTCTCGTTGTCTTTAAGGCTTGTTGGTGATGAGGACAATTTTTTAATCAAAGATGAAATAGTCATCCACTCGACTCCAGATTCATAATAACATTTAGCCTTGCTCTCTGATAAAATAACGTCTTTCATTAGATTCTTCACAGTATCACAAATATTTCTTTCACAATGGGTAACGCGAGAACAGCTATAATTATTGCCCACACTGTTTTCTACAGAAACGTCTTCATTACTTCTTGATGAATTACAAGAGCTTCGATAACTAGTAAATGGGCTTGTATTTTCATTCGTTTTGGCGTTACGCGGGTGAAATTTTGGATGTAATATTACTGTTAGTCTAGTATCAATATTTCTGAGTTTCGCACTGGGTTCTGGGTTCGGGAATAATCTTATGAGTTCTTTGGATTGAGAGATGTCATTGCAATCAACATTTTTGCAGACGTGTGTCAGTTTTTTCTTTTCGAGCATTTCAATAAGCGCATCAGTACCTTCTAGAAGTATAAACTCAGGACCGTTATGTTTTTGAAGTTGCAGCTCTTGAGACGCCCACTTAATAATTCTTTTATTATTTGTAGTTGAGCAATTGCAACCTTTATTCACGGTTTTTCTCAACAAACTGTTATTCTCATCTCTTGCGGTTACCTAATATGAAAACATTTGTCGAGATATAGAATGAATGCATGTAGAATTCAAAGCATGGTGGTTTCATGTGTTAACTACAGAAATAAAACCACCATGCATTTTTGACAAGTTTATTAAAATCGAACTAATTATATAAATGTGTCTATTTTATGCCTAATTGTACAGTTAATTTGTATTACGAAAGTCTCTACTACAAGTTCCAGAAGATTTATAGCAGACAGAATCGCAGCTCAGCATTGTGTAACTTACTTTTTCGATAGGGGATACTTCAAAGTACTTTCCCATCACTTCTTCAATAATTCTTTCTCTCGGAAGACTTCTACGATCTAAAATAACGAAATATTCTTTGCTGACTATTTCATTGAAAGAATCTAATAGTATTTGTACTCCCACGTAATCGTAACTACTTTGTATTGAAGTTTGTCTTACCTCCTCTGCAAGTGCAAGGCTTTACTGGAGTCTTTTCACATTTGCAGGTTATCTGCAATATGAAAATAATTGATTGAGTGAAGTCAATATCTTACAAACAACTTGGGCTATTTGGCATTCTGTGTTTGTATGTATGGTTTTAGGGCTATTATAACTTCTGGCTATCCCATCTTCATGAAATTGGGTAGCTAATATTATAGCAAAAGCTATTATTTTTTTGTAAAATGCACTAAGAATATGTAACACTGATGGAAAACAAAGGTCTGTTACCACAAAAATATATGTTTACAGTATCGACCCTAGCACTCCAGCGCAAAAGGCTACTAACAACTGAGCTGATAGCTTTCGAAGGAAGAAATGACGCCAAAGTTACCATATCTTCCAACACCGGTATCGGCACATAAGGCACTGGTGACATAAACGTCTTCGGTAAGGAGTTGAGTGACTCCGGTCCGAGCACGCATTGCGCCGCTCTCATGCTCTTGGAGAAAGGACAAGCGGGTCCGGAGCAAGGCGCAGGCCTCCATTGAGCCACGTCAGTACCCACGGCTGATGGGACAGCATGCAAGGCGCAATCCGGCCCGCAGGCGGTTGAGTCTTTACGAGGGCAGGCGATGACTTCACCCTGGGGAATACACAAATACTTGATTTAGCAAGAAACTTACCATTGCACGTAGTAGCCTCTTTAAGGAGCACTTTAAATCCGTTCACCACACTGTGTCAAAATAGTTAGTGACGAGAAGAAGATAAAATATACACGAAACAGTTGAGGTGTCTGCTTAAAATTACAAATGATCTAAACTTATAGACAGCTGAACTGATCGAAATAAGTGCCAAAAGTGTGAAATAATAAATTAAGCTTCACGCGTGAGTAATTTCACCAGCACTCACACCCTTTAAACCAAAACACGGCAACGCTGCTTGACGACAGAAATAAGCATGGTGGTAGTACTTCCCCAGACGAGCCCTTCACAAAGAGCTCTAATGGAAAACTGCACTACTGCATAAAAACTACTCATTGCATTTTTAACGCGGCAACTTATTTTTGTCAAGTGTACGCACTGGCATTTGAGAAAAGATTTTCTAATTTCCAAGGGATTGTTTATACGAAGATGGCCATTGCAATCCGAATAAGACAAAAAATTGTGTTTGCATGAGCATCAAGTAGAAGTTTCTAGATAACGTTTTCGAGAACATGTACACCGTATTAGAAAGACAGAGTAAAACTGGGCCAGGGAAGGCGATAGCTGAAGCAATTTAAACTGTCATACGCGAAGCAGGAATAGAAAGCTCAACGATGAGACTAAGAAGATCTTACTGCTAAACCTTACCGGGTCATCTTCCTTGTCCATAGTGGGTGGGCATGGTGAAGGATCCTTGGGAGGTGGTGGAGCCCGTTTGGTACAAGCACAGGCTTTGGGACCGTTAGGACAGTTACACTCGCTAGTACCGCCCCAACGACGGCATGAATCCTGAAGAGTCGAATACAACACATATAAGTCACACTTAAGGGCACTTTAAGAAATCCGTTCACACTTAAAATCCGTTCACCACACTGATCCCAAAGAACTAGTGACACAACAAGAAGAATAAAGCACACATTAAGCATCATTTCTATGAATGTGATGTTAGTGTGCAAAGATTTAGTGTTCGCTAAGACTTTTTTCACATTATCGTTCCTTAGGCATATTTTTAGATCGTACATCTAGACTGAATATAGAAATGTCGTCAATCAGATAGACAGACTTGACAAGTCTCTCTTGTTCTTGTTTGAATATTGGGAATGGTCGTTAGTCGGTAGGTATATATAGCTACATACTTTACTAACATCAATTATCCAGCTAGATAGACTTAAGAAGTAATATACCTTCTTAGAAACTGTTCCCTTATCAACTTTCGGGGGTTTGACCGCAGTCACTTGTTTTAGACATAACATCAACTGTTTGTAGGTATCAGGATCCAGCTAAAATTAAAGTTATTATGTGGATAAACCTCTAGCTGAGTTCTACAAAAATATATTACCCAACCTATTATTAGTCACATCTACCGTTTTTTTTTCAAGATGTAACTTTTCATGATCATTTTTAATTACAGATACTCAGTCGAATGCTTTTGCCAAATCGTGGAATAGATTAGGCACGGAATTTAACCTAGAACCAGACCTTTTTCAGAGCTTACCTCACACCGAGTTTTCACAGCGCCACCAATAATAGTCAAGTTTAAATTCTTCTTCACTGTGTTGAGAATGAAATCTTGCAAGATCTTTCTAGTCTCACTATTGAGTTTACCATTCCTGCTTCGCTTAAGACAGTTTAGAATAGCTTCAGCTATCGCCTTCCCTGGTCCAGTTTTACTCTGTCTTTCTAACACGGTGTACATGTTCTCGAAAACGTTGTCTAGAAACTTCTCCTTTACGCTCATGCAAACACAATCTGTTGTCTTATCTGGATTGCAATGACCATCTTCGTATAAACAATCCCTTGGAAATTAGAAAATCTTTAGTAAAACGTCAGTGCCTACTCTTAAAAAAAATAAGTTGCAACATTAAAAATACAATGTCACGTAGTTCTTATGCAGAAGTGCAGTTTAGCACTTTATAAAGGGCTCGTCCGAGGTTACCACCACACTAATTTCTGCCGTCAAGCAGCTGTGTTTTGGTTTGAAGGGTGTGGGTGCCAGTTTTATTACTGGCACGTAACGCTTAACATCTGTATGCCTCAAGTTAATGGACGCATGGTAGTGCATCGTAGACCTGGTTAATGAGGTGCGTGACCTGCGAGGCAATACTTTGTTATAGACGAAGCTATCTAACTACCGCATCAGCTAGCCCATTATATTATTACAGTGACTATTTATTTCTAAGCTAAAAACTGTATCTAACTTACCCCACTGGGTACCGACTCATGGTTAATAAAATATATGTATGGTAGATGAAGTCATGGTAATCAATAAAGAGTTTCCTATCTATCTAGTTGTATAAAAAGTGGGTAAGATTACCTTTCCTCAAGGCATCGTGGACAGTCCGTACAATACCTCCTAACATCACTTGTGTCTGTACACTGATGGCACTGAAGGCATTTGAACTTGAAGGTGTTTATCTCGTTATCCACTTGTTTTGTTTCCGCGTTGAGAGTTTCTTGCTTGGTCTTACAACGATCCTTACACAAGTCCATTGTCTGGTTCAACAGGCATATTTCTTCGAGACACGTGTCTTTCTGTTACGAAACAAAAATAACGTAGCTACCTTTACTTGATAAGTTACCAAGTAGCTTTTTACCTTACCATGAAAATAGATATCGAAGTTCGATTAAGCTAAGTTAATTAGGATTAATTAATTAGGATGTAGTGTGTGTAATCCAATACCCATTAAGCAGAATACTAAAGGGATCAGGTAGGACAGGACTAACGTATTTTAGGTGTGTTTGCTTATGCAAGGTTTGGTGGTATTAGATGCGGGACAAACATACTCCCATCTTTTTCCAGCGATCCTTATTTGCGTGACGATACCCTACCAACATTATTCTTTACTTTCAGTCAAATCCAGGCTATGTTGATTTTATGATCATAGATTAATAATGAAGAAAACAATAGAACGATTTGATAAAACGAGAACTCCAGAACCTCAGCCTTTAAATCTTCATTCTCCAGTTTTTTCTGCAGTAGAACTCGGCAGATTTTCTGCAGATCTCCTCTCGCTTCTTTTACAAATTTAGTCCCGTCATGCTCCTTATTGTATTTGCATTTACTTTGTTCACATACAGATTTTTGTAGCAATGTCACTTCCGCTGCTATACTTGCTACTTTTATCTGAAAGAGCTTATTGATATTTATCAGTAGGACAATATTAGACCCACCCTTTGGACCAACACTATTGCTAAAATCGCAGGAAGTCGGTGGATTGAAAGGGCTCAGAATCGCTCTCGTCATTACGAGAGTGACCTGACCTCTTCTTTCTTTTTTTGTGTCTATAAATGTATAGAAGAGGCCTAGGTCTAGCAGTAGACTTCTCAGGCTGATGATAATAACGATGAGGAACATTATTACGATTCTATCAGCAGATAAGTGTGGCAAAGGACCCAAAATTTCGAATGTTTGCGATTTAAAAGATAAAAGCGAGTTACGTTTATCCAGTCACAAATGGAAACTTGGACGAATACATAAAAGCTATTAACTAACGTCTGAGGCCTGTTTCTTATTAGTCAGGGATTTCTTTGCAATTTCAGTTTCCTTCTTATTGCTTTCAATTCGTTTCTGGAAGTCGTTGATCTCCATATCCATGCATTTGATATCGTTTTTCTTTTCGGTTATTTTAGTTGAGATCTCTTGTTGGCATTTGTTGATATTGCTCATTTGAAAGTCGAGGTCCTTTTTGTTTTTGCGCCATTTTGCGTTACTTGTTTCTACATCTTGAAGCTGGAATAAAAATGCAATCATTCTGCTTTGAATCTTGAACCCATAAGCTTGTACAAATAATACTTTATTTACATGTGGCAATTTGTTTGCAATGTGTATGTAAATAAGAGTTATCTTTTTACGAAGGATCTATGGGTTGATAGCATCTTCTAGCAATCCACTTATGGTATCGCGATCGTAAGAGCTTTTATACTTACCTATAAGTTTGTCTTTACCTGTTTCATCAAACTCTTCTGTCTCTCCAAAGACTCTGCCACTCTTTTCTTGTACGCGTCCTCCATACACGACCACATACAATCGGCTTGCTTCAACAGTTGAATGCCTTCCTTCTCCCGATGCTCCAGGTGGTGGATTTGGTTCATAAGCTCATTCTGCGTTTCCATCAGATCCGTGATTTTGGCATTGCATTTCTTGTCAAACGATGCTGCCTAAACAGATAACCGTTTTGCGATAGGCATGCAACGAAAAGGGAGCAAGAGCTTAAAACTGATGTAAGTTAATTTCAGGTTAGCAAATACCAATACCCACCTCCTTCAAATTGCACAGGACTTTGCTAAGCGGCATTGAGTCGCTGCTGGATTGCTTTGCAGATACTGACTCGGAAGCGCAGCACTTTCTGCTGCTATCCTTTGAAACACTACCTTGGCAGCACATACTGAAATCAATCAAATACCCACGATAGAGCCATCATCATCGGCCTAAAAAGTCGACTGCTGGACATAGGCTTCCATAAACATTTCCAGGAAGAACGGTTCTGAGCCCTCTCCATCCAGCGACTTCCTGTGAAACTAACAATGTCGTCAGTCTATCGAGTGGGCGGCCGTTCGTTTCGTCTTCCAGTTCGAGTCGCCATTCGAGAACCTTTATTTCCCAACAGCTGTCGATTCTTCGAACTACTCGTATATGATCTCAGCTCGATCCACCACAATTTACTAATTCTAGGTTTAGCTAACGACACGTCAAATGAACGCTGGAAGAAGGTGAAGGGGGTGTGTCTAGCGTTCTTTTTACGTAACTACCAATAGACATACTTTTTGAGTTTATTCAAAGCTTCCCTTCGTTTGTCCTCGCCTTCTTCCTTGCAGCCCAGGTGTCCTTTCCCGGCCATGTAGCATAATACGCGCTGGGGGTGAGACCCAGAGCTTGTGGTGGTCAGACCCATGCGCTGCTTTACTTGTTGCTGGAACAACCACACCATAGGTCCATTGTAACCAGAGGAAGTTGGTCTTCATCATCATCATCTCAGCCCGGTATCACCCACTGCTGGGTATAGGCCTCCTTCATCTTTTGCCAGCCTCCTCTGTCCTGATCGAGGATGTTGGTAGGTTAGGTAAATAGGTAGGTACCTACTTACGAGTTTAGGTACCTGTGCTTACAAAAGAATCGGTTTCTCCAATTTTTTGTTTATAGAACTAGCTGATGAACTAAGCATATGGCCCACCTGATGTCAAGTGGAAACCATCGCCAAAGCATTCTCCTTCAAATTCACTACACAGGCCACGAACGTGAAGAACGTGCCCTATGATGCACTGCCCTGCGTCTATCAGCTTACGTCTAAGGTGTACCAGATGTTAAGCCTCACGTGCCAGTAGGTAATTTCACCACCAAGCCTTCAAAACGGAACACAGCGACGCTGCTTGACGGCAAAGATCTCTATTTTTGCTTAGGGTTAAAATAAATGTAGAGAAGTTGCTCCTAACTCCTACCAGTAAAGGTGGTAGATACCTAGGTACCTGCGAAGAATGATGGGGTTCTCTTACCGTCAAATTACAATCAGGATCCTCTTTCAGTATGTTCCAAAACTCACACATGAGCTTGATACCAGGGTCGTTGCTGGATTCACTCTGTGACAATGGATGCTCTACCTCAGAGGGTCGCGGAGACAGGGAGTTCAACTCCTGGATGAGGTCATCTAAGGCCTTGTAGCGGCGATTGAGACACTCTGGTACAGCCCTCATTTTGAATAAATGCTGGATCCAAGACAATAAAAAGAAGACTCACAATAAATTTGCACTTTACAGAGAATGGATTAGGGGTTTTTATTTATTTATCATGGCTCCATGTGAACACAGTAATAATTTTAAATTTGTTTCTGAAAGTTTGTTCAAGTTTTGACATGAAATTTAGGAGTTAGTCAAGGTAGGTAAGTGTGTTTTGGCCTTTTTGTATTTTATCTACTCTAGGCTTGTTGAAAAAATATCGATACATCGATATATCGATATAATTTTTTCAATATATCGATATTTTTGAGCGATATTTAATAATTCGATATATCGATGTATCGATATAAAATTCTAAGTATCGAAAAGGTATAAAAACCGATATTTTTTTCAGACCAATAAACATTTATAAGTTTTAAGATTAAAAAATCCCAAAAAGAAAATACTTTTTTTATACTATCATCTTTTAAAAAATATATTTTATGTATTTTTTGTTTTTGGTCGACTTGATTTGCTGTTTTATAGTTTGGTTTTTAAGTTGGCAACTCTGTTAGTCAATTTCAATTTCAACAGCACGAATATTCTCTGTCAAGTCAAATCATACCGATATATCGATATATCGATATTTTTTCATAAAAATATCAATATCGATATCGATATTTTCAAAAAACATCGATACGATATATATCGATACTTTATTGCATTTCCGACATCCCTAATCTACTCTATGCTCTATGATTTTGGCGTTTATGTTTTTTCTTTTTGAAATTAAAGCAGTCTGCTGCCAGTATTTGATTTTGCCGCGTTATTATGATAGTGCAACCGCATTATCGTCAGAAAAAAGTTTTCTAGTCCGCACTTTAAAGTTTTCACCGCAAGTGCAGTCGCAAATAGTGTAAAAGCCTAAAAGGTAAGAAGAACAAATTAAATAGTCCCCATTTAACTAGTGGAGAAAATAGAAGAGGTAGTAATGTTCAGTCATGCATGGACACTCCCTTCCCCTCCGTACCGTAGTATTCCTGTAAGACACTCCCTCCTTTTGTACCAAACTGTACTCTTTGCACATTACTGAATATTAAAAAAAAACTATTACAATTCAATCTATGTCACTGTCATTGTCAAACCATTAAAACCTGACAAAAAGGCTACTATTTAGCGCCAATACACAAAATTAAAACAAACAAAGATAAAAAAGTCACTGTCAGTCAATGGTTAATATGTCACAGTCTAGTCAAACAACCGTCAGCTTTGTTTATTTCCATTCCATCAAATTAAAAATCACAAAATTCGCAGGGAAGCTTGGCAAACGATAAATACTAACTAGATAATTATGAATTTATCTTCTTAATAGCATAATGTATGTTTTGTTTTCTGTCAAGCCACTAGTGGTCTGTGCAATCAATCTTATCTTCTGATTTCTGTTAATATTTGCCTGCGCTCTCTAGCAATTTTTATTGTACCTACATCAAGTACCTACATGTTTAATTTATACCTACCTGCCTACTCTTAGATTGAAGTTGTAACTTTTAAACTTTGTTATCACGTCACGTTTAGACGACAGATAACACAATCAGTGAAGTAACTCGTCTTCAATCTTTTCATCTCACACATGTAGAGTAAGCTGGTAGGCGGTTGGCTGGTATAATACCTAAACAATGGCAGAACTAGGTCCAGTATGTACAATTTCTTAATTACTTAGAGGTTTTACCTGTAATTTCTCAGTTTGTTAAATCTAGACTCACTTCTCTTACTCCAGGAACATCCACTGAACTTGATTCCGGAGCTATGTAAACAATTTTACCACTTGGGATGGGTGACCGGCACTGGAGGTGGAATTTCAATCAAAGAAGAGTAAGAATCTTTAATTTTGTACACAGTGGCAATAAAAGAAACAATAAAATAATGCAAACACAACTAGAGGATGTAACAAGTGCTGCTATCAGTGTAATTTGGAATCAACGCCATGATTTCGGGTGTCAGAAACTCTGAATTTCACTCTGACATCCTTAATAATTTTTATAACAAACAATTTCTCTAAGATGAGAAGGTAATCCCTGTTCTAATTCTAATTGAGTTGGGGGAATAAGATCTGCACTGACGTCCTGCGATGGGGTGTATATTGTGCATCGTCCCCCTGCTTAACCTTACCCCAGCCAGCCCAACTCCTTAAAATAGCGGAGTAGGACTTTGGGTTGGTGGCAGCAATGTTCTAGTTGACCCGATGGTGGTAATCCCTTTTCCTAAGGATCAAAATCTGTTCCAAGAAGTCCACTGCAGGCGTGGGTCCCATATATTTCTAGGAACAATAGTTTTAAGCATTCACCATCAACTGACTTCCCCAAATATGTACATTGTACAATATTACTGGTACATTGGGCAGGTAATATTTGGTTTTGTTTTTTTTAGCCACAAAATCTACATAGCCCCTTCTGGAGTACAAAAAGAGCGCATGAAGAATGATGACCTGTTTGTACAAACTATTGATGATGTGGACTTGGATGTACCACTCCCTGAAAAAAAGTTTGTATATTTTCTTGGCCAAAGACCTAGATCAAAGACCTTTGAGAGCACTGGTGGTCTAGTGGCACTTTGCCAGTACTCTCAAAACGGTGAAGGAAAACATCGTGAGGAAGCCAGCGTGTCGTAGAACCTAAAAAAGTTCGAGCAACACGTGTCAAGGGTCACGCAAAAAGTGCCCGCCAGCGTCCTACTTGCGAAAAAACCAGCCCGCACATCAAGTGCGGATGATAAAAATTAGCCGAATTTTAGATCAAAGACCAAGAGGCAGGCCACCCGCCTGTTGGTCAAATTACATTGTCGCTAATGCTGGGAATGAGTGGGTGAGACGGGAATGAGTGGGTGAGACTCGAGGGACCAGAAAGAGCCATAAAGCGGAGGCCTATAACTCAGCAGTGGGTGCAAACGGCCTGAGATGATGAGTTCCTCGCTTTCTTGCAACTTTTGGTACAATAAAATTCTCATTTGATTTTATATCATCTGAAGTACCTATAACCCTTTTATTGGTAATGGCCCCGCTTTCCGATTCTAAGGTCGTGAGTTCAAAAATCCAGTCATGCACCAGTCATATAGATTGAACCCATGACCTACAGCGTAGAAGACAGCGTGCAAGAAATAATGCATAATAATGAAAGTCCCATATTGTTTAATGCATAACTCATTTATATAATAATAAAAATAAAATAAGTTTATTTTCAAAAAAAAGACATACAGAGAGACAGAATAAAATTAACGGGAAAGGACAAAGACAATTTGTTTGTACATAATTATGCATTTGAACATGACATTTCAGGCTCAAGAAAAGTCAGTGCACGCCGCTATTCCTGTTGGCATACAGGTCACGCGGTGCCGGCGCAGTCATTCACACACACTCGCCGCACGCAGTACGATGCACGCTTCTCTGCGATAAGGAGTTCGTGATTACGCATCAGGAGATGATCAAGGTCAAACCCTCATCATCATCATCATCATTATCAACCTGAAGAAGTCCACTGCTGGACATAGGCCTCCCCTACTCGTTTCCAGGAAGAACGATTCTGAGCCCTTTCCATCCATCAACTTCCCGCGATCTTAACAATGTCGTCGGTCCATCTGGTGGGTGGGCGCCCAACGCTTCGTCCTCCGGTTCGTGGTCGCCATTCGAGAACCTTTATTCCCCAACGGTTGTCGGTTCTTCGAGCTATATGGCCTGCCCATTGCCACTTCAACTTACTAACTCTACGAGCTATGTCGGTGACCTTGGTTCTTCTACGGATATCCTCATTTCGGATTCTATCACGTAGTGAAACTCCCAGCATAGCTCTCTCCATAGCTCGTTGCACGACTTTCCCACCCAAACCCTCACAACCATAAAATAACAGGCCATTGTGACCTCAACTACCAGCTCCTGAAGACTGGAGGGACTGATAGCAACCTATGTTTTGATTGGCCTCTCAGCTCAGTTGGTAGTAGCTCTGCCTTCTGCGCCGTAGGCTGTGGGTTCGATCCACACGAAAACAAATATTTGTGTGGTGAACGCAAAATGTTTGTTCTCTGTCTGGGTGTTATATTGTATTCGAAGTATGTATTTAGAAAAAAAAATGTACTTATGTATTAATATCAGCTATCTGGTTTCCATAGTACAAGCTCTGCTTAATTTGGGGCTAGATAGTGTTGTGTGGATTGTCCACATTGTTTATTTAGTTTTATTTATGTCGCGGCTGCCTGCAGGAAAAAGAAACTCTGGATCATGTAGTAGGTTTTTTTGAAAGTCAGAAGTCCAGTTCCAATAATCCCAAATTCCAAGTGGTTCCACGCTCCAGTAGTCTAGTATAGGTAGCGGCACATAACTCTAGCGCTGACTGTTATTGCGCAGAAGTCAAAAATAAGGTACCTGAGGCGTGTGTAGCGCTGATTGGCTCTCCAGTCGCTCTCAGCTCTCTGTACCAATAGGACACTCTGCACATACCACACATCCAGTGTGCGCGACATGGCACACTACGACGCATACGCAGCTATCCCCTCCGCGTATCGCTCAGCGCTAAAGTTATGTGCCGCTAGTTATCATATTTTTAATTATCATTCATAGCTTTGCTTAGCTTGAAAGCTAGATGGCGCTGTATGAGGTCTACTAATATTTATCTTCTACTCCAGGGCATCTACGACGCATCGCTAGGCCGTTACCTCCGCTACGACGAGAAGCTAGTGGTCCCTATAATAGAAAACACGCCGTTCGAGCGAGACCTGGCGGGCAGCATGGCTGAAGCACTGAAGAAGTATCCAGGAACCAGTGCTGTACTGGTCAGAAGACATGGAGTCTATGTATGGGGTAGCACCTGGCAGCAAGCTAAGACTATGTGAGTTAATTTGAGCATCCCCGTATCGAGGGTAGAGTCGTGGGTTCGAATCCCACTTGGTGCATTACTTTTGGGATCATGGAAAAATATATTTTTATTTCTGCCGCCAAGCACCAGTTTAAAGTACGTGGGTGAAATTACAGGCATGTGAGGCTTAAAATGTATGCCTCAAATTGATGGACGTGCGTGGCTTAGGTCTTCTGTCCAGTGACGACCTGCATCGATATTAATGAATTAAAAAGAAAAATAGGATTATAATTAAAAATGTATTCAGCGCATATTGTACAGCAATAGCCTGAGTATTTACTATAACCTTAGCCTTATGAATGTTGCTCATAAATTAAAAAAAAATGCATTAGTGGTAGATTAGGGATTGATTGCTATTTTTTAAATCAGTTCGGCATTTTTTCCAGGACTGAATGCTACGACTACTTGTTTGAAATGGCCGTTGAGATGAAGAAACTTAACTTGGATCCTGCTTTTAACCCAGAAACCGGTAAAAGTGCGCTCAACGAGAAGTAAGAGTTATTTATTTATAAGTGTTACTGTTTTTATTATACATTTTATGATCAAGGTGCTTTTTTTGTGTACTACATACTTACAAACAAAAATTGTAACTGTTTTTATTATACATTTTATGATCAAGGTGCTTTTTTTGTGTACTACATACTTACAAACAAAAATAGTAAAGTCTGTTCAGAAAGAGAACCGTCGTGGAATTGGAGGGCGCTGCTGTGCTTAATCACCTTTTTTGTTTAGTGTGCAATACAATAGCGCGTCTGTTGCGTTTTGATCCTATCACAACTAGTGTACTATTCTTTTATTTAATTTTTATGATGCAAAATGCTGACAGAAAGAAAGGGATGAGCTGCCATATAAAAATCGAAACGTTAGTTCTCAATTTGGCCACGACGGTTCTCTTTCTGAACAGACTCTACGAGTCTTCCTTTGCTGTTGGGAACCAATGTAAATATGTAGACATAAGTAAATACAATAATTTTGTACACAGAAATCAACGTTTATTGAAGAACTTCCTATATTTCCTCCCTCAAAAGTTCCGATACAATGCTTTGTGAAATAGCACTTATCGTTATATCTCTCGCATCTTCCGTCTCTTTCCCGCGTTTGACAGTCCGCCTGCTTATCCCGTGCACACTGGACTTGCATGTCTTTAGAATAATATCCTTGGCTTCGAGTAAATCCTCTTTTGTAAGCAGATTCGCGTTATCACGTTCGAAATTTAAATATTCCATAGTAGCCATCTCGTACAAAGTTTGGGTATCTAAAGAGTCTTTATTCTTCTGTGATACGACTTGCTTTCGCCGTAATATCTTCCGTAAGTCGTCGAGATAAGGTCGGTTTTCGGCTATCTTGCCGTCGATCATTTCGACCTCTTTTTCGCTGAGTTTTTGAAGGTCCTCGAAGGCAATGTTGAATTTGTTTTTTAATGTTGGCGGGAGTTCCGTGAGAGATGCGTGGTTTTTTTCTGAAACCATTTTACATGAGTATGAATAGTTACCTTTAGAGGCTTTTGCCCCTCAGAGGGACTTGGAGGGGGCTCAATAAATGAAGAGGTATCAATAAAAAGAGGACATTATTAATACAACACACCGTCTTCTTCATTATAAACCGGCCTGATGGAGAAGAATGCTCTCATGATTTGAATCGGCTTCGACTCCTTATCCGATTGGTCGAAGACATCGTATTCAACGCACACCACCTACAAATAAATTAATTGGAAATAATGATGTACTGATAACATTCTCAAAGAAAAAATGCTACCCAATCGATTCTTAGATAGCGCTGTACCTATCGGAAATTATAGTTTCTTGTCGTACGAGTTTTTTTATCGGTTCTACAAAGTAGCCTAATGCTAATGCAAGGTTACGAATTACATTTTTTCCAAATTTCATACAAATTCGTGGGATGATTGCGTGGGATCTTTTGTTGACATCCAAACCTGTAAGTTTTGGCAAATAGCTTACTTTTTCATCCAGTTTCCTTAGCTCAACGTTGTTCTCTTTGTATTTACTAAATTTCTCTGCAATTATTTTGACGCGAGGCACTTTTGATATTTCGATGGAATTCGAAAGGCTTGTGAATGGGGTCAATGTTTCTGAAAATTCACAAAGAACATTTTAAGTAGCGCTATGTTGCCCCAAACTAAGCAACGCTTTTATAGCGTGGTAGATCTTTTCAACCTGTATAAATCCCGCTTGCTAATTCTAGACCGTACCACTATCAAAACAAGGCATAAGTTAGCTTACCCTCATCTTTACCCAGAATGAACCTACCACCTCGCATACTGCGAGCTATTCTCGACCCTATTGCTATTAGAAATTGATAATTCTAGACCGTATGGCTATAAGGCATAAATTAGCTTACCCTCATCTTTACCCAGAATGAACTTATCGATACTCGCGGAATGCAAGCTATTCTCGACCTTGTTGCTATCAGAACTGGTTAATTCTAGACCATATTGCTATTCGAATAAGATATACATAAGCTTACCCTCATCTTTACCCAGAATGAACTTATCAATACTCACGGAATGCAAGCTATTCTCGACCTTATTGCTATTAGAACATGCTAATTCTAGACCGTATGGCTATTAAAATAAGGCATAAATTAGTTTACCCTCATCTTTACCCAGAATGAATCTATCGATATCTTCAGCATTATCTAAATTCTGCCATTGGGCGCCATCAGATGTTTCCACAAACGCGGCTACGGGTTTAGCGTACTGCGAGCTATTCTCGACCTTATTACTATCGGCACAGAGAACTCTCCGCAACTCTTGCAGTTGGGTGATGGTTTTCGGAATGTTTGGGTCGAAGCCGTAATGTTCTAGTAGCATGGCCTGGTACTGAAATTAATAATTCAATTTTAGAAACTTGAAAACAGAATTAAGAACCAAACTGCTGGACAGGTTTCGATGATATTTCTATGGGACCAATCTGAACGAATGATAAAAATCATTCTGAATTCAAATATTTCTTTATTCAATGGTATCACTTTGAAACGTCTTAAAGCTAGGTGAGTCTAGGTAGAAGGACAAACTCGGCTTGGTTCCTGTCGTTTTTTTCTATGATCCTTTGACAATATTACAAAAAACATTATAAACACACCAGTTCATTATCTTTCTCATCAGTCAGCTGCTGTCCAAACTCCCTCTGATCTGGGCTGACGTAACAGCATCGGTTCGTCATCGGCTTATTCTTGACATCCTTCCTAGAACATCTATTTTCAAATCTATAACTTACACCTTTTGAAATTATCATGGCTTTGAACACAAACCCCTCACATTCATAATGCTTGACACGTTTTAGTAGCTTGCAAAGTCTCTTCACTTTCATGTCAACAATAGAGACGGCAACAGACTTGGCGGCCTGAGCCTTCTTTAAACAACGGGATATTTACCATGATTTTCTATTATTTTTTATTTATACTTTACTTTTTATAGGCTTGCCTTTGACCGCAATCTCACCTGCTGATGCGGTCGGCGTTTTAGCACGATTACCTAGGAGATACCTGTTCATTCATTAAGAAAACTGACAAATCATGGTAAATATCCCGTTGTTTACTAAATAAAAAATCTATTCTCTAGATCTATTTAATAATTTTGATAAATAAATAAGGTCAGATGATCACATTAATACCTTTTTTTTTCAAAATTAAACCCATGCGAAGCCGGAGCGGATCGCTAGTAGTAAATATGGCCTATGTTACTCATGGTTAATGTAGCATTCCTAATAGTGAAATAATTTTCGATATCAGTTCAATAGTTTTTGAGTTTAATAGTTACAAACATACAAAAATATCTCTTTAGAATATTAAAAAGTAGGATATGTAGGTAGGTACCTTGATGTGAACACTTCGTCCACTTCAAATACATTCTTCGGCTTAACTCCTTTGATCCTGGCTTCACTGTCGTTTCTCTTCGGATAGCGAGAGAGCCTACGTTGGTTTCTGTTCATTTTGAGATGAAAACATAATTTACTAGGGATTTTGATCACATTTTATTCAGCATTTAGATCTGTGATGTGAAATTTTATAAAATAAAGGTATTGATTGTATTGACACAAGGCATATAAAATCCTTGAATTATTGTCAACAATTAATGTGAAAAGTATTTATTCTGACTGAAATCAGTAACCTCCTTTGAATAAGTCTAAGAATAAGTTTGGAATCCTTAGAAGTAGAAACAAAATAGAACTGAGAGAAAAAAAGAACTTGCAAGCAAAATATTTATTTTTTGCTAAAAATAAATGCCCTAACGGTGACTAGGTGATTTTAGGAATTGGTTCTCGTAGGGATTTGATAAGGAAGTCCACCAAAAGTGTGGGTGCCCGCCAATTACTTTATTTTGGCTAAACCAAACGTTTAATTAAACACTGATGTGACCGTCCGACTTAGTATTGAGTATAGTTAGGTTCAGTCAGTTTCACTCTGTCCCGTTTAGGCCACGGCACTTTATTGTGCACGTATTTAATGTGCACTTTGACATCGCACGGAGAGATGAAGGATTTATCACAAATGCTGCAGCGGTGTGGTCTGATGCCCAAGTGGATCTGAAATAGAAAAGTGTTCTAGGTAATACATCATACATGGCAGTCGGTAGAAATCACAGCGATAAGGTCGCGCATTGTATTCTAAGGCCCGTATTTATTGCTTGAGTCTGAATCGAGCCTCAAGCATAGGTTTTTGACATTTTTGTGAGAGTGCCAGACAGAGAAAAAACATTTGCAGCAGTGTAAAGTATTTAAAGCAGTACCACTTTATAGAATGCTTATAGACACCTGCAACAGAGTTGGCGCTATTGCTCTGCTGGCCTTTTAAGAAGAGAGCAATGCTGTTTCTGCCGTGAAGTAGCATAACTGTGTTTCGGTTTGAAGGATGTGGGTGCCGGTGAAATTACTGGCGCGTGAGGCTGAATATCTGTATGCCTCCAGTTGATGGACGCAGGGCAGTGCATCGCAGGGCACGTTCCTGACGTGCGTGACCTACGAGGCATTGATTTGTTATAGGCGATGGTTACCACTTAACATCAGGTGGGCCATATGCTTGTTCCATCAGATAGTTATGTAAAAAAAAAAGTTGAAGTTGCTCCATTGGCTCGCAGGCTTGTCGGTTTTAGCTCGACAATGGATCACCCACTTTATTCTTGTTCCATCAGCTAGTATAGGTAGTGGCACATAACTTTAGCGCCGACCGTTATTGCGCAGTCAAAAATAAGGTACCTGAGGCGGGCTAGCGGAATGAAGGGCGGGCGTGCGTAGCGCTGATTGGCTCTCCAGTCGCACTCCGCTCTCTGTACCAATAGGACACTCTGCACACATCCACACATCCAGTGTGCGCGACATGGCACACTACGACGCATGCGCGGCTATCCCCTCCGCGTAACGCTCAGCGCTAAAGTTATCTGCCGCTAGTAATAGTATAAAAAACCTACCTTCATATGCTTATTAAGTACACTTTTGAAAGTAAAGACCCGCGTGCAAAGGCCGCATTTATGTGTCCGTGTGTTGGAATGCACGGCTGTGTGGGTGGCTAGTGCGGCGGCCAGAGGGAATGTCTTGTTACAGTCGACGCATTTGTAGGGACGCTCGCCTGTGTGCTTGCGTTGGTGGTATGTTAGGAAACATTGCTTCTGGAACATTATTATAATAATTATAGATGGGATTCACACAAAACGTACGTTGAATGTAATATGAATATGTAGGTAGAGTCTGTTCAGAAAGAGAACCATCGTGGGATATGAGGGCGCAGCTGTGCTTAATCACATTTTTTGTTTAGTGTGCAATACAATAGCGCGTCTGTTGCGTTTTGATCCTAACACACCTATTGTACTATTCCTTTATTTAATTTTTATGATACAAAATACTGACAGAAAGAAAGGGATGAGGATTGCATTTAAAAATCGAAACGTTAGTTCACAATTTGGCCACGACGGCTCTCTTTCTGAACAGACTCTACGTAATTTTGGGGCTAAAGCCCGTACATATTCATGTTTTCAACAATCAAACATATACAGAAAAATAAGACTTTTCCTGACATTTATTGGCGATTTTGAGCAACTAACTGCTTTATTGACACAACAACACTAAACTACTTACTAATTGCACTCGTGAATTTTTAATTAAATAACCAGTTCATAATTTTTTATTATTATGTCGGTAAGATCGAAAAATATTATTCATATTCATGACCGAACTGCTCAACACATTTTGATAACATTTTTGTGGGACCAATCTGGAGGTATTAACTTTCAGACATATTTTTTTTCAAATCGGTACATAAATGACGAAGCTATGCGATAACAAACATAAAATATTACAACCGAATTGAGAAACATTTTTTTATTCAAGTCGGTTAAAAATACTATACCTTGAACATTCTGCCACAGACTTCGCAAACGAATGGTGTAGCTGCGTCTAATTTCCTCGCCGCTTCAGAGTGTGGATGGAAAGACGTCACGTGTGTTTTATATTCAGTCCGGTTGGCTAGCCATTTATCGCACTGGAAAGGTAGATTATTTTTGTATTATAGATAGCTAAGCATTTGCCTGTAATGCTTGTACGTAACCGAGTTTCGTAACCAGCTACGTAGGATTCTTTTTTCTTACATTTACATTTTTCTTAGTAAAAATGTTCTGTCATGAATTCTTAGTTCATAACCAGGTTAAGGTCGGTGACCTTAACCTGGTATAGCTCTAGCTCTTACAATTAGTAAGTTGAAGTGGCAATGGGCAGGTCATATAGCTTGAAGTACCGACAACGTTGGGGAATAAAGGTTCTCGAATGGCGACCACGAACCGGATGCCGAAACGTATGGCAGAATCGTTCTTCCTGTAAATGTGTAGGAAAGGCCTATGTCTAGCAGTGGACTTCTTTAAGCTGATAATGATGATGACTCGTTTATTCTTACCCCACTTAGCGAGGGATAAGAGGAGGAAGATAACTACTAACTGGTGATTCTTCTTTCCATGTCGAACCAGAGTGTGCTAAAAAGTTTCAAATGCGCTCTAAGGAGGCTCCTTTCGACTAACAGTGGTATGAGCTTTCCATCCGTCCAACTACCGTAAGATCGTGGGTTCAAATTCGGTTGAGTACAATGATCGGAAATGCAATGAGTTTATGACATTTAAGACAAAATTGTTTAATTATTTAATAGATTTTATTCAATTCTTGACAAAACTAACTAATTTTTACTATTCCTGATATTAATTTTACTATTTCTGTCATTACCTATTTCTAATTTGACTAATTAATTATCAGTTTCATCATTTTATTGAATTTTAACATAATAATTATAATACTCGGGCATTATTTTTATTTCGTCCTGTTTGCCATAATACATTATATACCTATGTTATTTGATTGCATGATTAGAAACTCTCAAACGGCGAAAGAAAACATTGGGTCATAAAACGTAAAAAGTCCTAAAAGAGCCGCCTCGACTTTTCCTTTCACCACATAGGTTCGATGGACCTACAGTGACATAACAAGAAGAAGAATGTGGTAACCTACCATAGAACAAAGGCCGGGTATCTCCAGATCGCGAGAGACGTGTTTCCTGGCGTGGACTCGCAAGTGACATTTCAGCTCCTCTGACGAACTAAATGTTTCTCCGCAGTACTTGCAACCGTTACTGAAACCAACACATAATAGCAATTACCTTTATTATTTCCCGACGTTTCAACCGTATTACAACAGCCGTGGTCGCAGGGAGACTGGAGTTTATTGGAGTTACTGTCGAGAAGCGGAGGCAGTCGCAGTTGCAACTACCCTCACTTGGTCTTCAGAATTAGAAATGTCCACGTTCATTACCCGTTTCACCCGTTTTTTCCACCCACAAAACAAACGTTTCATACAACCCGTTTCACCCGTTTTTTCCATATAATTATGCATAACGATCGCATTAATTTAAAAAGTGCTAACACATATCAAGTTATTTACAACACATAATAAGCCTCTCTGAGGTCAATCCTTTCACCACACTTAGTTGAGAGAACTAGTAACACAAGAAGAAGATCACAGATGAAAACAATAGGACAACAATAGGATAGAAAAAAAATTAAGCTCTTTTTAGGGTTCCGTAGCCAAATGGCAAAAACGGAACCCTTATAGATTCGTCATGTCTGTCTGTCTGTCTGTCTGTCTGTCTGTCCGGCCGTGTCACAGCCATTTTTCTCCGAAACCATAAAAGCTAGACTGATGAAAGTTGGTGAGTAGATGTATTCTGTGCACCGCATTAAGGTTTTTACACAAAAATAGAAAAAAAACTATAAATTTTGGGGGTCCCCATACTTGAAACTGAAACTCAAAAATTTTTTTTTCATCGATTCCATACGTGTGGGGTATCTATGAATAGGTCTTCAAAAATTATGTTGAGGTTTCTAATGCAGTTTTTTTCTAAACTGAACAGTTTGCGCGAGAGACACTTCCAAAGTGGAAAAAAGTTGGTCCCCCCCCCTCTAACTTCTAAAGTAAGAGAATGATAATACTAAAAAAAATATATGTTGTACATTACTATGTAAACTTTCAACGATATTTGTTTTGAACGAGATCTAGTCAGTAGTTTTTTTTTTATACGTCATAAACCGTAAACCGCAATTTACCTTTCAACGAACTACAGGAACCTTATTATGTTACATCAAGTAACATATATAAAGGTTCTTGTAGTTCGTCGTGCTACGGAACCCTTCATGGGCGAGTCCGACTCGCACTTGGCTGCTTTTTTATTTTCTTTGTATTTACAAAAAAAAAATGTATTCAAGTATTATATCAGCTATCTGGTTCCCATATTACAAGCTCTGCTTAGTTTGGGGCTGGGTAGTGTTGTGTGAATTATCTACAATATTTATTTATTTATTCATTTAATTCGAAACAATTAATTCTGTATTCTGTGATTACTGCCAACCGATCTGTGAGGCTGGTTTAAACTTTAATGACCTAACTTATAAAAAGATGACAAAAGATAAACAGTGCTTAAACTATTGCCATCCCTTACCACTGAGTAACGACAAACAGAGACAGGGCTAACTTTAAGCAAAGATTAAATTTAAATTTCGTTTATAAGTATAGCTGTAAATGCTTTACATGGTAACATAATAAATAATATAATAATACAGTATTAACTCCCAGACAGAGAACAAACATGTTCACCACACAAATATTTGTTCTCGGTGGTGATCCAACCCATGTTGATCCTTTGGTGGGCAACATGAGGAATACAATAATACTCGTTTTTGGACAAGATTACTGGGGTTTATTTAGATTTAGTTATAAAGTGCAATTATGAACTGGTTTGTCAAGTAATGACGATTCCTTCCACATTCTACATTATTAGTTCCGTCGTTGCGTCGTGCTATGTAGAAATGTTAGGCGCAAACAACCCATGACCTACGGTGCAGAAGGCAGAGCTACTACTAACTGAGCTGAGAGGCCAGTCAACATAATACCAACCTGACGTTATGTTTTGAGGAGAGCACTAGATGTATTTTCCATGCTTCTTCTGTAGCGAAGTGTTTGTTGCAAGTCTCGCATTGAGGACCCAACTTCTCATTTACATGCTGAAAAAGGAAACAGTTTGAATATCAAATTTTAGGAATAACAGGATTTTACTTTTGTGCACTCTTATTTTTACATGGTGTACTAGCAGCCCGTCCCGGCTTCGCACGGGGTAGACAATATTGTTGTACATTATTGTGTTCTATCGCTAATAGTTTCGGCAGCGCATTCGACGAAAGACATTTTAAGACTCATTTTTCTACACCTTCGGTTACATTGTTCAAATTTTAACAAGGATCTCTAATTTTTTTCAATGAAATGTAACCTATGTCAAATTGAAAGAATGTAGCATATTATTGGTGAAAGAATTTTTTAAATCGGCACAGTACTTTTTGAGCCTATTCATTACAAACATACAAAAATAGGTACAAATCTTTCCTCTTTATAATATTAGTGTAGATAGGTACTCAATTATAACTTTGAAGCGTAGCGTGTGCTATCTTTGAAACTTTTGCTTTTGTATGCCTACGGCTCACTAAGTCAAGTGGCACCATACTGGAACTTCACTGCTGTTATTAAGTATTATTTTTGATTGACAAAAAAACGGTAGGAACCAAGCCGTAGTTGGTTGCCTGTTCTTCTAGGCTTGGTCGCGTGGAACTGGCACCTAGACTCACCTAGCTTTAAGACGTTTCTCCGTGAGGATCGAACCCACGACCTACGGCGTAGGACATTGTGGTTTCGTCCTCTAAAATATTGATTGTTATATTACTTGTCGATGCAGCTTCATGTGATGGGAGTAGAGTCCGCGCGGCGTGGCGAAGGCGTGGCCACATAGCTCGCATACGCATTCCGCGCCGTGTTTCTGACGCTTGTGCATCAGCAGACTGTTCGGCATGCTGGGAACAACACAATAACGGCTTCAAAATAAGTGAAGTTTAAAAAACTTGAAACCGACTTCATGGCCAAACTGCTACGGATTTTGAAAATGCAAAATATCTTTAAAACCAATCTGGTTTTTTTTTTTTTTTTCAAATCGGTTCATTGATGGCGAAGTTATGCGATGACAAACATTCTTCTTCCTGACCATATCTCACCATCCATTTATATGGGTTCAGCACAACATGTCTTCCATTCCCATAACAAAAATGATAACAAACATTTTATAAACCGAACAACCGAAAACACAACACACGTTTTTTTATACATGTTTTTTTTATACAACCGAATTGAGAACCTCCTTTTTAATTTGAAGTCGGTTAAAAAGGAGGGGCTTTTCAATTCGTTTTTTTTTAATTGAAAACACAAAGATAGGCAAACTTCTCCTTAAGTTAGGAGAGGGGGTGGAGGGGTCGTTATAATCGTTCAAGTTTTCACTTCTGTCGGCATTCCCGGAGTGCCAAGTTTTTTATCTGAATTTTATTACAGTACCTATCGCCGGAGTGCCAAGTTTTTTATCTGAATTTTATTACAGTACCTATCGCCGCCAGGTCTTGGTGAATCTTCCGACAATCACTGGCTTTTTTCACACGACGAAAAGAAATGCTTTCTATCCTAATGTCTCTAAATCATTCTTACTGGAAATGAACCTATGAGGGAGGCCTAATAGTATGTCCAATAGTGACGTACACTTCTATTAGCTGATACCTTAGGTGCTGAGCTTACCTGAATACTTCCCCGCACTCTTTACAGGGGTATTTCTTGCCCTTGTGTAAACTGACGTGAGTTTTCGCTTGATGCCTGTAGAAAGAAAATATTTTATTGCACACAACAAATTATGAACGTAGATAGATAGAAAATTCTTTATTGCACAAAATTAAAAAGTACTGTACACAGGCGAACTTAATGCTAGATAGCATTATCTACCAGCTAACCTTTGGGTAATTAGGTTGGGTAGTGCATATAAGATGAGGGGAACGTAAAGGTAGGTACATAAAAAACTAAAACCTATTTCCCAAATACATGGGCGGTCTTATCGCTAAACAGCGATCACTACCTGACAAACAAATAATAACACACCTCTGTACACAAAATAAATAGTAAAAAATGTGTTTGGTGGAAGTGTTTACCTACTTCCATGAAAAATGTATGGGAACTTTCGCTTTGGCGTGTCAAGGCACACGGGGCTGGCGTAGTGAGATTCTACCTGCTGGACATGGGCCACCCCTATACTTTTCCAGGATGATATTATGATATATTTCCAGGACGATATCATACATTTCCAGCATGATATGATACATTTCCAGGATGATTATGATGCATTTCCAGCATGATATACATTTCCAACATGAAATGCATGGTATGATGGAAATATATCATACCATGCTGGAAATGTATCATACATTTCCAGCATGGTATGATATATTTCCAGGAGGATATGATACATTTCCAGGATGATATGATACATTTCCAAGATGATATGATACATTTCCAGGAGAATATGATACATTTCCAGGAAGAAAGATTGTGAGTCCCTCCAGTCCTCTTCATTCGCCGACTTCCCGTGATTTACAATATCGTCAGTCCATCGAGTAAGTGGGCGTTCTACGTTTCATTTACCGGTACGTGGTAGGCTTTTTTCGTACCAGTATTACTTTCAAACGGTGAACGAAAACATCGTGAGGAAACCGGTATGTCGTAGAACTGCAAAGTTCGAAAACAGTGAAGTGCACGTAAGAAGCCTCTTAGAGGAGTTAAAATCCTTCCACCACACTGGTTCGCTAGTAATACGGCAAGAAGAATAAATAAGTTCTCTTACTCACATACAAAAGCAGACATAAGTGCATATTTTACAGGTGAACTTCCGTTTGTGTGAAGCTAGTCGATGTTTGCACAGATATCGCTGCTCGGGGAACCGCAAGTGGCAAACATCACACCGGTATTTGCCATACTCCTGGAAATATTCAAACAAATATCTACCTAGGTTAGGTAACCACATTTTAACCTATTAGCTGGTCTGCTAAATTCCATGCAGATTCAAACAAACCTGTTTTTTTGACATAACTTTTGAATTTTGATTGGCTTCTCAGCTCAGTCGGTATTAGCTCTGCTTTGTGCGCCGTAGGTCGTGGGTTCAATCCCCACAGGGAACAAATATTTGTGTGGTGATTTGATTACAGACGTTTGATCTCTGCCTGGGTAGAATACAGTGATGGGTAGAATAATGGTGGGAGAATACAATGTAACAACATTGTATTCTAATGTGTTTACAAAAAAAAAATATTATGCCAGCTATCTGGTTCACATTGTATAAGCTCTGCCTTAGTTGGGGCTAGATAGTGTTAGAAATAAATTATTTATACACAAATATACAAATGCAATTGAAGATCTTGGTAAACTTGTTACAGTCAATCAGTTATAAGTAGGTAGAGTCTGTTCAGAAAGAGAACCGTCGTGGCCAAATTGAGAACTAACGTTTCGATTTTTATATGGCAGCTCATCCCTTTCTTTCTGTCAGCATTTTGCATAATAGTAAACTAGTTGCGATAGGATCAAATTGCAACAGACGCGCTATTGTATTGCACACTAAACAAAAAAGGTGATTAAGCACAGCAGCGCCCTCCAATTCCACGACGGTTCTCTTTCTGAACAGACTCTACTCTCTTAATTCTCTTAAACCTCTTATATACTTACAATGCTATGCTTCTTCATATGGTTATCAAAAGCAGGCTTGGCTTCATATCCTCTATAACATAAATCACATTTGAACTGAGAATTTATGTAATTACTAGAGTCCTTTCTCAATATAACTTCTTTTTTAGCGTCTTCCGGAGTTAAGAACACAACCGTTGCATAGTCTACAAAATCACAGAAGTCTTTGAATCGCTTGCCGAGTTTTTTACACTCTTTGGGTTCAGGAATTGATCCATTATTTATTTTATTATCTTTATTTTTGGTGACTTTATTTGCTAGGGGTTCATCATCACTAAAAGAGTCAGGTTCAGTTGAATATTTAACCTTTTTAGAGTTTGTTTTTAAATCTGCCTGTGCTTTCTTTCGTTTTCTGTTACCGTTTTGAGTTTCCGAATCAAGTTTGTATGAATTTAAAGATTCAAAATCAATTGTATCATCAAAAATAAGTCCATTGTATTCGTTGTGGTCCATTATTTCAGTCTTGATTGAATCAATGTTACCAATTTTCGCCTCGGCGTCATGTTTAGTGAGGATTGGAGAATAATTATCGTAATTATTTATTTGTGATGCAGATAAATTCGAAGCCAGTTGGTTCCGCTTGCGATCAATATTTTGAATTTGCTTGTAAACCTCCTGTAAAAACAGTTTGTTATTAATACTTAAGTTGGAGTAAATTGGTCCTTAAAATCTACACAATTTCTATCCACAGAATAAAAAATAGGGATAGGTACTAAGTCTACTATAATCTATAATATAGAGGTTATAACAATCAATAGTTTACTTTTACTACCTACCCGTGTAGCTCTAGAACACTTTCTGGTTTACAACATACCTCAGTATCTTTAGTTTCAAATGTGGATAAAATACGTTGGGCTCGATAGCATTTTGATCTGAACTTTTCATATTTATCGAGTAAAGTTGTACATTCGAAACACAGCCAAATATTGGTGCTGGTGTTCAGCTGAAAGATAGAAAATGTTTATCAAAATGTAGCAAAGGTGACTTGATGTTATTTGTCTCCAGAATCAGAAATACTTTGCTAATTACAGATATATCCAGGATTTTCCGATTAGTTCCTTCGGGTCTTATAATTGACGAGATTCCTGAATCAAACTTGGTCATTTTCACCCCAGTGACTAAACAAGTCATACAGTAATGAAAATCACTCATTTTAATATATTTTTGTTAAAATTTCATTCAAGTTTTACTAAATTCCTAGTCGCAAGAAAGCCCAGCAAAATTTGTTTTGTTTACGTGCTTTTTTTTTAAATTGTGTTCGGTCTTGCGCTGAATGCTAGTCTTTTTGCCAAGGATTTTGCATTTTGTTTATCTCTAAGCTGGATACTCGTTTTTTTGCCGAGATTTATATTTATGTGGCATGAAAGCCAAGACAACGGAGAGGGGCCAAGATAATATTCGGTGAGCCCTCTCCGTTGTCTGGGTGCAGCTGTGTACACTCACTAGGGAGTTTGGAAACCTATATTAACTTGCACCTTCTGGCACCTAGACTCACCTAGCATTAAAACTTTTCAAACTTTCAAACTGGTTTCAAAAGTATAATGCTTGTAATACAAAATGAGTGTATTAGATCAGGGTAACTTTATATTAAAAAGAAAATATAGAATAGTAAGTAAATGATTTAATTACATCAATATCTTTACAATTTACACTTTATTTAGCTAAATTATAGCTTTAGTCACGTTATTCAACACTAAACTACCTTTCAGTAAAAATATATCAACTACAAAGAGATACAGCGAACAGGTACTTATCTTAACAATCAAGGGGTGTACTCAGAGCCGAGTCACATCGACAGTACACAGAACGAAACGATAACCTTCTCCTTCGAGTCCCAAGCCCAGAATAATCCACCGCCTCGCCTAGCCTCAGTCAGGCGACCCACATGACAGTTGATAGACAGCGCCCCCTACCGGCAGTATCGTCATCCGTTCTGCGTAGCTTCTGACTACCATTAACAATTTATTGATATAATAAATTGTTAATAATTTCGAACAAATAATAATAAAATATAACATTATTTATCAAATCGTTTTAAAGCAACTACATTGTTCTTAAATTCAATAAACTCAATCATTTCAAACTTATAAAGATTATTACCTACTCATTTTATCCCCTATTATCTACTAGATACGACAAGTGCATAGAAAATTATTGAATTTGAATAACAAAAAGGCGTTTCGTAAGTAGATATTTATTATAGTTATACATGTTAGAAATACTTTTCCTGTTCTAAGTAGATACAATCTAGAAAAGTATCATTGATGGGTTCTTCCTCCAAGTATCTACCTACCAGCAGCCTTTAAGCCTTACCGCCAAGTTTGGTAAAGTAAAGTAAATGATTTGAAACATGAGTGCTAAACAATGAAAAACCATTATTAAATATTATGAATTTATTTAGTAAATAAAACTTTAAAAGCCCATCTTGCATTACGAATATGAGTCACACCGTCTATCAGTTATGCCTTTCCATTATCGAAATAGGTATATATATTGTAGGGGTACTTTAGTTACACTGTAATGCTTGCTTATTTTGGCAGTCTCTTCTGTAGGTATACTCAGTTCTGGATCTCATAATCTTCTGATTTTGGGTTGGTAGATGACAGTAGCCGCGGGGCAGTGGTCAGGGCAAGGTGATCCGAGGACTGTTCGAACTGTCAGTAGAACCTTGTCGTTGTGCGGGAGGCAAGTCACCACCGCCATGCGACGTGAGGGGCTGAAGATCTTCTGCACGGCTCGCCCATCCACTAGCAACTAGAAATAAACAAAAAATATTTTCTCTGAAAGCCTTTAATTTTTTTAATAGATAAGTAGGTAGGTACTTATAATTTACTAACATTCGTTTTTAGGGTTCCGTAGCCAAATGGCAAAAACGGAACCCTTATAGATTCGTCATGTCTGTCTGTCAATCTGTCCGTCCGTATGTCACAGCCATTTTTCTCCGAAACCGTAAGAGCTAGACTGATGAAACTTGGCGAGTAGATGTATTTTGTGAACTGCATTATGATTTTTACATAAAAATAGAAAAAAAACTATAAATTATACTTGAAACTGAAACTCGAGAAATGTTTTTTCATCGAACCCATACGTGTGGGGTTCTATACGAATAGGTCTTCAAAAATGATGTTGAGGTTTCTCATATCGTTTTTTTCTAAACTGAAAAGTTTGCGCGAGAGACACTTCCAAAGTGTTAAAAAGTTGGTCCCCCCCCTCTAACTTCTAAAATAAGAGAATGATAAAACTAAAAAAAATATACGTTGTAGGTATACATTACTATGCAAATTTCCAACGGTATTTGGTTTGAACGAGATCTGGTCAGTAGTTTTTTTTATACATCATAAATCGTAAACCGCAATTTACCTTTCGACGAACTACAAGAACCTTTTTACTTATCGGGTGTTATTAATAATCCTGGCGCAACGCTGGAGTAGTTAAATCGTGTTTTGTCACATTTGTTCGAGTTGACAATTGCATGTCAGTGCAAGAGACAAAACACGGATCAACTAGTCCAACGCTACGCCAGGATTATTAATAAGACCCATTCAGGGGCGTATTTACCCTTAGGCCAAGAGGGCCATGGCCCGGGGCGGCAGGCTGCGAGGGGCGGCGCAAGCCGCCCCTCGTTCAGATTCGTGCGCCTTTTTTTACTTTACATCATCATCATCCACAGCCCGACTTTATCCACTGCTGGGTGTAGGCCTCCCTTAGTTTGTGTCATCTACCTCCTGTGCCAGTCCAAGCCATTGCCGCCCCACGACCCTGAATATATCTGACTTTACATCCCTGAAGCAATTTTAAAAAGCCTACTAACCAAAGCTAGCCTCGTTCGTCAAAAAAAATTTTTTTTTTAAATCGGCTCACAAATGACGAAGTTATGCGGTAACAAACATTAAAAATAATAATAATAATAAAAAAATACAACCGAATTGAGAACCTCCTCTTTTTTGATTGGAAGTCGGTTAAAAAAACTTTTTTTCCGAAAATTTATGGGGCGGCATATCTTTTAGGCCCGGGGTGCCAAATCTTTAAACACGCCTCTGGACCCATTATGTTACTTGTTGCTACGGAACCCTTCATGGGCGAGTCCAACTCGCACTTGGCTGCTTTTTTAAGATTTTATTTCTGTGCTACTAACAAATTGGATCTTTTCTGAAATAAAAATATTGTAGGTACATTGTACTTATTAATTAAGCTCTACTTACGTTATTCTATGAGCTATTCAAAATGTTAACGGAGATAGGTACTCAAGATTACTAATGACTGAACAGCAAAGCGTACACTCAGAAAAAAATATTGTTGGGTGCAACAATAAAACTATAACAGGGGAGAGCCCACCATGGTATATAGTCCGTGCGTCAATGTTTTTATTGTCAGAATCAAGTTGTCAGTACAACAATATTTCTATTGTCAAGAAGTAAATTGTCACTACATCAATGTTTCTATTTTTTCATTATGAGCTACACCTACTAGTTGTCGATAGATCTCAAGATTGAGGGTAGTGTTGAGTAGGACATACAAGAGGCACCTCATTTGTCACAAGCATTCACTCAAAAATGTCCCGTTCCTCATGTTCAATGCATGTACCACCTCACAATATTTGTCATACTCTTTCCGGCGTCACTTGCGAGAGCGGGACGAAAGAGGAAAATATTTATCTTTCATTCGAGGGAGTGAGTGAGCTTGATGTATTTTGTGACGTTGCGTTGAAGTGACATATTATGACGTAAGTAATTTTGACGTAACGAAAATTTGAGTGCTTGATGTCGACTGATTAGAAGTGTGAAGTGAAGCTTTGTTGTCAGTTTTTAGTCTGCTAGATTTTAGCGGGAAATAACAAAACAGGATTGAAATCTGTCCAAAAGATTTTGTGATTTGTTTGTTGCTAGGACATTTATTTGTACATTTATTTTGTTTGCAATGGCTGAAACTGAAAGTGGTGAATATGCCAGGTATGTGTACCGTATGGTATATACCTCATCATCATCATCCACAGCCCGACTTCACCTACTGCTGGGTATAGGCCTCCCTTAGTTTGTGCCATCTACCTCGATCCTGTGCCAGTCTAAACCATTGCCGCCCTGCGACCCTGTCTATGTCATCTATCCATCTTGCTGCAGGGCGCCCTACGCTTCTGTAGCCGGTTCTTGGCCACCATTCGGTTGTTGTTCTACTCCACCTGTCATCACCACGCCTAGCAATGTGTCCTGCCCAACTCCATTTGAGCTCCGTAATCCGATCTCCGACGTCTTGGACCTTTGTTCGTCTTCGGATTTCGGAGTTCAGAACTCGATCTATAAGTCTGATGCCGAGCATGGCACGCTCCATGGCTCTCTGCGCAACTCTCATTCTATACACAGCCTCCTGCGTGAGCGTCCATGTCTCGGCACCATAAGTCATGGTGGGAACGACACATTGATTAAATAAGCGGGTCTTCAAACACTAATACAGTAATAATGAATATTAATAAGTTAATAATTTTAGTGTTGCTTTGTTTGATAACGCGGCTACTAACATTAAATTTAAGTTTTGGTTGTCATCCTCATCCTTCTTACAATGGGCTTTTTTCTTTATTTTATTTAACGAGACATTCATCAAGACACCACAACAGCAGTAGCTCATGGAAACAAATCCTGGATGACAAATGAAATGAGTCGAGCAAAATGAGTTAGACTCACTACTTCGCATCAGCATGTGACATGACATTCATTCATCAAGACACCTCAACAGCAGTAGCTCATGAAAAAAAATCCTGGATGACAAATGAAATGAGTCGAGCAAAATGAGTTACACTCACTACTTCGCATGTGACATGACATTTGAAGCATGACATTGTGACACCTCACGGTACAAGAACGAGGGCCTCATACAAACTCTTTTTGAAACGGTGTCCTACCCAACACTAATTGAGGGTTAAAAAAAGAGGATTTGATAATCCAAGACCCAAGTTGATCCGGATGAATCTGATGAATATATTCATCAGATTCATTCGGATCAACTTGGGTCTTGGATGTTGAGAACTTGGGTTTGGTCAAGTTGATCCGGATAAATCTGATGAATATATTCATCAGATTTATTCGGATCAACTTTGAAATAAACCACTTCTACAATTATAAGCAAACGCCGTGCGTTTTCGTCAGCGCGTTCTAGCATCGTTACAATTTTAGCCGCGCCATCTAGTTTGAAGTTTAGGAAGCAGCTATTTTATTAGTTTCATTTACTAACATATTCACATTGAATTACTTGCAACGTTCCATTGTCACCTCAGCGACATATTTAATGTATGACAAAAAGTACTCAAATGCCACAAATTTAGTTACTTTGCTACTTTTTTTAACAATGTTCATTTTGATACACTTGCAAAGTTCTATTTTCACTACAGCAACATATATATTGTATGTCAAATGGTAGTTAAATGCTACGACTATAGTTACTTTGTTAGATTTATTATTACACAATGTTCACATTGGCACATCTTAAACGTTTTATTGTTATCTAATCAATTTTTTTATTAATTTTGATGTAAAGACAAAGCTGAATTGTTCCTTGCACATTAAACGAAGGACAATAAAAAAATTGCTGAACTCAACAAAGCTCTTTCTGTAAATAGTAACAGAGTATTTAGTTGCTCCGACAGGAAATTTCTGACAATGCATTTATTGTGACTTTGTTGACCCGTTTTTTTATAGAGTAGCCCTCTTCCGATGTTAGGAATGATGCGGGATGTGGATAAGAAAAGCTCAGTACCTATCATTTGTCTTGAAAAAATAAGGGAGAGTTCTACTGCTTTTGGATAAACGGAATATAATATAATATTTAGAGGTAGACATAAGTTATGAATTGCAATTGAAATTCGTGGCGTCTGTTGCCCCTATTGAAAACCGGCGTGATTTTGTGTACAATGTATATCTATATGATGAACTGACCTCGTACCCTAAAACATTATTCAGCACTCGAGGAGTGTTCCATTTGACCAGCACCGTGTGATCGGAAACTCGGCGTACGTTAAGAAAGCTCACCTTCATTGATTCACAACTATTGCCAGAATTCTGAAAATGAAATCAAAAGACTTTTAAAAATGTTGACGGGTAATAGAAGACGGTACTAGACGGACAGTAATAGAAGAGTTGGGGCGTGGATCAAGTAGTTTGATGTGAGATAAGATGGACGAGGCGGGGTATGAACAAGGTAGGAAGATGAAGTGGGTGTCGAAAGTGTTGGAAGGATGACTGATGATAAAAAACAAGCCAATCCGCAACTTTACACATTTCAAATGTTGTGAAAACTGTGTCCCAAGAAGATGAGATAACAAGTCAACAATTTCTCGCAAAGATCCCTTTGAAACATCTTATAGCTAGGCGAGTCTAGGTGCTTGTTCCACGCGACCAAGCCTAGAAGAACATGCAGGCAGCAAACTACGGCTTGGTTCCTACCGTTTCACGAGGTAGAAACCAAATACTTACAAAACTTACTTACTTACTTACTTACTTAAATTGGTACTTGGAAAAGAAATGGCGGTAAAGTTGGGCTAATGGATGACACAATGGGAATTTCCATTGTGTCATCCATTCATCCACACTTCCACCACACGTTAAGAAGTAAACGAGAGAAGTGAACCTCCCAACTTGAATCTTGTGATATTTCGATTTGACCTAGGAGGCAATGCTATGTTCCTATTGGCAATATTTACCTACCACTTATTATCAGGTGGCCTAAGTATACGATTTTTTCCAAAAAACATACAATCTGAGAGCTGCCTAGACAAAAACATAAATACATACCTACATACATAAAATCACGCCTTATTCCCTGGGGGTAGGCAAAGATCACGGACTTCCACTTGCTACGATCCTGACACACCTCTTTCGCTTCATTCACTCTCATAACATTCTTCATACATGTTCGTCGGTTTAGGGTACAAAAAAGTATGCATATTACCAACCGCGGCAGTAATTCTGGCAATATGTTCAATGATGTAGTTATCTTCTGAACCTTGGTTGGTTTGCGAGGATGATGTTTTTGATAATTGGTTAAACATGCTATCATCAGTATCCTGTAGAGACAGGTATTTGTGAGTAGGTATCCAAAAAATGTACTTATCTTTATTATGTTATAATGTGCAGCCTTAGGGCCGGTTACGTACCTTTTGGCCATTGATGGTGTTTTCTAGTGTTCGCAAGATAGGCATGTCCAGTAGATTCTTTACCTCAAAATGTAGTTTTGTCTGTAACAAACACGATCGGCAAATTCTTTGATCCACACGCGGTGAGTGGACTGGTTTTTGCAAGTAGGCCACTGGTGGGCTTTTTTGCGTGACGCTTTCTCGAACTTTTTAGGCTCTACGACATGCCGGTTTCTTCACGACGTTTGGCGTCACGTTTTCGTCGACCACTGGCATAGTCCACATAATTTTTTGGGCAGTAAAACTCAAGTGCTAATAAGCTAAGCTATAGGTACTTACATGATGTGATCGCTAGATATTACTAAGTATAAGCAAGAACTTACTAAAGCTTTATATTCGTAGAGAAACGTAGTATTTTCATCTGTAGGCGGTTTCAAAATGTTTTGTGCAGCCACTTTCACATCCCCCTCTAGTGGTGAAAGAATTTTCGGGAAATATTCATCCTTGTTTGTGTCCAGACAGAAGTTTTTCTTCAAAACAGGCCATGGCTCTTCACTTTTTAAGTCAAAAATTTGTCTACTGTGCTGGAAATAACAAACCCCGATCGTAGTCTTAATTACTATAATCAAAGTAATTTGGATCTAAAATTGTATTACCTACCTCGAAATTGGTTGTTTGATCAACACCACGTCTTTCTTAAAAATATGATGATCTTTCGTAAATATCTCAGTTAAAACTCTTAATTCTGTAGTAGATTTATTCACTCGTGTCAGTATGTTAATATCTTCAGCAGTCGGCTTCACTTCAGCATTCAAATTTATCTTGATTTCTTTATGTAAATCGTTTCTTTTGTCAATTGTTGTCGATTCTAAATCTTGAATCTGTGTATTTGTTTCTTGTATTTGTGTTGCCATTGCATTAGTAGCATCAATTTCAATATTAGAACTGTTTGTTAAGCTTTTAATTTTTTTGGAACAGATTGTAGAGCGCTTGTACATTTTGTTATACCTTCTATGAAGTTTTGTAATAATCCTTTTCTTTTTGTCTTGTTTATGTGATAAATTAACCGGTTCTTTTTCTTCAGTTATTGTGTTTAAAGTTTCAGTCGTTTTATTTACTATATCATCACCACTTTCATCGCGACCGTCGTTATTTTCACTGCAAGGATTACTTATGTTTTCGCAGTTATTACTTAAATACATTTTAAAACCGTGATCGATATCATTTGAAAGCTGAACGCCATCAATTTTATTTGCGTTAACTAATTCTTCCATGGTGAATCCAGAAGAGCCTTGTTCCTGTTCTTTTGTAGGCACTTCATCAATACCAAATGATTTTTTTGAATCATTGTCATGGTGCTTAGCACTAGTTTTATTTGAAAGAGAATCATTTGAATTTTTATACACACTTTCAAATTCCTTATTTGCCTTTTCATATTTTTCAAGTAGTTGCACCAAGCGTAAAGAAAATTCTCGAGCTTCTTGCAAGGTATTCTGTACTCTTTCATAATCCTCACCTAGAGCCAAAGTGCCTATGTTATTTTTTCGGGTTGCAGTTTGCGTATTCTCATATTTGCTATCATCTCTTGGTACCAAGTTTAATTGTTTACCTATTGTTTTAACAAAGCATTTAGAAGTAGTTTCAAATCTTTGAAGGTCAAGATAACCATCGAAGGTCTGTGAATACTTTAAATCATTGATTTCCTTATCATTTGAATAACTATCCATAGTGTCTGTTGGAACTCCTTGGGCGTAAACAGTTCTAATTGGCAGACATTTGGGCAGTGGTATGCAATAGTCCCGCATAGACGGATTGCTCACATGATTATTTGAGTTCAACGTCAATGGTGTAAGGTTCATATTATTGATTTTGCCTGTATCAAATTGCATCACACCATCCACGCAAGTTTCAACTGTAGCTTTTGGAAAATGAATCAAATAATTTGGATAGTCATGACCAGAACTGTTGCAAGAACTTTCCCAAGATTTGAGTTTGGATCTTGAAGGTATAATACTACCACTTTCTTTGAGGAACGATGCTGAAGAGTAGGCAGACAGATTTGACTCAAAAGTTGGTTCGTTTCTGTTAGGCAAGTTCAGGCCGTTCACACATTTTGCTATCTGTGCATGCTTCACTGTTTCAGTTCTTGTTCTGAAATTATTATTGTAGCACTCTCTAAAGTTTTTTTGGTAAGAATTATGATCAAAATAATCTAGAGTTTTAGTTTTCTGAATCGAAGCTAAAACTGGTGGTTTCTTTGATGAAGATTTAAATACTAAAGGTTGTTTTAAAATTTCTTCGTTTGCTTCCAAAGTGTTAATGCAAGATTCAATAAACGCATCCTTTATTTTTTTCCTGAATAATGAAGGAGTCAATCGTTCTCCTCTCTTTACGGGATAAATTACTTCATTGGAACAGTTTTCCTGCAAGCAGTTTTCACATTTGCAGTTTGAACATTGGCAGATATCTCCAACACAAGTAGACATCAGCATTTTGCAATCAGCACATTCACAGGGATTGCAACTACAATCACCCTTGGCTGAAAATGTTCTCATCGCTGTCTCAGCATCTTCGGCGTATTTACTTGATTCAACATTGGAATTCGCTAAACCATCACAAGTGATACAATCGCACACCTTACACTTGCATACATTAGCTTTCTTTATATTAAGTTTTGTGTCAGGCCTATCACAAGATTTGCAATCAGAAGGAGAAAAATGTTGGTAGTTTTGAATTGGCCTCTGTGAATTCTCTGTGGTATGTTTATATTTACAAACCAGACATTCACAAGGATCACAGTCACACTGCTTGTTACTAGCTTCAAGTTTCGGATACTCATTGGTTATAGCAGCAAACATGGCTATTGTATCACAGTTCTTGGCTTCTTTTTGTCTTTTTGGATCGTTGTACGTGACGATAGTTCTTCGGATATCATAATCATGGGAGTCTTGTTGGATTGGTTTGCTCACCACTTTACTCTGTCTCTCACATCTGCAGGATGCGTTGCCGTCCGGCATGCAGGCCTCGTTGATGCACGTCTCGCACAAGCAATTTGGATGCCTGTTTATGCTGGTAGACATCTCGTTATGTCGATTTGATGATAACCTAAAACCGCGTCCACATTCGAAGCATTCACAGGGAGAGCACTGACATGAATTTCGATGCTGATATGCTTCTGCAACGGGTGCAACGATTAATGCTCTCTGTCTATGGATTGATCTCGGTGCACACTCTATGCACTGACAAGGCTCACAATTACAAGCATGTCTTGACGACGAACTCTCATTTGTGTGGTAGTTACACTGCAGCACGCCAACACAATCGCATTCTTGTGCCTCTTTACTTTTCCCTTTTCCAATCCCTTTGCATGAGCCTCGGTCGCATCTGATGCAAGGACAACCTTCATCGTCTTTTGGAACTAATGTATCACTATTAGCAAAACTTTTTACACGTCTGTTATAACTAGCACAGTCATTGCATTCACAAGGTTTGCATTTACAAAGATCATTTTGCAAGGATTTACCAACGAGACACTCGCAAACTTTACAGCTACAAGCTTTGTAAACTTCTTTGATTCGACTAAAGATATCGTATGGGGATATGTTGGTTTGGGTGTTAGGGTAATGGATTTTACCAATGGAATTTTGAAAGTCTTTATAGGGTAGATCCATGACTTGGGCACTTAGTTTGGCTGCCGATGGACCGAATTCTTTATGACAATCGGCAATAGCTGAATTGTGGGCCCTTGTATGACTGAAGTTTCTGTCTTCTTCTATCATATCTTTTGAATTGACGGTTTTATAAGATATTTTGGACTGTTTTTTACTGATTAATTTTATATGATTATCTTTATCAACATCGTAGATTGTTTCTTTTTTTATGACTTCACTGATTAAGTTTTTCTGCAGAAATTCTTGCTCAATATTTTTTATGTTTATGTTTATTGAATCAGATTTGCTCCCTCCCACAATGTGCCCACAGTGTGCAATGCGTGTGTGTGCAATGTGTTTATCACTCTTACATGAGTTTAAATTGGGGTTGTTAAAAAGGCAGGTCTTGGAGTTTTTACAAACTTGGCATCCACACGGTTCAACTGCTTGTCTTTTGACAAAGCACTTGGCCGAGTCACATTTGGTACAAGAACATTGTGGGTTTAGGATCTCTGGCTCAGGACTGATTCCTATAGTAACTTTACGGTTCTCTTGCATTTTATTTGGCACTCGGAAGTTGATTTATTTTACACTTGGGGTTGGTGAAGTTTTGAGACAGTCGTGTTTCTTAGCCTTGCACTCATCTGAACTTTTGGATTGTGTAGTTAGTGATGCCAAGCTTCGACAGCATAAATTTGCTGATTTCACTACCTGAAAGTAGAATGAGCTGTTGAAAAATGATCATTCACTGCTTTTTTGGTACCTAGGTAATAAAAGAGGCCTACCTGTTTTAAAAGTGTAAGGAGTTGGTAGGTAGGTACCTATCACACCTAACACTGGTAAGTCAGTAGGTATACCTAATAACTTACCTAATGTTACTGGATGGACTTTGATAAAGAAGAGTATGTGTGTACCTAGACTATACGAAATCTAACGAACGAACAATCGATGGAACCACACGAAACTGAAATATGGACAGCACTTAATACTATGTCCCTATGTACCTACTACACTCAAACAAAATTAAATAGTATTCGGTATCTCGGTTTTCATAATTATAATCTATCACTTACGTCTATTGAAAACACTTTACAGGCATTATTTTTGTTGATTTTAATATTTTTCAATAAATTTTCAATGCATGATTTCATACATTTTTTGAAAGAAGATTCTGAAGGTTGACACTTTCAAAAGAAAAACAATCAATCAAGATAGAAAATGATCGAAAGCTAGGAAGAGGCTATTAGGCTATTAGTCTGTGGCCTGCGCACACCTAGTACGCTGGCGAACGCGATCAGTGAAACGCTGTCAAATATCGCTGTCAGATTTGAGATTTGACAGCGATATTTGACAGCGTTTCACTGATCGCTACCGCCAGCAAACTAGGTGTGCGCAGGCCTGAACGCAAAATCTCCTGTCTTTGTTAATGACAGTTTTCTTTGTTTTAACCTCTTTTGATAGATGAAGTCAGGAATAGGGTCACTGCAAGGATTTTTTATTATACTAAGCAACTAGCTTAGAAAATTCCTTGGGTCTTTGACCCTGCACTGACCTGTTAGAACCCCTTGCCTGTAGGAATAATAAAGAAAATAACTTTGAGTCGGCTTGAAAACCCATTTATTGATACCTAAGGCTAAGCCATAAAAAACTCCACTAGTATAACGACAGTCCATGTTTTTCGTGAGGATAAAGCCTATACAAGACGGAAAGGATGTTATGGGTGCTTACCAAGCCTACATTTCACTTAATATTGTCCCAGCCACCAAAACTTCCCATAAATAAAGGCATGAAAAAGTCGGCTCCATGGCCGATGTACCTATACCTTGACTAGATGTAATAAGGTTTTCTTATCATAGATAATTCTACCTATAAAGAATGGTTAGATTGTCTAAGGTAAACGTAGATTCTACAAAAACGATGCACTTTTCGCGCTTGAGCAATAAGTAGCTAGAAAAAGAATGGAAGGACTGGGAAAAGCGTTGGAAGTCCAGCAGCACGATGGGTTGACGACATTGTCAGCGTCGTGGGCCGCAGAGATGAGAGTAGCTCAGCTCAGATCGTGTGGAATGGTAAAATCAAAGAAAAGCCTGTGTCCTAGGCTAATTTTGAAGATATGCCTGATGTGTCATGATAATCAATAAAGAGTTATCTATCAATCTATCTAGCTATCTAAGTCTGTGATGTTGATGATAATGGTTCCGCTCTTGAAGGAATGTGATTTGTGGAATATATTCTACTGGTTGCTAAGTGGTATGTGGTAGGTAGGTGGATGGTGGTATGATGAGGCTATCGAGAACATTTCTAATCTAGTGAGGAACTAAAATAGAAACAACTGTAAGTATAATTTACATAGTTTTATTCAATTGACATTAACTTTTTCGTAAGAAGTATAACAGAAAATACATTAAAAAAATATACAAAATTTCTATAACTTCGTGACTAACTCGATTTTGTTATTTGAAATATTGTTAACATTATGGATGATAATAATTTATTCACACAAACTAAAACTTTTTAAACTGTTTAGGATAAAACTGGTGCCAATAAAAAAATCTTAAAAATGTGATTCCATCATAGATTTTACAAATAAATTATTGTTTACCTGCTTACATTATTATTTTTGAAATAAATAAAATGATGGCAGTTTAAGTTTAAGCTAGTAAAAAATAAACAACATGATTGGCACGGAAATACAAAAAATAAAACAAAACAAAAGTAAACATTTTCGAAAAAAACACTCACAATCTTATTCGTTAGAGAAGGTACAATTGATCGATATTTTCGCTTACATTATTAATTCATTATTATTTCGTAATAAGAGTATTATTAATCGTATTATGATACATTTATTTACATTTAATTATCCTTTATGATCTTAACTAGAAGGCACCTGAATGAGGTCGGTGGAGGTATAACACCTGAAAAAAAAACATTATTATTAAAATACAAAGTAGCTCAATAACTTCAGTATTCTTTGTATTAGCTTGAATAATATACCTACACTGACAGTACGACACACCTAAGCTAGCCTATACCTACCGATCAAATAACTAGATCGAATTGTATAGCCAAAAACTAAAATTGTGTAAAAAAAAATCAAGTCAGGTCAAAATCAAGTTGTAGGCTAGTTTGTTTTTAGGATAGGGGGAGCCACTAAAAATACTAAACGTTGAATTTGTTTATTAAAAATGTACCATGTGTCCATTGACCATAGACAATTAAACTTCTATGAATGTCGTTTTACCATAGATAGATAGATAGATAGATAGATAGATAGATAGATAGATAGATAAAAACTTTATTTGCCTAGATTTAACACACACAAAATAGAATAAAAAAAAAACAGACCATACTATACTTTATCTGTGTTGGGATGCCAGATCTCTATTGTGTGACTCAAATTGACGTAGAGGGTGCTACGACGTAGCATGCCTACACAAATCCGCTTAATTTTATTACAACGTCTTTATTGATATTGTTTCAAGTTATAACTGAATCATTTCCTTTTATTTTTAAGATTATTCTTTCATTTTGGTATACTCACATAAAATTAGCAAAAAATGTGGCGGCCTTAGACGTCCGTGCTCCAAACTATCGCATTTGTGCCCAGTGCACAAGATGGACAATTCTGAAAAACAAAAAAGCTTTTTGTCAAAATACTACCATGAATTTTCCAATGGTGAAGGAAAACATCTTGAGAAAACCCGTGGCTAAGTCAGCTCCGCACGTATTGACCATGTCTTTCTTGTGGATTAGGCCGAATAAGCTGTCAGGATGGTATAGGTGCTGGGCATGCCTATTTCATCTAAAATCTTGTCTCAGGCACTGTAGTGTCCCCTAAGTTGAGGCATGAGTAATCACCAGTTGCCCCTGACGCTATATAAACCTCTACAATAGATACAAAGGCCTGTTTACTTGACCAGGATGCTGCAACCCCTAGTTCGGTGCTATTATAATTATTAACTGTAAAACTTCTGACTTCTATAACATGGAGGAGGGAAGGAGATTTAATTAAATCAAATACTTACAACAATACTTTCAATGGCATTCGCTAACTGCTCCTCCATAATCTTAACATCACCGTGATCCAACACCTCCTAAAACAATTAAGCACAAAGTAATCAGTTTTTTTTTAATTGTTCTTTTTCGAACATATGAACAAAAGGTCTTGAGAGGAATTGGATGATTTAAGAACGAAAATCGTGGCACTTCGTGTATGTACAGCCGCTATAAAATGTCAGAGAAAATGATGAGGGTAGTAATTAATTTACCTCTTGACAGGCCTTCACCGCGTCGGCCAAGTCTGGCCTAGCAGCGCACAGCCTGGCGGCGGCGCAGGCGCAGCTGACGCTGGCCAATCGCGCGGCGCCACGGACCACGCCCACATTGCCGGCCAGTCGGAGCGAGAGCGCGTCTTCGGCACTCGTGTCGCGTCCGTAAGGTGGTAATGTGTACGTCATTGAGGATACTGCACGTTGCCATTCCTGAAGTCCACAATTTTGAACGCTATAAATCAATTTTTCAAACACGTACGTTGACCGCATCATCATTTAACATCAGGTGAGATTGTGGTCAAGCGTAAGCCTATAAATTGTAAAAAAAAATATTTAACCCGAGTGGGATTTGAACCCACGATCTTTCCCTTGATACGGGTATGCGCTAGCAAACTGTCAACGCATTGGCTGTTTTCACAGTTCCCTATGTGCTGGTTTGACTAGTGCACTTTGCATAAACATGGCAGTACGTTTTCGAGTTATATCTGGAGTAAGATATAAAACCAGTTCAACTGGCATCAGAATCAGAATCGACTAAAGTACTTTGAAACATTGATAAAACTCTGTCAAACATGCATCGTGCGAGACAATTGAAATGATCGCAAGTGGTTCAACATAAAAGTGGTATTGCACACAAAATACTGGTGGAAATGATTGATAAAGATCTGATTATTTCAGCTATGCCGAAGCTTACTGGACTTACTGAACCTTCATGTGTATTCCTTATACTTTTAAAAGGTTATGAATAATAACGTTATCTTATTGTTAAGGGATACGACCACAACCAAGAGTTGTTATCAACATTAGTCAAATTGTAAGGGCAGCAAACGCTTTAGTCACGATCATTAAAAGTAAATATTAAAAAGCCATCAACCATACTGACCTCTGTATCAGTCTTAGCGTCGGCGTCCCCTATGGACCTAACCAGCTCCTTAGATATCGCCATTAAGAGGTAATTTGTGATTTGCGCTTTGGTTTCAAACGTTATATCTCTGAAGCTGACAGACGCGAGGTCCTTGCACAGTCTTGTTAGATCATCGTCTACTGTATTGTGTATTCTATCAAACAGGTCTTCGATCAGTTGGCTGACTAGCTGGCTTCTCATGGACGGACAGGAACAACGGGTGTCGGAGGTTATGTAGCTCATGCTATGATGCATTCTTCCGTAGTCAGTCTTCTTTGGTACAGCGGTGTATATCGAATATCCTTCGTCGACGTACTCCGTCCGATCTGGTTTCAGCTCTACTCTTGAAGTGTGAAATGATTGCCGCCTCGTTTCGCTTCTCAGTTCTTCCAGCTCCTCAGTCTTGATGGAAAGCTCGTGGCTCATTGTTTTTATCTTCTCGTCGCATTTCCGCTTGCACTGCGCTAAAGTTTTCTGCGTCAAAGCTAGTTGCTTCTCCAGAGATTCGACCTGAGAACACATGGCTTCTTAGTCTTCTGCAAGTCTTCATGCATATTTACACATCACGCCATGCACCGATTCCGTGAACGACCGGACTGTGACCGACAAAGTGTGTCAAGCGAACATGCGGGTTGCGTTAGAACGATATTAAAAGCGAACATCGATAGCGTTAATAAAATGCGGTGAGTATAAGCACATGCAACTATGCTAGTCTACAACAGACAAAGGCGATTCTACAAGATTATTTTCTAAGCTATTCTGCAAAATACCCAACACAACAAACAATTATTGATAAATATTTCCATGACCCTTAGTTTCAAAGAATGTTTATGATAATTAAGGGAGATTTCTTTTTTAAATACGACAAAAAACTGTCTTTACTAATTGCAATAATCTCTTCCACTGCTTCTTTGATGGAAAAGTTTCTTGCTAGATTTATTTGTTCACTGCATCTTCAAATATCAAGCTCGCCTAGAAATCTGCCTACCGAACAGTTTATCTGACTTTAGTTTATTTTGTTAGCTACATTCTTTTCACACCATGTCTTACCTCCTCCTTCAGTTCGCTATTAGTGACTTCCAGATCCTGGTTATTTTTACAGGCTCGGTTCAGTTCCTTGCGGATGCACTCCAGGTCTCCCATGAAGTTCATTTCCGTTTTCTTGGAAGCATCTTTCTGGTTTTTGAAGTCTGTGTCTAGCTGCTTGTTTATTTTGTGAAGTTGCTCCATTTCCATCTGTAATCGAAGGATTAAAAGTCTATTTAAAATTTTGTAAAAAAGTAAAGTCTTTTGTAAGTTTTATTAGTTACCTACCTACTTGGTGTTGCCAGTGAATTTTATTCATGATTATCTTAAACAGTAATCTGAACCATGCTCTCGTTAATCTTTATTGACATACCTTAAATTTATCATCCAAAACTTTAAAATCAGATTCGAATTTCTTAGCTTCGGCATCGGCTTTGCTAAATGCTGCCGATAATTGAGTATTCTGTTTCTTCAACTGCTTGGTATCTCTCTCTGCTTTCTCCAGAGCTATCCGCATGCCAGACTCTGATTCCTCAACTTCTCGTAGCTTCTTTTTGAGAGGTTCGAAGCATTTCTTGAACTGATCCTTTTCTGATGCTAGTTTCTTTAACTGTAAAGAAACTTAGTATTGTAACTATCAACAATTTGCTTAGAAAAACTATCTCTGAACAATAAATAAACAACATTTCCTTAGAACACTGCGTAAGGAAATCTACGAGATAATTTATATGTATGTCAGGTTGATATTTCACTATTTTGTTTTGATACCTAGTTGCACCATTTAATTTTCAGTACACTTATTTGTACTTTTGTCTTAACAATCTATGGCTACTACCATCTACTACCATCAGTCTAAAAAATGACATTTCCATTGCTTACCATTCCCTTGAGGTTGGCCTCGGTATTCTGAGCCTCTTCAATCTTTTTCTTGTACCCTCCTTCCATCTCGGCCCACATGTCATCGGCTTGCGTCAACATCTCCAAATACGCGGTTTCTCTTCTCTCTAACTCGGCGACTCGACTCTTCAGTTCTTGTTCGCTGATCAGCAGGGCTCGGATCTTGCTGCCCATTGTTGGGTCTGCTGGTAGCTGTAAAATTTCGTAAGTTCTTATGATTCTTGTATCTATGTTATCCATCTCTCTATTAAATCGTTATCTTACTCCCTATTCCAACTACTTATTATGATTTAAATTTTCAAACCACACCTAGATTAATATGGATGAAGCATTCTATAAAGCGAAAGGTATTCTTGATGCATGAATTATAAATACTGAGTACCTCTTTACCACAGCTAAATACCACATGCACAGCTTTATTATTGTTTACCTTTTCATCCTCTTTTTCTTTTCTGATCTTCTGTTCTAGATCAGTGATCTTTGTCTCAATCTTCTCCTTCTTGACATCAGCTCCACAGACGGTCGCAGCTACTTGTCTCTTAGCGGTTTCCAGTTCTTCTTCCAACTCCTTTATTTTTCGTTCCAATGTTTGCGTGATGCGAGACGTTTGATGTTCTATTTGGTTCTTTTCGGCTAATAATCTGCAATTGAAACCATTTAAGGCTTGTAATGTTTCCGTTCAGAGCTGTACGTTTCGTTATTTGCAAATCATAATTGGTTGTTACTACGGTATAACAATCAATTGAGTTCTTATCAGATGGTTTTACTCTAATAATTAATTTGAACACAATATACTTGTGTATAATACGCACTTTAACACGAATCTCTACCAAAACAATTATTATAAACGTTAGGTGCTTTAAAAAATGTGTATCATTATGACAAAATAAATTCTATGTAAAAACAACTGAACAAATACGACAAAGTTATTCTTTTTGAACCGATTTCAAAACAGAAGATTCTTAATTTGGCATTATGGTTTGATTTATCCTTTTAGGCCATCGTAATATTAATCTATAATTAATAGATTTCATGAATACTTACGCAGTAACCTGGTGTTGCAACTGCAAAGTCGTTTCCGGTGTTCCAGTCTCGATATCGTTCCAGGCGACCAGCGCTCTACATTGATCTCTCTTGTGAGTTTCCGACTCTTGCTTGATTGTTGCGATCACCGTCCTAGTGTCTTGTCCGTATTGTCCCATGCGATTCATTAGCGCTCTCTGTAAAAAAAGTTACAAAATGAGTATTGGGTCTTGTAGGTCAACTATTATTATTTGTCACCGTATATTTAGTAAATTGAAATTTAGGAGACCAAAAGCAACTCTCTGTGGTACTCTAGTTTAGCACTGCGTAACGAGGTCACCATTTAAGTAACCTTTACTATTTCAACTTCTCAGCTTAGCTCATTAAATTAAAATTCATCAGGAGTTTTACGTACCAGATATTTATTTTATTAGAGGACAAACATAATATCAAACAAAGTAGGAACTTGTAAGCTTTTTTAAATCTCTGTGACACCCGTTAAAACTGACTTTGCAACAAGAATACTGCATAACTTCGTTTCTTCTATTTCATTAGTTACTTGCTTTGCACAGAACCAACAGCTTTGACCATTGTACTATTTTAGCTATGGAGAAAATGGGATCATTTTTAGGAGAAACAGTGTTAGTACCTTCGGAGCTTAGCTCAGCTGATGTTGAGCGGTTACTAGCTGTGATATTTGCACTAATATTGTAATGTTACCTTTCCGCCTGATGTAATGCTCGCGCCGATGACTTGCACCACGTTCCATGCTATCAGTGCTGGCACCGCCTTCTCCAATTTTTCCAGCCGCGTCAATAACTCGTTCTGAAACCACATTTTATTGTCAACAAGCTCTATGTTTTCCATTTTAGCTAAAGACTGCTACAACACTGATGTGGGTAGTGTAGTCTTTCCAAAAGTGTTAGCAACGTCACCTAGAATAAGATTAGATTTACGATTTTTATTAAGAAAAACGATTTGCTTTTGCTAGAGAAAACGCTAGAAAATTCCTATTGTAATTGTTCTAGAATAAGTTGTTTATTTTTAACCTCGGGCCGCGCACAGAGCGAGATAGATATACTAATTAGACAAAGACGGCTAGCTAAGAACATTCGAGATAATTTCAGATTGTTCCATAGACAAGGACAGACATATACGATAGAAAAAGATAGATAGCTAGTCAGACAAAGATAGAACGATATTGTAAGAGTAGGACAGATAGAGAGGTATTAGTATATAAGAAGCGCAGATAGCCCGCGATAGTTTGAAAGTTTGAAAGTTAAAAAGTTTGTCAGTTTAACAGTTTAAAGTTTTGAACAAGCCTGAAGAAGTAAAAGTTCAGAACAAGTTTCGGTTCAAGAAAGTATTGTATCAGTTGTTTACTTAGAAGAAATAAAGAAGAATTTTTGGAAGACTGGTGTTTCAATTGGACCCTCGCAAGCTTCGCCGAAAACCAGCGCATCGAACATACAGTCCACAGATCCACCACACATTTTTTGGTCCTTCGAGCGCCGGATAGAAGAAAGAAGATGCCGATCGTCCGTTCACGTTCGCCAGTCGCCAAGTCCAGATCGGACAAGGAAGATGGAGCGTCGACCACCGATTGGTCGATGGAGACTCCGACAACAACTGATACTGGAACCACGGAGGCTTCCGCCGGGACAACCACGTCGCACCGCACCGTAGCTGCCACTAGCGCAGCATTGGAGCCCGCCGCTTCGTGCATAGGGAGGAGGACTCGCGCCACGTTGGCGGCAGCTACCGTAGTTCCCGCCCCTCCCCCGCGCCCCAACGGCGCCGCCGCGAAAGAACCGAAGGCCGCTCAGACCCGAACGTCCAAGCAGGCATTGACCACGCCCGCGAGCGTGAGTCTCGCGTCCGCGTCCGCGCATGCTACCGAGCTCGGCCGCTCTGAGCCCGTGTTTGCACGCCCCGCCTCGGTATCCGCGAAGCTCACCCCCGCGTGGGTGACCGCGCCCGCAGCCGAATCTGCGGCTACGCACCGAACGAAAAAGAACCTGAAGAACATTGGAGGGAGACCTACCGCCCTACCGTGCGCGTCTTCAGAAACCATCATCCAGAGAAAACCGGAGAGATCTACGAGATCAAGTAGAAGAACGGAACTGGAGGCTCTCCGAGAACTACAGCAGAAGCAATTGGAAGCCGCGCAGGCTGCCGCCGTGCTAGCCCAGACGAATCTGAAGTTAGCAGGATACGCTTCTGAAGAAGAACTGGATGAAGAATATGAAATTGAACGATCGACCCACGTCGAACAATGGGTACAACAGACGAACTACTTCGAGAACCCAGAACCAATCGAGAACGAGCCAACTCAGAAGAGTGAAATTAAGGAACTTGCCGAAGCTATCATGAACGCCACCAGATCGGTACAACTAAGCATGACCGTGTCACCGAAGATTTGGGACCTGCCAGAATTCAGTGGGTCTCATGAAGAATGGCTGCCATTCAAAAGGGCATATGAAGATAGTGTGGCGATGTGTACGACCGTACACAATATGGCTCGCCTCAGAAAGGCAGTGAAGGGAGCTGCCAAAGAAGCCATCAGAGGATTACTGTTCGTGACTTCAGACCCCCAGGAAATCATCGCTGCACTAGAACGACGCTTCGGGAGACCTGAACAACTGGTGCTGGCTGAGCTACAGAAGATAAAGGGACTACCACGCATCGGAGACACCCCGCGAGAGATCTGCATCTTTGCCAGTCGCGTGGGAAATGCGGTTACGACGATAACCGCCTTGAAGAAGCCGCACTACCTGTACTCACCAGAAATCAGTCGAAGCATCACAGAAAAGCTCTTGCCAATACTCCGGTACCGATGGCTGGACTACAGTGCACGCATAGGCGATGAAGAGCCAGAGCTATTGAAAATGAAGAAGTTCCTAGATATGGAAGCAGACCTGTGCGGAAAGATCGCGCCACCGGAACTGGTTGTCAAGAAACGATATCCGGTGCACGCCACCCACGAAGAAGAAGACTCCGAATCAGGCACAGTCACTGCGACCTCCGAAGGATTTAAGAAGTTCTGCGCTCACTGCGAAGGCGAACATTGGATCACCGAGTGCAAGAAGTTCAGGGACGCATCGAACAACGAACGATGGGAATTGCTGTGAAGAAGAAACTGTGCTTCAAGTGCCTACGCAAGCGACACACAAGACAGATCTGCCGAAGTCAACCCTGCAGGAAGTGCAAGAGGCAGCACCACATCATGCTGCACACAGAGCAGACTTACAGAACTCCGACCGCTCAACTAGAACCTGCAGCAGCGCCTCAACCAGCAAAAGAAGAAAGTGTAGTGAAGCCAGTGTTTACAGCAAACGATGGAAAGAAAACATACTTGAAAATGGTCCCAGTGGATATATACGGCCCGAAAGGATCGACTCGCATCTTGGCACTGCTCGATGAAGGTTCAACAGTGTCACTGATAGACAAGAGCGTGGTCGATCGCATCGGAGCCACCGGAAAAAGAGAAGCACTCACCCTTGAAACTGTTGGCGGAAAAATAATAGAAAAGAAAGACTCCCAGAAAATGGATTTGAAAATAAAGGGAGCGAAACGAAGAGATCGAAGAACACTCCAAGGAGTACGAACAATTGAAGATTTGAAGCTGTCGCCTCAGACCGTCAGCAAGAGCACCATTGAAGGGTGCAGCTATCTGAAAGAAATGATGGACGAACTGATCTATGAAAATGAAAGCCCGACCCTCCTGATCGGTCAAGACAATTGGGATCTGATCGTATCCCGGAAGATCTTGAAAGGGAAAAGGAACGAGCCCGTCGCGTCACTCACCAGCCTGGGATGGGTGCTTCATGGAAGCAGCACCGGAACTGCCGCTGCACCGAAAAAAGGCCAGAATCTTGAAGAAAGAAGGCCAGCGCGAACGCCGCCAGAGAAAAGAAGAACTGGAAGTCATATGAGAAGAAACAGAAGATCAGCAAACTGCATGCTCGAACACAGAACCCGGAAACTAGAAAATGGCTACCAGTAGAACCTGAACACTTAAGGAAAGCAGAAAAAGCTCTCATCAAACAGACTCAAAGAAGATCGTTCCAGAAAGAAATAGAGAACCTCAAGAGGAGCAAGCCGCTTGATAACAGCAGCCGTCTGAAGAAAGTCGACGTGATGCTAGATGAAGATGAAATACTTAGACTCAACAGCAGAGCGATGAACATCAGGAACTTTGGATCACAGAATTTGAGATTGCCTATCATCGATGGAAAGGATCGTGTGCCACAACTGCTGATAGAACATTATCATCGCCATTTACATCACGGCAACCATGCAACGGTCATCAACGAAATACGGCAGAAGTTCTGGATCCTGTCGCTACGGAACGCTGTAAAGAAAGTATCGCATCAGTGTCAGTGGTGCCGAGTGAGAAAATCAAGACCGGAAGTACCACCACTAGGAAACTTACCTCAAGAACGTTTGGCGCACCACCAACCTCCGTTCACCTGCACTGGAGTTGACTACTTTGGCCCGATGCACGTGACGATAGGGAGAAGAAAGGAAAAACGCTGGGGTGCGCTCTTCACCTGCCTTACCACGAGGGCGATACATCTAGAACTGGCGGCATCACTTGACACGAGCTCCATGATAATGGCGCTACGAAGAATGGCGGCTCGAAGAGGAACCCCCCGAACGATTTACAGCGACAACGGAACGAACTTCGTCGGAGCGGACAACGAACTGAAAAGAGAGCTCGCGAACATGCCTCAAGAAATCGTCGAGGCAGCAAGACGAGAAGGAATAAATTGGAAATTCATTCCACCTGGAGCACCCAATATGGGAGGTGCCTGGGAACGAATGGTGAGGTCAGTAAAGACAGCACTCGCAGCCGTACTTGGAGAGAAGAGTCCACCAGAAGAGGTCTTACACACCCTTTTAACGGAAGTTGAACACACGGTGAACTCTCGGCCGCTGACGCACCTCGTGGCGGATCCGACAGAAGGAGAAGAAAGTCTGACTCCAAACCATTTCTTGATCGGAAGATCCTGCGGAATGACTGTCTTGGGAAACTTCGATGACACTGACCTCATCGGGAAGCCGAACTGGAAGACTGCGCAAAGACTGGCAGACCACTTTTGGAACAGGTGGTTGAGAGAATACCTGCCGACCCTCATGCCAAGGAAGATGAATGGGCAGGAGCGCATTGTTTTCGAAAAAGGCGATGTAGTAATCATCGCGGACCGAACCTTCCCGCGCAACACATGGCCGCGCGGGGTGGTTGAAGAAACGTTCCCGGGACCAGATAAGAGGACACGCATTGTCAGCGTGAGGACCAAAGGAGGACTACTGAAGAGACCGACCTCGCGACTCATCCTCCTAGCATCAGGGAAGACGTTGCAGCCGAAAGATGGAGTGCCCAACGACACGTCGCGCACTGGCGGGGAAAACTGTTAGCAACGTCACCTAGAATAAGATTAGATTTACGATTTTTATTAAGAAAAACGATTTGCTTTTGCTAGAGAAAACGCTAGAAAATTCCTATTGTAATTGTTCTAGAATAAGTTGTTTATTTTTAACCTCGGGCCGCGCACAGAGCGAGATAGATATACTAATTAGACAAAGACGGCTAGCTAAGAACATTTGAGATAATTTCAGATTGTTCCATAGACAAGGACAGACATATACGATAGAAAAAGATAGATAGCTAGTCAGACAAAGATAGAACGATATTGTAAGAGTAGGACAGATAGAGAGGTATTAGTATATAAGAAGCGCAGATAGCCCGCGATAGTTTGAAAGTTTGAAAGTTAAAAAGTTTGTCAGTTTAAAGTTTTGAACAAGCCTCAAGAAGTAAAAGTTCAGAAGAAAAGTTTCGGTTCAAGAAAGTATTGTATCAGTTGTTTACTTAGAAGAAATAAAGAAGAATTTTTGGAAGACTGGTGTTTCAATTGGACCCTCGCAAGCTTCGCCGAAAACCAGCGCATAGAACATACAGTCCACAGATCCACCACAAAAAGTATCAGTTAATTGTTTTCTATTTATCAATTTTGTTTTAGTATCCTTGACCAGACTGCGAATGTGAAATGATTTTGTTTTAAAACTGCGGTTTTTTAAATTGAATGTTAATATCTTGGAACTAACTTACTTAAACTACGAGACCGAAACAACGCTCAAGGTTTCTTTAACTACGAAGTAATTAATGAAAGTTTTTAATTAAGATCTACCATTATAGACATTATAATTATTAAGTCAGAAATATGATTAGTAATAACATGAGCAGCGTCCAACAAAGAACCCTTTAGTGTACACAAGGATACATTTTAAAAACTAGGCGTAACAAAATTACCTAATCATCTTATATTATGGGTTATTTTTCCACCTACAGATAAAGTTATCAGTTAGATAAAATATATCCATCTCTTTTTTAGACTTATCAAAGAACAAAGACTGACATATTTTATGCGTCAAACAGCGTTATTCCGTAGATGAAAACATCAGCTCATAAAGGAACAAAATAACAAATTACTAACCTCTCTTGATTTCAATGCGCATTCTCTGTTGGTCAGTTCAGTCATAAGACGCTCGGCCTTCGCCCGTGAACACTCTCTTTGCTCTGTCATATCTCTTAGTTGTGCTGAACAAAGCTCATAGTCCATCTCAAGCCTGGAATTAAATAACAGTTCTATAAGTAAACTGCATGAATGTAATCAAGAAAACCAAAGCCAAATCAAGAAAGGTAAAAATTAAACAAGTAGATACAAACAAACACGGGGAATGAGGTGCCATGAAAAACACATTAGCAAAAATGAATAAACAGAATTTATGACAAATATATTGGCAAAAACTTACTGCTGCCAATGTAAACGGGTATCATTTTCAATCTCTTCTAATTCACAACATTCCTCTTCTAGCCTCTCGTACTTCTCGTGAAGTTCTGAAAGTTGTGATTCGAGTTCCTGTAACAAAAAAAAGGCAAATCATATCTCATGCCGACAATCCTTACGACCATAACAGTAAGTAAAGTTAAAGTCTCACCTGCAGCCTATTTTCAATAAGATATTCGTTCTGCAGCCTTTCCGCGAGCTTAGCCTCTTTCACGTCTTGCGCAGCTTCGTATATACTGATTTTTCCTTCCAAGAACTTAAGCCTCCTCTCGTAATACTGCTTGTGTTTCTTTCCCAGCTTCACGCACCTGCATTCTAAGCCTTCCACATCTTCCTTCGTACTTAAAGTCCTATTCCTAACGCCTTGCCTCTCTAGCTTTTCTCTTATACTATTCAGTCGTTGTATCTCGGTGTTAAGTTCACCGCTACATTCAAAGGTATCGTTCACTTCGGTCTGTGTGCTTGCGGACTCGGTTTCAACACCCTCAAAGATGCCGCTTTCTTGCAATATGTTTGGTTTCCTCTCTTCGCAGAGACTCTCAAGGGATTCGCATTTGTAACCTTTCTGATTGTAAGGTGTGACTGTTGCGATTGCTTTTTGAGCTTTATGCGATGGAATGTCGGTTTCTTTCGATTTAATGTCACATGCTCTTCTCGGTTTTGCCTGTAAATACAGAAATTTAGCCCTTAAAAAAATCCAAAAGTAACAGAATCAGAAATTACTGAATTGTTGCTATTTTTGTTAATTACACGATTTGAAACTTAACAAAAGATGTCACAAGTCAGTACAAAAGAGATTTCATGTCTTTACAAAAAGTCTGCATACCTGAAAGCATTCGTCTTCACTGACGGAGCTGCTCAACGCTTGGAAGTTGTAAAGCAGCATCAGCACCTGTTCCAAACAGCTTCTATCCTCCACCGACGCTGCGTTCAAGATCATCTGCTCCAAATGGTCCTTCACTGGGTTGCTCTTCAACGAATCACTGGTTGTTTCTGAATTACGGTCCAAAATATCAGCAAGAAACTGTGCCTTAGCGAAGTCTTCCTTAAAGTCATCGTGGGGGGTGAGATGCCGTCGGGGGTTGCAGGGGCTGCTCGGTGCATGGGGGGACTTGTACCCGGAATCCATTCGTTTGAGCTCGGGGGAAGCAGAGTCCTTGATGCGGGACCCTGGGGACACGCAGCCCGAATCCGAATCTGTTAGGTTGTCTCTAGCACCCTAGAACAAAATAACAAGATCAGTGCTTGCACAAACACAGTCATAAATAAAACATATTGGTGCTTACACTTTTATTCACTACACGCAATCATGATGGCTGACACAGACCAAAAAATAACAAGTAGTAACCGAACAGATCAAAAGCCAGTCATGGTTTAGAATGTTACAATCGCACATAACGTGACCAGGATTAAACTCCTAAATGAATAGAATCCAACATTAGACGTAAGACAATGTACCTACAACACTGATAAGTTTAACATCTACCTATTAGATAAGTTCTGGACGATGAGGTATAACAGAATTGCATTAACACGTTATTTAAAACTAAGTCGCAGTTACAAAACACTGTAGCAAGCAACAATTCTCATTTGTTGCAAATATAGCTATCGTGATCTACGGCAAGTAAGCTAATGCGAATAGTTTTAGTGGCACATGTTGCGTAGCCCCAGCAAAATACCTACTTAGCAGTGTGGGTGGTCAGCCCATATCTCTCGCCTACAAGAGCTAGCCACTACGTGTTTGATGAGTAGTCAAGTTGGAGTATTTTATTGTGAGTTGGTTTTGATTGCAAGCCAAATTCTGTAGCTAGCAACTAAAAATGTAGTCCACGATTCTGCCGAACATAATTAGTAATAAAACGACTGCAGCATGAGTAAATTCATGTTCTGGATAGTACTTGGGTAATCCAAGTAGTATAGTAACTACCTAACTAGTTTAAAAGGTGAACTCATTGCATTCATAATTTTAATTAGGATGACCAAAATGAAAACAAAACAACCGTTTTCAAGGAGTTCACTTGAATCCTACGAAAATAAATAATGCGAACGTTTTGACAAATATTATGTCATTATTTAGTCCATATTTGGGTGATCCTTAAAATAAATGCATACCTACTTGAATAGAAATTAAATAAGAATATAAATTTTTGATTAATGTAAGTAGGTACTTATGTGTTTTTATAAATATAGATAGATAGATAGAAAATTCTTTATTGTACACCTTACAAACTAACAAAAAGAGAATTTAACACATAAATACTATTTTATAAATGTAAAATTGGCGTTCTTATCGCTATAAAACGATTTCTTCCAGACAACCTAAATATGTTATTTCCTAAAGATATAAAATATTTTTTGTTTCCCAAATTAAATCAAGTAAATCACGGGCAGCAGCTAGTTACCAACAAATTAAATTCGTTGTAGAAGACAAAGATCACAATACCTGAGATACAGGATGTCTAATGACCTTAACATACTAGTTCAAGGCTTGGAATGTTTACCGACTACCAACTGATGAATATTCAATTGAAGGGCTCTATCTACTTTGATTATCTTGTCTTACTTAGCAAAGATCCATCTATCATCCGGTCCTAAGGTCGTGGGTTCAAATCCAGCCGTGTACCAATGAGTTTTTATGTCCAAAAATGGATGTGCACTATGCTGGTACTCTCAAATGGCGAAACCGGCATGTCGTAGAACATGACATGTGTCAAGTGCACGAAAAGAGCCTCTTTAAGGCGCGTTTAAAATCCTTTCACCACATTTGTTTCGAAAATGCCAGTGGAACGATAAGAAGAAGACTCCGCAAAGAGGTTCGTAATATATCTAGCTGGACACCCAATCTAGGTATGTATTAGAAACTTCTCTTGTACATACTCACACTCAATATTTTTATAGCTCAAAAAGTCAATGTGATCGAAAAAATTTTGTAAGGCTTCGAAAACATTGTACGAGATTCTATACAAAGTAATAAATAATCTCGTATCATGTTTCGTTCTTTTAGTTTACCATACTGAGAAGTGGTAGTCAGAGTCACTTTCCTTGCTCCTCATTTTGTGGCTTCTCAAAACAAAATATGTAATGACTCTTACCAATGAGTTTATGCCACAGGTTTTTTCTCAATGAATTTTTCCAATAAGTCATACGAGAACACACATATCGACAAAACTAACTTTATTGACACACTTGTGACTAAGGCCATTTTGTCGTCATAACAATACCACACCTTAACAATACAAATGCTAAGATTATGGCACATAGAAGCGTAACTCATATTATGTAGTCCCTGTGTCGACCTTCAAGAATTACTTACAGAGGCTACGTTCCCACAGTTATTTGGAACTGTTTAAATAATTAAATAAAATAATTACCTAGCCAATCTTGGAAATATTGCAGACAAAACGTTTGTTGCGGCTCCACCAGAGATGTTTCCTGGTTGCTGGCTCACTGAGTTTTGTATCGTTTTAAAAGACTTTAAACTTTTCCAATAGACGTCTTTTTTGGAGTTTCACTTCTGTAAGAATACTGAGCTATAACACCGCTTCTACGATATCCGGTTTACCGAAAGAGTAGAGATATCGTTAATTTCGATAACCGTCAAGTTACCGTTGGTTGCTTCCGTTTTGTCCTTATCCTACAACCCATTGTTTGGGTATTGACCTCTCAATTGTTTGTGAGATAGTGGTCTATCTAGCAGTAGACTTTTTCAATGATGGATGGTTGGCTCAGAATAGTTCTTCCTGTAAATGTACAGGGGAAGCCTATGACTGGCATTGGACTTCTCAGGCTGATCATAATGATGATGAACCATGAGTTTAGCCTACCTTAATGATGAACCTCATAGCAAATGTATAGTGGCGGTATGAAAATGTTCGTCGATTTTCAACTTGATTTGTTCAACGTATCACGTTCACATACTACCTTTTGAAACTGAATAGACAGAATACACCGATAAGTTAACGTCACAAATTATGTCAAAATGTGTTCATGATCAAGGCACTGGTGCAAGCGAAAACCAACTATAAGAAGACGAACATTTTCATACCGCGACTGTACAGGAAAGGCCTATGTCTAGCAAGCAGGGGACTTCGTCAGGCTGATGATGATGATGAGAGCGAGCTTAATGACGGACGTCATAAGCCACTCCGAGACTTCCGTCATGGCTTAGTGCGGGATTAAAATGTTTAACCTTTCTCAACGACGCACGAAATCATTTTACTATAGTGACTTGACTTTGTAAAGGTTGCCTATTCGAATCACTCCTGCATCGCAAGACTTATCCATGACCTTCGGGTTTTCAGTTCGTTATTTTATCTTCACTATTTGCCCAGAGTATTATACCATGACGTAGGAATGATGCGACGTAACCGTGACATGCTTGTATTGCTGGGGGCTAATTCTCGGGCCGATCTCGATCATTTTGAAATTTTATTTTATTGTTTCTTTTCTCAACCCCGCACTTTTTGTACGTTTTCCGTATATCGTAGCTGTCGAGGCTTTTACGAAGAGGTCGTTTATGAATTACTCAAGGAAATTATCCATTCCCCCTTCGAAAAGAAACAATAAAATAATATTTCAAAATGATCGAGATCGGCTCGAGAATTAGCCTCCTAATGATTTGATCTGACGATATTCTTATATATGACTAGCAGCCTGCCCTGGCTTCGCACGGGTGGATATCAATTTTTTAAACACACAAATATACCCATGTTACTCAAGGTGAATGTAGCTTTCCAATGGTGAAAGAACTTTTGAAATCGGCGCAGTAGTTTTTGAGTTTGTTTATTACAAACATACACACAAAAATACAAATCTTTCCTCTCTATAATATTAGCATAGAAGAGCATAGATTTATCAAATATCTGCAAAATCGATTTCATCGATAAGATAAGGCTCAAATAACAATGAAGTAGGTACAAAATGCAAGGACAAGCGACGTTTGCAATTTCAGATAAAACGAAAACTGGACGTGTAGGTAAAACTGCTATTTCTATTTACTATTTTACTGCGTCGTATGATATGTGAAGGTAAACTTCCTTAGTTTTATTTCCTTGCTAGTTTTATGGCGTTTATAGTTCCGCTGTATGCTTTTTATTCTAGACTATTTCGTTTTCACTTATTAAACCTAAAACCCAAAGGCTGTAAAAAACCTGAGTTTATTTGGGATGAGCAAAAAAAACTTTTATCGCCTTTTTGAACCCCATTCGGCCTCGATATCGTCTACGCCTGAAAAACTCCTGGATGCATTTTTACTTTTTTTAACAAGGTAAATAAGCCATTTTGAAGTAGCCATATAAAGAGAGGAGTCACGCAAGGGTAAAAAATCCATGGCAGTAAGTGGAAATAAAGCGTGGCATTGGTGGGAGTAACCCAAGAGCAGGGCATAGATCACCAATTACACTAGCATGATATACTGGATCCAATCAGCCAATTCATGATAAGAAAGAAGAAAGCCGCATACCGAATCCAAGATGCGCATGATTTGATAAGATTAATCATTAGAGAGATATCAGTTAATCTTGGTCTACATAATGCTATCTAATCTATCATTCTTGGGTTACTAGTGCCCTCAAAAGATTAAGAAAAAATCATGAAAAAATAATTTACAAAAAGGAACGTCAATATGCCTCTAAATTACATTTGAAAGATACTGTACGAGTACACTCCTATTTTGTAACCGTACCAGAAAATAAGATTTTTTTGTAATGTTTAGCCAAAACCGAGACCAATATACTTAGTAATAAAACATAGTTCACAAGCCGACCTTGATGTGACAAATTTTAACGAAGTTTACTTGTCTAATGCGTGTTTTATGACCATTTTTTTGTAAAATTAGTCCCGTGCTTAAATCGAAAAGTTGTGATGGTGCTATCAACATAACTTATGTTACTAATAGAGGTGTATCATATTGCTATTTTTTTTTCACTACTTCTTGCCCTTATTCCACTTTATGTGGGGTCAGCACATGTTCTCCTCTTCCATTCTTCTCTATCAGCCGTCATCTCTGTATTTATTCACTTCTTTCTTATCCATGTCATAATTTTTTTTACTACAATGTAGTCAATTCACTTACCATTTATTTTTTATTTTGTCGAAAAACACTGTTATGCTTGTGATATTCACTTGTTTCAAACTTTATGTAGGTATTATACGTTTCACAAATTTTGATTCACTTCTTTCAAACTCTATGGACGTTTCACATACGCATAGCCAACTTTGATCACTACGAATATAAATGAATTGTTTCTGCAAATCACTACTTAAGTCTTCAGAACAATTCATATAGCTAAGCTAGGCACGTGCTCTACGCGGTAGAGGCCACTTCATAATGCAGTGTACTACCGATCTCTCAAGGATGACATCAATATTTGCTTTGTAATTTATGTGAATTCTTGTGAGGGACTTATTAATACTTATAGAGGTTTGCGTCAGTTCCTCTCAGTTAAGTTGGTTGTAGCTCTGACTTCTGCGCCGTAGATCGTGGGTTCGACCCCCACTAAGAACATTATATTTGTGTGGTGAACGCAAATGTTTGTTCTCTGTCTGGTTATTATATTGTATTTTAAGTAAGATTGTCCACAATATTTATTTATTTATTATTTATTTATTTACAACCATTGCCCTATCTTTACAGGTGTACCCTAATACGATAGCGCAGCCTTTCTCATACAAATTAAAGGTTATACTATACTAATACTAATCAATAATAATTATATTTGTACTAGCGGCCGCCCGCGGCTTTGCTCGTCATCTAAGCTACCTCTATAGATTAAAACCAAATCCATCCCAGAGATCCGTACGTTTTACCGAGACAAAAAGTAGCCTATGTGCTATTCCAGACTATAACCTATATCTGTGCCAAATTTAATTCAGATCCGTACCCGAAGTCCCAGTGCATTTAAAACATTTCGTTACCAAATGTTGTATCCGTTTCGTCTATTTGTCTCTGTCCATTGTATGGAAAAAAGATGAGACAAAAACTCTAACTACGTAACGTATTTTTGCCGTCTCATATTTTCACCATACAATAGAGAGAGACAAATAGGCGAAACGAAAACAACATTTGGTAACGAAATGTGGTAGCAAAACTCCGACTTCGGGTACCGATCAGTCTTTCTGGCGTTATTGAGTCACAAACATCCATCCATACATCCATCCATCCACTCATAGTAGGATTGACTACCTTGACATACCTAATGATGATAGCTACCGTGTCGCTCAATCGATAACTGGACTGTTAATCGCTATCATTATCCAATTAATTTGTTGAAGGGAATTAAATGCCAGTGTGCCCGTATTTACTAGTGACCTACATACTAGATTTATAAGCTACGTGTACAGTCAACGTTAAAAGCAGATTGGCATTTCTGGCCAATACACTTTTGATACTGACTGTACCTACAGGATTCCAAAATAAATAAGTACCTAAGTACATTAATACAAGTCTTCATATCATAGTCAACATCTTCATATCAAATTATCAAAATATTCTAAAACATTTTTTTTACAACTAACTGTGGAAACAAGCATATGGCCCACCTGATGTTAAGTGGTAACCATCGCCTATAACAAAAGCATTGCCTCGTTACACACGTCAGGAACGTATCCTACGATGCACTACCCTGCGTCTATCAACTTGAGGCCTTTAGAATTTCAGCCTCACGTGCCAGTAATTACAGCGGCACCCACAACCTTCAAACCGAAACATGCTGGTTCACGGCAGAAATAAGCATGTTGATACTTCCCAGACGTGCCCTTCACAAATAGCTCCACTACTACTATTATATTGCCTTGTGATTAAAAGATTAAGAACATTCATTTGTTCAACATCTTAGTTTAAACACATTAGCAGCAAATAAATAATATTTATCTTTATATTTATCATTCTACGTTGTATTTCAGTTGACTCATTTGAATTTGTTTATCGCGCACTATTGTTTTTGCAACATCCACTTTCAACACGTTCAGCTAAACCTTCACATCATTAGAATAATACTAACCTACTTAGGTATAAAAGTATGACTAAAACTAAACCTTCACAACGTGAATTAAGTTTATGTTCATGCTGGTTTTATTAGGTTGGTACACTAAGCTGAAAAAATATTCTTTGAACACCGTAATTTTGACGTATTCCAGTTTTTGTTTATTTTTAGTTCATTCAAAAAACGTGTCCAGAATCATTCAAATTAAAAAATATTTGAAAATCACAAAGATCACTTTGACTAACTATTATTAATCATTGACCCACTCGACCACCCCTAGAAAACACTACCAATAAAATAAATAAAAGCAAAAAAGTTCGATTTCCACAATTAAATGTTTTAGCATGGACCGCCTTCGGTTGTACCTATAAGCCCGAAACAATCACTACTAAAGTACAAAAAACAGGTACGCCCCAAGAAATAAATATTATTATTATGAACCTGTGGTGTCCCACTGCAGGGCAAAGGCCTCCCTTCCTTCGTCGTCACTAAATAGAGACGACTGGAGAGAAGAAAAAATAACAAATACAAAAAAGTACAACAAACAGGTACCTTATCGGGGCTGGCGTCTTCGAGCTCCAGCAAGCGGAACTCCATGAGCTCGAGCTGGTCGCGCGCGTCGCGCAGCGCGTCCGACAGGCGCGTGCACTCGCGCGCTGACGCCGCCGCGCGCTCCGTCGACGAGCGGCATTGCCCACACGACTAGAACCACACATTCATCTTTACACCGGACTCTTACAATGCTAATATTTTTTTAGGTTTTAATAAGTAGGTATAGCAGTAGGCAACATAATATAGCACATCGGCTTCATAGAGCGTAGTGTGCGTCAGAAAGAGATAGCGCTCTACAAAGCCGAAATTAGCCGATGTGCAATATTGGTACGTTTGTAGCCTGTAGCACAGATAAGGTAATATTATACTAGTTTGCCTCTTTCGTAGAGTGCTATCTCTTTCTGACGCATACTACGCTCTATGAAGCCGAAATTAGCCGATGTGCAATATTTGTTGTCTACGACTAATAAATAAAATAATAACTAATCTAGGTGCAAGTTGCCACTAAAACTAAGTTATGGTCAAAGTCAAAAACCGTTTATTCAGTTGCATCACAATAATCATTTTGAAACATCGAGCAGTATAATAGATTCGGAGTCGGAGTCGGTATAGATAGTGCAATCCACGAAGACGCGTCCCACTATTCCTCCTAACCGTTTATAGTATATGTGTGCAAGGTTCCGTCAGAGTGTTATCGGTACACACTAATTACCTATGACTCCTATGAGTGCACACGCACACTACAATGAATAGACTACGGTTCGCGACTGCCGCTCGGAGCAAACTCCCCGCACCCCGCGAGGGGCGCGTCTTCGTGAATTGCATTATCTATACCTGATGTACCGACCCCACTTATAGTGTGGGTTATGGGCAGGAAGATGATGATAACGTCCAGTTGTTTTTCGCATCCAACTTCACTTTGAGCGAAGTTGCTACGTAGAGCAAACCGATTTCTTGTCTATTTTTGTTTATGATTTTTATTTTTGTTTAGGATTTTCTGCGCCGTAGGTCGTGGGTTCGATCCCCACCGAGAACAAATTTTTGTGTGGTGAACACAGAGTTTGTTCTCTGTCTAGGTGTTATATTTTTTTCTAAGTATATATATTATATTATATATACATATATTATGAGCCTGTGGTGTCCCACTGCAGGGCAAAGGCCTCCCTTCCTTCTCTCCAGTCGTCAAAGTATGTATGTATTTACAAAAAAATGTGGTTCCCATCATACAAGCTCTGCTTAGTTTGGGGCTAGATAGTGTTGTGTGAATTGTCCACATTATTTATTTATAATGGTCACCCTACACTCCTTCGAAACACAATACTAATGACGCAAGCGCCTGCGCCAATAGTTTAGTAGGTGACAAAATGTTTAGGTAGGTACATACAGTGCAACACAGGCATAATGCAATGCTTGACATTTTGGCCTATAGTGCTCTTCAGTTCCAAGGTTGCATATTCTTCAACCATAAAAGGATGTTATATTTTTCAACATGATGCTGATGCCAAAGATACATTATCTACATAATGCAATGAACTTCTAGAGATCTTCTAGGCTTGGTCGCGTGGAACTGGCACCTAGACTCACCTAGCTATAAGACGTTTCAAAGTGATCCTTATGATATCATCAAATAAATACATATTTGAATTTGAGATGTACAGCATTTTTAGAGCTACTATTTTGAAGTAGTAGTAAAGCACATTGTGTGTGACTCGTCCGGGAAGTACTACCTCCATGCCTATTTCGGCCGTGAAGCGGCATTGCTGTGCTTCGGTTTGAAGGTAGGTGCCAAGGAAATTACTGGCACGTGAGGGAACATCTGTATGCCTCTAATCGATGGACCCAGGGCAGTGCATTGAAGGGTACGTTCCTGGACTTTGTGACCTACGAGGCAATTTTATAGGCGATGGATATCACTTAACATCCGATGGGCAAAAAAATATAGGCAAGCCCTAAAGGACAACCTTTAGCGCTTGCTATCTTTTTTTTACTTAAGAGTGGTGGTTAGGATAGGGCCTAAGATACAAATCTAAGGTCCTATCCTAACCGAGTCTTTCGTTTCAAAGAAGAGTTTTAACTTTTTAATTTTTTTTACATTCTGACTATTCTTTCAATAACTTGAAAAAAAAGTCTAGCAAACTAAAAGAGCAGTTTTTCAGTGATAGATACTAACCCACATATCGTTGAGCGGCTGCGGGGAGAGAGAGGCCGGCGCGGACGACACTGCAGAGTCTTCATCCGACGCCGACGGTGCCTCCTGGAACAAACGTGAACGTTCGTCATTATGGAACAAGTTGTCAATTAGTTTCAGTCTTTTTTGACCGAGACCGTCGAGACTTTTTTTTCCATCTTGAGATTTGATCGGTCTAATCTAGCCTAGGCCACAGATAAGATAATAGCCTAGGCTAATAATCTTCATGATGCTGTTCTAAATGAAAAGTGAGGCAAAACCTTATAGCCGGTATATTTTGTTAATATTCGTGAAAAAACCGGTCAAGTCAGCCACTCTATCCGTGGATTGGCAAGCATTAATATTCTTCCCTCGTGCTCAGTCGCTCACACGGTTCGGAACCTTTTGGAATCTCGAACATTTATACAGAATCGTTCAAGTAGTTAGCAAGACAATCTCAGCGTTCACAGGAAGGATTGGTCTGAGACTGTCTGAGACCCGCATGATTGAAAGGTTTTAGGGGAGAATTAGCCCAGTTTCTTCAACTTATTGAAGTCCATCCATCATCATTATCAGCCTGAAGAAGTCCACTGCTGGACATAGGCCTCCTCTACACATTTCCAGGAAGAACGATTCTGAGCCCTTTCCATCCATCGACTTCCCGCGATCTTAACAATGTCGTCGGTTCATCTGGTAGGTGGGCGCCCTACGCTTCGTTTTGCAGTTCGTGGTTGCCATTCGAAAACCTTTATTCCCCAACGGTTGTCGGTTCTTCGAGCTATATGGCCTGCCGATTGACACTTCAACTTACTAATTTTACGAGCTATGTCAGTGACCTCCATTATTGAAGTCCATTAGTGAATGGTAAAGATGCTTGAAGCATCATCATGCATCATCAATCTATGAAAGTACACTATTTACTGGACGTAAGTCTCTCCTAAGACGTGCCAGAACTCAGTCCTTGGCTCTTCTCATCCAGTCACCATTCAAAAAGCTATTCTACTACTGAGTCAGGTACATAAACAGGCAAACGAAATTGGTAAAGATTTTGTTCAAACGTAAACACCACAGCAATGCCATAGCAAGATTGCTCAGTTGTTTTAACCAGGTGTAATCAACTTATACTGCCTGCAACTTTGCCCGCCTGGTCTATTTTCTTCACAAAAGGCCTCCTGTTTTTAATAACAACGTTGCATTTACCAGAATTTGTGAGTTTGATTGTTTACCGGTGTTTCAATACAGTTGCAAGCTTCATGATATTGATTAAAAGCATGGTAGTTTCAGAAAATAGAAGGCTTTCTAGTTTCTAGCATCACTTCTTATTTGCGATTCGTGAATATTGGCAGATGATTTTGCAGGTGGTAATTGTAAATAGGTAGGTACTTACCCGATAAAAAGTTTCCTTCCGATGCTGAATTTCCGTGTTGAGATCGTCACGGTCACTCGTTTCTTTACTCTGTAGCAACAAAAAACTAGTATCAATAATCTGGAAATATTTACTACTACTACCTAGGCGTTAGTACCTAGAACTTTTTAAAACGTAATGTAAGTTCAATCTTGCTGAATGAAAATAAACGACCAAAAGCACTTCCCAAAGGAAATGAATGGACGATACTTGAGTAAGTAGATGTTATACTCTCACATAATATCCGTCGGTTATGCATAAATTGAAAGCTTATTAGGTAGACAGAGCTACAGATATAATGTAGTGTATGCCATTATGACGCGGTGCCTATAAATTCGTAATCCAATAAAATCCTGTCCATTCAAAGGTGTTGTTGTATTGTCAACGGTGAAGGAAAACATCGTGAGAAAACCTGCGGCTTAGTCAGCTCCGCACGTATTGACCATGTTTTTCCTGTGGATTAGGCCGACTAAGCTGTCAGGATGGTATAGGTGCTGGCAAGCCTATTCCATCTAAAATCCTGTCCCAGGCACTATAGCGTCCCGTAAGTACTGGTAACTGGTGATCACTCATGCCCCATGAGTAATGACCAGTTGCCCCTGACGCTATATAAATCATCTACAATAGATGCAAAGGCCTGTTTACTTTTTCCAAAGGTTATCTAGAAGAGATTGCGATAAGACCGGACATTGTACTTAACTTCGGTTTAAGTATTATAATAATATACACCACTATTTTGTAATTACCAAATAATAAAAAATGCCGATATTGGCGGCTGCTGATACTGAACACATCCATGAAAAAAAAAATTAAGTCGTAAAAAAAATATTTTTAAATAACCAAAATGTTTAGTCAAATATTGAGAAATGATTCAACAAGCAAAAATCATTTCATTCATAAACGCTAAATACCAAGCGGAACCGAACAGCGTATTTTTTTTTCTCTCTAGTACTACGTAACTAATATGTCCATAATTTTATGCAGGATTTCTGAAAATTTTAACATTTAATAACTTTGTCATTTTATCGAAACTAAAAATTCTGATTGCACATTCATAATGTTCTACCCCTACTACATTACCCTATTTTTTTTTGGTAGTTACAAAATAGTGGTGTATAATGTTCTATTCTTGTGGTGCACAATTATGTTATCTATTTAATATTCTCACCTTCGCTCGCTAAATACAAAGGAAAGCAATGATTAACTGGTCGGCAGTTGCGTTGTTAGGGGTGGCACATAACAATAAATAATTAATTTAAGAACAAGACAGGTCAATTAAGATTCCTTAAATTAACTGACCGATTTGTTTAAACTAATGATAGTTACATGAAGTTAGGTAACGGTAACACATGTTACATAACGCTATTGTTTTTTGTGTTTTAGTTTAGTACTTCTCATTAATTTTATTACGAGACTGCGTGTCTAGGAACCTTGTTTGATTTATTGGGTAGGTAGATGCTAAGTTTTTTTAATACATATTTTAGTTTTTACTCAGACATTTTTATTAAGTTTTTTACAATAAAAAATTTAAAAACTACCACTGTAACTGATTCCCATAGTCCAATATCTGCTTAATTTGGAGCTAGATAGTGTTATGTGAATTGTCCACAATATTTATTTATTGCAACTTACTTTCCACCATTACTTTACTGGAGTTTCTTTTACAACTTAGCTACAAATCACTTCATACTTACAGAAAGCTTCTATTAGCAGTGGTTGTATGCTAATTAGGTAAAGACTTGCTACATTGTTGCTGTGCGTAAGTCGGCACCAAATCGGTGGGTATCTAGTTAGTTCAAATATGGTGCCAGGTCTTATCTTGATAGCTTTCACCAGTATAGCATAGCCTTGTCTGTAGTAATAGCTCAATAGATAGGCTCATGGAATGACTAAAGACTAGTCAATGTCTAGACTGAACCTCGACATTTAAAAACATGCTAATTTTATTTTTACTAAGCAGTAAACACTGAGAGCGCTAGTGGCCTAGTGGTAGCGTCCTCGCTTTCCGATTCTAAGGTCGTGGGTTCAAATCTAGTCGTGTACCAATGAGTTTTCTGCCCAAAAAATTATTAACACTATGCCAGTACTCTCAAACGGTGAAGGAAAACATCGTGAGGAAAACGGCAAATCGTAGAACCTAAAAAGTTTGAAAATATGTGTCAAGTGCACGAAAGGAGCCTCTTTGAGGTGCACTTAAAATCCTTTCACCACACTTAGTTCGAAAGAATCAGTGACACGATAAGAAGAAGAAGTAAACACTATTTTTTATTGGTAATTAGTTAAAATTCATTGTCTGAAAAAATATAAATTTAATGGACAATCCACACAATACTCCAAATTAAGCCAATCTTGTGCTATGGGAACCAGATAGCTGATAATAAAACATAAGCATACAAATTTTTTTTAAATACATACTTAGAGTACAATATAACACCCAGACAGAGAACAAACATCTGAATTCACCACACAAATATTTGTTCTTGGTGGGGATCGAACTTACAACATGTACAGTGGCGGTATGAAAATGTTCGTCGATTTTTAACTTGATTTGTTCAACGTATCACGATCACATGCTACCTTTTGAAACTGAATAGACAGAATACGCCGATAAGTTAACGTCAGAAATTATGTCAAAATATGTTCATGATCAAGGCACTGGTGCAAGCGAAAACAGACTCTAAAGTGACGAACATTTTCATACCGCGACTGTACAATCACCTACAAATGTAAAATCATTGGGATTCTTCTCAAATATTATTTCTCAATGTCCATCTTTGATGCCAAATCATCTATCTTTGGTTTATAATTTGTTTACACATCACGATCCAATAAAGCACAAGGTCCACGTATTGTTACGTATCATCAAAGTAAATAAGGAGTTAGATAATTACTTAATCTTTTATAGACTGATGCAAGAGTAAAGTCAGAGGCTACGCATGCGCATGCGGTATCAATGGGTAATTGCTTAGCATCAGGTGGATTTACAACCTGTTTCAAACTCAAATTCAATAAAATTTTATTCAATACAATTGCAAGAATCACTTTGAAACGTCTTAAAGCTAGGTGAGTCTAGGTGCCAGTTCCACGCGACCAAGCCTAGAAGAACAGGCAACAAACTACGGCTCGGTTCCTACCTTTTTTTTATATAATCCTTTAACAAATCAAAAATAATCTAAAATAATAGTGAAGAACGATAGTATTCATAAGTCATATAAGTCATAAGTTTATGTCTGTCTTTGGTACAGTTGGTTTATGTTTGGTACAGTCCGCTGCTATAAAATGAATGCAATTCGTTAATTGACAATTTCAAGTTAGTGTTTCAGCATTGCAAAGGAAATTTGCTGGCAAATATACTCAAATAGCATTGGCACGTATTGGGAGAGACCTACGTCCAGCAGTGGACTAATATAGGTTGATAATAATGATAATTACTCAAACAGCCGACTGTACTAATCGATCTAAAAGGATATCTACCGTGCCTCGAGATCAATATCATGTCAAATTCGGCAAATTTTATCATCCGCACTTGATGTGCGGGCAGGTTTTTCCGTAAGTAGGTAAGCCGCTGGTGGGCCTTTTTTGCGTGACCCTTGACACGTGATGACGTGTCAAGGGTCAAGTGTCACGTGTTGACACTTCTGCTTGAACTGTATTAGGTTCAACGACACGCTGGTTTCCTCACGATGTTTTCCTTCACCGTTTTGAGAGTACTGGCATAGTGCACATAAATTTTTCGACAGAAAAACTCATTGGTACACGACTGGATTTGAACCCACGACCTTCGGATCGGAAGGCAGGGCCACTTCTATACTACCAGTGCTCTTGATCAATATAATGATGGTATGACAGTATCTCTATCTCTCTCTCTCGTTTTCTCTTCTCTTTTCTCGTTTAACTGAAGCAAAAACGGTAATTACTATGAATACTTTAATTGCCTCCCTTTCCTTGTACGTAGTACCGATAGAGAAAGTTATTAAATGAGTGATCAGTGATTGAGATACTGTAGATCTATTTATCAATCAATTCTAATTTAAATTGGAATTGATTGATAAATAAATGTATATCGACATGACAATCAGAGAAATCAATTCTCTGTCTTGGAATGTTCCAGACTGTTACGAAATGACCAGAAACCAAAAGTTTCATTCTGAAAACAATGAAACTCTACTTTCGTTGAAGAGGAGAGAGAGGTATTTTGTTTTATCATCATCAAAAAGAATACATTTGGGTGTCCTTTTTTGAAATAAATTTTGTTGAAATTGATATAAAAATTAAGCCTTGCGCACATAGTGTAAGCGTTCTGCGGTTGCGATCTTTATTAATAGTATAGGATCCCGCTATAGAAGGACCTTCACCGAGCTGGTTATTTAATGAAACGTATTTTATATTTAATTAAACATGCCAATAAATATATTCTATATGGGTTGCCTATCAAATTTCAGTCCAGGATATGATTAATTAATAATTAAAAAACTAAATTGTTTTTTTAACTTTCCACCGGTTTGTTTATTAGACAAATTCTATACCAATCGAAAGTATAGACCCCTTACAATATGCAAACGTTAGGTTGCCTATTTTTTTCCGGTCACAACTCTCGGGTAGCCAGGTATAAACAGGTAAATCGATACTAGCATTTTGCACCGGTAAGTTTATTGAATAAAAATACTGGGGTCTATACTTTCGATTGGTATAGAATTTGTTTAATAAACAAACCGGTGGAAAGTTAAAAAAACAATTTAGTTTTTTAATCATTAATTAATCATATCCTGGACTGAAATTTGATAGGCAACCCATATAGAATATATTTATTGGCATGTTTAATTAAATATAAAATACGTTTCATTAAATAACCAGCTCGGTGAAGGTCCTTCTATAGCGGGATCTTAGACTATAAGGTCTTCGCACACCTAGGTCACTGGCGATAGCAATCAGTGAAACGCTGTCATATATCGCTGTCAAATTTGATATTTGACAGCGAATATTTGACAGCGTTTCACTGATCGCTACCGCCAGCGAACTAGGTGTGCGCAGGCCTTTATAGATTGTCTAAGTGATTTCCTTATGTATGTAGCCTGTTATAAAATCAATTTAAAAATAATACGATTTATTATTATGCTAAGGTACCAAATGCATTCAACTATCGTCCCAAGTGATTTTCTATGATTCCATTTACATATCGTCGACTAGTTTTCCAAGAAATGGGCAAGATAGCTATCTACTACTCGACACGAATAGCCAATGTCAGCGAGAGTGAATCTCGTTCTGCGTGCCATCTCACACAAGTTTGGAGGCAGTAGCAGTGGACGTACTAAGGCTTGGGGCTTCTGGGGCACTTTAAAATACTGCCCTGGGTAAGTTGTTGACTGTAACGTCAAACTTGTAGAACTACGGTCGCGTTAATGCCGCATTATCAGTCCCTAAAAGTGATTTCGAAATCCCCGTATCAAGGGGAATGTCGCGTGTTCAAATCCGGCTTGGCTTAACTTTTGGGACGTTATAATAATGTTTTCCCTGGGTATGATATTTCTGCGGAGAAATAAGAAGAACAATCACACCTTTTCTTAATCTTGAAGAAGTCCACTGTTGGATAGATCCAATTTTCTCCATCCATCGTTTTCGAAATGAAATGAAATGAAATGTTTATTTGCTTGAAATATGGTTAGGAGTTAGTTGTTATTTTATTTTATGAGTTTCACATATTTCACCAAAGTATTGGCATGAAAATTTTAAGGTACTGTTTCATCCATTAGTACCTTCTAAAACTAGCTAAGCAGTGGAAGCTGTGCAATATACAAAACGGTCGGAAACATCTATCTTTGAAACAACAGTAAAAAACAATGCGTCCATATGCTTTCAAAACTTATTGCAATACCATAGTTTTCAAAGATGTTCAAAATCTTAATACACACATACAAAAGACTTCAACGCGTTTATCTCGCAAACTGTATCTATTACCACACACTTTTATGTGTTTAGTTGACCATAGTTTACTGACTTCTGCTCAACAATTTCACAATAGTGGCGCTCCACTCGTATGAACAGAGGGCTATCAAATAATTCACGCCCCCATATTAGACCCTTGATACATCCCACTAAGGAAAGCTCTATCGCGCCATCACATCTCGACTGAGCAATTGGATTTTACTTCAGACCACACAAACAGCTGGAGTCAGACCAAAACAAACTTTCTCTGCGCCTTCTCGTAGTAATTAGTAGATAATGTAAACTCTGGAGCTGAGAACGAGGTCATAGTTCGACGTTCAGACTGTTGTGAGGTTAACGTTGTTTTCTGATAAGTTTTCAGTCAAGTTATATCTTCAGAACGTGTAGTTACTGTTAGCCGGTTTTGGGAATTGGACATCCCTACTGAGACCGGGCGACGAGACACATCACTAGTCGGGATAAAGAAAGATGGCGTCGTAATGGGTACATTATTTATTTGCCGTGTGCTAAAGATAAACAGAGTTTAAGCTGTATTAACTGCATAATATGTAGTTTCACCGTAATATCTACTAAGTAAGTAAGTAATAGTTATGCCAAAGAGGCATTTCTAGTTGCTGAAAACGCTCAACCAACGAATTTGTAATATTTTAGCGGTAATTTACCATTTTATTTTTGTTCTTTTTCTCAACAATTTCTTTCAAACCAGTGCACAGTGTGGTGAAAAGGTTTTAAGTATATGCTTTGGAGAGGCTGTTTTCGTGCACTCGCCACATTATTTATTTGAACTTTTTAGATTCCACGACATACCGGTTTTATTTACCTACACTTTACTTCACACAGTTAGAGAGTACTGGCATAGTGGACGTCTTGAAAACTCTTAATTAAAATCAGTTTAGTTTATTCGCACAATAGTTCAATCGTTGCATGAGTATGTGTATGTATAAGGACACATTGCCTTTAGTTATAAACCCACAATCGGTTTAACTTTAGTACTGCCTGTACCCATATACTGTAGTTACTTAGTGCATACAATGTGCACCACAGTTAGGTAGCTACTACTGCTACTAGCTAGGGCTATTTGTCGAGAGTTGCGGTAACCCAGTTCTCAGCGCCGTCGATACGATAGTTATGCGTGATTTACCGCCACTTGGATTACGGCTGATCGATTGGCAGCCATTTTGCAATATCCTCAAGGAATGGGTACTGGTTTTGACATTCAGTCAAGTCAACAAATAGTAAACAGGCAGTTGAAGTAAATACAGCCAGGGCATAGAAAAATATTAGCAAAGACAGAAACGATTTTGATATTTCTTTGATTTCTTTCTTTCAATTTTGAGCTTCGAATGCCTTTTACAAAAGCCACCCTTATTTATGACACCACTACTTTTTTGCCAATAAATAATTTCATTTGGAGGTGGTCTCGTAGTAGCGGGCCCGCTTTCCAATCCTAAGGTCGTGTGTCAAATCCAGTCGTGTAACAATTAGTTCTTCTGATGAAAAAAATATGTGCACTATGCAATAATGTGCACTCTTAAACGGTGAAGGAAAACACCGTCTAGAAATCGGCACCAAAAAGTTCGAAAACATGCGACGGGTGCACGAAAAGAACCTCTCTGAGACTCACTTAGAATTCTTTAACCACAACGGTTTGAAAGAACCAATGACACAATAAAGAGAAGAAGATTTTATTTTCGATATTACTTTGGAGAAAGGGTTTTAGAAGAAGAAGAAGTAACCTAAAACCCATATACCATTATTTTTGCTTAGTTAACCTTAAGAAAAATCACTTACCTACATATGTCCTACAGAACACAAGTGATTTTTCTGGGCAACCCTAGAATAGGTGGTTTGAGTAATAACTGAGTACTTAATACGTTCTGTTTTTTTTTCCTCTTGATAGTCTGCTAGATAAGCCCACAACAGGATGTCATAAAATTGTAAAATTGTAGTAAACTCTATTGGAATATGTAATTCTAACGTGGGCAGAATAAAAGTTTTTTCTTTGTATTTTATCCGAGAACTGAAGGGTGTGTCATGTTTCTTACGTAAAGCTACAATTCTTTCTTACGATAACTAATGTACAGTTATGTATGTATAAATTATGTCCTGTAGTATTGAAGCACTTGACTGGCCTCTCAGCTCAGTTGGCAGTAGCTCTGTCTTCTGCACCGTAGGTCGTGGGCTCGATCCCCACAGAGAACAAATGTTTGTGTGGTGAACATAGATGTTTGTTCTCTGTCTGGGTGTTATATTGTATTCTAAGCATTTATTTACTGGCGTTTAAGCGGTAGTACCTTCCGATCCTACGATCGCGGGTTTTAATCCAGTCATGTACCGTGATGTTTCAGTTCGAAAATGGCTTAGTCAGCTTCACACTTATTAACCATGTCTTTTCTGTGGGTTAGGCCTACTAAGCTGTACGGATGGTATAGGTGCTGGGCAAGCCTATTCCATCTAAAACTCCGTCCCAGGCACTATAGCGTCCTGTAAGCAGTGCTTGTGTAATCACCAGGTGCCCCTGTCGTTATATAAATCATCTACAATAGATGCAAATGTCTGTTTACTTTACGTAGCGCTGATTGTTTAGTGGTCCAAACCAGTGGTCTAATGCTAAAACTCCGCCTTTTGATCCTAGGTCGTGGGTTCGAATACAGCAGTGCCCTGTATCACCGCCATCATCGTTATGAAGCAGTCCTATGCTGAACATAGGCCACCTCTCGCCCATCTGAGCCCTCTTCATGGTAGCGATGGTTACCACTAAACATCAGGTGGGCCATAATATATTTGTTCAATCGGCTAGTTGTATAAGAAAACCTTCAAATTAAAAAAAACATGTGTTAGGTGCACGAAAGGAGCCTCTTTGAAGCGCACTTAAACCCTTTCACCACACTTGATTCGAAGGAACCAGTGACACGATAAAAAGAAGACTATTACATGCTCTATTGATATTTTTTTTTATGTTAATCCTGTGCTCTCAAATGATTACCGAAACATATCGTGAGGAAACCCGCGGATTAGTCAGCTCTGACATTTTAGAATACGAGTATTGCATAATATTAGCATAGATTATATAGTAAAAAGTAATATATTACCTGTCTGTCAATAATTATCTAATTCCAATATAAATGCGTTCATTAATAAGCTTGGGTAAACATTTTCAATGTTGAGGTTTATGCAACTGTTGCAAATAAATCTTATACCGTGTAATTTTATGTAACAACTAAACAGCATAATAACTCACTGTGAATATACTACGAAATATAATATTAGTCAATTGCCCGTGACTTTTGTATTAGTGTTGCATTATGCAGTTGTCTAAAATAAAATTAATTAAATGACTATAAAACTAGACAATCTATATAGATATATGAATATCGGTCGGTGATCTGAACTCTGTTTTCTATATATATTTTTTATTTTGTTGTAATCGTAATTTGTTACCTGTTCTTCTAGGCTTGTTGATCGCATGGGACTGGAGCACCTAGACTCATTAGTGGTCCTTGTGACACAACTAAATAAAGAAGTTTTTAAATTTAAATTTATTACATCAAAGAGAAATATAAATCAAATGACTAATCTTTATGGTTGAGCCAATTCTTTGCTCAATATCTTCTTCTTCTTAACGAGATTTTTCGAACCAATTGTGGTGAAAGGATTTTAAGTTCGCCTCAAAGAGGCTCTTTTCGTGCACATGACACATATTTTCGAACTTTTAGGTTCCACGCCATGCCGTTATTCCTTCACCATTTGAGAGCACTTGCTCACTTAAAATACATTCTTTTTTAATAAAACTTTGGCAGACATTTAAGCTTGATTTTCAGTCAGTCAGTAAGTAACGCAATCATTTTATTTATTTCGGTTCCATAGTTGGAGACTCACTATCGATATCGATTCTCATAAATCTGTTTTTATCGATACCAGCGCCACCCTAGTCGTGAGAGTAGCGCCCACTGCCGACCGGCATCGGATCTAACGAAACGTGACCTAACGAGATACTGATTCAAATCGAATGTTTTAGGACTCTTTGTTCTGACTTGAGACAACGTGGAGACTTGTGTTCTGTTGCGTACATGGCGTATAGGTAAATTAGAAAAAAAAAATACCCAAAATGCAACCAATTAAAATTGCAACGGGGGGTTCAAGCCCATGAAAGTAAATTAGGAAAAAAAAATACCCAAAATGCAACCTATTAAAAGTGCGACGGGGGGTATAAATAAGCCCATAAAGGTGTGGACTTTTTCACGCAATGTTTTCGAGCTCCAAAATAGAATGGGGGTTTTTCATATTTTTATATCCTAAACGTATGCCTGGATGTCAAAAATTTACATAAGAGAAACTTGGACCTTGACACAAAATAAATAGGTACTTAACGTCTGTCACAAAACAAGTGATGTTTAAAAAACTTCAGAAAGCAACTTCATGGGCAAACTGCTAAACCGATTTTGATGAAATTTCAATGGGAATTCAGATAAAAATATCTTTTAATTGGTTAAATGATGAAGTAATGCGATGACTGACAAACATGAAAAACTACCGAATTAAGAACTTCCTCCTTTATCTGGCTCTGGTTTTGAGAGCTCTGGTTTTGTCTGTGTGAGTGCTCACCTGTGTATTATACTGTGTGTGATTTAGTCAGAACTCACACAGACTCAAAGCCGAAGCCAGAGACAGAGCTTGTGGTTAGGCCCGTCAAAGTCCAACGCCTCATTGTTTTAATAATTTACTTTTACCGTACAATTATCTCCATTGTCTAGGCATCACAATATACTTGGACACCGCTAAAAGCTGATTGTGTAGTCAGTAATATGAGCATTGTGCACATGTTGTGGCGTGGGAAACTGCGAACTTGCGACCCGTTGTTTTAGCAAACGGTACAACGAAACGAAATTAGGTTTATTGTTTCAGAATACTATAGCAGCTCTGAGTTTTGCGCTGTAGGTCGTGGGTTTGATCCCCACCCAGAACAAATATTTGTGGGGTGAACGCAGATGTTTCTTCTCTGTTTGGGTGTTATACCTATTAGTCTGGTCATAAATAGGTATACTATTACAATTAAAAATAAACAAATTATTACATTGGAATTTGGAATCTGGCATTGTTATATGTATGATTGCATATTGTGTTTTTTTATTTTGTACAATATTTTGCCATATTCAAATGGAGTGGGGTGATAAAGAGAACCGAATTGCTGTGTTTGCATTACACAACATTAGTATGGAGACAAATGCAATTTTTAAAAATACGCTTGGCATTAGTAAAATCTAGGAAAATGATCTAGGGATAGCTCAACTGATCCAAATCAGTACCAGACGGAAGCGTCCTCAAGATGCAGGCGGGATTGCCACGCTGAATAGTAATGCGTCGCGTTGCTTCGATCACTCGCCTATAGGCAAAATTTTGAAGAAAAAGTGGTAGTCAGAGTGTCCATAAAAATAGTCATTGCATTCGCTAGAGTACAATGGACTTGGTAACTCGAGGCTGCGCGGCGGCATCAAGGAGGCAGAACTGGTTTCAGTTTACGACTGCGCCGGCGCAGGGTTTTTAAACTGCACTAGAGGTCTGAGGTGGGATCGTGATAAGCAGATGTACCTTAGTGTTGTCGACCTTAGTGGAGCGGTGGAGGAATGGCCAGAGAGAGTGCAGATTCGAACTGAGAGGTAAATGTTTGCTTCTACAATTACTTGTCTTCAGTCTTTAGATTTTATAGTATCTAAAAAACTATAAACTAAGTGGAATTCGAATCCCAACCCTCCGTTCTATTAATCAAATGTGTATGCCATTTCTCTCAAATCAAACGGTGAAGGAAAACATCCTGAGGAAACCGGCATGTGCACGAAAAGAGCCTCTTTGAGGTGCACTTAAAACCCTTTCACCACAATGGTTCGAAAAAACCAGTGACTTGATAAAAAGATGAACAGCAAGTGGGCAATTTGCTTGGTCCATCACTTTTTGTCATAAAAATACTTCGCCATCAATCCATAATCAATCTCGTAACGTAATAGAACATGGAAGCACCAGAACGGTCACCCATCTTATAAAGTCACCTCGCAAAACTTTACTCATATTAGGCCCGTATTCTGAAATAGTGCCTTGATCTGAGTCAAGCCTCAAGCACAAATCTTTGACACTTTTCAAAGAAAAACTGTCTTATAATCTATGCTTGAGGCTAGACTCAGACTCAAGCATTACTTTTGAAAACGGGCCTTAGTCATTCGTTAATGATCAAGCAATAAACTTGAGCTATACTTTCGGCACCGGCAGTCGGTCAACTTTCACCTGTCATCGACAATGTACGGATTTAATTTGGGATGTTCAATACATTGCGTAAGACAGCTGTGCGCTACGAATAAATTGATCATATGAGGTCAAGTTGCCATTCATGGTCCCATTCATTAACTAACGTTCTGATACAGTAATATTTAAATTTTAAACACTTCCGCAGTTGTATATTGATAAAGCTATCTGTAGGTCATTTGTCACGGCTTGTTTTAAACAAGCTATCTAGGCGATAGATTTTTTTTTTTTTGTTTCTGGCAATGCATAAAACATGTATTAATACAATAAGTACCGCGCGACATCGCTCGATCTGTAACGAAAAATTATGCATATTATATTCTAGGTCAATAAAGTACCCAAACATCAAAATCGATCCAACTGTTCCGGCGTGATTGATCCACGAATATATAATCCATTCATAATTCCACTTTCTTGAACATCTTCATTTACAAATACGGAGAGCCGTCTTTCACTGTCATATTTTTTGGAATAATAAATATTATTTTACCAGTCGCAGCCTCATTTCTATAAATAAAACTTGAAGCAAGTGGAGGCAAAGCAGGTGGGACACCCACGGGACAGCGTGTGCCACATACGAGGCACTTTCCATCGCATGGCCCGCGGCCGGGTCAAAAGTCCGACCAGTCTGTCGGTTCGGTGATTTGTATGAGAACTGCATTTTTATAGACATTCTGACGGCTTGAATTGGATTTATTTAATGCTTCGACAACGTTTTGATTTGGAAAGATCGTGTTTTGGGAATGTGAGAGTTTGTTTTGTTTGGTTGGTGGAATGTTTGAGGTTCGTCGAAGAAAATAAGAAAACTTTGCCAATGTGCATTGCTCGCCAAACAAATAAGTCACATTTATTTACTACAAAGAACTAACATAGAGTCAAAACACACAAATAAAATGAGATAACAGAGTGTTGCAAACAATCTAATATAGGTAACTTAATTGACCCAAATCAATAGTAATTGATAGCGTTGTTCAAAAAAATAGAAGATTTAAAACAAACTCGTATAAAGTTACATAAGAAAACGAAAGAAAAAAAAGGTAATTTTTCAGTGTGTTGCGAAATCTCATCGTCTTTGATTACCGCAGAGAAATCTTACAAGGTGTGCCTTGATGCAGAAGATATCACCTGAGAATTCGCGAGCTTCCGCTGTCTGCGGCTTATTAATGTCCGAGTGAATCATGAGTCATGGTCGAGCACATTATACCGTGTCGTGAAGCAATTTGCATAGTACCTACATCTTTGATGATTTAAAATTTGCAGAACATAGAGATACCACAGATTAGACTTAGGGTACGACCACATCTAGGCGATCTTCTTGCGATCAGTGAAACGCTACCTAAATTTGGCTTCTTTTTGTCAAAATAGCACATGATAATTATGACGAAAACCGTGGTTTGTTGCCTCTGTTTTCCTATGCTTAGAGCGGTTTCAGACTAGCGTTTTATACGCGCGTATGAGCTCGTTTTTGGAAGCGCATGTAGGCGCGTATAGGCGCGCCTTTTGTCACACGCTCGACTCTTACGAGCGTTGACGCGCTTCTAAGCTCGTATAAGTGTCAGAATCCATGTTGATACTGACACGACACCACCGGTTCGAGCGAACATGCCGAAATATGCCCGTTTACGCGAGTATGGTTTTTAGAAGCGCGTAATGTAGCGCGCGTATAAGCGCGTTATGCTGAAACGACCGTATAAGCGCAAATAAATACGCTAGTCTGAAATCGCTCTTAGTCGCGTGGAACTGGCACATAGACTCACCTATTTCCAAGACGTTTCAAAGTGAGCCTCATGATACGAGTAGACTAGATGCTATGTAGTAGTAGAGCTCTTTGTGAAGGGCCTGTCGGGAAAGTACCATCATACCTTTTTATGCCGTGAAGCAGCATTGCTGTGTTTTGGTTTGAAGGGCGTGGGTGGCGATGAAATTACTGGCACGCTAGCTTGAACATACTGTATGCCTCTAGTTGATAGACGCAGGGCAGTGCATCGTAGGGCACGTTCTTAACGTGCGTGACCTAAGACTTAGTTATAGGCGATGGTTACCACTCAACATCAGGTGGGTCATATGCATGTTCCATCAGCTAGTTGAATATAAAAAGCGCATAATTGAATAAATAAATTTTGAATTTGGTCTTATTTTGCACAATGTAGCATGGTTTATGGATACAAAAATCTAAGCGAGACAGATCACTGGTTCTCAAAAAAAAAGTCCTCAAAACACCCTCAACAAGTTCAAAGTTTTTATCAATAATCTTGTAGCTTGTTCTAACACAATACACGTTCCAAACTGGTTTGAACCATAGCCCATAGGCTATAGTTTAGTGAATGGGCCCACAGAACCGGTCGCCATCATCCCAAGACGTGACATGGATAAGGAGGAACCTTTGTCAGAACAGATGTTTAATGTTACAACCCTTGTTTAGAAGGTGATAAGGTCTAAGTTAGAATGTAAATTGCCAAGAAATGTGAGTTTTTGTGAATGAATTTCAAATCAGAACCTTGTAATTTTAGGATGGGACGATTAGGTAGATGTTTTACAAAATATTTGAAGCGTTTACATGGACGAGAGGATATCATTTTAAAACGTTTAAAAAAACTGAATTTACATACTTCTATACTATACTGTTACTATTTACTTTACTATTAACATTTTAAAGAGGAAAAATTTGTATTTTTGTATATTTGTAGTGAATAAACTCAAAAACTACAGTGCCGATTTCAAAATCCTATCACCATTGGAAACATTCACCCTCAGTAACCCAAAGTATATTCATGTGTTTAAAAACAAATGTCCACCCGTGCGAAGCCGGGACAGGTCGCTAGTTTTTTATAAATGAAAAGTCAATTGAAAGGTTCTTATAGTACGACACATTAAAATTTGCCATCAATAAATCTTGTTTCAATTGTGTAGACGCTCCCCTCAGGAATAGATTCCGGGTCAAGTGCCAATTCATTTTATTAGGCCTTTGGTCTTTTAGTAATATTTCGTTTTGTCATTCATGCTCATCGTCATCCAGTACTGGCGCTACAGGAACTAAAAACTCAGGGATGTATGTATTTAAAATAGTGTAGATTGTTATTTAGGGCACTATCTGTCTTGGGTTTTTTCGTTCTTTTAATCTTAAAACTTCTTTTAATCCTGTATTTGGTTAATTTTGGAATAAAAAGAAAACTTTTTTATTCCTAGTTACGAAATATAATTATCCGAATTGCATCCAACAATGTGAAGCCGTTGTAAGAAACATCAAAACATATTAAAATATCTAAAAATATCAAATTATGAATATGTTAAAGCATAAGTATGATTTTTTTGTGGTAACAGGAAGTCGTACCACTATAGTAACGCATCGTGATCTTTTTGTTCGTATGTGGTTCACCATACACCTCACTCCTCACATGGAAGCACCTTTAACCCAATAGTCCACATCCTCATCCACAAACTTGTAAAACCTGTCTGACTGTACCATCGATTAAGGGTAAGTGCTTCCCAAACGGAAACGGCCGATTCGATCGCGCGCGTTAAAAAATCGCAATGATCTACGTCCGATACTTTGACGCAGTCTGTGTTGATAGATTAGTAATGACTGCTGATTATTCTGTGGTTGAATGACGGATGGCAATAAAGGATGTCCAGCCCTCAATCAAAGGGAAAGTAATGGTTTCTGTCTGCGATGTGCGTCTGGTTTTTGCTGAAGAGGTGAATGGGACTGACTATCTAACTTTTGATTTTTGCGAATAGTAGCTGGAATGACTTTCCGGCTTTTAAAAGCTTCATTATTAAACTATGTCAGCGTCACTAATAGTTTAATAGATCACACTGGTCTCATCTATATTTGGTGTTTTCCTTATATATTTAGTAGTCCTTGACAAGCGGATTATGATGTTTTGTGGTCAGGAGATGTGTTACTTAGTCTATCTCATTCCCTGATGCGTTCTTATAGTCAACTGTTATGATATCCAATTATCCAATAGTTGATGTAGGGATTTTATTCTATGACATAACCATGTAGGTACCATTAATAAAGTAACTATGTACTTCCTAAGTTTTCTATAATGACTTGTGAGTTTTATGGTCTTGTTAAATAATACTTTCTTGTATTGGCCTCTTCTGCCTCTTGCTTGTTTATATGTTTTTGTATCTACATTCTACGTACACGTACGTCGCTCTTGTATTATTATTTTGAGATGATTCGATCATTGGTGAATATCGACTTTTTACCTTCTTATCTATCAATCTATTAGATTAGGGGCTTTGCCCGTTCTACGTTTCGTCTTCCGGTTCATAGTCGCCAATCGACTTTCGATATTCATAAAAATAGGTTTTTAATTTAATGTACACACAGAATAAATAACATGAGAATGGTTATGGTGCCTGCACACAAGAAACAATTACCTTATTGTATAAAACACGAAATATACCTAATACATTTTTTTGTATTTGTACCATATACACCGGCATATCAACGAAACAACTTGTTCTGTAAGTGCCAAATATAATCTAAAAAAATATTTTTATGTCCGCAAAAAATACACAGTAAAATCTCCAAAAGAGAGATGAGAGTACTCATTGCAATTGTAACGAAGCTCAGCATCCGACTCGTTCCCAGTAGTAATAAAAAGCACAAAATCTGATGGAACCCGTCTCCCTTCTCCTTAATCGTCGATCGAGTACCGTTCGCGACGACCGGTCTGCTGTTCCGATCCCACTCCCGCAGGCTACCTATGTCCGTTTTAAGCAAGGAAAAGCAAAAACGCTTTTTGTATCATTATTCTGTGGTTTAAGCATAGTTTCAAAACGTTCTTCTTCTTCCTGCTCTTATCCCACTTTATGTGGGGCGATTACAACATGTCTTCCTCCTCCATTCCCCTCTGTCAGTCTCATTCCACAATCCAATCTCTGAATTCACTCCTCTCTTATCCATGTCATGTAGTTTTCAAAACGTTATTTGAAAAAAAAAACAGATGCGTAATGTCAGTAGTTTTATTAGTAATCTAAAGAGATCACAATCGTGAGCTTTCTTATCTTTAACTATTATAAAAAAGTAGTAGAAGTAAAAAATGCTTAAAGTCCAAAGCACTTTAAGCATTTTTTTATCAACTGAAAACACAACCACAACCAAACGTAGGTAAGTATACCCACATAAATAGATTGTAATTGGCAACGCCAATCGAGTAAAAACGCTATTGTTACCAACGGCACGCAAAGTCCTCAGTGCAGTGAGCTTTCAAAACTGCCGCGTCTTTTAACCGTCGTAAAACGCACGTAGCAAGCCCGACAGTGATGGATGGCTGTTGCCGTGGAAGCACCTTAAATGTGGCTTTTGAACCGATGTGGTTTTTGGAAACTGTGTTACGAGGCGATCCAATCTGTCGTCGCCTACTTACGCTACCACGGAATCGATGCTTATCGATTTACAATAAGTGCGGTGTTGTAAAGAAAGTGATAGTTTCACTATTTTCGATGAAATTATTTTGACCTTATTAAGCTGCTTTCAAATAATAAAATTGTAGGTCTGCTACATTTATGTCTTTCATAATTACCATACATACCAATTTTTTTTATACCATGGCTGGTAGAGTAGCAAACGTGCCATTCAATGGAAAGCATAAAAGCTGACAATTCGACCTAAATGTCAAAAAGCGACAAAATTGTGGAACTGTCACGCTTTTGTGACATATTTGTCACTTTTATTAATAGCCTAAGCGTGACAATTCCACAATTTTGTCGCTTTGTGACATAATTGTCGAACAGGTCCCTGTCAACGTCGCCCGTAGACACATGCAACACTAGAAGCATAAAGAAAAAAAAAACGGTTTGAAAAAATTCAAAAAACCGACTAAGTATTGTTTGTTTTCCTAAGAAATTATAATAATAATGAATATAAAGATTCTGCCACACAAGCTTTTCTTTTATGTAAATGTGTTTTTAGTCATTTAGCATCAGTAGGCTTACTACAAGCTCTGTCTGGCTTTGTCTCTGGCTCTGGTTCTGAGTCTGTGTGAGCTCACTGTTGTATTATACTGTGTGTGTATTTCGTCAACACTCAACACTCACACAGACTCAAGACCAGAGCCAGAGACAGAGCCAGACAGAGCTTGTAGTAGGCCTACAGAACGGTGATTCCGACACACGGACTCTATGTAATGTATGACTACATTACATAGTATCCGCTAGTTCTCACGAGCGTCCTATCTCAATATTTACCGTTGTGGGGGGTGTCAAGCTAGGATATAAGTGTTAGCATGTGATGGTATGCCATCCTTGTTCTTTCCCCTATGCATTGTGCAAGTTAGAGTAGTAAAGATATAGTTTAACAATATACAAAAATCATGAAATACGTCAGAGTCAAAATCGATCTCCAGGAGTAAGCTACACAGATGCCCTGTAAACTGACACCCCGCTCCTAGAGATTGGTCTACAGACAAAGGGATAATAGATATAATTATCTTTATTGTATCTTGTCTGGAATGATATCTCATTGCTGCTTCATTAGGTAAATTAGTAATGCCACTCTTCAAACAGTGAGGCAAAACATTGTGAGGAAACTGCCATGTGCAATAAAGAAGCTTTTTTGAAGCGCACTTAAAATTTTACACCACATTGGTTTATAAGAATAAATGAAGCGTCAAGAAGAAAGCAAATTAATTTGTATGAAAAATCATACAAAATACGAGGAACAAAGCTGTAAATTTAAAGGCTTTTAATCTAGGATTCGTTGGGTAGAATAGACGTGAATTGACTTATTTACAATAGTATTTAAGTTTCTATTTAACTTACTTGCCTAAATACTTGTTGTGTGTTTAGTTTAGTTGAGTTGATAGTTTTGTGCATGCTGTAGCATCCTATAACTGGAGGAACACATTTATTCTCGTGTTTCCTTTGTTAGATGTCCTAATAAATAAATAAATTAATAGTATTAAAAATTATGATCTGGCTTTGTCAAATAGCATTTTTAACCTTAAAAAGCGGCCAAGTGCGAGTCGGACTCCACGCGAAGGCTTCCGTACGAAGTTATACCTTTGTTATCAATTTGTTGTTATAGCGGCAACAGACATCATCCTTGGCTCTACATTAAAAGTACTTGTTGGTGGGTGTGGTGTGGACGAATAAATTTATTATTATTTCGATGAATGTTTAGGCAATTACATGTTAATAATTCAAAGTGCCATAAACCTATTAAATCCAAATTGAAAGGAAGGATAATCTTCCGCTAACGAACACAAATAGCCACTTACAACACGTAACCACAAAATCACTAACACTTCAAACCGCAATTCTTAATAGCTCTCAAACACAAGTTAAAAACCCCACAGGCTAAAGTTCACCATCAAAAAAAAAAAAAAATTTTGAGGACAATGCACTCAACATTATCTAGCCCCAAATTAAGCAGAGCTTGTACCAGATAGCTGATATAACACAATATACATTTTTTCTAAGTATGTGGCTAATCCATCTCGCCTAACAAATCATTGTCTCGTAGGTCCCGCATTTGAGGAACGAGCCCTACAATGCACTGTTTTGCGTCCATCAATTTGAGGCATATAGATGTTCAGCCTCACGTGCCAGTTATTCCACCGGCACCCACACCTCTCAAACCGAAACACAGCGATGCAGCTTTACGGCAGAAATGAGCATGATGGTAGTACTTCTCCGGACGAACCTCACACAAAAAGCTCTACTACTCATACTGCTACATGATGCTAATGTAGCACCTGAAAAAGTATTGGTTATGCTAAGCCGTTTAACGGATAGTTAACGTGTTGGTGAATTCAGTATGCAGCTTTATAAACATTATGTAAGGTAAATGAAAGCACTCGATTACAACTTAGTTAACAATTGACGGTTGCGTGCGAAAGGAGGTCGCGCTTATAATGTTCTATGCATCTCAGCCAATAGATGATGTTTTTTTTATGCAACTAGCTTATGGAACAAGCATATAGCCCACCTAGCCCCTGTTTAATAAAGATGACAATTCGACATATATGTCAAAAAGTGACAAAAATGTGCAATTGTCACGCTTTTGTGACATATTTGTCACTTTTATTACTAGCCTAAGCGCGACAATTCCACAATTTTGTCGTTTTGTGACATAATGTCGAATAGTCAGCTTTATTAAATAGGGCCCTGATGTTAAACGGTAACCTACGCCTATATATAACAAAGCCTTGCCTCGTAGGTCACACACGTCGGGAACGTGCAGTATTTTTTTGCAGTGGGTAAGATTGGCACCGACAACCAGAACCAATACAGTCAGCGACAAAAGTGGATGAACATTTTAGGCTATTACAGCTCAAATATTTTAAAACAAGCATTTTTGACCTTCTTTTAAAGATCATCAGATCGGTCATTTGAAAAAAAATTGCTTCGCGAAGAAGCTATTTCTTTGCACAACCAAAAGTTTTTCAACCATTTTTGTACTGACTCTGACCTGTGAGGCCGGTAGAAATGGATGTTTTATAACCCTATCAAATTAAATTACCCACCGCGATTTATGATATAACCCGGCCGGATTGATGGCCATGTTCAATTTGTTCATTACTATTGCATCAGCGCAGCGGCCCGTGTCGATGCATTTTAATTCCGTTCCATGCAATACGTTTTATGCATTCTATTCGCGATCGGTTTTTAAAAATAAAATAAAAACTATGGACAATTAGGCCTGACGACTAATTTTCAAAATCTCTTCTATCTTAATATTGATATTAATATTAATCATATTTCTGCAGAAAATTAAGGTTTTTGTGCAATAAAAGTACATTTAAATTGAAATTTTCAAATTCACGCCAAAACGCTCGCTGGTGTCATGGCGTCTATTATTACGTCACGTTTATGTATATATCAACAGTAAACATTGGTGCTTTTGTACTAAATCAGAATGACGTTTACGAAAACGTGACGTAATTCGCTCTGACCGGTGTTCAAGCTATCATGGCGGATTGTTGTATTTTGTAGATTTATATTATCAAATAAATAGTCAATCTCGACATTTTTTTTTTCTTTTAATCCTTTTTCATTAGTTCAGATAAATATTTTGGCGATACTTGATTACTGTCTTCATGCCTATTCACAGAATAGTATCTAGTCCCAAATTAAGCAAAGCCTATGTGTAAGTACTATGAAAACCAGATAGCTCATCTAATACCTAAATATATTTTTATTATACATACATTGTGGCGCAGTGTATTAGCTTTGCTATTCAGCGTGGCATTGCCGTCAGCGTCTTGGGGACGCTTCCGTCTGGTACTCATTTGGATCAGTTCAGCTATCTCTTGATCGTTTGTAACGGTCTGCAGATAGCTCAATTGCTTCTTGTGTATTTTGCACATTTTGTAAATATTTGCTTAATTGTAATTTTATTTGTGTAAATAAATGAAATATGCTACATTTTATTATCACAATATAAAAGCTATTCTAGTTTCATTGTAATTCTTGAGGGTACATGCTATTTAGGTACACATATTATTGAAATTACCCCTTTGAGTATTTCAGCTCCTTTGCTGACCTTTCGTTGTGTACACTAGGATACGCATCAGACTATACACTGCTAGCTCTTATGTCCTTGCAGTAAGCGTTATTTTTCTTTGTTTTTTGGTAACTTGAGCTATATCGCACTGTACCACACTTTAACAATTACTTATAGCACTAAAATTCCCTTTACCAATCAAACAATTTAACTCGTGGTTAACTCAACTGTTCAATGGTTTAGTTCAATTGGAACCGCAGTGGAATAATTCAGTAATAGTTCAGCAAAACTGGCTGTCCACAATAACTTTGTAGCTCAAGACAGAGATATGTTTAGTGTTCGATTTTTTGAATAGTTTGTTTTTCCAGCGACTTTAGTATGGAGACGCAATAAGCACGCCTTTATGTGGCGCAAGAACTGATATAATAGGAAAATATATTAAAATCAAAATAAATTAATGTAGGTCAACTTTTTCATTCAGCGCTAAAAGAACCTTAAAAACTCGTGTCAATCCACAACGTCACAGTGTCTTTGACGACTAGCTTATGCTCACGAAGTTACTTGGTCTAGTTATTTCAATGACAGGTGCTGTCAAACCGGTCGTGCGACATGACATCTGTCATTTTTGACAGGACGTGTCCAATTGAAGAGTGATTATGCGCATGGGCACGCGATTAGTCTTAAATTAATCGATCGGCTTGCAGCTGTATTTTTAATAACGGTTTGAATAACGACTGGCTATTGTGAAATAGGTTTCGTTAGTTCAAAACCAGTCACGGATTCAGTTAATTATTATTTTAATGAGATTTCAGTAATTAAGCCAGCTGCGAATCGATGTGATAGACTGAAAATAAACTTATTCTATTATAATTATAAGTTTAAAAAACTAGAGAAACCGACTTCATTGCCAAACGGCTAAACCGATATTAATAAAATTTGTTTGAGACAATTTGGACGTAAGAATAACCTTCCAAATAAATAATTTTCTAAATCGGTTCATAAATGACGGAGGCATGCAGAAGAGAAATTAAAAAACATCTTTAAAAAAAATGGCATCACTGATTTTAATAAAACTAAAATGGGACCAATCTGGAAGCAGTACCTTTCAGATATTTTGTTTTTTCAAATCGGCTCACAAAATGATGAAGTTATGCGGTAACAAACATAAAAAAAAACGAATTGAGAACCTCCTCTTTTTTGATTCGAAGTCGGTTAAAAATAAACGAATTCTGTAAAAATACAATGTTATTATCTCTAGTACAGATTAATCTGCTCACCTGTTCTATCCGCAGCTTCCTATTTATCTCGCTGGCTCCACACTCCATTTTCGGCGCCTGTAACAAAAAAAAAACATTGTTCATACATTGCCAATCAAATAACTGTGTACACTGATCTCGAGGAAGTAGATTTGTTTCGTAGAGTGGATAGACTGGGCATTTGACAGCTCATTTTGTGCCCCTAGAACTACTCGTAACTACATCACTAATTTTAGTCTTACGGACGTCACTAAATTTAGTTCCATGGCTTGGCTCGTCATGGCTTACAGCGCCAGAATGGCGATGGTCAAATGCGCACGAATATAACTTGACGTCCTCCTGTCTATTTGATATTATTTTGAACTGCACTAGTACAATATTGGAAATACAACTTCTAGTGCAAAGATACACCGGAACGCAATCTACCCATCTGCTTAGCGATCATGGATAGCCCATCCGGCGGTGCATATCAAGCCAGATAGAAAAGTAATAAGAACCATCCTGACGTTAGTGAGAACACTGAAGAATTATATGCCTGAGACAATGATTTAGAAGAAACTGAATCATATCACGTTGGCAATAAAGTAGGAAATATAAAAGTATCTGGGTAATGGAAAGCTCAATGAGTAATGATGGCTGTCGGGATGTCGCTAATCATGGTCAAGTGGTGCGAATATTTGCAAGCGTTCGTGATTATGATCTCAATGATACATTAGTGTTGACCACAATGTTGCAATCATCATGTAAGATAAGAAACGTACGAAGGATAAACATATCAATTGGATCTCTATCAAAGTGCATAGTAATTGAGGACAAAGGATCAGGGCTATAGACTAACAAGCTTATAGTTACAGTGAATGGTCTCAAAGTATCTAAAAGCTCAAGGTCTCAAAACCACTTCTAAGAATCAAGTGTAACAAGAGGATACAGTTCTGGACCACTCGTGACTGGACAATAAAGGTCTCATGTCGAAACCATTCCTTTTTAAGCTATGTTGAATAACCGTTGATATAATCTGTGTAGCTTTTAAGGGCCTGCTTGCTATAAATGAATGTTTTAGTTTCCAGAATAACAGAATATGAAAGTATCTAAGTGATTACCGTAGTAAAGTCATACTTAATGGCTATCCGCCTACTATCGGTGCAGACAAAAAGTTCCAAATTTGAGTGCTTGAGTTTTTTAACTCGCCAACTAAGATTTTGGAAGTGCGATTCGCCGTCATGGCCTTTCCTAAGGGCTTGGTAAGTTTTTCTTTTGCGAATAATATTCGTTTGATTGTTTTAATAAATGTGTAATACCTACCTACTTTAAATCATGTATTGTTTGGTATACAATCGAACACAGTCACAGCTATAAATAAATCACGTGTCACATCACACGAATGACTGTCAGATTATGGCTCCAAGGACCATTGTGGTGGCTAATCAATTCAGGACACAGAAACAAAAATCCGCCATGGGATAGCATTCTCATAGGGCTATGATTCAAATAAAATTTAATGTTTCTATTGCATCATTTGAGGTGTCATGCAAGGTTTGTGCATGGTCTGCTCTTGTTTGGTTTGTACAAAAGTAAAAAAATATTACTTTGATTGATTGCACAATATACAAAACTAGACATGCTTCATATTGCTAGCGTGCAAATGTTCTAATATAAACTAGGTGCACTGTATCCGTACACTGTCGTAATAAATGATCAATTTCACAATTCGCACCCAGTTTAGGCCTTACTTCAGTTCTACTTTTTTCGTCGTTAAATTACATCAACTACTAACAAACTGGTCTCAAAGTGTTACAGATATTGTTACAGAACAAACAATAGTTTCTACTGCTTGGTTTCGCCAATTGCGGAACCTAGCGGTCTGTGGTATCGTTTTCATTAGAAAATTGAATTATACAACCACATTATTGTACTGTGTGTCTGTCCGTACTCATTCGTAATGACAACTAGTGCGTGACACACCTGTTCTTGCCAAGCACGAGTCAGTACCTACGATACAATGTATTGCTTTGAAGCAATAATGTGGTTTGCAATCAAATGTTTTTTGTTCAATGTTTTAACACTCATCCGCTAATTCGATTGCAGGAGTTGTGAGTGTAGATAAATTTTTGATACATTGAGTTTAGAATATTTAAACATAGACGCTAACCGTGACCTCTGTCTGACAAAAGTATGTCTTATGTATGAGAACTGATATTTTTATGGGCATTTTTAGATAAATATAACCTTTGTTGCTGAGGTCTAACCTATATCAAATTTGACAGTTTATTTGAAATCTAGGCAGGAAATAATCGTTTAAATTCTACAACTTGAGCTCTATCGTTATATAAATTATTTAATATTGAATAAGAGTTAATAGCGTGAACCGTGATCACTAGATATAATAATGTAGCTGGTTAGACTCGGGCGTGTAAAGTAACGATTGAAGTCTAACGCTTAATTCACACGCAATGTGAAGCACTTTCGAACTAAGTTTGAAGCTCCTAGTATTTTGCATAACATTTCTTTAATTTAGTAAGAACCTACCAAATTGTTTTCTTTAAAAATAGTTTTTTGGCAAGTAGAATTTTTAGACCATAAAAAAAATTGTGTAAGGAATTCAGACGCTCTTAAAAATAAAACGAGTTATAATCTTTTGATAGCGATTATCACTATTTACCAACCAAGCGCCAACTACTATGAATAAAGCCTTGCGCACATCTGAGTTAAGCGTTCTGGCTATTAAGTATATGTATATCATGGAAGCCTACTCACGAAACGCACAACACTACACACTCAACCACTCGCACACACCCATGCACACCCCGGGGTAGGCTTCCCTCTGTGCTAACCAGACTCTCAAGAGACTGGGAGAATCATGGAGGCCTACCCCCAACGCGCTCACACACACACACACTCAACACACCTTCACTCACACACACACACACACCCACCCACACCCACACATGGTAGTTCTATTGTCGCCCACACAAGTTCTTTTTTTTATGTTTATTTAATTTGAATGTTCTGATTGCCGTTTTTACAACTCTAATGTTTTTAATTGTTCTTTTTTGTATCTCGCTTATTGCTTTAAATTCCTCGGTGAACAACCAACCGAGAGGGTTAAATTTAAAATCAGTGCTGGATGTACTTCCAGCAAAAGCTGAATTTACACCCTTTGTACTCGTTTCTGTAAGTGTATGTTAAGTATAAAAATAGTTCTAGGTTTCTAATGAGGCAATAAACGTTTTTTTATTTTTTATTTTATTTATTTTTAAGTGAAACGCTGTCACACATGACAGCGATATAAGCTTAAATTTGCGCGAGGCGTTTTTTTTTTTTAATTTATTTGAAGGGCTTTGCACACGCCCTATTTTAAAACAACAATGAAAGCTTAACTTAAAATATTGATTTACCTATACAAACTATAAAAAAATCCATTGTATGCTATATATACGTTCAAAATAATGGTGCTGCTATCCATTATTAATGAATAGGTTCAAAAGTGAGCCAGCGGAAAAGAAGCTGGCTATCTTAGACACTATCCATTCGGTTACTACTGACAAACCCTCTCGAATTTTGTCTTCTAAAGACTGTGAAGTACTCGATTAGCGATGACAGTCAGACTGAATGAGCCGTCACCTGCTAGATGGATGATGTAATTTACGCCGTAGTTCTTACTAAAACCCTTATCTGTGCTAAAACTATTGTGGGAGGTATTTCCAGCGGTGTACTCTTCTAGGCTGATATAATATTATGATTTCCAAATAAACAGTTATTTTGTAACTGTTGAAGGTAAGTAAATACTTTTCTACTTTACCAGCTAGTAGTTCAACAACCACTTAGACAACACTGAGTAAATCTGCAAACAATGATGATACTCAAATTACTTAAAGCATTTTGACTAAATAGGTGACCTAGAGAACAGGCAAGAAACTTACGCGGCTTGTTTTCTAGCGTTTTATTGTATGATTCTTTATCCATAATGGTACCTGCTTAATATGCATAATATTGTTTGCGTCTTTGTTACACATTTGCATGTGCCACACACGAAGTTCTTAGGAAGTGTCAACTTATAACAATAGGCGGGCACTGTATTAATACTCAAGTTTTTGTTCTACGAAATTCTAAGGAAAAAATAATAAGATACGATTTATTTATGCTAAAGTGGATATCCTATCAGATCTTTTGATATAAGATGTTTGAGGATGTTTAAATAAGAGTAATTAGAATTTAAATAAGTTATTTGGCACATGCCAAGCGTTGCAGTAAATACTTTGGTTTTAGTTATAAAATATGTGATTTCACTATGCCAGAAAGTGTTTGTAGAGTATTAAATAAATAAAACATTGAAAACACTGAACAACATTTTCTGGTTACTAATAAATAATGCTTTCTTTCGTTCGTTATAAGTTCTTTGCCTTAGAAAGCATCCAAAGTAGCAGCATCTAAACGAACGTTTCCATTAGCACCAATAGGCTAAACCCTTTTTGTAAATCATCGTAAAATTAACACGTTCCCTCAGTATCGGTGATGTAATATTGAAAAGTGTATTATGTAAGAGAAAGCTGGTGCCAGTGCCCTTCATACGATGATAAGGTTGGAGACATCTACAGCAACACATTTGAAAACATAAAACAGTTTTGTAATAATTCTAAAAACTATGGACCCAAAACTGTTAAAATTATACGGAAACTAGTTACGCCTGTACTGTAGATGGGAAGATATCCTTTATGTCATACAAATCTTTAATACGTAGATTCATGCCAATTTATCTAGGCCATGCTAGATTTCAGCAATTCTAGAAAACGACGAAATCTAGAAAAAAAGTTAATTCCGAAAATGTTGAACTTGAGGCCAAAGAGTTACGATCATCTTCACAATAGTGTTTTCACTTTTCAACGATGCATCGAATTCTTGAATAGTAGCTTTTCGGATGCATTAACATTAACCCAAAAATTATAACTTGACTTTTAACTGGCTTCCGACCAAGTGACACTTTAAGTATTATTTATTAAACTTTTTCTCTGCTTTCACTTCCCTATTTTAATGGTCGGAATTACACGTTTTAGTATGTGGAGCAGTTGTTATTATAACCAGTGCAATAAAGATATCGGTGATCTGTAAATACTTGTGGGCTTTCACAGGGAGAAATGTTAGCCCCCGCACACTATTAAATTAATTAATACCTTGACAAAAATCTGTGTCACTTTAATTGCAATTCAGAGATCAATTACTCTACGTAAACATTGTTTATATTATTGTAATAACGAAACGCAAACATTTTTCCTTATTACCTCTGGAATTTAAAACAATGCTTACAACGGCTATTTATAACAATTATAATGATCTAAATAATGAATTAGTATCATGTGTACGTACTTCTTCATTACATTTAAACGTTCCTTTAGATACATGTACATCATTAGTATGCTAAGTTTACGAGTGAACTAAAGTGATGTTTTGTAAGTCACGACTTCTGATTTGAAATGCCCATTACTAGTGCTTTCGTTTAAATTGTTATGGTTGTCTGGCGGGTTAATATACAATACACCATTACGTTAGCGTGTGTCCGTTTAGTGGTTATGGAACTACCTGAAAACGGCTAACTTTAACTTTGTCTAGAACGTATTCTTTGGGGTCAGTTATCTAAAAGAGAGCTGATAGAATTAGTAATATTTTTTATGTTGTGAATGACTTAGATTCTTTTTGCAGAGTATTCAGATAAAATAATACCATATCAATAATACCACTCATACTTATTTTTTACGTATTGCAATTATTACTCGTATTTACCACGGTGAGGTCGGTCTTAAAGTTAAAAAAGGTGGCATAATAGGCCCTTAAATTTAGGGCAAAGCAATATTTGGAGAATACTATTTGATCGCCAAATTTTTTATATCAGTCCGAGTTTTTGCATGTCTCTCTCTGTAGCAATAGATACTTTTTACTTACTTTAGGTTACGCCATAGCACACTCATAATTTCCATAAAACATCAATAATAAACTTTCGGATGCTCTAATATCTAGTAATTAAAATCGGAAGGTTTTGAATATTCAAATGGTACTTCCGAAAGTCACACACGCACATAATGCATATCATTATTGATTTATTATACAATATATATAATTATAATTAAATCTAACTTAATTAAAGTTTGAATTCTTAATAAACGATGATTACATAAAATAATGATTAATGATTACATAAAATGTAGGCATTTTAGGTTCATCAAATCATCACCGTACTACTAATCATCTAGATTATTCCTACGTTCCTACGGTATAAAACCAAAAACTCATGTGACGCATATTTTTCTTCACTTATATTGGAAGTAGCAACCACTCCAACAAAAAGCCGATTATAAGGCTATTGTAGTCTTCAATCGCTTTACTGCAAATTCTCGTTATTGCATTTTTTTTTAGGATAGGTTCACAGAAAGTAAAAGTGCCTATAACCACCTCAAGTTCAGCTTACTGGTCATTACCATCGACTTCGACTATTTTCTCGGTCAATACAACATGCCTGCCGATAACAAGTTTGTGATCACCTGACAATATTATAGTGTGGGCAGGTGAAAGCATAATGACATGTTTTGGTGCCAATTTTAATTAACAACCTTGGACTTTTTTACTGAGTCCCACAGCGTAATGGACAAAGACCAAGAAATTATTTAACTTATAACATGTTTAGTATTATAGGCAAGGATCCGAAAGATATAGGTGAAGAAAAATATAAATATTTTTCTATGCTGTATTTTTTAAGCACATGTAGCGTTCTGTGGTGTCGTTCAGTAAAATGCTCAAATTCAATATTCTAATTTAAAAAAAATAATTTAGTGAAATGCTGTCAAATATGACAGCGATATTTGACAGCGTTTTACTGATTGCCACCGCGAAACGCTTAGGTGGGCGCTTTACTTTAAATGCACATGTATAATCCATTCCAAAAAGGTGTATTATAATATTTGTTGCATTTTCGTGGTTATAAGCCACTGAATTGCATTTCAGTGGTCTCGATCATAATCGAGATATACCTAGGTATATTTTATCTGTAACAGTGTTCAAGTGTAGCCTCGGGCACTTTTCTTCTTCTTGCCCTTCCTCTTTATGTGGAGTCGGCACAACATATATTCCTCCTACATTCCCCTCTGTCAGCCGTCATATCTGCATTCACTCCTTTCTTATCCATGTCATCTTTCACACAGTTCATTCATGTTTTAGCCTCGGGCACTGTTACAGATAAATTAAGGGGCGGATCCTCTAGTTCATAAAACTACCATTCGATGAAGCAGGTGAAAGCCCCATCCTGTCAGAGCTGTCAGCTGACATCTCAAACCTGTCATCTGACATCTAGAACTGGTTTGCAAAATAGAGCGTTTTGTTTTTGCAACTGATCGATTATCGATAAAAATGTATTCGAATTATAAAGTTATGCAAGATGGCACGAGTGTGCAATTATCGAACGGCTTATACTATAAATGGTCTGGTTTTTAAACATAATAGGTACTTATTCTAGAAGGATGATGTATATTTAGGGTAGCTTATTAAGTTTGGTATTTGTTTTTTGCGCTAACTGTTTATCGTTGGTTCTAAAATAAGTAAATAGGTAATATCTACAATATTTCGAGCAACAGTCATATTTTTTATTTATCCTTTTTTGTCCCACAGCTGGACAAAGGTATCTCAAGCCTCCTCCCACCAACTCCTCTCAAAGGTGTCAATATATTAATAAAATTTCAAAAATAAAAAATAAACACGTAATTATTGAACAGTAGCTTTCCGCAAAGTTTTCACAGACGTAAAAAATACTAGAGTAGGCACCTGTCAACTTTCATAACATTTTCTACAGAACAAAAAGCTCAAACGACACGAGCTTTCCAGCAAAAAGCTCACAGGAAATAAATCACAGCTGGTTATTAGCGAGATAATTATTCTTAGCTTATTCAGAAAAGCTGGCACACTCAAGCTTAAAAACAAAACGTCGAATAAGATAGATCTGAGGCAGTAACATCAGAATCAGAATACATAATCTGTAAGGCCTTGCGCAAATCTAAGCGTTCTGCGGTGACGATCAGTGAAACGCTGTCAAATATGACAGCCCTTAAAGCCATACATCTACTGTACAGTAATGGGTCATGCCTATTTTTTTCTAAAAGCTACGGCCGATGGTATGAAAATGTCACCTCATGGTCACCATTTATAACGTGTAAACCCTTAGATGGAGAGCTTATATCGACACCCAAAATGAACAACATTGTAACTCGAGTTACAATGAAATCTAACTATACTACTGGAGAACTTAGAAAAAAATTAGCTTTTTTTCGGTCTGGGTCCCGTATTTTTATGACAATTAGAACTATGATTTCGTGAAACATACAAAATGGTAACTTGTCATTTTTTTCACGTTTGGGTCATAAAAATAGAGTATATCAAGTTACAAAAAAAATATTTACTTATATTCAAGCCGATTCCATTTTAAAATCATTGTAATTAATCGTACGATCCCATGTTATTTTTGTAAGTCCAGTTACAATGTTATTTATACTGAAATGATGATTATTTGGGGATAAAAAAACAGTAAGAAAACGTACAATGAATTAAACTTCAAATTTTTATTTGGTTGTCTGAGAAAACCAAATTATATCGCCATTTACAATGATGTTATTGCTGATGTAGCAAAAATATGTTAATGAGTTTGGTGTAGGATAACAGTATGTGTATTCAGATTATTGAAAAAAAATTATGCAACTATAGTTCTGAAACCCGATGGTTCTACTGATTCCTGAAGAAATTGTACTTGACGAATATAATCTTCCTGTTCGGGAACTATATCACAGAGTCTGTAAGACAATGTTTATTGAAACTTTTGGACACGTGGAACTACGTTGTTTAGGAAAATGGATGAAAACAACTCTATAGAGAAGGATTTGAGAGGGCAATAGAGGAAATGTTCTTGACGAAATTATGAAGAAGAATCTGTCCGTGACAGTGTTCTTTCAGTACCATGCAAGGAATCGCATTAGGTATGTTATTAGCAGAACATCAAATGAGTATTTTGATGAAACATTGACATTTCAAAAGTTGAGTTAACAGGCCTTTTCATCTATTGTAGATGATTTATATAGCGTCAGAAGCAACTAGTGTTTACTCATGCCCCTACTTGCAGGACGCTATAGTGCCTGGGGTCAGGATTTTAGATGGAATAAGCTTGCCCAGCACTTATACCATCCTGACAGCTTAGTCGGCCTAGTCCACAGGAAAGATATGGTCAATACGTGCGGAGCTGACTAAGCCGCGGGTTTCCTCACGATGTTTCCCTTCACCGTTTGAGAACACTAGCATGTACGTTGAGTGGATGGCTTCTAATAACCCCACTCAACAAGCCACCAGATCAATCAGTAGAGAAGAATTTTTCATTTGGAATTCCATATTGATTTCTTTTTTCAACATTGAAAATTTGAACCATAATAGCAGCTGCTTGCTTAGACTCAAAAGATATTGACAACACCTCAGCCAGAAGTGTCAGCGTTCTATTACAAGAGGAACTTCACGGTATTTGATTTGGGGAAAGCTCAAGGCTACTTACTAGGCTAGGCATGTTTGGGATGAAACCATTGGTAAAGCAGGATCAAACGAAGTAAGAAGTACATTATAGACTACATCCGGATGAAGTCTGCTGAAGGCATCATTGATTGAAATCCATGATGCCTTCTTGGGTTTTTTCTTGGGTTTAATTCGGATTGCTGTGGGAGATAGAACCGGAACCGTATCATGTTCCTCATGTACGTCTACGCTGCCAATATTTACGGAGTTAACATAACGGACAACTTCTTCGAAGTAGTGCATTCACAGTCCGAAGGAGACTCAATGTCCACTTTGATTGAAAGAAGGAAGAAACACCAAGTGATTAACATTCCCCAGCAAGGGTATACGCTACTAAAATGCGCCAAACCACAGGAAACCCCAACGTTGTAAGGAAATGAGTCAGAGCGATATTTATGATATAAAATCACTTGTGGTAGTTGTACCAAACTGGGAAACCGACTAGAACAATAAAAAAAGTGATGTGGTCCAAGATTCAGCACCTGGAAATCAATGCACAGCATGCAAATCTCTTGAATTTCTAATATGATTTCTATGGAGATAGCTCCCTACAATTGACTTGGAAAACAAAGCATCTAGATCAACGCGAAAGACTAAAAGTGTAAAATCCTTAGAAGCGGTATGGGATAAGATTTTGCCTGAGGCATAATTATTCTGGGTCGCATCCCCTTTCGAAAGTCAAATATCAAGACTTGATGTCGAATGTCGATGTGTAACAGTGGAGTAATTCCTGAACAACAAATATTTTTTTATACCAGTCTGCCCATTGCTGAAATAGAACTTGCCTTGCATGATCTGTCAGAGAATGAAGAACTGGCTTTGCATTTAATTTGATTACGGTTTTTTTATAAGCTGTTTAACTCAGAACTTTGTAATCCATTCAACAGCGATGCTTTTTTTTGTCTTTTTGAGAAGTTTTTTTTTACTATCCACTTTAGAAGTCCATAATATATTTTAAGACAATAACGTCTAATTGTTATTAAAAATTTATTGACCTCAGTAACTTCCTCTTGACTTAAATAAAAAAATCTAATTTATTTACCTAATTTGTTATATTTTTCATTATAATCTTCTGCTACAATAAACAGACAAACTTTTCCTACGAACTTCAGCAAAAGTTCATAGGAAAAGTTTTTTTTACAATGATTATCTTCTAAAATACTGACAATAGTACCTCTATAAATAAGAATACAGTTTTATTCTCCGAACTTTTCCAAAAGAAATTTATTTAATTCAATCGTAAAACTACTTGCGATTTTGTTCTTGTGAAGCCATTACCACGGACGTCATTGTAATATTTCTTACAATTATGTTCTTGCATTGTTTTTCGTATCACATAGTAGAACCTCATTGTAACTGTAAATACAATGCTTTTCTTGCCAGGTTGTCGTATTTTTTGACATCGTAACTTGATCAAAATAGCCCTTCCGCTTATACTACGTTCACAGGATTAATGCCAATGAAAATAGAAGGAAAACTATGAAAAAAACTTTTTGAAACGCAAAGATCGACCAATAAACAACCACAGGAGAGCTAAAAAACGGCGCCAAAAAGTTTAAATTCGCTCTCCTGAAAACTAGCAAAAATTGATTACAATGTTGTTCATTTTGGGTGTCGATATATGACTTACCTAGTTAATAAAAAATACAAAATTAAGCAGAGCTTGTACTATGGGACCCAAATAGCTAAAATACATTTTTTTGTAAATTCATACTTATAATACAGTATAACAGAAGATTCAGGCGGAAATAAAAAACATCTGCGTTCACCACACAAATACTTTTCTCAGTGGAGTTCGAACCCACGACCTACGGCGAAGAAGGCAGAGCTACTACCAACTGAGCCGAGAGGCCAGTCAAACAAGTTTATCGGTAAGGAAAGTTACTTTTTGTGCTTCAATAATAATGATGGTGACATTGTCATAAAGAAATCAAAGTCTAAAGTAACCCAGCTGGAATCTCAAGAGCTATGTTAGATCTTACGGGAAATGATCTGTTGGTGCGTATCCCATCTGTCACTTCCTCGGTTAAATACTCTGTGGTGACGAACGGCGCGTGACTTACTATAAATAAATAAATATTGTAGATAATCCACACAACACTATCTAGCCCCAAACTAAGCACCGCTTTTATGACAAAAACTAGCAACTCATCATCATCTTTCTGCCCTTATCCCACGCTAAGTGGGGTCGGCACAACAGGGTTTCATAATTTTTATTTTTATATAACTAGCTGATAGAACAAGCATATAGCCCACCTGATGTTAAGTGGTGGTTTTCTTATACTCACCTCTATCATTCGTCATCTCAGTGCTAACTTCATCAAGAACCAGATACCTTTATGCCTACCACTAGCTCTGTCTGGCTCTGTCTCTGGCTCTCGTTTTGAGTCTGTGTGAGTGTTGACTAAATCAATCCTACGTCGAATTGTCACCCACACAGTATAATACACTGGTGAGCACTCACGAGACACAAACCAGAGCCAGAGACAGAGCCAGACAGAGCTTGTGGTAGGCCTGCTGATGTAAAAAGGTGTATAATTTTTTGTAAATACATGTCAAAAGTACTAATAAATGAATACAATATAGCACCCAGATGGAGAAAAAACATTTGCCTGCACCTTACAAATATTTGTACTCGGTGGGGGTCGAACCCATACCCTGCACAGAAGGCAGAACTACTACCAACTGAGCTGCAAGGGCTGTCTATCTCCCAGTATACTCTCTCATTCACTCACTCATTCGGTCATCACGCGATGCAGTTGGTCGTGCACTTTACAAATTTACTTAGAAATTAGATGTCAATTGTGGTAATTTGTGAACCACGATTTAGACGGTTTTTAAACTGTATCCATGTAACTTAGATACTACTAGTAAAACACGCGTGACTTCGTTCCCTTTAAACTTTTTCATACAAAGATTGACTCCCTGTTCCAAGCTACTGAATGTGTGTGTCACCTACCAAGAAAGTTAAAAAAAACTTTCTTGGTAAGTGTGATACGCAAACGGTGAAGGAAAACATCGTGAGGAAACCGACGTGTCGTAGAATCTGAAAAAGTTCGAGCAACACGTGTCCAGCGGCCTACTTGCGGAAAAACCAGCCCGCACACCAAGAATAAAAATTTGCCGAAATGCGATACACCTACACCGTGCAACAAGTAGCCTTTGCCAACATTCAGTTTTATTAGGGACAGTACTTTCAAGGATTTCGTTAATTGTAACCAGATTTTTTTTACTGAATTAGTGAAGGAAGCAAAAATAAATTTCTAACTTATTTTTAACTTTCCAAAAAACTATTTTCAAGTAGTAGCAGCCACGATTACAGCTATCGAATTTCTTATTATTACGTATTCATTTGCAAAATCGGCAACAAAAATATTTGTTACAAATTAATAATTCATCACGCACTATGAGAACTAACTACGTGACGGCACGCGACTTCACTCTCAGCCACGTCCGAAAGCCGCTAAGGTGCGATTGCTTGAAAGCGACGAACGTTATTGACGGTTGTAATAAAGCGTTGATATTGTTGCTCTAGAGAACCTCTTTATTTTATAAGTAGTAAGCTAATTCAAAACGGTTGCGTAAGGTTTATAACAACGGTTCTTATAAATAGCAGACCAAAAACTTCATCACTGGTTAGTAGAATTTACAAAGTCCATAATTAAAAGAGCAAAAGCTCATTCATATTTTCGATCTTGAGGTACCTACATTTATAGCGATAATTATATTGCAGATGCCGCTTTTAATCAGTCTCGGGTTTAAGCACGCGTATATTTCGTCAAGTTGAACGATCGCAAAATGTTTAGATTGCATAAAAATATCGAGATTTTGTGTGTGAGAACATTCTTGCCAACACCTTTCTGAAATATGTTAAATAAAATGTTGGGCCCTTCTTTGTAAAGATTCAAATACAGATATTGGACGTTTTTCATTAAAAATGAATGCAAAAGACCAAGGTTTTAAGGCCATATTTTTGATTCTAAGGCAATTCTTCAACTATAGTATTTTTAATTACAAAAGAGTTTACCATTATATCTGCCTAAAAACTCTCACATTCTGTTAGGACACCTCAATTTTCTCACGTCCCATTATTCTTCTCCCTCGCCCTTTTTCGTTTCATGTGTTCAAAAGAGAACAAAAAAGATGACAAATATTATAAAAATATGGCGTTTTTTAGTGTAACTGAATTTACACAATATATTAACGGTTCTCGCCTCGACTAACAAGTGTTTTATAGTGTGTTGACAGAACATGATGGGAATTATAATGAAGAACAATGTTTACTTACTATAGCAGACTACGCAGGTCAAAAAACTTATAGAAAAGTTCAAATAATCGAAGGCTCAACGGTCAAGGAATTTATACGTTGAGTCAACAAAACAAACTTGATAATAGCAGATGGTTTCTTAAAGTACAGTTATTCTGGAAATGGGGAGATAGTGAATCTGAAGAGAAAAAATATTGCAAATCAAAATTTATTTTCTCAGTTGTATCACAAGGATCACTTTGAAACGTCTTAAAACTAGGTGAGATTAGGTGCCAGTGACACGCGACTGAGCCTAAAAGAACAGGCAACAAACTACGGACTGGTTCCTACCGTTTTTTATAGCGCTTTTATTAGCTTCACATGTATGTATGTATGTATTTATGTAACCGACCTCTTTGAGCTCGATTTTGTCCTACTTTGAACGATCAGATTTGATTCAAACTTTGCACACCTGTCAAAGGTAATGATGTAAGTTAATGACAATGCAATAATATGAAAAAAAAAACTAAAAAGTTAAAAATTAATTATAGTTTAAAAACTAAAAAAAAAACGCTTTTATAACTAATTGAACTAAAAAGTTAAAAATAAACGCACGCGTTTTTGTACAATAATATAAATTTTTCAATTAATTATTACAGTTTTATTTTTAACTTTTTAGTTCAATTAGTTATAAAAGCGTTTTTTTTAGTTTTTAAACTATAATTTATTTGGATGATCCTTTTTACAAAACAGAAATGAAAATAGCAGTAAAGTTCCAGTGTGGTGCCACTCTTACAGAGAGGGATTCCTTTGAGGGATTTATTTCTAATCCAACCAATTAGTTTTCTCATGTTTGAAGCAAAGTTAATGACAGGAACTCGGATAAAATATAAAATTCTGTATACAATAGCTTTGATTTTCTATTGTGGCGACCGTGCGAATCTAGCACTCATCAGCACTCATGTTTTTGCCCGTAACCCACTTCATTCGAGGTTTGCTGGCAAGTGAGGCTGAACATCTGTATGCCTTAAGTTGATGGATGCAGGGCAGTGCATTGTAGGGCACGTGACCTATGAGGCAATTCTTTGTTATAGGCGATAGTTACTACATAAAAAAAACAATGAAAACACCGTCAAAGCCACGAACACCAGACGTGGGAATAACAAATAGAGAACTGTGAACAAACAACGACTTGTTAACCGACGGTGAGGCTTCACACTAAAGGGCGAAGAGCTTTTTCTATTGAATACTTATCGATGAAATACTAAATTATTCTTTTTTATGTGCAACTCACTCATGGAAGAAGCATAATGTCCCTGAACATAATTGATGGTTATCATCGACTCAAAACATTACCGCAGGTCACGCACGTAAGAAGCTTGCCCTACGATGCACTTGAGGCAAATAAATGTTAAGACTTGCGTTCTATTAGAAGTATCACAAGTTCTTACAACGATACTAGTTATCAAAACTAGAGGGCACAAAACCGCATAGAACATATTAATATGGTGGGCCAACAAAATACTAGTACTACTTGAAACTACACCATTTGCTCTGTGACACCTAGTTACAGCAAATGTGGAGGACCAACAAAATAAAAGTAAAATATATTTGGTTCTAAAACTTATCATTACACTTGTAGAAAGCTAGAAGTTAGAAAATGCTTTATTTAATTTAAATTTTACAAGTGTCGGTAGGAACTTAAAACTATTTGCTAAATACAATAGGTGATCTTATCGCTAAATAACGATCTCTAATAGACAACCTTTGGATGGAAATGTACTACATAGTTGGACAAATTTATGTAACCACTAACACATAACACCTAGCACATAACAATATTAATGGTAAGTACTTCAATGCACTCTCCTTTACAAATATTTACTTTTCTTTTCATTTTTCTTTTACGTGTCCAAAAATCCGAACTACGCCGAAAGTGGTCAGATCGCTTCGTAACCCCCCTTATTACATAATTCGCGACAGGTGCAGCAGTACTTTTAATTTATTTTTATATACGTTGTTTATGCGACCTAATGTTAAGTGGTAAGCTATTCAAAAAGGCCAGCACCTATACCATCCTGACAGCTTAGTCGACCTTATCCACAGGAAAGACATGGTCAATACGTGCAGAGCTGACTAAGGCATGGGTTTCCTTACGATGTTTTCCTTCACCGTTAAAGTGCCTTATAATGCACTGCCCTGTGTCTATCAACTTGAGACACCCAGTGTCATCTAACTGTTTTTTCATTGGCACCCACCTTCAAACAGAAACACAGCAACGCAATTATAGGAAAAAAAACTTATAGAGAGGTGAAATTTGACAGCAACGTCTGGTAGTTTAAGCTTGTCGCGGATACGTCGCGATATACGTAATCACGGGGCGGTCATCATCCTGCATTGACCATAACGTGCTTTACTCAATGTACATAACGACGGTAATAAATCCGCAAAGATCGGGTGTTGGCCGCAAGTATTATTGCGCAACACTACACAGGTATTTGAGAACTAACTTATATCTCACGTGAGTTTATATTTTTAACTAGCGTCCGCCCGTGGCTACACTCGCCTGGCTCCCGTTACTTTTTCGGGATAAAAAGTATTCAATGTCCGTCTCCTGATTTTAAGCTACCTCCCCACCCATTTTCAGTCAAATCGGTTCAGCCATTCTTGAGTTATAAAAAGTGTAACTAACACGACTTTCTTTTATAAATATAAGATTATATTATATGAGATATAGATATACATTTTGTTGAAATAGTAATTTATATATATGCAAAAACGAATACAGTTTATTATGGTCTTTTTATAAAAAAAAATATGTTGCGGGGTCCTAATACTTGTAGTATTGTGATAATTATGTGATTTATGCCTATTTTTAAGTAATTACTCAACTATTCACACCTTCTGTATGACCATTTTAAATAAGGCTTATAAAAGTCAGTTGATTCTTTCATTTAGGTTTCAGGACATTATCGTGTAAAACTTTGTGAAAAGCATATTTTTCTCTCGTTATTTGATTAATCATGCATTTGCAAGTTATGTTATGAAAGATGCTAATGTGGAAATTGGTCGAAAAAATAAATACACGCACGAAGATACGAGTTAAACATAATTATTGTTATCCAACAAAACGCTAAACACTATTATGTAAGTGATTACTTAAAACAGTAAAACTCCTAACAGATAACCTATTACATAACTATCATAAACTATTGATAACTCTTTTTTTAATAAAACAAAAAAAAAACTCTCTCGTGACTGAAAGAGAAACATAAAGTATTTCTTGAAAATCAAAGAAATAAAAAGTAATTTGGGGAAATATGCATCTGCCCTTGCTCTGCAGGAATACATAGGCATAGGTTATGCATAGGAAGAGGAACCAATCAACATAAGGTGGATCATCGGCTTGACCCATTAAAAAATCTCATTACAAAAGCTTCAGTTCACTACGAAAGCGTATTTGCAAGTTTTGCTAAATTATGGCTAAATATCATTTTTTTGCTTAGAAGGTTATGTTACTGTATATACAAGAGCACTGGTGGTATGGTGGTATTAAGCCCGCCTTCCGATAATACGACCGTGGGTTCGAATCCAGTTGTGTACCTTTGGGTTTTTCTGTTCGAAAAATGTATGTACACAATGCTAGTTCTAGCTGCTAGTGAATGCTAGTGAAGGAAAACATCGTGAGGAAACCCGCGGCATAGTCATCTCCGCACGTATTGACCATGTCTTTCCTGTGGATTAGGCCGACTAAGCTGTCAGGATGGTATAGGTGCTGGGCAAGCCTATTCCATCTAAAATCCTGTCCCAGGCACTATTGCGTCCCGTAAGTAGAGGCATGAGAAGCCATTAGTAGTCCCTGAAGATAAATTATTAACAATAGATGAAAAGGCCTGTTTACTTTTAATTAGGTATGTTACCTTCATAGTAAAACAATGAAAAGCTATTATAACTGTTTGGAACGTGTGAAGGAAGGGCAGATCGGTGGTCGTCGGTACTTGATAAAAAAAACATCGCAACATCTACATGTTTCTTACAGAAACTAATACAATACATGCGGAAATCATTAATTAGTCGAATCTATAATAGTGTAACAATAGAAGATTGTTGCACAAGGGGTAAAAATACAGGGTTTTTTGGTCTTTGTCTTTGTATGTCCTCGTACAAATTATGGTGAAAAGAAAAGTGTTTTATATACATTTTTGAAAAGACTAATATATGTTAACATAGGCATAGACATTTATTTATTTATACATAGTAAAGAACAAGGACATTATAAGAAGAAAGACACAAATAAATACATCGACACATGTAGAAGTGCGTCCTGTAACGCGCAATATAGGATTTTACTATTTTAGGAAAGCGTTCAAATGTTGAGCATAGATGGTTCAAACGTTTGTTTTTTTTATTACTAAGGGTTTCGTCGGTAGTTCTCACACTTGGCAACTACTTAGATGAGTATTTTTTAATTGTTTTGTTTGTTGGATAGGGAATGTTTGTGTTATTTCTTAGTATAATTACAACCTTGTGTGATGGTAGTAATAGTTTCCCATATTTGGATAATGGGTTAGGTACCTACTGCTACTTCGTATGTTTTATTCACATTATTAAAGGTTTGGAATGCTGGTTAACTGAGGTGCGTTAAATGAGGTGAGGAGGAACCAAAAAGTTTTATAAAAACTGGGTAACTTACCAAAGATTAAGCTACATGAGCCAAAAAAAAGCAAAGATCTTCAAGAAAAACGTTAAAAACTCCTCCAGGGTAGGCAACGCAACGACAGCACCCTTGGTGTTGTAGGTGTCTATGGGCGACGGTGATCGCTTACCATCAGGTGGGCCGTAAGCTTGTTCGTCTATCTCTTACATAAAAAAATCATTTTACATATGACGGTCCTAAGCTTACATAACCCAAAGACAATAATTTAGCTTACTTGACAATTCTATATCTTATTTCCGGCATAAACAGAATATTAAGCAGTAGTACTAAACACAGAATAACAATAGCGTTCACAGTAAGTACACTTTCAATTGTATTGTTATTCTGGACGTCATACGATGTTAAACTTTCCTAGAACGTTGGAACTTAAATTGGTTTCGTGTTTAGAAATTATTATAAAGTTATTTCAGGTATTCTAAGTATGTCCTTTAGCAGAATATACGGTTTGTTTTTAAGGTATTTTAGAAATATTGAGTCCTGTAGGCTTACTATGAGCTCTGTCTGGCTCTGTCTCTGGCTCTGGTTTTGAGTCTGTGAGAGTGCTCACCAGTGCATTATACTGTGTGTGTCTTTTTGACGTAGGATTTATTTAGTCAACACTCACACAGACTCAAAACCAGAACCAGAGACGGAGCCAGACAGAGCTCATGGTAGGCTTGCTGTTCTATAGATTAAATCAAACTAGCGGTCCCTGTTTCAATAAATTCAAATAGATTTTAGACTGGTTTTACGGATTGATGATCGACCAATTAAATATTAACAGCTGTTTACATTTCTGCGCACATAATCTATACTAGGCGATAAAACGGCGATCAGCTGGAAACCTGTCAAATATTGTTGTTATATTTGACAGCGTTAGAGCTGCATTGCCATTGCCTAGATATGCGCAGGCCTTCACTCAAATTTTTCCTAGTCAAACTTGAGATAAACAACAGGCAAAAACTTGATTTGTCGATTAGCAGCCCGTGAAACCTTTAGGCGACTATAATTTTAAATCTTTATATTACTACTCTACTTTCTCGTCCAATACTTTTCAGAGATGTAACAACACGCAAGATAACATAAAATCAGTAAAATCACAAGGATCACTTTAAAATACTTAGATAAGAGAACATTCCGCTTCATAGTCACCATTCAAGAACCTATTTCTAGTGCATACATTAGACTAAAATAGCTCGGATTCCCGTTTTCTCCTAAAGCGATTAATTCTCTGAACCCACTAAGTATCCAATTATTCACGCAGTAGGTATAAATGACTGCAAAATGTCGTATTTGCATTATGGGCAACGGTTCCAGGGTTGGCGTGAGAAGCGTATGCTAAATTAGCTACCGATTGAAAAGCGGTACTTAGGTAATCAGGGTCAAAACAAAGGCATCTACGAAGAATCATGAAAAATAAAGAAGAAAAGCGTAGAGTTTCTGTTTTGTCTACTGGAATGGAAGGTTACTTGGTAACTAGTTCGTAACATAAGTATTATAGCTCTTAAAAGCCGCCTAACTCTTGCTCCCTTAGACTTAAGTTTCATGTCCGCAAAATAAAAAGGGATGACCAGCGTGGGACCCGCATCAGGCTGAGTTAGGTATTTTAATCTAATGCTGCCTTCCTACGGTGCGGGTTCTGCAGATCATCACGCACCGCGCACGAAGACGCACGGCAACGCACACAGAAAAGGCTCCTGTGCTACCGCGCACCTCGGCGCACGAGACCGTTCCTATGGTGTGTCGTGCGAGCTGGTGCGGGCTGGTGCGCGATATCACGCACCGGTGGGAAGGGGCTTTTTTATTTGATTGAAAACTATATTTTGTGTGTTACAAATAAATGCTTATTCTATATTACAAGTCACAACTTTTGCTCTGTGCTAGTGAAGCATCGCTCATACAAAAAAGTATCAGTTAGGGCTCAACTCTATAGTGGAGTAATTTAGGGCTGACCTTAACACGTCATGACCCAACCTCCTTAAACATAGAAGCTCTCTGATAGAAAAGCCACTGGTGTCTGATAGAAAAGTTCTGGTGACCAAAGAATGAAAGTGGGTATTCAACATCTCCTTTTTCTTCCCTTAACAATAAATAAAAAAGAAATATTGTCCACACAACACTATCCAAATCCAGATTAAGTTGAGCTTCTTCTATGGAAACCAGATAGCTGATATAATACTTCTGTATTATTTTTGTTAAAACATACTAAGAATACAAACGACACATCGTAAACAGACAAACAATGAAACAACATAGGTGTTTATGGCCACTGTGATCGTGAACGTACTGGAAGGGAAAGTATAGGCTTTGTGGATAGTGAGAGAACGAAGGCGACAGCGTTTTGAAATAAAAACAATAAATATTCTGCAATAAGTATGTTTACAACCGACAAAAGTATCATTTGAAGGGACTTAGGTAAACCCGGCAGTGGATAGGTGAAGGTGCGTGAACTACAAGGCAATGCTTTCAACGTTTTCACGTATGTGATCGTTCCACGCGGCGTGGCATCTGTACAAAGGCAGGAAAGGCATGCACGAAAGGAGCCTCTTTGAGACGCACTTAAAATCCTTTCACCACGCTTGGTTTAAACAAGCCAGTGACTCAATAAGAAGAAAACGAATGAAAATGCCCCTATCGTATTCTTCAAATGCCACAAGTTTATGAGCAAAGTGAAGCTGCTTTGTTTATAGAACGAATGAATGATTTATTTTTCGAAACAAGAACTTCTACTAATATATAATTACTAAATTCGTAATACAACATTTTCTTATAGCTCATAGCTTTCTTTTGATAGGCCTTCAGATTTTTATTGATACAACAAAATGAACTCTTGAATCATATTTTCAACTTTGCTTTGCGCACATCTAAGCAGTGACATGCTGTCAAATATGACAGCTAGATTTGACAGCGTTTCACTAATCGCTACCTTTCCGAGAACTTTTCAGAATTCGCTTATGGCAACCCTGGCCAGGGAGGAAGTAGGTCTAACCAATACTGTTTAGCTAACAATAGTGGATAGCTAAATAGAAACCTCACAGAGCTATGATAATGTTGTGTTTAGCCAACCGGATAAGCGCGACATGCAGAATAGCATTTCTCCACTGGAAGCTGTTTAAGCTTCGGTTTCATAAAAGACGATGGCTGTTATATAGCGACCATAATAATTACGTACAGGTGTATTATTTTTATACTTATTACAAAATAAGTAGATATTGTTTGACATTAAGAAATAGACGAGACGAATTGAGACACCTGATAAAAAATCACAAAGTTTTTTTGAGGTTTAAAATCTGTCGTAACTCTGCTGTAGTGGCTCTCCCGTGGTGGTGAAAAACAACGTTTTTAGTTTGCGTCTTTGCTAAGCGACTTCTTAGGACCAGGAACAACCGCCTAATGACGTCAAAAATCTAAATAGTATTTAATCTTATGCATCACGAGAATCACGTAGAATCACTTTTAATGTCCAGAAATAAAAGTGTCATTTAGTGTATTCTATCCACCCATTCTAATCGTATTCCCCAAACATTGCTAAATGTAGATATTTGTTATTTAGCGGACTACAGGCACAAGTGATTTCATTATCCTCACCGTCACAGCATGATGTCACCCGCTTCTTAGCGAATTAATTACCAACAAATATTAAATGTTATCTCTTGTTCTCTTCACAGATGTTTATTATTTGAGCGTTTCACTGATCGCCATCGCCACCGACCTAGGTATATTATGTCTGTCACGGTTTGACAGACCACCATGAGAGTTAGGAATTTATAGTGTATTGCTTAATTTTATTTTATAGTAAGACCATGTGTTTCCAAACGTCGTTATCATCCCATTAACAGAACTTGTGACACCACTTTCGTTTAACGCTCCAAAATTTAGTTTCTGGCAGCCAGAACTTCTCTAAACTGAATAGCAAGGCAAGTTTAGTATCATAAAATGCGGCATCCAAACTTGGTTGATGTTCCAACTGTCCGCACCAAGCGCTTTGCTTCAACTTTTATGTTCCGGACAGCCAAGGAATCGAATTCCTTGCCGGCGTCTGTCTTTCCGAGCATCTACAAATTGGATGTTTTCAAGACAAGAGTGAATAGGTATCTTCTAGGTAAGCGTGCTACATCGTCGACCGCATCATCACTTAACAGCAGGTGAGATAGCGGTCAAACGCAAACCTATAAATTGTTAAAAAAAAAAAAAAAAGAAGATCTAAGAAACGAATGCTAAAAATATGACTTCAATATCGTTAATACTCTACCAGAAACCTGAACCGGTATCTCTACCAGACCGATGTAATATCAGAATCGCACATCTGCATTATGTAATTTGATTAAATGATCAATCTACTCATACCAATAAAGTATGACCTTTTGATTTGGCCCAGCGTGGGTCGATTATGAAAACTTACGTTAATTGGTGATTACATATTCACCTGACCATCAGTTACCTGAAAGAAAGAAAATATTCGTTAGTAAACACATCACTTTAGACTTAAAATTATCCATGTACGAGAGAAAATGATAAGATGAAAATGATGATGAACGGTAATGTAGACAACTTCAACTTGGCACTGAGATAAATTAATAAATAAATAAATATTGAGGACAATCCACCCAACACGATCTAGCCCCAAACTAAGCAGAGCTTGTACTATGGGAACAAGATAGCTGATATAATACTTAAATATTTTTTTACAATATAATATTATAACACCCAGACAGCAAACAAATATCTGTGTTCACCACACAAATAGGTTGCTCTCAGTGGGGATCAAACCCACGACCTACGGCTCAGAAGCAGAGCTACTACTTATTGCGCTGAGAGGCCATTCAAATTCATCCTACAAAGCGCAAAAAACTTAACATATAAGAGCAGACAAGGCAATGAAACAATGCTAACTCTGGTACTTTATAGGCTTATAACTCTACCTACCCTAAACTAGCAAGTGCTGAAGAAAACAGTCTAGGGATAAGAAGATTCGTGATGGGAGCTTTTTTAATATACGCAAACGATAGTTTAGTAGTAGTAGATATAGATAGAGCTCTTTGTGAAGGGCTCGGCCGGGGAAGTACTACCACCATGCCTATTTCCGCCGTGAAGCAGCGTTGCTGTGTTTCGATTTGAAGGGTGTGGGTGCCGGTGAAAATACTGGCACGTAAGGCTGAACATCTGTATGCCTCAAGTTGTTGGACGCAGGGAAATGCATCGTTCCTGCCGTGCGTGACCTACGAGGCAATGCTATGCTTTGTTTTAGGCGATGGCCACTTAGCATCGGATGGGCCATATGCTAGTTCCATCTGCTGATGGAACAAACGTTATCAACTCTATAGTTTTTGGGACGAAGTTCCTTATCGCGCGTTGTGAAATGGAGCTAGACGGAAAAAATTCTTACGAAAAGTTGTCACGACACTTTTTGCTATAGTAAGCTGTGCGGCGTGCGCATGTTTCTCGTATGTCTCTCTCTTTCTCTTATAGAAAGCAAGCCAGATATTTTCATTTCTATTTCGCATTGAACGACGATTATTTTTGTTGAGTGTACACAGGTTTTTTGTAAATAATAATAAAGGTACTTCGTTCCATCCGGGTGTCCCTTGACACCTCTCAAGTTTTTTTTTATAAACCTAGCCAGTTGTTTCTTAAAAACTTCATAGTTGATAACGTTTGTTTAGAAAAACCCACGCAGTAGACGATAACCTGTCTGATCTCAGAGAGGTCTTAAAGTGCCAAGCATGGATGGCAATAACAATAATGAACCATTCATATCGCATGCATTTCTTAACGATTGTCTTGTACCTGAGTATAGGTACCACAGAAACAAAGTAGAACGACCATGTGGCCGGAAAAATGAGCATATGCTCCTTTCTCCATACAAATTCAACACTTTTTCGGGAGTCATAAAGTGAAAAATTCCTTGCAGCAGCGCAAGAATTACTTTCCGAACAAGTAAAGCAACAATATGAAACATAGATATACTTTTTTATCATCTTCCTTTCTTTCCTTTCTTAGAATCCTCATATTTAGTGGTATTTTAAATATAATAGTGAAAATGTAAAACTGGCGACATCGGCTCCCATACAAACGGCGCGTGATCGCCTTTCTACTATATTCTGTGTTCTGTGGTAGGTACCATAACAAAACCTGCCTGATGAATCAAAACGCTGAGTGATGTTATCATCACAATAGACAGCACAAGTTGTTACAGCTAAACAATGCATATTCAATTGCCTGGTGGCGCAAAATACGAAAGATGTGGACGTTCACGACAGAGTTTTGTAATCGGCTAATGGTCGACAAAACTTCACCCACATTGAAAAATAATCAACCTTATTGTTTTGATTGTTTGTCACAATATTGAAAATACTGAAAAGCGCAAGGCTTTAGGCGTAAGAATTTTCAATATCATCATCATTGCACATCTAGACAATGCTTTGCGCAAAAAACCTGTATTGTTTGGGTTGGTTCAACGTTCAACAGTTACTATCTATCTAGTTACAGCAGGATTCCAGACACAATATTTCTCTGACTGATTGGCCTCTCAGCTCAGCTGGTAGTCTGTCTTCTGCGCCGTAGATCGTGGGTTCGATTCGATTTCCACCGAGAACAAATATTTATCAGAGCTAGCTAGTTCTGCTTAATTTGGGGCTAGATAGTGTTGTTTGGATTGTCCAAAATATTTATTTCTTTTGTTCGTGACTCCATTAAAGCGACTGGCTAAACTAAAGCCATAAGGTGCTGATAGACTTGAGCATTCACTTGGAACAGAACATCGAGAATTCGCCGTTTTTAGGGTTCCGTAGCCAAATGGCAAAAACGGAACCCTTATAGATTCGTTATGTCTGTCTGTCTGTCTGTCTGTCTGTCTGTCTGTCTGTCCGTCCGTATGTCACAGCCATTTTTCTCCGAAACTGTAAGAGCTAGACTGATGAAACTTGGCGAGTAGATGTATTCTGTGAACCGCATTAAGATTTTAACATAAAAATAAAAAAAAAACTATAAATTTCGGGGGTCCCCATACTTGAAACTGAAACTCAAATTTTTTTTTTTCATCGAACCCATACGTGTGGGGTATCTATGAATAGGTCTTCAAAAATGATGTTGAGGTTTCTAATATCGTTTTTTTCTAAACTGAATTGTTTGCGCGAGAGACACTTCCAAAGTGGAAAAAAGTTGGTCCCCCCCCCTCTAACTTCTAAAGTAAGAGAATGATAATACTAAAAAAAATATATGTTGTACATTACTATGTAAACTTCCAACGATTTTTGGTTTGAACGAGATCTAGTCAGTAGTTTTTTTTTTATACGTCATAAACCGTAAACCGCAATTTACCTTTCGACGAACTGCAAGAACCTTATTATGTTACATCAAGTAACATAATATAAAGGTTCTTGTAGTTCGTCGTGCTACGGAACCCTTCATGGGCGAGTCCGACTCGCACTTGGCTGCTTTTTTATATTTGTCGAACTGAACAACGAGCCGAGCCAAGCATAGAGCCAAACATTGCTACGAACACGCATATGCTGCACAGCACGATGACCGAAGCTTGACTTGGCAAATAGCTCGAAGCAATGCTCGCTAGAATGCTCGCCAGAACACTCGATAAAATGCTCGCTTGAATGTTCTCGTATTTTTATGTGATGTAACATTCGCACAAATGCTCAGAATGCTCAAGTTTATCAGCACTTTTACATTCTTCACGCTATTTCTTCTAGCTTACAGCATGTTCAGACGGAGTGGTTCGTCACATGAACTACGATGACATTGAGTTGCAAGCACCGTGCTCGCCGTGATTCAGAGAACCACTGAATAGGGTTTTAATCGCTTCGAGAACGCTACACGAATAAGACATGAGTCGTATTCATTAACATAACAAAATTCAAGTTCATTTACACGAATAGGTGACGGAACTTGTTGATGAGCTTATAAGTTACGTGCAGTAAGGCCTACAGTTATCCTTTCACCACACTGTTTCGAAAGAACTAGTGAAGCGAAAAGAAGAAGAGTGGTTTCATTTTCTAGACGTTTTTTTTATTTTTTTTTATTAAAGATAGACAAACGAGCTTACGGCCCACCTGATGGTAAGCGGTCACCGTCGCCCATAGACACCAACAACACCAAGGGTGCTGTCGTTGCGTTGCCTACCCTATAGGATTTTTTTAACGTTTTACGTTTTACGTTGATTGTTAGACAAATTGACAAATAAAAAATAAAATTAATATTGTAGACAATCCACACAACATTATTGTATAACCCCAAATTAAGCAGAGCTTTTACTATGGGAACCAAATAGCTGCAGGGCTACCACGAGCTCCATATGGTTATGGCTATGGCTGTCAAATTGTGTATATGGCTGTCAAATAGCTGACCCACACGTTCATTTTCTTCTTGACACGATTTTGACAGCCATAACCGTAACCATATGAAGCTCATGGTAGGCCAGCTGACATAATATTTATATTTATTTTTTTGTAAATACATACTTAGAATACATTATAACACCCAGACACAGATAAAACATCTGCGTTCACCACACAAATATTTTGTTCTCAGTGGGGATCGAACCCACGATCTACGGCGCAGAAGCTACTACCAACTGAGCTGAGAGGTCAGTTGAAATTCAAAATGTGAGTGAAGTAGCAAGTATTTGTGCTTAGACTTGTACATTTACCAATTTACAGTATAAGAACACAAAATACGTAGAACATGCGCTTAGCCTAATATTTTTAACAGTTTTAAGTGTCTACGCAGAAAGAAACCTACAACCTCATCTCTGTTTAAATTTAGTATAACAGTAAATGCTATTGAATTTTCGAGAGCACAAAATTGTAGTAACTGTACCTAGGACGCGATAAAAAAATATAACTGTCAATAACGTACGTTATGTCAATTACCTACAAAACCACAAAATAGTTCATCTATCAAAGTAAAGCCTTGTGCACATCTTAACGTTCTGCGGTGGTGATCAGTGAAACGCTGTCAAATATCGTTGCCATTTCTTACAGCGTTTCACTGATCGACACCACAGAACGCATCAAAGTAAATAATAAACTAATCGACCAACACTGCAAAAAATAAAATAGTCTGGTCAGAGGCACTTTGATGTGCCTCAATTATATTCGGCACATGACCACTTTAAGCTAGTAGATTACATGGGATAGGATTTTTAAGACTTGCAATAATTGTAAGCAAGGAATTGAAATTTGAATTCATCCTAGGTATCGTTTGTTCTTACTTTGTTTTTACTTTTTTCTTTTAACTCTTTTGTGTAATAAATAAACTTGAATTTGAATAAAAATTGTGCAATCGTGCACTTGACAAATGTTTTCGAACTTCTAAGACATGCCTGTTTCCTCACGATGTTTTTCTTCACCGTTTGAGAATATTGGCATAGTGCACATGCACATAAATTTTTGGTCAGAAAAACTCATTGGTACACGATTGAATTTTAAGTTGAACCCACGACCGTTCGGAAGGCGGGTTGGTACCACTAGGTCACCAGTACTCTAGAGTTCATTATAAATCTGTGCAATGCATGTGACTCAAGCTGCTTTGATAAAACTCTAACCCATTGATTCCCAACGTGGTACAGGTGGACCCCCAGGGGTCCATGGTAGGCTCAACGGGGGTCTACGATCGCATGACAAAAAAATAGGGGTTCACAAGTCGGGAGCGGGGGTCCACGAAAATGTTTCTGGTTTCGATAGTGAGTAACTAAAATGTCGGCTTGACTTGACCTATCAATGTAGGCAGACAATACTTTCAGAAGCTTAGCGACTGAAACGTGTAAACACTTTTTTCGAAAACTGTCGTGGTCAGCCGCAACGCAAATGTCCATAGTTATAGATCTTATTTCCATATTTTTTGTCGACAGAGAATAAAGTAAAAATGTCGCTTTAAGGCTAGGGGTCAACCGGAACCAGCAAAATTTTGAAAGGGGTCTATGAAAAACCAAAGGTTGGGAACCTCTGCTAACCCATAACCACATATGATTTCGTAACTGATAACGCCCGCACCCAACCCAAATACATAGTTTAGTGAACCACTTAGGCCATGTTTACCTGGCACATGCAGTATATGTCACTGTAGAGTCAGCTAATTATTTTGCAATATAAATGATTTTTTAATACAACTAATAGCTGATGGAACCAGCATTTGGAATAAGCACAAGTTTGAACAACCACCTGATGTCAAGTGAGAGCCATCGCTAAAGCCACAGCATTGTCTCGTAGAACAGGCATGACACAAACGTCCCCTACGATACACTACCCTGCGTCCATCAAGTAGAGGCACAATAAAGGATACAGATATTCAGCCTCATGTGCCAGTTATCTCATGGGCACCCACACCCTTCAAACCGCGATTGCGATTGCGAACAGGGAAACGCTGTCAAATATCGCTGTCATATATGACAGCGTTTCACTGGTCAACATCGCAGATCGCTCAGATGTGCGCAAGGTTTTATATGCCAAGAAGAAAGACGTGACGGCAAATCAAACCATGCTAGGAATCAGTTACTTCATAAGTAAGTGTGTTGTTTTGGCAACTGTACACGATGCAAATATTAAGGTTATCGCGGTATCATTTTAGAGGATATCTTAATGCTTCTCATAATATTAGATGTGTGGATATACTGCTAGACAGGATGTACGTAGTACCACTGTATACTTTAATACCAAGTTAGGCAGCTAACTACAACTTGGTTCTTACCGTGGTATAGGGCTCTTTGTGTGTGGCTCGTCCGGGGAAGTACTACCACCATGCCTATTTCTGCCGTGAAGCAGCATTGCTGTGTTTCGGTTTGAAGGGTGTGGGTGCTGGTGAAATTACTGGCACGTGAGGCTGAAGTTGATAGATGAAGGGCAGTGCATTGTAGGGCATGTTCCTGACGTGCGTGACCTACAAAGCAATGCTTTGTTATAGGCTATGGTTACCACTTTACATTAGTTGGGTCAGATGCTTGTTACACCAGCTAGTTGTATAAGTTTTTCTGTACTTATTTTTAAACTATTGACTTTTGACTCTCTTAGTAGCATAACCCCACAAACCTTAGTGGTTTCTTTAGTGCTATTTATAATAATTAGATCATGTATTTTTAGAAGATAAATCAATTAAAATAAAATAGGAAAAAAAAATATCTTGTTACAATAATAAATTAAAAATGCAGTGAAGTTCCAGCGTGTGCCTCTCAAACTTAGTGAATATATTAGTGAAATGATGAAAATTGCTTAATGTGTCTTAGTGGTTAGTATTCTTGCACACCTGTTTTTACTACAAGCTGGGATACAAAAGGCTTTTTATGAGCAGTCGGTCAAGGTTCCTGCGAGGTCCGGTAGCATCTACCATTGTGATGCGGCGCCAGCAGACCGTGAAGATGAATAGCACGGAGCAAGTTCTGAAGAACTTATGTAACACGATCGTGACTTCTGTAGGCATTGTCTTTGGATGAATTTGATACAGTTTTCAAGGTATCCCTCTTATGAGTGCTGTGTTTTTGAGTTTAAATATGTTTGCTAACAGTATAGGTGGATATACAGTAAAAAATAAAAATATAGTTACTGTATTTACTATTATTTGGAGAAAATATGAGCAAACAAACTTGAAAACCAAATTCATGGCCAAACTGCGGAACCGATTTTGATGTAGAAATATTTTTATATAGGCCAAGTAAACCTTAGTAAGTTCTTAGGATTAAATCAATTTATGCAATTATTGAAGACAAATGATGACTAACTTTAACCCCAACATGGCTTGGTTCGTTGTCTGTTATTTTGATTTAAACACTAATACCAAATATATTACGCTACGCTTTTGATACAATTTGCATGGAATGGGACCAATCTGGAAATATTGCAATTTAGAAAAAAAAAAATTCAAATCGGGTCATAACAAAGTTAAGCGATAACAAACTTTAAAAAAATACAACCGAATTGAAAACCTTTTCTTTTTGAAGTTGGTTAAAAATACATGAAATGGATTACTACAGACAACATGTATAGATACGAAACTCAATATTTTTGGCAATCTCCAAATCTCGTCAGAATCTTCTTAATTTTCTTTCAAAAGTTAACAAGCTGGTTTTCCTGGTGTGAATAACATAATGATATCATCAGGAAGTGGTTATTATTCCCACGACAGTCATGGATGGCCAGTCTACATCACTCAAGTAATCTGTGGTGGCAACTTGCGGTTACTGATTGTAGGTAAATTCCCACATTTTTACTGAAAAACATAATTTTGTAATTTAATTGTGGAGAAAATGAAAATTGCGTTCCTTACAAAAACTATTCTACGTTGGAAAGGAACGATAATAAGACAATAGTTATTGTATAATTACCGACACAGTACCAATTCCGCCTTCCAATCCTATAAGGTCGTGGGTTCGAATCCAGTTTTTCTGCTCGGAAAATTTATGTACATTATGCAAACCTTATAGAGTTATAGTAGCCTAAGCCAAGTTGAAGGTTGAGTGTTCATGGGTTTGCAGAATTTTTTCGACGACGCACGTATTTAAAATTAAAGTTTTTGTAATAATACACAGGTAATTATGTTTTTTGGTAAATATATAAACCTAGGCTTACCATGAGTTTATTTTAATACATTCACACTTTTATAAATCAGAAACTTTTTATAAAAAACATATTAAAGAAGAATTAATAAAGTACTCAGAATATTTCATTCAAGTTCGAGATAAATGACGCTGTTCATCTTATTATCTAATCACCAACAACACAGTCTCAATACATTTACTTGCATGACTGTACGAAATCTGCAAAGAGAATAAAACTATTTCAAAGCAGGAAGCTATAAAAGTAAAAGCTATAAATAAAAGGTATTACACAACTAGCATCACGTGTGATGGATCGTATCGCAACGATTAGTTTCTAAACGGAGATCAATATTCAACACAACTGTACCACTTTATAAGGTAATCCTATTATTATAGACTAATCTAATTTTGCTTAGAAGCGAAACTCCCGAGACACAAGTAAACTAGTTGTCATACAGCACTACTAGCACATAAGACAGTGGTTAACTAGAGGAAAATGCTAATTAGCATTAAGTTCGCCTATGTACTTTTGTTTGTGCAATAAAGTATTTTCTAATCAAATCTAAAAAATGTAGTAAGTAAATGTAGTAAGCCATGAGTTTTCTCTCTCTGTGTTCAGTAGGTGCTCTTCCTGCTAAGGTTTTTCTAGAGACTACAGTATGGGGTTCTTCAAAAAGGCATTTTAAAAATATTTAAAGGGTCAGCAACGTGTGAGTGATGCCTCTAGTGTTGCAAGCGTCCATAGGTAGCCGCTTTCTATCAGGTGGGCTGTATGCTTGTTTGCTAACTTAGTTGTTTATCATAAAAGTGATTGTAGTAGTAAAAAACACGTGTAAAAACTTGTCGGCAATCATAAAAATATTGAGAATTTGCCCTTTTGCCTTTCATCATTTTGTGGAACATTCGGAGGAAAAAAGTTTTCATGTACCACACCCACTGTGGTGGTTGCTATAGTCTCTAAAGTATTATGTTAGTTTCATATTATGTATGCTTAGCAGGGTTCTTGGCTTGGTCGCTTGAAATTGACTTAGTACATTTTTTTTATAACTATTATCCTAAATAGTTTTAATTTCATAAATATTTCTTAAGCTGTGGTATAATTGGAGTTTCGCTTCTATCCACGAGTACTATATTGGTGTGGCTATTAACAACATAATTGCACAGGTGATACCTATTGCATATTTTAATATAACAAAGCATTGGGGACATCGGGCCGCTTTCATTACCGTATCAAACAATTTGAGCACCACCATTTTTGGCTCAGCATTCAGGAACGTCTCGCTTTCAATTTTTATATGCATTGGACCTGAATTATAAATTAAGTATTATTGATATTATAATTATAATGTCTGTATAACTGACTGTTTGAATTTATTTAAATACATTGCACGATCAACGCCATCGCAGATCGCCTAGATGTGCGCAATGCTAATGCATTGCGCACATCTAGGCGATCTGCGATGGCGGTGGCGATCAGTTTAAACATAGAGTTTTGCATTCATCCGCATACTCTGCCGTAAACTTGACTTTGAAAGCTATTCACTGATCGCAATCGCACGCAACCTAGATGTGCGTACGGCAATTTTTGTGTACAGTTTTTGATGAAAGATGGGGCCTAAAAGTGAAATATTGCCAACAGTCAAGTTAACTAACCGACTTCTCCTTATCGCTGCATGAAATCGTAACACCCACCCACGCTTACAAATTGATAACATCTACAACACGTGCAAAGCAACTTAGCTTAACTTGGATCAACTTGAATCTAAGAGCCTGTCCAGATGGAGCGTTTTACGCGCGAGTGCCCTCGCGCGTTTCAATTTATATTGCGTCCAGATGCCGCGTTTTACGCGCGCTCCTACCAAATAGTTGCTCGCGTTTTACGCGCGATTGAGGAATCGCGCGTAAAACGCGCGTAAAACGCCCCATCTGGACAGGCTCTTAACAGCAGCCATCCATCGAAAGCTATGTTAGGTATTGTTAGCTTTTCTACAGCACAGATTTGGTATTATTGCATTTAGATAGATAGATAGATAACACTTTATTGTACACAAGGATACATTACAAAAACTAGGCGTAACAAAAATAAGAGAAATTAATGAGACGTTTTCCTAATAAGTCTAAAGCTCGTGGGACCTAAAATACACGAACTGAAAGAGGTCAAAATAAGGCCCGGTTATTTCTATTCGAAAGCATAAATAATAATAATAATAATAAATATTGTGGACAATTCACACAACACTACCCAGCCCCAAACTAAGCAGAGCTTGTAATATGGGAACCAGATAGCTGATATAATACTTGAATACATTTTTTTTTTTTGTAAATACATATTTAGAATACAAGATAACACCCAGACAGAGAACAAACATTTATGTTCACCACACAAATATTTGTTCTCAGTGGGGATCGAACCCACGACCTACGGCGCAGAAAGCAGAGCTACTACCAACTGAGCTAGAGGCAAGTCAAATGATAAAGAACCAAGGATAATATTTGTCTATATGTATAATAATTCATTTGAAAGATGTATTTGTAGATTGTATCTTGTAAGTATTTACATATTTATTTATTTATACACATGGCCCTATCTTTTTTTTTATTTTTTTTATTGTAATCTTTTATCGGTCCTCAGGACAAGTGTATAAAGACATTCGTATTTAATACCACACAAATAATGTACTCGGTCATTAATTCTAATTCAATTACAAGAACCACTTCACAACGCATCTTCAGTCATCCAATCAGGTTAAAGGTCATGTAAACATCACGATTGACATTTGAAACACAGTATTTCTCAATGATAATAAAACTTATCTACAAATTACTATAAAAGTTGTTGCTAAGCTCGATCTGCCCTATTTAGGCAGTTGCCTAAAGGCCTGCGCCCACCTAGGTCGCTGCGCTCAAATTTGACAGCGTTTCATTGATCGCCATCGCCAATCCGCACCAAAGATCGTCCGCAGTCACCTATGAGGATATTTTTAGAGCGAGGATGACTAGTTCTATGTGTCACTGTTTAGCATCAAATAAAGATTTAACTTTATTGGTATCGAGTGCAAAAACTTTTTTCAGTGTTTGCTACACTTAAAGAAAATCACAACGATTTTTATAATGTCACAAAAGTTAAGAGCCGAGCGGGATTTGAAACCGCGACCTTCCCCTTGGTACGGGGCTGCGCTGACCGCTGGGCCATCGGATCCTAATCACTCTCGACGAATAACTCATAGGGACTATTCGACACTAAACCGCTCGGCTCTTTACTTTTGGGACATTATAAAAATCTAAGTTCGAAAACGTTTTAAAGTAAACTAGGAAGATCATATTGGATTCATAGAGTCAGACACACGTTGATTTCAATGTCCCACCCACACAAGAAATCATCCATTTAAACTCGTAACAATGCGCTGTAGACTTTTGTACCCAATCCAGTTTCCTTATAAGAGCTGGCTCCATTAAATATTCCCAATAAGAAGCCATCCTGGTTTGGAACCATAAAATGACTCCATAATCATAAATCAACGGTCTTTGGTTTGATTGTTAGTTTGCAGACATTCAACGGACGTATCGGTAAGTCATGGGGTGTATAAAATATTGTTATATAGCCCAAGACATTATTACAGCATTTGGTAGAGACTGGCCTTTAGCTCAGTTGGTGGTAGCTCTGCCTTGTGCGCCGTAGGTCGTGGGTTCGATCCCCACCGTGAACAAATATTTGTGTGGTGAACATAAATATTTGTTTTCTGTCTGGGTGTTATATTGTATTCTAAGTATGTATGTATTTACAAAAAAAAAATATTTAAGTATGTATCAGCCATCTTGTTCCCGTAGTACAAGCTCTGCTTAGTTTGGGGCTAAATAGTGTTGTATGACTTGTCCAATTTATTTATTTTATTTAAATATGACAGTATTTTACTGATAGTCACCGCAGAATGCTTAAACGTGTGCTTAAATGCGGCTTTAAGGTTATGCCCCTTACTTTTTAATCTGTCTCTAGATCTCAGATCGACTGTGTAATCTTCTGATCTCCTCGTCGTAATTACAATGTTCATATAAACATATTAATATAATTATAGCTATGATACGTATTGTTACACCTCGCGTGTTCCCCATCAGTGAGCGATATGCGTTGATGTCTAAATAAGCCCATGTCTTAGCCACCTTTCTACAGAGACAGCTAAATTACATAATTGTTCTTTATCACCTCTATGCTAGGTATTCAGAGTATTTTCTGATTGCCAGGTTTCTAATGGTTAGAAATGTTGATTAGTAGTTGACTCTCTCTGGTATTTCTTTTGTCTTAGATGTTGTTTGATTTGGATTTCATAAAATAGTAATTACTTGTATTCCGTAAAAATAATTACATAAATATTATACAATCTTACGCCTTATTCTTTAACTTTTTATTGTGCACACAAACATTTAAAAATAAGTGTAAACAAAGAACATTTAAATTTACATTACATAAGCAAACTTAACCCTAAAAATAAGTTTTAAGTGCTAAGTTTTCTTCTAGCGAACGTTATTCTTGTATTGCTTTTGTGTTTTCTTATTATTCTATAGTTGTTCCTATTTTGTGATTGTTTTTAAAGGTTTATGTGCATGTTCTAATATTGTCTTTAAATAAATACTTACTGTAATGCTTCCATGATCAATTATTAAAACACGCAAACACTATCAAACGATAATTAATTTTCTAGTTCGTAATTCTGTGTCAAGGACTACCTAATTCGTTTCATGCATGACCATTCTAATAAATAGGATAATTATATTTTATAGGAAGGGCGCGGTATGACGACATTAGGTACATTGCATGAATACAGTCTGTCTCGGGTTCGCCCTGCCAACCCTTTTCTATGGTATTCAAATACATGGCTTCAATATAAACATTATTATATAGCGTTAGGTTTATTTTGCAATAATTTATTTAGTGCTAGCAAAGCAACTGAAATGCAACAGGGGTTTTGACGACTTTTCTTATAAACAGGTTGGTCTTATATAAGTTGCCATCTTGCTAGATCGTATTACCTATATCAGAATTAGGTACATTATAGCTCTAAATATTGATGGTTTACTTTATAACTTACTATTTCATGAGTATATCAATAAAGTCTGTCTGGGTGTTATATTGTATTCTAAGTATGTATTTACAGAATATATAAGTATTATATCAGCTATCTGGTTCACTTAGTACAACTTTTGCTTAGTTTCACCAATATTTATTTATTTAAAGCCCACGACAAACAAGGGTGAATCAAAGTTTAAATCGATTGTATAATATCAGGTAGGCGTTTGAAATATGCATTGTATGTATGTTAATAACCTATAGTAAGCCTATCAATAATCTTTTCCATACCAATGAAGTTGCAAAGATCTTGACCTAAAAACCTGACGTTTTCTGTGTAGGCCCTGGCGTCAGGATGATCTCTGTTTGTCATCATCCCACATCTTAGGCACAAACTGCACTGTACACTGTTTTATTCGTGTTCTGTAACCTTCGAATCTTGACACAAGCTACTATACTATGTCCAGTTGCTAATCTGTCCAGCTGCTAATATCTCCAGCTGAGAATCTGTCCAGCTGCAAATCTGTCCAGTTTGCATCTTTATGCGAACCTCAAGGGAATTGAACTCATTGCCGTCGGCAGTTTTTCCTGACAACTACAATCTGGGCCTCTTCAAGGCAAGAGTGAATAGGTGTCACTATAGACCATCCTGCTTCATCGTCGGCTACATCGTCGCTTACATCAGGTGAGATTGTAGCTAAGGGATGAAAGATGACATGGATAAGAGAGGAGTGAATGCAGAGATGACGGCTGACAGAGGGGAATGGAGGTTATTGTCCCAACCCCACTTAACGGCCAGGAAGAAGAAGAAGACTGTTTTTAAATAAAAAAAACATTTACCTTTAAGTTGTCTGCTCAAAATTCCGAGAACGCATTTTAACGGAATTATCTCTCACCTGAAACAAATAAACGAAAAATGTTGTAATGAAGCCATGATTAAAGTAATTACAATGTGGGTCCATTTTTAATGCGAGCTCTGTTTTAAAGGGGGTATCATTAATTTTCATTTCCTTAGGGCACATTGCGTTGCGTAATAATTAAACTGAAGAAAGTGATAAAGGTCGTATTAAGATGACCCAGATGACATTTTCGGAAGTATTATTTGATTGCGTATGTAATTCAGACGAAGCGTAGGGCGCCCACCCACCAGATGGACCGACGACATTGTTAAGATCGCGGGAAGTAGATGGATGGAAAGGGCTCAGAATCGTTCTTCTTGGAAATGTGTAGGGGAGGCCTATGTCCAGCAGTGGACTTCTTCAGGCTGATAGTGATGATGATGATGTAATTCAGATATAATATTATCATACCTGCCTAACTGCTCAACAGGCATCATTTTAGAGGAAACTGCTAAGTATTATAATTAATTTATAAATCTTTTTTTAATTAATAAGTTTTTTTAATCCGAGTAGCGTGGATCAATTTTGTAGACCCAAAACTCAAAAAAGAGGAAAATTGTTTTTGACTCGTCTTAAGTTCAGACGGAAGTTTATATTAGACGACTACCGTAAAATCCGTCCTTCATTTATTTTGTCAAATGTGCATACATCTGTCCGTGCACCAAAACTTTAACAAATTACATAAGTAGCCATTTATTTTAATAAGCTGTATCAGCCTTCTCAAAAACATTTGCAACACGGTTGACAATTAAAACAGCACATAACTACTGTAATTACAAGATGTTTCGGTCTGTTTGTCCGTCACACATACCACATACCTACCACGTGCCTCTGTAATTGACACACTTTTTCGACACACTCTTACAATGCACCAAACTTTGTAAATAATACTTGGTTTAGAAAGAATCTGGCCAAAAAAACGGATATTTTCATCTTCAGAAAGGCAAGTCCCAGTGCATTTACAAAGATTTCGTCTACCAAAATATGTTGTTTTCGTGCGAGCACGTGTCTCATCTTATTTCCATACAACAGAGAGAGACAAATAGGCGAAACGAAAACAATATGTTGTAAATGGGCTTGCCCTTCAGAGATAACATTAAATCATCAGTAGAAATTATTGTCCCTGCCCAATTTAATATAAATGTTATATCTACGAATAGCGTAATTTACCAAACTTTCAAATATTTATTCAGTTACTTAATCTATAGCGATAACATTACAAAAACATAAAATAAAACTACCACGACTAAAAACAAAAGAAAACATCTATGCAAATACGATGCAATCAACAGAATAAAATTAAAAATTTATTTAAAAACGGAGACATTAATTTTTTTAATGAATTAAAAACTCACAAACGAGATGTCCTAGACTTTGGTGCTGCATTTAGAAATCACAGCTGAGAAGCAAAGTCATTGGTCTTGAATCAAGAAAGCGGAAGACCTACTTACAAAGTTGTGCATTGTCTTAAACATTTGAAAACGACTATGCGAGCTTCTTTTAATTACTTTTTTGTTTGAATTATAGCGACATACCGTGATAGATAACAATATAGACAAATAAAAAAGAAAGATATATAAAAACAAACAGGTATGTAACTAAATATGATCATAATTTAGTTAATAATGGATTAAAGTCTTGTCTCTAATATAAAAATAAATATAGAAGAAGATTACATGATACTGGAGCGTATCGAGGACATTATAATACCTATGAATTATATACTTAATGCTCTAATTACTTTCACCTTTTTGTGATTTGTGGAGGCAATTAGAAATAGCGGATTGGACGTACTTGACGTTTAATAAAATCGGATAGCAATGATGATAAAATAAGAATAGGACTAAACATAACTGAAGAACATCATAGTGTATTTGCAGCATGGTACCACCATTAACATCGTGACTCTCCATAAACTGATTGTCCATTCATAGTCATAGTCATAGTATACGATTGTATAATGATGACGCACATCAATCAAACTTTCACACTCATTCAGAAACCCATAGGAGTTGTAATGAAAGTATCAATAATAGCAAGTACTTACAAATAGGTTGTTTCGATTGTAACCATGTATATAACGTGGTACAAAAAGTGGACGCGTCTATAATATAATATTTATCACAATAAACTGTTGTATCACCTATGAAAGCTCATTCTTTTCTCACAGTTACATTCAGCTTTTACTAAAGTCTCAATCTTCTAGTTTTCAATCCAGCTGCAACCGTCAAAGTGTTAGTGACTGTTTTTGTGTCTGCTGTCATCATCTACCTTAAAACGCCAATATCTTGGAGAGTAGGAGTCTAAGGATGTTTTATATAATTTACTAAAAGCCCTACTTCAGGGCAAATGCTCTCTTCTTCAATCTAGTCTTCTCTCTTTTGGGCTACGTTTTATCTCTTTTCAAAATAGATAGATAGATAGAAAATTCCATATTGCACAAAATTAAAAATTACTGTACACAGGTGAACTTAATGCTAGATAGCATTATCTACCAGCTAACCTTTGGGTAATAGGGAGATAGGTTGGGTATGGGTAGTGCACATATAAGATGAGGGCTTACGTAAATACTAAACTAAAAATAAACACACAGTTAGGGCGCTTGTACACGCTAAGAAAATTTGCCGTTCCTGCGGCAGACAAGACAAATTCTTCGTGTAGACGACAAGAATTTTGTCTTTTTCACACACGAAAACGCAACAACGTTCGCCGCGTCGTGTCTTGCGCAGATAAGATTTTTTTCGTGCACCGCTGCGAGCAGTGTACACAGTTATTTTCTAGTTACGACACGAATTCTTGGGTAGACCCGGCGTTTTTTCTTAGCGTGTACAAGCGCCCTTAAGTGACAACTATCATCACTAATACACATAATCAGGACATTCCTACATAGCAAATTAAAACTAAAAAATACGCAATACTTATAATTTAACCTAGCATAAACTCACTTACAAGTACCAGGGATAAATTATTTATTTTTATGTTTATAAGATTCGGTCATGAGGGATAGATAGTGGGCAAAATGATCCAATGCTAAACTGATTTCAATTGCTTTGCCTTTATTACGTCCGTTATCACGACCACCGCTTTGTAGGACACCTAAACTTAGGGTACGTGTTATCAACAGGTTGTGATAAGAGCCACTTTCGCTATCGGTTTGCTTTCCACGCTCAATTGGATTTAATCCTACAAAGTGTTACATTGTTAGCTGTTCGTGAAGTGTTCGAAAGCTCCCAAAGATTTCATGTTGTTTCTGAATTATATTTCTTTTGTACATTTTATTACTTTACTATAAGCAGGTGCCTTTAAAGCGTCAGGTCACTTTATTCATTTTTCTTTTATGGGACACTTTCAATTTTGTTTGATTAGTATACATATTGTGTTATATACATGGCCTTGACGTTTTCATAAGAGACGCAATCGTCAAGCGGCCTTTCACAAATCGATCGACACCAAGTGATTTCTAATGCTATAGAAAACTCTAGCTTATTATTAGAAAACTAAGTGGGTATGGGTACATATCGAAAAACGATAGATCACGTTCAAAATAAATTTGTTTTGCTACGTGTTCTAGGCTAGACTCAAGAATAGAAGATCGCTCAGTTGAAACAACCGCATTGTCTGTGTTTGTAACAAAACTGTCTCGGAGAAGTTAACACAGGCTACTTTTAATAAATTAAAAAAGCAGCCAAGTGCGAGTCGGACTCGCCCATGAAGGGCATCAAATAACATAATATAAAGGTTTTTGTAGTTCGTCGAAAGGTAAATAGCGGTTTACGATTTATGACGTATAAAAAAAAAACTACTGACTAGATCTCGTTCAAACCAAATATCGTTGAAAGTTTGCATAGTAATGTACAACATATATTTTTTTTAGATTTGCCATTCTCTTATTTTAGAAGTTAGAGGGGGGGGGGACCAACTTTTTTCCACTTTGGAAGCGTCTCTCGCGCAAACTATTCAGTTTAGAAAAAAACTATATTAGAAACCTCAACATCATTTTTAAAGACCTATCCATAGATACCCCACAAGTATGGGTTCGATGAAAAAAATTTTTTTGAGTTTCAGTTTCAAGTATGGGGACCCCCAAAATTTATAGTTTATTTTTTATTTTTGTGTAAAAATCTTAATGCGGTTCACAGAATACATCTACTCACCAAGTTTCATCAGTCTAGCTCTTATGGTTTCGGAGAAAAATGGCTGTGACATACGGACGGACTGACAGACAGACAGACAGACAGACAGACAGACAGACAGACAGACAGACAGACATGATGAATCTATAAGGGTTCCGTTTTTGCCATTTGGCTACGGAACCCTAAAAAGCTATAGCTTAATCAGCCAATTATATATTTTTTTGTTTTTTGTATTCAGATGTCAAGTCAGATGTGATACATTGCTTAAAAATAACACATAATTAAGGGTACTTATCATAATTACACTAAAATCTAAATAAATATGACATATCTAAGGCTGAGATTCTAAAGTCAACTAAAAATTAAAAAAAAAAAACACGGGTTGCACTCCGGGAGTGCCGGCAGAAGTGAAAACTTGATTATTAACGTTGAGCATGTTTGATATTTTGGAATGGTTAGGGGGGGCTTGTTTGTTATTTGGCACGCTGTAACATACACGAACATTCGCGCAAGCGCCCTGCGCTGCCCCTACTCTCCATCCGTCTTACGCTTTTTCGATCAGGTCACGTGTCCTGACGCGCTGACGCGAGTTTAAGATTTTATACCCATTACAGAAAAAGTGCTCAACGCCGCTAAAGAAGTTTTCACTTCAAAAATAATTAGAAATTGTTCAAAATTATGATTATTCTTGAGTGAAAAACCAGGGAATACACTTACCAAAATCGCAATCTACACAAAAGTAGAAATCAAGGCATCACGCTACGTTAAAAAGTGAAACCGACTAGTAAATTACCATAAATAAAAGGATAATTACGACAATCGCCCGCTCATCAAGTCGGGTGCAATCAGCGAGAATATTTAATCGAGTCCGCTGTAATAAGCCTGTGCTAACCAGTTTGAAGCCGACTACAGACAGCCCGACTACTCAGTACATACCCTTTCGCAGCTGATTGGATCACAGCACTGACTCAACATACCACTTCTTTGCCCAAACTAGTTACCAATAATTTAAGAACAATGCTGTCAAAATTGGTCAAATCTAAATGCATTTTAGTTGAATTGTTTTGTGAGTGTGACAAGAAACTGGAAAAGCAGGAAGATGCAAAAGTCAGATGTAAAGGAAACTATACATATGAGGTCAAAAAAACCATAAACATTAAAACTGGTTCTTAGAATGTGCATCCTTTGCCATGATCACTAGTTATTTAGGACTATCTGCAATAGTAAATCTTTGAGCTCAGGCAATCTGCGATGGCGATCAGTTTCCACATAGGGGTTTGCTTGCATACATCCGCAAACACTGCCACGAACTTTGGCACTGCGATATGTGCGCAAGGCTTAAAGGACCATCACTCAGACCTTCCAGCAATTAGAAAATCCTCGTAATTATCCAGCTTAGATGTTACTAACAAGTATTCTGTAGCGCCCTGTACTTAAAATGCGGTAATGTACTTGTTTATCGCTTAATTTCCTGTTGTACATTAGCCAACGCCTAGACCGCTTAGGGACTCGTTAGCGATAGGAAATATTTTTTACGATATTGCACGTTATAATATTGGATAAGCGGTTTATGGAGAACATAATGTTCGCTACTGGTTGTAAAAGATTTAGTTTTATTTTATTTTGCTATCATATAAATTTGTTCCGGCACATCACCTTCTATTTAGCCATGTATTAAACCGTTATCTAAATTGCTTTTATTCAGATTCAGCTGTGAGCTCCTAATTCTCATGTTATTTTCATCGATAAATCTAAGACGGGAATCAAGACTAGTTTTTTTATAAAACGCTTCAAGAACATTAGATTACTTTTAAGTTCAACAGTGACCAAAAAACATTACACAAGTTTAATAACCTATATATGAAATAGGCAGTCTTATCGAAAGCGAACGATCCAGTCAACCTTGATTGCCAGACACGGTAGTAACATCCTCAGATTCATAAATTACCTAACTTTCGTGTGAGCAATATTTTACACGTAAATTCAATTAAAACACTCCACTGCCGCACAATCTGGTACATGTGATTGAAACTTTTAAAGCAAAGGCAGACATTGATGAGCATAAAAACTTCTAGACTAGACAGACACTGATGGATGAGTCAAATTACACCTTCAGCTTAGCTTCAAACTTCAAACTTCTATTACGCTACGAAGGTCGATATCAAACTTACCCCTTTTTATGCAGAAAACGCTATTAGACTTGAGGGTTGCATTCTACACGCGATCATTTTACCCCTAACTAAAACTTTTTCCGTTGATTTTAAAATGCTTTGCTTTCCTATTGATCAAACAATGGTTTCCTATAACGCCATCACCGTCTGAGTCTAGCACCCGTTTCTCAAAGGTATAAAAGTTAACTCCACCATAGTATTTACCACAAAGTATAACATAGGTACATCTGCTACGAGACTAACAATTGTTGTTCGTTGATGCTGATCGGTCTACTTAAGAGATGCTTTGTATTCTACTTTTTCATAAGCAGAGCGCTTTCTTTTCGCAAATTGTAATGATTTTACGACCATCTTTAACCACAAACTCGAACTACTTAGCATCTGTATACTACGTTCTAATTGGGTAAGAATTAAATATTTATGAATTGGTCCAGTATAAACATTTTTACGTGAAAAATTTCAGGATTTCAAGATTTCTTTTGAGTTAAGCAAATAATATTGACCATGGCCACGGTTCTAAATAAGTAACTGCAATAAGGATAGTCAAAGGCGGTTGATAGATCATAATTTAGCGCGTATAGTGTCGGCAACTCCTCGGGGATAAAAAAATCTTGAATGCCGAAAAAAAAACAGAAAGTTGAAGAACGAAAGTCAAACAGTGTGCTTCTTCAGGTTGATTACGACGATAATACTGAACCTATGGCCCTGTTCTACATTTGCATAAGCCTAATTATTTGGACAGTAGATCACATTTTCATGCGTCCGGTCGGAAGCTGCGCCCTGCATTGTTCTGCCCACAACTGCTATCATGGCATTATGCAACTGGGCTTGTAAAGGGTTACAGAACACCCACTTTACTTTTGTGTTTGGTATAACGGATACATCTGAGAATAATGATGTCTCCTCGTTAGGCACACGGTGGCTTCTAGCATTGCACCTCTTAGCTGTTCTTGACTTGTGTCCAAGTTCTACGAGAACTTGGTTGTGAACCTCATTCACATGGTTACGCCAAAGAACTGTATTGGCAGGCATAGGTATAGGACTATTCGCGTAGGCATCAATCTCGGAAAGACGAGATCTCTTCAATGCTTTTTTGGTCGGTGCAACGCAAATTCAATTTGTCTGCAGGTTGAACGCGCTCGCCATTTGAATTGGTTTCATCTTCGCTTTTGTGCTTTAGAGCACGTCATACTATTAGTTCCGGCTCTAACAGTTCCTCAGGTTATAGGCCTGAAGCATCAAAAAAAAACTAACAGAAGACACTATAAAAGAAATGATTTAACTTTACTTGTGCCTAGGTAGAGATAATTTCAATTTGAAATAGCTCTTCACTCGGCAAGCAGTTATCCACAGTTACGCTCGATAACATACCGTAACATTAGTAGGTTACGTCACAGAATCGCGCAACAGTGTCATGCCATCGACCACTGAAACAAGTAACTGGATATCTTCAGCGTTGCTAAGTAGAGCTCGCGTAATTAGATTGTGTGAACCCAACTCACTGATCTTATTTCATTTTTGTAATAACTTTGCGTGTGTTGTATTATTATTTTTTCCATTTGTCAATATCAACATGAAAATCAAAGGCTGACTTTGTGGACAACATAAAAGCCACCTGACAGTCTCCGTAAATAGTTTCACGACTGATGTAATTAATGACCGGAGTTTTGTCTTTACTCTCAGCATCATCCTCCAAAGCAGGGAACGGTTGAAATGAAATGCACTTGCATCTAAATGCACCGATTTGAATGATGAACAGGCTCTGACGATCTATTCAAAACGCCCCCTCCCAGGATCTCTAAAGGCACAAAGACGATGCCCAACTCTTTGCGCTTCACGAACGGTTCGAAGATAAGACATAGTTATGGAGCCAGGAGAGTAGCAGTAGTTCTAAGCAATCTGGTCCCAATGAATTGCTAATGCTTGTTACTATTTGGGGCCGCGCCCACGTCACAATGAGAGATAATTGTTTTGCCCTGTTTCACTACAAGGTGTGGGTGGAAGTTTTCAAAACATCAGTGGTTGACATTTAAAACCAATGGGCTGAGTTTTTTTATATACATCATTTATTTTTATGGATCTTTTTTGCATAAAACGAGATGATGCTCGTGACTTCGTTCACGTAGACTTTTCTTGCTTGTGCTTTGTACGATATGTGTCAACTTTCACAGAATTCATCTTTTCCATAATCAACAATATTCTAATTATCACGTTCAGCCCTTAGCGGCATGAAATTTACTACTTGACTGCTTGTTTTTCGAAGTGTTTTTTCTATGTTTTTCTATATTTCTATGCCTTATCATGCCGGCCAACGACATTTTTTTTTATTTAATCTATTTCGTCCTTACTGGGCAACGGTCTCTCCCCCAAAGACTTCAACCGTGAAGTTATTGGCCTGACGATATCGACTCCTTTGAGAAGAGATGGTGGAGAGAGAGAGATAAGTGGAAAGCTAATTTAAAAAACAAAAGTTGATCATCAAATTAACACTCAAAATTTAACAGGCTATTCTATACTCAACATTGTAGGACAACTGAACTTACCTGGAACAAAAAAAAAACAATAATTAGAAAAAGTTCCCATCACAGGCGGTTTAACTGTTTATAATAAAGATAGATAACAAGTCATTGTTCTCTCTGCTCCATTTACCCATTGACTGGCGTACCGTTAAGATATGCCGGTTTTTATTAGAAAAATGAAGATTGCTTTGTAATGGTTTGAGGATGGCATGATATCATCTCTCAGTGTTTTGTTTAGTCCAAAAATCCTAGGAAGACAAAGTCACAGATATCAATCCGCTCATCTAGTACCAGGCAGTGAAATGTGATAGTATCGCGGTAAGTTTTTAATTGGACAAGGCTTTTAAACATTATTCCAAGAAATAATGGGAGAGGTCTATGTCAAGAGTAGTAGTGTAGTGTTGTTCTATAGTAATTAAACTGTTTAAAAGTTATTCCTATGACCAAAGCTTTCCTGTAAGCAAAGTAAACTGGCCTTTGCATCTATTCACATAGATGGTACCTACTCCATCTATGTGAATAGGAGCCGGTTTTCCTGAATATCATATCATACAGGCAGGGAGGAATTTCCCTAATTCAAATCCTAAATCCTATGTTCCTTCTTTTACAAGAACGTGGATAAAAATCTAAAACGCATTACGAGCCCGAGTTCAAGAAAGTGCAAAAATCTTGAACATTTACAACAGATCAACGTAATGGAAATCATTAAAACACGTATACAAATGTGGGTATTGCATGCAGAAAATGTTGTAATGCTAATAGGACTTAATTTTTCTCATACCGTGAATTTTTGTACGACGACGCCTTTTTATCGAAGTTTATTCTGTAAGCTTGATATCTTTAACTAATTCAAGAATTATGTAAACGTGATTTTAATCTGATCTTACCAAACAAAATCGATATGCATCAGTAAGACCACCCCATCAGTAAGTGTGGAGTGAGATGGTTACCACTTAACATCAGGTGGGCCATATGCTTGTTCCGTCAGCTAGTTACGTAAAAAAAAAAACTTATATTATGTTAATCAAAGTAAAAGAGCTCTCATATACTTTATCTATTCAATCGCGTTCAAAATAGACAAATGGATATTTACGACTACGATGAACTACATAATACAATCTCTTCTAATGTATTCATTATCGTAGAGGTGGATTTCAATATAAGGGCGCTTGTACACGCTAAGAAAAAACGCCGGGTCTACCCAAGAATTCGTGTCGTAACAAGAAAATAACTGTGTACACTGCTCGCAGCGGTGCACGAAAAAAATCTTATCTGCGCAAGACACGACGCGGCGAACGTTGTTGCGGAGCGGCGGAGTTTTCGTGTGTGGAACAGACAAAATTCTTGTCGTCTACACGAAGAATTTGTCTTGTCTGTCGCAGGAACGGCAAATTTTCTTAGCGTGTACAAGCGCCCTAAAGAACGGGATGTGTCAAAAGACTTTGCCGGATTTTGTATGGAAGGTGGCGTTTTTGTTTTATTTGAATTTTACTCGGGGTGGCAACCTAACCTTGTTTTTATAGTACATAATAATGTAAGAAACGAAACTTATTGGGCATGCACATCTTGAGAGATATAACAGATAGAACTTTGCCGTTTGTTTTGTCTCCTAGATGCGCGGTAAGTGTTTAGTTACCATGCAATAGATCCCTCGAATGAAAAAAGAGGGGTGTTATAAGTTTAAGGCTAGTCTGCTCTGTATCTGTGACCTCTTTTGTTAATGATCTTCTGGCCAAATCTGAAGAGCTTTGGATAGCCTTTTTAGAAAAACCTCTTTAGCTCGGTCTCGACCAACTACACTCAAAAGTGGGTACAGAAGCATTTTTATCATAAGAGATTAGTTTCCCTATCAAGTAGTTAATTAATTTAATGTGAACACTGCTTTGAGACGATCGTTTCTTGCAAAAAAATTACATTAACATAAAAATCTCAGCATCATAGAGAGTAATATAAGTACTGTTAAATCATAGCTGTTTGTCGGTCTATATGCAATCAACAGTGCTATAATACGATACAATTGAAGTGTTACATACCTTGATAGCTACTTGGAATAGTAATTATGCAAAACAATGATTTCTAATTTCACAAGAAACGAAACAGAGTTTCAAATTCTCTAGTGCGAATTTAACATCTTGGTGATGCCAAAATATCTGGAGTATTTTCTTAACAGGCCAGTGTTTTTTTCTAGAATTGTGTTACTTGTTCTTTATTGACTGATCTCTTAGCTCAGTTGGTAGTAGCTCTGCTTTATGCACCGTAGATCTAGGGTTTGATCCCCACTTAAAATAAATTTTTCAAGCGTTCACCGCTAATGTTTGTTCTCTGTTTGGATATTCCAAGTATATACTTACAAAAAAACAGAGTATAAGTATTAATGAATCAGCTATCTGGTTCCCATAGTGCAAGCCCTACTTAATTTGGGGCTAGGTTAGTGTGGTATGACGGCCCACAATATTTACTTACTTAGCTGGTGATCAGAAAGTTTAAGAAAACTTGGGCGATAAACCTAAATCTATTCTACAAAACACATGAGACTAATACACTTTCATTATTGTGACAATAAGGTATAAGATAAATAGATGGAAATAAGAAAGTAGAAGACATACAACTCAATGGACCACCAAACACGGTGAAGTTATGTAAAGTATCTACTTCAAATGTAAATATTTTAATCAAGAAATCTGTGTACTTTATCAACCTTCCTTCTACAGTTTCCAAAAACAAATCAACTTTCTTCGGAAACCAGTTAGAAGAGTAAACAGTGAGGGTATGCCCGCACGCGCTCAGTAACGGAACCACGTATTAGTGTTAGTCACACATTTGACACACCTCTGGCCAACTGTTCGTTCCGGTGGATTCCTAGACTTTGCTGACTACTTTTTTTTTTTTTTTTTTTTTACAATTTATAGGGTAGCGCTTGACCGCAATCTCACCTGATGTTAAGTGATGATGCGATCGACGGTGTAGCGCGCTCACCTAGAAGATACCTATTCACTCTTTTTTTGAAAACTCCCAAATTATAGGTATTCGGAAAAATAGACGCCGGCAACGAGTTCCACACTTTGGCTGTCCGCAATATAAAAGTGGAAGCAAAGCGCTTAGTGCGGGAAGAAGGTGTGTCAACCATGAATGGATGCCTCGTCTCCGTACGTCTACTGGTCCGGTGATGGAATGGGGATGGGGGAACCAAGTTGAAAAGTTCCTGGGCACACTCGCCGAAATGTATCCTGTAGAAGACCGATAAGGCAGCTACTTTACGACGATGCTCGAGACTAAGGAGTTTAGACTCCACCAATGCATGCACATGGAATTCTTCTCCTGTGCACATGGAATTCTTGAAGAAATATCACATCCACAGAACGTAGTAGAAGGGCCATGTGGCCAGAAAAGTGTCGCCAAAATGCATGAACCAAAGCTCTATTCTCCATTCAAATTCAAGTTTTTTCGGGAGTCTTAAAATGACAAATGCCTTGTTACTCAATAATTTCCGTCAACTCAAACAGCAAGTAAAAACCAAGAATTACTATATTTACAGCTTCGATCCTTCTATTTTCCTAGAATCTTCATATATTTAGTGATATTTTAAATAAAATTGTGAAAAGTAAAACTGGCGACAGCGGCTCCCATACAAACTGCGCATGATGGCCTTTCTACTAGTATAGGTACTATTTATATTTCTTTGGTCACAACCAATCTTGAAAATCCATTTAAAATACTTCACGGCAAAGTTTTTGATTATTACCGACCGATTCTGTATTAACCTGACGGTCCGAAGGAGCTTTAAAAGCTTACTGGTGTCTGAAGAATCAACAACCGTAAAGTAATTCATCCAATATTGATTTTACTCAGCAAAGATTTTAAATGCAAATTTTCTTGCTGTTCATCACAAAATTGTGTCAGAGTAAAATAAACAAACCATATTTCAATCAATACACAATAGTCACATGGCCATACACATGGGAGCGGAACACACGAGTGCCATCAATGTTCCGAGTCGTTACCCTCGTGGCATTGAAGTTGTATTGAATGAGTTTAGACGAATCCAAAGTTATATGGAACGAATCCGTTGAAATTTAGGCGTGGAACCTGAAGGTCAATGATCAAGCTTTTTGCGGGGCTTCAGTGGAACTGCACTTTTTCATCTTTAACTTCGTGGTAACGTTACAAAATGTTATCTGATCGGTACTTGAACCACAAGACAAGCGTAAGTGATTCACCGGTTATTCAAATAACTGTACGTTGCGTTTTAAAATATCGTGTGGTAGACATCAAAAACTATAGCACCTAACGTGGATGAAATATGCAGATTGCAATGCGCAAATACAAAATTTAGCAACAATATACGAAATCAAGTATTTCGACAATTTCGTTCTCGTTTAAAACCAGTTACAATCTTATTTCACATGGAGACTATTAAAAACACATAAATCGATAGTCGCTTGCAATAATTCCAAAATTATCTTGAAACTATAAGATAGAAAGATAAAATTGATCACTATTTAAAATACTATATGTATTTTGACTCTAGTTAAAAGTACTTCGGATTCAACTCCTGTAAGCTTTAGTTTAGAATGCATCAAGTCTAAACATGTTTCTACCTAATGTCGCACAGAATACCTAGGCAAGTTTTTTTGTTCACGTTCGCGGTCAATCACCTCAGTGCTCTATTAATACTGTAATAGGCAATACGCTAGATCTCGTATCCTGCTAGTCCAGTCTATAGGAGAAGCTATATCCTGTTCTAGCTAAATTTGTTTTGATTTTACGCCAACACTTTGCTTTCTGTGCAAATGGATACCATATAGTCACATTTTACAAATAAATTTCATAAAATGATCGAGAAATTTATTTGAGACAGCTAAAATTATATTCTATGTTTTAAAATCTTACTTCTATTGTATGATGAGTAAGCCACCAAATTTGGAGGCTTTCAAGACATAGGCGCTAGTATCTTTTAAAAAGTAATTTGTTTCAGAAAATTATATATATTTTGTAAATACCCTAGCTAGTTAACCTTTTTTAAGGTCTATACAAACAATAACAAAATGTTTTGTAGATAAGCTATCGATACAAATACTACTGTCACGAATTAAAATAAACACGTGTCTTTTGAATAACACTCTACTTTCTCTTGTGCCATTTAAGTCACGATGCCAATTTTAGAACATTGTTTCAGACCGTGACTCGACGACTAGACAAATATGTCCAGTGAGACCGACAAGTTCCTAATACCTGTAACGTGAAAGGAAAATGTTTGTTTCTTATCAAAGCATTTTGTAATAACCAATTTCAGATTGAACAGTTTTTAGAAAACGAATCTCAATTGCTATAAATTGAATTTCATAGATCTCAAAGACAATCACAAATCACAATTATCAGTGAAGCAGGAGAAAGAAGATTGCATATACATACATCGCTTAGGCTCTTCTTCTCATCCGTAAATATTTGCATTTGTGACTTTTGTTCGATGTTCGTTTTCTATGATATTTCCGAACTATCGTCCGTGAACTACGATCTTTTATTTAAAACTAGCGGCCACCCGCGTCTTCACTCGCCCCGTTCCCGTTATTTTTTCAGGATAAAAAGTAACCTTACTTTTTTCCTGGTTTTAAGCGACCTCCCCAACAATTTTTAGCCAACTCGGTTCATCCGTTCTTGAGTTATAAATAGTGTACTAACACGACTTTCTTTTATATAGATAAGCTGTCTCTAAAGGTAGTTATCGCTGTCAAATATGGCAGCTTACCGCCTAGAAGCTATTCTTTATGTCGTGGATATCATCATAATACTGGGAATCGTCAGATGTCACCCTATTGTTTGGCACGTGCATGCTTTTACACGCAGGTACGCGTTCCATGATTGCTGTCGCTTGATCGCAAGTAAAACATTATTCGCAGCAGACTAAATTACATATTCCAGGGCAATATGTTCTTCGAAGTGAACAGGATATTTGCATCCGTTATATTGTTGTGCATTTGTATTGTCGTTTCCTGGACCTGAGATTATTAGCTTCTTTGTGACAGGTGGTCATATCCAGAGCTTTAAGCTTATAGCTTAGTCTTACTTAGTCATTATTGATGTTGATTCATTATATTATAGGTCATCATAAGGTATAGCGTTACCTATAGTGGATTAAAAGTAGTGTTCTCTCAACTAAATGTATAAAACTAAAGCTGATTTCTGTTTTGAAATTGAAATTGGATAGATTAAGCTTATTAATTTTATAAACTATTTTGGAAATAAAGACTTTATTTATTTATTTTAAAGCAGATTTCTCTTTTGAAGATATCAGAGGAGATTTTCAGTTTTTACATTTACCACAGAAATAGTCAGAAACTACAAGTATACTAACTACTACTAAGTAAACTACAAGTCTACTACGAGCTTTCTTCTTCCACTGAATCATTGCCTCAGTTGTCTTAAGTCTTAAAATCAAAATTACCTAAATGTAATCTACCTATAATATAATAATGAGGTAGATGATATTATTCAATGTTATTAGTATCAATGATTACCAATGGAGATATCAAGATAAATAAACCTGTTTCAAATTATAACGAAAATTTCAATACCGGGGGCGACCATACCAAACGAACCGACAGGTCGCAACCAATGCACGTATTGTATGTAAATGAAGCTATGATTTAGAGCGGAGCGCGCCTACTAATACGAGTAAAGGTTATAGCACATTATACCGGCACCGCAACAGCACCGCTCCAAACCAGCAATTAACTTGTCATTCAATTTAGAGCATTAAATCGTGTGTAGTATAATATATTTTATAATGTCAATATGAAAAAGCCAACGGCGGGCAGTCAGCGCGCTTGCCGCTACCACACAACTCGACTCGCAGCCCGCGTGCTGCAAGCGAGCGGACCTTGTGCGCACAGCGCGCCGACGGCATGCTTATTACGCGCCGACTCCGAGTCGGCAGCTAAAGCCAGGCGAGTGTTCAATCATAAATGCCATAATAACAATATTGAGTTCGCGGTGACAACAAGCTTGCACCTCGCGGCCACCGCGCGGACTGTGAGCTTACACGTCGCGGCCGGCGCGCGGACTGCGAGCTTGCACCTTGCGGACAACGCGTAGTTAGCGCGCTGGCAGCTAGCCGTAGTCTAAATTCGAGGCGAAGCCGTGCTGCAGCTGCGCAGTTGCGGTGCCGGTATAATGTGCTATAACCTTAATTGTTTTGTAACGTGTTATTATGAACTAATCGTGGGTTCAGTAGGCACTAGGCAGGTCATAGGTGTAAAATATGTAATTTTGGGATGATAATAGCTCTATTTTCGTAATTAATTCAATCTAAAAAACCAGAACATACAAAAGATTGGCCAGACATGTTTCTCAATTATTGACGCCATTGTGGCTGCCAGTGAATCTTTTACCGAGTAACGATTCACTGAAAATTAGTTACACCGAACTGTTCATGCTGTGAGATCGACAATCTATGCCTTATTCTTATCAAGACGCAAAATCTGGTACTGGCTTAGAGGTACTGGTAATTCACATCGAGTACAAAAAGAAAAAGGGACCCCATAACTATCTTTGGACCAAAACTCAGATGGAACCTTAGGGTCGATGACATAATCAAGGCCAAGGGTTCCGACGTCTGGTTCCCTGAGACGCGAGCTATTGGACGTCTCGTGCTCATCGAAATATTACAATTTGATCCATAAATATTTCGCTGTGAATTTATTGCATAAAACTCACACTTTGGGAAATCAATATTTTCGATAATTATTGACTTGATGTCTATGATATATAAACAAATCCCGTTGATTCTTGTCTATGTACTTCTATATTTATTTTCTTTCCTACGATCTTTTAGATTTTTTCCTAGTTATTTTCAAGGTTTTTTTAAGAGTAGACATAGACAAAGCGGCAAATTCCATCCCTCATAAGTATTAGCATTCATACAGAGTACGATACATTAATATTGCAAAGTCGTGCTTCGTATGATCAATGATCGTGGCCTTTGTCACCTTGCTCTATATTAATATTACGCAGGTGTTATTCTAAAGACAAAACAAAAAAGTTTCTAGTAGCACGCCTTTGAATATTAGGTTCAAACTCAACACTTATAAATTTTCAATGACGAGGAGTAGCTTCAGTATTCATTATAAGAACTTTAATTATTTATCTTGTCGTAGGTAGATAGATTTATGTGAATAAAGTTATTTTTATGAAACAACGGAATATTTACCATGATTAACTACATTTTGTGAGTTTTGACTTCCGATATTTCTGCACAGTTGCATGCACAATGATCACGGTTGAACTGAAGTCCACGAGTTAAAGAAATGTGAAAACCATGACAGTTTCAAAAGTTATATGAATAAGGTTGCTATATAGCATAATATACATCTCTTTATAACTCCATTATCTAATGTAACAGTTCAAAGCACATCTAAAATAATGACACAACATGATGTAACCATCGAAATATCTCATGTAACGAAGCATATCGGAGAAAGCTACTCAATAGCGCAATGAGTTCCGATTGTTGAGCTCCAATTGACTAGCTTAATACTGTTTTGGTCTGTGATTAGGGTTGCCATTTCTCTAGATATACATCGACTGTCACCGTTGCTATGCCAGCCAAGGCCGTCTTAAACTAGGCCCTTGGGCAAACAAGAATTTTGGGCCCTTTTGGAAAGTAATAACAGCAAAATATAACATTTATTTTCTAAGTGTTATACTTTACCATTTATAGGTAATCAAATACAGTAGGATATAATGGCGTAGTATATGCCTTGTATTGTGAAACAAATGTAGTGTGCCCGACAATTTTTTTTGAGAATAAATGTGTTAGAGAAATTGTAGGTCCTTCGGGGCCCCCAGAGAATGGGGGCCCTGGGCACGGGCCCCTCGTGCCCTAAAGTAAAGACGGTACTAATGCCAGCCAGCCCCTGAGGCAAGAATAAGGACAGACACCCTTACAGGGTAAATTATGTATTGATTCAAAAACTAGTTTTAAGATCTGACACTGTTAAATTTACATACTACATAATAAGGCAATAAATATAGGTACTGAATACTGAATACAGAAAAGTCCCAACTTTTCAGATTTGACTCATGTTTATTTAAGTTCAAATTAATAAAGTGTATTATGGTTTTTATAAAAAGCATAAACATCTGGAGCATGAAAAAGAAAGTTAAATTTATCGGATGGCTCTACAAGACATCAGAGTTTCTAGATACGAATCTACGAAGTTTGACTTGTTTTAGTAACGACATTTTAATATGGCAACCCTACCATTGAGTCATAGAGTTTGTTCATAGAGAAATTGTAGAAAAGCAGAAACGAAAAGTCTACAAACGAATAGTCTACAAACGAATGGTCTACAAATAACGGCGAACTCTTGGCTTTTGGTTTATAATATAATAATAATAACTAGCAGTAAGTAACCGAGCTTCGCTCGGTATTTTTTTGATAACATACTTATGAATGATGAAATCATATATTTCGATCTTCTTAACATACTACATAATAATAAAAAATAAGGACTGGTTATTTAAAAAAAAATCACGAGTGCAATGAGATAGAAACTTTCGGAACTTGTGTTTACGTAGTCCTTTAGTACCAAAACTCGACAATAGATGGCGTTCTCTGTGAAACATAACCCTTGAGTTCTCAGGTTCTCACAGAGCTTAGTTTTTGCTGAGCTGAGCAATAGATGGCGCTAGGGGTAATGATATTATGGAAAAGTTGTTTGTTCTTAACTCCGAACGCCGATATTTTCTAAAAATAAATCCTAGCTAGATCGATTTATCGTCCCCAAAAACCCCTGTATACTAAATTTCATGAAAATCGTTGGTGCCATTTCCGAGATCCTAAATATATATATATATATATACAAGATTTTCTCGTTTAAAGGTATAAGATATCAGACAACATAAAATGCACACATTACAAAAACGAAACACTTTGGGTCCATAGTAATAAATACCTTAGAGATTAACATACTTAAAAGTTTAGTGAACTAGGTCAAACAAAGTTCTGTGTGCTCATCACTGCTAATGTCATTATATTAAGTCGTGATATTATTTATTTATTTGATAAGCAATTTAATATAGATTTTGCTACAGGTTAATGTTTGTTTAAATGGCCGTAAAACCCTGTTGGCCGTGCTCGAGTTTATTCACTACACATTGGCAATAAAGATTTATCTACATATATTCAATTCTAGTTGATGGGATTGTTGTGAGGTATGTACTTCAAGGTAACTACACCGTTCTATTATGCAACGTTGATTAATGATTATTCTTCTAGACACTCATCATTATCATCATCAACCTATATCAATCCACTGCTGGACGTATGTCTCTCCCAAGACGCACCACTGAGCCTGGTCTTCTGCTCTTCTCCTCCAGTGCTTGCTACATTTCACAGATCGTCGCCCCACTTTGCCGTAAGACGTCCTAAACTACGCTTACCTAAACGCGGCCTCGACTCTAGTATTCGTTTTATGTATTTGTATTGTGTCAAAAAAGTACTTTTTATTATATTTTAAGATCGATATGCAACGATAACTTCAATTCTTACAAGAATTATAAATGAAGAAAGAGTTTTTCTCACAGTTCATCTTGTTTTTTGTTTAAAAACGCAGATACAAGCTGCGTGAAGAATCTGTACCCATCAATTTGAAAAACAGCTTTCCATAAATGCGGCAGTCGTAATCTGACAGCCGTAATAGGTAGGTAGATAGATAGATAGATAGATAACACTTTATTGTACACCACAAGAATAGGACATTACACATAGCGAAAACTAAAACTATAGCGTAGCACAATGGGCGGTCTTATCGCTATGAGCGATCTCTTCCAGACAACCTTTGGATGGACAGGATTTAATTGAATAACGAGAAGGCGGTGCCTTAAGGGCTTCTACACTATTATATTATTAATAAGAGAAATTAGACAGCTTATTTAAACTAAATGCAAATATTTATGTAGAAACTATAGAAACATTACATATTATTAAGGTAGGTAAGGTAGGTAGGTGTGTGCTTATGATCAAACTCGTTAACTTGTTATTTTTGGAGATAGCTCTGAACACAACCTTAAATCCTCACAGGTTCTAAATTAAGATTCATTTATTTATACAAAGAAACTTACAATTCAACAAATATTTACAAAATATACAAGAAACAGCTGAGTTATCTGTAGACCGTTACAAACGATCTAGAGATAGCTTAACTGATCCAAAGGAACTTGGGCTGAGAGCTAAGAAATCTGTCTAGCGTGACTAGGACTTGTAATCATGCAGTCGCTTTTTTTAAACAGTGCAGGACGTATTCAACCCGTCTTACGGTAGTCTTTTTACGTTCTTCCTCTTCTGAAGCCAAAACTTAGCCGACGCAAAAAATAATGCGGCTTAAAATTAACTTACTAAAAAATATTTGTATCCAATATTAGTTCAATGAACTGGTCACGTTTTTATTATTATCGCTCGGAATTTAATGTTTGTAATTGCATTTTAAATGTACCTTCTTAGGTATCTTTCATTTTACATCGTTTTATGCAAAAAATCTTAAAACCTTGAATAACAAATCCTTGTTTTTTCGACCAATGTAAATGCAAATCATTTCCTTTGGTTTAACAGATCACAAAAACTTTATGCACCTAAATTTAGATTAAATCAAGACAAAGGTAATAGCCACTTGGCCTAACCTATCTTAGGTACCTAACCTACTTAACCTCTATTTATCAGAAATAGTGTAGTCATAATCAAGTCCTTATTATGCAATGTATCCTATACGACACGCTACAAAAATGTATGTTAACCGGATTGCTGTGAAAAGTAGACAATTAATACAATCTCATTAGCTAGTAGGTAACCTGGATACTCGACTGCGCTATTTGCATAGCATGCGGAAACCAGCGTTACAATACAATAAATAAACATTGATGGAAATTCCACACAGCACTATCTAGCCCCAAACTAAGGGATTCTTGTACTATAGGAACCGGATCTGATAGAAAATACGAGTATGTACTTCTTTTTGCACCTTAATTATTTAAAAGGTTCATCAGAACAGACAAAACTTATTAGCTTTCAACTGAAGTTTACTACTAGGTACACTGTCTATTATAAATAGTATATGTATACTAGGCTTGGTGGAATTGGCACCTAGGCTCACCTAGCTTTAAACCGTTTCAAAGTCATCATTGTGACACAACTGAATTAAAAAAAAAGAATTCAAGTTTGAATTTTTACAGAAAGCTCAACTGTTTCTTGTGTATTTTGTATGTTTTGTAAATATTTACTGTATAACTGTAAGTTATACATATAAAACTTTCAGTCAAATATAACTTTCCGAAACTCAACCCCTGAAGAGATGCAGCAGGGGTTGAAATTCAATAAAATATATTCACGCTACCGAAGTTGTACGGAATACCGCAAAAACATGGTAAGCCACCTTTCACGAAGATTAGCACCATTGCTATCTACGCATAATTAAGTTTCACAGACATTCAGTTAAACAATCTCTTGTGTACGGTTAAACACACAGGAAGGATTTTCACTGCACACCTCACTGGGGACGGACTGCTGATTAGTGAATCGATGACTGGAATAATTAGGTGGTAAATGGAGCCTCTAGTGTAGAGTCTTCGTCGCCTGTACACCGAGGTTTCCAGAGTTAAAGTGCCGCGTACTGTCAATTATGTAAAAAAAACAGGCTTGCGTACCTCAGTACGTCTGAGGTATGCAAGCCTGTTTTTTTACAACAATTTTCGTTTTTCTGCGTGTCCTCATTCTATATTTATAGGTGCGTCTAATAATTTATTAAATTTAAAAAATCAGGGGCTAAGGCTACAAAACCTTCAGTGTAAGATGGTTTAAAATCCTTTCATGAAAGGATTTTAAGTAGTAGTATGGTGTACCATACTAGTTATTAGTATTGATAATAAGCTCTTTATTAGTATAATCGGGGAATACCCGCGGTTTTGTTTCTGTGGTATTTTTTTTCTCACTTTACGTTCTGAAATGAAAAAGTGTGAAGAATGGCTCTCAGAAACGTTCTTCCTGGAAATGTATAGTGGAGGTCTATGTCCATCAGTAGACTTCTTCAGGCTTCAGGATCACTTTGAAACCTCTTAATAATATATGCATAACTAACAAGAACAACCTTCTCGACTAAAACCAATTTACTCACTCCAAAAACGAACGAATTGAAGTACAATTGAATAAGTTAATTACTCAGTTGTTACAAATCCAAGGCAACGTTGTAATACGTACGAATATATTCATGAAATAGATTTGAAACATCACGCAATACTAACCCAGGTTATTAAAGAGTTTTTGATGATAAGTGGTAACCATCGCTTAGAGAAAAGCAGGTGCCTCGCAGGTCACACACGTCAGGAACGTGCCCTTCGTTGCACGGCCTGCGTCCATCAACTTGAGGCGTACAGATGTTCAGCCTCACCTGCAATTCTTCATTTCACCGGCACCCAAAAGTACCCTTCAAACCGAAACACAGCAACGCTGCTTCACGGCAGAAATAGGCATGGTGGTAGTACTTCCCCGGACGAGCCACACACAAATCGAAGTAGGTACACTACTACTTGACATTATAATATATTTCGGTGATAATCTATGATTTGTCAGGAATATAGTTTTCAAGTGTACCGTACATCCTAATTTTATCAGTAACCAACACAATACGCTGCATTTTACTATAAGTACCTGGAAATAGGTTTCATTATTACTCTATTTTTTCTCAATCTAAACATGTAAAATATGCCAGGCTATTTTGAGCCGTGATGCTCAAAAAATAGAGTTTGTATGTATGTTTTTTAGCTTCGGCAGAGCATAACGGTACGGTATACCTCATTGATTTCTATGGGTGATGGAAATTAGAACTGCATTGAATCTTGAATACTGTTATTGATGAGATGGGAAGTGGCACTTGAAGAATACTAAAGAATATCAGATGGTCTTGAATAAACTTCAAGGCAAGAGTGAATAGGTGTCTTCTAGACCATCCTGCTTCATCGTCGGCTACATCGTCGCTTACCATCAGGTGAGATTGTAGCCAAAGGATGTGTGATGTAGCTATTTAATGTAAAAAAAAAAAAAAACTCAATAATAAATACGTTGGACAAGTGAGCTACGGTCTTAGAGCACAGTGGTGGAATGGTGGAGGTACCAGTCAGAACCAAATACAAACAGGAGACCGTGGTAGTAGAGCCGTTGATCAAGAATAATATTTCATTACAATACAGAGACATACAGATCTTCGTTTGAAATGAAATGAGATCAAAGTCATTACGGAGTAAAAACTCAGTTATGCTGTTTTCAACGAACTCTGCAATTAGTAAGTATAAAAATAAGCTTGTAATTTTTCAAATGTAAAAATTAGTTGAAGAAAAGACTTACCTCAATTAATTCTGACAGTAATTAAATAAACTTGTAATTTTTCAATGTCAGAATTCGTTGTAAAAAATTTGTATCAAATAAGCCTGTAATTTTGTAAACTAACGATTAAATTTAAAAAAAACACTACACACTACACTATAACCCAGGCTTATCGTAATTTCTCTTAGAGTTTGATAAATATAGTGTTGATAGCAATGCACCCCAGATAACCAAAGATAACAAAATGAACACAAAAACTAGATAAAATGCATCCACTCTGAAATTTTAAGGTTTATAGATAAATTAAGGAATAGGGGAGACCGGGGCAAAATGAGGCTCGGGGCAAGACGGGATGTTCGCTAGTGTACGTGTCTCAAACACGCGAATGAACCGCCGCATGTGCCATTTGAAAGAACTTAAGACGGCTCACGTCAGTCAGTGCGCTCAAAAGTGTTTGTTCACTTGGTTGACAAAAATTTGGGCAAAAACAAAATGTGTTGATGTTGTTACGATATTTTGGTGCAATCATTGATTGAGTATGAGGTAAGTAAGCACGTTTTTAATGTATTTTCAATCAAAAGTAGGTAGCAGGTGTATTAAGTTTGATATTGGGTAGTGTTTGTAACCTCCAATTCTTTTAGGTTAGAAATTTTTGATTGTTTTGTAAAATCATGTTTACGGGGCAAAACAATCGGGGCATAACGGGATATCCAGTCTTGCCCCGTCAACAAGATGTAAGTTGAAAGTATTTGTAGGATTTATTTGTGATATTCGTTCATTTTGGAATCGGGGTTTTGGTCCCAACAACCCCCTCCCCTTCACCCCCCTTGCTAGCTTTTGTGGCTTCAGGTTATTTGCCGTCTTTGCCAAACTGACCTAAGTGGATATTTTTTTTTTCAGTTAACATGGTTCGCAATTACAAAAGAAAAACAAAAAGACGTAAAACAAATGGCTTATTCCACTAATCCCCGTTGACAATCCCCGTTAACGGGGATTGGTGAGTCTGAAACTGATTCATCCGAAGATGGAGAAGATGATATAAGATATATTCTCAGTCATCAGAAGGATGGGTCATTTGTAGTATTCCTAAGGTGGGCTCACGATTCTTGCGCTGGATTTGATGAAGAGGGTGACGAACCACATATTTGTGAACGTTGCTAGCCTGACTAAGTATGTGCTCGTTTTGCCCCATGCCACATCCCATTTTGCCCCGGTCATGGGGCAAAATGGGATATTTATCATAATTTTTATTGTTCCTAATTACCAATAAAATATGTGATTTAGCCGTTAAAACCATTTAAATATATGTCGTTGATTAGTTAATGTTGCTAGCTAAGTAATTGTTTTTAAAATAAAGAGTTTAATTTTCCTGGTATGATTTTTTTTCTCTTAACTATCCCATTTTGCCCCGGTCTCCCCTACTCTTGTAATTAAATTAGGCATTGCTGAACTACTTAAAAATAATGGACCGTATCGTGGCGGTATAAAAGTAATTGAATCAATGAACCGGAAAAAACAGGGAATTGAATTGCAATAGTAAGAAACCCTGACGCATATCTAGATCGCCTGCGATGGCGATCAATGTATCGCTGCTGTCAAAGTTCGCGGCAGTGTGTGCCGATGTAAAAAATTCTATGCTGAAACTGATCGCCATCGCCATCGTCTTCATAGATCGTCTCGATGTGTGTGTGTGTGCGCAAGAATATAAAACATTCCTGTCTGCAAAACTAAAAAAAAAAACACATATTGAACACTCAGTGTCAGTGATTACCTAGAATCGGTATAGAATGGTAGAGTAAGACCGTAGCTTTAACAATTTATAAGTAGAATTTTAAAAATGTTGAATTTAGTAACACTAGTCAGTAGTGAGTAACAGTAGCAGTGGTGTGAAAAAATGGCGGATAAATTATAGAAAAAGTTCTAATAGTTTTAACCCATCTTTTATTCCTCAACCAACCACCACACTTAGCCTATAACAACCGAATAATTTGTCACGAACACAATTAAACTGATTTAATGCATTTAAATGATCTTGCCTCACATCTAACAACCGGCAGTCTAACGAGATGTAGTTTAGACTTCTTCACAAGCATTCAATGCAAATAAACAATACGTTTCTATTCCACGTCGGTTTCCGTCGAACAATCGCCAGCGAGGTCGTGTGGTGAGCGGTAGAGCTGTTTTTAACCAACTTATTGTGAGAATACTTCACAAAGCAATGCGGTCTAGTAGATTTATACCAACTACACATATAATTTTGAATATACACTAAGAATCCTTTTGTTGTGGGTATCAGTAAGCTTAAAAAGCACAAAAAGCAAAAAGCGTCTAATATGAAAAAAGCAGCCAGCCAATGGGAAACCAAGGTTTATTTTAAACAGTCAAGCACAACAGCATCTCAATATGAATAGGGGCTAAGTGAAAAGTCCTAGGCGCTGCATATTTCATCTATTGATGCAAAGACTACAGTATACATTTAAGAAGCCAGGATGAAGAAGGTCAGACATTTTTGGCATGATCAATTGGTAATCAATTGTGTATGACTGATCATTCAATAATGTCGTCCGTCCGTTGTTGTTATGGCGCACATAAATAATCGATTGTTTTGGAATTTGTTTATTTGTCAACAGTCTCATTCACTTCGATATATGGATGTACATATTTGTATAATTTCAAACCATATCTTGCTTTTCCACTAATTCATCTTAGTTGTTCTTTAAATAGGTGTTTAGTTCAGCGAGCAAAGTATTCAAAATATTGAACTATATTTTCTTCTATATTATCACGTGTTTAAGGTAAACTAGTAAAAAGTCACGCACATCGTAATCGGATGTTTAGCAATCGTTAACTGAAATCGTAATTAGCTTTGATATTTCTATGCAAAAAATTATAATTTACCAAATAAAGTCGGTTCAAAAGCAGTATAGGATATTTTCATGGCTGAACGGATAGCTGTGATCAAGGGATCACTAAACCATCCCAAGTAATCCCAACCAACAAAAACACTCGTATATTATGTCCAAAATTAATATGTAGTTATATAAGATTCGTACTATCGCTAATACGACTGCGTGTAGGCACAAATTATGAGGTACTTGACATAATGATTGGTCTTTTAAGACCACTATAGGAGTTTGATCTTATCGTGTCAATTTTATATAAGGCTTAATTATTACTTGGGAGGGAAGTACTCAGATTAAAAAGCTACTAGCCGCTCCTCCGAATTGTGACTGTTCCTAGATGAACCACTAAGCGATCCAAGCTATGAGGGTTTTTACTAACAAGCAAGGACATAATACTAGACATAAAGTCGAACAATTCAATTATTTGATTAGTTTAACCTTTTTTGTGTACTATGTGTTGCGGTGTCCAATAATGTAATTTAAAAGAAAATCAACCTGAACCGGATACAAGCTAGATCCCACAAAACCATCACTTTAATTCAATTACAACTTCCTCAGTGCCGAATAAGATTGCTTCCCAAATTAAATGATAAAAATCATTTTAGAGAATCAAGAGATTAATAAAAAGCTTCATCTTGATGGTGAATCACTATGAGCTTCAGTCGAGTAGAAAGTTTTACAGATTCACATGTTAGATTTATTGCAAGAGTGGATTTAATTTAGTGAAGTTATTAATTGCGGCTCACCCAAATCACTGATGTCGGCAATAAGAAGGCTATACCGGAATGGGATTGAGCAAGGAAACATTTGCTGCATCCTAGGACCGACTTATTGAAAAAATCGAAACGATTGGAAGAAAACATTTGCCTGGGCGCAGTAAAAACAAGATTTGCAAATAGGTCAATTGGTATCAAAGCTGATCTTAGACAATCGCAAACAATAATTTAGTAGCGTGAAAGCCTTTTTAAAACTAATTTATTTTTTTGTATGCTATGTTGTGGTCATTAATTTAATGGTTATCGAAGTTCTTCCAAGCACAATTACTTGGTCTGAGCGGTTGACGTAAGAATACTACCACTAGCTCATAACGGAGCAGACAGATTTCAAAGAATATTAAATGTGTTTGAAAGTAACATTACTAGGTCTATAATAACAGAGCTATGAAGAGAGTAATTAAGAAGTAGGAATCATACTAAAAATGAATAAAGTTACATAAACGTGCTATAGCTAACAAAGTAGGTATGTATATGCAACCAAATAATTGAACCTGAGTGTAGAATCCAAAATCTGCTGCACATGCAATCTGTTTAGCCTATTAACCAAGATTCTAACAATTAATGGCTCATAAAAATCGATATAAAGATGAGTAAAGCTTACGTTATTGCCTTTTATAAACCATATTTAATGGGTTAGAAGCAAGTGGCACGGTAAAGAAATGTTTGAAGATTAACGTTTATTTTATTTCTCAAAGACTAGGTACTCAATTCGATTTGCAACTACAAGACCTACGTCCAGCATACATCCTCAGTGGACTAACAAAGATGTTGATAGCTACTACAAAGCATAAGAAGGAGTAGACGCTGCAAATTAGCAAAAATAATAATATAAATAGTAGTATTAATGGTCGTAATAGTAGCTAGTGAACGCTGTCAAATATGACAACAATGTTTGAAGGCATGCGCACACCTAGGCCGCTGGCGAACGCGATCAGTGAAACGCTGTCAAACTTGACAGCGATATTTGACAGCGTTTCATTGATCGCGGTCGCCAGCGGCCTAGGTATGCGCAGGCCTTGACTGTATTTCACTGATCGCTACCGCAAAACATTTAGATGGGCACAAGGCTTAACTGAGTAATCGTGCCATAGAGTAATTATAATGTAGAGGATCCTAAAAATGTAGACAATAACGGTATTAAAATGAAAGTGGCGCTCAAACATGCTAACTTTGTTTTGCTTAATTAAATAATCAGCATAAAATATGGCATTGAATTTGTAGGTCAACGCTGAGTCAATAACACACCTACAAATCACAATAATATGATAATAATAATAATAAAGTAATGTTTATTGACTTAATAAATAGGTTTCACAAATCGTTTTTGAACCCATAGTCTCCCGAACTAGTTAAAAAACTGTGTTTCAGGAGCCAGTGGCTTCTCCTATGTAATAGGTTCACAAGTCATTATGCGTGCACAAAAGGATACAACACATGCAATCAACAAAAAAAAAGAATGCATGTACTTAGAAGTACCTACATCAAAACTCAACAACAATGAAAAATTGATATGATGATATGATATTGATAGTCTTGAGATTGTAAAGGGGGAGTCAACAGAAAGGGGTCAAAATGATTATTGTATCAATATCATCAATGTCATAGATATCTAGCTACTACTCCAACTTTACTTAAACTGTATAAAGTAACAATAGTCGGTTCATTCTTGTCATCACCCACTGAGATAAAATTTTGCCAATGTTTATCTATATCAAGGTTAATATTCTTTTAATTAGTCATTATAAAACCGGCCAGTATCAGCATCGCCTTACATCCGCCAATATGCATTTCGACCGTTATAATAACTTGATATCACTATTTCCTGCTAACCGGTGGCAACCGATAGGTTAGTACGAGTATATCGTGTGTTTTAGTTTTTTCCAATAATTGATTAGTTTTCCGTAATAATTACTATTATTAACGTTGCTTAATTGGGTTAGACGCACGTACTTGTGCCGACATTAATGATATTTTTATGCAAAATTGAATACAAGTTGGGAACAATAATAATGTATTCAATGACCGATATTTTATCAATACTGTTTACTTTCTAATAATGATTCTTATTGTAGAATTAATTGATACAATGCTTCATTTTCGATACTAACTTTCTCTAGCCTATATCTAATCTAACATTAATATAAAACTGCTTGGTACTTACAGCGATAGATAGAAAGTAAATCCGAAACAGAGTCCAAGATGTTAGATCACGACCTCACAGTCACTGTAGTTCAGAAAAAAAATCACAGCACAAAACGTCACAGATCACAAAAAAAATAAAAAAAGTTTAACAAGTATGTACGGTTAATGAACGTTATTTTGAAAACGGAACGCGGGAATCAGTGACAGCTGGGAATAAATAGGGTCGCGCGTGCGCTCTCTGCCGCAGCGAAACTCTGTCTGGCTTGAACTCACTACTCTCTCAAGTCGCAAGTGACTGAACTGACTTGGTTAACTTACTTCAGTTCAGTATTCTATGCAGTGGTTTCGATGTAGGACCACACAACTTCACATAAGCCTTCTATTACAATACTTTTTAAGATTCCGCATGTTCAAAGATGAGAGCTTATAGGAATAATAACCTGCGTAGATTTAGTTTAGTATTTAAACGTGCTTAATTAGTTGAAACATCAAGTAAGGAAATGTAGACTGCATTGGCAATATTGGTGTAATTTGAAACTTCCTGTCACTTCCTTCATGAAACAATTCAGTATTTCCTAGCATTCTTTTCTATTTAACATTATTGTAATTATTGTTAACAATGTCTAATATCATGTCTCAAGGGTATTTTGTATTAATAATGTATGACAATGTGAATTTAAGACTTAACTTATTATCTACATACTATGTAAGAACTTTGTTTTTTTTGCATTGCAAATTTTGCTAGTGATATGTGTGAAAAATATGTGCCAAAATACTTTGTTAGAACACTGATTATAATTTTGAAATATATTATGTGCTTAAGTTACTTATATTTAATAACATACCTATCTAAGTAGTATATGCTGTCGTCGCTGAAGAGGATAAGCTTATAAACATGCCAGAGCACCACAATGACAAATATAACGAAAACTCCACAACAAAAGCTGATAACAATAATCAGATAACAGAAGTCATCAGTACTTTGTTATAAAATAACGTTGCTTTGATTTTTATAAAATTAAAAGCCAAATCACACGACAGTTGTAAAAGCGCGAGGGACCGCTTCTAAATGTATGAAATTCGAAAGGATAATAATTGTTTTTATGGCGTTGTAAATCGAGGCAGGCTACGGCTCTTATAACGATAGCAATTCAGCTATAAATTTTAAAGTGCATTCGATATCAAACTCAAAAGGCTTTTATTCAGTGAAATCACAAGGATCACATTGAATCGTCATAAAACTTCATGGTACGGCTATAAACGACAATAAATACACTATACTTTGGGTCTCCAATAATAAATCACCTTGTATTTCAAAGACAACGGGATTTGCGTTGCGTTGTTTTTGCGCTAGCATTAAAATTTAACTACTGTTTCTCAAGAAATGAATAACAAATATTGGCAAAACTCGTCAAACAGAGAAATTAAATGAAACAACACGAACACAAACAGTGAGTTTTGAGTTTAACTGGTTACAGCTCAATTGACAAAGCTTAAAGCTTTTCCTTGGAGATTCGATTCTCACCCAAGACCATTTTTTTTTATAATGGAAAAGTTGACAAATGGATAAAGATTATTCTATGTCAGAGTGTAACATTTCTACTTGCCCATCTGATCAGAATTGCCCAAACCAAACAAAAACTAAAATGGTGAAACTAAATTCTTGTGGCAGAAAACAAAACGGAAATTTTAGGCATTCCTTAGGGCGCTTTTAAAATTAATTTCGGCCACTCCCTAGTAGCACCGTCATTATACCACATGGACACCGCAGGCGGATTCTCACGGACTGGGATTGAAGCAATTTTGTTTGAAACTTTACAGATTCCTTCGTAATCATTGTGTTTAGGAATGGTTTAGATTTAGACGGTAGAGAAATATTATAATTTTGGGATCGGCGAAAAAATTCCAAAACAAACACGAATGAAATGAAATGAAATGAAAGCCGTATATAACGTCCGTATAATATATAAACTTGATGACAAGGAGTGGTGCTAGGAATAATAGAAAAACGCATTTTTTCCGAAAATTAATTGGACTGATTTGGCAAATTTATCATCCGCACTTGGCTTGGTGTGCGGACTTGGTTTCCGCAAGTAGGCCGCTGGTAGGTACGCCCTTTTTGCGTGACGCTTGACACGTGTTGTCCGAACTTTCTTAGGTTCTACGATACGCCGGTTTCGTCACGATATTTTTCATCACCTTTTGAGAGTACTGGCATAGTGCATAGGTATGCATTTTTCAACAGAAAAACTCATTGGTACATGACTCGATTTGTATCCACGATCTTAGGATCGGAAGTTGAGCCACTAGACCACCAGTGTTCTATTTATTAATTGGACTAACCTGAATATGTACGGTTGCTAGCCGCGCCATTTCCCTCCTCAGCTGTATGTTCACCCTCTCTTTCGATTTTATTTCCTCCAGCTGCAACAAAAAATCTTCATCAGTTTTGCAAAAGATTTGATAAATTATAAAATCTGTCTTCTTATAAGATACATACATTTGGTTCTAGTGGGACAGGAATTATTTATTATTATCTCCTAGCATGCTACACTTGAAGTATTTTACTGCGGAGCGCCTGATAGAAAACAACTAGCGCAGTTAAACTTGCTAATAAAAACACAAGGCGCCAAGTTTTCGTTTTCAAATGTTCAAAAGCTATTCTTCAGAAAGAGTTTCAAAGTCTTTCGTGAAACATAACTTATAATAAGTATAAGTTATGTTTCACGAAACAGAACTTTTTGCTGCATAAACGAAGTGTTACCAGTTTATGGCACTGTGCGCGCGCGTCCCTCCTGGCAGCTTGCTCCAGCGCGGCGTGCTTGGCCACCTGCGCGCGCAACTCTGCCGCACGCGCACTCTCCGCCGCTTGTGCGACCTGCCAACACAAACAAAATCACTGTAAAGTTAGAATCACCCCGAGGAACTCCATCGAAGAACCAAGGTTGATGACGTAGCTCTCTGCAGAATTAGAAAGATGAAGTGGCAATGAGCTGACCATGTAGCTTGAGGATAAGGTAGTGGTGGACAAAGCTCAAATTGTTCTTCCTGGAAAAGTATGGGGATGTTTTATAATATTTAATATAATATATTCTGTGCATAATGTTCTGTAGGCGTCTGCGAATGAGGCTTCAAGACATTATGCTTTCCTGTTTTCATGATGATGTTCGTTTGCCCTTCATCCATTATGCATGCAATACAATAAAAAAGGATAAACATTGTATCCAGCCAGAGACGCTCAATAAACAAGCTCAAAACGACGAAAGTTGGCAAGAGACACTCTTTGGCACAGATGTGTTTCTGAAGTGAACTTTCCCCAAACTAAGAAAACTACAAGCTCTGTAGGTAGAAACTACAAGCTGGAGCCTAGGCATCCAGACTTGTAGTTTCTACCTTACGTCTATTTTCACCAACCCCATCAATAAAGATAATGAACACCGCTCAAAGGCAATATTTACCGAGGCATAATAATGTTTTCAAACATTCAATAACGTCGTTAGCAACTTTCAGAGCCGGTAACCAACAACGAACAAAATGGCGGACAATTTAAAAGACAATATTTTTCCCTCAGCCCATAATTGACATGCTTTTATTAAACAAACAAAGCATGTGTGATAACATTCGCACTAATGATTTCAAACGCTCCATTTATATCGAAAATGACCTTAAACTCTACAGTTTGGCGCCAGACACCGTTCCCTAGCGGACGCTAAAATGAAAGTAACGGTTCTTTTAATTCTGTTATCATGTCATCAGATATCATCACTGAATACAAATAATACTTTATATCGAGAAGTTTTTGAATACAATGAAAAAACAGCCCATAAAGCCAACTTCGCGAAAGAAGTTGTCAACAAAATCTATAACGCGTTCCGCCAATGGTTCTTCACGATCACCTTCTGCGAGTTCACTTACTTCGAAAACAGGATTCTTGATTACACAGAGACGTACGGCTATGGATACCCAGTTCTGCTCCTCAATGGCTGCCCTGACAGTAACAAAACCAGACAAAAGCCTCGAGTAAATAAACATGGCCGGACAGCATACCTGGTAACTTCCCAAGACCTGTCAATAGATGGAAGTGAATATGCTGTAGAAACCCTCAAGCGGACAGGAGTTTTTAAGCCAAGAAGCGTGGTCATATTCGTTATAAATGAAGTTGTGAGTATCGATAAGTATTTTTACTACACTATCAGGAATCATTTCCAGTTACTTTGGAGCAGAAGCATCACAAACTCTGTTCTCATTCTGTGGATCGATCGCTTGAAAATATACACATACAACCCATTTTTGGATGAGGTTCAAGATATCACCGAAGTGAAAGACATTAGTCACCTTTTAGCAAAACAGTACTTTAATCTCTATGGATTTGGATTGAGAATTAGCGTCTATAGAAAAATATACGTCTCTGATGATAAGGGGCCTGTGTTGTGCGATTCAAAACTAGCTAAAACTGTCATACGTTTTCTGAATGCTACATGTGTGCCCATGGTGCCGAGAGATGGAAATACAGTCGGTGATATCCTATCAGATGGAGTGGCTACTGGCGTAACTGCTGACTTAATTGATGGCTACTCAGATCTAGAACTCAGCTCCAGGATCCTGAAGAACTCCTACTATGGATACATAGATACCACCTATCCCCTCACCCAGGACCAACTATGTTTCTTGGTCAAAAACTCAGAAAAACAAGCAACGTTCACCACAACTATCGACTTGATATCAAATTTTCTGCTATTCACATTCATGTTTATTTTGATTGCTAGTATCAGTCTTGTGATTTTTGTCAGAAAGATGGAAAGTAAGATCTTCAAGATGGTCAATAAGCAGACAACTGGAGAGACTGCCTTAGATTTGGTGAAGTGCTTCATCAGACAAACTGTCGATATCAAGTTCCGGGGTCCAGTGTTCAGACTCCTTATCTTACTGATCATCATCTACTCTTTGATCGTGGACTGTGTTATCGATGTAAGTTTAATTATAATACAGACTATACCATATCTGGCTCTGACCATCCAACAAACAAGTAAAACTAGACTCTTTCTTTGGTTTCAGGGTGTGATATTCTCTGCGCTGTCACGTACACGGTTCAGACCCGATATAAACACCATGCAAGAGTTGATCGACAGTAACTTAACCGTAGGAGTACACAACCGAGATGCCAGACTGTTCAATAAAAGCCTCAACCCCGAACACTACGAGAAACTCGAGAACAGAATACAAGTTTTCAACGATCAAAAGATTAAAGAAGTTATAGAGAAGCGAGAGTTTCAGTACGCGTTGCTGATAAGGCAGTCAGATGCAACCTTCATTAAATCTAAACCAGCAAACTTGCACAATGGGAGAGGTGTCTTTCACATGGTCCAAGACTGCCCCGTCCCTTGTTTCATTGTTTATGGTGCCCGGTACGGCTGCCCATACCTACCGAAAATAAATTTCATTTTGAAACATCTGTTTCAAGCAGGAATACTGCAGCACTGGAGTGCAACTGAAGAGTTCTCACTGCAGAGAAAAATTTCTGCTCAACAAAAACAAAGAAATCCTTTGAACATGGACAATATAAGAGAAGTATTCTATGTTTTGCTGGTAGGGATGCTTTTAAGTGTCATAACTTTTGTAGCGGAAATTGTTTATCACCGCAATAAGTTTCCTTACCTTAAGCTTTTCTTGAAGACCCTTGTTGGCAAACTTCAAAGACTGAATTTCCGTCGTTAGCTTTTTTGCTTCTACGAGTCTACTGTTCCCTATTTCCTCATCTAATCTCTCAGGTTTTATTCGTAGCTGTTTTTCTAGATTTTCTTCTTTTTTTCTGTATTCAGTCTTCATGTTTCTTATGGTGCTCTCGTGCCGGGCCTTCATGGCTCTGACCTCGCTCCGCTCGACGTCGAGCGCTTTCTTCAAGGTCGCATTGTCAAGTCGCAACCTTTCGACGAGTCCCCTTAGCTTGTTGAGGGTGGCTTCGTCGATGGTTCGCTTGTGTTCCTCCGGGGCGGAGATCTGACTGCTGGCGGTCGAAATGTCGGTAGACGCCATTATGACGTCACCGTTATTCGTTGTTCGGGAACGTGTCCCGTCGTCCGCGGTCTTTGGCCTCGTACTAAGTACGGATCGCTTCAATGTCGCGTTCGTTCGATACTTGTGGTTTCTCGGTACCGGATCGGGCTGATCCTGAAATGCGAAACATGAACTCATATTAATTGGAGCACAGCCAAAGCTGAATGTGAAGTGAAAACAAGAGCAGGCAATGACACACCACTTAGCAATTGTAGCGAAGTAGTTCCTGTATTCTATGTTTCGTAGAAAATGTGGTGCAAATCGGCTAAAATCTGATTTTGCCCCGCACTTTGCAATTTTACATAAACTACAGTTTATTTGGTCCTAAATTTATCTTCCATAGTTAAGGTGTTACCAATGTTATTTTTTGGCTTTAAAATAATATGTTTGTGGTTTAAAAATAGTTATTAATATTATTTAAAAAAATGATTTTTCTTCTGGCAAAGCATTCACTAAAAAAATAGGCCAATACTTTTTGCGCAGACAATTAGCCCCAAACCACGTATAGCTTGTTTAATAAGAACCTACAGCTGATAGGATACTTCCTTCCTTAATTAAACTGTGCGTTGAATGATATGAACCGGCACGCCAATTTTAATCTGTAAAACAATCCGAAGCCAGATAGAGCTGTATCTGGATGTATTTCTAAAACAGACCGAATAAAGTAGGTCTCTGTACCCATTACCATGCTGTTTACGTTTATCTAATGAGAGAGTAGATACCTACAACAGGGAGAACTAAATTTAAAATCGACTGGCCTGAAGTTAGCTACTAACCATTGAACCTAAATATTTATTACCGACCGCCCATTGTATATTAGTATGTTTTAAATTATTGTTACTTGTTTTAATATTATTACTTGTAATTATAGTAAATAATTTTCTATTCTATTCTATTCTAAATGTAAATGCTGCGAAACATCTTCATAGAGATTATAAGTTAGATAAGTACAGAGAAAAAATAAAAAGTTATGATATTTGGTAGAGATCACCAGAGCTGTGCCAAGGATAAAAAATATAAAATCTCCGTGCATGGTTTGCTAAGAGTTTTACAGTATGATAGAATCAGAAATGAGGAATTCCGTAGAAGATCCAAGGTCCTCGACATCGCTCGCAGAATTTGGAAGTTGAAGTGGTACTAGACAAATAAGTCATTAAAGCTCGAAAATGTCTAAGATGTAAGAACCAAAACAACACATTACCATAAAACAGAATCGGATAATACATTCCGAACGGTAACGATGGCTGAAAAGTATTGTCAAGTCCTACGATGCGATCTGTCGTAATGAGTGCGGAGATCATTCGAAAATAGACAAGAGTAGACAAGGATAATAGCCTATTCATTTGAAAGCAGATTTAAAACGAAAGAGCAATGAAACCGTTCTAAATTTAAATAATTTCCTAGCATTGACCTATTTCTCAACCCGAACTGACATCTCTAACACCTCGTTATTAAATAGGGCGACAGAGGCGGTGGTGATGGCACTCATTATTATCTAGTAGCAAGTAGCATCACTTACTAGCTAATATCTGAGGTGAGGTGAATGAACGCGATGATTTAGTGAAAAATATTGAGCTTTCCTAAAAACTAAAAATAAAACTTGGTTTAAAATTATGTTTATAAAGGCAGCTCGAAGAATTGCAGATTTGTTTTGCAAAAGTTTTCGAGGTCACAAGTTGATAGTCCGTAAAGGTAGATCCTCTAATTGGCTCAATTGCAAACGTCCTCTCTGCAGTCGCCAGTAAATTGATCCTAATTCGTATCACATTTCTCAGATATAACTGGCATAACTATCACATCTGAATATTTATCAATGCAAAACTAGCACAACGCTTAGCCAAATATTAAGTTCATCAAAGGTGGTCTCCGTTGAACTGGCTAACGGAGAATAAAGGAAGGGTGTCAGAGTACTGAATCAAATCTGACGTAACGTGACAGTCAAATACCTCATGGTAAACCTAAACTTCATCGACTAAAGGCCTGCGCACACCTAGTTCGCTGGCGGTAGCGATCAGTGAAACGCTGTCAAATATCGCTGTCAGATTTGAAATTTGACAGCGTTTCACTGATCGCTACCGCCAGCGAACTAGGTGTGCGCAGGCCTTAAGATACAAAGAGAAAGAGAAAAAAAGCAAATTCAAAAAAGTATTACAGCTGTTGGAAAAGAAAAACCAGGGAAAACTCCAAGACACACCCGATAGGAGAAGACCACTGGCATATCACCTATGATGATAATGATGATGAAACTCTCGCTGGCCTTGCTGTTGAAAACGCACACTTCAAACTGTCAATTAAATTGATGAATTGCTTGCTAAACCTAGGTGACATATAATGGATGAATTGTTTAAAAGATGACATGGATAAAAAAGAAGTGAATACAGAAATGACGGCTGACAGAAAAATGGAAGAAGAAAACATATTATCCCAAACCCACATAAATTAGGATAAGGAAGAAGACTTTTTCTTTTTAAGTTTTAGAGCTCTTGTCGGGGTTTTGATGCAGTTTTCTCCAATAAAGTCTTTCGAATGCGGCCTCCTTGACTTGCATAAACGGCATGACAGCGATCTTATCTTTTATCTCGCTGTTCTTGGCCTTCCTCTTCCCCGTTTTCTTTCAACCTTTCCTTCAATGATAGGAAGAAGACTTTATGTAAGTTGCATTTTGAGGAAGGCTTATTTAAAGCATGACGTCAAAGACTTCATCGAAATAACTAAACCTACGAGTATGTGAACTTAGAAGCGCACCGCTCTAGTCTAATAATATCTTGTCATTGCTACTAGAAGGAAGTCGGCCGACTCATATGCTTCGCATTGTTCGCGTGTAATGGAACGTAACCGGTGACTCAAGGAACTATTGAAGATCACTGACCTATGTGGTAGATCATATACTACCACTTAGTTTGACGCAATGACCCAGTGCTCCCAGTGACAGATAGTCAAACATCACTTAAGACGGCTCAAAAATTAGCATTTTCACGAGAAAAGTAACATTATCATAAATTATGTGGAAAGCGAAACTAAAATAAGTTTCCTGTCCCATTTATTACCTAAACTCGAAACATTGAAATTGATTATTATTATGTACACAAAAACATTTTTGGGTGCGTTCCGTTTCACGATATTTTTTGTTTGCTGAAAAATATTTTTAAAGTTTAACAAGTCGTGTAATATAGCACTAGTGGCCTAGTGGTAGCAACCTCACCTTCCTATCCTGAGGTCACGGGTTCAAATACAGTGGAGCACACATAGATTTTGCTCTTCGTAAAATTTATGTGCGCAGTGCTAGTGCTCTTATCGGTGAAGGAAAACATCGTGAATAACCGCGCGGCTTAGGCTGCTCCACACGTTTTGTTGACCATGTTTTTCGTGTGGATTAGGCCTACTAAACTGTCTCGGTGGTACTTATAGGTCTGGGCAAGCCTATTCCGTCAAAAAAAACAGTTTTAGGCACTATAGTGTCCCATAAATAAGGGCATGAGCAAAAACAGTTACCCCTGACGTTATATAGATCATATGGAATAGATGCAAAAGCCTATTTATTTTATACATGTACCATATTGATACAAAGCGTGAGGAATTTTTACTACCCACGAACGTAACCTATTAATTTCTTCTCTGCGCGAAGTAAACTTCTAAACAAAACCATTTTTTAGTTCCTCACGTTCCTTACCTCGTTGCTAAGCAACGCTCTACCAAACATAAACAGAAGTATTTTCGAAAATAGAATGGTCAATGAACTATAACCCACCTTCTATAAACAACCAAGCAGGTAAGAGTTAGGCAGGTACATGAAACATCTCATATTTGCATTGCAAATACTTAGATAAGTAGGAGTTATGTTTCACATTCATAGATAGATATAATATTAATGGTAAACGCTATTAATATCATTTTCTGTGACTCTACGAAGGTAAAACAAGCTGCTAAGGTGATAACTCAACCTTTTTTTACAAGATTTATAGACTAGAAATAAATTTTAAAAAAAGTTGCTGACCTTGCTACATACAAAATATTCTAGTAAAAGTTTAAACGTGAATGTATTTTCTTATTCTTAATTTGAATTTCAAATTTATTTTGAATGGTCTAACGAATTAGCTAAATTATCTAGGTATCAACCAGTTACATCCACTTGACATTCGACATCACTAATTTTATTCTTGCGCTGTTTAGCACAAATCTTCTATATTCGACCGAAAAATCTACATTATTGCCGACGTCACGCCTAAAATACTACGGCCTTCGATATGATGTTGAATGTATAATGGCTCAGTGCCAGTTTCAGTGGCTTTCAGTGATTACACGAAACTTCTATAAAAATGTTGTTCTACGTCAATCGATGTCGGCAAGAGCATTCATTCAAATTGTTCTATTTTCAAAATATGCATTTCGAACTTTTTCACTTTACTCTGCTTACCTAAAATAACCGTAGACAACAGATTAAATTCAGTAAAAAAAATTTTTGATACTTTTTTACGCTTGGAAATGTGATTGTACCCAAGTGGATGATGATGGGGAGTTTAAAGACTAGTAGTGAACACTGTGGTTTTATGATTCGTTTTATGTAGGTAGGTACTTAGCTACCTAGTTACAAACAACAAAACTTTCATCGGAGAATGTCTCGTAAAACTAGAGAAATTGTACAGTTAATTCGCAGTAAATGTAAAGTTGCCTCTGAGAGTTGAACAGAACACTGTTTCTTTATACCGTTGCATAATTAACGGCTTTCGTTTTGTATTAATATAAACCTACTTTGAAAAATACTATAAGTATTATTTAAAAATTTATCATTTTTTGACTAATACTTACCTAACAGTTTTGTGTATAATTTATCTAATTTCAATTTATAAATCTTTATAATTTTCATTGACAAATACCGCACGGCTATCGTTCTAATCACAGAATAATAAAAACAAATAAAGAAGAGACACTAAACTGCATAGAAATCGATCTAGTTAAACCTTTTTACCTACCTAACCTTTACCTTTTAGATACTTTATAATATTTCCAAAGCATTACAACCTTGGAATTTTCAAGTCAAGAGTGAACAAGTGGATAATTAACTTAGCATGCTCCACCTTAGGCTGCATTTTCACTTTCCATCAGGTGTGATGGCAGTCAAACGTTTAGCTACCAACTATAACCAACCAACTATTTTTTTTATAATTATGCATTTTTAGCTCTACCACACGCAAAGTATTTCATCAGATGTTCTTGATGTATTAAAATATAATTTTCATCATGATGATAGAGTATCGATCTCCTTCTTGGTTTGGATAAATAACCTCTGTATTAACATAGAAAAAACACTATTTTACTTTGGTAAGTACCAATAATGGAACCAGTATATCAAACATAGGGAGGGTCGTTACCCCAGGGTATGAGGTCACGCGATTCCTTTAACTTTGTAGGCTTTTAATCGATATAAGTTTCATAGACTTTATCCATAGAAACCGGTAGATTTGACGTCATTGTTAAAACGTTGGTAATTTGGCATTAAGACGATGAAAACCGCGAAACAACTTCTCACTCGCACTCTTTGACCTTTCGAAAGTTGTAAGGTCACTGACCTTATTTATGAAAAATCGAGCAACTATATTTTGACCCTAATATGTTTTCCTAAAAAGTAGTACGTAAAAAGTTTGCTTATCTGGTTTTCGTACATAGTTAAACGTTTAAGTAACAAAACGATCTATGATGAAAACAATGTTTGTGTTAAACTGAATACAATCAAATTGCACACTGATAAGTAGCTTGCGATTTCGATACATAGGTTTAGTGTTTTATTTCGTGGTGATGATAGGTGGAGTAAGACAATGGTGGCCAAGAAGTGTAGGGCACCCTGCAGCAAGATGGATGGACGTCATAGTCAAAGTCGCGGGGTGGAAATGGGTAAGACTGGCACAGGATCGAGGTAGTGGCACAAACTAAGGAAGCCATATACCCAGCAATAGGTGAAGTCAGGCTGTGGATGAGGGATGATGATGATGATGAAACTCTCGCTGGCCTTGCTCTTGAAAACACACCCTTCAAACTGTCAAAAGGTCAAAGAGTGCAAGTGATAAAGTCATCGACGGCAGTCCGCCCCTTAAAAGACCAAATCCCATCTTCCCAAAATTGATGGAGTTTCGTGTAGAGCTGTGGTAGGTAATGGTTTGTCAGCCTAAAAATAATGCTCTGTTTATTCGGCTCACCCTATAAACTTTACTTCCATCATCATCGTTAATTTCATGCGTCAAAAATAGCTTTTAGTGGATTAGTTTATGTACATTTTTATTTATTTGTTAGGCGGTCATGACGACATAGTGTTTTTAGACCAGTGAAGAAACCGGGTGTGTTCAAAGAACCTAATAATATAAAGTTAAAAAAACTTGAGAAACCGAATTCATGGCCAAAAGGCTAAACCAATTTTGAGGGAATTTCTATGGGACAAACCTTTTCAGATAAATTAAGAATTTTCAAATCGGCTCATAGATGACTAAATAAAGCGATAACAGAAAAAAAAGCAGCCAAGTGCGAGTTGGACTCGCCCATGAAGGGTTCCGTAGCAACAAGTAACATAATTTATAGGTTCTATTTTTGGGGGGTCCCCATACTTGAAACTGAAATTCAAATTTTTTTTCATCAAACTCATACGTGTATCTATGAATAGGTCTTCAAAAATGATGTTGAGGTTTCTCTTATCGTTTTTTTCTAAACTGAATAGTTTGCGCGAAAGACACTTCCAAAGTGGTAAAATGTTGGTCCTCCCCCCCCCTCTAACTTCTAAAATAAGAGAATGATAAAACTAAAAAAAATATATGATGTACATTAGTATGCAAACTTTCAACGATATTTGGTTTGAACGAGATCTAGCCAGTAGTTTTTTTTTTATACGTCATAAATCGTAAACCGCAATTTACCTTTCGACGAACTACAAGAACCTTTATTATTATGTTACTTGATGCTACGAAACCCTTCATGGGCGAGTCCGACTCGCACTTGGCTGCTTTTTTTTTTAATTTGACGTCGTCGGTAAAAAGTTGTAAAATATGACTGATGAGTGCATGCAAGTAGCCTCGTTAAGGCGCACTTAAAATCCTTTCGCCAAGTTCGATAGAGCCAGTGACACGATAAGAAGAAGTAGACCAGCAAAAGCTTGCTTCTTCATCATCAGCCTTTAGGTATAGAGCCTCCTCCGCTGCTGGACATTCTTCTAGATCTTTCGAATTGGTAAAATAATTTTGAATGCGCATCTTACAGGCTCTTTTCGTGTTGGATATTTAGATCCAAGGCCATCTATTCTAGTGGGCACATTTTAAGTCTGTGAAAAACTGCTGGTTTCTTCTTAGTCACCCTTAAAAACATATCAGTGACTCGTTGCAGTATTTAGGCCAATCGCTACAGTCTCACAGCCTTGATTTAAAGTCTCAGTTACTGGTAACCTTCGGAACAGCTTGAGGTATGAGCATACCATCCCATGCTGTTCCTAAGCTTAATTCCTGAGGCCTTAGTGAGTCAGAAATTAGATTTGACAACTATGAAATGTTTGTTTACCTTTTTAAGAAAGAATCCAAATTATAATTCACCAAAATGCACAACACGAATATGTAAAAACCCACAATTTAATTCGAACGTTTCGAATCGCGTTTCGTCGTTTCCCGCTTAATAATTAGAAAATTGTTTAATTAATTAGTATCACGTTGTATTTTGGTATTTGGTTCAGTATTAATAAGGGTTATTTTTGTTTGCTGCGGGAAACGACAGGCTGACCGCGCGGAGCGGGCTTCGAGACTGGTGGAGTTTAGTTTGAATAGTTGTTTCAGTGGGCGGTTGCCGCCCTGGCCGTACTAACTGAAAGATACTCTATGCCCCATCCGTAGTAAGTGAAAGTTATTCTGTGGTGTGGCCTTATTGACTATTAGTTGAACTGTGACCTGCCAGACATTATGCTACACTGCAGTAATAATGCATTGAAATATTTAAGCATTCTGGCTTACTCATGTCATTGAGGACTGGTAGCTTCGGCTACATCAATATTTATGGAATTTCCCTGGTATCTTCACACAGGCGTCACGGCTGAATTGGTAGTAGGTAACCCTGCCTTCTGCGCCATAGGCCGTGGGTTCGATCCCCATCGAGAACAGTTCATTGTGTGGTGAACGTAGATGTTTTTGTTCTCTGCCTGAGTGTTATATTAAATTCAAAGTATGTGTATTTACAAAAATAAGTATTATATCAGCTATCTGTTTCCCATAGTACAAGCTCTACTTAGTTATGGGCTAGATAGTGTTGTGTGAATTGCCACGATATTTAATATTTATCTTTTCGGGAGAAAAGTACCTAATCCTATAAACTATATTTGTTCCGAGTTTCATCAAAATCGGTACAGGAGTTACGACGCGGTTGAGCCACAAATATCCAAATTATAATAAACACACATTATTCTTTATTTCGTTCCCCTCTACACATATAATATGCCTAGGTCTATGGTCAAGCTTCACAAAAAAATTGTATTGAGTCTCATACTTTATTAGCCAAGCCGGTACATTTTAAATCCCTACCCCTAGTAGTAAGTAAATTTAGATAAATAAATACATAAATATTATAGACAATTCACACAACACTATCTAGCCCCAAACTAAGCAGGGTGTCGATTCTAAAGACACAAATCACTCAAGCGATCGCGTAAATCGATGTGAGTTGTCAAATTTTGTTTGAAAAATTTGAAAATGGAACGCGGATTCAGCGATCACTCAATCGAACCGTGTTGCTGGAATTGACGCCCTGAGCTTGTACCAGATAGCTGATACATAGACATATAAGTATGAATATTTTTTGTAAATACATACTTAGAATAAGTACAATATAACACCCAGACAGAGAACAAACATCTGTGTTCACCACACAAATAAGTATTTGTTCTCCATCAAAAGAAACCATCCATCCATCAAATAAAATATAAAAAGTATAAAAGAGTAACCTCAAATTGAGCTGTTTATTATGATTCAGCTATTATAGAGGTAACCTACACGTAATTTTCAGAAATAGCCATGCTTGCATCCCCGATTCACCGTCGCAGCTGCTTTATCAGTTAGTAAAGCCACATTGCGACGCGACCAATGAACGATTCATGAAGTGATCACCTATAAATAAAAGCGGCCAAGAGCGAGTCGGACTTGCCCATGAAAGGTTCCGTAGTAGCAAGTAAAATAGGTAATTTAACGCAATATTGGAGTAAATTGAATGAAATGTAAATGAGAGTTTACGATTTAATAGGTAGGTAAAAAGAATACTTCTTACTAGATCTTGTTCAAACCAATTGCCGGTGGAAGTTTGCATGATAATTTACGTACATACCTACGTCATAATGTATTTTCATAGTTTTATTATTCTCTTGTTTTAGAAGTAACAGAATACCTACACAGAAAACATCTACATACCACTTAAGTTTCAAGAGTTCTTAGAGTTTCGGAAAAAAGTGGCTTAGGGGTTCCGTTTTTTGACATTTGGCTACGGAACCCTAAAAACGATTTCACTAGAAGAATTGTTTACAGTTCGCCTATAAAAAGGTTAGATATGTAGGTACCTATCCACCAACCAGATCATTGGATCAGTCAGTGTTTTTGGGAGCTCCCACATCCCACATCACCCAGAAGCACCCTAGTCCTTACCTACCCTAGAAATCAGAAATCTGAATAAATAATTATTTACTGTTGTTGTTTTCACAGTTTGTCCGTTCCGGACGTAGTAGGTACAATAAAAGGGCATTAGGGGAAGTTTGTGCGCAATAACAATAAAAACAAATTATACCTATTTATACAGACGATTTAAAAAAAAAACCAAAGACTTTTTATTTGTATTTTATAATAGGAATTGGGTAGGTAATTTTCAGCTATATTCGTTTTGCCGGGCTCTTTTTAGTGGCTCGTTATAAGTCTAACAAAATTACTTATCTTTTACTTAATAAGGTCCGTTTACTCAGTCCGTTGAATTTGTTTTAGGTTTAAAAACGTGTAGGTATAAGTAATTTTTGAAGTGAAAACTTCTTTAGCGGCGTTGAGCACTTTCTGTAATGGGTATAAAATCTTAAACTCGCGTCAGGGCGTCAGGGCGTCAGGATCACGTGACTTGATCGAAAAAGCGTAAGACGCTACAGATACGCTAGTAGTTACTATGACACGGTAACGTCACAGAATAGATAATAGTTAGTAGCAAGCATACCAAGGCGTTTTTCGTGACTGTAGTAGGTATAGGTACATACCTATTATAGATTTTATGAACTAGCGGCCGCCCGCGGCAGGTAGTAGTGGTCATTGGTACATGATTTTATAGATCTACTGTATTTATTTAGGTATTATGAATAGACGTCGTAGGCACTGATGCCAACGACGAGCTTCGGCAAAAATATCAAACATGCTCAACGTTAATAATCAAGTTTTCACTTCTGCCGGCACTCCCGGAGTGCAACCCGTCTTTTTTTTTTTTTTGCTCGATTGCGGAGGTATAAATATAAATAAGTAACATAATTATTCTTCTTGTCATGGTTAATTCTTTTAGGATACACAGACAAAGGTGTGAAAACGAGAATCGGACAAAAAAAATATTTTTTTGACTTATCTCAGTTATCGTAGGCGCTTCGCTCGTTCGGTCATTATATACACCACGAAATCATCATGAAATGGACTCCCCTACCCTAACTACCTACTAAAGATTTCTTGAAGATAGGAAGTGAATCATCTGAAATACCCATCTAACAGCTAGAGCGAGCAATGCGATAAGTGACCGGTGGGGATTGGCCACCGACGACCGACCGAAGAAAAGCGCCCGGCGCGCAGCGTTGCCAGATCATACCGCTTTTCCACTTTTTACACCGCCTTTTTGACAATGGATCCACCATCCGCTTTTAGCCAGCGGGATTCCACTTTTTTCGACTTTGATAGGATATGAGGATTAAAATATTATCTTCCCACTAAAGATATTTTTATGGGCACCGATCCGTTTACCCTTTCAAATGGAAGAACCTATAGTGGCACGAACTTTGACAGGTCCAAACGTCCGAGAAAAATCGTGGCACTACAGTGCCACGGACGCTTGGCGGCCGTAACAAACGTGAAAAAATGTCTATAGCGGGCTCTACATTCCTGCCAAAACTACACCAAATGGGAGACAGCGCTATACGAGAAAGCTAGACAGAAATACTTATAACTCTTTTCTTAGTATAGCGCTGTTATTGTTGGCCAACATAATAGTCTGTGAAATTTATGTTGTCAAATCACTATTGTCATGTTGGTACAGTGTTAGGCTTCGTTCACACGGCATTGTCCTGCACGTTTTTTTGCAGTATACGTCTTAACGTATAAATAGTGACCATACAACGTACATATATCCATTCACACGTCGATTGTACTGCAAAAAAACGTGTACCGCTTATACGTTTAAACGCATACTCAACGGACTTGTCAAGCAAATCGAATGAACTTTAACGCGTGGATCCATCAGTGACGTCTACTCGCTGTGACAACTGTGTGAAGACTGCGGCTATTCGTCTTTTACACGAATGATAATTTACCGTGTGAAGACCCGGATGATTGTACGTTAAAAAAACGAATATGAAAAAAACGTGCAGGACAATGCCGTGTGAACGAAGCCTTAGGCTGCGCTCACTTTGGATCCGTTTTCGTACGATAACGTACGAACATTCCCGACCTTCTGAGTACTATGAAAGCGCGTACACTGCGCGCGAGTTAGTCGTACGTATACGTATACGTACCTGCACGTCCGACGTCCGAAATCAATCCCAACTTGTTGGGATTTTATTACACGTTCGTGCGTTCATCATCAATAATGGATGCGCTAACACCGGTACTCTGTCTATTTGACAGAGAAAAACGTATTCAGTGTGCGCACTCAATTCGTACGAACAGTGTTCGTACGTTTACGCGCGATGTAATTCGTATCCAAAGTTCTTCTTCTTATCGTGTCACCGATTCTTTCGAACCAAGTGTGGTGAAAGGATTTTAAGTGCGCCTCAGAGAGACTCCTTTCATGCACTTGACACATATTTTCAAACCTTTTAGGCTCTACGATATGCCGGTTTCCTCACGATGTTTTCCTTCACCGTTTGAGAGCACTGGCATAGTGTACATATACAGGGTTATTCATTATTAGCTGCAAATACTCAGGAATTAGGTTCAACAAATAAAATAAAAAATATTTATGAAATGATTTTTTTTAAGTTTTGTTATGAAAATCCCGAGAAAATCGATAAAGAAATCATTGGCGCCTGACCTATTTTGACCTTTGATCCGCGCCCGCGCGCCGTGAGTGACACTCTGCGTTCAGTCACCGCCTGGGTGGGTCATCGTCCTGTTCTCCATGGCAATCATTATGCAATAGCCGTAAAGAAATTAATAAAAAAAAAATTGATACAAAAACTGAAATCAAAATTTTAAAAAAATCATTAGGTACATAAATATTTTTTATTTTATTTGTTGAACCTAATTCCTGAGTATTTGCAGCTAATAATGAATAACCCTGTATTTTTGGGCAGAAAAACTCATTGGTACACGACTGGATTTGAACCCACGACCTTAGGATCGGAAGGCGGGGCTGCTACCACTAGACCACCAGTGCTCTCGAGTCGTATCCAAAGTGAGCGTAGCCTTATGAAGTTGCACACGCACAAGTTCAGATCGAGCTACAAGGCCTACAAGTGTTTCACTGACTGTGAGAATGTGGATTGAACTTGAGTGATATCTTTTGTGCCTCCCCGAGCCACCTTCTGTTTCTGTTCTGTGAAGTAATAGTACATTGTTACCTGAGGATTGAAAGTCACGTTTTTGAGTCCCAAGACGGTAAACACTGTGCTTTTCATTACGAATACAAGGAAAGTAAAAATAAAAACATGCGAAATACAATGCTACATTCAATGACTGGCATTACCGATGTAGAGAGCAAAAATCCAAGCTCAAGTGAGAGTGGGCGGGCCACGTCAGCAGGATGGACCCTAAAAAGTGGGCAAACATAACGACTCATTGGGTGCCGGAGGACGGAAGGCGACGGCGGCGTGGCCACCCAAAAAGACGATGACGAGACGATCTGGAAGCTCTGGAGAAGGATTGGTGGAAAGTCGCCAAAGATCGTGATAGTTGGAAAATTTTGGGGGAGACCTTTGCCCAGCAGTGGGACAGTGCAGGTTAAAAAAAAACCTCCTTGCAGTTAGAAAGACTTTAGAAAGTTGGAACATGGTTGAATAAAATAGAACTTATTTTTTTTATAATTTGACAGCTGTCAGTAGAAAGCGATTCTCCCTAGGGCTGAAAGTGTTACTTTGCAATTAGGCCCCTCAGGCAACTTCAGACCTACTTTCCGAGTATGAGCAATGAAAAGGAAGCTTACTTCACATAACTCTTTGATTTGTAATATGATTATGAATTGATTGAAAAATCGATCTGACGTTAAAACAGGAAATTCCGCTTTTTTTGTTGAAAATCCGCGTTTTTGGTGTACCGTTACCGCATTTTCAACTTTCGCATCTGGCAACACTGCCGGCGCGCCAAGCCGGCGCGCGATGCGGCGCGGGCGGGCGGCGGCGGGGCGGTGCTTGAAACGCTCTGTTTTTAAATATGTAAATCCTTACACATTTGTTGTACTTGCTAATAACCGTTTTGAAACTAGTGTTTTTACTTCGCTACGTGCAATACAAAGTTTAAAGTAGTTTAAACAAAATTGATGAACTTAATTGCATATAAGGTACATATTATTTTTGTCTGAATTTAAGAAGTATTGTCTATGACTTGGCTTACAGATGCGTACAACGAAACGCTCCACGTATTTTTTTTCCATTTGTCAAAATATTTGACAGATAGATGGATGATTGATAAAAAAAAAGTTGTTGCCGTGCCGTCCGCTGATCGCAAATTCCGTCCTTCTTTTGCCACTCCTATCGAGTAAAACAAGTTTCTTGAACTCTTCTGTGCTTCTAAGGAATTATAGTGTTGTGGATGGTGGATAGCAGTGAAATGGCCTAGGATTAGATACCGTGATTAAATCAACATGAGTCGGTCGGGTCGCGGTGTGTTTGGGAAGCTGTTTGCTAAGAAGCAACACAAAGACAGAGATGAGCGCGCGACGGAGATTGGGATGCCCACAAATGTGAAGCAACACATTCATGTGAGCAAGAACTCTGAGACCGGACAGTTGGAAGGGCTGCCCGGGTCGTGGCTGAGACTACTCAACACTCAGATCACGCCCGCTGAGCAGCATGAGAACCCAGACGCGGCCATCCAGGCCGTCAAGTTCCACATGTACACGATCAAAAACCAAAAAACAGCTGACGAACCTTTCAAACCTTTTGTTACCCCAGAGGCCATCACTGAGGAGGATAAGGAGATAGAAAAGCTTCTGGACAACAAAAATCATAAAAGTCAAGACTCTGATCTGTCAATCGGACAGAGCAGTGAGGAGGAAGCCATAACATCGGATACGTTTTCAAACCGGCAGACTATGCCAGTCTCTCCGACCAAACATACTTTAACAAAGAAAGATGCAATGATTGATCTCAGTGCTGTGGTTCAAGATTTAACCCTAATCGGTAACAACCAAGAAGATAGCCCTATACTAGAATTCAGGAAGAAAGAGCATGAATATGCAACACTGAATGACGAAGAGATCTATGATGAATTGAGAAAGATATGTAACCCGGATGACCCCTATGACAGGTTTCTGAGGGTCAAACAAGTTGGTGCTGGTGCCTCAGGTATAAACTTACAACAATAATCTTTGTTTCAGCCTATTTAGGTACACTAATATATTGTACCATGTCTAATTTGTGATCTACCATCATAAACCCTGCACTTCTTCCTATCGTGTCACTGGTTCTTTCGAGCCAAGTGTGGTAAAAGGATTTTAAGTGCACCTCAAGGAGGCTCCTTTCGTGCACTTGACACATATTTTTGAACTTTTTAGGTTCTACGAAATGCCTGTTTCCTCACAACGTTTTCCTTCACTGTTTCAGAGCACTGGCATAGTGTACATAAATTTTTTGGTAGAAAAACTCTTTGGTACTCAACCTTGCACTGAACATCAGTGCAAGGTTGAGTACCAAAGAGTTTTTCATAAGAATTTATTTCATAGAGCATTTCCTTAGGCATTGGATCTTGACTATCGCTCAAATTGATTTGATAATCACAATCTTTATTGCTTTATCAAATCCATTGTACAAATAGGTATAATAAATGCTTTAAATGTCTGTCTGTTTGCTACATGTTAACAGGTAAACCACCTAAATGAAGATGTATTATTGTGCTACTAATAATGCATTTTGGAGTTGACCCTAGAATGCTATTTCTATGTCCTTATATAAAAGTAATATTGAATGAGGAGGGAAAACCTAATGTTTAACTTTAATGTTGATTCTTGTGTATATTGGTGTGTAGGTAACAAAGTCACTGGTAAAAGTGTAGTAAGTTTATATTGGAAGAATATAAATAAATTGTTATGTTGATTCACTAACATTGTCACATTTAGTTTGCTTTTATAAGTTAGCAATCAATAATAATTGTAGAAGTGTGTGTGCAAGGCAGAATGAAACCAAAAATTATGCAATTCTATGTCCACATTATTGTGACCATATAGAATGGCCTTGACTATTGTTGTGAAGTTGTAATCTTATCTCTACAACCTTCAATCAACACTTTATCAACCAAAGTTCTTGTAAATTACGATTTTTCTATGATTATTTGACTGGGTCACTCCAAAAATCAAAAGAACATTTTCAAGTATCTAAGTTAAATAAATAAACATTTTAGACAACCCACTCAACACTATCTAGCCCCAAACTAAGCAAAGCTTGTACTATGGGAACCAGATTGCTGATATAATAATAATGTACATTTTTTTTGTAAATACACACGTAGAATACAATAAAACACCCAGACAAAGAACAAATATTTGTGTGGTGAACACAGATGTTTGTTCTTTGTCTGGGTGTTTGGTAAGAAAAAGAACGAACCTACGGCGCAGAAGCCAGAGCTACTACCAACTGAGCTGAGAGGCCAGTCAGAAATGTATTTCCGGTAGTAAGCAAGAATAATACTGCTACTATAATATAATTATACCATTTTACTTAAATACTTGCTTCTATGACCTTTATTCTAGTCTATGGAATTTAATCTCTTCATCCTAAGCAAGCCATGCTTAGTACCTAGCCTAGTGCTAATCAGTCGCTATTTGTCGCTAATCATAATGCTGTCTCCATTTCAGGTGTGGTGTTCATTGCCATTGACAAAAAGGACAACTCCAAAGTCGCAATCAAAGACATAGACCTAACCAAACAAACCAAAAAGGAACTTATACTCAACGAGATCAATGTGCTGAAGGGATTCAATCATAAGAACCTCGTGAACTTTCTCGATGCATTCCTCAGTTGCGACAACCTCTGGGTTGCCATGGAACTGCTGGACGGAGGCTCTCTCACCGATGTTGTCACAGAAGTAGTCATGAAAGAAGGTCAAATCGCCGCAGTATGTCGCGAGACCCTTCAAGCTATCGCCTTCCTCCACTCCAAAGGCACGATACACCGAGACATCAAATCAGACAACGTGCTACTCGGAATGACCGGCATTGTAAAGGTAACAGACTTTGGATTCTGCGCTAACATCGTCGGTGACGAGAAACGGCAGACAATGGTCGGGACCCCGTACTGGATGGCCCCAGAGGTGGTCACGAGAAAGCAGTATGGGAAGAAGGTGGATGTGTGGTCACTGGGTATAATGGCCATTGAGATGATTGAAGGAGAACCGCCGTACATGAAAGAGGCGCCATTGCGAGCTCTGTACTTGATCGCTGCGGTTGGCCGACCGAAGATACCGCGGTTCAATGACCTGTCGCCTGAGTTCCAAGACTTCTTGGACAAGTGTCTGCAGGTAGACGTGGACTTGCGCGCGACAGCAGACGAGCTGCTAGCCCATCCCTTCCTCGACTGTGCCATGGAGCTCCGAACCCTCACTCCGCTCATCAAGGCCGCACAAAAGATACTCCACAAGTCCATTGACTGAGAAGTCTAGCTTCCATTCCTGTTATTTTTGTAACAATGTATTCACTTTTGTAACCGTTTACATTTTTGTACGTACAATTAAGGAATCTAGTTGGTGCCAATTTGAAATGCATTCTGTGTTATGCATACCATGCCCAATATAGTTTGATATTTTGAATCAAATGCTTTGGAAGAGGGATCGTGAATTGATTTAGATAAGTGCTCTATATATTTAGGGTGTAGGTGCAGATTATAGTGTTCATTTATTTAGCTAATAATCTGAGATATTTATTTTAACAATATCCGAGGCTCGCTTTGCTTGTCTTATCAATAGGCGTAGATATGATATCTGCTACTGATACAGATATTCAATTTTAGACATCACATTGCACTGTAGTTTTCAACAAAATAAGAATACATAATTTTGTATGATTTAATGTGTACAATTATTGCCATAGAAAATATTATTTTATTGGATGTAGAGTCAAATTGTAGTTACTTAACAAATTCTGTCCAAGTTGTTTATATTTTAAAATTTAAATAAGCATCGAATTTCTATTATATCATTTGTTTATATCTATGCCATCATCAATATATGAATGGTTCTATTCACACAATATACCAAAAATGTACATAGAAGTTTGCACAATATTTTTAGCTAGTCGTTATTTTTTTCTATCCTATTTTCCTTAACTACAAAAATGCAATCAATATTTTTCGGTTATGTAAAAAATTCCATTATAAATCCATGTTCCATAATTTTTTCCATTATGTTCACATTCCCTATAACTGTGTAAGATTTTAACAAACTTTGGAAGACTGGAAGTGTATTAGAACGCTTAAGTTCCGGGACAAAAAATAGACTGTCTACATTTTATTCTTACTTTATTGTAGAGGCAATTTTGTGCTCTTGTGTTAAGTGTGCTAAGTATTTCAGATAATACTATATTATTTTAAACATGCATTTTGAAAGTGTCTTCACAAAATATTTTGGTTAATGACTTATTTCTATGTTATTCTCCTGTAATTAATGTATCAGTATCTTTAATGTATTAATTTTGTAGCCATATTATTTTTGTTATAATAGATTTTAGTTTATTTTAATGTTTGTAACTTCAAACCACCATGAGTGCCTGTTTGGAGAACTAGAAGAAGCTGTGCTACACAATATCTAAAGTAAAGCTAAGGCTAGTGTCCACTGAACTGTCGCTGCATAGACATAAAGCATGCAACCAGTCATACAGCGTTTATAACACCGTGTGTGATTGGTAGACTGTAATACGCCACCAACACATATGGTTAACTTAGCTTAGCAATAAATGCATGGTTGACTTAGCTTAGCGTATAAAATAAGGTTCTTCTTGAATAGTAATATAGGCTTGCGGAGAATCTAGGTATGTATTTATACCTATATATTGTAATCTGCTAAATATCAGTGTTTTGTGTGAGATATTCAGAGGGCTTAATCCGAGTTTTAATATATTTTTGTCGTTAGCTTTACGCGAGAACTAATGTTATTACTTACGAACGCTACGTAATAACATTCGTTCTCGCAATCCCGCCAGGGGCGCTCATATTTTCTCCATACAAAATCGGGGCTAACGATTACGCTAACGATAAGTCATTTGCGTTAAGCTAATGACAAAATGATGTTAAAACTTAGAATAACCCTACAGGGCACGGTCAGGTCACGTGTTAATGTATATTTTTTTCATTATGGAAATATGCAGTTTCATATTTATAAATGCAAGCAGTAATTTTTTGCTACTTGTATTGCTGATATAAAATTAAATACGAGTGCACTGTGTATTACGATGAAATATTGTAACTTTTCAGTGTACTTATTTGTTTGGTACAAATCGTCAAAGTCAAATTACGTGCCTTTTATTCTCCAAAGCACTATTTAGTAGTCGTAAGCATTTAAGCCACAACGAAGAATGTGTACATGTATTGATGCTGTATGCTTAGCTGTAAGAGTATTTACACACCAATGACACTTTTTGAACATTTTATTAGAAAATTGCCTATTAAATTATTTTTGTAAAATTTAAATGGTTTCGTTTGGATTATTTCATCCCTTGTAAATTTACGTATTGACTATGAACGTATAAAATGGGTTAGAAAAAAGTGTAATTACGCGCGGAGGTACAGCGAATAAAAGCGGTCTAAACAAAGCCTACTATACCTACAGACTGAATATGCGAATGCTCACTTATGTCGCCATCTTTTCGCTTACAAGTACCGTAACATCCAAGCGTTTCTTCAAATCCTCTTACATAGGCTTTGAAGAAACTTACACAAGTTTTCCAAAGAGAACCTAATCTGATACTGACGTAAAGCTGGTAAGGCTGCAAGTAATCCAACTCTAATATTGTCCTCATAACATAACCATGTGGCCATGATTCAGTGCCCCTTCGAAAGATGCGTTTAAATTGTCAACCTCTATAGACGCACCTAGATTTAAGACCTTTCAATGATCCTTCTGTTGCAACACTTGCAACTGAATAAACGGTTTTTTTGTTAATTTAAGATGATAGGGACCTACAGTAAAATGCTGGTTAGGGCTGCCAGTAATCCAACTCCAGTATTATTCTCTTAACCATGTGGCTAGAAGATTCAAGAGGTCTCTCATCACGCAACGTACCCCTTCGAAAGACACGACCAAATGGTCAACCTAGACTCTCCTAGATTTAAGATCTTTCAACAGATCCTTGTGAACAATCGTTTATTCAATTGCAATTGAATAAACGATTGTTGACTCTTTTGTTCGTTTAAGATGATAGGTACCTAACCTACCTACCTGCTGTAAGAAACGTAGGTCGTACGTGACTAAGCGGGAATAACCCTATATAATACCATCGTGCGTCGGTAGCTTTTAGTTAGTCTGGAATTCATCACCATTAATTTAAAATTAATAATAGTATAATTAGTACCTACTTCACTACTTACCTACATAGTTGAGTACCTACCTAGTTTTTTCCTGTGACAGTTTCTATGAAGCATCTACCATTATGTCGCTGGCTTGTTATACGAGTAGAAGGTACTAATTGCAGGACAATGAAATTACGAAAATAATAAATTATGTAAAATTTATTTAGCTACCACCATTATGCCCAAGAATCAACCACAAATCTTTTTTCTTTTTCCATATCATTTAACATTTTCTCAGCTTCAAACTCAGTTTTTTCACTATTTACTAAACACATTTTTAAAGTGCTTTTGATAGTGTTGGTGAATTTGTCTAAATCACCGCATACGAAGATGTACGCATTGGATTCCATGAGATTAGTCAATTCCTGGCTATTATTCTTCAATAAATCCTGTAACAAACAAAAACATTTAGAATCGTCAAAAATTTTACAACAGTAATGCTGTGGGCTGATGATGATGATGATGATTTAAATTGTCAATGAATGATAGTTGACCCTTCTTTATCTATTTATCGTGTCATTGGTTCTTTCAAACCAGTGTGTTGAAAGGATTATAAGTGCGCCTCAGCGGTTACCCTACTTAATTTTATCAGTCAAGGCGACCAATCCCTTAATGAGTTTAGATGAGATGGATGCATATTCAAATAGTCTCACATATGCCTCAGCACCGCGCCAGTGAAAGCGCACCCAAGAACTGACTGGCAGATTAACATACCCTATGAAGAACTGAAGAGTAACTTTAGATATTTACCTGCACATGTTTCGCGCCGTATTTTTTTGCTGAAAAAGCGACATTTAATTTCTTTAACACTCCTCTTTCTCTAAATCCATTCAGCTCTTTCTCATAAATATGATCGACATCTGGATCTCTACATCCAAAAAATAACCAAACATCATTGGTCACATCATTCCCGTTCAAGCTTTTATACATTTCTAATTCTTCTAAGAATCCTATAAACGGAGATATTGCGGTCCCAACAGCTATAAATACTAGTGGGTTTTTTAAATTATCTGGTAATGAAAACCTAGTTAAATTCGATCTTAAGTAAATAGGTACTTTGGATGTATCTTCAGCATTTTCAATCTTTAGTCTGCAGAGCTTATTTGCAAGATCATCTATAAGAATGGTCTCTAGCCAACTTGTTGTCAAACCATTATTAAGCACTGAGAAGCATATCTTCAGTACACTTGAATCTCTTAACCCACTGTTGACTATTGAGTAAGGTCGTGGCAGTAGTCTTGGTAAATGCGTTAGTAGAACTTCTATTGGCGGTTTGCATGATTTGAAGATTTTGAATAATTCTAATAAGTTAAAAGGTTTCTTTCCATTTAATACATATTGCCGGTAATATTGTGCTCCCTCTGTACTGCAAAAGTACTCTAGGATCTTTCTCTCTCTGTCATCTTCTGTGTACTTAGATAAGGCCAACAGGAACAACTGAAATAAGACCATGTATAACTTAGTAGATAACCAAGATTGACTTAGTAGATAACCAAGATTGACTTAATAGATAACCAAGACTGACATAGTAGATAACCAAGACTGACTTAGTAGATAACCAAGACTGACTTAGTAGATAACCAAGACTGACTTAGTAGATAACCAAGACTGATCATCATCAGCCTAAAGAAGACTCACTCATCAAACTGTAGGTTGGTAGATGGATTATTGTCTACTATAATGTTTAGGTGCAATGGTGGCCTAGTGGTTGTAAGCCCGCCTTCCGATCCTAAGGTTGCGGGTTCGAATCCAGTCGTGCACTTATGGATTTTTATGTTCGGAAAATGTATGTAGACAATGCCAGTGCTCTCAAATGTTGAAGGAAGACATCGTGAGTAAACCCATGGCTTAGTCAGCTCTGCATGTAATGTTTATGTGTCTTTCTTATGGATTAGGCCGACTAAGCTGTCAGGATGGTAAAGGTGCTGGGCAAGTATATCTCATCTGAAATCCTATACCACAAGTAGGGCTTAAATAATCACCAGTTGTCCCTGATGCTAAATAAATCATCTACAATAGATGCAAAGGCCTGTTTATGCAGGATAGATAAATTAATATGTCTTCAACTATTATTATGATCTAAAAATAGTTGTAATATAACCCATGGAGGATAATGTTAGAACGAAACAGCTGTGTGCATAAAGGTAAATTATTTAATATGTAAATAGCTTTAAAAAAATTACTCATAGCAGCAAAACTTTATACCTAGCGGCCTGTCCCGGCTTCACACAGGTGGACATTCATTTTGAAATCGACACAGTTGTTTTTGAGTTTATTCATTACAAATATACAAAAATACAAATCTTTCCTCTTTATAATATTAGTATAGAAGTATAGATGTACATACCTTTTTTAAGACACATCTAAAATCTACAATGTGCTTCAGTACATGTCTTAGAGTGGATTTGACAGGAATGTGAGCTGGGATCATGCCTTTCTGGCCACTCGACACACTCAGCGTGTATGGGTAACTAGCCTGCCTCATGAGCCCCAGATGGCACAGGATGAAAGCCACTTCATCATCTCTGTTTTCTGGTACAACTCCTATTGTGTCTCCAGCTTTGAAACTTAAATTGAAGTCCTGGAAATTAACACTTAGGTAAACTATTTAAAATTACTTACCACCACTTAGAGCACTGGTGGTCTAGTGGTAGCGGCCCCGCCTTCCAATTCGAAGGTCCTGGGTTCAAATCCAGTCACTATGCCAGTACTCTCAAAACGGTGAAGGAAAACATCGTGAGGAAACTGGCGTGTCGTAGAACCTAAAAAAGTTCGAGCAACACGTGTCAAGGGTCACGCACGAGCGGCCTACTTGCGGAATAATCAGCCCGCACATCAAGTGCGGATGATTTAAAATATAAAATTTGGCAAATTTTTCACCACCACTTCCTATAAAGTTTACAGAGCCGTGGGTGGTTCGTTTTCATTCAAAAATTAAATCGCCTCTGCTGCCCGCTCTCCAAGTATCACGCCTCTCACCCCTGTAAGCTTGTAGGGAGTGCTTTTTTTAAATGATATGATTTTGATGATTACAATATCAGTAATATAAGACCTAAATAAACACAGTAAACATGGTATGCATACATACCTTCACATCAAAGGTCACTTCATAGACAACTTTGCATTTCTCATTGGGGTCTGTTTCTGTAAGTCTTCTCCAATGCAATATATCAGGCTTCACCACAATACTATTGGCAAATGGTAATTGGAGCGATTTGCTGTACACTTCATCCAGATTCTGTAAGTGCTAAAAACCTTATAATTTGCTATGAGTAACGCATGAGAATGTATTTCTATTTAGGATAGCCTGTGTCTAGGTAGGTAATATGGTAAAGCACACAGTAGGGAAAAGACCACACATTTGGTAGGTACTTACAGATATTCACAGCCAGCCCCTATCTTGTAAGTAATAGCCTTTATAACTGTCTGTAGGTACTACCTACGCATGGAACCAATATAGGTACCTAGGTACCTCTTTAATTAGGTTATGCCTTTCCACGAATGCATGAGTCAGTTTCGAGTTTGAGTAATTATAATGAGTGTCATGGGTTGGTTTTTTAGGTAATAGAAATTATAAAGTAACTTACATCATTACTGTCGTACTCTAAAGCCAAGATATGCTTTTTGTATACAGGCAACGATATTGTTCCCCCGATTATCCTCTCAAGATCTTGGAACGCGTTAACGCTCATGATTAGTAGTCTTCGTAATTTTCTTCAAGTACAAACCATCTTTTTCGTAGCATATTTTAATCCTTAGCACACGTGAGACATGTCAAAAATTATAATCGAATGGAAAACAAATTATAACGCACCGCACCGCGCTGTGCTGTACGTACGCAACGTATCAAAACAAATAATGTGTATGTGTGCTAGACATGAGTCCGCTATACCGAAACGTACCTAAAAACCGATGCATGCTCCTAACTTATCGTATCGATATTGTAGTGCCAGATAGCCGATACTAAATAGCTAAACGAACGAAACACGACATCGAAAGCGAGCTAGCAATAAGCAAAACATAGTTGAGATAGGTTGGTTTGGTTGGCACCTAACTTTAATAATTAGGGCATCCTTTTCTAACGCGTAAGTATTCATGCGAAAAAACGAGATGAAACGAATATTGTTTAGATAGCTAGCGTAATGGGTACTAAGTACTAACTGTTATGTATTCTGGTTTTGTATCTTGACCGTTCACTATACTTTGACCTATCTAACTGAGCTTCAATTCGACCTTATTAATAGGAGGATAGGGTCGAGTTATACTTGACATTTTCGTAAGATTGCTTTAGATTAGCCTGGTGGGGGGGCCACTTGCAACGCGCAGCCGTTTGTTTTTCGTATTGTTATTTGCATTTTTGAAATTTGAAACTGTTGTGATTTGTCGTTGTAATTGTGAGTGTTTGATCGGATTTTTATAAAATTAAAAGTGTACCTAACCATTACCATAAATGCATAGTGTTCCTACCTATATACGTAGAATACAGACTAGTGTAGGTATTTGTGTTAGAAAGTAGGTACCTACCAAGTGTAAAAATAAAAACTAAAGTGTAAATAATATTAGGTACCTATCAATATGCCTCGACAAAGCGCAGTGTGGACTCATTTTGATAAAAAAGACAATATTTTTGCAATTTGTAAATACTGTAAACAAACATTATCTTGCAAAACATCAACTGGAAATTTAAATTCCCATCTAAGAAAATCTCACGCGTCAACTTATTTAGCTCAAAGGACAGATGATATTAATACGAGTTTAAGTTAAGTACCCATAAGTGAAAACTGCTAGGCTTGAGTTACCCATAAGACCCTTTCAATCAAAGAGTCGCCACGAACCTAAAAGCTGCCAAACCAACCAAAAGTCTCTGGCTATTAGCACTAAAATAGCTATTGTCAACCAAGCATTCGTATGTAAATAGGTACCGATATCAGGTAATGGTTATCGATATCGATATTGAAACCAAATATCGATACAGTAACCGCTAGCGAAAATACTCAATAACGCCCATGCCTAATGTGTGCGTACGTGCGGTGCGTACCTTGGTGCGTACACTACGTACTACAATCAGAAATTGAAATAACTTTGACATGGCAGCTGAAGTTGGCAACCATGTTATTTGACAAGGAAAGAAATAAGGCTCTTTTCACATGAAACAGCCAGTAGAAGCAGGGCGATGCATGGTTGTGAAACTTGTCATTCATGCCACCATTCCTTGCACAGATAAGTGTTGAGTGTACTAATAATATAATGTGACCATTATTTACAACTAACCAGTAACCACCATGTACACTAGCGCTATCTATAAGAGATGCGTGTTTTAAACATGGAGTACAGTGCATTAAATCAAAATCTATATATCTATATGTACTTACTTTTTTGTACTGGACTAACTTATACTAACCATTTAATAAAAAAAATCATTTTCAATTATTCATAATCATAATCGAAGATGAAAGCTAAAGGCTTGGTATAGGTTAGATAAGTAGTTTAATTTATAAATATTTTTTTTCTGGTAAGTCCACGCCGTGCTATTCCCGAAGTAATACTGCTCCACTGCTTATAAGAAAAGTTGCACTAACCTCTCCAGAAATAAAATTTAAACTCAAGAGTCAACGATCACTTATCATATCACTCGCGTCCATAATACTTCATTTACCTTATATTCTAGGTAAACGTAATATTTGTATGCTAATGATACATCCTTATTGTAGTGATGGCTTAAAGACGTTAAATTAAATTGATTAGGTAGGTAGGAGTAGGTACCTCTTTTTTAACTAATAGATAGGGACACTTAGAAAAAATATTTTTTTATTATTTCGTTTTATGTAGGTACCATTTGTAGGTAGGTAGTAGGGTAGCCAGCACTTCATAGATTTTTTCGAAATTTTCACTAATGTTCCGTATCAGACACTGAAAAATTAAATTTTTGACATTTTAATATCAGCAATGATAATCACTGATATTTTCTATTATGCAGTAGATTATAGGCGTTTTATACGTATGTACCTACTTATGAATATTACGTAAGTATGTAGTTGTAGGTGGGACTCCACAATATTACACTCACATTCAACAGTAACGGCTCCATCCTCATCTGGGTTGTAACCCTCCACGCATTCGGGACAAACTGTAGTGTCGCATGGCTCCTCAGGTGTCGTAGGAAATGAAGGCATCATTTCTACTGGAGGTGGCTAAATAAAATATTTTTGTCAAAATTTAATATTGTAGGCGGTAAGTTGTAAAGCATAGGCTAGTAAGTTGTAAGTAATGGGTGTACTAAGAATAGTAGATGAAGCTGTACTATGATGGTTTGGGGAGGCGAGAATAGATATAATACGACCGTGTCTTTCCAGATGATTGTCGATGAAAATAACCTTGACCGGCTTAGATACACCATAAGGACAAAGGAAGTGGAAATACAGCTTTCTTTAATTCTTTAATTCTTTAATGCACACAGAAATATTTACAAAAAAAAGTAATAACAAAGGACATGTACATAGGTGAGCTTAACCCAAAAAGAAGCTTTATGCTAGCCTTTATGTAATTACGTCGGGGTCACCAGAAAAAGGGGCGCCAAGTTCAGTGCAGTGCCCATATATTGCAAGATTGCAACGATGCGAAAATCTGTAGGATCTGCATATACCTACTATGCCTCGTTTTAATAATTTTGTAGTTACCTCCAGACGATACAAATAGGAGAGACGACAAGGATCCCAAGATGTACACAATGTAGCGTTATGCATCATGTCCTTGCGTGGTTCATCACCAAAATAGTCGAAAGTAATCACGATGTTGTTGTCGATCGCACATTTATCCAAGAATTCATCGACACTGACCTAAAAAAATAATGCTTATGCAGTAAAAAAAATTGAGAAACTGACTTCATGGCTAAACGATTGAACTGATTTCGATAAAATTTATATGGAACCAATCTGAAAGCATGACCTTTCAGATAAAAAAAAATAGTTTCTTCAAATTGGCTCATAAAATATGATGAAGAACACAACTAAATTGAGAACCAGAATTCAGTTAGTAAAAGAGCTCTTTTACACATTTTTAGAAAGCTTTTGATTATTTATTTTATTTAGATCCAAGATTAACAGCTTACCTTAATTTTGTACCCACAATCCAGAGTACCATTTTGAAAATAATTATTTTCCCGTTCCCCATTACCAAGACAGAACATCCAACCTTCGTGAAATGAGAACTCTATAGGAGTTATTTCTGCTTCAATACATGGGTCTATGGGAACTGGTATAGAATGTTTATCATAGGTGCATTTTCGCTCATGCATGTTAGCTTGAACTCTATAGGCGTCCAAGTCCGGTTCGGATCCATGAGGACATTCATAGTAATTTCCTACAATAAATACAGTATTTTTTTAATACAACTAGCTGATAAAATAAGCAATTATGCTATTAGGCCATTAGGCCTACCTAATGTTTAGTAGTAGCCAATCACCTATAAAAAAGCATCTGCACTGCCCGGCACTGCCCGGGGTCAACCAACTTGAGACACACAGATGTTCAGCCCCACGTGCCAATTATTTCACCGGCACCCACACCAAAACAGCAATGCTGTTACGGCATAAATAGGCATGGTGGTAGTAAGCTGAACACTTATACTTAGTGCAAATAAGAATGTAAATATAAGATTTAATTATGTTACTACCATTTTGTATAATATAAATAGATTTCTTGGTGGAACTAATGACCGTCCTAATTGTAAGGCCGTTACCACCGCTCTTTATATTTTCCATCAATACTTCCTGAGCTGCCCGTTGTTCTCTCGACCATTTAGCTGCTTCCTCGGCTAAAATTTGACGGCTTACTTTCCCTGGTGATTGCGTGGACTGGAAAATATGATTTCGATATGAGTAACTTCATCTGCAAATGATTTATTTGAGAAATACAAGAAACCATTACCTGAGGTGGATTTTCCATGATGACATGAGGTCTTCCAAGAGTGTGTTGCCAAATTAATTGTGCAGCTAATTTGTGTTTAGAGCTGTGGTGGAATGGTTGAATTTGCAGGATTCCATACCATGCAAGCTCTCTATATACACTGTCAGGAAGATATCCTGTCTGAAAGATAGATAACACAATAATTTTGATGATCTACGGATGTAAATATTCTTACAAAATATGTTAATCAGGATAGATCAAGGGATAGATAGGCTACCTAGTTATACCTTCCTAACAACTTTATCCACTTTTTTCCTATGTGTAATGTTTTCTCGTGCACAGGGTAAGTAACACACAGGGTACACAGGGTAAGTAAGTAAGTATATTTCAAAGTAGGTACATACCTACTTTGAAATATACTTACTTACGTAACAATTAGAGCAACATGGGCCCTGTGCACGAGAAAACATTACACATAGGAAAAAAGTGGATATGTAGTGTACCTACTACGAAGTTGCATTTAAAAAAAGTTACACTTTTGTACGAAAAAAAGAAGCATAGAAGATTAATAAAATTTCATAGGTACTTACTGGCATGAAGTCCATATGCCACTGAAAACCATTATTTTTCATCAATATATTATATTGATGAAATGTGTAAATTCGAATGGAGTACTCATAATTATGATTAGGTACACCACTCTAATTTTCAGTTTCAACTTTCGTTTGACAGACTTTACATCAATAACATACTCAGCACGTCATAAATCATGTATTTAATATGTATCATATTCTTTACTCACTTCTTCTTCAGCAGGTTCCTTTTTAAAGTAGGCCTCTGAAAAATATTTACATCATTTGAATTAAATATCTACTTACGCAGAACCCTAAATTATTATCATGCCTACATAGCGTGTATAACCTTTGAGGCGCACTTTCACTACACTTGGTTCGAAAGAATCAGTGACACGATAAGAAGTATAAGAAGCGTGTATAACCTGATGTGTAGCCAACTGTCCCTGTGGCAATGTCTTTGTAGGTAAGTATAGATAAACCAGTCTAAAAATACACGCCCCTCCACCACGTTTTCTTGACGTTGGCTCACAGCAAGGTACTTCAAAATGATCTTTGTGGTGTACGCAATAAAGAACAATTTACTTTGACTGACTGAAGTAGTGGGGCGTGCAGTTTAAGATACTTGTATATGGCAAATGCCCCCTCCATAACTATACTCTTTGGCAAATGCATAGAGCACGAGAGGCCTAAAAAACTTATATACTTACCAGTGACAAATCATAAATTATGTACATAATACTCGTTATTACATACGTACTCACCCTCTTCGTCGCTCACAAAATCAGAGGCAACCACATTGATCTAAGAAAATCACTGTATTTTTAATACATAATTATCAGAGGCTTAGATTTAATTAGCTGCCTAAAATACCTAGCTATCAGTTTATTTTTCACTTACCAATAAAATAAAAGTTGTAATAAAAAAACAGTCGTGCCTCGGTAACATTCTAAGCCAAAAATATCTTTTATGAAACAATAGGTAGCTATTTCACCTTATCTACTCGAGCTTGTTAAAATATTATCGTTCTCGTTAGTAAACTTAAAAAGTAAACCATAAGTACCGTGTCGCAATCTGCAAAATAATTGGAATATTTTGGTTGGCTGTGTACCTAGTGTACCTAGCTGTTACCCTAACGGCGGCAGTGGATGATTGATGTTGAGGAATATACATTTATCTGACTATGGTATATAAAATTGTTAAAAAAAAGAAAACACAAGACTTCATGATGAAAAGCAAACAAGGAGCGCTTTTTTATACGCGGTTGGTACAACACGCTAACCGTTGTCATCTCAGAAAAGTAGGTAGGACCTATCCTATCCTACCTAAGGACTATCAGCCACACCGTGGCCGCCCCTTATCCGTGGTCGTACATAAATATAACGCGTCTGTATTCAATTTCAAACCGTACATAAACTTTCTTATTGAACTGTGTCTGTAAAAACGTGCCGTCTAATTATTGTGTCGACGTGCCGTGCAGTATCAGTGGTTGTGTAGTTCTTCAATACCTATTTGAATATATTTTGTTTCGTCTGACAAAAGTGAATTCATAACTGGCCAGTACTTTGTGTTATTATTTTATTAGTGAGTAGGATCTACTTGCAGGTTACACGGAACCGGAAAAAGGCAAGTTATATAAGAGTGAGCTGAGAGCAGAGGAGTAAGTCGGACGCGGATGATGATGATGATGTTAATGCAGGCAGTGCAGTGCAGTGCATGCAATGCTCAAACAAAGCATGCCGTTCATGAATGACAGTATAGTAACGTGACATTGTCAGTAATTGACATAGAGAACAGAAGAAGAAGTTTTTTGTTGGAAGTGCGCTGATGTCTGATGTGCGTGTGTGCGTTCGTGTGTGTGCTTCTGAGTTCTGAGTTCTGTTCTGACCTCTCGTAGAGAGTATTATATTCCTTGGTTCTGACTGATTCCTTCTTCGAGTTCCGAGCGTTTCTTTTTGCTCTTACTATTTTGTTTGAACATCAATAAAATCAGGGCGTATGTGTTCTCGAGGGACTATATTGTAGGAGTTACGAACTTGAAAAAAATGAATACTCTCGACAGGCAACTAGCTGATCTTCGGATCTACGCGAACGAATTAGATGCAAAGTTACAAGATGATATAAACGCCTCGAAAAAGAAGCCTTCTATTCCCCCAAAAAAAGGCAAAGCGCCTCTGCCTCTGGTACCCCAAAGTTACACGGTCAAAACTGCCTGTGAGCCATCCTACTCCTCACGACTCGAGTATGGGAGTAAGGCTAGCTCTACGTACTCAAACTTGGTGCCCGTGAAGAGTTGTATTGTGAGGAATTCGTCTAGAACTCGCAGTGCTGATGTGATGCTGTATAGCAACCTGCTGCCTCCGGGGGGCACGAACCACGTGTACTCCAACATGATGATGCAGAGGAATTACACGGAGAGTCTGTACGGAGACCGTGACTCGAGGTCAGAGGTCTCGAGGATTAGTGAGCTGGGCGCGCAATCCAACTACAGCGAACTGCGGCGGCCGGGTTCCGCCTACCCGCCATCTTCTGCCTCCGTGAATGCTCAGGACTTCTCCACCTATGGTAAGTTTCTTTCTACCAAAATAACTTACACAATAATCCTTCTCCATATAAATATCCCTAACATTTTATAATTAGAGATAGATTATAGTCTAGAATAGCAAAGGTATGGTTCCTGTGGGATGTAGGTATTTGTTTATAATCCTAAGTGTAAGAGATAGTCATGTTTATATTAGAACTTAAGAATGCCTGACCAGATTTGTCTGAAAATAGGTGGACAGGTAGCTTAAAACCAGGAGACGGACTATGGATACTTTTTATCTTGAAAAAATAATGAGAACGGGGCGAGCAAAACTGCGGGTGGCTGCTTGTATTAAATATATTAGAAAATTCCCAATGCCAAACACTCATGATTAACATTCTTCTTGCAGGGGGGTCTCAAACATCTTCTACCTACGAATCTCTGTACGAGCCGATCAACCCTCGACCATGCAGCCAACTGTCAGGAACATCCATTTACGGAGGCTATGTTGCACCTGTGGAGCCCCCGCCAGAGCCAGATGATGCCCTGTACTGTGGGAACTGCCATCGTTGTGAGGAAAAGATCATGGGAGAGACAACAGGCTGTACTGCTATGGAGAGGATATACCATATTAAGTGCTTCTGCTGTCATAATTGTGGGATTAATCTTCAGGTGAGTTTTACAAGAAAATTATAATAAATCAAATGGTTTTTAATGATTATTATTTATTATGTGCCCTGCCCCTGCTGGGCAAAAGCCTCCCCCCATTCCCTCCAGACATCCATCAAGAAAGTCGCCTTCTCATTGGGTCAGGATGCCAATTGGTGGCTATCTTTGTCCACAGCTCACCTGGCATACTGCAGACATGACCAGCAGTTCCACTTTAAATATAAAAACCATGGATCATTTTGAACAGGAAGCAAATTCACTGTGAGTTCAACACATGCACACTTAAAAATGTAGATGTGTGTGGATGAACAATAAACATATAAAAGAGCTGTTCATTTAAGTAGTTTTTTTATTGGTTTTGCGGGAAAAATTACCACCAGAAGTTTTCCGCCTTATTTACAACATGAATAGCTTCAAGAAAAACTTAAAAAAAACTCCTCAACCCAATGACAGCACCTTTGGTGTTGTTGGTGTCTATGGGCGACGGTGACCACTTACCATCATGTGGACCGTAAGAAAGTGCTCTAGAGATGTAGGTGTAAGAAATAGTTTAATTAATGTGTCACAACAATCTTAAAAAAATCCTTCCAGGGCCGTCCATTCTATGCAGTGCAAGGGAAGGCTCTCTGTGAGCGAGACTACTTGGAAACCCTGGAGAAATGCTGCGTCTGCCAGGACCCTATCCTCGACCGGATCCTGCGAGCCACAGGTAAGCATTATCATAATTTTTTTAAATAAATCAATGTTCTAAATCTAAAATAATCACCAAACCTAAGAGGCAATAATTTCAATTTTTGAACACTGAAGTAGACACAGCAAAAGCTGCTCATCTATAAATTAATAATAATTTTTCTGCCTTGTTCCTGTAATTTTTCGGAATAAAAAGTAATGAACTATTCTAATGCTAAGTTTCATCCCAATTAGTTCTGTGGTTAGAGCGTGATTGAGTTACAAACTTCCTAACATCGTAACTTTCTTATTTATGTAAGGATATTTGAAAGAATTAAACTCAAAACAAAAAAAATATACTGGAAAATAATTAAACAAGAACAAAAAAAATTTTACTATTTTAATTTTTTTTTTTATTGTCCAGGCAAGCCGTACCACCCGCGGTGTTTCACGTGCGTCGTCTGTCAGAAGAGTTTGGACGGAATCCCCTTCACAGTAGATGCTGTCAACAGAATACATTGTATCGAGGATTTTCATAAAAGGTATAACTAGCGGCACATAACTCTAGCGCGGTGACCGATACGCGCTGCGCATGCGTCGTAGTGTGCCATGTCGCGCACACTGGATGTGTGGATGTGTGCAGAGTGTCCTATTGGTACAGAGAGCGGAGTGCGGCTGGAGAGCCAATCAGCGCTACGCACGCCCGCCCTTCATTCCCTTAGTACCTTATTTTTGACTTCTGCGCAATAACAGTCAGCGCTAGAGTTATTTGCCGCTGCCGTTTATCTGTAAAGTATCAGTAATTCGTCATCCACACTCGGTATGCGGACTGGTTTCCGCAAGTAGACTTCTAGCGAGCCTTTTTTGCGTGACGCTTGACTTGAGTTGTTCGAACTTTTTTAGGTTCTACGAAACGCTGGTTTCCTGGCATATTGCACATACATTTTTCGACTGAAAAACTCATTGGTAGGCGACTGGATTTGAACCCACGATCTTAGGTTCTGAAGGCGGGTGCCACCAGTGTTCCCTCAGGATCACTCTCCCTCGGGAGGATATACAAGTTCTGGGGTATCCGGTGCAGCCTGGGAAAACTCATCAGAGACCGGTCAAGCTGATGGTGTTGTTTATTATGTTTTCAGATACGCGCCTCGCTGCGCTCGTTGCCGGTCACCCATCGTGCCAGCGGGCGGCGCCGAGGAGACAGTGCGTATCGTGGCATTGGACAAGAGTTTCCACATCGCTTGCTACTCCTGTGAGGACTGTGGCGCATCGCTCTGCACGCGACAGGTAACATTTGACTGCCTTCTCAGCTCAGTTGGTAGTAGCTCTGCCTTCTGAGCCGTAGGTCGTGGGTTCGATCCTCACCGAGAATAAATATTTGTGTGGTGAGCACAGATGTTTGTTCTCTGTCTGGGTGTTATATTGTATTCTAAGTACCTATACCTTAAAAAAATGCTTATGAATATTATATCAGCTATCTGGTTCCCACAGTACAAGCTCTGCTTAGTTTAGCTAGATAGTGTGGTGTGTATTTTCTACAATATCTCTCGGTGGTACTCGGCCTACGGCGCAGTATGCAGAGGTACTGGAAACCTACCTGGAACTGGCACCTAGACTCACCTAGCTTTAAGACGTTTCAAAGTGATTCTTGCATCGTACTGAATAAAAAAACTATTGACTTTGACTTTGTACAACCAACTGAGTTGAGAGGCCAATTAAAACAGGAAACGCATTTAAGAGGCCGGTGGAGGGCGAATTTTCATACAAACGTAATACCAAAATTACTACTAGTTTAGACAGATTTTCAATATATTATTGTAATAATTGTATTCTTATAGTATTTACCTAGGTTTCTAAACAGTTTTTATTTTAAATTTCTTACCTCAAATGAAATAAACACCAATCGCATTTTACGCATATTTTTCATTGCAAAATGTGATAGGCGTTAATTTCGTTTGAGGTAAGTAATTTAAAATAAAAACTGTTCAGGAACCTAGATAAATACTATACACATACAATAATTACAATAATATAGTGAAATCTGCTTAAATTAGTAATCATTTTGGTATTACGTTTGTATGAAAATTCGCCCTCCGCCGGCCCCTCAATAATGTTGTTTGTCCTGTAGGCCTACCACAAGCTCTGTCTGGCTCTGTCTCTACAAGAAAGGAAATACCATCTAGGAATCGATGGAGGAAGCATTTTTTGAGAAAATTTGTCAGTGAAATGGCTGTTCTCATAAAAGATTAACTTGAGCATATCTTATGTAAAATCCTTTTTGTTTTCAGGAAGGCAAAGGCTGCTACCCACTTGACGACCATTTGTATTGCAGAGAATGCAACGCGCGTCGTATACAAGACCTTTCTAGAAACATCAACTAGGAAGTACAAATCTTCAAGTTTGTTCTTCCTAATATTCGAGAATATTGCTAGAGACTTTGGGCTGAACCCACATCTAATCGAATCAGCGTTTTGACGCCTTTTAAGAGCATATTTTGGCAATTCGGATTTCTGTAAATAATATTTCCCTTCTCGCGCCTCAAAATTAGATGTAAAATTGTTTATAAGATATTTGAGCAAGTTGTTCAAAGCTTATAGTACCAGGCAAGTACTGTGGATTTAGGCCGTTCATCAATGTGCCATTCTGCACGCATTTTTAGATAAAAAGCCTCAGAATATTATGAAGAATCCATTACAATACGGCTGACAGGACAGATATAAGCAGTCTGACTGAAGTGAGGAGTTGTGAAATGTGCAATGACTGACGGAATATACCGCTAACTTCAGACCGGTCAAATTCTGCCGTATTGTTATTTGGCGTGATTTTTGCGCAATTTGTTATTTTATACAAAATTTCTCAGCTATTGCTCACCCGCCTACGATTAATGAAAAGTATTATTTTATTCTTTTTAGTTTAACATTCCCCAAGCATTTATAGTAATTGAATAAGGCTGTGTAGATTTAAACGTAACCAGTAGTTATACAGGGTGTCAAACACTTTCAAAAACTTAAACTCGATCATTTACCACAGAAAAAAGGAATAATCAATTTATCGACTTTTCAAATTACGTATGATTTTATTTTTAAGTCGGAGTAATAGTTATGGTTGATACAAAAACTCCAACGTTCTTGTGCAGGTCTCTTCAGCAGGACCTAATTTTCAATATAGTCACAAAGTCCAAAATAATCCTTGAGACATAGCCAACGTCAAGCAACGTTTTTGAAAGTACACCCTGTATTGTTCAGTATTATTTTTTTGTTTAGCGTAAATATTTTTTTATTTAGACTTCTCGAACTTTATTCACGGTGTTTTTTTGATACCTACTTAATGCATAATTCCTTATCACAAATAAAATCTAGCAGTTTGTAGATACTAAATCTTAATAAAAAGTGCCATTTATGTAGTTAGTACTACTTAGATTTGTAGAAACAATCTCACTTATAGAAGACTTAAAATATTTTTTCTAAAGGCACTAAACTAATAAATATGTTATCAAGAATATCTAAGTATTATGATTATTTAATTAATTTTATGTAGGTACTTGTTTGTATCTAATTGAATCATCAATTAAGTGCCATGTTCTGTACTTACAATAATGTATTTATATTTTAGGTAATATGTAATGTTTGTGAATTTTAAGACTAGATAACTAATATAAACTAAGGCTTTGTATTTGATTTACTGTGATTGTAACTAACCTACTCGTATGTGTGAAAGTTAAGCATTTTATGTTTTGGAAAGCCTAGGATATAGACTAGTTTTTGAATGTATGTACTTTGTTTTTTATTGTCTAGCAAAATCATGGAAAATGTGGCAAAATTGGTATGTAGGCAGCTAGTCAAGTACATTTTAATTTGTAAGCGAAATGATGTTGGAATTAATAAAGTATCCCCATACAACCTTTGGTGTTTTTTTTACTTTCATCATCATCAGCCCGTTGCACCCACTGCTGAGTATAGGCCTCCTCTTTATTGCACCACAATTCCGGTCCTTCGTGAGTTTCATCCACTTATTCCCAAAACTCGCAACAATGTGTTTTTACTCTATTAGGTACCCCTTTATAAAAATTATATTCCATTTATAACAGACTTTCAAGAAAAGGAATAATTATGTTGAATTATGAAACATCACAACAAACGTATAAAACTCTAAAGAAGTGCGCAGGTTGTGAATCATCATAAGACTACCTACTTATCATTTACAACACCGATGACTCAGCTTGGTGTGTCGCAAGAATGTTAATGGCATAGCTAAAACTTCAAGGTTCAACTTGCTCCGGAATCGGCACCTAATTTCCAAGATTCACATGAAATGTATGCTTGGTAGTAGTGTGCAATAAAGTATTTTCCATCTATTTATTCCCACAACTCCCGCACAATATTTTGTTAAAAAAAATCTGATACAATATCAGATTTGTTTTATCTGCTTGCGTGCTTTTATCTAGAATCGCTCTAATAGCAGAAATTACAATTTCTGACCAATTATCTAGGGATTGTTGTACGAGTTGCACACATTTTATTTGAAAGGAAATTTCGATAACTATCAAACCTGAACTGAAGATCGAGGGGAGTGGAAAAGCTTTGGGGAGACCTTTGCCCAGCAGTGGGACAGTACAAGTTAGTGAAAAAAAAAAACCTGACCAGCGTAGACGTCCAACAGCAGCTCATATAAATTCGAGGTTGGACTGAGCTCTGCGATTCGCTCTTATGTGGGTGATAGACGTACGAGCAAGTACGCGTACTTACGGTGACACACAAGTGAAAAAGGTCGGCGAGCCATAAGTACGCGTACTTGCTCGTACGTCTATCACCCACTTTAGTCTTTGCGAATTAATTAGCAAGATACTTGTCTCGTAAATAAAACCAAAATTAATTTTAATGCCTTTATTTAACGCTATATACTTGAATACATTCGCCATTGTTCGTACATCAGTAATCAAGTCGTATTATAAAAACTAGTGTTAAACGAAGACTTTCGCTTCTCGTGAAAATAGAAATGGTTTATTTACAGTTGCGTTTATACATATATTATTATAGTAATGCTTCGCAAACTAAAGAGCTATTAAAGTCTTTCAACTAGGTCAATCTTTCAGACCCTTACTCAGTGACTTAAAATAAACTCTACATCCAAACTAGGTACAAACATGAAACTTTTAATTTAAAAACTTTAACTTGGCACAAATAAATCATCATGCTTTGAACTAAATTTAGAAATACCATAAAACCAATTTTGAAATGAACACACCGATGTTTCTTTTTATACATAAATACGTAAATACATTTTGCCCTTAATTTAAAAGTTATTTATAATCATCATGTCAGTAAACATAGATTAAACTTTGGATAAGTAAGATACAGAAAAATCTTTCAATTATAATCTATATAAAGAAAAGTTAACTTTGGTTACAAAGTTATTGTAGCAAAGATTTTAGAACATACAGCTTAGGGGATTGTAGACAAATTAATTTAGATTCCAAAATACTTGTCACTCTCATAGAGATTCACTAATTCAGTTTTTTAAAGCCAGTCTATTATTAATTTACTGCCCTTACTTTTATACAACCGCTACGCGTTTATGTGGGCTTCAACACTAAACATACCTATACAATACAAATTTATTATAGACGACAGAAAAATATTTCATGAGCTCACACCAACTAAAATAGCATCTAAGATTATGTAAAGATCTTATCGATAACTTATGTAAGAAACAAACGAAACTACATTCCATTGAATTCATAGTGTTCTATAAATTGTTTTGTTTATCATTTAAATAAAACTGAAAGGAATGTGGCTAAAAAAAATCGTTAAATGACATCACTACAAGTGTAACTTGTATGAATAAATACAGCTAGATCAAAATAAGATATCAAAGGCATGCTAAAACTTTATGATTTATAAAATCTTAACAACAAACACTTAACATATTTAATGTTAAATTACTTGCAATAAAATAACGTTATTGTCAATCTAAAACGTGTAGGCATATTAATTTAAAAGAGGTTCATAGTCAGACAACCCTTTTTGTGAAAAGACACTATAATTCTTAAAATTCACTGAAAAACATTGTCTACACTTAGCAGTGTATCACAATGAAAGTAGATACACCAACACTACAATTCAACAATTTCGATATATATTTTAAATATGTATACAAAATTAAAAAACACCTATATTTTATATTCATAACATTGTTGAAGAACTGCGAACAAGTTACGAAAACTACACAACAGAATTGTTTTCCTGATTTTCTAATGGAAATAAACCTACTAGGGGTTGTAAACACTAATATAAAAAGAATTCAAACCGCATGGTGTAATACACAAATATGTATCAGAAAATAGACACTGGTTTGACTTTTCATGAAATTATTCTATTTGCTATTTTTGGTTGATGCAACTTAACAAAATATTATCTTACAAGTACAATTTTGTACTACAATTTGAAAGCATTCTAGTTTAGCAAAATACATCATATTTACATGACATTGTGCACTGACAATGTTTTTATAATAAGTTTATTTTAAAAGCGACAAATGCTCTTGTGAAGTCGCTTGCTTAGTTGTTACTTCCATCGACTAAATTAAGCAACGTGGATTGGGGTCACCACTTGGTTGGGGGACCACTAGTATCTGAGCGCTTCCGCCCTTCAGAAGGCACGTAATGCGTATTTCCTAGCTAAAGCAGTCGTAAAGCTACGACGGAGGTCTTCGGGCAGCCAAAAAATGGCATAAATCTAACAACAAACTTACAGAAGATGAATCGATATCTAGCCAAGCTTAATTCATAATTGAGAGATATCAGTTTATACATAAAAAGACATAAGTGTATTTATGTAATTTATATTTAAATAGAAGATAAGTGTTTTAGAAATAGTTTGCACTCCAGTTTATGTGCAGGCACACACCTAAGCAAACACTTTTGGTGTTGATTCAGCTAATTCTCTTTAGTTTTCCAACAAAATGAAAAATTGCTTCTATGACAATGATGTTATGCAATAATTATGAAAACTCATACAATACATAGTACTTATATTACGTTTTTACATGCTATGGTCATATTTATCGCATACAACTAAATTATTAAACCTAACACATTATGTAAAGACAAATAAGTCAATCAATCGCCCAGATATTTTAACAAATTTACAAATTTTTTTGGCTTTATTTTGTAAGAAAGAATTTGTAAATTTAGACCTTTCCAAAACACGTGCTTTTCGTAATTTATTAAGATACCGTAAGGATAACTACATAAAGTTATGAGGAGTAGAGGTTTTCTTTGGAGTAAGACACATCATTTCGTAAGATAACTATACCAATTTTATAGTAATAAGCTATGTTTAGATATGTTTTGGCAAATGCCAGTGCTTTTATTTCAATTCGGATATTTTGTCTTTCTGATTCACCATTCAACATTTTTAGGAATTTCATTTACTATTATTATATAATTTATTAGGATTGAGAGATTTATGGTCCAGGCATTTGAACTGCTCTTTTTTGTTAGAAAAAGTTTATATCGAAAGATATTTATAAAAGTAATTTTACAGTTCCAATTGGTTAAACCAAAACAATATTCAATTAGGTTCTACTAAGTGCATACTGAAATGGTTTATAGATAGGAATTGGCTCATTTGATAAACACATTCCATTATGTATGGTATAACAAACACACAGCAAATTACATAAATGTATATAACGAAGCAGACTTATATATAAATACTAGCTAAATAGTCCATTACCACACAAGTCTGTATCAGCCACTTTAAGTCACTTACACATCGTACATTCACTTAAACTCACTAGATGACAACAATTCGCGAAAATCATTGCCGTTTCTTGGACTACCTAAAGGTACTTTTCTTTCGGTCCGTTTTCTCAACACTGGGGTCCCATTCTAGGTCGTCGGGGTCGTCGCCCTCGTAGGCGGAGGGTGATACGGGGGATAGGGTACTACTGTCGTCTTCTATCGGCTCGTCGACGGCAGGGGGGCTCGGGCTGCTCGGTCGGTAGCCATCAGGCATGGCCGATAGCATCTCGACATACGCGTCTTCGGGCAAAGGGAACCGACGCGGGGAGTAGGGCGGGATTGTCTGGAAACAGGTAAAGGTGAGTTTATGGTTAATCACGTAATGCGATATCGGCAAAAATTACGGCATATTTTTATCATTCGCACTTGATGTACGGGCTGGTTTTTCCGCAAGTAGGCCGCTGGCGGGCCTTTTTTTGCGTGACCCTTGACACGTGTTGCTCGAACTTTTTAAGGTACTTTTATATGATATATAGGTGTTTTTATATGATCCTTTTACAAATAACAATTTATAATAATAGCAGTGGCTTTTTTAGGAACACTATCTATTCTTTTTTATATCTATTTTTTTTTGTAAATACATACATAGAATACAGTATAACACCCAGACAGAGAACAACCATTTATGTTCACCACACAAATATTTGTTCTCGGTGGGGATCGAACCCACGACCTACGGCGCAGAAGGCAGAGCTACTGCCAACTGAGCTGAGAGGTCAGTCAAATTAATAAATAGTTATAGTTACCTCAGTAGGTGTGACAGGCGGCTGCGGCTGCGGCTGCGGCTGCGGCGGCGGCATGTGTGCGACGTCATGCGTGACGTCATGCGGCGCGTCCTCGGCGTGCGAGCGGCGCGCGCGGCCCTTGCGCACGTAGCGGGAGCGCTCGCGGGTCTCGGCGCGGACGTGGCGCGAGTTGATAGCGGCGTCCGTCACGTCTTCGTCCTGGAATTGTTCACTCTCCTATTGGTATAAACCATGGATGTATAAACAAAACAAAAGTATTTTAAAATAAAAAATATAGTAAAATAAAAAAATACCTAAAACTAATGTTAATAAAAGTTTTGCTAAGCACAAAGGGTCTTATTAATAATCCTGGCGTAGCGTTGGACTAGTTAATCCGTGTTTTGTCTCTTGCATTGACATGCAATTGTCAACTCGAGCAGATGTGACAAAACACGGATTAACTAGTCCAACGCTACGCCAGGATTATTAATAACACCCAAAGATTGTTGCAAAACTCCGACTTCAGGTACTGATCACAAACGCCCGTTTTGTAGGCATTGGTAAATATGACTTTCAATATTTGCATGATTTCGGAATCATGCAAATATTCCGCATTCGGCAGCAAAAACCACTGTGTGCTGCAGAGATCGGAATAAAACCTTAGGACCTAAGGTTTTATTCCGTATCCGTAGTGCACGACGACTTTTTCATTGCCTAATGTTAAGTAAAAAAATATACTACTATAAAAAATCATCTCATTTAGATAATTCTTGGTCAAAACTAGCAAGAGGTTTATCAACTTACATCACTGTCCTCAAACGACATCCGATGATGGGACTTGGAAACGCCATTTTTCAAATGTGCATCTGGTAGTTCCATTACTCGCCATCTGTGAAATAAGTTGTTTATTTATAGACAACACATCTGAGCTTAAATATCAAAGCGCCCAAAGGCTATAATGCATTGTTTTTATGGATGACTCCGAAACAGGGAAGTGCTTGGACTATGCAACTGAGCGAGTTTTGTCTTAACGATGTTGTCGACAAATAGTGTTGACAGACAGAGAGTGTAGACAGAGTTTGTTAACGGCGCCGTGTGAACGGCCAGCAATTAACTACATAATATACTAATAATTTTTATGTGTCTCTATTATTGACACAATCTTTTGTTCGTTTTGAGCAAGAAAATAATTACATGCGAATGTTAAGATGGATCTGAGGAGTGACAAGAATGAATAGGATACGGAATGATATGTATGTGACCAGGAGGTGGACCAAAGAAATCATTAATGAAATGTGTGAAAGATGACATGGATAAAAGAGGAGTGAATGCAGAGACATGTTATGCCGACCCCAAATAAAGTGGGATAAAAACAGGAAGAGCGAGAAAATAGTTAATCGCTCGCCGACGCACAGTGGATCGTCCCCATACAAGAGGTAGGACATAGAACCAAAAATTTAAAAAGTATTTAATTTAAATAAAAAATATATGCAGTTGCGTTCCTCTATTGAAGGGCAACAAAAAATGTTACGCCGCTTTTTTTATTTGACCAGCACTATACGAGCAAATCGATGAAAACTGTTATTTTTGTATGGAAACGAACACAAAAATGTCTGTATCTCATGATTCCCTCCTTGTTTCGATTTGCGGTTTTCATTACTGTTATTGACCTATTTTATGCCACATTTTCTTCAAGGACACATGGTGCCCCCAGAGGGCCCCTTCCGAAATATTTTGCCTATAGCAACTATCTTTGTTATTGTATTACTGGTGGAATAGAGGTACATTTAGTGTACTTATTACCGAGAATTAGTTATCACTAAGCAGTTCCTTAAATAACAGGTGCATTAGTGAGTACTTTAATGACTTATTAAGGCTTTTGTTGAAATATAACAAACGCGTTAATAAGTCATTAAGTAACGACTACCAGTACTAGCTTAATCTAATTAGTTATTGTTATTACTATGTAAACAGCCCTTAAGCTCTGCATTGTGATTGGCTCATGTCATCATTAGCTTATTGCTCACTGTTAGTTGCAAACTTGTTGCCCTTTATATATTTGTGTGTTTTGCAAATATGCTTCAGTTATAATTACAACCTCTACTAAGTGTTGTCATTATGGCTTTCCGTGGCATTTCTACTTATCTAGATCTTTATGTTGCTCTTAGTAATCATAAAGATCTTCGTGACTATGATAATTTATTTAACACATTGAAGTCGAATAGTAACGTCCAGCTAAGTGAAAGTGATGAGTCGGATCTAAAGAACTGGTGTCGACGATTTTGTTATCGGATTTACTCTAAATGGGTGCAATCAAGAAGGACAGTCGACAAGTTTATGAACAAGAACAGAGAGTGGTTAAGTTCCGATATCATTTGGCCAAATTGCTTTAAGGAAAATATTGTTCACACTGAAGAAGCTGAAAATGAGGCAGAAGAGGTAATCAGTCCATCAAAATTGGATGCATCAACTTCAACATGTAAGACTCCTCGCAAACACTTTGAAGATCTATCGAGTAGGCAGAAAAGAAGACGTGTCGATGAAAATATTGCCAGTTGCAGTCGTCCAAATGAGCTTTTATATACTGTTGAAAGTGCACTTAAGTCTGCCGGAAAAAATGATGTAGCCAGAATAATGAAACATTTGCTGGGAAATCCTGAACACGTCTCAAAAGTTTTGAATGTCCTGGAAACTAAACAGAATACTTTGTTTCGTGAAGTTTCTACTCACAAAGCACTTGCTCTTTATGTTAACATGCAGTTATCCAAATGGCGTTACATCACACTTAGGGACTTTAGTTTTAAAGAAGGTCATGCGAAATACCCAAGCTATTACATGTTAGTGAAAGAAAAACTTAAGTGTTATCCGGCAAAAGAAGACGTAACTGTGAATGTGTGAGCCGCAAGAATACGGCTCCAAGCCCTCCTTGATCTCACAGTTAGAAGGCTGATCGATTCACTTGAATCGAATTTTGATGCTGGTGAACAACTTGTGCTTCATAGTAAATGGGGTTTTGATGGAGCTTCGAGTCAAAGCATTTATCATCAAAGGACAACAACAAGTGAACAAGATTTATCCAGTGTATTTATGGCAAGTCTTGTACCTCTTAAGTTAGTGACTTCTAGTGGAAACACAGTGTGGCAGAATGATCGGCCATCATCAACCACATATTGTCGTCCGATTTCATTTACGTTTATGAAAGAAACGGAAGCAAACGTGAACGCTGAAATTGATAAATTTGAGACCGAGATTCGTGGACTGGTCCCAACTGATTGCGGCAATGCTACTGTTACGCACAATCTGTGGTTAACCATGATTGATGGTAAGGTACATTCAATAATATCTGGAACTTCGGCAGCAGTGTGGGATTTGTGCAAAGCTCGCCCAAGCGAGATGAATAATTTGGAAGAAGTGAGATCTAAACCTGTGAATGAAGATTTATACAAGCATGGATTTAGTTCGTTGCATGCTTGGATTCGTTCTATGGAATGTTTATTACATATTGCCTACAGAATGGACATAAAATCATGGCAAGCAAAAGGTGACGACAACAAAAAAATTGTTAAAGATAAGAAAGAAGCTATTCAAGCAGCTTTCCGAAGAAACACAGGCTTACTTCTAGATGTTGTAAAGCAGGGTAGTGGCAATACAAACACTGGAAATGCTGCTAGAAGGTTTTTTGCAAACCCTGAAATGACTGCGGATATAACAAAATTAGACGTCAATTTAATTAGAAGACTTGCCGTAATTTTGCAATGCATTTCTTCAGGCGAAAAAATTGAAATACGAAAATTCAAATTATATTGTGATGAAACAGCAAATTTATTCGTGCAGTTATATCCGTGGTATAACATGCCATCAAGTTTGCATAAATTGCTGATTCATGGATCGCAGATAGTGGAGCACCTATCAGTAGTGCCTATAGGTTTTTTGTCTGAAGAAGCATCTGAAGCAAGAAACAAGGATTTTCGTAAATTTCGAGAAAATCATACACGAAAGCACAGTAGCATCGCCACTAATGAAGACATTCTTCATAATCTTCTGTTATCTTCCGATCCTCTTCTTACGAGCCTACGACCGAAGATGAACAATAAAGTAAAAAAATCTTCATTTAGAGAATTGGACGATTTACTCATACATGATCATAGTGAATCGGTCGCGAGACCTTGTGAGAGAATCGGTCGCGAGACCTTGTGAGATATACACACGTCTGATTTTGCTCTCTGTTTTTAAACCAAAAACTAAGTAAAAAGTTTGTTTTACATAACAAAGTATACTTCAGTGAACTCGTTCGGTGTAAGGTGGTTCAAATCTGATCATTGAAAACTTTTTGCATCTGGATTTTTTTATTTTTTATTGTATTTTATCTTGGAAAATATACAACAATGGAATTCAAGAAACCTTCGTGCACTGGATGCTTGAAAACAATCACTGGGAAAGAATTTATGCAGTGTACTTTTTGTCACAGTCACTATGATTTGGATTGCGCTAATGTCACTCAGCGTTCATTCAGTGGAATGAAACAGACGCTTAAGGATAGCTGGAAATGTTTAGGCTGCCGAAACAAGGAGAAGCGGGGTGACAACAGCAACACACCCGTGCGTGCTTCCGCCTCAATGAGTACCGGTGAAGGTGCTATGCAGGAGGATACCAGTGGCTCCGCGAACGTCACTAGACGAAAGCCAACGTCGTCCTCGTCAGCACAGATCCTTGAGGACGACTCTGGAGAAGAAATGACCATTACAAAGGCAAATCTTACGTCGATCATTAAAGCTGAAATTAGCAAAGCTGTAACGGAATCTGTGGGACGAATAGTTGAGCAGAAGTTGCAGTCCATGAACGACATTTTTGAGAGTTTTCAAGTCTCTCTGTCGTCCATTGATGGACAATTTGAGAGTCTTAAGTTAACGATAGAAGAGAAGACCAAAACCATAGATGCCTTAAGAAAAGAAAATGGAAAGCTTCGTGAGACCGTGCAGCGTCTGCAGGACCACCTTCGTCATGCGGAGCAGCAGTCTTTGTCGAATGACGTAGACATCGTGGGAGTCCCGGAGTCTAAAGGAGAAGCCGTCGTGCATGTAGTTTTGACTCTCGCGCGTAAACTGGGCGTGACACTTACGGAGAGAGACGTCGTTAGCGCCGACCGTATGGGTGCAGTGCGCGACGAGTCGACGGAACGAGCGCGTCCGCGGCCGATCGCCGTGCGACTGACGCGGCGCGTGCTGCGCGATGACTTGTTACGTGCTGCGCGTGTGCGCCGCGACGTCACCACTGCGGACGCCGGTCTCGTCGGTGAATCGCGGCGTTTCTATGTGAACGAAAGGCTCACATGGGAAAACAGGCAGCTATTGCAGAGGGCGCGGGAGATCGGTGCACGATTGAAATGGAGATTCGTATGGTCCAAGGATGGTAGGGTGTATGCCCGCCAGCACCAAAGCGCGGACTCTCCTCGCCACCGGCTGCGCTCGGAGACCGACCTAGTACGGGTTTTTGGTCCAGACGTCGTTGGTCCTGCTGACACGATTGCGATATAGGATGTTAGTTCTTCGAAGTTATTTGATTAGCTTTTATAACTTTTACCTATACGAGTATGTTGTGTTATTCATGTTGTTTTTGTTACTTTTGTTTGGCTTATGTAAAAATTTCTATGTAAAATTGTCATTTAGTGTGTCATGTGTTTGTGCTGCTACAGCATCGAATATTGCTATAATTTTCTCTGTTCACCGACATAACAAACGATCACCACAGAACACAATATTTAAACTTATGCATGTATTTTATCCACTTTCAGTATTACTATTTACATATTTTATTTTATTGCAACCCATAACATTTTATGGCTATACCAGGTATGTTATTGACTTAGTGTGCTACTTTAAATACGTTCGTTGGATGTCACTTTTTGTTATTACACGCGCGGATATCCGCGGCGCTATAGAACTTATAACTTTACAGAATATAGAAAAACACTTTGATGTCTAGTCCAAGACATTGTTCGTTAGGACTTTATAATGCAGGGTCTTTATGCACGGGACACAATGATTTTCTTATTGCAATGCAAAAATATAAATGTGATATTGTAGCTGTTAACGAGACCTGGATTAGGGCACGTGAGGAGGCGCGTGCGCCGAAAATTCCTGGTTACAGATTTCGCAACACACCGCGCCCTCTTCATGTTTGTCGAGGAAGAGGAGGGGGCGTAGGATTCTACGTCAAGCGCGGTATCAATGCCCGTAATATAAGTTACCCTGGTACACAAATAGAGCAAATGTGGTTGTCGTTATCTGTAAATGGCGCTCGTCTAGCCATTGGCACTGCTTACCGGCCGCAATGGGTATGCGTTGATATATTCATAGATGCATTGACCGAATCGGTGACTCACTTCTCTGGCTATGACTGGGATTGTTATCTTGGGAGATTTTAATATTGATCTACTGAATCCAGACAGTAGTGAATCACGCAAGCTAAAGCAGTTCCTTAACTACACCGACCTGACTCAAGTCGTGACGTTACCGACACATTTTACGGATCACAGTGAAACACTTATTGATGTCATTTGCACAGATTGTCGCACACGTGATGTTAGTGTCAATAACATCACTGGTTCTTTTGGACATTCGTTTGTTTCAGTGACACTAAATATAAAGCGTGATAAAATACCACCCAAAAAAATTGTATATAGACCACTCAAAGAAATAGATCGTAATCAGTTTGATGATGAGGTGGCGCGAATAGATTGGCATGCGGTCATCAATGAGCCTACCGTGGATGGGATGGTTAATGTGTTTACGACTATTGTCACCGCCTTATTTGATGAGCATGCACCCTCGAAAACAATTTTGTTAAAGGATAAGCACATACCATGGATCACTTACGCAATAAAAGCCATGATAAACTGTCGCAACGAGGCACACGATAGATACCGTAAAACCAAACTTGATAGACATCGGATACAATACAAAGAGCTAAAAACTTTAGTCATTCAAAGTATTCATAATGAAACTCGTGCGTATTATGATTTTCGCATTAACTCTGAAATTAAAAATGAAAAAAAGATTGTGGAAAAATTTAAAAGATGATGTTTTACCTGCTAAAAATGATAACTGCTTGCCTGACAACTTTGATCGGCCTGATGACATTAATGACCACTTTTTGAATGTTCCAGTAGTTACAGTCCCCATATCTAATTTAACATATTTTGAATTTAATAAGCATTCTAGCGAAATATTTTCTTTACAGCCAGTTCATGATCACGAAGTAGCCAAGATCCTTATGTCAATTAAAACTAACGCAAAAGGAGTGGATGGGTTATCCATGGACATGGTGCTACTAACTTTACCTCACACCCTGTCCACAATAACTAGTATTGTTAACAGGTCAATCACTTCTTCTACCTTTCCCAATCAATGGAAAGTAGCCTCAGTAAACCCGATACCCAAAATCACGCAACCATTGGAAATCAAAGATTTGAGACCAATAAGTATACTTCCGGTCCTCTCTAAAGTTATTGAAAGGGTAGTATACAATCAATTGAGTGGGTTTGTTGAACGAAATAGAATTTTACCTTGTTTTCAGTCAGGTTTCAGGAAAGGCAGGGGGACAACCACTGCATTGTTAGACGTTGTTGATAACATGCTCGTTAGTCAGGACCAGGGATTGTGTTCGGTCTTGGTGCTTCTCGACTTTTCACGTGCTTTTGACTCAATAAGTGTTCCATTGCTACTCTCTAAGCTTTCTTATTACGGTGTTGACACTCCTTCGATTAAGTGGTTCAACAGTTACCTAAGTGACCGTTCTCAGTTTGTGCGTATAACTCGTGAAGACGGGACACAACTATCGTCATCAATACGGTCTGTAAATTGTGGCGTGCCACAGGGGTCAATTCTTGGCCCACTGCTTTTTATTATTTATAGCGCTGACATATGCTGGCATATGAGACACTGCAAATTTCACCTGTATGCCGACGATGTGCAACTATACTTGCCAATGCGCCCTGAAAATGTTTCTTCCGAAATAAATAAAATCAACGGTGACCTTGATCGAATATCTGTCTGGGCACAGAATAATTCTCTTTTTTTAAATCCTTCCAAATCAAAATTTATGGTAATCGGTTCAAAACGTTTAATTGATGAAATGACAGCGAAAACTCTTAACATCAGCATTCTAGGTAAAAGCATTGAGCAGGTGAATGAAGCCAGGAATCTGGGCATATTATTTGATAGCGCACTACGTTTCGAGAATCATATTTTAAATATAGTGAAGAATTGTTTTTTTAGGCTAAAATTGTTGTACAAAATCAGAATGTTTTTAAAAGAAGACTTACGCATCAAAGTCTGCGAGTCTCTAATTTTGTCAAAATTAAACTATGGAGACCTAGTGTATGGACCACGATTGACGTCAAAAACGGTCCGTCTGGTGCAAAGAATTCAAAATGCGTGCTGCCGATTTTGCTATGTTATTCCGCCGCGATCGCACATCACGCCATACCTGAACAACTCGCGTACTCTCAACATGGCCTCGCGGCGTCATTTGCATCTCGCAGCGCTCATTCATTCTATTATGACATTTGAATCACCGGAGTACCTTTTTTGAGAAACTAGATCCCCCTCAAAACAAATACAGCCGCAGACCGACAAGGAACTTACTGCACTATAGCAAGCACAAAACGGTGGCATTTCGGGGAAGTTTTTCGCTACCAGGCAACCAAGTGCTGGAACAATATTCCCCCACCTCTCCGCTTATTAAAATCAAAATTTACGTTCAAAAAACATTTTAAATCATTTTTACTACAGAAACAAAGCACTGGGTTGTCTGGTGCAAACAGCTATACTGCACCGTTCACTTGTTAGTCACTATGTTACCTTATTCCTAGTACTTATGTTTATATATTATTATGCACACACACATGCATCTGGGTAGTTCCTGTTGCCCGGACTCTTATGAGACCGGTGTCCTCAGGAACACCTACACACCATCACATACACGCACCCACACCCATACGCCTAAGTAGTTTATGTTGCCCGACTCTTATGAGGCCAGTGTCCTCATGAACACTTAGCACAATACACTCCTTTACAAACTTACTTCGCTTTCATAATAACACTTTACACACACACACACTTATTATTGTTCATAATACACTTTTTAATTACAATTTTTTTATTTTACTGTCACAGCACTACATACAAATACATACTCATAGGTAGTTCCTGTTGCCCGGACTCTCAAGAGGCCGGTGTCTTCATGAATACCTACACAAACACTCACATATACATATAATATCTACTTACAAAAATATTTATTTATTTAATGTGTCTCACAAGGTCTATTGGCTTACGGTTTTGACAGAATACCAGCGCATAGCTTCCTTACAGAAGCTAGGCATTATGCTGAGTCAAGGCCCTTTTGCTGCTGTAGCACACAGAAACACGACGCACTTCTCCAGTATCAATGTATTGTTTGTATCTTTCTTCTGTTAGTGTCCTTGTATTTTACTGGTTTTTGTGTGCTTATGTAGTAAATAAATAAATGTCTATGTCTATGTCTATGTCTATGAATTGGAGCTCATTGACACTTCAACTGATACAATAGTTGGAGCAGTTTCAGAATATAGTGACATTGAAGAAGATGACGACAATGATGATCATGATGATGAAGATGAAGAAAATACAGTTTAAGTCTTGTAGTTATATAGTTAGTAACTAAACAGTAGTATACATTTATTTATTTTTAATTATATTTAATATTTATATTTAGTTATTAGTTGTAAATCTTTAAATGTTTATAGGTTTCATTGTAATTTACTATAAGGTTTAATAATATTTTATAGTGTCATATTGCATTAAAAAGATTTTAATACAAAAATATTTTCTTATTCATCATAAAACTTTTCTTTTCGACTTGTTATTAGCTAAATAATACGATGTCACAACTCATTAGCGATATTTTTTTTTCAATATATAATTCACTAATGCGCCTTTTCTTCATTTAACTTCTTAATTATGTATAATTCTCAGTAATTACAATAACTAATTAGATTAACTAGTACTGGTAGTCGTTACTTAAAGACTTATTAACACTTTTGTTATATTACAACAAAAGCCTCAATAAGTCATTAAAGTACTCACTAATGCACCTGTTATTTAAGGAACTGCTTAGTGATAACTAATTCTCGGTAATAAGTACACTAAATGTACCTCTATTCCACCAGTAATACAATAACAAAGATAGTTGCTATAGGCAAAATATTTCGGAAGGGGCCCTCTGGGGGCACCATGTGTCCTTGAAGAAAATGTGGCATAAAATAGGTCAATAACAGTAATGAAAACCGCAAATCGAAACAAGGAGGGAATCATGAGATACAGACATTTTTGTGTTCGTTTCCATACAAAAATAACAGTTTTCATCGATTTGCTCGTAAAGTGCTGGTCAAATAAAAAAAGCGTAGTAACATTTTTTGTTGCCCTTCAATAGAGGAATGCAACTGCATATATTTTTTATTTAAATTAAATACTTTTTAAATTTTTGGTTCTATGTCCTACCTCTTGTATGGGGACGATCCACTGTGCGACGGTCGGACAAGAGCCTTAGGCGTGATAATATAATATAGGAATCATCCAATTCCCTAACGAGCATAATTTGTAAGTCGTATATTACTTGGGCGTGATGATTTCCTTGTAGTGCAGGATCTGCGGCCGCGTGTTGGCAGCCACGCTCTGCGGTATCACGATGTTGTCGATGTCGTACGACTGCCGCCGCCAGCCGCGCGACTCCGTGCTAGCGCGACTACGCACTCTGGATAAGGAAACAAAAACACATAAATAAAGCATTCAAATAAATTTTACTCACACAACCCTCTGTTTATAAAAAAAACTGCATTGAAAAATTCATTGAAATATATATTTTACTAACGGGCGCCCGCAGCTTGTCGCCCCTTTCCCGTTACGCCCTGTTCCCGTTACGCCCTGTTCCCGTTACTTTTTCGGGATAAAAAGTATCCTGTGTCCGTCACCTGGTTTTAAGCTACCTCCCCACAAATTTTCAGCCAAATCGGTCCAGCCGTTCAGGCGTGATGGCGTGACCGAGGGGCAATAGGGATTTATTTATATTTTTATAACAGAATGTCTTTCCTGTAGTGTTTTTTCGTGAAAGAATAGATTTTAGAATACTGTGTTTAAAGCACAAATAATTTGATAGCGTTTCACTATTCGCCACCGTAGAACGTTTAGAAGTGCGCAATGCTTAACACGTCGGTTATTTTCATTTTAATCATAATACCTACATAAAAATTAGAACTTTTTGAAATAGGTGGTATGTGAAAAAATTACCTGTCATTTCCTGAAGCTTCTTCCTCTCGTTCTCGTTCTCTTATCTTCCTCGACAGTGGAGGTCTGCCTCTTTTTAATCCTGTAAAAAATGCAGTTATTTTACAAAATAAATAAATTGTGTGAAAGACTTTACCTTACGACAAACTACAAGAACTTTTATATTATGTTAGTCAAACTTGGCCGATTTTTCTATATCCCGCCTAGATTGTGTGATTGTTTCTCGTCGCCCGGTCTCAGTAGGGATGTCCTATTCCAAAAACCGACTATAAATATATACAATATTATGTAATACCACCAAAAGTTCTACCTTACCACCTTATGGTACCTTACATAGAATATAAGGGTGCATTTTCTTATCCCGTTGTGATTTGATTGTGACCAGATTTTAACCAGTGTTTGTAAATGTCATAAAACAGATGGCTTTTACTAAGTGCAACAGACGTTTACGTCTCCCATTGGTCAAAATTAGTGAACAAAGAAATAGGCGGAGTCAGCTAGCTAAAACGCTTGCAAGCAAATCGGTTTTAAAAGTGGTAAGGCAGAAATTTTGTTGATAGATAGATACATAGAAAATTCTTTATTAACCACCTTACAAACTAACAAAACGAGAATCTAACACATAAATACTATTCAACTAGCGGCCGCCCGCGGCTTCGCTCGCCCCGTTACCGTTCCCGTTGAAAAAAAAACATTTATTCACCTTCTTTTAATCCTTCCCTGGACCTCCACAAATCATTCAAGACCAAAATCAGCCAAATTGGTCCAGCCGTTCTCGAGTTTTAGCGAGACTAACGAACAGCAATTCATTTTTATATATTAAAATAAGGCACAATGGGCGGTCTTATCGCTATAAATCGATTTCTTCCAGACAACCAGACATTTGTTGGCTGTGTTGTTTGATTGTTGATAGTACTTACTGTTACTGTTAGTTAATATAAAATTTAATTTGTGTCTTACCTTTTTGCTTTGTTCAGATAATTATTTTGAAAACAATTCCCTTTCATATATATATATATTCATAAATTTTATGTGCATTACCCGCTAAGAATGTCCGAATTACACAAAGGTTAACTGGAAGAGAATGCTCTCTAGCATTAAGTTCGCCTATGTACAATACCATTTTTTTGTTTTAGTGCAATAAAGAATTTTCTATCTATCTATCTATCTATCTACTTACTGGGGTGCTTCTTAGGAGGTTTAGGCGGCGGATAGGGCTGATAGTCGCGCTCGCTGGGCTGTTGGTCGCGCGCGCTGGCGTCGCGGCGCGGCGGCGCGGGCTTGGCGGCGCGCGGCCGGAACCACGAGCGGGAGCATAGCGCGGACATGTGCGTCGCCGGGTGCACGTCTACGGGACAAACGGTTTTTTTTTATACAACAAAGTTAGCAAACAAGCATACGGTCCACCTGATGGAAAGCGGTTACCGTAGCCTATGGACGCTTGCAACACCAGAGGCTTCACTCGCGCGTTGCTGACCCTTTAAATATTTTAAAACGCCCTTCTTGAACGTTATTATTAGGTATCTTTGCCCCGTAGTGTTTTAGGTAGGTTGGGGAATAGAGGTTCTCGAATGGCGACCACGGAAGACGAAAAGTAGGGCGCCCACCCACCAGATGGACTGACGACATTGTTATGATCGCAGGAAGCCGTTGGATGGAAAAGGCTCAGAATCGTTCTTTCCTGGAAATGTGTAGGGGAGGCCTATGTCCAGCAGTGGACTTCTCAGGCTGATGATGATAATGATGATGAGGTATCTTTACTATTAGGTTTTGTCTGACTCCGTGCGTAACACCCAGACAGAGAAAAAACCATGTGTTCACCACACAAATACTTGTTCTCGGTGGGCCTACTAGAAGGCAGAACCCTATACCAGCTCAGCTCAGCTGAGAGGCCAGTCTATGTCAATGAGATTCTCCGAAATTGCTCTTGTTGAGTAGGCAAATCCTTTGATACGCACTTGGTGAGCAGACTGGCTTCCGCAAGTAGGCCTTTTTGCGTGCAGCTTGACATTAAGGTTTTACGACATGCCGGTTTCCTCAGGATGTTATTCTTTCACGGTTTGAGTCTCCCATTGGTCAAAATTAGTGAACAAAGAAAAAGGCGGAGTCTGCTGGCTAAAGCACTTTCAAGCAAATCTGTTTCAAAATTAGTAAGGCAGAAATTTGAAATGAAATGTTTTTTTTATTTAAAAGATAGACAAACGAGCTTACGGCCCACCTGATGGTAAGCGGTCACCGTCGCCCATAGACACCAACAACACCAAGGGTGCTGTCGTTGCGTTGCCTACCCTGAAGGAATTTTTTAACGTTTTTCTTGAAGCTATTCATGTTGTAATTAAGAGGGAACACCTCTGGTGGTAGCTCATTCCACAGTTTATAGGCATGAGGAAGAAACGATCTCGAGAAGCGAGCTGTAGGAGAAACCCATGGATCCAGAATGTGTGGATGAGCACGGTCTCTAGGTCTTTATGTATTGAATAAACACAAACACAAAATAAAACCCGAAACCCGACCTTTAAATCGTCATAACTTTTTTGTTTGTTGTTGTAATACCACAAAATAATAATATCTAGACTACCGTGACATTTAGGACATAGGGTCTACCGGGAAAAACTAGCACATGAATATATATATGAATATATATATGAATATATATATATATATGAATATATATATATATATATATATATATATGAATATATATATATATATATATATATATATTACATATATAACACGTATAGACAGGTACTTAAACAAACACAAAAACATAATACTATCGTGCAACGCGACCTACGTACGTTTAACAATTAATAATTAAAACTTGTGCTATAGAATGTCAAGTTGAAACAGCAGAAATGTAGTGGCAAGTACCTCTGATATCGCTGAGCACGGGATGGTACCCGGGGTCTACGAGCGCGATGCGCTGCGCCGCCGGCAGGGCGCAGTCCGGCGGGCTCGGCTGCATGGGCTCCTGCCGCCCCGTGCACACGCCGCAACTCTCCACGGGGTACTCGCATTGGCAGCTGGAAACAACATGGGTGTACATCAATAAAACTGATCCCAGAGACACAGTTCTCAACTAACTTTTTATTGATTTTATAGTGTTTACTACACTTAAGGAAATCACAAAGATTTTAATAATGTCCCAAAAGTTAAGAGCCGAGCGGGATTTGAACCCGCGACCTTCCCCTTGGTACGGGGATGCGCTGACCGCTACGCCATCGTATCCTAATCACACTCGACGAATAACTCTTGGGAGAGTTCGGGAGTGTTCGGCACTAACGCGACCGTGGCTTCATCTACAGGTTTGACGTTACAGTCAACTACTTACCTGCTCGATAACCGAAGTTGCATTCAGTTGAATCGACGAGAGATGCATGGGAAGAGAATGGAGAAGTGAAAGTCATGGGAGACCTTAGCCCAGCAGTGAAAGGGATCTAATAGGATACAGTAGTAGTAGAGCTCTTTGTGAAGGGCTCGTCCGGGGAAATGCTACCACTATGCCTATTTTTGCCGTGAAGCAGCATTGCCGTGTTTCGGTTGAAAGGTGTGGGTGCCGGTGAACACGTGAGGCTGAACTTCACTACGTGATAGAATCAGAAATGAGGATATCCGTAGAAGAACTAAGGTCACCGACATAGCTATTAGCCAATTAGAAAGTTGTAGTGGCAATGGGCAGGCCATAATATAGCTCGAAGAACCGACAACCGTTGGGGAATTAAGGTTCTCGAATGGCGACTACGAACCGAAAGACGAAGCGTAGGGCGCCCACCCACCAGATGGACCGACGACATTGTTAAGATCGCGGGAAGTCGATGGATGGAAAGGGCTCAGAATCGTTCTTCCTAGAAATGTGTAGGGGAGGCCTATGTCCAGCAGTGGGCTACTTCAGGCTGATGATGATGATGATGATCCCAGAGACACAGTTCTTAACTAGTTCAGGGGTCAGAATTGTTAACCAGTTTTGGGAATAGGACATCCCTAATCGAATCAAAACCCATCTCTATTGAGGAAGGAAGATGGCGTCGTCTAGGTAGTTGTATTATTTGCCGTGTAATAAGTAAAACAGAGTTCTAGCTATATTCAATGAAGAGTTTTCGCCCTATTAGAATATACCCAACCCGTACAGCTACGACGGATATTATTATTAGAGTAACAATAGGCACATCTATAGCACACTTACATAGTATAATATACAAGAGCGTAGCACCATTTAAATTTTACACCTGTTACTTAAAGTCTTGAGCTTTAAGGGGGTACGATTTCCATACAAACTTAATTTACACAACTATGGGCGAATAAAGTATTAATGTACACTGAAATAGCTGTAATAGGCTTTTACAGTGGTCATTATTACCGGCCAGTTATATAAAATTGGAGTGGTAGCCGTTGGTCGTGGCAGTCGGGGCTTCAGAAACAGAACGTTTGGGGGTGGCTCAGGGCGCTAACGCTGCTGGTGAAGCTCCGCGCACTCGTCGTGTTGTGGTTCGCTTAGCGCGCCGCCATCTGCGTGATCAGCTGCTGCAAACCGCGCGTGTTCGTCGCAACTTAACTGCTACCGATGCCGGCCGGGACCCCAGCGCCATCGCAGGTGCCACCTCACCCCCACGAACTCGAATCTTCGTCAACGAGCGGCTCACGCGAGTCAACAGGCAGCTATTTCATCGGGTGCGTGACGAGTGCCATAGGCTCCAGTGGAGGTACTCCTGGACCAAGCGTGGTCGCGTCTACGCGAGGCAAGCCGAAGGCAAGCAAGCGTACCCGATACGGTCAGAGGAGGATATCAAACGGGTTTTTGGGATCAGTTCAGTTTAACCCGGAAGCAAATATAAAAGTTAATTTATGTTATTATTTATGTTGTGTGTTACCTATCATTTACTCTCTTCTGTTCTATTTTAGTATGCAATCACTGTTTTATTTGTTTCAAAGGTGTCTCTCAACGCCCAACTTGTTTGTTAATGTTATTAGTTTAGTTTTCTTTAGTTCATATGTTTTTTTTCTTACTTCGTGCTTAACTAGTTATAATTGTACGTACCTTGCCTACATTTATCTGAAGCAATTTTGTTTTCTTATATACTGCAACCAAACACTTTCCTGTTCTTATTTTATCTCAGTGAATTTATCCATTTTAATCAATGAAGTTGTGCTCGATATTTATTATTTTGATCATTTTATGTTAGTTTTAAATTTTTATCCTTTTGTTGGCAACCACTTAAAAGTAAGGCATCCGCCTGTGCTCTACCTGACAGAGACCATGGTGTATAAGACAACGTTGCAATGTATTAAAATTCAGTCTGTAGTGGTTTGTAATGTGATTCGTATAATTTTATATAGTTATAGTGTTCGATAATAATTTTAAGATTGGTTTGTATAATCCCGGATCACTAGGCACAAATCATGATAATATCATTGCATCTTTCACTAAACACTCCATGGATTTAGTGGCCATAAATGAGACTTGGCTAACTTCTGGTGAAGATGATCGTGCCCCAGTTATACCTAATTACAGATTGCGCCATATCCCACGTCCATCGTTTGTCGCAAAACGAGGTGGTGGGGTGGGTTTCTATATTAAAAAGGGGGTAGCGGTCCGTACTTGGTCACATCCAGTTGATCCCGTGCATGTGTCCGTAGAGCAAATGTGGATTACCATGACCATAAAAGGAAAAAACTTGTCATTGGCACCGCCTACAGGCCACCTCGAATGGATGTTGACATGTTTTTTGATGCACTAACGGACTCAATCAATGCCTCGCCTTGTTGTGATAATATAATACTGCTCGGTGACTTTAATATAAACGATAACAGTAAGTTGAGCAAATTTCAAACTTTTTTGGAATGCCTTGGTCTCTCTCAACTCGTTACTATGCCCACTCATTTCACTGATACAACTGAATTGGTTTTAGACGTTGTGTGCACAAATCTGCCAGTTAAAAGGTTAACAGATGATCCGGTGGGTCGATCAACAGGCCATCACCTGATAGTATGCGAATTTAAGATCAAGCGTGACAAAATACCCCCCCGCATGCATACCTACAGGCCGCTTGGCAACATATCTGACGACATATTTAAAAGTGATTTGAAAACGATACCATGGGACTCGATTGCCTCACTCTCTTGTGTTGACGATATGGTAGAGTTATTTAACTGCAACGTCCTAACATTGTTTGATCTTCACGCTCCCGTAAAATCTATAGTCATTAAGGACGGTACGTATCCATGGATTACTTTTACTATCAAAGAAATGATGAAACTGAGAGATGAAGCGCTCCTCACTTTTCGTAGAACACAGTCTGACATTAAAAAGGCCTATTACAAAGAATTAAAATCAGTAGTGAACCAAGCCCTTTATTCTGAAAAAGTTGCCTATTTTAACCAGAGCATTAACAATAGAATAGATGACCCCAAATCTCTTTGGAAAAATTTAAAAACGACTATCTTGCCCCCAAAGCCCAGCGAACTCCCACCCCACTTTACTGATCCAAATTCAATAAATGATCATTTTCTAAATATCCCTGGTACTTTTTTTATCAACATATCTCAGCTAACGTTCTACGAATACCATAAGTTTAATGACGCAGTTTTTGACATAGCCCCAGTTGATTGCGAAAAAATTATGAAAAGCATCACTTCACTTAAATCAAACGCAGAGGGTTCAGATAAGATAAATCTTAAGATGTTACTTATGACCTGTCCTGAGAGTCTGGAAACAATAACTTCTATCGTGAACACCTCTATCGTGACGTCAACTTTTCCTGATGCTTGGAAGTCAGCTACTGTGTGTCCGCTACCCAAGATTTTAGACCCAGTAGCAATGAAGGATCTTCGGCCAATTAGTTTACTTCCCTGTATGTCGAAAATACTGGAAAAAGTAGTGTGTAATCAGTTAACAGAATTCCTTGAGACGAATCAATTATTGCCAGATGTACAATCGGGTTTTAAAAAAGGGCGTAGCACCGCCACAGCACTTATAGATGTTACGGACAATATCATTGGTGCTCAAGACAAAGGCTTGGTTACTCTATTGGTGCTGCTCGATTTTTCGCGGGCGTTTGATGCATTAAATTGCACCTTGCTTCTATCTAAACTTAGCTACTATGGTCTTAGTGCGGGTGCCATCAAATGGTTTGATAGCTATCTGAGTGGTCGTCGTCAGCTCGTTAAGTTAGTGAATAATCGTGGAATTTCCATACAATCTGACGAGGTATCTGTGGTGAGAGGTGTGCCTCAAGGGTCAATTTTAGGCCCTATCTTATTTATAATTTATACTGCAGATATTACTCGCTGCATCAAACATTGTAGATATCATATGTATGCAGACGATGTCCAACTCTACATTTCTTTTAGGCCAGAAAATGCACTTTCAGCGATTGACAAACTTAATGAAGATCTTGCTAGAATATCTAACTGGTCGTTTGAGAATAACCTAGTTTTAAATCCAACGAAAACCAAGTATATGGCTATTGGCACCAAACATAAACTCAGTAGGTTGAACTTGCCAACACATATATCGCTACTGGGAGAACCTGTTGAGCGCGTTTACGAGGCACGTAACCTGGGTCTTTACATGGACACAGGGCTAAGATTTGAAAAGCATATAATAGCGTCAGTTAAATCGTGTTTCTATAAACTTAAAGTTCTGTACAATATTCGATCATTTCTAAGTGAAGAACTACGCATCCAACTTGTTGAGTCTCTTATACTCTCCAAGCTTAATTATGTGGACACAGTTACTGGTCCTCGTTTGTTAAGTAAAACTCAGCGGTTGATACAAAGAGTACAAAATGCTTGCGCCCGGTTTTGTTTCAAAATACCACCCAGAACTCATGTTACTCCATTTTTAAATTCTAACTCGATTTTAAAAATGAAAGCCCGGCAAAAACTTCACCTTGCGTGTCTGCTTTTTGGAATTATTAAGCACCAACAACCAGCTTATCTGTCCGAAAAGTTGACGTGGATGTCTGAGACTAGGTCTTTACGCAAGTGCTCGAAGCAGCTGACCATACAGAAGCATCACTCAGCGGCATTTAGAGGCAGCTTCCGATATGCTGCTTCTAAGTGCTGGAACAATATTCCGCCGCCAATAAGAGATCTCGAAAGCATTAAGAACTTTCGAATAAAATTGAAATTATTGTTGACCGCTCACCAGAAAATGCAAGAACACCTCAGAAATGAGGTATCCTTTTTATAATTTGCTACAGGTTTAGCAGGTATCGAAACCTGCACACTGCTTCTTGGTCTAGCTGTTAAGCCCCAAACAACGTTGCGTTATTATTATCTTTCTTCTCCATATCCACGGCCTTTTTGCAGTTTTAATGTATGTCCTTGCGCCAACCATACTTACAGCGGGTACTTAATGTGTATCTGATGTTCATAGTCTTACTGTTTAAGCACTTATTTATTCACTAATTAAATTTTTTCACAATGCTTTGTTCTAAAAATTAAATGTCGTGACGTACCCACTTGGATCCAACGGAAGATCAGCGTTGTGTTGCCTACACCAAACACAACATCAAGCTGAGTTGGATACCATTTTGTGACGTCATCGCGGGGGATTGAGAGACACCATTTCAATGTATTACTATGTATTCTTCCATCACCTCACTTCTTATGTTATGTTAATATGCGTTTTCTTTTGTTATTTGTCTAAAATGTTCGTGTTTCTTTTGTCTACCGTGTGCCGTCATAAATAAATACGTTTTCTTTCTTTCTTTCTTTCTTTCTTTCTAACTAACAGACTTTGACGACTATTTTGAGACATATGTTTTAAGCTCATTCACGTATTCAATGCCGAGTACCCGTTAGAAAGAATGACGAAAAAATTACTTTTTTGGTTTTTTATTAATATTTCTGTTATCCTACAGTTTTCTCCAACTTTATATAACTGGCCGGCAATAAAGACCACTGTAAAATTCTATTACAGCTATTTTAGTGTACATTTATACTTTGTTTGCCCATAGTTGTGTAAATTCAGTTTGTATCGGAATCGAACAACCTTAAGTTAGCTTTAAGCTAAGGTTGTATGGAAGAAATCGCCCCGAGCGATAAGATCGCCCATTGCAGGAAAATCTATTCTTTTCTTTAATGCACTAGTTTTTAAGCTACTCTAAGTTGTCCGCAATAAAAAATAATTTGTTTATTTAATATGTGAGCTTTCATAAAAATCCAGGCCTATGTCCAGTAGTAGACATGGGAGTCATGAGGCTGAACATCTGTATATCCTCAAATTAACAAAAGGCAGTGCATCGTAGTAAAAACATTACATACTTAATATCCGCAGGCTTAGAAGACTTATTGCCCGACAAGTGCAGATTATGCATCTGCAGTAGCTTCCGCTTCTTGAAGGTCTCGCGGCGCAGCGGGCGAAGTCGCGCGCAGGTCTCTAGCGCGGGGTCGTCGCAGTCATCGGAGCCCGGCAGCGAGCCTTCGTAGCCGACGGGCTCGCCTTCCAACTCCACGGGACCTTTGGCTTCGCGGACCTGGAAAATACAAAAAACTTTATTAAGACAAAAAAAAAATCAATAAAATTATATTAACCTAAATTGTCTTAACCCTTATGCTTTATGTAAACTTTGCATGTCGGTCCCCGACGAAGTATGTGGTACTAACTTATTTATTAATATGATTTTCAATATTGACCATACTACAATAAATAATTTTCATTTCATAAGTCTCATTTGCAGATAACGGGGCTGATTACACTCTAAAAACTACTTAGTACCTTCTAATTGTTTTGTAATTATGTGAGTGCAATTGTTTGTTGTCCTAAATAAAAACTATAAATCTATTATTTCTAAATTCTTTTTGCAGTTCAGGCAGTATAACTTAGCAGGTTTGAACTAAGCCGTTTATGCGAAAATGCAAACGGAAGATAAGCCAAGCAGCTAAATTCCAATCCGCCAAGTTACGACGCACAGTGGAGTATTTATATCAAATTTCTGGCCAAAATATAATGAAGGCATTTTTATGCTCAAAATTGATTCAAAAGACCATTTAGATGCAAAAGTATCTTTTATTTGGCAAAATATTAAAACTAACAGCAATTAAAAAAACTTTTTTTTTGTTAGATCCGTTTCAAACAATATTTCTTTTTCTTCTTCTATGTTTTGAATTTATTTTGATTCTGATCCACTTTTAATCTTCTTTGTGCTTGCCTTTGTTTCCACGTAACGTGATTCTGGAATTAAAACTTACAACCTTTATAATATTCTCAAAATTCAATATTATTTAGCATACTTTATCTCTTAGTCTTAAAAAAAAAGGCGCAACTACGCGCAAGTTTTTTTTTCGTAAACATGTTCTAGAATACATAAACTTTGCCTTGTTACAAAAAATTTTGCCCGATAAAACCTGACACATAAACAAAAAGCTTCGAGTTTAATGAATTTAATTTTTTTAAATTCCAACTATAATATGAATCACAAATATTTAACTATATTAATAGAAACATTAAAATTAAATAGTAATAAAATAAAGCGCATACCTTCTTCTCCAATATCCATTATAAATCTTTACTTAATTGCACCAACAAACACAGTAAATGTAAATTGAATGACACTATAAATCGAGAGCAACAAAAACAATTACGTAAGAGCAGGTAGATTGTGACTGACAAAACAAGCGGGGGGCGAGTTTGGGATAATTCAAGTGGCCTGTTTATGACGCTGTGGTTATCCTACTACACGAAAAAACAACTTTCAATGCGAAACAATAGAGTTGAGTATTCTGACTTTTGACCGGGTTCGTCCATAGTAGTACTCCACCGTGCGACGGCCGTATTGGAGACAAAACAATTAAACCTGCAATCAAAGAACATAGTAGAATGCCCTTGTGGCTGGAAAAATACATCAGCAACATGTGCTCATGTATTTTGGCTACACTTCACAAATTCCGTAGTTTTTCTGTAGTCATAAAATGAAACATTTCTTGCGCAATAATTACTTTCCTAACAAAAAGTCAAGCGACGAGTTAAAACAAAAAATACTTTCTTTAAATCCCCCTTCCTTGCTTTTTCTTCCGTATATTTAATGATATTTTTAAACAAAACAATGAAAATATAAAACTGGCTACAGGGGTTCCCATATTAACGGTGCATGATCACCTTTCTACTTTTCTTTATTCTGTGGCTACATTATTTCTCAATTCTAGAAACGAAATCGAAAAAGTATGTAACACAGGGAAGCCTTACACGTACTGAAAGGAAAATGTGAGCGAAATTCGCTCAATAACTCGAGCTTTATTTCATATCAAAGCGTAAATAGCTTCGTGAAACTTTGTTGTGAAATTGCTTGAAGCTTTTGTGATGGTGCTGCATTCACTGTACTACCTTTCGAGTTCGAGCACTCTTTTGCTTCTTTTTAGGGTTCCGTAGCCAAATGGCAAAAACGGAACCCTTATAGATTCGTCTGTCTGTCTGTCCGTCCGTCCGTCCGTGTCACAGCCATTGTTCTCCTAAACCGTAAAAGCTAGACTGATGAAACTTGGCGAATAGATGTATTCTGTGAACCGCATTAAGATTTTTACACAAAAATAGAAAAAAAATATCGTTATTTTTCTAAACTGAATAGTTTGCGCGAGAGACACTTCCAAAGTGGAAAAAAGTTGGTCCCCCCTCCTCTAACTTCTAAAATAAGAGAATGATAAAACTAAAAAAAATATATGCCGTACATAACTATGCGAACTTTCAACGATATTTGGTTTGAACGAGATCTAGCCAGTAGTTTTTTTTTATACGTCATAAATCGTAAACCGCAATTTACCTTTCGACGAACTACAAGAACCTTTATATTATGTGAACCCTTCATAGGCGAGTCCGACTCGCACTTGGCTGCTTTTTTATTTTGTGTAAAGTGAGCCGTTTTCCCATTATAGGTGGTGCATGAATCTCCACAAGACCTACCTCCCGATCGTGGGTTCAACAATGAGTTTTCTGTCCAAAACGTTTTGTCAGTACTTAAACAGTAAAGGAAAACATCGTATATATGGAAACTAGCATGGCGTAGAATTTAAAAAGTTCGAAAACATGTGTCGAGTGCCCGAAAGGAGCCTCTTTGGGGCGCACATAAAATCCTTTCACCACACTTTGTTCAAAAGAACCAGTGACACGATAAGAAGAGAGGGTGTGTTGAGAACTTTTTTGACTCAATACAAAACAATAGGACAATACTGGCATGGCTCGAAACCAGTAAGAGTAACCGATTCGAGACGAATATAATTATGACCAAAGTGTCTATATAAAAAGACGAAACAGGCCCCTAGCGCCCGACACATTGGGAAGTCCGTACATCCATCCATATTCAAATGCTTGGTACACTAACACCAAACACGTGCAATGTGCCAAAGAAACTCGAACTATGACCTCAGTCATTATGAATGAGAAGATGGGCGTTTAAACGACAAGCATTAAATAAGCAGACTTTTGTAGTTAAGAATCTAAACAAAGTTACAAACACAAATCACAATTCGTTTAGTTTATTGATGAAATTAAACCTTATTTTCAACGTTTTAAGCAAGCATACTGATTGCACAATCAAAAAGTAGACAAATATGACTTAACTAAATGAAACGACGACAATTTAGATACATAATGTAAAAAAATACAACTTTTTGGATATATTTGGGTTATAAAATTATCAGATTTTTGGTTTTGAAAAGTTAGAGTTGAAGAAAAAAGTTTATATAAGTAAAAAAGCAAATGACAAAAGTAATTAATAAAAATAAGCGAATGCATAAGGTTTGTTAGAACTTTTACACCGTTATTAAATCTTTATGAAAGACCACAGAAACTTCTGTATTCTGAATGTATGACAGAGATAAAATGGACAAAAGCAGTAAAGGCCCCTCGCTCGCTAGTAGCCCCTCGCTTAACCAGGGAATCAAGTTTGTATTATTAACTGTAACGTATCAGGTTCCGATTCTGAGAGGGAGAGCTTACGAAATGAGTTACTTGATACATTTTACAATACGTCACAAACCACTACCTTTCAACGCTGGACTTGGATAATGAAATTAGCTAAATCTATTTGCTAACATTATGGTAAAAAGGTACCCTTGTCAATGGTTATAAAAGTTCGAAATTATGTGTCAAGTGCACGAAAGGAGCCTCTTTGAGACGCACTTAAAATCCTGTCTCCACACTTGGTTTGAAAGAATCAGTGACATAAGAAGAATTGTTATAAAATGCTAGACTCACAAACATAATTAGTAAATTTTTTGAGGGTAGACTCGATATAAATTGCTTCAGGAGATAGGTATTGGTGTCTTATCGGTGATCATGATCAATTGATCACACAAACGGTGAATTGCAAAACAATCTTTAAAATAATTAAAGATTTTTTTATTAGACTCATTTATTTGCTTCTTATCACAAAACATACAATACAGAAATAGATGAAAAAACAATTCTGTGCCTCCTGTGATAGGTGATACAAGTCAAAAATTGACATTTTACAGGAGAGCAAAAACAAGGTTTAAAAAATTATAGTTCATTGACTAAGTAGGCTAGGTTACACTTAAGTACTTTCTTTTGTAGATAAATATATTCACTTTCATTGTGCATTTTAGTTTTCGGGGTAAATATTATAGCTTTGAAGTAATATATTAAAAACCTGTGAGATGTACCTTTAATCATTTATAAATATGTGAAAATAACGTGTTAAATGATACAAGTTCAGTTAAATCATGTTGCACCTATAATATTAATAAAATGTGGTCTTGGTGTAAACAGATATACAAGAAGTGAAATAATTGAATAACTCGTCAGATTAGGTTTCAAACACAATGTTGCTCAAACAAATGATAAAAATACTACCCCAAAGATTAGATTGATTTACTTCTCAGTGCCTTATTTTGATAATTTACTTGAATTGTATCATTTAGCTAAAATTCTAGCGTTTTTATAGATGTGTTAAATGATACAAGTCAAGTTAAACCCTTCAATAAAATACCAATTCATTGTGTAAATGAATACAAGTATTAGAAAAATAATTAAGGTTTATAAAACTTTTTCAAAATTATGAATTTACTTGTAAATAAGGCACAGATATATCAAAATTATGAACAGAAGTAAATAGAGATCTTTTTGAATGCAAGAAGTTGTGAACTTGACTACTAAAAAATGGCAGAGATCAATTTTACGCAGGTATCACAATAAGCAATGTAAACCTACTCAGTTAAAAACAAAAGATCACAACCACTTTGTGAATCCTAAAAAATCAAAAAGAATCAATCATAACAAAATTATAAAACACACACTTGCACTTTAAACACATTAAAGGCAGTAATTCTAATCTATAAGATGGGCAAATCGTCGAAAAAATTAAAGAGAATAAAAAAGTACGTATGTCCTGAAAAATATACTGATCAGTAGATGGACTAAAGCTATATTATAACATAGTTTTAACAATGAGACAAAATAGCAAAATCCTTATAGTAGATCTTAAAATTACTCATACTCAGAATCATCATCATTGTCCGGAGCAGAGTCTTTGACATCATTCTTGTGGCACAGACTTCTGTGCTTTATGTATGAAAATCTAATAGATCCTTCTACTTTTGGATTGAAATTATAATCTTGAAGTGGTAGGCTTTCAGTACTTACTTATTTATTGTTATCAATTATCGCAAGCTTTATCCCGCTTAGAACAATCTATTTTCATGTACTCAACATTCTTGAATTATTTTTTAAAAGATAAATGGGATATGTTTTCTTTGACATACAAAACAGATCAAACATTGCACCACAGAACCTTTTCATTGTCTGTATTGGTTTTTGTAACAATATAGCATTGTTAAAAAAAAAATGAAACATAAAAACATAATAATATCATGAGTAATCTCGATAACAGTAAATTTTGCAGCTGTCCGCACTAGCTGGTACCAATCTCTTGGCAAGTGAATATAATACTTGTGTGCTTCTTCTTACCCTCAATTTTTCTTTCAACTAACTCCTAGTGTTTTTCAGCCTCCATGTGAGTATGACGGTCATACTTAATCGTAAATTTGTCGTACCCACTAGAAATTTATGTAAAATAGATTGTTATTGTAGTGATGTATGGTCAAATTAAAGGTCCAAAAGTTGTCACTTGTATGCGTCGATCTATGGCGAGTTCAGACGTGAATAAATTCCCTCAAGGCTGCTGCGACACTAACGCCCGTGCATCTTCGCTAAAGATATATGAATAACGGCTTAATTTTTTTGCTGAAGCTTATTTTTATAAGCGACTTTTGATTGATTCTAAACTTATCTGCTTTTTTAACTAACAAAACTTTTAACTTTTTATCAGCAGTAATTTGGTTTGGTCATCAACTTTTTGATTGTGCAACCAGTAATGCTTGGTTACTGTGATAAAAATAAGGTTCAATTTCGTGAAAATCACTAAACGAAAAGTGGTTGTCTTTGTAAGTTTGTTTAACAGCTTAACTTAAACAGTCTGTTTAATTAACTGCTATTTGTTTAAACACCCATCTATATCTCCAACCCCGCATCACTTTGTCATGTGAGCACTTGTATCATTTAGCACATCTTTTTATATATGAAAATATGATGATTTGGTTTGAGGTTTAGATACTATTCATATTATATTAACTCACAGTTAAAAATGTATTTGTGTAGAATGATGTAAGTCGAGATATATCACTTATCACATTAGTTAGACACACATTTAGATTTGGATTTGTAGGTACATGTTGAATTGTACCCTAATCAGTATTGAAAAAAATCGGTTCAAAATGATATGACTCTACCTATATCGAAATTCACGATACATATACTGAAAAAAATATTGTGCAAATAAATATAATCGCTCTTATACCACAAAGCACGAAAAACAATGCGTGGAGCCATTACTTAACGGGGTTACAACTTGACATATATCTATATTCACAATTTTTTTGCCAAAATCCTGTCAGTTGTATCACTTTGCACCAAATTATCTCCGAACCTATAGCAGATAGAAGAACGTGAGTTAGACCCAAAAATTCTACAATTTTTTCTGATCATTTCTATGTAAAAATCTCAAAAAGGGTACAACTCGAGATACATCACTCATCACAGGAGGCACAGAATTATAAATTAGTTTACATAAGTAATAACTTGATAAAAAGAGAAGGACAGAAATTAAAAAAACTAACAGAACATGATTTAACTTATTTTGTCTCATTGCCTAAGCTACTTCAACTTACAAATTCTACGAGCTATGTCAGTGACCTTGGTTCTTCTACGGATATCCTCATATCTGATTTTATCGTGTAGTGAAACTCCCAGCATAGCACTCTAGTTTGTAGTCTGTAAAATATTACAACTCAACACAGTAGGGCGGGATGAATGACGTCTGCGTAGGTTTCGATCGATAGTTCCTGGGCGTAGCTGGGATGTAATTTTGTTGCAGGTCGGCTATCTACCTAGGTATAGTAAACAGCCCTAGGCTTCGGTCGATGGGGAGGGGGTAATTTCGTTACAAGCTCGCCCGCTTGCGCGCTTGTTGCATCATATATATTGACTGGCCTCTAGCTCAGTTGGTAGTAGCTCTGCCTTCTACGCCGTAGGTCGTGGGTTCGATCCTCACCGAGAACAAATATTTGTGTGGTGAACATAAATGTTTCTCTGTCTGGGTGTTATATTGTATTCTAAGTATGTATTTACAAAAAAAAATGTATTCAAGTATTATATCAGCTATCTGGTTCCCATATTACAAGCTCTGCTTAGTTTGGGGCTGGGTAGTGTTGTGTGAATTGTCCAGAATATTTATATTTATTTATTATTATTATCTATCTATCTGTAGGTGTACAAATTCAGATTTTCTTTATCAATATCAACCGCTCGTGACGTAGCTTGTTTGGTCTCGATAATGTTATGCAGCGTTCTGCGCGATCATTATTTGGATGGGTGACATTTATATACGAGTGCTTCCTGTTTTTCGGGGACGTTGGATGGACGGTTGGGATCATCTCCAGTATGGACTAACAATGTTTGACAGAGGACAAAGCTTAGGCGGCCTTAAAACTTCGGCACTAGGGTTGGCTAGCTCGTACGAAATAATACTTTTGTTTGAACACTCATCATAAAAAATCTAGCTCGAAACTAAGCAGAGCTAGGGGAACCAGATACATGTTATAATACTGAGATATCTTTTTTTGTATAATTCTATAATACAATATAACATCCAGGCAGAAAACAAACAACTATGTTCAGCAAATAAATATTTGTTGTCGGTGGGGATCGAACCCACGCTCTCTAGCGTTGAATGCAGTACTACCAACTGAGCTGTTAAGGCTGTCAATAAAAGAATTGCGTTTGCTGCAGTCCATAATTATTAATTACCGTAAGTTTTATTAATATTTGGACCTATGCATCAAATGGGCGTTCTCTCAATTTCAACAAGCGATAATAAACCCTAATGTAGCACATTACACAGATATTACGTAGTAAGGTGACTATTGCGAGCGTTTTGAGCCCGCAGCTTATAGCTGCCAAGCTAATGTCAACCTTAAGGTTTTTATTCCCCTATTTAAAGTTGTGACGATTGCCACCTGTGTATGCTTACCACAAGCTCTGGTTTTGAGTCTGTGTGAGTGTTGACTAAATAAATCCTACGTCGAAGCATACGTCCTACACTCAGTATAATACACTGGTGAGCACTCACATACTCAAAACCAGAGCCAGACAGAGCTTGTGGCAGGCCTACTGAGCGGGAAGGTTAAATCTACATCTGTATGAGTAGTTTAGTAAGGGTCAAAATAAATGTAAGAGATCCCCCAGTCGATAGAAGGTAGGTAAGTGTTGTTATTGATTCATGGCCTTGATTCGCGCTCGCTGCGCGGTATCGTTTGTTTTGCGTAGGCATACGTTATGAGTGGGATAATGTTGAACTTGTATCTTTCTTACAAATTAGACGGGTTTGTGTTGGTTTTATGATATTTAATCAAAATATTACCTATCTCTTACGCTCCCAATCCCCCCTCGTTAGTAACATGAGCCATTAGATCCAACGGTCTGGTAGAGATCGCTGTTTTGTGATAAGACCGCCTATTGTATCTATTACAATTAGTTTTTTATGTATCATTGTCTGTACCTAATGCAATAAAAAGTTGATTTTAAAGTCGATTTTGAACGACATATATTTTTTCTTTTATGTAAAAGATAGACAAACGAGCTTACGGCCCACCTGAGCGTCGCCCATAGACACCAACAACACCAAGGGTGCTGTTCTGTTGTTGCGTTGCCTACCCTGGAGGAGTTTTTACAGTTTAGAGGAAAATTTATTGCGTTGTTTTATATGTATTCCCTAAATTCCCATACCAATAAGTATTTTTTGTAAAATTTGACAGATTGCCTTTGATATTATACGACTCATTTTATCTTCTATCTATCTAGGTCCGTTATTTAATACCTCCAATAAAATACCTTATTAGCTTTCGCTGATTTTATGAAAGTGCAGCGTGCAAACCTTTACCTATACCGATTTAGATAATGTTTCTCGGAATAAATACACCGACTGTACAATACATACTTATGTACGTACCGTCGAATATGAGTCATTATTGTTTTTATAACGCTTTTATTAGCTTCACCTGTATGTATGTAACCGTCCTCTTTGAGGTCGATTTTGTCCTACTTTGAACGATCAGATTTGATTCAAACTTTGCACATCTGTCAAAGGTCGATGACAATGCAATAATATGAAAAAAATAATATAAATAATATAAAAAGTAAAAAAAAAATATAGTTTAAAAAACTAAAAAAAAAAACGCTTTTATAACTAATTGAACTAAAAAGTTAAAAATAAAACTGTAATAATCAATTGAAAAATTTATATTATTGTACAAAAAGCGTGGGGGGGGGCTTGATTTTGATTGTTGTAAATATTTTATCAATAGTTTATTATATCTGAAGTTATTACAAAAAGCACCCCACGCTTTTTTGTACAATAATATAATTCTTTCAATTGATTATTACAGTTTTATTTTTAACTTTTTAGTTCAATTAGTTATAAAAGCGTTTTTTTTTAAGTTTTTTAAACTATAATTTATTATTAATTTATTGTCTGGAATATAGGTATCGTACCAACTTTGTACGATAGGTTAAAATACTTTCACCACACTTGGTTCGAAAGAATCGGTGACACGATAAGAAGAACGATAGGTTAGGCACGTAACGTAACCTACCTCCAAAGTCTAAAGTATCACAGGGAATATAATGATTTTTTTTGAAAAACTTCCAGTACGGTTGTAGGCAATAAATATATTGTATTGCACATCGACGTTTCTGCTTTCGTAGAGCGCTATCTCTTTCTGACGCACACTACGCTCTATGTCGCCGAAAAAAACCGATGTGCAATACTTGTTGTCTACTAATATAGGTAGGTTAGGTTAGGGTGCCTACAATACTTATCGTGTGAATTCATTTCATTTATTCAATCGAATCACAAGGATCACTTTGAAACAATCAATAAGGGGTCAAGTGGTCAGACATTGTCTAAAGCGGTAATTTACCCTCTTTACAAGTTACGATGAAATATAAACTCGATCTAAGATGATTCATCTTGATGCTATCTTGCCAACAAGACTGGTGGAGACTTACACTGAAATACCTACCTACGACATTACTATATATAATTCATACCAGCAACCTACTAGGTACTTACAAATAGGCATGTGGATCGTACTTACATGCGATATGTAACTAAATAATCGATAAACTCGATACGTCAAAGTGTTGAATAGGTAGCATTTATGGGTATTTTAAGGCTGTTATAATTGAACCACCAGGAATCGATCGTTTCTAAATTAATAACGAATGCAGACGACGAATAGGCTTCGAGCATGAACCGTTCAACCCTATTCAAGCGCGTCACAGAATATAAATAGTGAGTAGGGTAGATGCAACGAGCCTGAGTTTACTCAATTATCTTGAGGAAACGCCATGTCATCGCTGTTGGCTTAGGTCAGGGATGAATTGGATACACAAAAGATACATTTGAACATAGATATGAGTTTTGATTTATTATGATCAAATTTACCTACTAAACTAAATGAAGACGTTTGAGCAGGTAAAACTTATTTTATACAGGGTGAGTTTTTTCAATGAATAAATAAGCAAGTCTTCGCTTTTTGTAAAAATTTCAATGGAGCACTGAAATGGGGTCAACTTTTCAATCACACAAAGCGTGATTAAATCACACTCAACATTATCTTACAGGGGAAAAAAATTGTATTTGTTGTTGTTGCAAGTTTTTCAGTTTGTTTCGAGTACCGAGTACTCTTCTAGATCCAATAAGAAAGAAAAAGCACCGCACATGCGGTCAATCTCAGCAGGGCGCAGGACAAATGTTTGCCTTCCTTGCAAACAAAGTTTTCCGAACTGTTACCTACTGACAGGAGTAGGTACAGTGTATATTAGTATGAGCACTTCCACAGAACAAAATAGAACGGCCGGAAAAGTGTCGCCAAAATACATGGGCATGATATACTCCTTTCTCCATAAAAACTCAACAGTTTTTTCGGGAGTAGTAAAGTGAAAAATGCCTTGTAGTTGCGCATGAATTACTTTCCGAACAAGTTTAGCGACCATATTATAAAACATGGAAATACTTCTTAATATCTTCCTTCCTTCCTTCCTTTTTCTTAGAATCCTCATATTTAGTGATATTTTAAACATAATAGTGGAAATGTGGAAATGTAAAACTGGCGACGTCGGCTCCCATACAAACGGCGCATAGTATTCTGTGAATATTTTAGTCTCTTGTCCAGTGTGCTGTGCCCGACCACCTGCACTATGACAACAAATATGGCTAATTGAGGCTACACATTGGTTGAAGAAAGTTTGAGCACTCACCTGTATCGACAGCTCATTATGCTGGCGAATCTTGTAATCCAACTCCTTGACTTGCGCCTGGAGCCAGCCCCACCGAGAGGCAATGGAAGCACGTTCGCGTTGCCACGTCCATAGCGCTCGCTTCTCACTGCAATAAAAGATATGATTTTCATCCCGCAAGGTATGGGTTGGCTCCAAATTAAGCTTACGGAAAAGTAGCCTACAATCGGATGTGTAGTCGTAAGTTGTATTGTATTTATCTAGGGTGCCTCAAGGCCGCCTGGTAGCGATAAGGCCGCCTATTGTATTACTGTGACTGTTTATTTTTAGGCTAATAACTGCTGTACTTGACTTGTGTGTCATGGTAATCAATAAAGAGTTACCCAAAAGGTTTTCCCCTCCAAAACTCCTGACACTTTAATGTCTTGGATAAGTCTCTGGCCACTGTCACGCCACAAATAAAAATGGCAACAGACTTAGCGGCCTTCTAAGCTAAATGAATATGAGCCTTTGTTTAAATTGAATACAAAATACCTAGCTACACTCCTAAACAAGCTTTTAGTATCACAACATGGGGAGAGCTATATCACAATAAAATCAGGGAGAAGAGAATCTTCAAAGAGATCCAGGTCGCTAACAATTTCCAGGTTGGAGTGGCAATGGGAAAGTCATATAGCTCGAAGAACTGACAACCGTCGTCGGGGGAATAAGGCCGTGTATGACGACCCAAAACGAGAACGTGCGGAGGCGAGGAGTTAGGCGCCCTGATTGACTGCAGAATCTCATGAAGTCATTGAAATAATAACGCTAGAACGACTGCATGCATATGGATTTAATTTGGCACAAGAGATAGATTATAGTCTGGAATAGCACATAATATGCTCCTTTTTATCCCCCTAAAATGTCTTTTCCACATCACGTGGGATGAATTTGTTTTGATGGCTTTACAGATTTGTTTGAAAATTGGTGGAGAGGTAGCTTAATACCAGGAGACGGACATAGGATACTTTTTATCCCGAAAAATTAACGGGAACGGGGCGACCAAAGCCGCGGGTGTCCGTTTGTCCATTATAAACAAAAAAGGCAGATTTCATTTGTACAGTCAACCATACCCCATACCCAGAAATTGTGGAATGAGCTACCGCCAGAGGTCTTTCCCCTCAGCTATAACATGAATAGGTTCAAGAAAAATGTAAAAGAGGCAACGAGACAACAGCACCCTTGGTGTTGTTGGTGTCTATGGGCGATGGTGACCGCTTACCATCAGGTGGGCCGTAAGCCCGTTTCTCTATCATTTGCATAAAAATAAAAAGTTCATGCCAGTCTCAATTGTAAAAGCTGTAACACATTATGAAATGGGTGATGCAACACCTAGCAATGGTAAGGAAGCTCAAAGCTTTGTAATTATTGGGCAATCTTAGATAACAATGTTTACTATTTGAAAAGATCATTGAACCTGCATTTCAGGAGTTCAATGACCTAGGTAACAACTATTTATACTTATATTTCATATAGCGGCCGCCCGCGGCTTCGCTCGCCCCGTTCCCGTTATGTCCCATTCCTGTTACTTTTTTGGGATAATAAGTATCCTATGTGCTATTCCAGACTATAATCTATCTTTGTGCCAAATTTTATCCAGATCCGTTCAGCCGTTCTGGTGTTATTGAGTAATAAAAATCTATCCTTCCATACAAACGTTGGCATTTATATAGTGGAATTAGTGGGATATAATATTCTTATTGTCTTATTGTTCTTATAGTATTAAAAAATTAAATAATTTTCATGCCCATAGGCATGAAAATTATTTAATTTTTTAATACTGTTTTTAATCATAGTCAGCAGTATTTGTTGACATTTATTTATAGCCATTGCCCTACCTTTACAGGAGTACCCTAATATGATAGTACAACCTATAGAATTTATTAAGTATGTAGAAAATATGTCAAATACCTAATTACATGACACAATCTTACTAAATATGATGGTTATTAACAAAAAGTAAATAAGGAGTACTTACATAGGCATACGCTGCTGGTGAGGGTTGTTATAGACCACAGCTTCATCGTTGCTCTCCGCTCCAGAGGAGGAGGCTGTGGCATCAGAGTCCAGCTCGTGCTTTATAACTGACAAGTGGGACTTCAAAGCCCCAGCGGTATCTTCCAATCCAGCCAGGGTCCCAGAGGATATCCCAACAGATGCCGATTTAGATGCATCTCCTCTCGAAGTCCCAGCATTGTAGTATTTAGGACCCACAACGCTGCGCGAGGCAGCACTAGCTTGCAAGGTGGCTGTGGTTTCTACTCTTTTCAAGAGGGCTTTGAGCCCCATGGGCCTTCCTCCACCATCTTTCCGTGCCCCGCGGGTGCATTTTTCAAAGGTTTGAGCAACCTCTTCAGATACTCTCTTTCCTACAGCGCGAGCTTGTAAAATCCGCAGTCTTCTCAATAGAAATGCATTCCGTCTTTCAAGACGGACCTGGTTATTCAGAACTCTCTGGTCTGTTGGGATCGGGTCACTCTCGGAATCAACAGCCTCCGGAAGGTCAAGCGGAAATATAGATTCAGCGTCGCCCGTCGAGAGGTGGTCATTATTTGTCTCCAACGTTTTGATAACGGAAAGCAAGTCGTTGCTGGAGAGATCGACCAGCAGCTGGTCGCCGAGCGGCGAGGGGTCCTTCATCATGTTGGGGTGGTTCTGGAGGCCCATGACATCATCCTCGGAGAGGTTATCCACGGGGGCGAGCACTTGCCTGCGGTGGGAATGGTCGACGGCGTCGAGGCTCACGTCGGGCGGCTCTCGGGGCGCGAGCGGCAGCGCGGGCGCCATGGCCGCAGCCTCCAGCCAGCCCGCCCTGCTCGCCGCCCCGCGCGCCTCACCCGGCCCGGCCGCTGTCGCCCATCACAACCCTTATATAATACTCAATGATTCGGATTCACTGCACAGGCACAACACTGAACATCACTATACACTTCAAAGCACACGAATCCTGGAGGTCAGTCTCCCGCCGGCTCCATCACGATCCGAGAGCGTCGGAAGACCGCTACCGATTCGGCGCGCTCCTGAAAAACAACGTTCACGAGGGTTACGAGCCGGTTTTTGTTTATTTCGACGCGATATACATAATAAGCACTATTTTGCTATTAGTAAACTAGCGAATTCTATAGTGAAAGCTACAAAATTTGAAATTTGACCCACGTGATAACAAAAAGAGTATGCTAGCGGCCGCAGTGGCTTGTTTTTATGCACGATACGAGGCAGGAAATGATACACTTCTACAACGATTTCTTTGCACAAATTTGATGTCCCGCCCAAGAACTTTTAGAGCAAAGCGATTTCTGACTATGCACTTGGTATCAATATTTAGAGTTCCTATGTTATTATAGAAATAATGGCGGAAATAGGCCAAAAACACTATTGTATGGGCACTGGCATCGCACGCATCTAGTGACGAAACAATTTTATACCGCACGCACACGGACGGACGGGCGCAAACCGTAACCACACAGCGCGCGCTAGCGAACTAAATGAAGAACATCGACAAAAAGAGCGAGAGATACAATATTAGCAAAGCCGTGAACCAGAAAAGGATAGCATAGCGCCACGATTATACGTCCTTGATAAAATACTTGCGCAGAGCTGCTCCCCGACTTGCGCGGTAAAGTCAAATTAGTTTCAACAATCATAATCATGATGCAATTTTAAAATGAGCAAAGTTTTATTAACTTCTACAATTTATAAATTACTTACATCGAGAGCAAATAATATCAACCAGTAAAACTATTATCTGTTAACCATGGAAACAGATACAAAGGTAGAAATTGATAAGGTGAAAAACAAGCCAATTGGCCATGGAACAAGAGATTATTTTGGACTGGCTAATAATAAATTCTCATTTCTAATTTTAATTGATAACTTTTATTGTCTAAAATGCACTTCATATAAAATTAGGCCATAAAAGAAGTTTAACTTCCGCCAATCCTTCAATTAATTAATTACGTTCCTTTGTACTTCCGTAATAAAAATTTGTAATCTAATGTAATATGAAAAGTAGTTTTTTCTTGCAATACAGCAAGCGACTTTCAGCGGTAATGGGAGTATAAATAACCAATTTTATTTCGTACATATTTCAGACTCAAGAAACCAAACATTCTTAATTAGTATAGCGCACACTACGTAGCACGGAGCGCAATTTAGATGAATCGTTCCGTTCTACGGAAAGACTTTGACAGCTTTGACGACTATGCCGCTCCGTTTCTATCGTTTCTTTTGCAACATCATTCGCTCGCGACGTTTTTTTTTGAGTGAAGACTAAAGAACGAAATAATTTAAAGACTAAAAAATAGACAGCAGAAAATATGGACATGCAATGCAATGTAGAGTAAAAATAAATATAGGTATTACCATGGACTAATTATATAAATAGACTCACAATCTTGAACAAAAAATCGTAACTCTCAAAAAGCTCAAAATCCCGTATTATGCCTAGATGGCCCTGACTCATAGCCTGAAAACCTTGCTAGCAGCCGGTGAAACCGAGAAACTTAACTAATTTCTTCTTTGAAAACCATTAAAAACAATCTAGTATTTTAGGAATGTGTAATAATGATCATAATAATAAATTTCTTAGTTTTATTTCACATCGACTATTTTACCTGTTGTTCATGTATAATAATAGATGGCGCTGTGATAAAAATGAAAGCTTATAAACTAACGCATCATTTTACTACTAGATGGAGCTATTATTATTATTTTCAAACTAATGGCGATTTACTCTGAGCAAAAAAATCGCATGAAATAGTACCCTAGCAGTAGTTTACTAATAAATGTGAGTATCTAAACTATAAATGTACTAATAATTGGACAGCGAAAGAAAGGTTTGCTTGCTTTGTTTCACAGACTAGGTAGGTATGCTTTGTTTGCTGAGCAAACCATAAACAAACAGCTAGGGATGGAGAGAACTGGGGGGCAATTCTAGACCAGTGACTTTTTTGTCACGGTAGATATATATCACAAGAACTGTCAAATTTAAATAGACATGACATTTTCAATAGATATCGTATTCCAGCAATATCACTATAGACATTTATCGAGCGAAGGCCGTTAGATATGTGTCGAGTGGTGAGTAGTAGTCGATATTGACATCTCTAATATACTTTGGGTGACTTTGGGCTTTTTTTATCTTTCGGTCCTTGGAGCAGGCTAGAGTACCAAGACCATACCACCTAGTCTTACTTTTTGATAAAAAGTCAATGATGTTTACTTGTTTGTAGGGGATACAAGTTGGGAGCGAGAACGCGAATAATACTTTCTCATAAACCTACAATAAGTGAGGAGTGATTGAATTTAGCTCGTACTTAGTAATTATTCAATGGCGCAGTTAGAAGAGCAGTCAATCAGACAGTCAACGTCTATACTTGTATCCGGGGTTCAAGCTTCGAGAGAAATATTCTTTTTGCATTGAATGGCCATCTAGTTGATAACCTTTGAATTAAAAATTCAAGTCATCGGAGTCCTTCTCTTGAGTGTAATGATCCTGACAATGACATATCTACAACACTTCATAGACAACTGACCACAGATTACAAACAACAAAGTTTACAGTTTTATGGTACATAACGTTCCGTGTGTTTCCGGAATTAATTATTGTAACTAACATTTTGTGCGAAAAGTCCATTGATTACTATCTAATGAAAATGAATCTATTATAAACAACAACAAGAACGCATTATAAACGCCGTTTAATAGGAAATATGTTTATTTGAAGACAATAATAAAGTTAGTGCTATCGAACTATTCTATCGATAGAAACGGAACGTAGATAAACATGAACAACAACGGGATAGTCTGTGGAAGTTCTAAGAATGAACCTTCTTTCTGACATCTCTATAGTAAAAGTCTAACGTAAAAGTCTAACGGTGGCTAGAATACGCATTTTAGCGCGGTTCGATATTATCTTCGACAAATTTGGTGATATGACACTGCTTTCGCGACATTTCAAATCTCTATTTCGAGCGTTAATCTCTAAAAGTCTAGATTTGGCCCCCTGGTCTGTTAGCGATAACTTTATCGGTAAGATTTCGATTTATTACGATTAATTAAAAAAAAAACTACTCCAGCGCGCATGTAACCAAGGCTACATAAAATATCCAAGTAAGGTGAGCGCGCATTGACTTATTGACGTGATAACGTCTTGTAAATCGATGGAGCCGGGGCGGCGTCGTTCCATCAGTATTTTCTTATGACGTTGTCACGTTCAACTATCGTCAGTAAACCGACTTTACAGTCAACCAATTTTTAGGGTTCCGTAGCCAAATGGCAAAAACGGAACCCTTATAGATTCGTCATGTCTGTCTGTTTGTCTGTCTGTCTGTCCGCCCGTATGTCACAGCCATTTTTCTCTTTTTATCAATATTTCCACTGGACGTTGAGCGGTACTCTGTTTCTTGAGCTCCAGAAAAATAAAAAATAAAAATGTTTTGTTTACATTTTTTCAAGTCCTTTAACCAATATTCCCACCGGACGTTGAGTGGTAGCAGTTTTTTGAGCTCCAGATAAATAAAGAACAAAAATATTTTATGAACTTTTTTAGTCTTTTTATCATTATTTCCACCTGACGTTTAGCGGTAGGTACTCTGTTTTTTCAGCTCCATATAAATAAAGAATGAAAATATTTCTTAATCTTTTTATCAATATTTCCACCTGACGTTGAGTGGTAGCAGTTTTTTGAGCTCCAAATAAATAAAGAAAAAAAAATATTTTTTTGAAATTTTTCTTAATCCTTTTATCAATATTTCCACCGGACGTTGAGCGGTAGTTGGTTTTTTGAGCTCCAGAAAAATAAAAAAATAAAAGTGTTTTTATCAATATTTCCACCTGATGATGAGCGGTAGCTCCACATAAATTAACAAAAAAAAAATTGTTGATATTAATGATTTATAAGATTTTTTAGTCGAAATGTTGGCTATGTGTTTTTTTCAAAATTTCGGCAGCCTCTTTGACCTAGTACTGCACCTTGATATCGTTAACCCAACCTACAACCTACCTAGGTACTTAGTACTTCCCATCTTCACTTAATACCCTTCCTAAACTAACCTATCAAATATCTAAGCATTATTCTTTATGCCAGTGTAGGTATTTAACTAGTCCAAAGCCCGAGCGATTCACACACACAACCGAAGTGTCCCGTCTGCTTCAAGCGTCTCCTCCCCCTGCACCCCGCAAAAATATTTTGTCAAAAATTTTTAACATTTCTGGCAATTTGTTGAATAGAATGTAAACTCAAAAAATCACACACACAACCGAAGTGTCCCGTCTGCTTCAAGCGTCTCCTCCCCCTGCACCCCGCAAAAATATTTTGTCAAAAATTTTTAACATTTCTGGGGCCTAATTCTCGGGCCGACCGAGATTTTCAATGTCCCCTAAATACACATTGGCATTGCACAGCCCCGCACTTTTTCTACGTTTTCCGTATATCATAGCTGTCGAGGCTTCTACGATGAGGTCGTCGATGAATTTCTCAAGAAAATCATCTATTCTCTCTTCGAAAAGAAGCAATAAAATAAAATTGCAAAATGATCCGAGATGAGCCGAGAATAAGGCCCCTGGCAATTTGTTGAATAGAATCTAAACTCAAAAAATCATGGCTAGCTAGCTTTTACACACGGCAGAGCGGCAACATCGCGCGGGCAGGTTACAACGGGGCACGTCTATGAGCTGGCAACGCCACGCGCTTCATGACAGACTGACGCTTTGCTACATTTGGAAATAGCGCCATCTTGCGTTTTTATTCGTACTTCTAAATGTGGTGGTAAAGAAATGGTTCAAACAAATTTATGCAGCATTTAATAACATCGATTCGAAACACGTAACGCCATCTCACGCCTTCACAGGTAATTAATTATCGAAACACGAATTTTTGTTCCAGATTGTAAGTCTATTATATAATTAGTCCATGGTATTACGTATTATGCACTACCTACCTGTTCCTAACTAATAATAATAGGCACATGAATAATATGTTTAGACAGGAATGATTACTTGTATAACTACCTATGTGGTACCTAGAGTAAGAGGTAGGTACTAAGTAAACAGATTAGTGTTTTGATTAAGTATACTAATAGAAGATTTAGCTAATTTACTTTACATTATGTACCAATCTACTCACCTTAAACACAAATAATAATTACTATATAGGTAGATACTACCTACATTTTGCTAGGCAGCAAATTTATTAAAATCTTAGCAATGAGCACTTTTAGAATTAAGTAGGTACCTAGTTGGTACTTATTAGCAATATGGTTAAAAATGACTTACCTCCAAGCAGTTTTGTAGTGATTTCTTGAATTCCATTGGATATCCTGAAGTAAACAAGTAGTTTCTCAAAACTTTCATCTTGGGCAGCTGCTGCCTGCAACCTATAATACTTTGATAATTAATAATACCAAAAGTGTGGTAAAATAAACTAGGTAGGTATCTATTTATAATACATATAAAATTCTCTTTAAAACTGGACACTACAGTAAATAAACAGCTAAAGAATTTCCTCAGCAATGAATGACAGTTGAAATGTCTGACACAAAAATAAGATTTTTATGTAGGTATGTATGTGTGAATCAAAATGACAACAAAAAATAAACTTTACTTTACTATTGCTTGAGAAACAAAGTAGGTCAGTTGTGAGACAATTATCTTAAAACCATTACCATTGAGCATTACCTATGGGGTCTGAAATACCCAAAATGTATATAGCCCTAATCAATAGAATGCTTCAACATGTGAATTCATACATTACTTACAATACATTTTATATTATACTGTATGTTTATGCTAAACCCCTGGAAGGTATTCTAGTAACAAATAGTTCTAAGTTTTGACATTTTACAATAATAACCTTCTTCTTCTTTCATGTTGCTATTACAATCAGATTTGCATAAAGCTACTTTGACCAAATAGGTCTATTAATTACTTATAGTACAGTGAAAATATTAAATGCATGACTAAGTTATTGATAAAGATCAACAGAAACCTCAATGAATTTGTCAAATTGAGAGAAACAATAATTTAACAGTTTGTATCATTGAAGGTTTTGGGTTTATCAGACCCCACATTTTATATTTCTTATTTATTTACCAAGAACAGAATTTAATTCCTATCATCTAATGATATGCTGATATTTGACTATTTTGGTTTTAATTATTGACTTTGCTTATTTGTAAAAGGTACATTAGAAGTAGTACATTTTGGGGCTTGTAGGCAGGTAGGTTTAAAGTGCACTAGGTAGGTATATTATGTACACTGAACTATTTTGCAGGAGCAGATGTAACTCAGCTAGGTAAAACAACAAACCAATGGAATGGTTTTCTAAATTTGTTTTGTACTAGGGCTATTATTTTATGGTAGGTACCTTTCCAAATTTTATCAGAGGCTGCAGTTCAATAGCTGTGACACAGGAGATTATCTGCACAAAAAGGTATTAGTTTTTCATTTGAATCGCAATAGCTAGATAAAACATAAAAAAATACGAAAATCCTAGGAGATTGACAAGTGTAGAGAGATAGGAGCAAGTCAACAAGGGCTGTTATTCACTATTGCCAAACCACGCGTGTTACGTGAACACGATAAGACATCGGCGTGGAATCGCTTAAAATCGTATTCCCTATGCCAAAGTTGTCATTCCATAGCGCGGCACGGTACGATTTGGGCACGGTTAGATCTGTCAAATGACCGCGCTCGATTCTTGCGCGATACGCCACAGATTAGCGTGTTCCTGATAAAGTTAGTATGGCTCGTCTCGTTTCTCTTGAGCATGTTTTGAGGTTATGTTTGAAAGTTGTTTATCATTGTATCAACAAAGTATCATACAATTATCTACATGGTATAAAATAAAGAAAAACAATGAAAGTAGTGTGGCTTAGCTTTTATAATATTGAAACCATTTTTTTTTACAGGATTGTATGGAGATTTCAAACAAATACTTAGTAGAATTAAATTATACACTTGTTTGATTACATCCTTTCTTGTTCGGTGGTAGGAAATTTCACATAGATTGGAAGCAGCTCATTGAGGGCATTAACAACTTCCTCTTCACAGCGACTTTACCTGAAATCAATAAATAAAATAAAATAAAATAAAAATAAGCCTTTATTTCTCTGACCAAAACAGTTTTGCTTAACCTAACTTATACTAATCCTACTTACTAAATATACTAACTAAGCAAAAGTTTCTATTATGTATGACACCGACGTGGCGGTACTACATAGGTCGGTCGGGTTGTCCTTCGACAAAGGCCTCCTCCAGGGTTTGCCACTTGGCTCGGTCCAGACATGCTCTGCGCCACTCCTTAGGGAGCTCATCCTCCCAACGCTTCAACTGCCGCCCTCTGTTGCGTTTTCCATCTCTAGGGTACCAGACTGCAATCATACGTCCATTTACTCCTTCGGGACCTCATTTTTGGATGTATGAGGTAATATAAATCAATATCAACCTTTAAATATTGTAGACAATCTACTCAACACTATCTAGCCCCATACTAAGCAGAGCTTGTACTATGGGAACTAGATAGCTGATATTAATACTTAGTATATTTTTTTGTAAATACATAGAATATAATATAACACCCAGACAGAGAACAAACATATTATGTGTTCACCACACAAATTATATTTGTTCTCGGTAGGTATCGAACCCACGACCTACGGCGCAGAAGGCAGAGCTACTCTACCAACTGAGCCAGTCAAGTAGGTAGGTACATTCATCCACTTCACCTCAGCAGCCTGAAATGGTCCACTCCACTGCTGAAGGCAGGCATCTAGGTACCTACTACCACTGCTACTAGTACCGTAGTATTCTTATTTTATCGATGCACTTACTTGGTGTTATGCTGGTAAACCTTTGAGGAGTCATTGTATCCTGCTTGCAAAGATCTCAAGGAGGAAAGAATATACATAATTCTTTGGTAGCCTTGTAGGACCGCAGTATAATATCCATTTTATCTTCGCAGAATAACATCCACTTTGTTTTTTTGCCTTTTCAAAGTGTAGATCGTGGTTTATTTGGATGAAGGACATTGGTAAATAATTTCACGCAATCAAAACATACGTTCCGAAACTAGTCAAAGGTGACGGAATGCCATATAATGTTATCAATTATGTTTGGTTCTAAATTTTCAAATCGCTTTAAAATATTGTAAGCTCAACAATAGATGGATTAGCATGCTTATAATTCAAAATATTTATTATTTGAGTTGAAAATATGGAAACAAAAACTTATCCTGCAAATTTATTTAAAAACCGATAATTTTCCGAGTGGATCAGACGCAAGAGTTTGAACGCATCATGTGAAATAAAACGTGGGGCATAGACAACTAGTCTTGTGGCTTAGTGAATACCATTTTTCGATTCCACACCAAGGCACGATAAGAATCGCGTTGGTGTTTAAATCACGTTGTGACGTCACACGTTTTGGGCACGGAATCTCCAATGTCATAGTGAATAACGTCCAAGGATGGAAGGTTGGAGGAGGTGGATTTGAAGAATGTGGAAATACGGTTTTGTGGGCCTTGTTAGGTAGGTATAAATTGGGAGCGGGTTTTTTTGGGGTGATACAATAAAATGAATACTTTGGTCTCTGTAGCTATCTTACCAAGCCAGCCAAGGTGATTTCAAAACTGCTGCTTGCACCTCTTCCAAACTTCTTCAGAGTTCTGGTCACGTTCGATAACCAACATGCATCGAAGGAAACTTTTGGACAGTTCCTATTATTTCTTAAATAATTTAGGAAGCTGCTTTTGGCTAGTTATATGAAACAACAGGTATGAAATGCTCATTTGTAAAAATATTTGGAAATGAAACACATCAAAGTTAGGCTTTAATAACTCAAAATCCTTTTGTGTATATTTTGACCATATTTCGTTCCTGAACGTGACTTGCAGTTCAATATTACCAGAAAAAAATCTTACTTTTAGCATGAAGCTATCTGAACTACTTTTGCCTCTTTTACCCCCGAATACTGAAACGCAACTCAGATTTAAGCACGTCTCAAGCGACGAATTTTTGACAGATTTTCATTGAAAACTGTCAAATATTCGTCGCTTGAGACTTGCTTAAATCTGAGTTGCGTTTCAGTATTCGGGGGTTACTCTTGCAAAGTTAGCGTTTGTTGCTGTCGCAACTCTATGCTCAAATTATTTTCCTACTCTGAAACACAACATGACATTAACTGTCATGTCAATGTCACACCGTTACGACTCTCCTTTCTCCTTTCGGCATTCGGCGCTTTCGGCGCGTAATATTTTTGTTTGTGAGCTATAGGAAAACACGCAAGTTACATGTGATTTCCTTTTGACTGCAAGAGTTTTATAATGGCCAGAAGTTTTGATACAAGTAATTCATTCCTGCACACACCTCTTAGAAGTAAACGATCTAGGCAGCTGTTACAGCGAGAAGATACGTTGAACTTGTCGCCGATATTCAATGAAACATCTATTTTCAAAAACTTGAATGACACAAGTCTAAGGCAAGTTCTGGACGAGTCTTCAATATTAGTCAATGCTGGAAATGCCGGCGACGGCTTGAATGAAGCTTTTTTCGAAATAATACAAGCAAGTCGATCCAGTGATGTGTTGGATACATTAGCGAGGTTATCTCAAGTGTGCTGCGATTCTCTAGAGCTAGTCGATCCTTGGAACCGGTACAATGCGCACAACTACTGGCTGGCGGAGGAGGCGAACACCTGGAAACTCCTGTATTGTTTGTATTCGGACTCGATTAGCGAACATCCCCAGTCCATAGATAGTTTGTTGACAGAGACCACTTTGTCACAAAAAACATTGGTTGGTGCTTTATTTAGAAGCGATTCAGAACTGAGACTACTACAGCTGATCGTGGACTGGTTGGAGGCTACAGCAGCTTATCAGGAAGAGACAACCCAAACCTCTGCTCCTATTATTGGAAACAATGTACACTGGAGTAATACTCTGCATCAGTTGTTAATTGGTAACAGTTTGTTCAACAAAGATAAGAATCAATCAATGGTTACTTGTATGGATCCTGATGCACCTCGTCGGCAGAAAAAAATAATACACTCGGATGATCAGAAAGATGATAATGACTTGTGTAAGAGAATATTCACGGAAGTGCGATGTGGTAAGTTCAAAGAAGCTGTTTCTTTGTGCATCAGTGCCGGGCAGGCTTGGAGAGGGGCTGTCTTACAGGGATGGATTTTGCTGGACTATTTGCCCCGAGAGGAAAATGCTCCATTAGAAATTTCAGGCAATCCATCAAGAGATCTTTGGAAGTGGTGTGCTTTGGGCATTGCCAACAACATAACAGAGAACATCCACTACCGAGCTACTGTTGGTATTCTAAGTGGCCACTTATCAAGCACCCTGCCTGCCTGTCGAGGCAACTGGGAAGACCTGCTCTGGGCTCATCTCAAAGTTCAAATTGAGACAAGAGTTGATCGATTTTTGCGAGAACACCATGCTACTGCTGAAGCCAACACAACACCAGCTGATGTTCTAGAGCTGTTGCAATCAGAATTACAGACCGAAGAGTTATCATTACAACAAATATTTGGTGCAGTAAAAGCATTAATGGATGGCAAGAGAGAATCGCCCTACCAATCCTGCCAGCGTCACTTAATGCTTGGTCATGTCAGAGCAATCATGCAAGACTCCCTGGACTGGCTGGATAGTGGAGATGACAGGTTCATCAGATTCTTAGCTCATCTAATACTGGTGTTGAGACTGATGGGCAAGGACCCCCAGCATGACATTGGAGACAAAATTCTGGAAAAATATGTCTCCCAACTCATCGACAAGCTGATAGATGGTTCAGTCGATTGCCCTGAGCTTATTGCATATTACACTTCCACTGTACCAGTTGAAAGTCAAATCACACTCTATGCTGATCTCATGGATCATATCCATAAAAATGACTACAGACAAGGGGTGATCAAAGCTGGACTCACAGCAGGAATCGATGTTTCAGCCTCAGCTAGAGTTGCTATTAAGAAAGCAATATCAGACATCCAACAGGGTTACGGTAATCTAGATTACACCATTACCCAAACTACTGCAGTAGAGAAGGACAAAAACTTGATAAGCAAAGTTATTTCTTCCCTAGAATGGCTATCTTTGATTGCAAATCAAATAGAAGAAGCACTTTGGTTAAGTAATGCCATGATCCGTACATTTATCTTCATTGGAAACACTGATGCTGCATTAGCCTGTGTTGCCAATGTCAACAAGATGTTTCCGGATTTCATAACAAAAGTAAATACAAACTCTTCAGAAATGAGGGAGCATTTGTGCTTGAAAGCATATTTGGAAGCTATAGAAGGTTTTGCTACATGGTATAGGCACTTCATCAGTGGCCAGCCTAAGGATGTGGAGCCATTACATTCTGAAGCTTCATTCTCTGATAAAGTATACCATGAACAGAGGTGTGCACAAGTGGAGCAGCAGAAAGCAAGGTGGAGCAATGCCGTGCTGCACCAGTCTCGACACACAAAGAGCTTGCTTTACAATGTCTTGATATTTCCTGGAGGATGGCTTCAAGATGAAAGCGACAACACAACATCATCAAAGTTTACGGATGAAGAAAAAGAAGACAGAATCAAACAGTTAGAAAACCTGAGACGTCTTTGCATTCCAGAAGTTGTGATCCTTATTTTGAAAATTTTGCAAAGCACTGATGATGTCGAAAACCACAAGGAAGCTGTCAAACTGAGCGATATGATCGCCTCTGAGAACAGGTGTCTCTACAAAGTATTTATGAAGAACAAACTTATTGATATTTTGGAGAGAATCAAAGAGTCAAATCTGCTATTGATAGAGAAAGGTCGGGATATGTTTGGCTACGAAATAAATGATGATTGATTTATAACATTTTGTATTTGAATAAAGTTTTGTATTTACACTTTGTTTTATTTACATAGAAAAAAAAATCTGTATTAAGTATTAGAGAGAATTTATGGCACAGTAACAGGGTTAATGTTGATCAAATCGTTGCTGCTTTCTGCTAGATCAGTGATGGAGACTCTTCCTCTCTGTCGAATGAACTTGGCTACATCTTCTAGCTCCTTTTGAGAGATGTAGATGAACTTTCCTCTGTCATCGATGACGCCAGTTAGTTCACCTGAAGCCTGAAGATCAGTGATCCTGTCGATTGCTGCTTGGGTCTTCAGTTTGAAGTGTGCTGCTAAATCTTCAAGAAGAACAACTTTCTGCGTCTGAAAACATTCAATCACATGTAGGTTAGTTAAGTTGACAAATTCGGAACGTAAAACCGCGTACGGATTGCATGTTTCAGTGTCGCGAAAACTGTAACACCAGTCCATAATGAAATGAGCCCAAAACTTCACTTACGTCCAAGCATGGTAAATCTTTCTCAGTTGTGTAATAAATAAATAAATATAGTAGACAATCCACACAACACTATCTAGCCCCAAACTAAGCAGATTAATAGTGATGTGAGTGAGGGTGTCTAAGCATGTGCATGCATACCATGTTTCGTAACATGAAGCTGAATTAATCCAGAACTTATTTTATTGTTTAGTTAGACAATCTAGAACAGGGATTCCCAAACTATTTTGGACGAGTGACCCCTTTGCCAAAATGAACAGTTACCTCAGACCCCCATGGCCAAATTACCTACTTTTAAGATCAACCCCCTTATTCACAATGGTCCGCTAACTTAAAACAGCTGCTACAGACTGTTATTTTTCACAGGTTTCTCTCGATTTAGGTCAATAGAAGAGGACAGAGTGAGAATTAGCAATGCTTTAAGTTAGCAGACTATTATAAATAAGGGGACTTATCTTTAGTTTTTTCCTATTGATACAAAATACCTAGGTACTAAGGTACCAATTGGAAAACTTTGCACTTGGTTAGGTGATTAAAGTTGACTTCTTTTTCTCATCAAAATTTAACAAAATAAGCGTACGTTGTACGAACTTGAGAGTTTACATTACTACAACAATGCTATTTCCTACAAAAATATTAATTATTTTTAGTGCACGTAACACAACATAAACAATACAGTAGGTACCTATACCTACCTATCTTGAAAGTTTGAAATAAACACTTGTGTTAATTTAATAGGGGTCGATTTTTAGACCTCGTCGACCCCCAAAATTAGTTTTCGTTTATGTCAACCCCTAAGAAACCAATATCGACCCCAAGGGGTCGATATCGACCACTTTGGGAATCCCTGATCTAGAATCTTTGTTACCAACCTTGATGTATTCAATGAAGTCATTCAACAAGCTCTCCTGGTCTTGCTCATCATTTTCATCGAAGCCTTCGCTTTCCACGGAGAATGCTGCTTTCATCGCTTCATACTCTTCTTGTTCACGCCTCCTCTTTTCCTCTTCTGCTTTCTTTGCAGCCTCTTCGCGTTGGCGTTCCTCTTCCTGTGGCAATAAAGATAGAAAATAGGTTCTTTATAACTAGGTGGAGGTTGCTTAATAAGCGCGACACTGAAACCGATCGGTTGTTGGGTGTCTATGGGTGATGGTTACCACTTACCATCAGGTAGACTAACACCCCACCTGATGGTAAGTTTTGGTAATAATTTTGTCTATCACCTTTCTTTTCAGCATCATCATCATCAGCCAAAAGTAGTATAACAACGTTTCATCTTTCGGTTTGTGATAGCCATTGCAGAACCTTTCTTCCCCAATACAATGGCGTTATAGAGCACCCCCGCGGTAGCGGCCCCGCCTTCCGATCCGAAGGTCGTGGGTTCAAATCCAGTCGTGTACCAATGAGTTTTTCTGTCGAATAAAAAGCGGCCAAGTGCGAGTCGGACTCGCCCATGAAGGGTTCCGTAGCAAGAAGTAACATAATATAATTCTTGTAGTTCGTCGAAAGGTAAATTGCAGTTTACGATTTATGACGTATAAAAAAAAAACTACTGGCTAGATCTCGTTCAAACCAAATATCGTTGAAAGTTTGCATAATAGTAATGTACAACATATATTTTTTTTAGTTTTATCATTCTCTTATTTTAGAAGTTAGAGGGGGGAGGGACCAACTTTTTTCCACTTTGGAAGCGTCTCTCGCGCAAACTTTTCAGTTTAGAAAAAAACGATATTAGAAACCTATGGGGCCCCCAAAATTTATAGTTTTTTTTCTATTTTTGTGTAAAAATCTTAATGCGGTTCACAGAATACATCTACTCGCCAAGTTTCATCAGTCTAGCTCTTACGGTTTCGGAGTAAAATGGCTGTGACATGGACGGACGGACAGACGGACATGACAAATCTATTAGGGTTCCGTTTTTGCTATTTGGCTACGGAACCCTAAAAATGTATGTGCACTATGCCAGTCTCTCAAAACGGTGAAGGAAAACATCGTGAGGAAACCGGCGTGTCGTAGAACCTAAAAAAGTTCGAGCAACACGTGTCACGGGTCACGCAAAAAGAGCCCGCCAGCAGCCTAATTGCGGAAAAACCAGCCCGCACATCAAGTGTGGATGATAAAAAAATTGCCTAAAATTGCCCCAATGGCGTTATTCTTAGAAACTATTGCTATTATTAGCCCATAGTATCAGTTTAAATGGGTTAACAACAGTAATAGTGCTATTGCAGGGCAAAGGCCTCCCAAATTTTTTAAACAGGGACGTAAAATAAAGCACTGGGCAGGAGTCACTAAATACAGACCTCTTCCTTCTCTTCTACTTTCTTCCTCTCCTGTTCTTGTTCTTCCTCTGCTTTCTTGCGCACTTCTCGCATCTGTTCTTCTGCCTCACGAGCTTTCTTCTTCTCCATTTTTGCTTCTAGCTTGGCTCTTTTCTGTAGATTTGCATTTATTTTAACATGTTATATAAACTATTGTAGTAGTAGAGCTCTTTGTGAAGGGCTCATCTGGGGAAGAGACCATGCCTTTTTCTGACCTGAAGCTTTGTATATCCCAAACTATTAACGTTAAAGTATTAACAGTCAAACAAGAGGTAATAGAAAATTCTAAGATACGCAAAACATAGAGCACTGGTGGTCTAGTGGTAGCGCCCCGCCTTCCAATCCGTCGTGGGTTCAAATTCAGTTGTGTACCAATGAGTTTTTCTGTCGAAAAATTTATGTGCACTATGCCAGTACGCTCAAAAAGGTGAAGGAAAACATCGTGAGGAAACCGGCGTGTCGTAGAACCTAAAAAAGTTCGAGCAACACATATCAATGGTAAAAAAGGGCCCACACATCAAGTGTGGATGATAAATTTGCCGATACGCAAAACATGTCTAGAAATTCACTCAAATGAACTAGGCAGATTGAGAAGACCACTTCTTTCATTAATGCTTACATGGGCAGATGTATGAATTTGAGCCAAAAAAATTTTAGTATTTTGAAACTTACTTTGGCACCCATCTTGTCATCAAATTCAACTTTCTGCGGAGCATCTTGTGCATTGTCTTCATCAGCTTCATTGATGTCTTCGTTCTGCTCATCAGCATCCTGGTGCCTGGCAGCTAAGAGTCAAACATGATCATTAGAAAATTTTCTGTTGAAATTAGTCCATTATGAAGTAATGAAGTAAAGTAATAATACAGAATGAAGGAAAATTCTATAAAATAAATAAATGTATTTTATTTCAAACAGCACCATAGATGGTGTTGTGTGAGATGCCTAAATTATGCAAAGCTTTTACTATGGGAACACGAAAGAATATTTATAATAAAACTAAAATAAATATATCTAAGGTATGGAGACATATTTATTTTAGGAGATGCAGCAGATGTGGCTCTACTTTTACAATCATATTTGGCAATAGGTACCTGTTTGTAATATTTTTTAACACACAGACAGCAACAGCGGTGATATTCCTGCAACCAAATTCGTTCAGGCGATCGCTGAATTTGCTGTCTAAAATTTTTGTTTCGCAATTTGAAAAATGTATCAGGCCTTACCATTAGCTCGCATTCGAACTCTCTGGTTCCTGACGGCTTGCACCCTCCCAAGACCTCCTTCTCGAGGAGCCACAGCCCGAGGTCTAGCTCCAGCTGTGAATAAAACGAACAGATGTCCACTTTGTTTACATCACAATTACTGACAATTTTATAATTTCTGACGGCAAACATACGTTGTGGCTTTACTTGGGACACTCGTAGGAACGCTACGGAGAGTATGAGAATAATTATAGCGCTGATTATAGCCGCAATTATAAATGGATCCATGTTTATTGTAGTTTGACTAGACAGACCCCAGTCAGTTCGAAACCGCTGAGTTTTTTTAACAGGTAATTGAAGAAAGTTTGATTATTAATCAAAGTTTATTGCAATTGCATGTTCCGTTGGTTTTATCTAACGAAAAATAGGAATAAGAACGAATTAAATGAGGATATTGTAGGTAGCGAAGTGAAAATTGAAAAACAAAACTCGCGATTCGTGATTCGTGCTGCACCACTGTCCGTCATATCCGTCTGCGTCACGCACCGTACGTCAATGTCATTGTCAACCGTCACGTCATGCGTCATCGTCATGCAGTGCTGCCAGATTAATATGTAAATTTACCATAATAGTTTCTTCTCAACTTCGCAACGTTGATACAAAAATTGTTTTGTTAAGACATTCTAGATTATGTAAGGTAAGCCATACTTTTGGTAGAGTTCAAAAAGAAAACGCTTTGTACTAAGTTGTCTGCCCGCAGATCAATTGAACAAAAGGAAGCTATTAATTCATAATGTTTCCCTTCAAAATATAAATAACTCCCCCAGTTTAAAGAAATCTCTCCTACTTGGCAGCACCGCACCGCTTTTAGCACAGATGATATAATATTATTTATTTCAGGTAGCATTCATGTAGTTTTACCTGACTGTGCCGAAGTCTTTACTTTGAGCATAAGTGCAAGGTAAAAGATATTGGTCTATAAATGCTAAAAAGAGATGGAGAATCGTAACTTGATTTCTTCATTTGACATAACCCCGATGACGTGTGAGCTGAGAGAAAATGGGAAGAAATGTCATTTGATTGAATCTGCCTGCTGCTCCGCTTTGCTTTAATTTCGCCGATAGCCGTAATTTTAACTAAAAATGGAAATTTTTAAATGTTCATCGATTTTTGTGTTATTCCTTGTGTTGGACGCAGCATCGGCGTTATATTTCCACATAGCCGAAGGAGAAAGGAAATGTTTTATTGAGGAAGTTCCAGATGACACGACTGTTATTGGTAAAAATAATCTTCATGGCTTATTTTTAGCAGATTTCTTCATGGTGTTTGTGTTTTCCAATACTCTTTTTAGCTCTACTTATCAGCAACCAATAACGATGTCTATACTGATTTAATTTTAATGCAATTTCGTAAAAACATGCTTAATGAAAATCCATTTATATTGCAGTAAACTACAAGGTGGAGCTCTATGACCCCAGATCAGGTGGGTTCATGCCGTCGACTCCTGGGATCGGTATGCACGTCGATGTCCGGGATCCGAACAACCAGATAGTGCTATCAAGAGTGTACTCCTCGGAAGGAATGATTTCATTCACATCCCATGTCCCAGGAGAGCATGTTATTTGCATGTACTCAAACAGCACCTCGTGGTTTGCGGGCTCTCAGCTTAGAGTAAGTATTTGGTGGAAAGTTGTTCACTCTATGGGACAAAATTAGTGTTTATGAAGATAGCTCAACAGTCTTTTGTGTACAAATATTTGCAGCATAATGCAGATGTTTGTTCTCTGTTTAGGTGTTAGGTATGTATTTACAACAAAAATATGAATATAAGTAATATATCACCTATCTGATTCCCATCGTAGAAGCTCTGCCTAATTTGGGGCTAGATACCTTATACGTAGTGTCCACGGTAATTTATTAATTTGTAAAAACTTGTATTTAGTGTCACAAACACAATAAATTTAGTATATAATGTAAGCAATTCTAGTAAGAACTCTGTCAACTTAGATCCACAGTAATACAATTAATGAACATAAATAAGTGTATCAATTTCTGATAGCCAAGCTCAAGTGGGAGTGGGCTGGCCATGTCTACCGCATGCATAACAAGCTCAGGACCAAAATTACAACAGAGTGGTGCCCACAAGAGCCAAGGCGTCGCAGCAGACCAAGAATATGATGGCGAGACGTGCTCGATAAGCACAGACCACAGTGGAACATCTCAGCACAGGACCGCACAGAGTGGAGGGGATTAGGGGAGGCCTTTGCCCAGCAGTGGGACATAGAAGGCTCATAATAATAATAATTGTGGGTAGATTTTCCTTAGTTCTCTGTATATTACATACTGTTTCCGTACTTTTCAGGTGCATCTAGATATCCAAGTGGGCGAGCATGCCATTGACTATGCCAATGTGGCACAGAAGGACAAGCTGACTGAGCTACAGCTGAGAATCCGCCAGTTATTGGACCAAGTGCACCAGATCACTAAGGAACAGAGCTACCAGAGGGTAATCTTTATTATATTCAATTATAAAATTAAATTAAAAATTTGTTTATTCAGATGTCACAAGATCCATTCCTAAAGCTAACACAACACATACAATAGCAAAACAAAAATGAAAATGAAAAATTTTATGACTAAATCAAAATTATCTTGCATGTCAAAGCAGAAGCAGTCAAGATTAGAAGCAAATTTCAATTCAAAAATGTATTTATTTAATTGTTTCACATGGATCACTTTGAAACATCTCAAAGCTAGGTGAGTCTAGGTGCCAGTTCCATGTGACCAAGCCTAGAAGAAACGGCAGCAAACTGTGGCTTGGTTTCTACTGCCATTTTTTTTAGCATGCAAAGTATTACAATGGTATAGATAGTTAATAGCACTATCTGATTGAAGCATTCTCAAAAGAGGGTTGAAATGTCTCTCTATACTATACCACTTCACACATTATCTAGAATGTTAAATTTGTTGGATGTCTTGAATGTGGCTTTAAAATAACTGTTCTCGGATAATTAGAAATTAGAAATTTCGGTATACTTTTTTTGACGCCCACCCGATAGGACCCACAAAATCATTAAGATTGGGGTCAACAACTCAGAATCATTCTTCCTAGGAATGTATAGGGGAGGCCTATGTCCAACAGTAGATTTGATGAATGTTTCACACAGCACCATCTAGCCGCAAACTAAGCAAATCTTATACTACGGGAACCAGATTCATAAAAAATAATTACAAAAATATTCTATTTCAGCATCGTGAAGAACGCTTCAGGCAAACCTCTGAGAGTACAAACCAGCGTGTGCTGTGGTGGAGTCTCCTGCAAACCGGAGTGCTACTTGCTATCGGCTACTGGCAAATGAAACATCTCAAGAGTTTCTTCGAGGCTAAGAAACTTGTTTAAATTCTGTTTCATGTTTTAGATGAGAATAAGACTGTCTAGTCTTGTCTTCTCTCTTATGTTGCTTGCAGAAAACTCTGGGCCAGAAAAAAAAACTAATAATTCTAATAATAGTGAAAATCTAGTAATTCTTTGTGTATGAAGTTTGGTGAAGAGTGGCCTAAAGTTACTTGTTAATAGCATTTAAAGGACAAAAGTGTGTTAGTGAGATATTGACAGAGTGAGAGCCCTATTTTCATTTCTCGTAGAGTACTTTTCCAAAGTTCTGTTACTATTTTGTTCAATAAGTTATTACCTATTTTTGTTTGTAATTTAAATCATCTTGATTTGAGGAGTTCACATGATCTGTATTTTTGAAATAAAATAAAATTACATATCTAGTTATTTTATTTAAATTGTATTAGCACCATTGCTATAACTTGGTCCAACATTACTTTGCTTAACCATTTACTATAAAATAATATTATGATTTTATCACAGTATCAACTACACAAGTAAAAGTTTGTATGATATCACTTAGCAGTACTTTTAATCTTAAAAATACTGTCTAAATATTTGATAAATAAGACTGGATTTGCTTCCGGAAATGGGCTCAACATTCTGAAGTCTACATCCTTTAGTTTATCTTCTATTGTATCACAAGTACAGTAATACAAATGGCCGTCTATTTGAAGTCTTTCAGCCAGTTCTAACTGATGATTGTTCATCAGATTCTCATTTATAACCACTAAAAGGGGTTTTTTATGCTCCAATGTTTCCAAGCAGCTGCCGGCTCCTGCGTGGCTTATGACTAAGTCAGAGTTCTTTATATCATCCTCAATATTATCCTTGAACCTGTACAAATTCAGTTTCACATCTTCTTTGTCGTAGGAGCCCGGTTCCACGTCACTGTTACCAATCTGAAAGGTAACCTCTTTGCAGCCGATTTTCTTTAGTGCGGTCAACACAGACGACTTCATAATGTATTCGCACAGTAAATCAAACCTTGTTGTTCCAACTGTGATGAAAACTTTCATGTATTCTGCAGACATTTTTGAAAATTGAGAAAAATGCGAATGTTTTTGTTTACGTTTTCGATGTTTAGATCTGTTTGACAGTGACATTGACACTACACTTGAACTGACATTGACATTATCTATTTTTTTGTTTGTAAGCAAAGTTCAATCAAACCCGTTCAACGAATTTTTTTTGAAAATAGGCCCGTATTCTTAGCGTATTCCGAAACCGTTCTCAAGCACCGCCCGAGTGTGAGTTTACTACTATCATCATCATCATCAGCCTGAAGAAGTCCACTGCTGGACATAGGCCTCCCCTACACATTTCCAGGAACAACGATTCTGAGCCCTTTCCATCCACCGAATTCCTGCGATCTTAACAATGTCGTCAGTCCATGCCATTATAATATACTACAATTTTATTAAAACCCAGCCCAAGTCCTAATCCTGGAAAAAGGTAAAGGTAGGTACGAAGGGAAGCCTTAGTTAAAACAGCTTGCGAAAACGTTGTCAATAATATTGAAGCATTAGCCTAAAATAATAATAGGAAGGAACCTACCGATTATTGAAAACCCGCAGACAATTTAACAGGGACGTCAAGTAAGTAGAGAGACATGCCTACTTGTCCTAGTATAGTAGTATACCTACCAACAATACTACCTACCAATAATACTACCTACCAATAATAGATAGATAATAGATAATTATATATACGGGTCTTATATAGAAATACTGGAAAAAGAATGAAAATGAAAATCAGTAACCTTTAGGAACCGCCTCGGTTATTAGCTGCAATGGATGGGCATGAATAGTAGGTATGAAAGGTATGTATATAAAGTACCTATATACCTACATATACTTAAATTAGTAAGTAATAGGTACATCACAGAACATAATGTCATAATTGAAGATGCCGTGGAATCTAATTCTTTCCCTTCTGGCCAATTACTGGTAATAAACGTAAATATTTAATCAGCTCCACTAACCTTTCGCAAGTAGGTACCTACCCACTCAGGCAGTCTGGCTCTACAGGGTGCTTAAATCGTAGAAAATTGCGTATGAAAAAAAAGCTTAATCTATTTCTTTATGCCAGGATTCTAGGTTACTTTGTTGATCTCCAAAACATAAGGCACTTATGCATGAACGTTAATACCACTAAAAACTAGTGCTGCACGGGTTACTGTGCCCTTGTAGCTAATGCTGTATACCTTTTTTGCCGTCATTATATTTTAGTTGAACTTGTACCTATCAAAATAAATTATTTCTATTTTTATAAACCTACCTACCTACCTTAATTAGCCTAATTACTTAGCTCAATTACCTATAAGTACCTTGGTGTTTAGTAACCTAAAGCGTTTGAACTTCCATTCTATAAAGTTTCGTAACCGGCCTGGGTTACTCTGGTCGCCAGCGCCAGTAGATAATCTCTTCAGAACACCCTGTATCTTCAACGGCTTTTCCTTCCAAGGAGCTACAGACTTTCATTCCATTCCCATTAAATGTTAACATGCCACACGTGCTCCAAACTCAATTTATGATACCCTAAATAATAACGGCTAATTTACCAATGAAAGCCGACCGATTTTTACGAATTATGATTGGAAAATCATACGAGGCTTTCAGTAGTGCGATTGTGGGGCATCAAAATGCAGTGGTTGATAGTCTGTTTAGTTTGTCTGCTGGTGAGGGTGCAGGGAGAAGAATTTCCATCACTCATCACTGCAAATGCGTCGATAGGTGAGCATTTTATAATCAACGTCATGGTTAATTTCCGTTTGAAGCACCTATTTCATTTTTCTGCATGAAAACCCAGCACCGTGGTGGGCGCCAGTTTCCAATATAGTAAAATATGATTATGTTATTCAAATAATTCGCAAATAAAAATTCCTAGGCTGGGTTCACGGATAAATAATCCTTTTCTTTCTAGCTGTAGTTCTAGACCGGACCTACCTTGGCGAGAAGTATCAGGCAGTTCTTGACGAACTGAAGGATTATATCAAGGAGCTGGCCAGGGTTGAGCTAAAGCATGGTGGTGTTCACGTGCATTACTATTCCTGGACCTCTATCAGCCTCAAAAAAGGTGTGGTACTTACCCTTTGTTGGGCGCCAATTTACTTTAGAATGTTTACTGTTGATTAAATAAAAAAAAATGTTTGACAAGCATAGGAGTGGTTAGTAGTATATAGTAATTGTGGTAGTGTATTCATTTGTAATTAATTAAGCATTTCGCCCCAAGATGGGCACCAGTTCCACCACATCTAATTTAGTATTGTTTTGCTGGCTTAAATCATAAAACACTTATTTTAGGTTACCTAGCAGTGTTCAGTATAGCATCCTGCCAAGACACGTGGTCATTGTTCTCTCGAACGCAAGAGGAAGAGCTTTTACTCTTCGCGTTGACTGAAGTAGACTGTCCACGGCTGCCGACTCGCGAGGCTATCACTGTCACGTATACCGAGCCTGGGGAGGAACTGCCTCAGCTTCTGCTGGATCTGAGGACTCAGAATGCTTTCAAGTGGAAGTCTGCTGTAATTCTCCATGATGATACGCTGAGTGAGTCTGATAGCTGATATACATAATAATAAGGGCTAATAATAAAAGGGGCGATTCAAGGTCAATATAAAAAATAATTTATTCGACTGAATTGCAAGGATAACTTTGCAACTTCTTTAAGCTGAGTGAGTGAGTGTCTTGTGTACCAGTTTCAAGTAAAGAAGCCTAGAAGAACTGTCAAGAGAGACGGCCTGTTGTACATGCTTTGATCATGCTAGGTCGCGACATGGTATCTCGAGTGGTGCAGTCCCTAACTCTACAGATCGATGATGACAGCGCCCCCCCAGTCTCAGTGACCGTATTCAAGATGAGACATGAGATCAACGAGTACTTGCGACGGAAGGAGATGCACAGAGTGCTGTCGAAGCTCCCTGTCAAGTATATTGGTATGTTTGGTGTGAGTCTTGAACGTACGTCCTCATTTATTTGGCGTGAAAACCATTATGGTTCCTATCAGAAGCGTTTAAATTCAATTGCCATTGGCACTAGCGTTGGTATAGAATATAAATACATTAAGAAAGATTTCATTCCTGCTTCTGCCACCCGTCCGTCCATCACAATCTTGGACTATATTTACCAGTCCCTAGTCCGTCAGGATGGTCAAGCAAATTCCAAAATATCTGTATCAGTCTTATCTTGGGCATTCGTACGCTTCATCATTGGATACCAAACTGCAGCAAAAACTTGCCCATAAATTCTGACATGCAGTAGTCAATATCCCTTAGCTTAGCGCTTTTGAAGCTGCAAATTCACTGAAGACAAGGCCGTATTCTGTTTACAAATCTGTGTATTCCCAGGGGAGAACTTCATAGCCATAGTGACGACGGACGTGATGACGACAATGGCGGACACAGCCCGTGAGCTGCGTATGTCCAACTCCAACGCACAATGGTTGTACGTTATATCCGATACGAGCAGACGGAACGGCAACCTCTCTGGGCTGATCAACGCGCTGTATGAAGGGGAGAACCTGGCTTACATTTACAATATCACGGACGATAGTCCTGATTGCAAGGTAACCTTAACAGTAAATAGTTGGAGAAGGCTCAGAATATTAGTTCTTTCTAGAAATGTGTAGGGCCTATAATGCCCAACAATGGGTTTTGATAAAATACACACTGAATCATGAATAATCATGACTTAGCTAGGTATAACGTAATAATAGCTAGTAAATGGCCCAGTTTAGACTCATCTAATGTTTTTAGTCACAACAGAAATCAGCGTTGACAGAAAAATTAAATAAGAGACCGAATCTTTTGGCATAATTATGATATAACTATGTAAATACGACAAATAACTAGATAGGTAGTTTACGGTACGTGACCAAACCAGCTAGGCTTTATAGGTAGGTACCTCATATTCATTCGATGTTGTGTATAATTCGAATAACAAGGAAATCCCCCAGCAAAGATCATCTATAATAAAAAGGATCAAAATTGATAGCAGCGTCAAAGAAATTTGTTATTGTAGTGTTAGGTATCACTAGCTTTGAGAGTGATGCAAAGTTCAAATAAGGTCATCCGAAAGACATTCACCACGTGGCTGCTAAAAACCTAAGAAAAATAGTTATTGGTCGCTGAGATTTGCAATACTACCTAGAACTGGTTTAATAAACTTTCCACCCAGAATTCACCGGTTTTAGAATCTATCATCAGCCTCAGATCAACCACTTTTTTCTTATCTTGTCTACTTAATAATGTGAAATTAGGATACTTATTTATAAATTTTACGAGTTATGTTATGCCTGAGCCTCTAAAATTGAGTAATTTTCCAATACAAAGATAACTTTGTAAGAACTGGGCCCAAGAAGTGAACCTTGCGTGAGAAAGAATTTGCAGTTTTCTACCACAATATTCTTGAGCCTTTTGCTGAATTGTGGTTTTTCACGATAAATTTCATGCTCTCAGATAAACTCTGAAATTTAAGAACTAAATAGGAATCCAGGAGGGATCACAGAAATGTGCAAGATCAAGATCATGACATAGGTAACTAAAAAAAACTATATAAGTATTATATCGACCCTTCTGGGATCAAATGTCGTAAAAGCCAACTCATTCCGGGATCAAATGTCGTAACAGCCTAGTCATGAGTTTGGCTGTTACGACATTTGATCCCAGAATGAGTTGGCTTTTACGACATTTGATCCCAGAAGGGTCGATATCAGCTATCTGGTTCCCATAGTACAAGATTTACTTAATTTTAGGCTGGATAGTGTTGTGTAAATTGACTACAATATTTATTTGTTAAGTGTTTGTTTTCAGAACGGCATAATGTGTTATTGCCAGGAGATGATGAATGCGTTTATCTCAGCGCTGGACGCAGCAGTACAGGACGAGTTTGACGTGGCTGCACAGGTCTCTGATGAGGAATGGGAGGCCATCCGACCCAGTAAGGACTTGCGGAGGAACAACCTGCTGAAGCATATGCAGGTAACTAACCTGACACATTTCTTCTCATGTCAAACTCCTCACTGCTGAAGGTCGCGACCCCCTTTCACTTTTTTTTATGTAAAAGATAGACAAACGAGCTTAAGGCCCACCTGATGGTAAGCAGTCACCGTCGCCCATAGACACTAACAACACCAAGGGTGCTGTCGTTGCGTTGCCTATACCCTGGAGGAGTTTTTAACGTTTTTCTTGAAGCTATTCCTGTTGTAGTTAAGAGGACTTTGTGCTATCCAGGACTGTTGCCGGCAACCAGTTTTGCCTCTTGGACCTTCACGTTAAGCTCGTGGTCCAGCCTTCGACTTTGCCAGTGATGACAAGTTTTTCCAGGCTGTTTTCTTGTTTCCTGTCTAAATGTCCGAAATACTCAAGGAATCGTAGGAAAAGAGCTGGGCTAGACACAAAATGCTGGACAAAAGCTAGGTGATAGTGGTACTATAAGAACTAAAACGTCTAGGTTTCAAGGCTTTCAAGCTGTAGTTTCACGTAAATTTTTAGGGCCAAGTAGCCTTACCTTCAGGCTTCATACACATTACATCATTGAAATTAATTCGTATAATTTTTTATTATTACCGTTCGATAAATTCAAATTTCAGGAAATATTTATTGTATTGATTACTGATGTGCGTACAAAAGGACTGCGCTATCCATCTCCATACAAGTTATGTAGTATGGGGTTGCAGTGACAACATTGTGGTTTGGTTTTGGCTATCGTTCAAAATTAGAGCAATTGGCCTCCTGGGCGCCTCCCGGTGTAACATTACATAATTTGTGGCCACAGTTAGTTGCTACGTTGGTAGTTGCAGAGCTGAAATAGGCATATGCTTTTGGTATTGGAGCAAATTTACACCAATTAAGTATCATGGTCTTTTTGTGTGTGTTCAATGCTAGTGCTCTCAAACTGTAAAGGAAAGCGCCGTGAGGTAACCAATAAGTATATATATATAGACTAGGCACTGCAAAATATTAGCCTGTATGAGGCATAGGCTAAATTATAATATCTGAACGTTCCTCTGCCTGTCTACATCTTTCATGATCTGAGTAATCACTTACCCAAAATGTCTTAGGGAGGGGATGCTTAAGAGTAGTAGAGCTCTTTGTGAGGGGCTCGTCCGGGGAAGTACTACTACCATGCCTTTTATTACTGCCGTGAAGCAGCATTGCTGTGTCTCGGTTAGAAGGGTGTGCGTGCCGGTGAAATTACTGGCACGTGAGGCTGAACATCTGTATGCCTCAAGTTGATGGACGCAGGGGAGTCCATCGTAGGGCACGTTCCTGACTTGCGTGACTAACAAGGCAATGCTTTGTTGTAGGTGATGGTTACCACTCAACATCAGGTGGGCCATATGCTTGTTCTATCAGCTAGTTAAATATGTTCACTTTGCATAAGAATAAAGTCTTAAATAGAACAGTCTCGTTCCTTTATTCCCAGATTGTCTTTCATTCCAGCAACACATCCTAGCGAACAGTGTCTGCGGCAACTGCAGTTCCTGGAACGTCTTGGCTGCTGATACATGGGGTACCTCATACCGACGCTACACGGACACCACTCAAGACTTAAAGGAAGCCAACGTTACCAACATCACCACGGCAGGCGCTATCGAGCAGGTCGAGCTTCTAAATGTAAGTGAACAAGAATATCTAGGAGCGTTGCTGGTAGATGATGCCAAGGGGTAAGTTCCGAGAGCGTCCTGGCTGCTGACACATGGGGGCACACGGGGCACACCATACCGACGCTAAACGGACACCACGCAAGACTTGAAGGAAGTCAACGTTGCCAACATCACCACGGCTGGCGCTATTGAGCAGGTCGAGCTTCTAAATGTGAGTGAACAAGTATATCTGAAAAAGTACAGCTGGTTATTAATTCCCCTCCATGTTTGGGATGTTTTTTCGTAATCAACACACATAAAAGGCGGTTTGGTAACTGGAATTATGTTCCTGGAGATACTACTGCCCAATCCTATGTCTCACTAACCTGGAGTGGCACCACACTGGAACTTCACTGCTATTTTTGTTTTTGTTTTATAAGTAATACAAAAAATACGGTAGGAAGCCGGAGTTTTGTGCCTTTTCTTCTAGGCTTGGTCGCGTGGAACTGGCATCCAGACTCACCTAGCTTTAAAACGTTTCAAAGTGATCCTTGTGATGCTTGAAATTTGAATTTTAATACTTGCTGCGTTCCTTTAGTCACATCATGACATCTCCGAGAGATGATAAAGTCGTCTTTATATCTAGACTACAGACTAAGATCATCATTATCATAACCATCAGCCTGAAAAAGCGTCCCTTAGACAGTTCCAAGCAAAATAATTCTAAACCCTTCTCCACCTACCTTTCTAATTCCCACTAAGTTATTGAAGCATAATTATTTGAGTGTACTGTCAACTCCTGTTTCATTTCCCTTCACCAGGTTGGATACTGGCGACCAGTGGACGCTGTCACGTTCATCGATGCGCTGTTCCCTCACGTGGAGCACGGCTTTAGAGGAAAGGAACTGCCTATTATTACATACCACGTAAGCAGTAGAGTAAGCAAAGTGAAAACATCAGGGCTCCGTTTCAGTTTTGGAAAAACATGGTACCTACTTAATTGTGTAATTTTAAACATGGATAAGAAAGAAAAAAAGAAGAAAGAATATACAATTGTTTTGAATACACATAAACACAGCACAGAGTAAAACAAAAAGAAAACATAAAATAATAAACAGAAAGAACAAAGAACAAATACAAATAAATGGAGCACTAATCGGTCTGTATGTGCGCGTGTCCATACGCGCATGACCCACCCATATCTTTTCAAGATGCAAATGGCTAATACCAAACGACTTCTCTCATCTTTGCGTAGTTTGGGACGTTTGGCTGTGAAATGGATATAATTAGTTCACTTGAGGATATTTTTACTTTAATTTTTTTTGCAGAACCCTCCTTGGACTATATTGAAAGTTAACGAATCTGGAGCCATAATCCAACACAGCGGACTGATATTTGACATCATTGACCAACTTGCCAAGAGCAAGAATTTCACGTAAGATCACCACATTCATTGTTTAGCTAGCATTAAAGAATAAAAGTAGATCGTAATATATGCAAATAATATCGAATAAGAAACCATCCAAATAGTAGTTATTAATAAAATATTTACTTTCAGTGTAAAGATCATACTTCCCAGAGACGTCAAGCATGAGGTCTCCAATGCTTCCATTTTAGGTGTAAGTTTAATCAAATATTAGACAACTCGCAACGCAAACATTTTCATATATGCCCTAGTCTACCTACGAGGGCTAGTGTGCATTGTGACTATGAATTTCATTTTATTTTCTCCGTCAAAAAATGATCACTGACTATGTGATGTGCGCTAGCAAACCTTGCGTGCGGGTTTCTGGTAACTATAAAAATTCTTCCAGTTGGCGCACACCAAAGCAGCTATGCTGACGATGGCAGCAGTAGCTAAGGGGCACGTGGCATTGGCTGCCGCGTCTTTCACGGTTTTACCAGAGTCTATACCAGGTGCCTTACCAGATTCTGTTAAACTCACGTCATCACGTTACATCTGCAGCCTATAAACATGTCTCGTTCGGGAATTGGTGAATCCACGTTCGATTTTCAAATTTTTCAAACAACTATTGAAAATTCACATCGAATTCAGTGATTGCTTGAATAGACCCTCTGCACCAAACAGACAGTTCTAAAAATGTGCCTTTATATATTTTATTCAGGGATCAACTACACAATACCGATAAGCACGCAACCATACTCGTTCATGATAGCCAGACCGAGAGAGCTCAGCAGGGCTATGCTTTTTCTGCTGCCTTTTACGACAGATGTGAGTAAATTTACCAAATGTCAGAAAACTATGTTGAACCAAGAATTATAATTGATTTTGAACCAAGAATTATAATAACTATACAATTCATTCACATTTATAGACTAAGCAGTCAATTGCCATAGCATTTTTTCAATTATAGTAAAATCATCATCATCAGCCTGACAAGTCCACTGCTGAACATACGCCTCCTCTACACATTTTCAGGAAAAACGGTTGTGAGCCCTTTCCATCCATCGACTTCTTGCGAATAATGTCGTCAGTCCATCTGGTGGGTGGATAGATAAATATTGATTCAAATTTTTAGTTGCTGAAGCAGCTGAAATAATTTCAAGTGCATGGTCTCAAACTGTCTTAAGTTAATTAATTTATTCTATCGATAGACCTGGCTGTGCCTGGGTTTTGCCGTGATCCTCATGGGTCCAACCCTGTACATCGTGCATCGCCTGAGTCCTTACTATGAGGCTATGGAGATTACCCGCCAAGGAGGCCTGGCCACTATCCATAACTGCTTGTGGTATATTTATGGAGCACTTTTGCAACAAGGTGAGCATTTGTCCACCTACGTAGTTCGATGGTAGTGACTACTAGGGACCAGTTGAGATGCAGACTCCTGTTTGAACGTAGCAATGAATGCATAATGAAATAGTTTCTTTGAGTCTGCTTGTTATGTTCCATGGTTTTCATAGTGCTAGAGCCGTGTTTCTTGAGACTTTGACTCGGCACCATATCAGAGACTAACTACTAAAAATAATCACTAGTGCTTTAAAACCAGTGTAAAACCAGCAGTCTCTTATTTATACACTCAATTGGTATGAGTATTCTCATACCAATTGAGTTTTGTCATCGTTATACAACGTGTATCAAAATATGTGTACTATCCCGAAGGGGGGTGAATTTCCACCCCCCGGGGAACAACTTTTGTTCAACGACTTTTCGAACTTCGATTGGTATCTCTGAAAAAAACTGCAACGAAGTTTCAACATGAACAGCTGACTTTATACAAAGTGACAACCCTAAACTCAGCTACAGAGGTAGTAGGTAGTAGTAGTAGACCTACAGAGGTAGTAGGTCAAGGGGTCAAGGGGTTACAAGGATAGGGTTGTCAATTTATTTAGGCATTATGAAATTAAATATTTTTGTATGGGAAACTGAAAATAGGAATTTTTAATTTTCTCCCCCCCACAACTGATCACCATTGTGGTCTGAAACCCCCCACCTTCGCATAGTACACATATTTTGATACACCTTGTATTTGCACGTGCACATATCGCTTTCTATATAATTATGTACCTCCAAAGCAGCGGTTACAAGCCTACCAAATACATAACATTTAGACTCAGAGAGCGACAAGTCTTGGGCTGATCATTCAAATCACTGCCGCGAGTGGCCTTAACTCTAGTTGTGGTCTCCAGGTGGTATGTATCTCCCACGAGCTGACAGCGGCCGCCTAGTGGTTGGCACGTGGTGGCTGGTCGTGTTGGTAGTCGTCACAACCTACTCTGGGAACCTGGTGGCGTTCCTCACATTCCCGAAGCAGGAGATGCCGGTCACAACCGTCGGAGAACTGGTGGAAAACAGCGACACTTACACCTGGTCTTTGAGTAAAGGGTCCTATTTGGAGATGGAACTTGAGGTTGGTCCATCTTTAAAAGGTTGTATCGACGTCCTGCTAATGCTAAGCCATAGTTTCCTTAAGGATTTTTTGTAAGGCAGAGTTCCACTTCTGCAGACCCATCTGTTGCCGTTGCCACGTGCACTGTCCCTCTCAATCAGCATGGGGCAGACAGAGATGGAGTTATAATGGGTAGCCTCGCGCATGTTGCACTAGTGTATTTCCCTTTATACAAATCGTATGGGACCGATAGGTTTCTGATGCATGACAGTTATAGAACTCTGCCTTTACTGGCTTTGGGCGCTATTTTTCCTGAATTAGCCTGGTGCATAAAATGCCGGAGCACAAGTCTTGTGGATCCGTCTCCAAAACAAAACTGTGATAGGTGAATGACTAAAACCCCATCATTTTACAGAAAACAGAAGAGCCGAAGTACAGTGCTCTTTTGAAAGGAGCAGAGATCACCAGCAGTGGAGCCGGCTCAGAAAAAGCTAAAGCTGGTAAGTTCCAGAATAGGCAGCAGATATTCGTGGGTTTGGATTCCACCCATGTGACAGCTATTTGGATATTATTAAACATATGTGCAAGATGTGCAAATTATTGACCGTGGTCTAGAACAGGAACACCCGAGTGCTACGATTAAGTTCGTATTTTTGGTGCAGATGACAAGACAACTTTTCACTGTTTACTGCCATGACGTTTAACAAAAAAACAAGTTCAAAACAGCTTTATATATATCTATCGACATTTTTTCAAGGCTAACAAAACTGTGAAATAAAGTTTCTCGAATGGCAACGACGATCTGGAAGACGAAACGTAGGACCATCGATGGATTGACGATATTGTTATCATCGCTGGAAGTTGGTGAATAATATGTAGAATCGTTATTCCTCGAAATGTTTAAAGGATGTCCAGCATTGGACTTCTTCGGGATAATAAGGCATTTTTTAGATGGCCTCTTCTCCCTACTTCACGGGCAGAACAACGGCTCTCTTTGTTTTTTAGAGGCCGGCATTCTTCAGCGAGTCCGCACCTCAAGACACGCGCTCATCGACTGGAAGCTCCGTTTGCGGTACCTCATGAGCTCCGATGCGATCAAACATGACACCTGTGATTTTGCTCTCAGTAAGTTAACCCACCTGCCAAAGTGGTGACTATAGCAAGGTCTCATAAATGTTGAAAATCGTGGGAAGTTTGTGGATGAAGAAAACTCGAAATCGTTAATTTCTGGAGACATAATGCAGGGAGCGCATGCCCAGCTGTGGATATCAGGTTTATTGTATGAAGTGAACTGGAGCCTTCTGTATCCAGTTATCGGTATCATGCCAGAAACACAACACAGGGTCTTCTCCTTTTCATAGTGTATGAGGGATAGTGCTTACAGGCAGGTCATATTAAATTGCAGGTGTAGAAGAGTTTCTAGAAGAGCAGATCGCTATGATCGTACCGGCTGGGAGTCCATATCTGTCTGTCATCAATAAAGAGTAAGATTTGCCTTTTCTTGCAACTTTATGCTACGCTAAACTTCACGTCACGTCAGTTGTCATAACGGCTGAACCGATTTGAGTGGAACTTAGAATAGTTACTCGTAGAATAGATCTCCTATCTTGAGTGAACTGATGCTGCGGGCTAAAAAAGTAGCTAGTAAACATACAGATCATCATTATCAAGCTAAAGAAGGCCGCAGCTGGGCATAAGCCTATACCTATACATTTTTGAGATGAACAATTTTGAGCCCTCTCCATCCAACTCCCGCAGTCTTCATAATGAACACATGGACGTGATAGTAAATATATTGAAATGAAATGAACGACGGTGAGTCGCAGTTGCTGCGTTGTATCGCACTCTACTGGTGTCACGAAAGACCAGCGTTACAGTGGCGCTCGCTACTATAGCATATGCTGATCCTTGTGTAATACTGATCTTTTAGTTTGGCATAAAATTAATAATTTTTGATTTGATTTGAAATGATTTATTTGCTTGAAGTATGGTACATTGCAGGATAAACCGTATGCACAAAGCGGGTTTGATCTCGAAATGGCTGAGCGCGTACACTCCACGGCGCGACCGCTGCTGGCAGACTGGTGGCGTCGCGCAGGAGGTTGACAACCATACCGTCAACCTCAGCGACATGCAGGGCTCATTCTTTGTGCTCTTCCTCGGTAACTCTAAACTCATGCTCAGCTGAAAATCCGCGTTAGATAGGTCGCTGCCAACACTGATTTTCAGACCTGCCATCTTATTGATGCCCCTAGCACACCTCTACTGCGGAACCGTTAAAGCAACACCGCTAGATGAATTCTTATCCGATCAAGTGTAGTTTGAGTAGCGGAATGGGCATCAGAACCTCGTGCTTTGTCAATTTCTACAAAGACGTGCGAAAACAATGCAGCACCGCAACATAATGGCGGCCAAAGCGCGGAGGCTGGCGTCAGAGCAGATTGACGAAACCGCGCGGAGAAAGAGATGGAATATAGGTACCTAGTCAAATCTATGCGTTACAACAGGCAGTTTCACTATCGTTCCACAATTACACGGGACAAGACATGACAAAATTACTGCGGTACCGCTGCAACGGTTCCGCAGTGGAGGTGTGCTACGGGCATCAACAATGCTGATCTGAAACCTACTGAATAAACACTGACCAATGTAGCTCTGATAAGGATGGGTGGGTGCGCGGGGCTCTTCTATCTAGTAGCTAGCCAATTTTTATCTTTACAATTTTTTTTTGTTGTGTTCAGCGTATCATACCTTCCTATATCTATACTATACCCTGTTTGTATTTTAGTTTCTAACCCCTGTGTTAAACATTATTTTAGTGCACATCAAAGGAGCACCTTTCGTGCCACAGTCGTATTTTCAAACTTTAAAGTTCTATGAACCGGTAAAACTGCATTGACAGACACGATTTATTTTTATTGTAGTTTTTTTGTTCTTTATCTTTCAAAAATCTATTTCTGATGTTGATCGCGTCTGTGCCACCAGGCCTTACTGCAAAGGATTAATAAATTTCGCGTATTATTGAGTAATGTTTTTTTTCTGTTCTAGGGTTCTTTTCTGCGTTGACAGTGCTACTTCTTGAATGGCTCTACAACAGGCGGAAGAGACGAAACGATAATATTGTTATCAAACCTTACGTTGAATAAAAACAACCTAATAATTAAAATGAATAAATTATTCAAGTTCAACCCATCTAATTCCATCACCATTATATATTAGTATCATTGTTACCTTTGTAAAATGTCATTTGGTTGGAACCTCCGAGAAATATGCAAATAGACTGTTTACATCTAACTGAAGTCCACGTGTCGCAGATGTGATCACATTATGGGTGCATGATTCTACTTTATTGAGAAAACATAATATATGATAATCATATGTTTTCTAATTTCGTTGTGAAAACAACTAATAATCCCAATACCTAAAAATTTGAGAGAAGAAAGACAAAAGAGAATGAATGAAAGGAGATTAACAAAACAGGTGCATCAAGTGTCAATGGAACTGCTGGAAGGGGAAGACCTCGGCGTACGTATCTCGATCAGATAGCAGACATTTTAGAGAAAGGCCAGGTCAGGAGTACCCTAAACCAACAAGCATGTATGGAGAATGTTATGAGAGTGAATGAAGCATAAGAGGTATGTCATGATCGTAGCAAGCCTAATGCCATGTAAAAGAGGCGTGATTATATGTATGTATGTATATGTACCTAATTCTTCACAGGACAAAGGAAACTGCATGTATTTAAAAACAGACAGAATATAAATGACTATTATGCAAATTTTATTTTTTTCCTTAAATATAAGGGCAATGAGGCGGTGGTGACTAAGTTTAAATGCATATCCTACTTATTGTATTAAACAAAGCTATAGCACTAACAAAATAATCTAAAATTCTTTGTCATTAGACACTCGGATATACTTATAATAAAAACTATTTTACTATACCTTGTCTTTTAATTTAAATTGTAGAATAAACGATTCATCTTTTTTTATTTTACGTTTTATTTATAAATCCTGTTGACTTTCTTCGGAAATAAAATATGCCTAAACTATTACTAATCTTCTAGATAGAGCTCTGCTTTAGTGTTTGGTCGAGTCAAGCCTGTGTAAGGCTTGACTCGACCAAACCATAGAGTTATTGACTCTAGAGTGCTTAATATCGAATCACACATCTATATCGTGAACCATTTAGCATTGTAGGAAAAAAACATATTAATCTGATTAATATTTATGGGATAACTATTAATCAGGTGCCTACTTTGTGATGTATACCACAGTTTAGGTACAGTTACAGCACGGTCACTTTTTGAAGCCAGCAAACATTTTAAGGCTGGAGTGGTAGATGAAACTTTGAACGTGCAGAAACAAGATGGGTCGACGACATTGTCAGCGGCAACGATGACAGTAGTCCATCGAAAAAAAAAATATTTACTCAGCATAATACTAAAGATGACACTTCGAAGTTTGCCAGCGAATCTTCAAACGAATCTACCATAATACTAGATTTTAAATTTGATTTTGAACAGCCTTTTTCAAATAAACATGACTGTGTGTGGCTAGAGTCTACAAAATGGAAAATACCTGCGGCACTGTGTGTTTTATTACCTGGGTTCAAGCACGTAGACATCCACACTGAGGCAGCTGATCCTCAAGCCCTGCGACAAAGCCTCCACAAGTTGTCATACCAGAAACCGGTGTGCATACTTAAATACTCTCGCGCACCGCCGGTCGAGCCAGTACGTTTTAGTCCACACGCCTATCGGCATCGAAATTTAATTACATTGGGAGTGTAGTTTGTTACTAAATTAAATATAATTTGTATGTGTCAATGACAAAATCGAAGAGAAGATTCGCGATCACCGACAAATTTCTACCAAGGTAAGTCTATTTTGTATCATTTGAGAACTAGATGGAACTGCTAAAAAGACCAACGAATCCAAGAAGCGAACAAGTTGATGGATGGTTTTACCACACAGCAGTCTTACAACAGTACATAGTTCGGACTATACCCTAGGTTTCCGGGTATCACCTCCTGTATCTCCTCCTTAGTATAAGAAACAGTATACATAGTAATACACACCTGTTCTCATGTTAGATTACTATAAAATACCATTTAGCTCCATTCAGATTTCCATTAAGATTTATCGATTATATCCCGTTCATTTTTACTTTTTGTGCAACCTTTGTCACTCACTCCATGATGTCACTGATTATAAGAAGTAGTAAAGCTGTTGGTGGAACAGTTTGTCCAAGAAACGATTATTCTGGTGCTAGGTGTGACGCTGGACTTGTTTTATTCAAATTTGAAAGATGGGGGGCACTCCTATTCTTCAATAAATCTTCAATCTCAAGACTTTTAAATCATTTTACCAATAAATGCTTATGATTTATGAATGACAATATAAGGCTTGTGATTCAGACCGGTGCAGTTTCAGATTCAGATAATATGTATGTTAGTTCGGTAAGAAGTCTTTTTGGGAAGTCAACTCAAAGTATAAGACTGAATTATCTGGGTTACCGACCCACCATCACTATTGCATAGTCTCTGATCTGTTATCACCTTTTGCATGTACGTTGTCGTGTTTTTATGGTCAGCTTTTACTTTAGCTAAATCGAAAGGTTTGTATAAATTAGTACCTATAGGCAAATCTATTTTGTGAAGCACTCGTGAAATAGCTAACTTGGTCGTCCCTAGTAGATGGACTAATTTTAGCAGCGTTCAGGGCGGTCGTTGTTTGAATGGAATCAGTAAAGTGGCCATTTCATTATAGTGTTTTCCTGAATTTGTCCATGCTAGAAGATGACAATAGAAGTGCTTCAAAACTATAAAATTGACACTGGTAATAATGTGATGTGTTTTTGTGACCAATAAATAATGGTCTATCTCTAATTTACTATGCATATAATTATGTTTACACCAATAATATTTATCTCTTACTTTAAATGATTACATAATTAATTATCTATGCAATTACAATCTATCGTTATGTCATTTCGGGACGAAAAAAGCTTTCTTATTTTATTTACATGCTTAATAGATACGTGCTCTTTTGTAGCACTTTGTGTGTGTTTTCTGTTTTACTCAATATACAGATGAAATATAAAATAATGGGCTCATCGAGTGTATGGCAAATTTTCCGAATATGACTGTTTCTTTTTCACATTCATGTTTTCTTATACTTAATGGCAATAGTAACATGTTTTAGTAGTAGTAGAGCTCTTTGTGAAGGGCTCGTCCGGGGAAGTACTACCACCATGCCTATTTCTGCCGTGAAGCAGCATTGCTGTGTTTCGGTTTGAAGGGTATGGGTGCCGGTGTAATTACTGGCACGTGAGGCTGAATATCTGTATGCCTCCAGTTGATGGACGCAGGACAGTGCATCGTAGGGCACGTTCCTGACGTGCGTGACCTACGAAGAAGTGCTTTGTTATAGGCGATGGTTACCACTTAACATCAGGTGGGCCATATGCTTGTTCCATCAGCGAATTACATAAAAAAAAAAAAAAAAAACAAAAGACCCTGCCCCTTTGTTACTATTGCTAACTGTCGATAAAGAAGCACATTGTTTATATTGACTTGTAGCTGAGGATCTACTCTAAATATTGCTATGCCCTAAACTTAAGGCCTATTATGTATGCACCATTTTTAACTTTAAGACCTCACCAGTATGAGTATGTGAGGATACCACTCATCCGCTAACCCTCTTCAAGAGGCACTGCTTTTCAGGACAAAGCATGCTATTAAGAAAGGTTTACCATGATGATGGCTAAAGAAGAAGAAATTAAGAAATCCGTAAGAGGTCGTCGACATAGTTTTAAGAAAAGCAAGTTAATTTCATTATAATGAACTTACAAACTTCCTCGAATGCCGAATACGAATCGAAAGAAGTGGACCGAATTTCATTGATAAGGTTGCAGGAAGTCAGTGGTTGCAAATCTTTCGTCATTAAATTAATGGTATGGAAGCCGATGTACCGACAGTAGTAACGTAGAACCTACGGTAGCCCTTGTAGCTTCAAACACTCAAAACGCAATGGTACACAACCTCGTTTTAGCAACATAGACGAATGTTTATATAAACTACCAATGACGCGAAGAAACGAATAAAATCGTAGACAGGTTTCTGTTTACAAGAGCTTACAAACAGGTATGGTAAGCAGATGTTCACGCGGCCATGCCGTGCTAGACTCGACCAACAACAAAACCATTCCGTTTTCGAAAAATAAGAATCCAACGACCTCTATGAAGAAAAAGTGACACGCATAGAGGTTTGATTTGATACTCAAACGTTCATCCTGGGAGACAAAAGTTTTAATGATGTGTAGGGTGTGACGTCAAAGCTACAAAGCTTAGGGCTCGAGCAACTTGACAAAAATGGATTGATAGAAGAATACCTAGAATATTATTAAGAGAGAATAAGTTTTAGAGAATCAACAAGCCGATTTTTGAGGATTAGGTAAATAACAAAACCTTGAGAAAGTCAAAGTTGCGTAACATAGAATTAGTGATATTAATAAAGTGTTGCAAAAAGGATTTCATATTGCATCATCCAATAATCCTGTTCAAACTGGTTAAAGTCCTTATTTATGCTAATTTAGGTATACAGGTTTGTATAATGCATTATTATGCATCTTGTATGTAAATCAAGTAAGTTTTGAAGTCAAGGGCTTGCCACAAATAAAACATGGCTGGACACGTGTTCATCTCACTTTTAATTTATTGTAATTATTCGACTTTGTAGAATCAGCAATAAAGATTATCATCAAGTTATTAAAATACAACAATGTAACAGACCTGTTAATAATGACACCAGTGATCTTATTAGTGTAATTTAACTAATTTTATAGATCTGCATGACATCTCATCTTTCTATAATTGTCAAAATTATTGAGAGATGGCAGACATGAAGATGATATCGAAAGAAGGGAGACTACTGACTACTAGAAATCGAGTGAACGGGGCAAACTGTCTAAAAAGGCACGACTGGCGGTACATGGCAATGGGGATACTTAAGGATGATACACTAGAGGAGTTAATTCTGAATGAGCTTTGCGATGTTTTCCGTTTGACGCTAGACGAAGCCATTATTTCATATTTCAAATATTTTTTTAATTCCAGGCTCGCTAAGAACCTTTGTACTAGAAAAGGCAGCCGCCGCGCTAACACTGGAAACCGTCTAGAACACGCGGTGCTTACCCACATCCAGCACGTGCCGTAGCTTCCCTGCACACCCCCGCAACCCCCGTCATCCGACCCCCCTCCGGCACTCACTGAGGCAGAGCACAGACCATGGCTCGTGGAGACGAATGCAAGACCGCCAGCAAGGCTAACTATGCGTGCAAGTCGTTGGATGTTACTGCTCCTATACAGTAAGTATCTCATGAAATCTGTTTTGAAATTAGAGACCGTAAATTTTAGAATGCAATCGATGACGTTGTCTTCGTTTTTTGTATGATTTTTTACGTGACAACGTCTTATAATTCGATGGAGCCAGATGCACGCACGAAAAAACATGACGTATGCGGCGTTACCTCGCTCTGAGGCGTTCCATTTAATGCTTGAAGTGCAAGCGAGAGCACGGAACGAGCGACAAAGAGGCACAATCGGCCTCCGCGCTCGGCAGCGTTCGACATCTGTTTCACTCCTACTTGAGTGAGCGATGCGTCCGCGTGGACAGCTGTATGACGTTGGCACGGTCAACTATCGTCAGTAAACCGACTTTACAGACAACAGATTTTTGAATCCAATTTTATAACAACGATCTTTAACTCTTCTATCTGAAGGAAACGTGGTCCAGTAAATGTAACAATTTACTAATTTGAGCTGTTTTTCGTTCCAGGAAGCAGAACATGACACCTTCGGCATCAAAATACCAGCCGCCGAAGAAGCAGGAGCCCAAGAACTACGGATCGTGGGGCCCGATCTTCAAGGACAAGAAGAATTTTACCGACATGCATCTCTGCTAATCGCCGGATGGAATCTCATCATCATCATCCGTCACAAATATAGTTCTGTTACTGCTTTCTCATCCTTTTTTCCAACTTTTACTGTAACTTCGTTTGGGTTTGAGAACCAGGCCAAATGGCAAACGCAGAAATCAATATTATCCGTTGTGCAGGCATTATACCTCGAACTGCTAATTCTTGCGTGTGGTTTCTCATTTCAAGATACAAGAGAAAGTTGAGATTGCAGTGACAGTATAGTTATAAAGCTAAAACCAAATGTACGAGCCTTAAATAAACAACGTATAACTAAAACTTGTTTGTGACGAGCTTATCAACGGTGTAAGCTAACGCGTACTAATATCATGTATTTCATTATTAACCGATTAAATCCATCAACATAAGAAAATCTTTTTGTTGATGACCTATTGAGCGAAGTTACGATAGCAATTTAGGGGCCAGTGTAGCGTTAGGAATAGGCTTAGAAATAGGTCGATAAAAAAACACCTGAGTAGTCTTGAGATCATCAAATTCATTAGGATAGTCATCAGATTTATCTGGTCCTAAGTAGTTAAGTTAAGATAATGTGCATAGAAAATAATGTATGGATCATCTATAAAGTTTTCGAATGCATGAAATATTCAAAGAAATTGAAATACTTAGATAGAGTAAATTTCAATAAAACGCCACGCTATGTAACTGAAACTGAAATGGAAGTGATAAAATCGCATTGCAGATACGAGTGTTGGAATAAAATATGTAGGTAAACCTGTCGAGCCATCCATTGTTGGGGAGATATCAACAGTGACCATCCATAAATTCGTCACAATGTCTAAACCATGTCCTTTCCTATTTTACCCGTAATCAATATTTCACTCGCAGAATCAGATACCGAGAATTGGACATTGAAACGATAATAGAGAATTTTGCAAGAAATTCGAACACAGCCACGTGATGAGCGCAGTGCACTTAGGGCACGTCGTAAGTGAACTTTCTCTGTGTGGTTATGCATATTAAGGAAACAGATGTTAAAAGAAAATAAAACTAGAACTAGGTACTTAAAGATTCGAACTCAAAGCAAAGAATTATAGGAGAAACCCAATGTTCGCACAATCAGCTCTCCACTACGATGGTTTTTCATTTAAGAGCGGGTCGTGCGAAAATTTGAGATTTAAAAAAAAAAATCATAACTAAATAACTAAGTGACATTTATAAAAAATATACTATTTAACATGACATTCTATTTAACGCTAATGAAAATCGTATGTCAGCGTTAAATAGAATGTCATGTTAAATAGTATATTTTTTTAACACACTTAAATTCGAATTAATCTCAAATGTATAGTCTACGATTAGACCTTTTGCGATTTTTAAAATGTCACTTAGTTATTTAGTTATGAATTTATTTTTTTTTAATCTTAAATTTTCGCACGACCCGCTCTTAAGTCTTTCTGTAGCCTAGATTTAATCAGAATCAGGCTTCAATACCGGTTATTTCTGTTCGGCCAGTGATGCCCTAGAAAATATAAAATCTCGGGAGTGCGGAAACCTTTAATAGGTATAGTATACCTTACCTATCCATTTATTGTGAATTTATCTTCAGTCATCTCAGTCAGTCCAGTCTTCAGTCGGGTTTGAAGGGTGTGGGTGCCGGTGTAGGTAATTACTGGCACGTGAGGCTGAACATCTGTATGCCTCAAGTTGATGGACGCAGGGCAGTGCATCGTAGGGCACGTTCCTGACGTGCGTGACCTACGAGCAATGCTTTGTTATAGGCGATGGTTATCACTTAACATCAGGTGGCCCATATACTAGATCCATCAGCTAGTTGTCTAAAAAAAAAGTCAGACAGAAGTTCGAGGAAAACAATTTTGTCAGAGTTCAAAAAAAAAATAAAAAAATATGTGCTATAAAATATGTGGGGACCAGATAACGGATATAATACATAAATATTTTTTTTTATATAATCATAAATACAATATTAGAACCTGACAGAGAACAAAATTTGTGTTCAACACACAAGTATTTGTTCTCGGTGGGAATCGAACTCACGAGCTACGGCGCGCAGAGGGCAAAGCTACTACCAACTGAGCTGAGAGGGCATTCAATAAATAAATAATTCACCTACTTTTGGTGCTGCCTATTTAAATTAAACTGGCTGGCTTCTCAGTTCAGTTGGCAGTAGTTCTGCCTTCTGCGCCGTAGGTCGTGGGTTCGATCCCCACCGAGAACAAATATTTGTGTGGTCAACATAGATGTTTGTTCTCTGTCTGGGTGTTATATTGTATTCTATGTATGTATTTACAAAAAAAAAATATTTACGTATTATATCAGCGATCTGGTTTCCATAATACAAGCTCTGCTTAGTTTGGGACTAGATAGTGTTGTGTGGATCGCCCTCAATATTTATTTATTATTAAAGACTCTCGTAGATAATTCTACGAGAGTCTTTAATTTTATCATTCGAAAATATCCGAACCTAATGTTCCATAACACCGTTATCAAGACTATAAGAGCTTGTCTCTAGCACAATATATCAGCCTTTCCAAAGGCAATAACTATTTTGTGGGTGATTTAGGAGACAAATAGGACCCTAGATATTAAAGTTGCTAACTGAAAATGTGATCTTATACGGTCGCATTAGAAGAGATAGTTGAATGGAGCCAGTATTTTCAATTATACGTTGTTTGGTATGTTCGAAAATATTTCCACATGTTTTTTTTCCTCTTCTAATATAATAATGATAACCCGTTCATATCATATTTCTTCGTGCTGTTCACACGCACACAAATCATCTACAGTCTATTTCGTGTCACGGTTCTAAGTACGGTGAATTTCATTTGCATCTACCTAAGTATTGAGTCTATTACACGGGTATTTATCGCGTTTATCACCTTATCTTATCTTAGTATATATATATATTTAGGATCTCGGAAACTGAGCCACCGATTTTCATGAAATTAAGTATACAGAGGGTTTCGGGGGAGGTAATAAACGCGATAAATACCGTTGCACAGCAATGCGTCCCTTCAAACCGAAAAACAGCACAGCAACGCTGCTTGACCTACGTAGGTATATAGGTACTTCCCGGTCGAGCCCTTCACAAAGAGCTACTTATCTGATATTTTTGCCCTGGCTGGAAAAATATGCCCTGAGTTTTCTAGCAAATGTCTAGAAAGAAAATAATCAGTCTTAGTCTTACACCTTTGAACTGTTTAAATTATTTTTTCCGTATAAGTAGTTCTTTATTCAAAAGCCTACGTCGCCAGCATACACTGTATTCATGAAATTGCGTTCGTGTTTCACAATCTAGCTATGTAGCGGTTTTATATTTCGTAACGAGAACAATTTTTATATCAACTCTAGGCACCGGAAATTCTAAATGGACCTTTACAAAAAAAAATATTTTACCGCCTATAAAAAATATTGAAACAACAATTGTGGCGCTGCTTTCAAATATTATAGGATACCTAATTCAAAACAGAAACAGTTGTTTTATATCTATTTTGTACCGAAAAACTGCCTTCTGTTTCCACATACAATAAATACCTATCAGACAATACAGCAAACAACAATAAAAATACGCATACTTACTACAAAACATTACAACTGGTGCATTGTGCAAGTATAAAGCCGTTTTCAAATGAAGTTTTTTTAATCTTTCTTGCTGATTCAGAATTCATGAATGTATTAAAAAGTAAGATTTTGAATTTGGAACAATAGCTTTTACAATAGCAATCAGACTGCGGCTGGAGCGACTGTAGCGAGCTCAAGTCTATGCGATATTTTTCAGAATAAAGTCCAACCAACTTGAAGACCAACCGGATTGCTGCCATAAAGTTTGAGCAGGTACGGAACAAGATTAGTTTCGGTGACTTCATCATCATAAAGATGGTAGATTCAAATATGTTCGAAGTCATACGGAGCCATTGGAAGGCAGAGCTTTCACTGCACGCCCACGTAATGTTTGATGAGTTTCCTCCCGAAGTTTCCACACTAACTTATAACATGAACAAATTCAAAACAAGAGTTTCATCTACTTCAGGGTAGGGTGATGTATCACAATGCCCTTGGTGTTTTCATTGCCAAAAGGTGACAACGGTGGTAACCATTTATTGGTCGGCCAAGAAGGCTGACATGTAATGTGTGATCTTTCTTAGTGTGGGCTTTCATTTATTTATTTATTTATTTTAAGCCTTAATTACAGATGTACTTTTTAATAACTAAATTTTATTTTACACTGCGACATCGACACTGTCACTATCTGTTTGCCCTTTTTTGGCAAAGGCCTCCTCCAAGCTCTTCCACTTCTCTCTATCTCTCGCTATCCGCGTCCATGTTTTCCCTGCAGTATACTTTATCTGGTCCTCCCATCTTTTAAATTGTCGCCCCCTCTTTCTTTTGTTGTATCTTGGGAACCAATTCATCAACATTTTGCTCCATTTCTCTTTTCCTCTTACTGTATGTCCTGTCCACCTCCATTTGAGTGTATTTACTTTACCATGTGGGCTTTCATAAGAGTTGTCAATTGTAAAGTAGACGAATCGGTCAGCACCAACGGCTCAATGTATCGGTTCGGTCGGTACGTCGTCGAATACCGATACGGAATTGGGTTAGTGGTCGTCCCGTTGGTACAGCCTGGTTCATCCGGCGCTGGTTTGAATAATTCAGTGGTTCCAGTTCTCTTTGTTTGCGCCGACTCTTGCACGCCTGTTTTGTTTAATTGAATATCTGATCTAGTTGCTGGGTTTACTGTTCTACGTGCTCGTTACACGACGGAGTATTTTTAATGTTTGTGAAATGTCTTTTGTGAAAATGCTAGAATAGTTAAATTTATTGTTAAACTATATTTAAACGTATAAATTACCGTAGTACACATAGTTATAAAATAATATTTTTAAGTTTCTCAAACCATGTCGTGCCACGATATATGCCAAATTTTTCGTCGTCAAAGTTATACCTCTGTATTGTTACTAGTTCGTTATGTAAACCCAACTTTTGCTGAAGAACCAGTTTATAAACGAATATGAGTAATCTGAGAAAGCAAAGGTGCTGAATTAAAAAGTACCTATGTAGGTGAAACTCTGTAAAGCCGCGACTTTTACAAAACTTTTGTTGGCCCAACTCTCTTCGATAAATTCTGTGGAGTTCCGCATTGCATTGAAAACTCCGTGGGGACCTGACCGCTGTAGAGTGAGCCTAGCCCATCATCAGCCTGTCTGAGTCCACCGCTGGACATAGGCCTACTCAAATAATTAGGAGAGTTAGGCGTAATCACCACGTTTGGTAAAATGTTGACGACGTGCACAATGCACATAGGTAATTTTACAAATAAAGGCTTGTTTTCTTTGAATCAAATATTTTGGCAGGTTCTTTACCTCCATGATCTCTTCGATGCTATCCCGTATTTTATACAAATGTTAGTGCCATATACTTCGTCGGAGATTAAGATACTTTTATAATAAGTTCAATATTAAAATTTGATGCTTACTTCTTGCCTGCGGAAGTTTTACGCGGACATAAAAATGCGCGCGCATTCAACGACAGGATGCGGCAGGATGGTCCGAAATACCACAGCATAAAGATTATAAACCCTACTTATAAACGCAATTTAAATTTAATCATTGCTTAAAGTTAGCCTGTCACTGTTTGTCATTACCCAGTGGTAAGAGATGGCAATAGTTTAAGCTCTGTTTATCTTTTGACATATTTTTTTAAGTAAAGCCATAGATAAATATAAAATTACGAGGCTCAAAGAGCAAGAATGACAGTATCGAAACTCTACAAACGATTCCCTTGGACTTGACTCTGCTTGACCTACGTCACAAACAGCTGTTTCAAACGAAAACTGATTTGCATGCGCTCTTGGCACTTCAAACGTAAACAAATTAATGTTGTAAAAAAATATTTTGCTAGACCTTGCTGTTCAGGTGTTATTATTTTATTCCGATCAAATATTTTTCAGGCTGAACTCCAAAATATATCCTTAAACCCGTAATATTTGCAAACTATGTTTGAAAAATGTTCGTTGCTCCGATAAGATCTTAGCTTAGACTCGTTAAAATTACTTACTTTAAAATAATGTGACCTTGTGCTTATCACAAAATAATTTCACTTTACTCTTTATGAATCTGTGAGCACTGGCACTGCTTGCAAACGATATTGAACGTAAAATCTATAGTTGGCAGAGCTATTAATTCTTTGAAAAATGTTGAGATTTTCATTGTCACCTAACTTTTTGAAAATGTAATAGAATTTTTCTACCACTACCGGTAAATTACCTACTAGTAGGATGGGTACTACTAATAGGTAATTTATCTGAATTTAACGATGACGAGGAAAAGCTCAAAAAAAAACCCCCTATAATTTGATATCGTCAACAAAGCCTTTTATCAAATGAGCTAGACCGCCTTCTCTCATCATGATAAAGCTCACTTTGCGCTGCACTGAATATACAGTGGCAAAGTTTGGCTCAAGAACTGTGCTAGTTCTGCCTGGCAGCGAGTGCGGCAGTGGCAAGCAACGGCCGGCCGTCGGCGGACGCCGCATGGCCGACCGCGCAAAGCACCGCGTCGCGCCAGCACCGGCGCCGACCAAGAAACAATACGCCTACATACCCTGCCCGAGGTCCGAGGAGGTTGGAACTGAGTTTGCATTGCAGCCGGTGAAGTTCCATGATTTGCCGGAAACGCCGGTCAAGTCGCCGCCGGGTAAGTTTTGGCGCGGAAAAGTTTTTTTTTGACGTGATAACGTCTTATAAATCGATGGAGCCGACTGCACGCACGAAAAAACATGACTCATGCGTCGTTACGTCGTTTCGTCGTTCCATTTACCTGAGCCCGAGCCCGGGTCGGGTAATGGGTAAGGGTAAATGAGGGTAAGGGTAAGGGTTCAGTCTGGGTCCGGGTCCGGGTCCGGATTTTCATTCAGTTTCATTCAGTTTCATTCAGTTTCATTCAGTTTCATTCAGTTTCATTCAGTTTCATTCAGTTTCATTCAGTATCATTCAGTTTCATTCACATTCAATTCAATTCAGTAAAACTAAAATTTTCTTTTGAAAAATGCAACCATTCCATCAGTATTTTCTTATGACGTTATCACGTTCAACTATCGTCAGTAAACCGACTTTACAGACAACCGATTTTTTCTTCTAATGATGTACCACACATCTGAAGACGGACAAAGGAGTATGTATAGGGATGCGATAGAAGCCTTGATGGTTAGAGGTCTTAGAGGAGTTTGGAACATAGTACACTTTGCAGCATCTGAAATGCCATGTCTACTGGAAACGACTGTCATGAGGTAAGTTTTGTTGCAGAAGCTGACAGAATATTTATTTTTATTTCAAACTTACTAGTAAATTTTATAAAAGTGTAAGAAGTCCAAAAAAATGCAAAGCTACGAACTATGAATTCTAAGACCGTCTGCAAAATCATCAGCTCCACGAAACATGGAGAGAACCATCTCGTAATCAGCTTTCTAACAAAACACTGCCATTGACATTGGAGCTTCCGGCTTTCAGCTTCCGTTCCGGATATACACTGCTACAGACAATAGTGAGACTTTGAAAAGGAAGGATGTATGCATCATATTATATGTTGCCTCTAACGTATGTTGTCTAACAGTCATATAAAACTCTCTTTAGTCTGCAGGGAAAGCTTTTACTTAACTGCGGGGAACGCAGGAAACTACCAAATTAGAAACAGGTTTGTGTGTCGTGTCAGAGCAGAGCCCAGAAGTCTAAAGTTTGTCGCTATAAAAAAAATTCAACCATATACTATGGTTGAAATACTATATAACAAGTCACCTTAGGTAACCTAAGTAAGTTTTCCTCCGAATGATTTACAAGCAGCATTTTTTGTGCGGACAAAGAAGTAGTCGTACAGCTCAAGGTCCTAGAATACCGGAACTGAGTCAACTATGCAACGTGCGATACCATAAAACGCGGAAGCACCACTGAAAATCAACCCCAGTATGTCAGTGTCAAGTGTAGGCGCGGAAAAACAAAACAAACTTTTTGTGCATTCTTTTTTCAAACGAATTTTCCTTCCTGCTTTTTAAATTTTCTCGGTGTTGAAACTTCCGGGAAGTAAATATGCTCAAATGCTCATGTTTTATTTAGGTGGGCTGGTAGGTCGATGGCGTAGACAAAATACAAATTAAAAATATCCACTCGGGATTATGGGACGCGTGTTATGACATATGCGTCGCTGTGGGACTCTTCGCGCGGAATTGCTCGGTTGCGGTTATTCCCGCTTCGGCGAGTTAAACAAGGCCACCTACTGTCCTACCCCTGATTCGAGTCTGCTCGATTTGTCTGTTATACTCAGTTCCAACTCTATCTATAGATAGAGTTATCTTATAGTAGTTATAGATAGAGTTAGCTTAATTAGAGTTAGAGTAATTTTATCGTTAGATCATTTATGATAAAATCCTCGATTTAGATTTATGATAGAGTTGAAAAGTGGAGCCGATTTAATTGGTTTCGAATGACAACAACTACGTGCTTGCGTACAAATTTAAATAAATGTGTTGATGCGATCAACACTACTGAAATGCTGATAACTTAGCAGAATTAACTCACACTTTATTATAACCAAAGTAGAAGGAACTTATAATATTATTTACTGTACCAGAGAAAGATAATTAAGCTCAGTTTGGCCATCTATGTGTTACTGTCTGACGTACCACTGACGCATGTTTTTTTTTAATTAGGTACACTTGCGATAAACTCGTACACAATTTGTTTCGTTTTGGCATTCCACTCGCCCTAAATAGTACAGTAGCTGATAGAATTAGTCGGATGGTCAAGAACTGTTGCCTTGGCACGATCTATTTATCGAAAGATCTAAATACGGAGCTATTTCAGCGCGAATCGATGCAGTCCGGTTATCAATGGACCGATTGATACTAACCTAATTTGTAACTCCCGTCTTTGGGTAATATTAGAGACAGTTTGAGGATCCAAAGAACCTAAGCTGCACGTTTGTCAAAATCACAATCGTTTATTCAGTTGTAACACAAAGATCATGATGATCACATCTTGAAAACGTCTTAAAGCTTATTATGTGCCTATGTGGCAGTTCCACGCAAACAAGCCTGGAAGACCAGGCAACAAACTACGACGTGGTCCCTACCATAATATTATAGGCACCAAAAGTTATGGGCAAATCAAATGATCATTTCAAATTAAATGTTAAAAGTCGATGAAGATACCTATTATGAATGGGATTCGAGTCAACTTTGAATACTTACGCATCGATTTTGACCATTAAAGGCTACATTTTATCCAGGCATCAAGCAAGCAGAACCACGGACGGATGCAAGTATTTTCATAAAATTAAGTATCAGGATACTTAAACTGCCGTAGAAGAGCTACTCATACTATAGTAAACAAAAGCGGTAAAGTAAATTTATGTGATGACATGAGCCATCTGCGAACTTCGTCAAGATAAATGATAGTCTACCGTTTGCAGTTTGCGCTTTACAGCTGAGAACTGTAGCAATATTTGTTTGAGTTCGAAAGTTTGAAACTGCTCACAACAGGTGCAGTTTCCCGCAGCAATAACTGTATTTGTTTGAAGTTTGTATGGCTATGCCCATTGTTTTTTATGTAATTCATTGCTATAGGTCGGTGGTAGGTACCTAGAAAGTTTTCAAAGTTTTCCTGATTCCTCTTTTTCCTTTTTAGACCCATATTTTTCATTTACCTCTTAGGAATTCGAAAAAAGAACTTAAGAGAAGAGAATTTAAAAATAAATAAAAAACATAGGTCTTGTTCCGTAGCTTAGCATTACGTAGAGGTACTGAAAGAACCTTTCTCCTGAAGCTGAACAAACTCTTCGTACATGTGACTTTATCCAACGAAATCCACTCCAAATTCTGCTTAGCATTTTATCATAGTAACTGCCAACTGGTTGACGTTTTAAGGCAGCCCTAGGCCTCCATAAGTTCACCAACTTGTGACTGCGCAAAAGTGGCCTATAGTCAGAGTTACCATTGCTTTATTGCCTACGTCTCACTAAGTGGAGTGGCACCACACCGGAACTTAACTGTTATTATTGTTTTGTAAAAGGATCATACAAAAAAACGGTAGGAACCAAGCCGTGGTTTGTTGCCTGTTCTTCTAGGCTTGGTCGCGTGGAACTGGCACCTTTTTAGACTCACCAAGCTTCACGTTTCAAAGTGATCCTTGTGATGCCATTGAATAAATACAATATTTGATTTGAAAGAACCTATAGATTTCAAGATGCATGAAGGACGTGAAATATCGGCTGAAAAATTCTGTGAAAAAAATATTCTTTCAATATTCTGAAGGACGCCAAGGCTTTGCTGGGTCAGGTGTGAGTGTGGGTCAGGTGTCTGATCTTGAGAATTTACTGAGCACTTCATAAAATTGTCGAGCCTTCGCGTAGTAATTATTTCAACAGCTTTGTTTTCAGCTTTCTAGAGGCATATAAGTGAAGCTAGGCATTCAACTTTTTACAAAATCATGTTAATTGATAAGTCTATTGGCACTGGAATAAGGGATTCCGGAGATGATCTTGAAGAAAGCAGCAATTAAAATCAATGGGTTTCGAAAGTTCCTTGAGTTTTGCAATTTTGACAATAAATTTTGAACTACGCTGAAAATGTGTGTCAGGATCGTAGCAAGTGTAAATCCGTGATCTATGCCTACCTCCATGGGAACGAGGCGTGATTTTATGAGTAAATGTACGCTGAATTAAGTTTTTTTTTATATAGATCTAAAAAACACATTTTCTATAGAACTTTAAAACATGATGTTCGATAATTTCAATTGAGCACAAAGTTGAAGAAAGATTTATGACAAAAAAGATAAAAATTGAAATAATCAATTTATGAATCCCCGGATTGGTTAGAAAGAGGCTGTAAATATAGGTGGTTTTCAAGGACAGTTTCATTATAACCGCAGACTATCTCCAACGAACCTACAGCGTCCGTACATGTACTGCGCATTGCGGATGTACTTCCATATCCACACTGTGGGTACTGTACGCATACTAAATAATATTAATATCGCATAACATCAGTTTCTCCTTCAGATAAAAAAAATATTTATTTTTAAATCAGCTTATAAAATGACGAAGTTATGCGACGATGGTGTAAAAGAAAAATACAACTGAATTGAGAGCCTCCCACTTCTTTTTTTGAAGTTGGTTAAAAATAAAGCGGTTTTATGATTTAAAAAGCCAATAGAAAGGTAAAGTTACGTTATTGTTTATTTCGGCAGATAGGGATCTTAAATCATTATGAAATTTTTATACATGCAAACCGAGTTGGCAGTTTTTAAGTTCTTTTGAGGTACCTAATAGATTTTTTTTGTATATATAGCCAACTCCAGAACTGTATGTGTTATCTGAAAGAAAAAAAGAAAAGCATTCGAACTGTACACGACAGTAAATAAAACTTAGTTAATTTATACTCAAGACAAAAAGAATACTTGCAAAAAATATTAAATATTTTTTTTACGTGGTGCATATATTTTATGTGGTAGATACCCACATAAGACATAGAAAAAGTCATCATCATTTCTCATTTTCATTTATAGGTTTTCATTTATTCACAATCCGCTTACAAATGGTTGCTGACTGTACATTTGTACCCGATTACGTTCAGCGTTTATGTTTTGAGCTTATTTACTTTGTGGCTCGCGTGACTTTGTTTCCGTTTTAAGTTAACTTTTTGGGTTGAAACCCTGATATTAAATGTTCCTGCTATCGCATAAAATTTTGATTTAATCTAACTTTCGTTCCTGAGTATGGCCAGTATGGAAAATATACTCTGGTGTTAGTTTATCACTTAGGCCGTTATTCAAAAACAGCTTGAGTCTGAGTCGAGCCTCAATGAAAACTGTCAAAAAATCTATGCTTGAGAGTAGTTGAGGCTCCACTCAGACTCAAACACTGATTCTGATTACGGGACCTCTGAATAATCGTCACGGACATAAAATTCTAAAATATTTCTAAAATTAGTAAAATGTGCATAGTTGTGAAATTGGGTGGTAGAATGTGAGACTCATATAATTATAAATATTTGCGTTCATTCCGCACAACAGAAGAGTTTAAATTGTTCACTTCGGCTCGTTAGCTAGATTGTTTCATGATATATTTTGCAACGTGTTTCGAAATAATAACATGAAAATTCTCTCGTATTTTCTTTATTTTTTAATTTTGGCCTGAACGTAGCTCGGTCATAATAAAGTGGTGCTAAATAGCTTTTTGTTTGTTTCGTAAGTTAAGTAGTTTCTGGCTTGAATGTAATTTCAATGTCATACATTTAATATTCATTAATTAAAATTGGTTAAAGATTAACAGATTTTACATAATTTTACTACCAAAATTACACCTACTCGTATCATTGAAAAATATAATGAATTTATTCAGTACTTCTGTATGTAGTACTACTGTAGTACTTCTTTAAATTATTATTCCAGTTTTAAATGAATTGGTCATTGGACATGATTATGATACAATCTTTCAAATTATCTTAATAAGACTCTCATATAATTATCCTACCTAGGTTTGTACATTTTACGATAAAAATAAACATTTCTATAAATAGGACATAACAATGAAGATTAAGTAGGTAATTTTGTATTTAATTCGTTGTCATTCAGTAAGTAGGTACTCGAGTTTAAGTAGGACATTTAAGTTAATCGTAGTGATTCAAACTAAGACGCTCTTCGCGAAACTATGTGAGATATAGTAGAAACATAAACTCGGTGTCAGTTTAATCCGCCTGGCGAGATTGGAAAACTATGGCAGTATTTTTATGAAACAACGGGATATTTACCATGATTACATTTTTGAGTCTCGAAACCAATAAAAGAGTGCGAAAGAGGGTGGATCGATTTGTTTGCCAATAATATTTCTTTTACTCGTGGACTTCAGTTCAACCGTGATCATGGTGCATGCAACTGTGCCGAAATATCGGAAGTCGACTCAAAAATTTAATCATGGTAAAATATCCCGTTGTTTCATAGAAATAGTGTTAAAAACCATGATAGTTTCAAAAGTTATAACTATGGCAGTACCTACTACAGATGTTTTTTAGCTCCTCTTGCTCAAAAAGACCGCCATTGTGGCGTACCAGAGCGAAGAAAAAATTGCATTTCTTCCTATATGGGTTTTTTTTTTATAAAATGTGAAAAATACGAGCATAAACCACTGCGTATTTGGGACCAGCAGTCCCAGTTGGCAAAACTTCATTTGTACCGTATTGCGTTGAAAAAACAACTGTACTTATTGGAGCCTGTGTTCGTAATAAAGTTGGTCGTGGTCGTAAACCGAGGGAAATCCCTGGATGCTGGCATCTGATATGAATAATGTAGCCTACAGCTAATTTCTACTGTCATATACTGCTTTACATAATTAATACCTATTTTTCAGAACACCGGAGATCGCGTACAAATTTCCTCAAAAAAAACAGAGAAAATAATTTATTTTTTTATTATAATAACTTTTTACGGATAAACGATCCTGAAGAACATAGGATGGCATTTTGCAAAACTTGGAGTCAGGAAAATGTGAGGTACTTTGGAAGTAACAAGCATGCATAAAACCTACTTACTGCGCGATGCACCACAAAAACTTATTCAATAACGCAAAAAAATAAACGCTCTCGAATTGCAGTTCCAAATTTAAACTTTTGAACACGAACTACATACGGCAACCAAAAAGTTTCTATATACTTTGCAAACGAGGGTTTAGCTAGCGTAGGTTATTTTGATATATTATGACGCAAAAAGTATTTATTTTCCCAGACGCACGGCGATGCTCCGTACCGAAAGGCTTAGCAAAACATGGTATGCGCGAATAAGCAGCTACTTAGCTTCAAGTCAGCTGTTGAATATTCATTCTGTGGAATAATAATGTGAAGCATATCTTTACCCTCGCATTTATAATTGCCTCTACCCTCTTACGCTTTTCTACCATGTACAGGGTTATTCATAATTAGCTGCAAATACTCAGGAATTAGGTTCAACAAATAAAATAAAAAATATTTATAAAATGTTTTTTTTTAAGTTTTGTTATGAAAATCCCGAGAAAATCGATAAAGAATATCCTTTGGAATCATTGGCGCCTGACCTATTTTGACCTTTGATCCGCGCCCGCGCGCCGTGAGCGACACTCTGCGTTCAGTCACCGCCTGGGTGGGTCATCGTCCTGTTCTCCATGGCAATAATTATGCAATAGCCGTAAAAAAATTAATAAAAATAAAATTTTGATACAAAAACTTAAATCAAAAATTAAAAAAAATCATATCATAAATATTATTTATTTTATTTATTGAACCTAATTCCTGAGTATTTGCAGCTAATTATGAATAACCCTGTATAAGTTTATAAGGCGCTATAAAATATTATCTATAGAACTCAGGAGTAAAGAAGCATTTTGCATCTCTTGTAGATCATTTCAGGGGAACTCTTTTGAACTCTGGCCCCGTTACGGGACGCTATGGAACCTGGCACAGGGTTTTTATGACAATTTTAGAACATATTAAAATTGCTGTCATTATGCGGATGATAAATGAGAGAGTGTCGTGAGTGAAAAGCAGCTGAAATTGACGATGACTCTCAAAATAATCTCATTAGATCAACTTATGGAGAAAAGGACAAATTTCATCCAAATCATTTCAGCCATCACAGAGATTAAAGTTTATGATAATAAGTGTTATTTATAAATTTAGCTCTTGAGTCAATAGTTATAAGACACCACCCCTCACCTTATCTCTTTTTGAAACGTGTATTGTATACTTACCTATAATACCTACCTACCATTTATTTGGTACGTAAGTCCACTCCGGAACTGTTGGAATTGGGTGGAATGTTCCATCGGATCACAGCTTCGATGTCAATAAAAAGAAAATCGAATCTAGTTTTCCGTTTCGCGCTTTGCTCAAGCTAAGCTAACTGAAAAGATTACTCTTTCAGGTTATAATATGTGCTTGCATTTATTTGCTACCGGAGCGGAAACAACACGGATTACTTATTCACATCAAAGTGTAGGCGCCTATTTATATTCTGGGCATCAACTGTTTCGTAAACATATTATGAACATAACGTAAATGACCACGACAAAGAATGACGGGCTAGGAGCTATCCCAGCCTTTCCATCTCATCTAAATATTTATTAGTGCTCTAAGAAATAAGTTTTAGGGTAGGCAACGCAACGACAGCACCCTTGGTGTTGTTGGTGTCTATAGGCGCGACGGTGACGGTGGGCCATAAGCTCGTTTGTCTATCTTTTACATAAAAAAAAAGAAAAGGGGCTCAAAAATGTGTGTTCGCTACGAGAAAGATCGCTTGTTCCGTTCCGTTCTTCTTTTGTCTTCTCTCGTCTCAATATCTTGTCCCGTCTCGTCTCAAGCTAAAAAGATTCCTTGCGACGTCTCGTGATGTATAGAATCGGCTTGAATTCCTTGTTGACATAACTTATTGAGGAAAGTAAACACGTTAATATTTATATGGATGTGGCGTGCTTCTTTGCAATGAATGCGCAATGTGTCCTTATGTTTGAATATTCGTAAACCACAGATAGAAAAGAAGAAACCTATTTTTACCTATTTTGTTTCACCGATTTGACACTGACTACATCCTGAATAAGGTCCTGTGTAGGAGGTTTTCGTGTTTATAACTTAACTACCATTTACCTATTATATAAAACGTCGCAAAAAGTTATTATTTATATTAATAACTTTTTGCGACAAAATTTATTATTTATATTATATGCATAATAATATGAATTCAAGCTGTGTTTCGTTTATTCGGCGGAGGGCGGAGGGCACAGGGTGATCTCTCTTCACTAACTGTATCTTACTGTAACGTTTGTTACAATAATTTTCATTTCATCTCTTCAGAGTCCTAAATGTTCTGTTTAAGTTATCGCTAGGTAAGTTTACGCCAAAAACCTCCGCCACGGCTTTCTCCTACCATATTAAACATACTAACACGCATGGTTAAAATAAAAGCTTGTAATAAAATGCGACTTTTTGCGGCGGCTACGTGAATAGTTGGGACCTAACTTAAGTTTTGCCGGTTTGGCAGATTGCCGGTGCGATTTTAAACTGATTTAAAACTCGGTTTAATGTTCAGGCGGACCGAATGTAAGGTCTCTGGGCACTAAAGTGCTACATTAGTGATGTTGAATATTAGTGTTACATCATACTTCAATTTGTTCGCTAGCAGCACTCGAATCACTACAATCTGCCTACTGCTCTATTTTTATGATCACTTTTAATGCCTACATAGATATTAGTTATTCATTATATACATTATCTATTAGTAATAATGAATTCTACATACTAGACGTCTTACAATAACTTGCAAGTCCGATAGTCATGTACGTGTATTGTGGAATGGCTTTTTTGCTACGAATAAATTTAATTCATTGTAATTAAGATTAAAGAAAATTGACACCACTTGCGGTGGCAATTTTCAAAAATCGCTTTTTGAATGGATTAATCATGTGCTGCTTCAGTGGACAAATGCCTTAACTTTACTCTTGCTGCGTGTTCAAATATAATAACGTGAAGTTATGCTATTTTAATTGTGCAAGTTAGCTAACTAGGTGTCAAAGAAAGCTAATATTAGTGAACTTTTGACGGCGGAAAGAAAATAAAAACCATTTTAAAATGAAACGAAACAGCTGTTAAAGTTTAAGCAGTTGGCATGCAATGCTAATCCAACGAAACTTCAGTTTATAGAGTTCTCAGAACTAAGGAAATAAAAAGAAATATATCCTGTAGGTATACTTTACTGTTTTGAGTATAATACTGTTAACCAGTTTTGTGAATAGGACATCCCTAATTGAATCAAGCAGCGTGAGACATCTCTAGGGAAAAAGAAGAAGAGGAAGGGTGATGGCGTCGATATACGTAGTTGTATTGTTTGCCGTGTTATAAAGTAAAAAGGAGTTGTAGCTATACAATACCTACACTTTTTTTTGCTTAGGGGCTGCATGCGGAAAGAATGCTTGACTTGTAAGTCGAGCTCCAAGCGTAGATTTTCGACTGTTCTCCATTGAATAATGACAAAAATCTGTGCTTGAGGCTTAACTTAGATCTAAGATTCAAGCATTGTTTCTTCGTACTGCCCTACGTGTTTAATCTGGCATTTTCTCTGCATCATTTCACCAACATTCTATCCAAATAAATAATAATAAAATAATATCCAAACTTGAATATCATCAGACCAATGACGATGAAAGCACTTTTAGGATACAAATTGGTTAAATCCAATAATGTTTATTTTCCCCAACGGAAATTGAGCGTCGCTTCTAATGCAAAGCAGACCATAAAACAAAGGTATAAAGTAAGTACTCATGGGCCCCGTGTGTCATGTTGGAATGACATAACCTTACCCTTGAGCCCATAGGCTTTGGTTGAAATATCGGAATGGTACCTACGAAATGAATTCCAATGGACAATGAAAATGAAAATGTTTTCTAATTTCATTGGAAGAAACATTTTAGATCACCAATTAATCATTTGTTTCTTGAAATAAATTAATGTTTCTTGAAATAATCAATGCTTATCATTGAAACTTTTACACGGTATTTATCGCGTGTATTACCTTATTTTATTTATTTTCCCGGCGTTTTCCGGCTATGTTGCAACCATGGTCGAGGGCAGACTGATTGCGAAAGCGAAATATGTATGTGTTATGATCGCGAAAGTTTAAAAAGTACTACGGTTAATATTGCATCCACATTGCTATTCAGCGTGGCAAATGCAAAAAGCATCTTGGAGTCGCTTTCGATTGACACAGATTTGAATCAGTTGAGCTACGAGTATATCTAGGTCGTATCTACAGATGGCTCAATGTCTGAATTTTTCCATTTATTTTTAAAAGTTAGGCTTTTCCGAGATTTTAATTATACTTTTAAAATACGCAGATAACATAACATAATATTTTTTCTATTGTTTCTTCTTTTCAATCATTTGTGAATTTTATTGGAAGCTGGGAAAATGCTCCACAGAAATTTTTCTAAAAAAGAGCTAGCTGGCACTACCTTAAAAGATAGGATAGATTGTTACAAACTCTAATGAATTTCTAACATGTCCTGTGAATTTCTAGCTGAAATTAAGAGATAGCCATCTTCGCAGTTTCCAAGCAAGTTTGTAACATTGCTGGTTCACTGCATTGCAGTTGAAATTACAGTGACATGAGCATTCCACTATCAGCGGGAGCGTGTTTAGGTGAAATGGTTATTGTCATTTACGGTTCACATGTCGTTTGAAGTTTGCTAAATACACAAACCTTGAAATACACTGCATTTTTATTCATTGTTTTATGACACGAGAAGACCCGCACCACTTATCCACTGTCAAAAATCATCTAAAGAATCTTTCAGCAACTTGTCTCTCCTTTCAGAAAAGTGATGTGGTCTAGGGTGGGAAGAGGGATGGTTCAGGAACTCAGAAATAAAAAAATATCAAGGACAAAGTTTAGCAATGTTCATAAAAAAAGTTTAAAAAGGATTTACACAATTGAATCACAAGATTGAAGTTCCACGCGTCCAGGCACACATTAAAAAAATAAAATATTGAATTTAAATTTTTACTTTATTGAATTTAAATTTAACCTTTGTAAAATTACAGCTAGTCTAAAAAGTTTTGCTCGCAAAAGTTATGATTTCGGCTTTACCATAATAACAATTTATCTTCTGTGATCCCCATTTTCAGCTATACTAATTTCCTTTCGCGCCATTCACATACGAATACCTAAGCTCGTTAACGCTTTATACGCTCACAGAATAACTGCTATTCACTGTGGTAACCGGTAGCCATAGAATAATCTACAGTAAATAACTAGTCGAGAAATTTTAACGCCACAAGGATAACCTCTTTTTTTTTTGGCGTCGCAAAACCTCTTCTTTATCTTCAAGCTCGACCTATTGCTTCAGAAATAGAGTGTTTATTTATGCATGAGTCTCGTCTCAACGTGAGGTAGATTAGTTTTGGCTACAACTTAGTATTGAGCAGGTATATTGCTTTTATTTTAATGATTCTCAGCTGCAGGAGCGAAACGTGCGCAGACCAATGTTTTCCAAAAACGATCTATCAAAATAATCCACAAACTCATTTTGCCCAACCGGCAGTTTCGCAAAAGCACCATATTTCTCGTGGAGACGTGGTCGTAGGTGTAAATCAAGTCGTATCGTACGAACTGTATCCTATATTTGGAAGGCTATTTTTTGAAAAGCTGCGTCTAAAGACTGTGGCCCTTGCCTTGTTACCAGCTCGCTTGAATTTCAGTGTTTTATATTATTTATGCTCCAAAAAGACAAACGTTCACAGTCCCATTTATCATAGCCTAGATTCCTAGATGTTCAGTTTCTCCATGCTGACATGTCCTTCGCTTGAGTATTTATTCACAAAATTACCGCTAACCGATAAACGATGAGCCGATGACATTGTTAAGATCGCAGGAAGTCGGTGTAGGTAGGTATACGGAAACATACAGATTTGCAGCACCATTTTCACCAATACCTACCATAATTCATGGATGGTGAATAATTAAAGAAACATGCAATCATCGCGTAAGGCGTCCGTGACTTGTAAATCCAGCATCCTCCGTTGCGGATTATTGGAGCTTCAATTCTAATCCCAAGTTATGTATTGTGCTGCGACAATTTGCATTATTTATTCGCTAGTTGTAAACTTGTAGCCTATTATATGAGACTTATACTATGATAATACATTACAACATATAGAGTTATTTTGCGCTGAAGGGCTCGGGTTCAATCTTCACCAAGAACATTAATAACGTTTTGTCCTCTGTCTGCCTCAGCATTGCCACATACGTCAGGAACGTGCCCTACGATGCACTGCACGTCCATCAACTTGTGGTATGTAGATGTTCAGCCTCACGTGCTAGTAATTTCAGTTTTAGCTATAGATATTTAAGCCATAAAAGCCACGGAAAATAACATAGTTTCAAATATTTTCCCATTCAGCAAATGCGCTTGTTTGACCGCAGGTGTTTGGACTAGTCATAGTCGGCTGGGGAGTCGTGAAAACTGACTGCATATATTTCAACGTCTGTGACTAGCGTCCGCTGCTCTAGCAATGGAGTGATCAGTCAGACCTTTGTAAAAACAAAACGGTTCAAAATACCTTATACGTAGGTATTCTAGGTCTGTAAGACTCCAGAATGTTATTGAGCCTATAAACTTGCAGTTACAGTAGTAATGTGGCTGGCGGATTGAGTTTTATATGGTTTTCAATGCGCATTCGATTAAGGACGGAAGAAATTCATTCTGCAATGAAAGAGTTTAATACTCACTCGTAAAACTCACGTTTATTGGTATGTTAAAGTAAATTGGTAGATAACTTATTGTGGGTTTAACCCATGGTAGGTACACCATAATTTTAGTAAAAGTAGAGCTCTTTATGAAGGGTACCTAGCTAAGAGTACCTGCTACGACACCATGCCTATTTCAACCGTGAAGCAGCATTGCTGTGTTTCGGTTTGAAGGGTGTGGGTGCCGGTGAAATTACTGGCACGTGATGCTGAACAACATCTGCCTCAAGCTGATGGACGCAGGGCAGATTTTTTTTTAATAATGATTGCTTTTAAAGCCGATGGTTACAATTTAACATCAGGTGGGCCATAACATACGCTTGTTCCATCAGCTAGTTGTATAAAAAAAATATTGGTACCTACTTTAGGTGAGCATTCTATTTTCTGCGTGCTTTTGCCATGGTCCTATGGACCAGCAGAGTATTTCTTGAGGCTGATGATGTCTTCTATATCTTCTTTAAAATAGGCTTCAATTTTAAGCAAGTCATGAAACCGAATATAATATAGGTAATGTACAAGCCAGATCCTAAAATATTTCTATCCTCTGTAAGGAAATATCATGATGTTCTTCGTTCAAAGCTCTACATAACTTATAGTCAGATAGGCGTGCAACTTTGATCCCACACGTACAGACAATATCCGACCTGCTTTTCAATTTCGGTGCCCGTACCATGATCTCATAGAACAAAGCTTATTTATAGCTTCTTGTCCTTTATTAAAACCAAATAAAATTCGAGACGAAATAAAATGCATCGAGTCTACGTTATATACGTTTCAATATACACTATACTTAGGTATGCATGGACTTTTTGGACCTCAACTTTAGTAGTTTGGACGTTATATTAGTTAAAAGTTTAAATTAGGACACTGTATCCAAATAAATATTGTCCGAGTCGACAGCAAGTCAGTTTTATGCCGTCATTACTGGTGAGTACGCTGGTAATATAAACATTATGAAAACCCTTTTACCTACATCTAAAAGGGTACACAGTATACTAAATACATCTATTTAGTAGGTATACTGTAACTGAGACTGTATGTTGGACAGACTGGTTGTTGTTGAAATTGACAAGACTGCCCACCCAATATAACATACAGAAGCTGTTAAAATAAAAGAAGCAGAGATCATGGTAATGTTCCAGGTAGTAAAGAAGATATTTAAAGCCAGGAGCTGGCTAAGAAGCACTTGAATCGATTGTGGGTATATTTTATTCATACGCTTTTACCAAAATCCGCATGCAATGAAATGCGCCGTTCTACGACGGCCGTGCTCAAAAATGGAAGGTGGATGGATCCTTTATCTATTCATGTAATGTGCACGTGAGTGGAACTTACGAAAGCTATGTATCTAATTGAATAGTAACTGCCCACGGGTACCAGCTTAACATTTTTTGCATAATTGGAAAAGCCTAAAAGTAGCAGGCAAATTATGCATGTTACTTGATACCTCAAATGAGGAAAAAGGTAACTTATTATGCAGTTTATTATGAGATTGATAAATAATGTGTCAAATTAATTTAAAAGGTGTGCAGAGACTTCGATTATTCTCCTTCAAAGATCTCTACAAAGCGCAGGTGTCCGTTAAGTTGGCAGCACAAAGCCCATTAGCCGCGCGTGAAGACGGCCATAAATCCTTGGCGCCCGAATAATGCCCACTACTGTAGATCATTCTTATTAAACACCTCCCATTTTTCCATATAAGTGAATATTTTGCCACCGTTTAGGAAACGGAGCCGCTTTTAGAAAGAAAATTAGAGATAGAGCTCCCCAAATTAATTGATTTATAGTAAATACGTGATTATTTTAAAGATTATACGTAACTGTGCTTACTAGCTTTTATTTATTAAATCATCATACCTAACAAGACAACTAAAACATGTAACAGTTTAAAATGGTTTAATTAAAAACTTAATAATTACGCCCCGGTTTGGGCGCCAAAGTATTCTGTTCCTTATAATTGGCGCCCAACGTGGGACCGCGTCATTTCTACGCAATGCGAAACGGGAAAGCTTTATTCATTTAATGACGGCTTTATTCTTGTGTTTGTAGACGGTGCCTGGCACCACAGTCATTGATAATCCATTTGAATCAATTACATTGTGTCAGTTTAGGTAAAATTCTGCTGTTACAAACCACGGGTTTAACAATACAGTCGTATTGAATGTTTTACGGCACAAAGGACTTACTTGTGTTGTTTTTACAGGTACAAAACAATGTCAGTCGACAAAATCAATATTTACGAAAGCAAGCACGCGTCAATGTAGTAAAATTTCACGTTTACAAAATATGATACCCATTGTTTAAATATATGCTGAAAATAAGTATTTTAGGTACATAGTGTTGTAAAAATTGTAAACAAACTAATGTAATGTCTATGAAACGATGACAGATACGAATAAACTAATCTCAAGTCGGTCGTAAATGTACGAAACCGCATTAGTGGTCCGAAGGTGCAGTGCAGTAAAGTTTCCTGTCAGTAATTTGTGGGCCATTACCTGTTGCATAGCCAACTACTTTGATCTATGATAGAGCGATTTCACTTTACGGCGGAACCTAGAAGTATTTTGAATAATAAAGTATGAGCTAGGTGAATAAAATAGGTTTCACTTAGCTATGAATATGTGATGAAAATATTAAAATTACGGCCTTTTCTGTGTTTTATCTGTGTATTAGAATATGATGACATGTCTACAGTTTGGTATAAAGGAACGTGGAAAAAATAAACAAGATGTAAGTTGGTAAGCTGAATTTAATAAAAATACAAATTTTGCAGTAAAAACAATAGGTTTTAAAATGATTTCATTGCACAAATGCATACATTTTGAAGTTATTTTCTGCCAATGTATTTAGGCATTAGCAACGGCTGGGATCAGCCCTTCATACAAGGAGATGCCTCTGAGGAACACGTCCACTGCTAGTCTTTCATCATGCTCGTGCAAGCCTGGCACCGTGTTAGACATGGGAGAGAATCCCAGCGCTGGGATACCCTTCTCTCGGATGTAGCGGCTATCGGTGCCTCCAGGGAACGTCCGCCGTTCGAGTGTTATATTCCTGGGAAGTGGGAACAGTTATTATTACGTTACCAAATACAATCGGTACTGGAACTGGCCGCATCTAGAGAGCACTGGTGGTCTAGTGCAAGTGGACCCGCCTTCCGATCCTAAGGTCGTGGGTTCATCCAGTCGTGTACCAATTAGTTTTTCTGTTGAAAAATTTATGTGCACTATGCCAGTACTCTCAAACGGTGAAAGAAAACATCGTGAAGAGACCGGCGTGTCGTCTAACCTAAAAAAGTTCGAGCAACGCGTGTCAAGTGTCACGCAAAAAGGGCCCGCCAACGGCCTACTTGCGGAAACCAGCCCGCACATCAAGTACGGATGATAAAGACGTTTTAAAGTGATCCTTTCAATACAATTTTAGTTCTCCTCCATAGTTGGTCCCATTTTTTTTTAGATCGCGACTTCTTCTCATTTTGTTAACAACAACTTTCTTATCTAACTTATAATAGTCTCTAGGTTACCTGGCATTATAATGTCAACGATTCTTCAAGTCTACTCACAGTTTATCAGCAGCACCCTTAAAGGCCTTCCAGTAAAGGTTAGAATCGTTGAGCACCGTCGGTTGGACGAACGAATCCCTCTGAGTAAATTCTACGGTCACATTCTTTCCTGCTTCAGTACACCATTGACTAAGCTGAAAATTAGGTTTTCATTCATAATGGTCTACATGAGCAGGCCGCTGAGATACGTGCCATTGAAAGTGACACGGGCAAGCCGTAGGCCTACCACAAGCTCTGTCTGGCTCTGATTTTGAGTCTGTGTGAGTGTTGACTAATTAAATCCTACGTCGAAACGTCACACACACAGTATATACACTGGTGATCACTCACACAGACTCAAAACCAGAGCCAGAGACAGAGCTAGATAGAGCTTGTGGTAGGTCTACGGAACGCTACTGCCAAATCTAGAAATACGGTCCAATCCTATCATGTTCTTTTATTGAAGATCCCAAAAAAGACGATGCGAGGCAACTTGGAGCCAAAATTTACCTACAGCAATGCAACTGAAAGACTTCTGTTTCTCACGTGTTTGCTACGTTTTCTCAAGAGTAAGAGAGACGCACTGATGTCTCTGATACAAACGTCAATAGAATCAACCTACCAGGGTTTCAAACGCGCTGGGAGTGAAGGCCAGGGCGAGACGCACATCGAAGGATGCTGTCAGTTTCTCTGGCACCACATTGTCTTGAATACCTCCCTGAAAAAAAACAACCAATAGATAAGACGTAAAGGAAGTTTGGAATTCTACTTTTTTTTATTATACAATATCATCAGGCGAGCGTGAATGGAACTGCTGGAAGGGGAAGACCTAGGCGCATGTATCTCGATCAGATCGTAGACGTTTTAGAGAAAGGCCAGGTTAGGAGTACCCTAAACCGACGAGCATGTATGAAGAATGTTATGAGAGTGAATGAAGCGAAAGAGGTGTGTCAGGATCGTAGCAAGTGGAAATCCGTGATCTCTGCCTACCCCCATGGGAATAAGGCGTGATTTTATGTATGTATGTACAATATCTTATTAGCATGAAAAAGTTCTAAATTCACTGGGTCGGGCAGAAGACGAATCAATAGCGAAGTTGATTTTGTATCATTGAACACCTTTGATGTTCATTTAAATTTTGTCATCGTGAAGATTCCCATGATGTGACAAACCCACGTACAATTTTTAACTCAATATTAATAATTAAACATGCCTGGGACCAGCCTTTACGCCCGCAGCACAGTTCCGCTGCGGAACCGTTAAAGCGCAACTGCTAGATGAATTCCACTGCGATCAAGTGTAGTTTGAGTAGCTGAATGGGCATCGGAACTTCGTGCTTTGTCAATTTCTACAAAACACATGCGAAAACAAAGCGGCACCGCAACATAAGCAAGGAGGTGTGGCTGGCGTCAGAGCAGATCAACGAAACCGCGCGGAGAAAGAGATGGAATATAGTAAAATCTATGCATTAGAACGGGCAGATTCCCTAGCGTTCCGCTGCTCTTACACGGGACAAGACATAACGAATTTACTGCGGTTCCGCTGTAACGGTTCCGCAGCGGAGGTGTGCTACGGGCATTGGTCCTAAGTAATATTGAGTCGTTACTTGCTACTAAGAAATATGTGGGGTAGGTATCGAATATAATGTCGCGGTTTCCATATCCTTACCGAGAGCATGGTGAGGTTGACTGACGTCACATCTCCGATGTTCAGCGTGGGATCGTCTGCGAGCTTTTTCTTAGACTGCTGCCGAAGGTCCATGAACTTGTTGATTATGTAGCGCAGCTGTTGGGTATAAAAAAGACAAAATCAAGGTACAATGCTATTAAAAATTACATGAATTCCTTTGAATCGGCTTAATAAACTAACGTTCTTTTAGAAATCGAAGTTTTTAAAAGTAATCTACACCGATGCAGACGATGTAGTACGATGGGTAAGAATTTTTGCTCGCGGTGGACTACTGGTAGGCCTACCACAAGCTCTGTCTGTCTTTGTCTCTGACTCTAGTTTTGAGTCTGTGTGAGTTTTGACTAAATCCTACGTCGAAATGTCACACACACAATATAATACACTGGTGAGCACTTACACAGACTCAAAACCAGAGCCAGACAGAGCTTGTAGTAGGCCTACTGGTAGTCCAGCTGGTACTACGGGCAACAATCTGGAAAATAATGAAAAGGGGCACAGACACACGTGGCAGTTGTACAACTTTTCTGGTAGAATAGTGTAAGTCGACAGCTGTCATTCAATTAGTTATACTAGTTAGTTATACCCTGACCTTCTCGCCAGCGTTGTCCGGAAGCAGCAACGACCCGTGTCCGGACTTGCCCGCACACGTCACCCGGACATCTGTAATCAAGGAAGGGTAAAAGGTCAGCCAAAAACCAGCTTTTCATATTATTATGTGCAGATCCGTGTGTTGCGACGCATTAGAAGCCATACCCCATACATTGGGTATGGAGGTGTTCTGAACATATTAGAGCAGACTATATATTATGTATTATGTCTATGACTATGTATTATGTCTCTGCTTGCCTCATAAAAAATGTCTGAGATAGTCAACGTCACGACATGCGAGTGTGCTCTGGCTAAAAGAATGAAATCCAAGGCAACACACGCAGTCGTCGTAACTTCCCAACGAAACAGTCGACGTCTCGATGAGACAATGACCGGAAAGGATGATGTATATGCGACCCCATAAGTGCCTCATCATCACCATTCAATCCATCACAAGTCCGAAAATGGCGTGTTCGTATTGGTACTACAATAATTCATCTCTCCGCAGAAGTATTTCGCAAATAGAACTTGGATCCTGTCTAGGCCCAATGAGGGGATCTCAATCTCAAGCGTGCTTGTGGATTACAGACTAAGCCGAAGTAGGTCTCAACTCACGGTAGATGGTCCTCTCCGCATTGAAGATGAGGAAGCTATCGTCCGGAGACGCGATGCCTTCGTCCAGCGAGAAGCCCACGTTCAAGTTCTTGAAGTCTTGGGTCTTTACGAACTCGGCCATGCCGGTTCTACCACCAATCTCTTCATCTGTAAATTATTGATAGCTCTCTAATGAACTGCTGACTTTAAGACAGCGATGAGATCATCACGCTCCGTAATAACCCAAAAAAACCTAGTAATAACTTAACGAACCTGGCACAAATGAGAGATGAATGGTCCTCTTGAACCTGCTGCCACTGGCCTTCAGCCTCCTGACTGCCTCGATGTACTGGATGCCCACTGACTTCATGTCCTGAGCGCCGCGCGCGTAGATTACTCCACCCACTATCTCAGCAGCAAAAGGAGGGTGAGTCCAGCTTTTCTGAAATAAAATGAAACAAGTACTTATAATGTATTTGTCAAAAGTATGCTAAGAGATTGACAGAAGAGAAAGACGAAGCGTGAGCTTCTCATTCTATGGATCAACGAAATTTCAAAGATCACAGAAAAAGTGGATGAATAAGGCCCAAAACCATTAATCCTGGAACCCTTCAGGCTGATTGAATTACCTCGAAGACTGGCACGACGTCCATGTGAGAGTTCAGGAGGATAGCCGGCAGGGTCGGCTGCAGACCCTCCCAGGTCATCACCAGTACTGGCTTCTTGGGCACTGGCTCGAACACTTGTACTGGTAGACCCAGCTCCTTAGCCTGGCCTTTGAGGTAATTGATGCATTCATCTGGATGGGCGAGATAGGTTTAAAGACATTTATTTCTCATAAAACATAAAATGTTCACTTAAAATGAGATTACACAGCTTAATATTAATAATACATTGTTTTGCCTCTTGACGGCTGCCGTAGCACACGCTTACTTGATACACACATAAACTGTTGGCTACAGTGTGGCCACATATTTGCCTAGCCTTGATTTGAATAGTTGTATGTTATCGCATTCTTTAATGTCATTAGATAATTGATTGTATAGCTGTACTCCCTCAAAAAATATTGTTTTCTTTCCGTAGTTTGTTCGTACCTTATTTAAATGTAGTTTATGCTTATTTCTTAGGTTGTGTGTGTTTTCTTTTTTGTGTAACTGGATATTTGTTTGAATGGAATTATTAATAATGTTTTTAATAAGAACGCAAGTGGAGTAAATATAAATTTGATTCAAGTTAAATAATTTAGTTTGTTTATATAGTTGTTTTGTTGGCATTAAGTAATGATAGCAGTGTAAAACTTTAATTATTTTATTTTGGGTTCTTTGCAACGGACCAAGGTATGCCACAGCGGCGGATCCCCAAACTTCCATTAGGTAGTCAAGGTGTGACTTCACCAGCGAGTTGTAGATCATTGAACGCACTTTAGCTGGAATGCAATATGCTATTCTACGCAATGCTCCTAGCAATGCCGTAAGTTTGGTCTTTACGTGGTCAATATGAAAACTCCATGTTAGTTTGTCATCTATCCATAGTCCAAGATATTTTTCTTTACGTGTTTGCTTAATGATGTCATTATTTATGGTAAGAGGAGTAAAGTCTGGTATTGGTTTATTTTTTGCTGCAAGGATCATAAATGAGGTTTTTTCCGTGTTAACTGTGAGAAGATTATACTTGAACCATTCGTTTAGAATATTTAGGTCATTTTGTGCGTCGGCTATTATGTCATGGATCGATTTATCGAAGTAAAAGAGGCACGTATCGTCCGCGTACAGTGTTAGGTGTCCAGTTAGTCCTATTGTATTTATATTGTTTAGGTAAATTAAAAAAAATAGTGGACCGATTATGGAACCTTGAGGAATGCCGTAGGTGACCTTTTTTGGCGCACTTTCATAGTTATCTATTTTTACAACTTGCCGTCTATTCTGTAGGTATGATGTGAACATACTAAGTGCAGTTCCCGTGACACCCACGTTGTGTAATTTTTTAATTAACTTACTATGACTTACGGTGTCGAATGCTTTTTTTAGGTCAATGAAGATTCCTAGGGCAATACTCTTTTGATCTATATGCGTTTTAATTTTAGTCACTAAATCTATAGTTGCGGTTAAAGTACTTGATTTTGGACGAAAGCCATATTGTTGGTCAATAAAAAATTTTTTTTCCGTTAAATAATTATTCAGTCGATTATACAAAATTCGCTCAAAAATCTTTGACAAAACCGGCAAAACCGATATCGGTCTGTAATTACTAGGGTCATTTTTAGTTCCTGACTTGTAAATAGGGCTAACTTTAGCAACTTTAAGAGTATCAGGGAAAACACCTTGTGCTAAACATGTATTTATGCATTTAGATAAACTTTCAGAAATTATACCTTTTAGGCATTTAATAGCCTTCGTACTAATTCCGTCTAATCCAGTACTTGTGTTACAGTCCAGTCCGTCAATAATTTTTCCTATCTCGTCCGTGGTGCACGGTGATAAATCGCTTAGAGTTGAAAGGTGTATATAGCTAGGTTCGTACATTAAGATGTTGCCTGTGTTGTCGTGATAATGTTTAGGTATTTTATTTGCTAAGTCTTCTCCTACCGACGCAAAAAATGAGTTAAATAAATCGCATATTGCATTACCGTCTGTGATTTGTTCTGAATTTGATAATAATTTGGGAGGACCACTGCTTAACTTTATTTTATTTTGTGCTAGCTGGTTTATTACCTCCCACATTTTTTTAGAGTTATTTTGATTGTCGTGGAACAATTTGTAGAAGTAGTTTTTTTTGTGTATTTTAATCATGGATCTAACCTTACGCTGTTCTTCGTTGAAGCTTGTTTGTATAGTTTGGTTTGCTGGGTCAGATTTTGTTTGTTCCCATAAATTGTTTCGCAAGTTTATGGAATTGATAATATTTTTATTTATCCAGTCTGTTTGTGGGGGATTTAAATATTTTATTTTGTCTATTTTATTTTTATCTATTTGTTCCACTATGAAATTTTCTAAATAGTTGTAGTTGTTGTCATGGTTTAGGTATTTTGTATTTAGTGTGTTATTGTATAGGTTGTCATAGTCTAGTGCTTTGTATTGTATTTTTTTGTTTATGTGAGGTGCAAGCTGGCCAATCTCAAGAAAAATATGTTTATGGTCTGATAGGGAAGAATCGATGACCGTCATACTAAAAGAGTGATTTTTTACATTTGTACATACATGGTCCAATAAGGTATTTGTTGTTTTAGTTTCACGAGTGCTGTACCTCTTGTCTATTCGATTAACAATTTCGTATCCAGTTTCTCGAATGTCCTGTAGGTATTGTGTAGTGCCATTTTCCGATTTCAATAGGTCGATGTTAAAGTCGCCGAAGACAATAGCCCGTTTTCGCCGCTCCAACTGTGACGAGTATATTTCCAAAAAGTTGTCAACGTTGGTATCCCCGGGCTTATATATAGCTCCGATATTTAAGCACAGCTTGTCGATATATATCCATAGGTAGTGGTTACCGTTTTCACATAGTTCCTCCGTAATCTCGTGTTTTATGCTATTGTGCACATAAATGGACACGCCGCCGCCTTTGCTATTTTGTCTATAATTGTAAATATGTGTATAGTTAGGTAGTTGGTAAAGTTTTGCATCGCTTTCTGACGTAATCCACGTCTCTGTGAATATTAGTAAATGCGTAGTCCTAGGTATTGCCGCCATAATGCATTTTATTTCGTCAAATTTGCCAGCTGTTCGGATGCTACGCATATTCGCATAGAAGAATCGCAAAGACGATGAATGCAACGGAATATCTTCATATTTTTTTGCGATCTGATGACAAAACTTATCTGTACTGTTTGTTTTTTGTAATGGTGCTGTTATTAGTTTTTTTGGTTGGTTTTGTTGATAACAATTCTGGGAGCCCCTCGTATGTACTTTATTGTAAGGTCTTTTTCGCCGTTTTCTATACGGGCATTAAGCTCTTCTCTCAGCAATTGCAATAATCGCTTTTGGTTTGGGGTTTCATCGGAGAAGATTTGCATATTTTCCGGTAAACTTGATTTGTTTCGTAACAGGTTTTTTGGCGTATCAATGTTGTTAAAATAAGCTTTTATTGGACGGTTCGTGTTAGGCACATATTTTCCCAGCCGCATGCATCTTAACGGCTTTGGGCAGTTTTTATCCACAGATTTCAGCATGTTTATGACTTCTTCTGTGTCGTAGTCTTGTCTTGTTTTAAAGTTTGGTTCATTTTTTTCAGATATACCCACTATTATGATATTTTTTTCGCGGTCGCAGCGGTCCTTTAGCTCAAGGATGAGGTTTTCGTGATCGAGCGCGGACGGGGACGGGGCCGACGACTGCCCGGATGTTGAACTTTCGGTGTATTCTTGTTTTTTCATCCTAGATATTTCGGCTTCTATGTTGGTAATTTTGTTTTGCGTTATTGTGTTGCTTGATTTAATACTTTCCATTTCGGCATTTATTTGGTTAAACTGTTTGGAATAGGTTTCCGTCACTGTCTGTATTGCCTTCATTTCGTTTTTGACTTGAGATATTTCTTCTCGAATTTGGCCTAAGGTTTCGTTTTGGGTGTTGCCGAATTCTACCATAAACTTCATTATGTCGTTGCGGAAATTTGTGAAGTCGGTTTTGTAGTCTTGTTCGTCGGCGCGCTCTTTTCTCTTTCTCTCCCTTGTGTTGATAAGTTCGAGTAAGTCTTTGCTATCTTTAGTTAATAAGTTAGGCATAGACCCGCCAGCTCTCTCGCTACCGCTTGTGAACATGGTGCCGGGCGGAGTTTGTTGTGGATTCATTGCGATAAGTTACACTTGGAATGTAACTGCGATGTGCTTACTTCGCGCGGGTGTGAGCGTGATGAAAAATAGCAGCGGTTCTCTTTACACCAGGGGGTGAGGGGGGAGGCACACGCGTCACCGGTATGCACTACCGCGTACTTGCCAGACGAAACGTGATAAGTGGTAATTAGTATTCTTACGTTAAAACACTTGTATCACTTGCAACTTAGGGATCACTTTTGTGTGACAGACTTTTATTAAATTCGCGATAAATTCAAGCACACGTCTGCTTCCGACTAGGCGCAGAGGCATTCCCAGAGATTGAATCAAAACTACTGGGAAACTTGAAGTAGAGTAATAAAATAAAGACCCAACAATTTCTAACTTCAAACAAAGCAAATCTGTCATATAGCTGATCTTCTTTTTTTTCGTGTCACTAGATTTTTAACCAAATATATACAATGACTGATACAGTACACAACACTTTTTTGTACACTATAATACCTACTATTATAAATACACCACTACTTTTTAATTACCAGAAAAAAAAATATGGTAATGTAGTAGGGATAGAACATTATGAATGTGCAATCAGAATTTTTAGTTTCGATAAAATGACAAAGTTATTAAATGTTAAAATTTTCAGAAATCCTGCATAAAATTATGGACATATTAGTTACGTAGTACTAGAGAGAAAAAAAATTACACTGTTCGGTTCCGCTTGGTATTTAGCGTTTATGAATGAAATGATTTTTGCTTGTTGAATCATTTCTCAATATTTAACTAAAAATTGTGGTTATTTAAAGATTTTTTTTGTCTCAAAAAAAATTTTTTTTGAAGTGAAAACTTCTTTAGCGGCGTTGAGCACTTTCTGAATGGGGATAAAATCTTAAACTCGCGTCAGGATCACGTGACCCTGATCGAAAAAGCGTAGGACGGATTTTTTGCAGAAATGTACCCTAAGACTACAACGTAGAGTTCATAATAAAAATCGAAAAAGCGACGCTACAGATACGCTAGTAGTTACTATGACACGGTAACGTCACAGAATAGATAATAGTTAGTAGCAAGCATACCAAGGCGTTTTTCGTGACTGTAGTAGGTATAGGTACATACCTATTATAGATTTTATGAACTAGCGGCCGCCCGCGGCAGGTAGTAGTGGTCATTGGTACATGATTTTATAGATCTACTGTATTTATTTTTCGAGTGGAGCATTGCGGCGAGCGAAGCGAGCCGCCATGCGACCATGGGAACAGCGCGGCGAGCGAAGCGAGCCGTGCTGTGACTCCCCCCAAGCCCCCCAGAACCCCCTCCTCCTGAACCCGGGGGGAGCGTCGCGGCGAGCGAAGCGAGCCGCCACGTGACCACGGGGAACAGCGCGGCGAGCGAAGCGAGCCGTGCTGTGACCCCCCCTAAGCCCCCCAGAACCCCCTCCTCCGAAACCCGGGGGAAGCGTCGCGGCGAGCAAAGCGAGCCGCCACGCGATCACGGGGAACAGCGTGGCGAGTGAAGCGAGCCGTGCTGTTACCCCCCTAAGCCCCCCAGAACCCCCTCTTCCCGAACCCGGGGGGAGCGTCGCGGCGAGCGAAGCGAGCCGCCACGCGACCACGGGGAACAGCGCGGCGAGCGAAGCGAGCCGTGCTGTGACCCCCCTTAGCCCCCCAGAACCCCCTCCTCCTATGTCTGCCGTTTTACTTCATTTAGGACCTACTTGTAGGTCGCGCGACAAGGTCCCTTCTAGCGGTTCCGACCCGTTGAGGATTTGGCTTTACGTAAAATTTAGGGTTCCGTATAGGGTTTTGATTGGGGTTATACTATATTGAGGAATTTGATTAAATGGTCGACTTTTAGGGTTCCTTAGGACTTTGATTGGAGTTTCAACTACACTTAGAAGCTTGATAATGTTAAAATTTTTAGGGTTCCTTAGGACTTTGATTGGGGTTTTACTACATTGAGGAATTTGATTAAGTGGTCAACTTTTAGGGTTCCTTAGGACTTTGATTGGAGTTTCAACTACACTTAGGAGCTTGATAATGCTAAAATTTTTAGGGTTCCTTAGGACTTTGATTGGGGTTTTCTACATTGAGGAACTTGATAAAATAAACAACTTTTAGGGTTCCTTAGGCCTTTAATTGGACTTTCAACTACACTTAGGACCTTGATTATGTAAACAATTTTAGGGTTCCTTAGCACTTTGATTGGAATTTCAACTACACTTAGGAGCTTGATAATGCTAAAATATTTAGGGTTCCTTAGGACTTTGATTGGGGTTTTACTACATTGAGGAACTTGATAAAATAAACAACTTTTAGGGTTCCTACGTTAATAATCAAGTTTTCACTTCTGCCGGCACTCCCGGAGTGCAACCCGTATTTTTTTTTTTCGTGGATGTGTTCAGTATCGGCAGCCAATATATGCATTTTTTTTTTTTTGGTAATTAAAAAGTAGGGGTGTATAATACATACATAAAATCACGCCTCATGCCCATGAGGGTAGGCAAAGATCACGGATTTACACTTGCTACGATCCTGATATACCTACCTCTTTCGCGTTATTCCCTCACAGAACATTCTTCATACATGCTCGTCGGTTTAGGGTACTCCTAACCTGACCTTCCTCTAAAACGTTGCTATCTGATCGAGATACATGCGCCGAGGTCTTCTTCCAGCAGTTCCATTCACATTCGCCTGATGCACCTGTTTTGTTAATCTTCTTTCATCCATTCTTTCTACATGCCCAAACCATCTTAGCATACCTTTCTCTTTATAACCAATAACCTACTATTTATAATATTGATTGATGGATGGTCCAGTGAAACGAGTATGTCTCAGAGTAATGCACAGACTGGATGAGGAGAACAGACACTATTATGTACGTACCATAATTAACATTAGGATGTACGCTGCGGATCCTCAGATAATTCTGAAAATTAACAACCGCGGGATCAATGACACTCGACATTTTCACAAAAAGTTATTCAAAAAGCTGATTGTAACGTGAAAAGGGCACCAAAGTGCACACAAGGTTTTGAATGTTCATTTTCGTTAGGTACGTAAGTATTTATTACAAATTCAAAACCACAGTGTTTTAACAAATTGCATACTTGAGTCGATAGGGCAAAACTGGACTATATTGTCCAGTTTCATCCCTTTACAACCGGCTTGATACGAGCGTGAGTTTCATTTAAAAAAAAAATTGGCGCCAAACCGTTAACTTTTCGCGAACGCAACCGGCGTCGATCGAACGTGAGTGAAGTTTACACGCGCTAAAAAAATACAAGAGCGCGGTGCGTGACGTCAGTAACCCGCTAGCCGCGTTTTGAGATGACTGCGTTTTTTGACCCTCACCGCTCCGCGGGTAAGTTATTATTTTGAATAGTAATTGTAAACTTCTTAATGGTGTTTTATACTTATTTTCAAATAAAAACATGGATGTGTACATAGGCATTCTTAATTTTGTGATATCTATTTGTGTTTACTTACAATCTCGTCGTAAAAATTGACTGTTACGAACGTATGACGCCGGTCGTAGCAAGGGTCGTAGGCCCGAAATGCTATGCAGTACTAGACACTGTTTTGGGACCACGGTTTTTATGTTGTTTTATTACCTAATAGTGTTTTTAATGTCATTTTAGGAAGAAATTTAAACGAAGACCAAGTTCTACAAGTCCTGGGAGATGGTAACTCTTCCGACGTCGACGATTTCGAAGATGACGACGACGAAATCCAACCCAGTATCCTTGATGACCTTGGCTTGGAGGATATACTAGCACCAGAACCATTACCAGCTTCTACGGCAGGTACGGGACCAGCTGCGGAACGTCGGTCTTCGCGTCCATCTTCGCGAAAAAGGGTATGGCGTCAGGCAAAGGTAGCTAAGAGTGTTAATTTTATGTTAAACCAGGTAATTCTTATAAAGGCTGATTAAAAAGATACTCATATATAAATAAATAGGCTGATTTTGTAAAAAGTTGTTTTATTTTACTTCAAACTTCCGAAATAACTGGCGAAATCTAGTAACCCTCACGTAGCGTACGACCTGAGACTCACGATCGTGCGGGTAGGTTTCTAGGTTACCTATAAACCTAGGATTTTTTAACTGGTTTTTTTTGGCTCCTTAGACCTATAAGATTACAACTAAAAAGCTTTCATTATAAAAATCGGGAAAAAAGGTATCCGGTTGTAAAGGGTTAATGATTTAATTGCCGAACTACTTACGGATTAATGACTGCAACTGCATTTCTTAAAAGATAGCAGAACTATCATTCTATCATTTCATTTCATTTCATTTATTCACAAACAATTTACAAAAATCGTGTTTGAAATCACTTATATTACTAGACAACACAACACATGGTACACAAAAAGGTTAAACCGAAAAATAAAAAATAAAAACAATAACAATGTCAACAAATAAAATGTCAACAATGAAAATACAATTCTTAGGCCCGTATTCCGAAACAGCGCTTGAGTCTGAGTCGAGCCTCAAGCATAGATTTTATGACAGTTCTCCATTGAAAAGTGTCAAAAATCTGTGCTTGAGGCTCGACTCAGACTCAAGCACTGTTTCGGAATTCGGGCCTAAGTCTAAATTAAACATGTCTTATGCAATAAATTACCATCAGCCATCGAACTATCATTGTGTTAGGAAATTTTGTGCCTTTTAATCAAGTCAGGTTCTGTGGGCGTGGGTTTGGATCCCACTTCTGACAAATTGTTTTCCTACCATTATAGAATTTTTACCATAAGGGCCTGCGCACACCTAGGTCGCTGGCGTAGGCGATCAGTAAAACGCTGTCAAATTTGACAGCGATATTTGCCAGCGTTTCACTGATCGCTATCGCCAGCGACCTACGTGTGCGCCGGCCTTAAACAAAATAAAAGGATACACATGGTTGAATAGAATTACTAAGCTAATGAATAATATTATAATAAATTATAGTTTGTAACATCAACACCGCACGAAGAAGAAAAAGATGATAATATTTTATTTGGTGTCCAGATTGCCTGAACTCACTTTATTATCATAAACCAATATGTCAATATACAATGTAGTTAACGTGGTTATGAATTATTATCGTGAAAGCGGAAGTGGTTGTTATCATAAACTAGCGGCCGCCTGCTGCTCTCTCCGTTCCCGTGACGCCCCGTTCCTGTTACTTTTTCGGAATATCATCTCCTGGTTCAAACCCAATTTTCAGCCAAATCTGTTCAGCTGTTCTTGTGTAATAATTTAAAAAAAATACACAAAAGTAAGTAAGCTGAATTTAATTAAATTCCACAAAATTTGCAGTAAATGAGATGTTTCATGGAACTATGGAGCCCACGCCAGGTCTATGTTCACCAATCTTAAATACAGCTAAGCAATGTAGAATTCGGTTTATAATGTTATTTTTCTTCAATTCTACTTCGTTTGGTTGTACATAGAGATACTCATACTCATACTCATATTATTTATTGCAATTATTATGTTACATGGTGAGGTTTTAAAGTAAAAAATGGTGAATACATAACAGGCCCTTATCTTTAGAGCATAGCAATATTTGGAGTGGAAGCGGGCCGAAGTCTGAAAAAGTAGATAGATTAAAAGCTAGTTGTTAGTGTTCTATTGAACACTAACAACTATTCTATTGAAGTCAATTTAATTATTATTATAAATGAAATTAAATGAAATGAAAATTTATTGCTTAAAATGTGGTAAGGGATTAGATGTCAGTAATTAAATAATTGATTCAGCACATTTTGCTTGAACTCAGCATGCAATTATAAGTATAGGTTAAGTATTTAGAATTACAAATAGTCATTAATTGATTGTCTTAAAATTATTAAATGTCATAACCTAAGAGTACACAGTCAATTTATTATCGTCAGTTATGGCGTGTGAAAAACTCATTTAAGTTATAATAACAACCTTTAGCTAGCCAGTTGTACAATTTTGCTTGGAACTTTCGTTCTGGCTGTTCCGTTATTTCGTTCGGTAAGTGATTGTATGTTATTATAACGCAGGCAATGTATCATTGAAAAAGTCATTTAAATTATAATAGCATTTTTTTATCAATAAGTCCTTTAATTAACATTCAAATGTCCTATCCTTTTCTAGATTTTTTATTTGCTCGGGGATTTTATTATAAATTTTTGATGCCATTGTTGTTGGACCGGAACTGTGTATTTAACTGTGTAGAGATTTTCTTTGTTAAAGAGAGCAACACAACACACCCAAAACATGGCGGACCGACATGACATGGACATGACGAGAAGTAGTAGAAATGTCATTTTGACAACTAACGATGTCAATTAGCATGACACTGCCACTTAGTGTCAGTCACTGCGGGGAAACTGTCATGGCGGCACCTTTTGGTATTCACCACTACAAAAAACCAACCAATAATTAACATTTTTGTACAACGTACTTGTTTATTAATTTGTGAATGAACAGCCACACTTATAAACGCAATTTAAATTTAATCATTGCTTAAAGTTAGTCCTGTCACTGTTTGTCATTACCCAGTGGTAAGAGATGGCAATAGTTTAAGCACTGTTTATCTTTTATAAGTAAGGCTAATAGTATTTAAGTGGTAATCTTCATTATTTCCCGCATTTCATAGAAGTATACCTACATTGACCTGGCGCATTTTGGAACATATTATTTAACAATAAAAATGGATTCAAATGGATTTGACTTCTTTGATTTCGAAGTATTTCCTGTCCAGATTAAGCATTAGCCACGGCTGGGATGATCCCTTCATAGACGGCGATGCCTCTGAGGAAGGCGTCCACCGGCAGCCGTTCATCATGCTCGTGCAAGCAGAGCACTGTGTTCGACATGGCGGAGAAACACAGCGCCGGGATACCCTTCTCCCGGATGTAGCGGCTATCGGTGGCCCCGGGGAACGCGCGAAGGATGATCTTTATGTTCCTGGGAACAGTTATAAATAAATAAATATTGTGAACAATTCACACAACACCAAGCAGAGCTTGTATGATGGGAACCAGGCCCCTATTTACAATTTTGTCGCTTTTTAGGGTTCCGTAGCCAAATGGCAAAAACGGAACCCTTATAGATTCGTCATGTCTGTCTGTCTGTCTGTCCGTCCGTGTCACAGCCATTATTCTCCGAAACCGTAAGAGCTAGACTGATGAAACTTTGCGAGTAGATGTATTCCGTGAACCGCATTAAGATTTTTACACAAAAATATAAAAAAAACTATAAATTTTGGGGGTCCCCATACTTGAAACTGAAACTCAAAAAAATTATTTATCATCGAACCCATACGTGTGGGGTATCTATGAATAGGTCTTCAAAAATGATGTTGAGGTTTCTAATATAGTTTTTTTCTAAACCGAATAGTTTGCGCGAGAGACACTTCCAAAGTGGAAAAAAGTTGGTCCCCCCCTCTAACTTCTAAAATAAGAGAATGATAAAACCAAAAAAAATATATGTTGTACATTACTATGCAAACTTTCAACGATATTTGGTTTGAACGAGATCTAGTCAGTAGTTTTTTTTTATACGTCATAAATCGTAAACCGCAATTTACCTTTCGACGAACTACAAGAACCTTTATATTATGTTACTTGATGCTACGGAACCCATCATGGGCGAGTCCAACTCGCACTTGGCCGCTTTTTGACATATGTCGAATTGTCAGCAGGGGCCAGATAGCTGTTAAATATGATATAACACCCAGACAAAGAACAAACATCTGCGTTTACCACACAAATATTTGTTCTCGGTGGGATCGAACCCACGGCCTACGGCGTAGATTTATTAGTATTAGTAACTAACAGCTGCCCGCGGATTCACTCGCCCTGTTCCTGTTACTTTTTCGGGATATAAAGTATCCTGTCCTTCTCCTGGTTCTCGCTTCCCATAAATTTTCAGCCAAATCGGTTCAACTATTCTTGAGTTATAAATAGTGTAACTAGCACTACTTTCTCTTATACCTATGTATACAGCTATTTGGACCGACGACATTGTTAGGATCGCGGGAAGTCGATGGATGGAAAGGGCTCAGAATCGTTCTTCCTGGAAATGTGTAGGGGAGGCCTATGTCCAGCAGTGGACGTTATCAGGCTGATAATGATGATAATGATGATACAGCTATTGATTTACCTATTTAATACTTACCTATCTTAGTTTTCATTAAAAAAAATCTTCAACCCCAGTCTACTCACATTTGATCAGCAGCTTCCTTGAAAGCCTTCCAGTAAATGTTAGAATCGTCGGTCGGGGTCGGTGGAACGTACGGATCCTTTTTAGGGTTCCGTAGCCAAATGGCAAAAACGGAACCCTTATAGATTCGTCATGTCTGTCTGTCTGTCCGACCGTATCACAGCCATTTTTCTCCGAAACCATAAGAGCTACACTGATGAAACTTGGTAAGTAGATGTATTCTGTAAACCGCATTAAGATTTTTACACAAAAATAGAAAAAAAACTATAAATTTTGGGGGTCCCCATACTTCAAACTGCAACTCAAAAAAAAATTTTTCGTCGAACCCATACGTGTGGGGTATCTATGAATAGGTCTTTAAAAATGATGTTGAGGTTTCTAATATCGTTTTTTTCTAAACTGAAAAGTTTGCGCGAGAGACACTTCCAAAGTTGAAAAAAGTTGGTCCCCCCCCCTCTAACTTCTAAAATAAGGGAATGATAAAACTAAAAAAAATATATGTTGTACAACTATGCAAACTTTCAACGATATTTGGTTTGAACGAGATCTAGCCAGTAGTTTTTTTTTTATACGTCATAAATCGTAAACCGCAATTTACCTTTCGACGAACTACAAGAACCTGTTTCCTGTTTATTTTCTGTATATTATGTTACTTGATGCTACGGAACCCTTCATGGGCGAGTCCGACTCGCACTTGGCAGCTTTTTTGAGTATACCACAGTCACATTCTTTCCCGCTTCGGTACACCACTGACTTAGCTGAAAATTACAATTAATTGCTAAAATATGTTGTACCTGCCCACAAAAAAAAAGTCTGTAAAGTCGGTTTACTGACGATAGTTGAACGTGACAACGTCATAAGAAAATACTTAAATGGAACGCCTCAGAGCGAGGTAGCGTCGCATGACTTCATTTTTCGTGCGTGCAGCCGGCTCCATTGAATTATAAGACGCTGTCACGTCAAAAACGCTTATTCTGTTCTGTGTACCTTACCTACCCAATGCAAAAATTCTGACAAAATTGACCACTTATCCTTTGCTTGATAACTGGCGTCAAATAAGTGATCTACGAAGGCTTTTTTCCTCAGAGATAGCTGGCTATTTCAAAGGATTTTATTTACTTCGCAGATAACCGAAATTCGAAATGTTTATTTGCCGAGATAAAATATTCCTCAGTAATAACTGGTATTCCAAGGGATTTTTGTTTCTTCGCTGATAACCGACCGTTTAAATAGTTATCTGTTATGCTCTTATGTTCATAACCTGTGACTTTTATATCAGGAACCCAAAGGAAAATTGGAAACGCTACTTGGCCCAAATTCAATATACTACTAATAGACCAGGGTCGATAATTTTTGAAACCAAAAAAAATAACAGTACAGACTAATAAATGTCTATGGGATCAATCTGGAAGTATTACACTTCCACACAACTCATAAAAATTCTTAAAAATCGGTTGAATAGTTTGGCCATGAAGTCGGTTTCTCAAGTTTTTAAACTTATATTTGCTTATCGTACCATGGTCTCAAACGCGTTGGGAGAGAGTGACGCGGCGAGACGCACATCAAAGGATGCTGTGAGCATCTCTGGCACCACGTTATCTTGAATGCCTCCCTGAAAAAGAGCACACCATTAATAGATAAATAAATCAAAACATAAGACTAGGCGGTATGGTCTTGTACTATAGCCTGCTTCGAAAGAATCGAAAAGGAAAAAAAAAACTAATAGATAAATAAAAATAACCAAATATCGTGGATTAGTAGGTATATCAGAGGAAGTTTGAAAGAAAGTGACAGAAAAATTGAGGAGCAATAGGTTGGCGTGGTACGGGCATGTCATGAGGAGGGATGAAATTCATGTTACTAGGAGAGTAATGAGTATGGATGTGGATAGATATGTGAGCAGAGGTAGACCAAGGAAATGAATGAACTGTGTGAAGAATGACATGGATAAGAGAGGAGTGAATGCAGAGATGACGGCTGACAGAAGGGAATGGAGGAGGAAGACATGTGCCGTCCCCACATAAAGTGGGATAAGGGCAGGAATAAGAAGAAATGTTCTGGACGTTATTACACCCTAAGACCTATAAAACAGATGAAGCAATTAATAAATGAATATGAATATGAATATGAAATGTCGTGGACAACCCACACAACACTATCCAGCCCAAATTAAGCAGAGCTTGTACTATGGAAACAGATAGCTGATCTAATTATAATTCACTATATTTTTTTTGTAAATACGTAATTAGAATACAACACCCAGACAGAGAACGAACATCTGTGTTCACCACACAAAATATTTGTTTTTGGTGGGGATCGAACCCTCGACCTACGGCGCAGAAGGCAGGACTATACCAACTAAGCTAAGAGGCCAGTCAATAACATTTTATTTTCAAAACTCGAAGCATTATCTATTATTGCATATCGTGCTCGAATATAAAGGTATGACACGCCACCTACGTGATACTATTAATTATCTAGTTTAACATGCAATAATAGTGACATTATCTATCTAGCACTTTAGCTAACTTCCAAAACTGTGGATAAGAAAAATGGTAAAGGTCTGCGCACATCTAGGCGATGGCGATAGCGATCAGTTGAAACGCTGTCAAATCATCATCATCATCAACGGCCTGACGAAGTCCACTGTACAACTCACTCACTAAAATTAATATCTCATAAAAACTAAATTAAATATTATTTACTAGCTAAATTAATTTCCTAGCGTGAGCCCTAGGCCAAACTTATTCTTAAACACCCGATCACTCGAAGAGCAATACAATTCGCTGGTTAAATGCTAAGGTGCCACATCTCAAAATTTTAGGAAATCGTTTTTATTACAAAAATGGCGCTTAAAATAGCCATTTCATAGTATGAGTAAAAGACACCTTTCATTTTCGCATTAAAAACTACCAAAAAAGCAGATATGACTGTTTAGCATTTATACACTTTGGCGCCAAATTTCAGAGCTAAGCAGCCACTTTGTGAGTTGTGGTTGAGTGGTTGGCAGAATCGCATGCAAGTTATAAGCTAGACTGCCGTATCTCAAAAAAATAAGCTATGTTAACTAAGATGTATATTCAAAAGTGTCTTATTTCGAAATGTGGTCCTTTTGAATATAAATCAACGTCAAGACATAATAATTATTTTTATGTGCTAAGGTAACACATTCTAAAATGTGGTACCTTAGCACGAGAAATCTTATTGTAATTACATCGTTTTTATATTCAACAATGTCATTTTTGAAATGCGATTGTTTTGTACATAACTTTTACGTGAACCTAATTATATTGCTTGGAGCTTAAGTGACATTTTTGAGATGTGTTTGCTTTGCACATAACTTTTACGTGAACTTTATCATATTTCTTGGAGCCTAAGTTTAATTTTTGAGATGTGTTTGCTTTGCACATAAGTTTAAGGTGAACTCAATCATATTTCTTGAAGCCAAAGTTTAGTTTTTAAGATTAATTTTTCTTGATCTTACTTGTTTCAAATTTTGTGTGAAGGCTACCATTATTGTTTAGCACGTTAATGTAATTTTTGAAATGACGTGCTTGTTATAAATATTTTTAAAGGGTTTTAGGTACTGTTTAAACTGTAACATAGGCTATGTTACATGATATAAAATGCGTCTATTTTGCATATAAAACCTACACGAAATTCAATTCATTTTGATGACGCGAGCGTCACTGGGTATAATTATAAAATTAGACAAAGTTGTACAAATTCTCTCTCAAATTCGAAAATTATCCCTATCGGGGTTTTTAGTTTTTAAAAAGTTACTTAAATTTAATTAAATCAAATGAAGAAAGTATTTATTTACAACGTCTATATTTTTTGAGAAAACCAATTGCTTGTACAACTTTGTTTTATTTACTTTATTTGTATTTTCATAGAATGAAAAGCACAGCACAAATAATACTAAGCATGGTTTCAAATCATGCTCAACCAAGGAATTATGATGTTTATGAAGCTTTGGCTCCAGCAGTTCAAAAAATATCAAATTATTTATTCGAGAATTCAGTTTTACGAAAATTAAAATACACAATACACTAATACGAAGCCTGTATCGCTGGAGACATATAAGAGTTTACAAAATGCGCTAAGTGGCGAACAAAAAGACGTTATTTGAAATGTAAAGGAACAATAAATAAACCACAGTTGATAGAAAACATCATACGTCAAGAACAGTAGGCCTACTACAAGCTCTGCCTGGCTCCGCCTCCGGCTCCGGTTTTGAGTCTGTGTGAGTGTTAACTAAACAAGCCCTACGTCGATACGACACACATACAGTATAATACACTGGTAAGCACTCACACAGACTCAAAACCAGAGCCAGAGAGAGAGCCAGACAGAGCCTGTGGTAGACCCTAAAGGAATATGTTTAAATTGAAAAGAGATGTGATTAAAACTATGTTAATGGTAGTAGTTGCATTTTATTTTGATAGGAATATTATTTTTCTTTGTGTTTTAATTTGAAAAAATTGGTTTATTAGTATTTTTTTAAAACATTGTTGTTCGTGTAGCATTTATATTGCATAATATTACTAGTTTGTGATTCAAAACTTTAAAAAAGGTTGATTTAGTGTAATCAACTAATAATAAAACATAACTTTTTAATGAAATGAGGTCCTTTATTGATATTTTTTTGTTTACATGTGCCTTAATTTTTATATGCTAAAGTAACTTATCTAGTTTTTTAAGACTTTGGGTTATAGTTACGGAAAAACTATAAATGCACTTTGATTCCAATTAAAATTACGCGTCGATTGGTAGGTAATAACTTAGGTATTAAAAGAAATAAAGGCTCATTTATTAAAAAAAACAACTTTTGAAACTTTAAAATGGCTCTACTGAAAAAAATCATATTTTGGAATGTGGCAGTTTAGCATTTAACCAGCGAATTGATCCGCAGTGTTGTATTGTATATGTTTAGGAGTGCTAAGGTCTACTCTTGCGTATTTCGCGTTTTATGTCGAGCGTTTCGAGTGAAAGATGACATGTATAAGAAGGGAGAAAATACAGAAATGGCGGCTGACAAGAATGGAACCGGAAAATATAATATGCCGACGTCATATTGTGACGTCACGTCACGTCGTATAGTGGGATAAGAGCAGGAAGATGAGTGTTACCGAGAGCATGGTGAGGTTGACTGACGTCACATCCGCCAGGGTCAGCGTGGGATCGTCTGCTAGCTTCTGCTTAGCCTGCTGCCGAAGGTCCATGAACTTATCCAGTATGTACCGCAACTGATGGGGAATAAAAGTTAATATAAACTTCAAGAATTACATTCAAACTCAACAACACGAAACAGAGAACTGTGCAAAGAAAGGGGAAGCCTACGCCGAGGCGGCTACTATTGTAAATTAAATTTGAAATAGGAGAATTCAGTAAGTAAGTAATAATTTAAACCTATATCAGAAATAAGAAGTAAAAAGTGTTAAAAATTAAAGTATGTACTATTGTAATTCAAATTAGTGTCAAAGTAGTAGAAATTAAAGCTCATTTTATTCAAATCTTATAAACCGATGACCAAAAAATTAAAAAAATGGTGGTTGTGTTTTATTTAGTATGGAAATATTGAAATCTTGTCAAGATACATTTTCTTTAAATAGGGTTCGCCAATAGCTAAAAGTGAAATTGAGCAAGTGTAACCACAGAAAAAAATTAAAGAAAAACAACATAATTAAAATATTGAAATCAAAAAGTTTTGTCAGAAGTGGGATTCGAACCCACGCCCACAGAAGTGGACTGCGACCTGAACGCAGCGCCTTAGACCGCTCGGCCATCCTGACTCATACGTGGAACTCGAATTTATGGATCGCTATCAATTTCATTGCAGTTTAATGGTGCATTACTCCGAGCACTCATCTCAAAATCGTATCTACCCTTCGCGTCAAAATTACATGATCTAGTAACACAAATCATACAATAACAATTTCATTTTAGCATCATCGTATGAATGCTGATAGTGAGTTAAAAAAAATGAGAAGTAAGAATTATCTGTAAATTACAAGAAAATAAATTAATTGAAATTAAAATATGCTGGCTGCGATATTTGACAGCAATGCCCGTATCGCAGATCGCAGATTATCGCCTAGATGAGGCTGTACCAACTCCAGAACCTGTTTTACTTTAAAACCTTTGATCAATTAACTTATTTTTTTAACCTAGATATAATAATTTAAGTGGAAATGTTTGGGGGAGATCTTTTCCGAGTAGTTGGACAAAATAGGTTAAATAAAAAAAGATATAATAGAAGTACTCTACAGTCAATATAATTATTATGTCATCCGTACTTTATCTGTAGCTTATCCGAAGCATTTTGTACAGGCACTTCGTTAAATAGCAATTAATTAATATGCAAATCACATAAATCAAGCCCTGTAGATCGCCCCTGATAGTAATTGAGTCGATGTAGTTACCGAACTCGATTCACAGCTGGCACTGAGCCAAGCGAGCGCACACTTATTCCGTATGTAGCTAATGATGATAGGAAATGATGGTAGAGAACAAGTCTCTAACGGTGGAGGAAAACATCAATAAGTTCTAACAGTATAATGGTATCGAGGGTGTGTCAGAAAAAAAAACAGATTAAAGCAATATGTACACAAAACAGAATAAACACAGATTTTAACAGATAATAGTATTACTTTGAAAGAAAAAATAAACAAAACTTGTGATTTTTTGTATTTTTTCGATTTTGAATTTTTTAGTACTCGTAGATTATGTTATCTTCAGTACCTAACGATTTACTGAAGTTTTCGTATGAAAATTCTTTAGTTTACAAAATCTTCACGCTGCTGTGTTTTTTCTTTTTTTTAATAATCGTATGACAGTATTTAACTTTTTAGAATCGTAGACCCTGATTTTCTTAGGAGTTTAAAAAACAGGGTATTTTTTTGCCAAAAGCTAATAAGGTTATAGAAGGCTAAAGTTTACACCTACATAGTTGTATAAAAAAAATGCTCATCTTTTAGTCTGTATTGGATTTCGCTTAGAAAAGAAGCAATGTATTTGAATTTCAAAACATCTGAGATCATCAAACACTATCTAACCCCAGACAAAGCAGAGCTTGTATTGAGGAAAACAGATTATTTGTTTTTGGTCCTAGACCTTGACGCATCTATTGTTTTTACACTAGCAGTTGGTGCCCGAGCTTCGCTCGGTATTTTATTTTTGGTAAACTGTTGTTGTGAATTATATTTAAATACGAATTACTTACTACTGATTAAATATTAATATTTTTCGATCTTACCGACATAATAATAAACTCAACTACTCGTCAATAGATGGCATTCTCTGTCCCACTAACTCATGACTTAATCAACAGATGGCGCTAGGAGTCATGATTTTATGATAAAGTTGATTATATACTTTACGATTAAGGGGACATTTTCTAAAAATGAATCCTAGCTAGATCGTTTTATCGTCCCCGAAAACCCCTGTATACTTAATTTCATGATAATCGTTGGCTCAGTTTCCGAGATCCTAAATCACTCAGCGCCTGACTGCGGTCCTGGGCAAGCGTGTGCGCGGTGGGTCTGTGACCCTTTTTTTGTACGAAGTAAAAATGTCAAGTTCGAAAACTTTGAAATGTGCTAGCTGTAATGTGGTTATTAGCGAGTTACTGGCCTATTTACAAAATAAGGTTGATGTAATGGACAATGAAAGTATGGTGCGCATATGTGCATCTGCATATACAGTTGCAGAAGTTGAAGAAGGAAAATCATTGTTGTTCGATACGATTAAAACGAAAAAACGAAACATCTCAAGAAGGAAGGATGGAAAAATCCAAAGGGATCTAGAGGATATTATTGCCGTTCTAAAGGAAACTGACCCGGATGTGGTTCCGGTTTTTGTGGCCAGAAATCTGAATAAAATCCCAGTTTTTTGCTATGACCACTTGGATCCATCTGTATTGCTGAAAGATATTGTACGACTAAAAGCGGATATACAAGAGATAAAACAAACCTATGCTACTGTGAGCCAAATTGAGGACTTGCAAAGTAAATGGAGTAACTATCGACCTACCTCTATAGAAAGTAGTACGGAATGCAGGGTAAATAACATACGAGGTGCTTATTTACTTGACAGTGGGCCGATGGGATTTTTAACACCTAGAAATGAAGCATTTGCAGAGAAAACTGTATTTAAATGTGCTAGTAATACCCAGCAGCCAATGACTCAGACGCCGAATATTCTACTACCCTCTTCTGATTCTGAGCAGCGCGTAACTGTTGTTCCTAGTAGAAGCGAGACCGAGGCTCAAGCTAATCGGCTCCGCTCGGTACGAGTAACCTCTCCTAAGCAGAGCGCGGCGCAGGCGCACTCACCCGACCGTGCGAATACTTGCGCGCCCTCTCGCTCTCATACTGTGGATGCACGCGCAAGTGAGACGAAACGCGCTCCGGCGCTTGCAGTACGTAATAGTGATAACGGGATTACCTCAGCTGAGTTATGTTTACAAAACTCGTCTGCTACAACAGCTAGAAAGTTGTCGTTTGCAGATTTGGCGGGAAATGGAGACGAATGGATAAAACCTAAGGAGGATGAAAAATGGATTCAAGTTCAGAGAAAGCGATTGAGGAACCGTTTTGTTGGAAACTTGGGAAAAGCTGAAGCGAGCTCCACCAGTAAATTTAAAGCTGCCGATATGAAAGTACCGTTATTTGTATCAAATGTTCACAAAGCTGTATTAGAATCAGATATAGTAGATTATATTTATGAAAAAACAAAGGAACGTGTGTCTCTTTTAAAGATTGACATGAAGCGACAAAGAGATTATAACTCGTATAAGATGTTTGTGAACAAGCATATGATTGATATGTTCTTAGATGACAAACTTTGGCCATCCGGTATAAGTTTTAGACGCTTTGTTAGTCTGAGAGACTGGCAAGGAGATCGAGAGAAAAGCATACAACAACACAATCATTATGGATAGTACAACCTCATTATCAACTTTTGTAAGCTTTAACTGTAAAGGTTTTAAGAGGTCCATCGATGGTGTGAGAGACCTGTGCGCCACGGCGGACATAGTAGCACTGCAAGAGACATGGCTCCTTCCGCACGACGTGCCGCTCCTGGGCACCACCCACCCGGACTTCGCGTACTATGGCAAGTCAGCGGTGGACACGTCGGCCGGTATCCTGCGAGGAAGACCACACGGCGGTGTGGCGATCTTGTGGCGCAAGCAAGTGTTCAGTGATGTGTCGGTAATTGAGTGTAGAAGTCCTCGTATCAGTGCCGTAAAGGTAAAGAACGGTGGCCGTTCTTTTCTAGTGTTTAGTGTCTACATGCCGAATGACTCAATGGATAATTTGCCGGATTTTACTCAATGCTTAAGCGAGGTATGTGCCATTGTTGATAACAGTTCAGTGGAGGCTATCTACATGCTAGGAGACTTTAATGCAAATCCTCATAAACGTTTTGGCAAGGAGTTACTTAGTATGTGTTCTGATCAGCAATGGTCGTGTGCTGACGTAGAAATGTTGGGTATTAACTCGGATACCTACACTTTTATTTGTGATGCGACAGGTTCGACTTCATGGCTCGATCACTGTGTTGTTAGTCATTCGGCCCTACAAACACTTCATAGCATTAAAGTAAAATACGACACATTTTGGTCTGATCACTTGCCGCTTATCGTGGAATGTAAACTAAATCAAATTGTATGTAAATCGAATTTTAATGTAAATATAATTAAATATAATAATAATGTGACATGGGGTAATCGGACAAATTCTCAGATAAATAAATATAGGGATTATTGTAATAGTAAATTTAAATTAATTGATTTTCCAGTTGAGTTTAGACATTGTAGTTATAATATTTGTAATAATCAGGGTCATAAAACCATATTGGACTTGCTTTATTTGGACATAATTAAGATATTGAGTGACGCAGCTATATATAGTAAAGGTAAAGATTGCAAAAGTAGTAGTTGTAATTTTCGTAATTCTCGTGTGATAGGTTGGAATATTCATGTACGTGAAGCACACAGGGTGGCCAGGCTTCAGTTTCAAAATTGGGTATGGCATAATAGGCCAAAATCTGGTAATATATATAAGGAAATGTGCCAAGCTAGAAAGGCTTTCAAAAGTAAATTAAAATGGTGTCAAAATCATGAGGATCAAATACGAATGGATATTATAGCAGAGCATCGCGCCAATAATAATTTTAGTGAATTTTGGAAAGCGACAAATAAATTAAATGCGAAGCCTGGTCTGCCTGTGAGCGTGGAAGGTGTGAGCGATAGTGGCCAGATTGCTGACCTCTTCAGGCAGCACTTTAAAGTGAGCTCTTCGTTAGAAAAACCAGACGTGGTGATCGATGCTGAGCCTGTCCAGAGTGGTGAACTTTATCGTGTATCGGCCAAGCAAATATCAACTATTATTGGAGGTATGGTAAGAGGCAAATCACCAGGTCACGATGGCCTCAGCATCGAGCACTTAAAGTTTGCTGGAATTCACTTGCCCCGTGTACTCGCAATGTTTTTCAACCTATGTTTTATTCACTCACACCTGCCACAAGATCTAATGAAAACTATTGTTGTGCCAATTGTAAAAAACAAAACGGGTGACCTCTCAGACAAATGTAATTACCGGCCAATATCGCTTGCTACAGTGGTGGCTAAGGTGTTGGACAGTGTGCTTGACTCTGAACTAGACAAACATCTGAACATCCATGATGCACAATTTGGTTTTAGGCAGCAACTTTCCACTGAGACTGCAATTCTGAGCTTGAAGCACACTGTGCAATACTATACACAGAGGCGAACTCCTGTGTACGCATGCTTCCTTGACCTTTCGAAGGCGTTTGACCTTGTGTCATATGATAAGTTGTGGAAAAAGGTAGCAGGTACAGGCGTGCATACACAGGTGCTGCGACTTTTCCAGTACTGGTATGCCAACCAGGTGAACAGTGTGAGGTGGGCTGGTAGTCTTTCTGGTGAGTACAGGTTGGAGTGTGGGGTGAGGCAGGGGGGTTTGAGCTCTCCAAAGCTTTTCAACCTGTACGTCAATGAACTGATCGAGGGGCTCAGCGGTGAGTGTGTCGGCTGCTCAGTTGATGGTGTTCGCATAAACAACATCAGCTACGCAGACGACATGGTGCTGCTGTGCCCATCGGTCAGTGCTCTCAGAAAGCTGCTGGGCATCTGTGAGAAGTACGCCACTGAATACGGGCTGGTATATAATAGCAAAAAAAGTGAGTTCATGGTGTTCAAGGCCGCCGGTAAAGTACCCGAGTCTGTGCCCGAAATCAAGTTGGAAGGTAACGACCTCAAACGCGTTAACAGTTTTAAATATCTTGGGCAGTACATTACAGACGACCTTGATGACCAAGCTGATATTGAGAGGGAACGTAGGGCATTGGCGATCAGAAGTAATATGTTGGCACGCAGGTTTGCTCGATGCAGTAGGCAAGTTAAAATATCACTTTTTAAAGCCTACTGCCAATCATTTTACGCGAGCAGCCTGTGGTTCAATTTTACTAAAAAGTCGCTTAATGCCCTACGCGTCCAATACAACAACGGGTTCAGGATGCTGATGGGGCTGCCTCGCTTCTGCAGTGCATCCACAATGTTTGCGGAGGCACGAGTTGATGGTTTTCATGCCATCCTTCGCAAAAGAACAGCCTCACTGCTCGGCAGACTGCGGAGCAGCGCCAACAGCATCCTGCAGGTCATACCTGATAGATATGACCTGCCCGTAATGAAGTCCTTCATTCGGCTCCTGATCCAATAGTCTCAAGAGAGACTGGGGGGTCAGGTACCGAATGAAAGACTCTTAATCTATATACATACCTACCTACCTACTAAAGCTGTGTTTTTTGTGTTGCGTTTATATACTAACATAGCTTAAGATAGACTGTAAGTTTTACTAACACAAATGGACCACATAGTTGTCTGATAAATAAATAAATAATAATAATAAATATATATTATATACAAGATTTTCTCGTTTAAAGGTATAAGATAAATAGTTTGAATTAATCTTTTATGAGCAATAGCTTATTTTTCATCTTTCTAATTCTACCTTCTAGAATACAAGAAAACAACTCAGATTAACAAACATCTACGTAATCTAATACTATGTTGTACATGTATAATAGAGGTATAATTTCAACTCACGATAGATAGTCCTCTCCGAGTTGAAAACAAGGTAGCTATCATTTGGAGACGCGTTGCCTTCGTCCAGCGAGAAGCCCACGTTCAAGTTAGTGAAGTCTTGGGTCTTCACGAAATCCACCATGCCAGTTCTACCGCCCAACTCTTCATCTGTAAGTTACGAGCAATATAATAATAAACTAAAAAAAATTACTCCTCTTGCTCAAAAAAACCGTCATTGTAGTGTACCGAAGTAAAACCAGCATTTCCTCCTCTAAGAGAAAACCTTTTTTTTTTTTTTTTGTCTGTTAACAATGAGCCTACAAAAACGAAAAAGTTCGAAAAGACTCGACTTTTTACTGTTCCACAAAAAAACATTTTATTTTTGAAAATAGAACTACAATCGGCGATGTCTTTTGCTTTGCGGCTAATAGAAGAAATAAAAAAAACACATTGGCGCGAAATCTTTAGAATTTTTCTCAACAACATTTTCATGGGATTTTTTATTTTCTCGCAGTTGTAGTAAGTAAAACCCATTAAAACTCGGATTCTATTGACTCCCTCGCTAAAGCTCGGATGTAGTCTATGGAGAAGGAGGTATCAATGAAAGAAAGATAACATTTTATTTGCATAATTTGAATTACATAGCTCTTTGTGTACAGTCATACTGTACACAAAGAGGTCCGCAAAAAATATAAAAGCATAAGAGAAAATGTACATATTATATTTCGTTGCGTAATACAATAACTCATCCACTCCATTACACCCCCAGTTATGGACCGGAAAATTGAGCCGTTTTCCAAATAAGATACATACAACGTACGTAGAGTCCAAATTACCTGTGCTCCATAAATGGTTTTAACGACTAGGCCCCATATTCCAAAAAGCTCCGCGTCAAAAGTTTTTAAAAATTATGTTCGAAGCGTTAAAATCGCATTAATAAATAAAATAAATGCTGTGTTAAAATTGCTTTGTCCAGTGGACATTGCGTTTCAGATACTGCCTTCTTGCTGAATAAGGGCGCGGGATGGTAGATATTTATTGAACCATCGTTACTTTATTTTATTGAGCCCGTTAAATTATTATGTATTTAATATGAATTGTACTTTGATATCACCTGCCTATTGTTTGTATATCACCTGCCCCTGTTTGTAGGTCTACCTACAAATGTTATGTTTAAAGTTAGGTACACACCTAACTAAATAAATAGTCCTGAAAATGTAAGCAAAAAATACGAGCAAGTATCCCTAAAAAATACGGGAACAGGAAATGGAAGCGTGGGTTTGCGGCGCGCGACCGCTAGATTTTTAAAAATAACAAATACGAAATTTTTAGTAACACTATTTGATAAAATACTATATTATAATACAACCGAATATATTTTTTATTTGAACTCGGTTAATAAGGCCTGGGCATATCTAGGCGATGGCGATCAGTGAAACGCTGTCAAATAACGCTGTCATTTTTGTCAGCGTGTCACTGATCGCCATCACAGATCGCTTAGATGTGCGAAAGGCTTTACTCATGTAGTGAAAAAACAGAATGCGACCTACTAATTCAGCAGCCTCTCCGAGGCGCACTTAAAATCCTTTCACCACACTGTTTTGAAGGAACTAGTGACACGATAAGAAAAAGAAAAATCAGCTCATTGCATTATTATTACCACACACCGTAATTTTTTATTTTATTTTTTATTTTTATTTTATTTTATTCGGAAAACAAACAGTACTACAAACTAGGCAATAACAACATAAATATCTAATTACCAATTAAATGTTTTCGCTTATATAAAACTACAAATAGGCGCGTGTTGCCTTAAAAAGAATAAATTAAAGCAAAAGTGAAGTGACAAAACCAAAGTATAAAAATAACAATAGGTAGTTACATTATGTACTCACACTGAAATAAAGAACCAAAGCCAAATAATTATAATAACTAACGAACCTGGCACAAATGAGAGATGAATGGTCCTCTTGAACCTGCTGCCTCTGGCCTTCAGCCTCCTGACTGCCTCGATGTACTGGATGCCCACTGACTTCATGTCCTGAGCGCCGCGCGCGTAGATTACTCCATCTACTATTTCAGCAGCGAACGGAGGGTGGGACCAGCTCTCCTGGAATTAAGTATGAAAAATTGAATTGCTGAAAGAAGAAAGAAATAAATACAATAGAAAAACATGTAACAATAATTTTAAAATATAGCAGTATACAATGCCATTGTATACTGTATGGCGGCTAGGGAATAAAACCACAAAACAGATTTTTGTGATAAAATTCTTGAACGGCGACCACGAACCCTATTTATTTAATAAGATTGAGATTTAGTTTAATATGATTTTACTTTTTTTTCTATTCCATTCATAAGAGGGAATCACACAGGCGACTCTCCATACAAACGTAGTCCCCTATTTCCTCCCTGGATTATGCCTCTAGAGTAACCATTTTGTCTCATAAAATCCAGTTCTGCTATATACGTGCTTGTATGTTTTCATTTTTTTCAGAAACTTATTGATAAAGAAAATATGACCCTCATATGATTTATATGAAAGATCTGGATTCTATGAGACAAAATGGTTACTCTAGAGGCATTATCCAGGGAGGAAATAGGGGACTACGTTTGTATAGAGAGTCGCCTGTGTGATTCCCTCTTAAGGAACAGCTACATCTAGGATATATACTGGTGATAAGCTGCGTCCTAGATTTGGTCGTACCTTAATAGTTAGTAATTACAATACGATCGCTGTCTTGAAAGCTCCCTGCTCTAAAATGACATTTTCAATATTGTACATTGGCTCCATAAACATTCCATTTGATGGATGTTTTTTTTCCTAAAATGATTACACCTCCCTACACCATACTCTCACATTATTTTCGGTTTTTGATAAATTGACTAGGTTTATTGGCTGTAATATCCACGGCGTTAAAGCCGTGACCGCGTAGTAATATTTTATGTATATAAAATAAAGTCGTTTGAGTTACACTTTATAAATTGTGTCAGCTCGGTTCTGAGTTCTGACGTTTTTGAGTTATAAATCTCAAAAACGGCAGAACCGATTTGGCTGAAAAGTCGTGGTGAGGTAGCTTAGAACTAGGAGACGGTCTAAGATACTCTATATCCCGAAAAGATAACGGCAACGAGGCGAGCAAAGCTGCGGGCGCTAGTAATATAATTAAAAGCTTGCTATAAGATAGGTGACGTGGTTTTTTCTAACCTTAAAAAATGCTGAAGCCCGCTTATAGAACTCTTCAAAAACCCATTGAAATCAGATTACATACGGTGGAGTTATTTTGTAGCCCCCTATTAAAAACCCCTGACAACGACACAAAAGAACAATTAGGGTCATGTGTACCTTTGTACCTAGATTCACAATAGCGTTTTTGGCCAATCTAAAACTAAGACGCGAGAGTATTTGACGGCTGTGAAACTCCTCGGAATTACCTCGTAGACTGGCACGACGTCCATATGAGAGTTCAGGAGGATAGTCGGCAGGGTCGGCTGCAGACCCTCCCAGGTCATCACCAGTACTGGCTTCTTGGAGAGTAGCTCGAACACTTGCACTGGTAGACCCAGCTCCTTAGCCTGGCCTTTGAGGTACTGGATGCACTCATCTAGAAGAAGATAGAATCAAAATACTCGTTAGAAATTTTACAACTATGAAAAAATACATATGAAAAAGACCTACCAACGAACTTTTGTAGAAGCGTACCTAATACGTTATGTTTTCAATTTTATGTGCTTATACGTGGATATTGTTATGATTATTATTATTTATATCTGGATATAGCAAGAAAGAAAGGAAAAAAGAAAAAATGTCATACCATAAAAAAGAAATTTACCTACTTACTTATACTTACAAAAAAAACAGAAAACTTACCATACTTAATTTGAAAATAAAAATCAATAAAAAAAATAATATTCGCACGCACATTCATTATAAAAGTGGTGGTAAAAAGGCCTACAGTACCATTTTTGCTAACAGTTTCTATTTTAGAAGATTTAACTTCATGAATTTTGAAAATCTTGTTGGCCGTCGTAAAGTAAATGGATTTCTCAATTTATTTTACGATTGGTCAGGTTTTGAACCTATTCAGGTTTGTGACGTAAAATTCTAGAATCTACCATTTTAAGCTCAAGATATACGAGTAGGTACTTAGACCCTGGGCCTTCAGTCCCTAAATTCCAGACAATCGTCAGTTTCCTTCTATAAAATAGTAGTAGTAACCATGTGAAATGTATTAGGGGCTAGCCCGGCTAAGCTACGATTTAATTGGATTCCCTAAAGAGATTATACCTACGGTCACCTCTGACAGAACAATTTGCCTAGGCCGCCTAGGCTTGCTGTCACATTATCTGTCAAGCATGACACATTATCTCATTTAAGGCCTGCGCACATCAAGGCGATGGCGATGGCGATCAGCTGAAACGATGACAGTGATAATTGACAGCGTTTCAGGTGATCGCTATGGCCATTCCCTAGATTTGCGCAGGCCTTTTAGTCTTGCACACATCTAAATACATATGACAGCGATATTTGACAGCAGAGTAGAAACAATGCAGAATAGACCACTGTAAAATTCTATTACAGCTATTTCAGTGTACATTTATACTTTGTTTGCCCATAGTTGTGTAAAATCAGTTTGTATCGGAATCGAACAACCTTAAGTCTGAGTCGTGCCTCAGGCACTCTCAAGCTGTATTATTTATTGGTATCCTAATAAATAAACAAATAAAGCATAGATTTTTTGACAGTTCTCCATTGAAAGATGACAGTAATCTATGCGTGAGGCTTGACGTCCCCCCCGTAGTATTTCTCTATGGGCTTGACTCAGACTCAAGTAGGTACTGTTTCAGAATACTTGCAAAGATTAGATGGACGGAAAACGTACCATAATTAGCGTTGGGCTGTACGCTGCGGATCCTGAGATAAGTCTGAAGATTCGCGACTGCAGGGTTACTGTCACTCGACATTTTCACAAAGAGTTATTGAACGTTGAACGTCAGGATGGCCGAGCGGTCTAAGGCGCTGCGTTCAGGTCGCAGTCCACTTATGTGGGCGTGGGTTCGAATCCCACTTCTGACAAATATTTTGTATTTTTTTAATTCTTCAGTTTTTTAATTTTGATCGTTTGTAACAGTCAGCAGATAGCTCAATAGTTTCTAGTGTATTTTGTCAATTTTATAAATACTTTTATAGTATAGGATCCCGCTATAGAAGGACCTTCACCGGGCTGGTTATTTAATGAAACGTATTTTATATTTAATTAAACATGCCAATAAATATATTCAACATGGGTTGCCTATCAAATTTCAGTCCAGGATATGATTAATTAATAATTTAAAAAAACAATTGTGGTTTTTACTTTCCACTGGTTTGTTTATTAGACAAATTCTATACCAATCGAAAGTATAGACCCCATAGAATATGCAAACGTTAGGTTGCCTATTTTTTTCCGGTCACAACTCTCGGGTAGCCAGGTATAAACAGGAAAATCGATACTAGCATTTTTCACCGGTATGTTTATTGAATTAAAATACTGGGGTCTATACAGGGTTATTCATTATTAGCTGCAAATACTCAGGAATTAGGTTCAACAAATAAAATAAAAAATATTTATGAAATGATTTTTTTTAAGTTTTGTTATGAAAATCCCGAGAAAATCGATAAAGGAATCATTGGCGCCTGACCTATTTTGACCTTTGATCCGCGCCCGCGCGCCGTGAGTGACACTCTGCGTTCAGTCACCGCCTGGGTAGGTCATCGTCCTGTTTTCCATGGCAATCATTATGCAATAGCCGTAAAGAAATTAATAAAAATAAAATTTAGATACAAAAACTTGAAAAATTTTTTGATCAAATTTAAAAAAAATAATTTCATAAATATTTTTTATTCTATTTGTTGAACCTAATTCCTGAGTATTTGCAGTTAATAATGAATAACCCTGTACTTTCGATTGGTATAGAATTCGTTTAATAAACAAACCAGTGGAAAGTTTAATTTTTTTTTTTAATTATTAATTATTCATAATTATCCTGGACTGAAATTTGATAGGCAACCCATATAGAATATATTTATTGGCATGTTTAATTAAATATAAAATACGTTTCATTCAATAACCAGCTCGGTGAAGGTCCTTCTATAGCGGGATCTTAGACTATTATTAATTGTACGTTTTTTTGTGAATATAGTTATTATGACTCAAATTCTTCGAACATTAAATTTTATTTACAAGAGAATATACATTATTTACAAAAACTTTTATATGACTACAAAATAAACAATACACAAGGTTCCATCGTATTATTCAATTTTGTGTCCGTTTTGCCTAAACTCACTTTTTTATCTGAAAAAAATAGGTCTATACCTAAGTACTAAAATTATTATCTTGAAAGCGGAAGTGGTTTTAAAAAATGTATGTCTTATGGGAATATTTTGGCAGCAAGATAACAAGTGGTAGAGTCTGTTCAGAAAGAGAACCGTCGTGGGATTGGAGGGCGCTGCTGTACTTAATCACCTTTTTTGTTTAGTGGGCAATACAATAGCGCGTCTTTTGCGTTTTCATCCTATCACAACTAGTGTACTATTCCTTTAATTAATTTTTATGATGCAAAATGCTGACAGAAAGAAAGGGATGAGCTGCCATATAAAAATCGAAACATTAGTTCTCAATTTGGCCACGACGGTTCTCTTTATGAACAGACTCTACCTACTTGCAAGTTTTCAATAATGCAACACCGTTTCCTAAAATTTTCATTTAAAATAACCGATTTGTCTCTAAGAACATGAACATTATTTTATATTGGAACAAGCATATGGCCCACCTGATGTGGTAACCATTGCCTATAACAAAGCATTGCCCCGTAGGTCACACACGTCAGGAACGTGCCCTACGATGCACTGCCCTGTGTCCATCAGCTTGATGCATACAGATGTTCAGCCTCACGTGCCACGTAATTTCACCGGCACCCACTCCTTTCAAACCGTTCACTTCCCTCACTTTGTTTTCCCTTTACAATAGAGACGGTTAGTTTAAAAAGTTCCAATTTGTTCTCGAATAAGATAAAATAATACTCTGACGTATGTTCGTGACGAAACTGGGTTACAAAATTATTACCACGCAAATAATGAGAATTGTGTTACAATCATATTTTGTTTGTTCACGAAACATTGCGCTCTGTAACTTTATAACGCTTTGATTTGTTGCCTTTCCTTTCGACTCAATTTAAGCATGCAATCCTATTATAAAATAATAGTGGAATCCCGACTCGGAAATTCCTTTTATAGTGCACCCCTACCACTACACCAGGAACTACACTAGTCTGGAAGAGATCGCTCTTAGCGATAAGGTCGCCAATTGTACCTTTGTTTGTAATATTGCTTTTAAAATGTCTTCTTTTGTGTACAATAAGGTATTAATCTATCTACCCTCCAAATTTTATACTCATAGGACCATTCGATTAAGCTGTGCGTTGAGTGTCAGTCAGTCAATTAGTAAGAGATTTATATATAGTATATGTATTTAAGAACGCATCGTGCGAAAATTTGAGATTTAAAAAAAAAAATCATAACTAAATAACTAAGTGACATTTTAAAAATCGCAAAAGGACTGATTGTAGACTATACATTTGAGATTAATTCGAATTTAAGTGTGTTAAAAAAATATACTATTTAACATGACATTCTATTTAACGCTGACATACGATTTTCATTAGCGTTAAATATAATGTCATGTTAAATAGTATATTTAAAATGTCACTTAGTTATTTAGTTATGAATTTTTTTCAAAAAAAATCTCAAATTTTCGCACGATGCGTTCTTAAGAATACGGATGAGATAATACTAGAGACTGTTTTAAGACCACGCTTGACGATGAAATTCAAAATATTAATTGTGTATAAAAATCTTTACGTATCCATAGTCTGTCCCATACTTTTCCAGGAAAAGTATTTTAAGCCTTTTCCATTCCGACTTCCGCAATCGACCTTAGTATTTATTTATTTAAAGCCGGTTAGACACCGTAACTACGTAGACCCGCTAAATTGAGAGCCTGTATTTTTCAAAGTAAGCCACACAAAGTACCACAGATCCTATTATTATTATATCTCGTAGCGCCATCTATGAGCACCGAATGAACTATTTGAATCTGAGTTGGGCTGAAGCTCGCTGAAAAGTCTTTCAAGTTTTTTTCATCGCCTTTCTTAATACCTGAGTTTTCCGGTAGATGGCGTTACTAGTATAATGAGAGGTATTTAAATTTAGGATCTTTGCCTACGTTATTGGTAGGTAATTTAGATAATTATTTACCAATTTATGTGTATTCTAAGGTATTTTTGAAATGTGTTAGATTCAATAAGCTAAGTTAGTATATTTCATTCAAAATAAAAGACTGAACGAATTCGAAGATCGAATTTTGCGTCGTAGATACCGAACTCCGAATGTAATTTACTTTGTGGCTTCTCGAAATTAATTGAGTTGACGAAATTATGGTGAGAGATTCATCAAATTGGTTCGGAAGCCGGTGAAGTGTTCACAAAGTTACAAACACAATGTACCTATATATTTACCAATAGCGTCTATTTATAGAATGTTGAACGTAGAGACAATACAGCGAATTTTAACGCGAGTTTTGGATAGATTCCTGAAACTACAGAATGTGACCACTAGAGATCCTGGCAGTTCCTCAATCTTCTTCTTAGCGTGTCTCTGGTTTTTTAGAACTAAGTGTGGTGAAAGAGTTTTAAGCGCATCTCAAAGCTCCTTTCGTGCACTTGACACATATTTTTGAACGGTTTAGGTTCTACGACATGCTGGTTTCCTCACGATGTTACTCAATTATTGATTATTTTTTTATGCTGTAAATTATGCCGAATGATTGACAGAAACTTAAATCCTCATAGGTCGACAATGAGTTTTTTTATTACAATTTAAAGGCCGCTTGACCACAATCCCACCTGATGTTAAATCATGATGCGTTCGATGGTGTAAGGCGCTCACATAGAAGATACCTGTCACTCTTTTTTGTAAACGTCCAAATTATAGGTAACTTATTCGGAAAAACAGACGCCGGCAGCAGAGAGCAGATGAGAAAGCATAATCTGAACGTCCCGTTAGTTAAAACATTACTTTGCAAAATAAAACGTTAGTGGACACTTTTTTTATTATCTCAATATATCTGGAGGATGTAACTTTTAAAAATATCATGGTTTTTAACACAGTATCGGGAGTCTAAACTTAAAGACAAAATAAAATCATGGTAAATATCCCGTTGTTCATAAAAATAACCTGGTAAATGTTTCATGCGTCTGTGAAGTTTGTGCATTCGCAAACCCATACTGAATAGGTTCCACACAATAATGGACTCATCAAAAATACAAATCCATATACCAAAACTGTTCTTGTTCATCTCAATTAATAAATACGAAGTTACGATATTTGTAGCTCAATAATGCTCTAGGCTAGTATAGTATTATCTTATCTGTGCTCTAGGTAAATAGGTATACTGATATGGATGAAATTTTGGTAATTGCCTATTGACATTTTGGTTTTTGGTAACTGGTAAAATGTTACGACGCGGGCGAAGAAACGGGCAGCTAGTTGGTAATATTTTCCCACTAAAGTCTCGCTTTCCTACGTTCGTGCAATCACTAGTATACGTCCACAGCGATAACCAACGGGCTGGCAAATTAACTTTGCAACAATGCCCTACATTACTATGAGTTATCGTTGCTTTAAGCTGACCGGGCGGAAAGGGCACTGAAATTTGGTACGCTTATGACCATGACATTTTAATTCCGAATGAATCATGAACCACCTACACTAACTTACATAAGGTACCTGTCAAGTTACCTATGAAAAGTAATTACAAGAAGGCCTAGAAGTATAGATTTATCCAATATTCTTAAAATTTACAAATGTAGATATTCAAATTCAAATTTTATTTATTCAGTTGTATCAAGGATCACTTTGAAACGTCTTAAATGTAGTTGAGTCTAGGTGCCAGTTCCACGCGACCAATCCTAGAAGAACAAACAACAAACTACGGCTTGGTTCCTAGTCTTAGAAGTATATATATTTTATGCTACTTCTTTATTAATGCGGAACAAATATTAGAGACTAACCAACCTAACAATAGCTAACCTAAAGTTTAAAGCACTAAATGCAGACATCGGTTTATAGAAATAGTTACATTTCACTTAATAGACAACGTAAGATGACTTATAAAATAATGTTATACAGTGAGCAAGCTAACTATAGGTTACAGAATAAAAGTACATAAAAGTACGACATCGTAAACTCAGACAAAAATACACCTCAAGACAATTCCCACCAGACACCAAACTAATCAAGATAAACTTTTAAACTCTAATCAGTTTCGTGAATTTCATGATGCCAGTCAAACCCTGACCTCGTCGCTATCAAGATTGTAATCATCGATACTACGCCAGTAGGTGGTAGTCCCACTAACAGTGACCAAGGAGTAGTGTTCGCGCCGAACAAACGCTGCTCCTCAGACACTCAGTCGGCAAACGACCGCGAACGCGCGCGTCACATCACTATATCGAAAAAACACGAAAAACTTTTTAAAATGACACTGGCCGAAATAAAAAACTAAAATGCGAGTGACGCATGGAGTATTCTAATTTCAAAGTTTACGCGCCAATTGCGATGCTCCCGGTTTTCCCGCGCGTCCGTAAACATTGTTTATATAGAGAAAATGACTTGACTGCAAATAATTAAAGTGCAATAGTTAAATTTTGTAAATAAGCATTATAGTGTGTGTGGAAGTGAACTTATCGTACTTATATTATTATGCTCAATTTGTAAAATATTTAAAGGTATTTTTTGTGTAAGGTTTACACCATTTGGTAAGTTGTTAACCAGTGCGAGGTGAAAACACAATAATGTGAACAAGCTCAATCTAAAGACGTTAGGTACCAAAATAATATCTAGCCCACGGAAAATATATTTCAATTACCAGTTTTATGAACTTAAATTCAAGGCTACTGATAAAAATACTGAAACATTTATGAGCTACTAGAACACGTAAAAACTCAGAATAGTAACAGGAAATTTTAACTGGCATTTTCATTTGTCTTCTCATAAGGATTAAAGTACCATGAAGTAAAAGGAGTTTCGCATCGTGTATTTTTAGGGTTCCGTAGCCAAATGGCAAAAACGGAACCCTTATAGATTCGTCATGTCTGTCTGTCTGTCTGTCCGACCGTGTCAAAGCCATTTTTCTCCGAAACCATAAGAGCTAAACTGATGAAACTTGGCGAGTAGATGTATTCTGTAAACCGCATTAAGATTTTTACACAAAATTAGAAAAAAAACTATTAATTTTGGGGGTCCCCATACTTCAAACTGAAACTCAAAAATTTTTTTTTCATCGAACCCATACGTGTGGGGTATCTATGATTAGGTCTTCAAAAATTATGTTGAGGTTTCTAACATCGTTTTTTTCTAAACTGAATAGTTTGCGCGAGAGACACTTCCAAAGTTGAAAAAAGTTGGTCCCCCCCCCTCTAACTTCTAAAATAAGGGAATGATAAAACTAAAAAAAATATATGTTGTACATTACTATGCAAACTTTCAACGATATTTGGTTTGAACGAGATCTAGCCAGTAGTTTTTTTTTTATACGTCATAAATCGTAAAACGCAATTTACCTTTCGACGAACTACAAGAACCTTTATATTATGTTACTTGATGCTACGGAACCCTTCATGGGCGAATCCGACTCGCACTTGACTGCTTTTTTTAAATGGTACCCATTTATTTTTGTGAATAAAATAACCTATTTCAAATCACGGAAGGCCTCACTTCTTAGAATAGAAACTATTAATGTCAGAACTATTTGTAAAATGAACCTAAAATATTTGCAGAACTAGAAATGCATCGTTATACTAATAAAGATATCACATGAAAGTTCTAACCAATTTATTTACAAGCTGGCTTAGAATATACGGATTCTGGGATATTTTCAGCGGCTCCTGATTTATTTACCACAATCTGCCAAGTTTGTCTATTCTAGTAATTTTCTCGAAATTACAAAGTCGATGTGTTTTCGATGTTTCTATTTTAAATATGCATTGTAAGATTTGATAAACGAGAAGATTAGCCAAGTCTGTAGGTAACCCATGTAAGTTATTCCACTCCCTGTGGAATTTGAATTTGTATTATAACAATTATAGGAAGATTTAATTAAAAATAAATATTATTTTTTTTTATTTTTTTTTATTATTTCATGTTTTATAATAATAGTTTTTGTAAATAATGTATATTCTGTTGTAAATAAATTCCTAAATAATTAAAATTAATAATACATTTATTTGCTAAAAAAATAGTAACGGGTAAGAAACGCGGAGAATTACGTGGAGAGCGGACGGAGTGCGTATTTGTTTTAAACCGTCTTCAAATAAAGGTTAAATATAGGTTCACAATTCGGCAGTTTTTTTTTTATATTGTTATTTATCTGAAAGGTAATTTCCATATTGGTCCCATACTCTTTCTAGGATTAAGCCTTTAGAAACCGGCCGCTAGTTTCCCACGTACTAAAATGGTAGACTGTTGGCGCTGGTGCTCAAATTCTCAGATAGCCAAATCGGTTTTTAATAGACGATCATTTGAACACTAACTATTATAGTTATCAGTGATTACACATTTGATAAATATTTGTTATTATTATTCAGCTGTTTTGTCCCACTGCAGGGCAAAGGCCTCTTTTCCTCTTTCCACTCTTTGCGACTCAACGCAGTGACAGGCCACGAATCCACGATCTAAGGTGGGAGTCAAGTTCGTCCCGCCATCTCATTCTTGGTCTTCCACGTCGCCGCATTGCATTTTGTGGGATCCACTCTGTGGTCCTCTTAGCCCACAAGGTGTCAGGCATGCGGCAGACATGTCCAGCCCAGTTCCATTTAAGGCTCGCGGCTTTTTGACCGCATTTGATAAAGCACCGTTAAAAATACCGGAGAAGTATTCTTTGAACAACTAAAATTCTTTGAAAACCTTTTGTGACAACTACGGGGCTTTACCATTGTATAAAAACCCCTGAAGCATAAGACAGGCCGTCAAATATGCAAAATGGGAACAAAAGATGTCCACGAGTAGTAAAACTACGTGCCATTGTAAATAAACTAAACAGGCATTTTAATATATTCTAGTTGATATAAATGACGTCAGCAGTAACTATTTTTTTTCATGCCGTTACTTACGGGACGCTATAGAGCCTGGGACAGGATTTTAGATGGAATAGGCTTGCCCAGCACCTATACCATCCTCACAGCTTAGCCAGCCTAAGTCCACAAGAAAAACTTGGTCAATACGTGCGGAGCTGACTATAACCATGGGTTTCCTCACGTGTTTTCCTTCACAGTTTCATTGCGCATATTAGAGTCGAAGACCCATAGGTGCACCACTGGATTTAAACCCACGATCTTACGATCGGAAGACGGGGTCGCTACCACTAAACGACAAGTGCTTTTCCATTGTGGAGCGTAAAACTACAGCATTTTCTTTCAGTCTGTCCACTGAAGTGTTTACAGGTGCCCTTGCAAACGAAGTTACACAATAGCTTCGGATACTGAAAGGTGTAACGTCCTAACGTGTTTAAAGGTGCCTTCACAAACTTAATTATACGACAGCTGTGACTTGAACTGAGACTAGAGAGGTTGGATTCAAGCTCTTAAAAAGTACTTGTTATTGATGAGGTCGGAAATACAAATGAATGGAGTCTATGACGTTGATTTGAGGGCACGGCTTTAATCAATCATTTGATTACAGCATCGTAGGTACTTAATGTAAGAGATAAAAGCTCTGTTCACTAAAGCTTTGCACACGTCGAAGTGTTCTGCGGTGGCAATCAGTGAAAAGCTGGTCTTGCTATCATCTGATCACCACCGTAAAACTCTTAGATATTCACAAGGCTTATAAGCAGCCAACATATTTTTCTCAACAGTTTTTTTTTTGACGTGATAACGTCTTATAAATCGATGGAGCCGGCTGCACGCACGAAAAAACATGACTCATGCGTCGTTACGTCGTTTCGTCGTTCCATTTACCTGAGCCCGAGCCCGGGTCGGGTAATGGGTAAGGGTAAATGAGGGTAAGGGTAAATGAGGGTAAGGGTAAATGAGGGTAAGGGTTCGGTCGGGTTCCGGGTCCGGGTCCGGGTCCGAGAGTCCGAGTCCGAGTCCGAGTCCGAGTCCGAGTCCGAGTCCGAGTCCGAGTCCGAGTCCGAGTCCGAGTCCGAGTCCGAGTCCGAGTCCGAGTCCGAGTCCGAGTCCGAGTCCGAGTCCGAGTCCGAGTCCGAGTCCGAGTCCGAGTCCGAGTCCGAGTCCGAGTCCGAGTCCGAGTCCGAGTCCGAGTCCGAGTCCGAGTCCGAGTCCGAGTCCGAGTCCGAGTCCGAGTCCGAGTCCGAGTCCGAGTCCGAGTCCGAGTCCGAGTCCGAGTCCGAGTCCGAGTCCGAGTCCGAGTCCGAGTCCGAGTCCGAGTCCGAGTCCGAGTCCGAGTCCGAGTCCGAGTCCGAGTCCGAGTCCGAGTCCGAGTCCGAGTCCGAGTCCGAGTCCGAGTCCGAGTCCGAGTCCGAGTCCGAGTCCGAGTCCGAGTCCGAGTCCGAGTCCGAGTCCGAGTCCGAGTCCGAGTCCGAGTCCGAGTCCGAGTCCGAGTCCGAGTCCGAGTCCGAGTCCGAGTCCGAGTCCGAGTCCGCGAGTCCGCGAGTAGGCGAGTCCGCGAGTCCGCGAGTCCGCGAGTCCGCGAGTCTCGCGACTCGCGACGACGAGACGACGAGATGTAACTTGATCGATTCAATTGTGATTTCCATTTACCTCCTTATCTATATTATATCCATACAAAATATCTATCAAACAAATATTAATTAAAATTCTTTTGAAAAATGCAACCATTCCATCAGTATTTTCTTATGACGTTATCACGTTCAACTATCGTCAGTAAACCGACTTTACAGACAACCGATTTTTTTTTTAATACAACTAATAGCTGATAGTACAGACATATGGGCCACCTGATGTTAAATAATAACCATCACCTATAACAAACCATTGCCAATGTGCAATTAACAAACACATGACATTACCTACCTTAAAGTCTCGTTACGATGTAAAATACGCAGACGAACGACCAATAAATATCATGGCTTTAAGATCTATAAAGACACTAGACATCGTAAAACAGCAGCCGAACAATGCCCTAAGATATAAAACTAAGTGGACAAAGGTTAACGGCGACATCTTTACCCAGCTAGTGTTGTTTAATTTATTTTCTGCCTTTGAATATTTTTACCAAAAGATTTTTTTAAACAAGAAGCTTATGGCTCACCTTATGGAAAGTGGTTACCATAGCCTAGCAATATCATCCCGTTTTTATCCGAAATTCACGATCTTTGGCTGAAGTGGGCTAGTCACGTCGATCCACTCCACTTTTGTCCTTGCAAAAGATTTAGTTGGACTATTGTATCATAACAATAACAAATACGCCAAGGAGGCAACTATACTCCAAATTAAATCTATATTTATAAAAGAAAGTCGTGTTAGTTACACTATTTATAACTCAAGAACGGCTGAACCGATTTGGCAGAAAATTTGTGGGGAGGGGGAGCTTAGAACCGGGAGAAGGACATAGGATACTTTTTATCCCGAAAAAGCAACGGGAACGGGGTGTTAGGGGAACGGGCGAGCGAAGCCGCGGGTGGCCACTAGTTTGAAATATAAGTAAATATGCAAGAAAATAAACCTTTGCATACATATAAGAAATAAAATTAAGAAGTGTTTAAAAATATAAGCATGTATTATTATAAAATTAGTGTAGGAAGTAGTAGAAACAAAGGCTCATTTGTTTTTTTTTTGTGATGGCGGGACGATCTCGATTGTCATTTTAATGAACCAAAGATCGAGAGGTGTGGCTAAATGAGAGCGAACCCTTTTCCCTGCAGAGATCCAGACTTGTTATGATATTTGTAGTTTTTTGTTCTTTCGAAGCTATGCGGTGAAAGGATTTTAAGTGCGCCTATATTCAGTTTACAATAAATGGGGATCAAAGCAGTGAAGTGTTTTAAATTAAACCTTGTGCATGTCAAGGCGATCTGCAATGGTGATAGCTAGGAGTGTAGCTAAGAGTCAGCATAGGGCTTTGCATTTTTTTTTATACATCTGCACACACTGAAGCGCAAAGTTTGACAGTGCGATATTTTACAGCGATACACTGATCGCAATCAAACTCAAACTCAATAAAATTTTATTTAATACGATACAAGAATCACTTTGAAACGTCTTAAAGCTAGGTGAGTCTAGGTGCCAGTTCCACGCGACCAAGCCTAGAAGAACAGGCAACAAACTACTGCTCGGTTCTTACCGTTTTTTTTATGATCCTTTTACAAATCAAAAATAGTCTTAAAATAATAGCAGTGAAGTTCCAGTGTGGTGCCACTTCACTTAGTCAGACGTATGCAATGCAATAATACAAAAGCAAACGTTTCAGAGACAGCACACGCTACGCTTCAAAGTTAAAATAAATCAATCTAGATGTGAGTACGGTTAAATAAATAAGTTACCTATCAAACTAGTCCTAACCTAAGTTCACCTAAAGTGCTCTAAACCAATAAGCTCTCAGCTCTAATTGTGATCGGTTTCCGAACAAGCGCTTCCTATTATCTGTCAATTGGACTCTCACAAACAGTAATTGCAGCGAGCACACCACAAGCCTCGCTCGATATGATTTATGGCGAGCAATTAACTGTGACGACCATTGTAGCGAACCTAGAATCAAATCAATACGTCTTTGTCCGGTAGAATTTCATGACTTTGAATCGAGTGAAAGACGCTTTTGATTTTTGCGTGAAATAATTAAAAACTCATTTTAGGGTTCCGTAGCCAAATGGCAAAAACGGAACCCTTATAGATTCGTCATGTCTGTCTGTCTGTCTGTCTGTCTGTCTGTCTGTCTGTCCGGCCGTGTCACAGCCATTTTTCTCCGAAAGCATAAGAGCTAGACTGATGAAACTTGGTGAGTAGATGTATTTTTTGAACCGCATTAAGGTTTTTACACAAAAATACAAAAAAAACTATAAATTTTGGGGTCCCCATACTTGAAACTGAAACTCAAAAATGTTTTTTTCATCAAACCCATACGTATGGGGTATCTATGGATAGGTCTTCAAAAATTATGTTGAGGTTTCTTATATAGTTTTTTTCTAAAACAATAAATTTTGGGGGTCCCCATACTTAAAACTGAAACTCAAAATGTTTTTTTCATCGAACCCATACGTGTGGGGTATCTATGGATATGTCTTCAAAATGCACAATACACCCCATCGCGGGACGTCAGTGCAGATCGTATTCCCCCAAATCAAATTAGAATTAGAATTAGAGGTCTTCAAAAATGATGTTGAGGTTTCTAATATCGTTTTTTTCTAAACTGAATAGTTTGCGCGAGAGACACTTCCAAAGTGGAAAAAAGTTGGTCCCCCCCCTCTAACTTCTAAAATAAGAGAATGATAAATCCAAAAAAAATATATGTTGTACATTACTATGCAAACTTCCAACGATATTTGGTTTGAACGAGATCTAGTCAGTAGTTTTTTTTTTATACGTCATAAATCGTAAACCACAATTTACCTTTCGACGAACTACAAAAACCTTTATATTATGTTAATTGATGCTACGGAACCCTTCATGGGCGGGTCCGACTCGCACTTGGCTGCTTTTTTTTATGATGTCCTGTAATAAATATAACGGACTTGTAATCGTATTGAAGGAAAGCGAGGAAAAAGGAATGCCAAAAATTTTTGGCCTTTTTTATAAAAGGGAACCTTAAAAAAATTAAAAAACCTACTTCATGGTTAAACTGCTGAATCAATTTTGATTAAATTATATGGAACCAATCTAAAAGTATTCCTTTTCAGACAAAAAAATATTTTTTCAAACCGGTTTACAAGTAACAAAAATAAGCAATAACAAACAATAAAAAAAATACAACCAAATTGAGAACCTCCTTTTTTATTTGAAGACGGTTTAAAAGGTCCCCTGTCATCCCGTATGCAAGTCAAGGCCCAGCATGGATGGAAAGAATCAGTGACACGATAAGAAGAAGAAGGCCCAGCAAGCTCTTAAAATTAAAAAGTCCGTATAGTCCGTTGGATATCAGTCACAACGCCAGCGCCAGTCAGAATGCGAGTGGAGCCGTAAACAAAGTCTAGTTTACAGCATTTCCAAGCAAATGTAAGTTTCGGAAGCGTTTCACACTCCGTTGAACTTAGACCTTGATAACGCATAAAGTTGGTGCCAAATGCCAACACTAAAGAGCTTCCATTTCCGACAAATCCAAAAGCGCCAAATGACGGCCGCAATCTATATTTGTAAAATAAGAAAACTTCACTTGGACAGAGGTCTGGAATGTAACTATGAAAAAAAAGATATTAATCTAAATAAATGCTTTTTTCACCAATAATAATGCATTAACTTTAGTTTGAAACTATACATTAGTTTCAACAGCAATTAATTCACTTAAAAAGAAAAAAATCCTTACATAATAATAATAATAATAAAGTTTTTTATTTAAGACAACTTAGTCCAATAGTGTTAGTAGAACTTATGGCTAGGGGTTAGTACTTAATAGCTAAAACAGATTTCGTCCTCTGGGCGAGCTTCCACACCAGAAGACAGGCATAATTAGAAGAAATTTCTTTTAGGATGCTGTTGCTGCTCTCGCGCATTCTGCTCAGTAGTGAGGCTGTTATTTTCCGCCAGATGGCGTCAAAAGAGTCCGTGCGCGCATCTGCGAACATGCCTGAGGCACTACAGAACCTACCTACCTACATACCTTACGACGTAACTGTTAGGCTAGTCCGTTCTTTAGTTCAGATTTATCTATGGCCGTAAAAATGTGATGTCACGTCTTTTTAAAAACAATGCTATAAACATGCCATTCATAGTAATAAGATCATTTTAATAAATACATAAATTTGCGTGAAACGTGCCGTAGATATAGCCGCTTAGTCATTATAACACAGATTTTGTGTGAATGGGAATTATTCAGAGGAAGTTGGAACACAAATAAGTCGAATACAAAAAACTGTCTGCCAACTCTGGTTCTGGTTTTGAGTCTGTGTGAGTGTTGACTAAGTAAATCCTACGCCAAAACGTCACACACACAGTATAATGCACTGGTGAGCACTCACACAGACTCAAAACCACAGCCAGAGACAGAGCCAGACAGAGCTCATGGTTAAGCCTACAGGTGCTTTCAAATTGGGCGTATATAAATTTCAACAAAATCAGTTTGGTTGAAGTCGGCTATCCAAGTTTTTTATAACTTATCTTGATTAGGACAAAAATCTAAATAATGCAAATTGTAAATATGAGGCATGGGTGGTAATTTGTCCTTGACACCGTATTGATTTCTGGAATAGCCTATGCATAGGCCTATTTAATATTCCTACATTAATAAACAATTATTTTTTATAATTATACGGCGCTGTGAGTTTCTGTATCTGATAGGTCTTTTCAAAGTACCATTGTGTGTCGTACAGCATTGTCTATCGCGTATTATGCTGAAGAGTAATTAAATCTTAATTAAAATTGAAATATGTTGCTAGATTACGTCATTAGTATGCAAATAAGAGCTTCATTAACTACTAATTATTTATTTTAATTTAGTTTAAAAATTCGAAGTAAATTCCAATAATGTGTCAAAAAGTCTCAATTAATTTGTAATTATCACTAACAACCTATCTCCTTTTTACCTAAAGGTTAGCTGGTAGAGTAGATTTCCAGCATTAAGCTCGTCTGTGTACATTACATTTTATTTGTGCAATCTATCAATTCTCAAACATTTTATTCCTATATATACGAAAACAAAAAAAATGAAGATAATTGTCTACCGTGCCTGGGAAAAAAATCATGATGATTATAGAGGCAAAAATAGATACTATAATGTTTTTGGTTATTTTCCATCCCCAATTATAATGACGTCACAGTGAGCCAACATAAGTTCACGAAAGGTCGAAATTATAATATTCAATTTTCGACGTGATTATTTTGTGATGTGATATGTATTTTTTCCGATAATAAGGCATACTTATGTATTCTTATGCTACGTGCCGCTACAAGGGTGCTACGAAGGCTCTACGAAGTGGCTACGAAACATGGTAAATTCGATTAGGTTTATTAACTTTGAAATGAATAATTGTTGTCATTACATACATCATTCTTTATTTATTTATTTTCAGCCTATCTTGTATAATCAGTCTTTCCTTTTCTACTTTTTTCTTGTTTTTTCGGTCCATTGCTTATATTATTATTAGAAATAAGAGATAAATAATAATTTCAAATAATTATAAAACTTTTGCTCGGTTTAAGCAGTTTCTATTAGTTGGACATTAAAGTCTAGATTACACAGGCTAGACTTATTCGTTACAATTTTTGTTGATACACGCTATGGCTGTTACTTTTAACCCTTGCCGAACACAAGTTATTTTTATGGATAACTAAATCCAAATACGGGCTCTCATTCCCTATCGGCCCTGACCCGCGAATTATGGTCACATGTACCGCTAATGGACAGGGGTTCCCCAAGGCCTGTTCTGGCCTATTATGGCTTATTGTATGGTGTTCATACTAAAGGGGTGGAGATTTACTATACAAGATTTGGCAAAATCGGTTTTAAGTGGGCAAGACAAGAAAGCATTATATTTTTACTTTCACGCAAATTACAGTGTAAGAAAGTTGGACATGCAAGAAAATGGTGTGACATGATAAGGCATAAAAGCAAAGCGTATAAAACATTCCAGTCCAGCCTACCACAAGCCCTGCCTGGCTCTGGCTCTGGTTTTGAGTCTGTGTGAGTGTTGACTAAATAAATCCTACGTTGAAACGTCACACACACAGTATAATACGCTGGTGAGCAATCAAACAGACTCAAACCCAGAGCCAGAGTCAGAGCCAGAAAGAGCTTGTGGTAGGCCTACGGAACTACTCCAGAGGCTGTAAGCTCTACGTGCTGTCAGTCAGCAACAGTCTGCCTATTGCCAATTCAACTTGCAAAGTTAGCTATATACTTTTTATTTAGTTTGTTGCGTGACTACCCCTGGAATTAGTGCGTAAACATAACTCTACTTTAAACCACACCCCGGCCTTTGCTTAACTGAATTAATGATGCTTTGCTTCACGCACTCTAAAAACATTTTGTTGAATTATGTATTCTGACAAAAATCATACTCGGCTTATGGGCGAGACCTTGTGACATGGGGAATTTAATCTGAATTGAAATAAATAACTGCTCATCAACATTATCATCAGCCTGAAGCAGTTCACTACAAGTCTCTCAACTGGACAAGGTCTTCTCATACATTTTGGCTCGTCAATAAAAGGCAAAATAAGAGCCCTTTCCATTCTCCGACTTAAGGTCCAGCTTAGTTGGCCGGCCTTGAAGATCCGTTTGTACAAATCGTGCTTGAAATACCTACTTTTATTGATTATCATAAGAAACAAAATGTCAATCAGAAGAGGCGTGAGTTCTATAATAATAATAACAATAAAAAAAATATTTCAGACAGCATAGGTCCATAATTACAAAAAATACACATCACAAGAGAGCAAAAAAAATATTACCAAAAAATTACACCAATTATTGATTAAGTTATCTTTTGAGAGCTTTGCACCCGTTCTGTGAATAGTACCAATTCGAACTCGAACCCACGGCCTTATAGAATTAGGTGGGGTTTGCTACTTAGAGTGCTCTATGACAACGCGAATCAATAGAGAATCAAGGTTCAGCCGTCAGCTTGACTTAACTGTGATCGAGGCCATTGTTGTTTGCACTCAGCGTTAAAGGCAAACCTCATGATGAGCTTTAAATAATTGCTCTAGCATTGTCTGTCGCGTATAGGAGAAACTGTAAACTGTGTTCCTAGGCCTAGAATACGGAGAATTGGTGCTGATAAGTTCAGTAGAATACAGCTCAAGTGAACAAAGAAAAATAACGCTTACTATAAGGACATGAGCTATAGCAGTGTGTAGTCTGATACGAATTCTTCTGTACCTGGGACTACTTACCAGCACCAATTTTCCGTATTATTTATTATCACCTTCGAGTAATTATACGGTTCCCATAGTACAAGCTCTGCTTAGTTTGGGGCTACGTAGTGTTGTGTGGATTGTCTATAATATTTAATTGAAAACTATGACTAGACACCAATTAGCAAAAAAAATTGTAGTTGTGAAGGGCTCGTCCGGGAAAGTACTACAACCATGCCTTTTTCTGAAGCAGCATTGCTGTGTTTCGAAGGGTGTGGGTGCCGGTCAAATTACTGGCACGTGAGGCTGAACAACTGTATGCCTCAAGTTGATGGATGCAGGGCAGTGCATCGTAGGGCACGTTCCTGACGTGAGTGACCTACGAGGCAATGCTTTGTTATTGGCTATGGTTACCACTTACCATCAGGTGGGTCATATGATTGTTAAATTAGCTTGATTCTGTTTTCACTTTACATATTTTTTGTTCACATAGCAGAACGACATGCGAGGTTTATCAAATACAGTTTTCTTAAATTGTTTTGCCCCCAGTTGCCCCCAATCGGCCCCCAGTTCCAAGACTCCTGAAGGTCAAAATAATAAAACATTAATAACAGAATTGCGGAAATCCTGAGCCCGCCCACTAATGACCACAATCCTCAACTTTTTTACCTGGTGCTATTAAGTGTGAGTGCATGCTATTTCAAAGATTATAATCTGCTCACTTTGGAACAGCGAAAAGTATTTGCCATATAACCTAACAAAATATAATAAAGGTTCTCGAATGGTAATGAACCACGAAGACCGGCGACCGACGACCAGAACCTGGCACCTAGACTCACCTAGCTTTAAGACGTTTCAAAGTGATTCTTGCATCGTACTGAATAAAACATTTTTGAGTTTGAGTTTGAGTTTGAACCGGAAGAGAGCGTAGGTTAAGCGGTGGGATTTGGGATGACCCCAAAATCATAACGGAAGTATTTTCATAGTAAGTGGTTCTCGCTTTTGTTTAGATTTCCTGGAGTATTTGATTCAAGTTTAGAGCACAATAAAAAAGTTAATTTTCATTGGCACCGGAAAAGCACTTTCTTCTTCATACCCATAAATTGTGGAATGAGCTACCACCTGATGTTTTCCCTCCTAACTACAACTTCACGAAAAACATTAAAAATCTCCTCCTGGGTAGGCAACGCAACGACAGCACCCTTGGTGTTGTTGGTGTCTATAGGCGACGGTGACCATGTACCATCAGGGGGGCCGTAAGCTCGTTTGAATATCTTTTACATTAAAATCAAAATAAAAGCCAAGCTCAACCGCCTTCTACCACTCGCTAACGCTAAACTTCTATGCCGGGGACTATATTTACGTTGAATGAGCTTCATCATCATCAGACTGAAGAAGTCTACTGCTGGACATCATCAGCCTCCCCTAAACATTTCCAGGAAGAACAATTCTGAGCCCTTTCCATCCGACTTCCGGTGATCTTAACACTGTCGTCGGTCCATCGGGTAGGGTAGAGGGGGTTAATCTTACCAATCGGTTTGTTCGAAGCATTTGATGCTAACATTCTGCAACGATTTTGCCAATTATCCAGCTGGACGCCCACGTAAAACGGACTTGTGATTTTTTTACATCTCCCAAACCGTTTTGGCGGGAATCCAACAGAGCATTTTACCACAATATGCTGAAAACCGTCCGTCTCTGTCACCTTGGTATGAAACGACAGGGATATTATATTCTAGGACTGGATTTAAACTAAGTAAATGTGCACATGTGACGACAGGCCGCTTTACGTGATGGTCGAATGGTTTAGGAACTTTGATATTTTTGCCGACTTGAAAAAACGAATTTTTAAAATGTCTGTAGGTATCTTGATATTGTACAAAGTGCAGTAGGCCTACCACAAGCTCTGTCTGGCTCTGTCTCTGGCTCTGGTTTTATCAAAACCAGAGCCAGTCTGTTGAGTGCTGGTTAAATAAATCCTACGTCGGAATGTTACACACACAGTATAATACACTGGTGAGCACTCACACAGACTCAAAACCAGAGCCAAAGACAGAGCCAGACAGAACTTGTGGTAGATTTACAGAACGGAACACTTTTGATTTCCAGACACTGCCAATATCCTCTCAGATCTCTCATGGGCACCCCATGGCCTCCTAATCTCATCATCTATAGAAATAACTCTCATAAATAACTTTATTGTAAAATGCTGGCTTACTCCTCGATGAGAAATACGAAAGTTTCATAAAATTAAACATATTTTTAAAAGCTGCTTCCAAAATCAGTTTTAACGTAAAACGATATCAGTATCGGAACATAGTTTTTATTGGGGAATCGTTTTGGCAAGGTGTGACGGCAAGTGATATCAGTAAGGCCAACCATGAGCTTTGTCTGGCTCTGTCTCTGGTTCTATTTTTGAGTCTGTGTGAGTGCTCACCAGCGCATTGTACTGTGCGTGTGACATATTGACGTAGGACTATTTATAAAGACGTATTTATTTAGTCAACACTCACACAGACTCAAAACTAGAACCAGAGACAGAACCAGATAGAGCTCATGGTAGGCCTACAGTAGATATGAAGTGTCACCAGCTGAGCGCCAAGACGCTGGATCTACGCCAACACAAGAGCTCGTAAACTATAACAACTATAACAACACTTTACAACATAACAGGGAAGCGGAATCAATTGAGCTTGATATGGATTTTTACTTTGAGGTTCATGATTTCAACGGGCACGGGCCCGGGAAGCTACCATTACGAACTGCACCCACACACACAACGAGCACCTGTACGAACAGTTACTGACCAAAGTAGATTTACAAACAGAAGCGATAAACGAATAAATATGAAAGCATTTGCACTTATTGGCACTTTTTCCTTTTCTTCCTATCGTGTCCCTAAACTAGCAACTAGCTTTTAATTTATCTATTTTTTCAGACTTCGTCCCGCTTCCACTCCAAATATTGCTATGCCCTGAACATTAAGGCCTATTATGTATTCACCATGACCTCACCATGTAACATAATAATTGCAATAAATAATATGAGTATGAGTATGAGTATGAGTGTCACTGATTCTTTCGAACCTATCTTGACGAAAGTATCTTGAATTGCGCCTCAACGAGGCTTCTTTCGTGCACTTGACACATATTTTCGAACTTTGTAGGTTCTACGACATGCCGGTTTCCTCACGATGTTTATGAATTATTGGCACTTACAAAATAAAACTAAACAATAACAAACTGAATTAGATTAAAAAATATCTTGGCATTAGCAAGATCGACCATGAAAACGGCAGATAAAGGAACCTTAAATGAGGATGGATCCCGCACTATGCTTGACTTGCAAACAGAAGCAACCCAAAGATCCTTTTGGTAAGATATGTCTAAGTTAAATTCTATTCAACGAATTCAAGGCTTTGGACGGTGAAGTCGTGAAGGGTAGCCTTACCATCACAATGAAAGCTTTGCAAAAGATTTCTGTAACGAAAACTCTTCGTGATACAATCTATCAGAATCACGCGAGAAAGAGGCGTATATACATACATTCACTTTAGTTTAGTAGTAATTTTGACTTGCTATTGTTAACTCATCTGATTGGGGTGCACTTAAAATCCTTTCACCACGCTTGGTTCGAAAGAACCAGTGACACTATAAGAAGAAGAAGAACTGATCAGATCAATCTTTTTCCTTTTAAGACCAGGAGAACCTTCCAACAGGTCTTCACTTTTCGCTAACGTATTCACTTATTCAACACACTTTCAGATTTTTCAAATCCAATGTATCCAATGTGCTAAACTACGGACTATAGTTAAGTTAGACTTTTTATGCTATAGTTACTTCTATTTTTCATCGTGTCACTGATTTTATCGAACCAAGTGTGGTGAAAGGATTTTAAGTGCACTTGACACATTTTATTAAGTTTACTGAGTTCCCTTTATGACCAGAACCATCCCACAGGTCTTCACTTTTCTCTATTCACTTATTCAACACACCATCAGATTTTTATTTATGCTATAATTAATAGTTTACTAATCTATCTGGAGCCTGACCATAAGCTATATAGCTATATAGCTGCCTACTACGAGTATCTTTACTACTTTATTTATGTTTGTCGGAGAAGGGCGTTAATGTTCGCGAATCGTTTATAACTTCTGCGGATGTTATCGTGTTCCTACCTTATTTGTGCCATGTATTTACTTTCAAATTCCAAGAGAGCACTTGGGACCTAGTGGTACCGGCCCCGCTTTCCTTTCCTAAGGTCGTGGGTTCAAATCCAGTTGTGTACCAATGAGCTTTTCTGACCAAAAATGTATGTGCACTATGCCAGTACTCTCAAACGGTAAAGGAAAACATCGTGAGGAAATCGGCATGTTCATCATCATCATTATCAGTGAAGAAGTCCACTGCTGGACATAGGCCTCCCCTACACATTTCCAGGAAGAATGATTCTGAGCGCTTTCCATCCATCGACTTCCCGCGATCTTAACAATGTCGTCGGTCCATCTGGTGGGTGGGCGCCCTACGCTTTGTCTTCCGGTTCGTGGTCGCCATTCGAGAACCTTTATTCCCCAACGGTTATCGGTTCCCCATCGGCATGTTATAGAGCCTAAAAATGTCAAAAACATGTGTCAAGTGCATGAACGGAGCTTCTTTGAGGCGCACTTAAAATCCTTTCACCACACTAGGTTTGAAAAATTCAGTGACACTATAAGAAAAAGACTTCCTAAATCAATATTTTGACTGAGTTTTTTGAATCTTGGCATTTATTCACTTCATTTGAACCGACAAAAATAAATTTACTGTAGTGCAAATAATCATAGTTTTCTAACTATACTCAAGTTCTTAGTATAGTTTGAAAGTTTGTTATGAGTCATGTCATAACTTTAAGAAACTTATTACCTACTACACAAAATAACTTATTTATACAAATTTGAGTACGTACGTACTATTACGTGACTACTCTATTAGTAAGTAAGTTTATTTTTGTGAGAAAATAGTGTTAGTGGATAAAGAAAACTCAAAATCTTTCTTCCTGGAAATGTATGAAAGACTTGTCGGTCCATGTGTTTGTCCTTCTTCGGCTAATGGTGATGATTATTTGGGGTTTCTAAGCTCAATATTTTTAGTTCATTTTTAGTAGGTGACTATTAAACAATAAATTATTTTACTCAATACCTAAACCCAGATTTCGTGCATGTATCGTCTGAACGTATACTATTTTTAATCATTTCATTTCAAAGGTTATTCTAATGTCAAGTTTAATGTTCTTTTTATGGCTCAGTTATGAGCCCCTTGAGGTTTTCGCCATAACCTCAGTAAATGAAGAAAATACATAGACCTGTAATGGCACAGGTCTATGTTTTATGTACATACTCAAATACTCGTAAAACGCTTTGTTATAGGCGATGATTACCACTTAACATCAGGTGGCCCTTTGGCTTGTTCCATCAGTTAGTTGTATAATAAAAGTATATTATTAAAACACACACAACATTTTTTTATTTATTTAAGCTTCACTGATCGTCCTGCAGAACGCTTAGCTGTGCGCAAGACTTGAAACAACCAAAATATCTTTCTACATAATAATTTCGTGTATTCCCGATGTCCCCGTGATTTTCTTGGATTTATATATAATTAATTCAAGATTTAATAAGAATTGAGTCTTCCTTCACGGTATCTGGTTTTGGTTAATTAAACAAGAAATAAGAATTGTTAGTTTGATTGTATGGGTTAGTTAAGCCTTGAGCACATCTGTTCTGCGGTGGCGATCAGTGATGTTCTATCAATATGACAGCACCTCTTTCACTGAATCATCAGTGAAAAAAACTCATCAGATTTTTCACTGATTGCCGCAGAAAGCTGAGATTTGCGCAAAACTAAACTAATAGAAAACCCGTCAATATAATATAAAATATTTCACAATATAAAAATAAATATATTTCGAATAAATAGTAAACCACAATACTGAACCGTATTCATGCGGTACTTATTTTACGAACGTCAAATGACACAATTCTATGAGTCGACGCTATTACAAATTAGAACGGAAATCCGGTAAGTGACGACCATTGTCTCGTGCGTGAAGTGTGGAGTAGACCCTTGTTGACAGTACCGCAGAAGAGCTTTGTTAATGGATTTTCTATCTTATGGCATTGAAATAAAATTCAAATTTACAATAAACGAATGGCATGGATGGAATTGAACAGTGTGAAAGAAGTGAATACAGAGATGACGGCTGATAGAAGAGAATGGAAGAGAAGAACATGTTGTACTGACTCCACATGAATTGGGATTAGGGCAGGAAGAAGAAGGAGAAAAGATAGAAGTTATGAAATGGAATGAAATAATTTATTTGTTACAAACTCCTTGACACTGTTAAAGAAGCTTCAAGTATGCTCTCATTTAAAACAAAATTGAAACGCTGGCTTATCGATCACACCTTTTATACACTCAGAAAAAAATATTGTTGGTTCCAACAATAAAACTTTAACAGGGGAGAGCCCACCATGGTGTATAGTCCGTGCATCAATGTTTTTATTGTCAGGGATCACGTTGTCAGTACAACAATATTTCTATTGACAAGAAGTAAATTGTCATTGCAACAATGTATCTTTTGTCAGCGGAACTAATTTCGAATACGAAGGGCTAAAAATGTACAACTAGTAGGTACGAAAGACCCCAAGTGTGAGGGGTAAAAAAAGAAGATTCGATAAGACCGAAGTTGATCCGATGCATTCATCGGATCAACTCCAGTCATATCAAATCTTCAACGGATTCATTAATCCGTTGAATCCAATTTCATAAAACCACTTCTACAATATAAGGAAACGCCGTGCGTTTTCGTCAGCGCGTTCTAGGATCGTTACAATTTTAGTCACGCCATCTAGTTCTAAATTTAGTAAGCAGCTTTTTTGTTAGTTTATTTTACTAACAATGTTCACATTGACACACTTGCAACGTTCCATTGTCACCTCAGCGACATATTTATTGTATGACAAAAGGTAGTTGAATACTACGACTATAGTTACTTTTTTAGATTTATTAACAATGTTCACATTGACACGTCTAAAACGTTTTATTGTTATACAGGGTGTAATCGTTAAGTGTGCACAGGCGATTATTCCGTAACTATTGCAGATATCAAAAAACTTTAAACTGATATCGAAAGTACTTTACCTAATGAGTAAAATGACATTAATAACTTTTTAAAAATAAAACGAGAAATATCCAAAAAAATTACATTAATCACTCCCATACATTTTATTTCTTAGTAAGTACAAAATTTTGTGTTCAAAGCATATGTTCGAATTTAGAACGAACACCAAAGAGTATCTTTCTTTTTGTTTTTATTTAGTATGTTGCTTTTCAGCTAGTTCAAATCAATACAATATTGAAACAAGGTTTATTATAAATTTGAAGTGGTAAGATAATTAATCTACACGTGTATCTACTTGAAATTCATTAATACCTTCATATCGTACATAATTATCAAATGACAAGGGTAAAATGAGTAGGTACTATTCCACTTAAAATAAGGAAACTAAAACCTTTCTACTATCTCATACTAAATGTATGGGAGTGATTAATGTAATTTTTTTGGATATTTCTCGTTTTATTTTTAAAAAGTTATTAATGTCATTTTACTCATTAGGTAAAGTACTTTCGATATCAGTTTAAAGTTTTTTGATATCTGCAATAGTTACGGAATAATCGCCTGTGCACACTTAACGATTACACCCTGTATAATCAATATTTTTATTAACTTTGATGTAAGGACAAAGCTAAATTGTTCCTTGCACATTAAAGGAAGGAAAATCAGCGGACAATAAAAAAGTTGCTGAACTCAACAAAGCTCTTTCTGCTAAAGTAACAGAGTATTTAGTTGCTCCGACAGGAAATTTCTGACAACGCATTTATTGTGACTTTGTTGACCCATTTTTTTCTGTGTGTAGCTATGATGACATGTTATTTTTGAATTTTCACAATGTGAATCAGATTATTTTATTTTTTACACTTTTATTTTCTTCTTTTGGTCGTACAATAATCTTATGTACCTACCCAATTGACTTATAATGAACATTATCAATAAATAACTATTATGACTATTACTTTATTCATGTATTGAAAAAACTAAACTAACCTAGGCCAGTATGGCTTGACAACAAAGTGTTTACTGACGAATATACACGTATACTAAATAAAGGTCGCCCGTATATACCTGAACCTCATGAAGGTTACTGTTTACTGGCCCTTTCAAGGTTACTGTGCCTAGGTCAAGGAAACGGTGAAAAGTAGATTGTAGTAAGAATAGCAGATTTCGAGGTTCGATGATAAATTATTGAATTCAGAGTTAAATAAGTAGTTTATTATAAATCCTTTCACCACACTGGTTTAAAACACAAGTAAAACGATGAAAGAAGAAGAAGTTGTATAAGGATCCCACTCAAGTTCGTAATGCATACTTACTAATATTAAAATAATATAGAAGTAAACTTATTTATTTATGACGACACATGTTAAATAACAAAGCGTACATAGGTATATATTAAATATAAACAAAGAACAGAGACTAAAATAATATAAAACGAAGTAACATGCTTATAAATTTTTTGTGTATGTACTTACATTTTTACACAAAAAAATTAACGTAATCTATAATATAAATATACTAATTATAACATAAATAAATAAATAAATAAATAAATATTGTGGACAATTCACACAACACTACCCAGCCCCAAACTAAGCGGAGCTTGTAATATGGGAACCGGATAGCTGATATAATACTTGAATACATTTTTTTTGTAAATACATACTTAGAATACAATATAACACCCAGACAGAGAACAAACATTTATGTTCACCACACAAATATTTGTTCTCGGTGGGGATCGAACCCACGACCTATGGCGCAGAAGGCAGAGCTACTACCAACTGAGCTAGAGGCCAGTCCATGATGAACATGGAAGTGTGTCTCTCTAACAAATTGAATATGGATATCATACTTCGGCCTTGTAAAGAATTCTATACTTTTTGTGACACACTCTACTTATTTAAATGTAATATTAAACAATGGCTGATATTTACCATGTAAATCAGATTGATTAAAGTAATTTTAGTTGAAACCATAAATATTTTATCAAGTCGGTAAAAGTTGGACTGAAATTAAAAACAATTACATGTTACCATTTTGAGAAAGTAATTGAAAGTATATTATTGTAAAACTAAGTTGTAGCATGTCTACGAAGCGTAGTTCCGTAGACGACCTACTACGGAAGCACATCCGTGTTGACTACACTTTTTGCGACTTTTTTAGGGTTCCGTAGCCAAATGGCAAAAACGGAACCCTTATAGATTCGTCATGTCTGTCTGTCTGTCTGTCTGTCTGTCTGTCCGACCGTGTCACAGCCATTTTTCTCCGAAACCATAAGAGCTAGACTGATGAAACTTGGTGAGTAGATGTATTCTGTGAATCGCATTAAGATTTTAACACAAAAATAGAAAAAAAACTATAAAATTTGGGGGTCCCCATACTTGAAACTGAAACTCAAAATTTTTTTTTTCATCGAACCCATACGTGTGGGGTATCTATGGATAGGTCTTCAAAAATGATGTTGAGGTTTCTAATATCGTTTTTTTTCTAAGCTGAATAGTTTGTGCGAGAGACACTTCCAAAGTGGAAAAAAGTTGGTCCCCCCCCCTCTAACTTCTAAAATAAGAGAATGATAAAACTAAAAAAAATATATGTTGTACATTACTATGCAAACTTCCAACGATATTTGGTTTGAACGAGATCTAGTCAGTAGTTTTTTTTTTATACGTCATAAACCGTAAACCGCAATTTACCTTTCGACGAACTACAAAAACCTTTATATTATGTTATTTGATGCTACGGAACCCTTCATGGGCAAGTCCGACTCGCACTTGGCTGCTTTTATTTAGAATTAAATGGTAAAATTTCAATTGCCAGCCTCAGACATAAACTTCCCAACAGCTTCTAAGAAAAAACAAATTTAATCCTCCTCTATCAGACTTCTCGCGGCCTTCACGTCGGTCTATCGAGAGGCCTTACGACTCGTCTTCCGGTTCGTGGTCACCACACCATTAGGTAACCTTGCGATATCAGCTATCGGTTCTATGAGCTACGTAGCGGCACTTTGAAATAATGTATGGTTCTTTATGTTTCTGTATCATTTATATCACGATTTTACTAACACAAATTCACTGTCGTCAACGTAAATTGAGCATTCACGTGCGACCGAATTATTACTACAATGGTATTTTTACGATTTTTATCAGATTAATGTAAAAAATGTAATCTACGAGTCATGCTTAATTAAAGCCTGTATTGTACAGTCAGGTATTCAAAGAGACTACATAAGTGCATTTGACATGGTGTTGTTTAACTTTTAACAGTTTCCTCGCATAGTACTGGCAAAGTGCACATGCATTTTTAACCGACTTCGAATCAAAAAGGAGGAGGTTCTCAATTCGGTTGTTACTGCATAACTTCGTCATTATTGAGCCGATTTGAAAAAATATATTTTTTTATCTGAAAGGTACTGCTTCCAGATTGGTCCCATTTTAATTTTATTAAAATCGGTGTTGCCATTTTTTTTTTTAATATTTTTATTAATGTTTGTAACTGCATGCCTCCGTCATTTATGAACCGATTTAGAAAATATTTTTTTTATTTGGAAGGTTATTCTTACGTCCAGATTGTCCCTGACAAATTTCATTAAAATCGGTTTAGCCGTTTGGCAATGAAGTCGGTTTCTCAAGTTTTTTAAACTTATAATTATTAGAAAGAAAAGTCGTGCCCGACCTGACAAGAACGGAACCCTCAAAAGATAAAAAAAATAAACCCTTAAAAGTATAAACTATCTTTTGTCTCATGTGCAATCATCCACATGACTGACAGCTGGCACCCATCCAACTCAACACAACGCCGATGTATTCACTACTCACGTGTCGTTATTGATGCGCGTACTGTACAGACGCAAACTACAATATCTAGTCTCAGAGTAAGTCAATATTATTTTACGTCAAACGATATGATATCTAAGGTTTCAGACTGAAGTTATTGCAGCCAGCCAAAAACATATAGCTGAATAAGTGAAGTTTAAAAAACTTGAGACTTCATGGTAAAAATGCTAAACCGATTTTGATGCAAAATATAATGGAACCAATCTGGAAGTATAACCTTCCAGAACAAATAACATTTATTAAAATCTGTTCATAAATGACGTTAGTTATGCGATAACAAACATTTAAAAAATTCAACTGAATTGATAACCTACTTCTTTTTATTTGAAGTTGGTTTATAAATCACACAAAAATACCAGTTTATTATAAAAATAAATAAAGCGTGAAATTCTGGTTTTTGAGTACACAAGAAATTTGAGTGAAGGCCCACATCCTACTCAACTCAGAATCAGATGTCTGAACACTTTGTAAACAAGAAAAGTTTTGTAATCAGTGTTCGTTGACTACCCCCGGTCAGCCACAGAGATTAAAATTATTGAGAGTTTGTTTTAAAAGTATGTGGTAGCGATTAAAAAACTTTCCAGACTTTGAAACATGAATTAAATAAGCTTAGCGATAACAAACAACCCAATGTCATTACTAACAATGGATCCATAATTTATTTCTAATGTTTTTTAATATCGCAAAACATTTACATTTACAACTTAGAAGAACATTTTTAGGGTTCCGTAGCCAAATGGCAAAAACGGAACCCTTATAGATTCGTCATGTCTGTCTGTCTGTCTGTCTGTCTGTCTGTCCGGCCGTGTCACAGCCATTTTTCTCCGAAACCATAAAAGCTAGACTGATGAAAGTTGGTGAGTAGATGTATTCTGTGAACCGCATTAAGGTTTTTACACAAAAATAGAAAAAAAACTATAAATTTTGGGGGTCCCCATACTTGAAACTGAAACTCAAAAATTTTTTTTTCATCGAACCCATACGTGTGGGGTATCTATGAATAGGTCTTCAAAAATGATGTTGAGGTTTCTAATATAGTTTTTTTCTAAACTGAATAGTTTGCGCGAGAGACACTTCCAAAGTGGAAAAAAGTTGGTCCCCCCCCCCCTCTAACTTCTAAAGTAAGAGAATGATAATACTAAAAAAAATATATGTTGTACATTACTATGTAAACTTTCAACGATATTTGGTTTGAACGAGATCTAGTCAGTAGTTTTTTTTTTATACGTCATAAACGGAAACTCAAAAAAAATTTTCTCATCGAACCCATACGTGTGGGGTATCTATGAATAGGTCTTCAAAAATGATGTTGAGGTTATTACTATAGTTTTTTTCTAAACTGAATAGTTTGCGCGAGAGACACTTCCAAAGTGGAAAAAAGTTGGTCCCCCCCCCTCTAACTTCTAAAGTAAGAGAATGATAATACTAAAAAAAATATATGTTGTACATTACTATGTAAACTTTGAACGATATTTGGTTTGAACGAGATCTAGTCAGCAGTTTTTTTTTTATACGTCATAAACCGTAAACCGCAATTTACCTTTCAACGAACTACAGGAATACAAACTGAAATCAATCAGTCATACAGGACTACTTTAGCCTCCGCTGTGAATAATCTGATTCTGTTCTGATTGCATCTAGAGAGCTTCTGACTTGAATTCGTTTACATACAATGCATATTAATAGTTACATCATCATGATCATCTCTTTGTGCGACTGCTTGACATAAGTCTCCCCATATTTCCAAGGAAAAGAAATAAGAGCACTCTTCACTAGTAATCAAACCACTCTTGAATAGTAAGGTGTAGCCCGGTGTAGGTAACTAAGCGGTTAAAAAAAAAATTATGTACAGACTGCCAGCAAGATAAATATCAAGCGATCGCGTAAATCTATGTAATGTGTCAACTTTTGTTTGAAAATGGAACGCGGATTCACCGATCACAGCGGCCCGCATTGCAATCCTAATCATCATGGATTCAAATCCAGTCAAGTACCAATGAGTTTTCAGTCCGATAATTTATATGCACTATGCCAGTGCTCTCAAACGGCGGAGGAAAACATTGTGAGGAACTTAAAATGTTCGAAAAATATAATATATGTCAAGTATACGAAAAAAGCTTCATTGAGGCGCACTTAAAATCGCCACACTGACTGGTTTGAAAAAAAGCCAGTGTCATGATAAGAAGAAGAAGTAGGTAGTGTGTGATGCAGTCCCCTCGCATAGCCCTTAGCGTTATTGGTGTTACCGTAGTAGGTATTTTCAGTCAAGAGTTGACGCTTACAAATCAATTAGAATTCAATAAGACAGATTTGTGGAGCACTAGCAAAACTGAACAATATCGCTTCAGCTTAGCTTGCTTCAAATTTCAGCTTCTGAACAATGAACTGAAAACCTTTTCAGCTTGCTTCAAATTTCAGCTTCAGCTTGCCTCAGATTTTTGTTGTAAAACAGGAATTAAACTTACTCGTATTTGATTTCACTTACTCGGTTTTAGCTGATGCCGATTCGCAACCTTTGAAAATATATGCTATGTTAAAGTTACCTAGTGAATTGTTTTTCAATAAAAATACTTTTAACTTGACATGGTAACCAAACTTCTTATCAGGAAATAGAATAAAAAAACTTTTATTTTCTGAGTATCGGGATGATTTGTGTAGGTATATGTATATAGGCACTCGTAAGATGGTATCGGTTGATAGAACTCTGTAAGCAAGTATTGGGTGAATTAGGGTTGAAAGGGACCCAAGCCTTTTAGGGCGTCAGATATCACCACAAAAGAATCCTTCTTTTTGAGATAAGACATGGCTTTTGGGCTATCATCTAAGAAACACTCAAAACTTAACAAAACCAAGCCAAAATTTAATAAGAGTTAAAAAAAAATGCAAAAATATTCAATCTATTATTTAATTTCCACGCTCAATGATTACTTTCTTTTGCATATTTGAGTGAATAAGTACTAGTGGGTATTCGGTACCATTCCAAAACTTTTTAAAATCACGATCGAAAAGTTGTTAATTTGGCTATAAAAGCCTATTTCATTTGACCATAAACAGCGAATCGCCTATGAAAGAGCAGTAAAATACTGAAATAACTCTATTCAGTACTATTACCTATGTTATATCGCGTTGTTTTACGACAAACATAATAATATGGAGCGATCGTATATTTGCGAAACTGCTACAATTAGGTATTAGTAATATTATGTATCTATTCGACTATGTCGACTCGTACACTTATCTTGGTCAGCATCTGGCATTTAGCGATCAAATGGATCAAGAAATAGAAACTAGAGTAATCAATTCATGGAAAAGCTATTGGTCCCTCAAAGAAATAATGAAAAACAAAAATTTCCCTATGTCAGCCAAAAGAAAGCTATTAGACATTTGCATCCTGCCATGCCTAACCTACGGATGTCAGACATGGTCAATGTCCCAAAAACATATCCAGAAACTGAGAACTTGTCAGCGGAGCATGGAAAGAAGTGTTCTTGGCTTCAGACTAATAGACAAAATACGAGCAACAGATTTAAGAAAGAAGACAAAAGTAAAAGATGTAATTGTCAAGACAAAAGAACTTAAATGGACATGGACAGGTCACATGATTAGAAATAAAAAAGATAAGTGGACCAAAGCAGTAACAGAATGGTTACCAAGACAGGAGAAACGTAAAAGGGGGAGACCAATAAAGAGGTGGGTAGATGAGATTAAGAAGACAGCAGGCCCACTGTGGACAAGACTCGCACAGGACAGGGAGAGATGGAAACAGCTGGAGGAGGCCTTTGCGTCGGATGGACGTACTGAAATAGAAACTGATGTGCATTAAACTTAGTATTATAAAAATAAATTATGTTAACTTATACAAAAAACGTCAAAAAATGTATATAAAGATGTTAATTTAAGTTCAGTGAATAAAGGCTTAATAATAATAATAATAAATATTATGTATCAGTATTATCTTATCTGTGTTATTACTTAGAAACTATCGCTTGTGCATTGAAGTGTAGAAACCAGCACCAACTTAGTTTGTTGCCTGTTCTTCTAGGCTTGGTCGCGTGGAACGCGTGGAACTGGCACCTAGACTTCTTAATAAATTGCATCTGTCCATATGAATGGACCTGAAATTCGGACAAATTTGCCGATATCAAGTGAGGATATATTACATAAATAAAATAGTTTTAGCCAAGTCAGACAATAGACAAGTCCGCCATCATTGGCTTCGAAGAACATGGCGGGTTTCCTCAAAACCATCGGAAATATTTTCGTTCAATCAGGATATCACTAATAAACACTTTCATTCCAACTACTCACACTTTGAGCTAAGAACTCAAGTAATGTCGGTTAAAATACCACCGAAATTAGAACCAGAAAAAAATATGAAAAAGTTGTTTGACTTTCCAAAATGACCATCAAAAACGAATTGATGCAAATGAAAAAACCTATTTTGACTTTTAATTTGGAATTTGAATGGACGAGATCTAAAGGCACATCCATGATTCGAAGTTACAGTCCTAGAGCTATTTCTTTTTTTATGAAATAATCGAGTACGAGGACGTCCACGTCTAGATCGATGATGCTACTAAATATTTCAAGCAAACCCGACTCAACAAGTCTGTCCCACTTGCGACTCACCTTCTACTATAATACCTACTACGGGCTTAGAGTACCTAGAACATTATTTAATCTAGGTATTCAGAACATTATACATTATCTAGCATAACTAGCCAAGTCACCTAGAGGTTACACATTAATTTGTAGCATTTGGTGATATTAACTTCTAAGGACTTACAGTTGTCAGCTACGGACTTTGAACTGGGCCATAAAATTTATCAGTTGAACTATCTCTAGATCGTTTGTGATGGTTTGCAGATAGCTCAGTAGAGTAACTGTTCCTTGTGTATTTGGTGCATATTGTAAATATTTGTAAGTTTCTTTGTGTAAATAAAAACCGTTTATCTAACTATTCTTGTTATAGTTATTCTTTCCGCGCAGATCACTCCCCGCTCTTTGCCAGTGTAAGCGCACCCTTAGACGCAAAGATGATGTAATGATTGGGTATACCGTGGCGAACAGTCACGAACAGCGATGGCGAACTGATAGTGGGAACAGCACACCAGCACGTACAGTTACGTCTTCATTCACCATTGCCTTCAAATTGTTATCATTTATCACACAATTGGTTATCATTGCGATCTAGCGTAGTTTCAATTTTTTTTTCTTTTGTCTTACTAGATGTATAACAAAATAGCTGATAGAACAAACATGCAACGCACAATACACCCCATCGCGGGACGTCAGTGCAGATCTTATTCCCCCAACTCAATCAGAATTAGAACAAGCATATTAGCCCACCTCATGTTAAGTCTCTTTTAGGGTAGGCAACGCGCTGTGGCAACAACAGCACCCTTGGTGTTGTTGGTGTCTATGGGCGACGGTGACCGCTTACCATCAGGTGGGCCGTAAGCTCGTTTAAAAAAAAGTGGTAATCGCCTATTACCACCACCGCAGAACCATTACATCTGCGTAACGCTTTGGATTAAAAACAAGTTACAGCAAGTCTGCATGACATTATTCGTGTTTAAAACCCAGGTTGAATAGAGAGACCCAGACACATTCTAAGTCAATGCTAAGAATGTCTGGCTGCCATTAAGACAGCTAAGTCTTTAAAGTGGATCGTACAATTAAGATACACTTCATCGATAAGATAACTAGTAAAGCTCTTTGTGAAATTATTCGTTTGGAGAATTATTACCACAAAACTTCTACCGCCAAGCATTTATAAATATATTGGAAAATTCAGACAGCACTATCTAGCCCCAAATTAATCAGAGCTTGTACTACGGGAACCAGATAGCTGATATAATACTTATATACGTTTTTGTGAATAAATAGTTAGGTACTTAGAAATTTATGTTCACCACACAAATATTTGTTCTCGGTGGGGATCGAACCCACGACCTATGGCGCAGAAGGCAGAGCTACTACCAACTGAGCTAGAGGCCAGTCCATGATGAACATGGAAGTGTGTCTCTCTAACAAATTGAATATGGATATCATACTTCGGCCTTGTAAAGAATTCTATACTTTTTGTGACACACTCTACTTATTTAAATGTAATATTAAACAATGGCTGATATTTACCATGTAAATCAGATTGATTAAAGTAATTTTAGTTGAAACCATAAATATTTTATCAAGTCGGTAAAAGTTGGACTGAAATTAAAAACAATTACATGTTACCATTTTGAGAAAGTAATTGAAAGTATATTATTGTAAAACTAAGTTGTAGCATGTCTACGAAGCGTAGTTCCGTAGACGACCTACTACGGAAGCACATCCGTGTTGACTACACTTTTTGCGACTTTTTTAGGGTTCCGTAGCCAAATGGCAAAAACGGAACCCTTATAGATTCGTCATGTCTGTCTGTCTGTCTGTCTGTCTGTCTGTCCGACCGTGTCACAGCCATTTTTCTCCGAAACCATAAGAGCTAGACTGATGAAACTTGGTGAGTAGATGTATTCTGTGAATCGCATTAAGATTTTAACACAAAAATAGAAAAAAAACTATAAAATTTGGGGGTCCCCATACTTGAAACTGAAACTCAAAATTTTTTTTTTCATCGAACCCATACGTGTGGGGTATCTATGGATAGGTCTTCAAAAATGATGTTGAGGTTTCTAATATCGTTTTTTTTCTAAGCTGAATAGTTTGTGCGAGAGACACTTCCAAAGTGGAAAAAAGTTGGTCCCCCCCCCTCTAACTTCTAAAATAAGAGAATGATAAAACTAAAAAAAATATATGTTGTACATTACTATGCAAACTTCCAACGATATTTGGTTTGAACGAGATCTAGTCAGTAGTTTTTTTTTTATACGTCATAAACCGTAAACCGCAATTTACCTTTCGACGAACTACAAAAACCTTTATATTATGTTATTTGATGCTACGGAACCCTTCATGGGCAAGTCCGACTCGCACTTGGCTGCTTTTATTTAGAATTAAATGGTAAAATTTCAATTGCCAGCCTCAGACATAAACTTCCCAACAGCTTCTAAGAAAAAACAAATTTAATCCTCCTCTATCAGACTTCTCGCGGCCTTCACGTCGGTCTATCGAGAGGCCTTACGACTCGTCTTCCGGTTCGTGGTCACCACACCATTAGGTAACCTTGCGATATCAGCTATCGGTTCTATGAGCTACGTAGCGGCACTTTGAAATAATGTATGGTTCTTTATGTTTCTGTATCATTTATATCACGATTTTACTAACACAAATTCACTGTCGTCAACGTAAATTGAGCATTCACGTGCGACCGAATTATTACTACAATGGTATTTTTACGATTTTTATCAGATTAATGTAAAAAATGTAATCTACGAGTCATGCTTAATTAAAGCCTGTATTGTACAGTCAGGTATTCAAAGAGACTACATAAGTGCATTTGACATGGTGTTGTTTAACTTTTAACAGTTTCCTCGCATAGTACTGGCAAAGTGCACATGCATTTTTAACCGACTTCGAATCAAAAAGGAGGAGGTTCTCAATTCGGTTGTTACTGCATAACTTCGTCATTATTGAGCCGATTTGAAAAAATATATTTTTTTATCTGAAAGGTACTGCTTCCAGATTGGTCCCATTTTAATTTTATTAAAATCGGTGTTGCCATTTTTTTTTTTAATATTTTTATTAATGTTTGTAACTGCATGCCTCCGTCATTTATGAACCGATTTAGAAAATATTTTTTTTATTTGGAAGGTTATTCTTACGTCCAGATTGTCCCTGACAAATTTCATTAAAATCGGTTTAGCCGTTTGGCAATGAAGTCGGTTTCTCAAGTTTTTTAAACTTATAATTATTAGAAAGAAAAGTCGTGCCCGACCTGACAAGAACGGAACCCTCAAAAGATAAAAAAAATAAACCCTTAAAAGTATAAACTATCTTTTGTCTCATGTGCAATCATCCACATGACTGACAGCTGGCACCCATCCAACTCAACACAACGCCGATGTATTCACTACTCACGTGTCGTTATTGATGCGCGTACTGTACAGACGCAAACTACAATATCTAGTCTCAGAGTAAGTCAATATTATTTTACGTCAAACGATATGATATCTAAGGTTTCAGACTGAAGTTATTGCAGCCAGCCAAAAACATATAGCTGAATAAGTGAAGTTTAAAAAACTTGAGACTTCATGGTAAAAATGCTAAACCGATTTTGATGCAAAATATAATGGAACCAATCTGGAAGTATAACCTTCCAGAACAAATAACATTTATTAAAATCTGTTCATAAATGACGTTAGTTATGCGATAACAAACATTTAAAAAATTCAACTGAATTGATAACCTACTTCTTTTTATTTGAAGTTGGTTTATAAATCACACAAAAATACCAGTTTATTATAAAAATAAATAAAGCGTGAAATTCTGGTTTTTGAGTACACAAGAAATTTGAGTGAAGGCCCACATCCTACTCAACTCAGAATCAGATGTCTGAACACTTTGTAAACAAGAAAAGTTTTGTAATCAGTGTTCGTTGACTACCCCCGGTCAGCCACAGAGATTAAAATTATTGAGAGTTTGTTTTAAAAGTATGTGGTAGCGATTAAAAAACTTTCCAGACTTTGAAACATGAATTAAATAAGCTTAGCGATAACAAACAACCCAATGTCATTACTAACAATGGATCCATAATTTATTTCTAATGTTTTTTAATATCGCAAAACATTTACATTTACAACTTAGAAGAACATTTTTAGGGTTCCGTAGCCAAATGGCAAAAACGGAACCCTTATAGATTCGTCATGTCTGTCTGTCTGTCTGTCTGTCTGTCTGTCCGGCCGTGTCACAGCCATTTTTCTCCGAAACCATAAAAGCTAGACTGATGAAAGTTGGTGAGTAGATGTATTCTGTGAACCGCATTAAGGTTTTTACACAAAAATAGAAAAAAAACTATAAATTTTGGGGGTCCCCATACTTGAAACTGAAACTCAAAAATTTTTTTTTCATCGAACCCATACGTGTGGGGTATCTATGAATAGGTCTTCAAAAATGATGTTGAGGTTTCTAATATAGTTTTTTTCTAAACTGAATAGTTTGCGCGAGAGACACTTCCAAAGTGGAAAAAAGTTGGTCCCCCCCCCCCCTCTAACTTCTAAAGTAAGAGAATGATAATACTAAAAAAAATATATGTTGTACATTACTATGTAAACTTTCAACGATATTTGGTTTGAACGAGATCTAGTCAGTAGTTTTTTTTTTATACGTCATAAACGGAAACTCAAAAAAAATTTTCTCATCGAACCCATACGTGTGGGGTATCTATGAATAGGTCTTCAAAAATGATGTTGAGGTTATTACTATAGTTTTTTTCTAAACTGAATAGTTTGCGCGAGAGACACTTCCAAAGTGGAAAAAAGTTGGTCCCCCCCCCTCTAACTTCTAAAGTAAGAGAATGATAATACTAAAAAAAATATATGTTGTACATTACTATGTAAACTTTGAACGATATTTGGTTTGAACGAGATCTAGTCAGCAGTTTTTTTTTTATACGTCATAAACCGTAAACCGCAATTTACCTTTCAACGAACTACAGGAACCTTATTATGTTACATCAAGTAACATATACAAAGGTTCTTGTAGTTCGTCGTGCTACGGAACCCTTCATGGGCGAGTCCGACTCGCACTTGGCTGCTTTTTTTTTATTATGTTGTTAAGTGGTAAACATCTCCTATAACAAAGCATTGCCTCGTAGGTCACGCACGTCAGGAACGCGCTCTATGATGCACTGCCTTGCGTTCATCAACTTTAGGCAGACAGATGTTCAACCTTACGTGCCAGTAATTTCTACGAAATAATGAAATTTCATTATGTTGTAAAGCCTTTTTGATAAAATCTCATGATTATTTTAAAATAAACGTTATTCAACTTTTTATGGAAGGAAAATCGCCTTTTCATTATCGTTATTTTGTAAAAAATAATCCAGTATAATATACAAAAAAATAATATTTTTTATAATCTCGCATGACGAGCGTATAAAGTTCAATAATCATAAACCATATTTTTATATTTTCACTGAAGATTACCTAATATTATAATGGGAAGCCGTGAGGATCCCTTTTGAACGTTATCAGTGCATCCGGTTGCAATTCCGTGCCTATTGGATGCCCAATGGGCAGTCAGTTGCGTGCACTTCCTTAGATAAGCTGCAATGGGTGTGCAAATGAATTTGCATAGATAAGCTTGCCGTTGTGTTATAGCTTTGTTAGTGTGGATTAGGATTCAATTTCACTTTTTAGGCCGCAAGGTCTTTTTATGTGAGTCACTAATGAGTTAGCTATAAAAAGAAAGTGAAGACACCTTAGGATAAATATATTTTCACTCCTCTTGCTCAACAATACCGTCTTAATGGCGTGGCCAGAGCGATGAAAAAATTACATTTCTTCCTCTAGGGGAAAGTAAAAGCAAATTTTTTTGTTAATTTTTTGTCTGTCAATAATTACAAACAGCCTATTAAAAAATAGGTATTGTTAGCCAGTTTTGGGAATAGGACATCTCTATTCGGATCAAGCAAAGAGTAACATCTCTAGTGTAGAAAGAAGAGGAAGAGGAAGGAGATATGGCGTCGTGACATAGAGTTGTATTATCTGCGGTGTAATAAAGTTAAACGGAATTGTAGCTATAATCAATGAAGAGTTTTGGCCGTATTAGGCTTCGTTCACACGGCATTGTCCTGCACGTTTTTTTCGTATTCGTTTTTTTAACGTACAATCATCCGGGTCTTCACACGGTAAATTATCATTCGTGTAAAAGACGAATAGCCGCAGTCTTCACATAGTTGTCACAGCGAGTAGACGTCACTGATGGATCCACGCGTTAAAGTTCATTCGATTTGCTTGACAAGTCCGTTGAGTATGCGTTTAAACGTATAAGCGGTACACGTTTTTTTGCAGTGCAATCGACGTGTGAATGGATATATGTACGTTGTATGGTCACTATTTATACGTTAAGACGTATACTGCAAAAAAACGTGCAGGACAATGCCGTGTGAACGAAGCCTTAGTATTTAGTCAGAACTCTACTTTCTTTATTTCATAAAAAAGAGCAACATTTTATTTTTGAAAATGGAAATAAAATCGGTGATTTCTTTGGTAGAATGCATGCAATGCGTTGCAGCTTCAGACAGAAGAAATAAAAAAAAGACAATAGCACGAAATCTGTAGAGTTTTTCTTTACTATTATATTTTATAACAAAGGCACATGAAAAATCTCTTAAAAGGATTTGATTTTAATCCTAATTTTAATTCAAAAAAACAAGAGTTAAAAAATCCACACAAAACCCAGGAGGGCTGCGTGAATAGTTTTATTGCGCTGGGTTTATCAAATCCTTTTAAGCATTGTCAGCCAAAAGAAAGCTATTAGACATTTGCATCCTGCCATGCCTAACCTACGGATGTCAGACATGGTCAATGTCCCAAAAACATATCCAGAAACTGAGAACTTGTCAGCGGAGCATGGAAAGAAGTGTTCTTGGCTTCAGACTAATAGACAAAATACGAGCAACAGATTTAAGAAAGAAGACAAAAGTAAAAGATGTAATTGTCAAGACAAAAGAACTCAAATGGACATGGACAGGTCACATGATTAGAAATAAAAAAGATAAGTGGACCAAAGCAGTAACAGAATGGTTACCAAGACAGGAGAAACGTAAAAGGGGGAGACCAATAAAGAGGTGGGTAGATGAGATTAAGAAGACAGCAGGCCCACTGTGGACAAGACTCGCACAGGACAGGGAGAGATGGAAACAGCTGGAGGAGGCCTTTGCGTCGGATGGACGTACTGAAATAGAAACTGATGTGCATTAAACTTAGTATTATAAAAATAAATTATGTTAACTTATACAAAAAACGTCAAAAAATGTATATAAAGATGTTAATTTAAGTTCAGTGAATAAAGGCTTAATAATAATAATAATAAATATTATGTATCAGTATTATCTTATCTGTGTTATTACTTAGAAACTATCGCTTGTGCATTGAAGTGTAGAAACCAGCACCAACTTAGTTTGTTGCCTGTTCTTCTAGGCTTGGTCGCGTGGAACGCGTGGAACTGGCACCTAGACTTCTTAATAAATTGCATCTGTCCATATGAATGGACCTGAAATTCGGACAAATTTGCCGATATCAAGTGAGGATATATTACATAAATAAAATAGTTTTAGCCAAGTCAGACAATAGACAAGTCCGCCATCATTGGCTTCGAAGAACATGGCGGGTTTCCTCAAAACCATCGGAAATATTTTCGTTCAATCAGGATATCACTAATAAACACTTTCATTCCAACTACTCACACTTTGAGCTAAGAACTCAAGTAATGTCGGTTAAAATACCACCGAAATTAGAACCAGAAAAAAATATGAAAAAGTTGTTTGACTTTCCAAAATGACCATCAAAAACGAATTGATGCAAATGAAAAAACCTATTTTGACTTTTAATTTGGAATTTGAATGGACGAGATCTAAAGGCACATCCATGATTCGAAGTTACAGTCCTAGAGCTATTTCTTTTTTTATGAAATAATCGAGTACGAGGACGTCCACGTCTAGATCGATGATGCTACTAAATATTTCAAGCAAACCCGACTCAACAAGTCTGTCCCACTTGCGACTCACCTTCTACTATAATACCTACTACGGGCTTAGAGTACCTAGAACATTATTTAATCTAGGTATTCAGAACATTATACATTATCTAGCATAACTAGCCAAGTCACCTAGAGGTTACACATTAATTTGTAGCATTTGGTGATATTAACTTCTAAGGACTTACAGTTGTCAGCTACGGACTTTGAACTGGGCCATAAAATTTATCAGTTGAACTATCTCTAGATCGTTTGTGATGGTTTGCAGATAGCTCAGTAGAGTAACTGTTCCTTGTGTATTTGGTGCATATTGTAAATATTTGTAAGTTTCTTTGTGTAAATAAAAACCGTTTATCTAACTATTCTTGTTATAGTTATTCTTTCCGCGCAGATCACTCCCCGCTCTTTGCCAGTGTAAGCGCACCCTTAGACGCAAAGATGATGTAATGATTGGGTATACCGTGGCGAACAGTCACGAACAGCGATGGCGAACTGATAGTGGGAACAGCACACCAGCACGTACAGTTACGTCTTCATTCACCATTGCCTTCAAATTGTTATCATTTATCACACAATTGGTTATCATTGCGATCTAGCGTAGTTTCAATTTTTTTTTCTTTTGTCTTACTAGATGTATAACAAAATAGCTGATAGAACAAACATGCAACGCACAATACACCCCATCGCGGGACGTCAGTGCAGATCTTATTCCCCCAACTCAATCAGAATTAGAACAAGCATATTAGCCCACCTCATGTTAAGTCTCTTTTAGGGTAGGCAACGCGCTGTGGCAACAACAGCACCCTTGGTGTTGTTGGTGTCTATGGGCGACGGTGACCGCTTACCATCAGGTGGGCCGTAAGCTCGTTTAAAAAAAAGTGGTAATCGCCTATTACCACCACCGCAGAACCATTACATCTGCGTAACGCTTTGGATTAAAAACAAGTTACAGCAAGTCTGCATGACATTATTCGTGTTTAAAACCCAGGTTGAATAGAGAGACCCAGACACATTCTAAGTCAATGCTAAGAATGTCTGGCTGCCATTAAGACAGCTAAGTCTTTAAAGTGGATCGTACAATTAAGATACACTTCATCGATAAGATAACTAGTAAAGCTCTTTGTGAAATTATTCGTTTGGAGAATTATTACCACAAAACTTCTACCGCCAAGCATTTATAAATATATTGGAAAATTCAGACAGCACTATCTAGCCCCAAATTAATCAGAGCTTGTACTACGGGAACCAGATAGCTGATATAATACTTATATACGTTTTTGTGAATAAATAGTTAGGTACTTAGAATACCTACTTATATAACACCCAGACAGAGAACAAACATCTGTATTCACTACACAAATAATAGTTCTCGGTGGGAATCGAACCCACGACCTGCAGCGCAGAAGGCAGAGCTACTACCAACTGAGCTGAGAGGCCAGTCTTTATTGCTTTATTGTTCCTTAATGCTGCTCGATAGCGAACAGTTTCATTGGTTTCACACACTGCCGCGAGCTAACAATGCGATATTTGATAGCAATAATGGGTCAAATATCGCATCAAATAGTATAAATGGGTGCCGGTGCTTTTACTAGAACTTAAGATAATATATGGCACCTTAGAGTTATGGAAACAGTGCAAAGGCACAACACACAGGGCACGTTTTCTATAGAGAAATAGGGGAGGAAACTGCTCAACATTAGGTGGAGAAACTTTTAGTTCCGTCAAATATTCTCATGAAAAATAAAGCTACGATGAAAAAACTTAGCTCTACTTTCAAAGAAACGGTTAAGTATTTGAACTAAAGACACTTAACTTGTGGGGGATAGTTCGCAAAATCAATCATAGTTATAAAGCCTTCTTCGAAGAAATGAAATGGTTTGTTTATTCCATTTGCCTTTTGCATTTCGAGTTAGAAAACTTTTTTGTTTACAGAAACATCAATAGATTCTTAATAATCAAAAGGTAATTGAAATTAAGTCTTTCGTGAAATATGCCAATGTGTTTCTATAGGTAATCAAACGATAAAAACATACTAAGCTACCAATTTTCCCCAGTTTTAATGCTATGCAAATATCTGTAGCCTTCACAACCGTACGTTAAAATAACTTCTCAATTCACCTCGTCACTGTTAACAACCAAACAAACAGAGACAAAACATAAACAAACTAATCCACTTCAGTTCAGAGCGAGACAGAAGAGGTCTGAATATAGCCGGCTGGCGTGCACTAATTACTGTTAGTTACGGAACTTTAGAGCGAGACAGACATAGCTAGTTCCGTCAGTGCGACAAGGACAGTTCCGGGCAAAATTCCAAGATGAATCTGATGTTTCGGAAGAACTTCAGCGGGGAGAAGACCACCTCTAGCAGCGGGGGAGGGGGGAAAGCGCGGGGGGCGCTCGGAGCGGGAAGAAACGCGAAACGAAGAGACAGGGAACGCTTCTCCTGCATGGAAGAACCACACCATTACAAGACCCATATCTTCTTCTCGGCGGCGCCTCGGGCCAGCACGCAGTTCAACGATGGAGGAGGTAAACAGTATTTCTTTTTTACTGTGTTCCAAAGACAAAGCCAGCCATAGACAGCGGAGGACGCGAGTTTGTTTTGTTTTGATCTTCAACTAGGTAAGTTTTTAATGTAAAAGTTTGAAATGCATGTCACGCTTCGAGCCCAAAATAGATTGACTGATGGGTGTTCTATTTATTAGCTTTGTGGCAACTGTTTGCAAATCTATGCTGAAAAATGATAGGGTAAGTACTTAAAACTGGTTTCATCTGGTTGTGACCGGCCATCGAATCTTGCCTGTTAACGCCAAATACCGAGGTTAGTTAATTTTAGTTCTATACGAAGATATTCACTCTCACTGCATAATTTGACAGGAATTTATAAGTAGACAGTAATGGACGGCCGTGATTAATAACGCACATGGCCTTCTACCCGATGGAACGATGACATTATAAAGTTGGTGGATGAAGAAGACTCAACATCGTTTTCCCGCAAATTAGAAGAATGTTCAGCAATAGAAATTTTCAGGTTTATGAGTGCTCACTTATATTTATGTTAAAAGAGGTTCATCTTATCATCTCTATGACGAAAATTAATGTAGCAGAAAAATAACAAAATAAGTTTTTCGTAGAGGCCCTCTACGAAACATCTACGAGGCTACGTAATAATGAAAAATCATAATTATTTATTTCATTATTTTTTTTTACATAGGTATAGAGAAAACTAGAAGTCTGGAGGCCTGGGGTGGACGAAACAGGCTAGGAAAGAAAAAAAAATCAGGAGTACTCAAGATCTGTTTTATTGCAGAAAGATGCGGCCCAGTGGTCGGCGGCGGCACGGGTCCGGATCCGGAACCACCGCAGCCGCTCGTCAACCGAGAGCCGTCAGTATCCCTCCTGCGCTGGGACCGGCCGTCAGTGACGGTCCCGGATCGACGGCATCGGACGGAGCCCGTATCGCTCGCCACGCTGGAGAAGGACTGCTTTGTTATACCGGCGCACGCGTTGGACCGGTTCCTGCCTGATGGCGTGCCGGTGAGTTGTTGGGGTTCTTGGAAGTTATGCGTGGAACTGGACCTAGACTCCTAGCTTTAAGACGTTTCAGAGTGATCCTTGTGATACTACTGGATAAATGCATTTGACTTTGAGCTAATCCTAGACTATTAGTGTCAGAAAAAAATATTGGTGCACGACTGGATTTGAACCCACGATTGGAAGGGGGAGCCGCTACCACTAGGCCACCATTTCTCATGCCACAGTACTCTCAAACGATGAAAGAAAACATTTTGAGGATACCAGCATATTGAAGAACCTAAAAAGTTCAAAAATATATAGGTATCAAGTGCACAAAATGGGTAACACACACCTAAAATCCTTTCTAGAAGGCTAAAACGTGGTTAGACTAGCAGATAGCCCACCAGATTTTGATCGATTACTTTTGTCTATAAAGTTCTCATCACTACAAACAGCAGCCGCCCTATATGGCACTACGTTTATCACTCAAGACGTAGGTAAATTCAGACTCATGAGCTTAAGCTGTAGTAGCTCCCACACCAAAACCTTGTAATCAAAACAGCAAAAACCACTGCTGCTGTAACGGCTTGTGACTAAACAAATTTCTTATATCTTCCTGACTGTCTTCTTTCTCCTTTTCAGCTGCCAGTACCACCACCAACACCCGAAAAAGGGATACAAACCAAGACTGCCCCGAACTCAGCACTCAGTATCCTCGAGATAGCTGATCCAAAGCTCTGCATCCTCGCCCACCTGATGAGTCCCTTAGAGCCAATTGAACCGATCCTAGAATCTCCCTTAACAAAGCCACTCTTCAAACAGAGAACCGCTGCAGCAGAATTGGTGAATGATGTAGCAACGGCCAATACAGCAGTTGGGGGGATGCTGTTAGCCAATATGGAAAGAAATGCAGAGTTTCCTTTCATAGCGTACTACGTGATCAACACGCAACAGACTGACCCTTTGCTGTTCTACAACAACATGCGTTGTGCGTCCTTGAACAAGTTCGATCCGAAGACGATACGGTATTCAGCTGCGCACACGCTGGACTTGTACAGCGAAGTGGCTATGATCTGTCGGCCGCCGTTCAGTGATATGGCTGGGGGACCGAAGAAATCTCACACACCGTCTACTGGGTTCATTATTAGTGTTTATAAGGTAAGCTACAAGACATTGTAATCGTTTCTCAAGTTGTAAGTGTGCATCCGATGGACGTTGTGAAGTAAACACTAAAGGTGATTGTGGATGGTGATGGTGCCAAATCGTTCCTTCTAAAAATCAGTGGCATATTACGCAGTCATCTTAAATAAGCCAAAGCCTTACCAAAGTAAGCCGAGCTTCTACTATGAGAACCAGATACATACTTAGAATACAATATAACACCTAGACAGAGAACAAACATCTCTGTTCACCACACAATTTTTTAATCTCGATGGGGATCGAATCCACGACCTACGGTGCAGAAGGCAGAGCTACTACTGAGCAGTGAGGCTAGTCAATCTTCTTTCCTAATGATCATCATCAGCCTGAGAAGACCACTGCGGACCTAAGCTATACTGATGTCCCAGCTAAAATATGTCAAGTCGCTATGAAAGAAAACAAAGGCTTAAAAAAATCTCTTTCCAGATTTGGCCACTAGGTAGTTCTTACGAACTTATTGATTGTTATCAGTAGAACGGCAATAAAACGGCCTTAGCCAGAAAGATTAATAATTCTAGACTTGTAGTTCCCCGTATAAAATGTTAGAACACACGAACGTTAAATTAGCAAAAAATGCTTCCAACTTTATTGGACTATTTGGATTTCCTTTCTCGGTAATGGACACAAATTGTATACAATTGCATACATTAGTATACAATTTGCTTGTACCTGGCAACGAGAAACAATCATACTGAGCCACTACCAATATTGGATACGTAAACAATTGAAGTAAAAGCTTTGGGAATGCATTCAATATATTTTCAAATGACTTTAAAATTGCGTTTGTATGGCTGTAAATAACTTATTCTTATTCGTGGGTCGTGGGGAACCGAGGCCATAGGGGTCTTGGGGTCTTCAAAATTTTGTCTAGGCGACTCATCGAAGCAACGCGTGACGTGACCCCTGGTGGGGATTAGCATTGCCATTCAGCGTGGCAATGTCGCCAGCGTCTTGGGGACGCTTCCGTCTGGAACTGATTTGGATCAGTTGAGCTATCTCTAGATCGTTTGTAACGGTCTGCAGATAGCTCAACTGTTTCTGATGTATTTTTTTTAAATATTTGTTTAATTGTAAGTTTCTTTGTGTAAATAAATGTTATCTTCTAAAAAAAACTTATTCTTTAATAATAAGCGCGAGATTAACCGCAGGCGGTAGCAAATGCACCTATAAAAAAACAAGTAATTATTATTTCCTCCACCTAGCTAAAATAATGTGACAACTCTACCATAGTCTGGCACATGCCGGTCGCTCATTTCACAACGAACTATCGATTTCAATCAAAATGTAAATCATGCCTTCAAGGGCCAAGCATAACTTAAAGACCGATGGTACTATTACACTTTAGGGAAAATGCCGGGCGAAAACAGCTGTTGAAAACACGTATGATAAACAGTTTAGTTAGACGCTTGTCATGCTACCATGTCAAGTCATGGGAACATTATGTAACAAATGCAGCTGGCCCAATTAAGCACACCATACAAATGAATAGCTATAGATAGACTTTCGTGTAGGAATAATCTACAGGATAGTTTGCGTTCTTCAAATGACCCCAATATTTCGTCGGATCCCCTTGATAAGGTTAGTCGTGGGGTTGAATCCCAAGAAGCATTGCTTAAAATTATACCTGTCACTGTCACAGCATTGCATTGTTTATCTTTTGGCAGACATTCATCATCATTCAGAAGAAGTTCACTACTGACCATAGACTCCCCTATACATTTCCAGGAAGAACGATTCTGAGCCCTCTCCATCCACCGACTTCCCGCAAACTTATTGTCTTGGGTCCACCGGATGGATGGAGAGATTTTCATAATCAATTCCATCAATGGATATTTCTTGGGATGTTAAAATCTTTGTAGGTTATACTCGTAACCTGTGCAGCTTTTGTCACCGATCTAATGCCAGGGATACACGAGGCTAGTTTTTTAAGCCAGTATAGCGAGATAGTGTTAGTAAGCTAGTAAGCTAGCAGTTCTAGCTTCGTGTAAACAGAACTGCTATATGAAAACTGAAGCTCCATAAAAGAAAAATATGTCTAAAATCCCGCAGTCTAGAGATTAAAACGAACACCTCAACCTTCCAGGTATTCGAAGGCGACGACGGTGAACGATTCGAGAAGAACTGGCTCTACTGGACAGGGGCTCGGATGCTGTACCGTCATCTACCACACAGCGTCGGCATGAGGAAGATAGCTCTTCACAAATCCGTAGCATCACAAGGAGATAAGATGTATCTGCTGGTTTGTGAGTGCGCTCATCTAATGGACAACCTATCAGGGGCCGCCATGTTGATCACGGCGCTTAGGGCTCGTCTTTGTGGGTATACGGGATTGTATCGGCCGATACAGACGTTTTAACTGTAGGATCTCGGGGTCAGGGAGGAATATACTAGACCAATACTTTTTTGTCAATCCCAGAAACTGTGAAATTGAATGGGAATTCGTCAGTGTCTGGGATAACGTAACAAAAAAGTCTATTGGATCGGATCCCTGAGCTTTGTTTTTGCCGTTTCAAGGAACTTTTTAAAGAGATCGTTATTTTGATAATTTCTAGCTACAGCAATATTAGTTTATGGTACATTTTCCACCAGTATCTGGGCGTTTTGTATTTTTTAATTGCCCTTTGATAGAAGCTCGAAATGCCGATGTAACGACCAAGGATGCGAGTGTGAATCTGTGATAGGTTTTGGTCATTTTCAAACCGTTCGGATATGTTTAAATTTCAAATTTCTGTAGTTTTCCTCAGCAATGAAAATTATCTTTGCAACTTAGGACTTTAGGGCAGATAAACGTGTGTCGTTTGCCCAAATATGTAACAGTCCTTAGTTGGCTTAAGTCCTAGGCATTATTTTGGTATTCAGGTTTTCTATTCTACGTTTTAAAACATTGCGGTTGGGATGTAGGAAGGCTGACCCAGAAAAGCACACTCGGTAGTTTTAGGCTAAAATTAGAGATCCCGTTATAGACCGACCAGCAAGATGTCTCGAATCGATAGCTCATTTTGTGAAAACGGACCAAAGTATTCAATACGATTGGTTGGCGAATTGCACAACTATAGTCTGAAGTCATTTTCTTTATCTGTAATTATCGAAATGATGATAATTACAGATGGTTTGATTCATTTTTTTACATAGTATGTTACAATGTCTAATTAATTATAGCTCTAAACATCCATGAAAAATACCTATAGGAAGGCCTAAGCGATAAACAAGTTTTCCGCTGGCCGACAAACCTCGTGATCTGCGTAGAACGAAAATTGATGATAAAATTTTGTTCTGCTCAGTTTAAGTCACGTGGTTTTCACCAACCAACTTGAGAAACTTTATAGAATGTAGAATGTTGTGTAAATCGCTGTACAATCAAATTAATGTAAAATTACGATCGGATGAGAAGCGCGTACGAATCAAAGTGTTCTTCGTTATTAAGATTTTTCAAAATGATAAATGAATTTTCTCAATTAAGTAATTTGGTAGATGCTTCCTTTAAATCTAGATTTTTTCTAAGATTCGCTTTCTTTCATATCGTAGAGACCTTAGGAAAGCAATATTTGAATTCGGTCTAAAATCCAAAGTGTTGCTGTATAGACGTTAATCAAAAGAGATTTAAGTTTCTAAAATATCGAAGTGACAGTTCAGATTGCGACATAAAAAAAATATAGAATACATACGCGTCTATATAACAAGGCTTTGATAGTAGACCTTAGGTAATTATAGAGTTTAGATATTTGGCTTTCTTTGGAAGTCTTCCAAATCAGATGTATCTAATGATACTTAATTTTTCAAAACTTTACTAAAAATATTATCTTCTGCCACAGAATATTACCTTCTGTTTTAGTAGACATATCCCACGTAACATATCATTATTAAATACGAAACAAAACATGAAATTTACGCCACAAAATATAATTAATTAGACAGATAAACACTTTTGTTGTAATGACGCATCCCATTGTTCATTTAGTTTATATTAAAACAAAAGTGAATATTATTTATTTATTTTAGAGTGTTAACTATTACTCTAAAGAAATCACATGTCCCAAAAGTTATGAGCCGAGCTACAGTAACGTTAGTTTTAATAACCAGTCCCTAAGAGTTATTGGTCGAGTGTGATTTGGATCCGATGGCGCAGCGGTCAGCGCAGCCCCGTACCAAGAGCAAGGATACGGTTCAAATCCCGCTCGGCTCTTAACTTTTGGGACATTATAAAAATCTAAATGAATAAATATGTTTTAAATAATGTTAATATTCACCTTGATTTATTTTAACCTTAAGGGCCTTATTAATAATCCTGGCGTAGCGTTGGACTAGTTAATCCGTGTTTTGTCACATTTGTTCGAGTTGACAATTGCATGTCAATGCAAGAGCTAGTCCAACGCTACGCCAGGATTATTAATAAGGCCCTATGGGTGTTATTAATAATCTTGGCGTAGCGTTGGACTAGTTAATCCGTGTTTTGTCTCTTGCATTGACATGCAATTGTCAACTCGAACAAATGTGACAAAACACGATTTAACTACTCCAGCGTTGCGCCAGGATTATTAATAACACTATATAGGTTTTGTTTAGTGGCACCGTGTGAAAATATCTACACATGCTTATTTAGATTAAATATTATTAAATTCTGGTACATTTTGTGGCAAAATAAAATGTTATCATGGACCATGCTTTTAAAATATTTCTAATATTTGTACACGCACAAGAGTTGAAGATGGCCCTACAAGTCAAATTACATTATCATGTATAATATGCAATAAAATAAAGCTTAATTAATGCACAAAATATAGTTATTTACTTAATAGTTAAGATAGACTTTAATTCGGATAGGTGATATGAAAATAGGTCTACTTATTTTAATATCAAGCAATCATTTATAGCCCCGCAATTTAGGACAAAACATGACCAGATTAAATATCTGTGGTGTGATTGCGAATCTTTTGTTGCAATCAAAACCTAATCGCATCTGTCAGTTTTGACATTATTTTAAGCTTTGATTGCAAAAAAACGTATCTTGGACAAGGAACGATTGCAATAAGGTTGAATGCTATTAACACTATAAGAATTATTATTAATTTATTAAAACGGTTATACACCAATTACCTACATATATTAAAATATAGACGGGTAAAAGAAAGTCAACAAGAATAACAATACAATATCCAATTGATTAGAATAACTTAACAAATAAACATAAAGCAGTGAATAGGAATGTCGCTTGTTCCTTGTTAGAATCATTTATTTGTTGGTATCAAATTTTTGATTGCAATATAATTACACAATCACCCAGCTGGTCATGCTTTTAGGGGGCGTCCATAAATTACGTGAGATGTTTAAGGGGGCGTGGGGGTCGAGTCAAATATCATCTAATCTTACGTTGGAGAGAGGGAGGGGTCTCAAGCAAATTTTTTTCTGATTGAAACAAAAAAAAAATATACTATTTTGGTCGATGTAGGTATTCTATTGTTAAATTTTTATTATACTTATAACTCTTAGCAATATTGATAACTAGTCTTAACTAGCCGTAAAGAAAAGCACGAAGCATTTTTTTTTTCTTTTAACAATAACAATCAAACGCGATTACGTAAGAAATCCATATTTTGAAAACGCTCACGTCAGATTGGGGAATGGGGGAGGGGGTTGAATAAAATATCACGACATCTCACCAGGGGGGGGGAGTGACAGAAAATTAAATAAACACCTCACGTAATTTGTGGACGCCCCCTTAGCACAAATGTGCTTCTGATTTTTCTCTATACTTAACATTTTAAGAATCATGTTTTGAATTCTATACAGATATGTACCTACCTTACCTACCTACTTATTTACTTGCAGTTTCTCAAATCTAATATTTTTTGAAATAATGTTAATGTTTAGAAAGCTTTCATGAATAAAAGTGTATATTCAGTTATAGTAATTATTTTAATGTTTAGAGTTGTTCCTTAATAATTTACTACTATTGAATTTATGCCATTTTTGATTAAAACATAACTAATTTTAGAGGCATCTATAAGAATATCATCTTAAATTACCTACTCGTTTTAAATTATGAAATAATTGCAACGGTTATACCTAGATGCTAGTTTTAGCTACGTTTTTCACTAACACAACATCTCTTACAAATTAAGAAATTAATTCTCAACAAAAGAAGTCTTAAACCTGTACTCACCACTATTTTTCTATATTAATAACGCTAGTATTGCAACATTAATTTAATTACTGTATTAGTCTACTAAAATTAATTTCAGCTTAGTTTTAGGAATATCTAGATTTTTTCGAAATTGTGGGCAAGAATATTTCTAGTGAAACTAGGACCAATATGAAGTGGTTCTGAGACCACTTGTCTTGTAAAAAATCAGGCAGGCCCACTATCCACTAAAGCGGTAAGACTCACCTCAGATCTCACTCATAAAAAAACTTCAAAAGACAAACAATGTATAATAAACTATCTCTTACTAATGGGTGATGACCTTAAGTAACAAGTAAAAGAAAAGTTTTTTTTTTTTTTAAGTATGGTAGTTAGTGGTGCGAGTTATCTAGTAGTTACTTGTGGAGCGGTTATAGATTGAGCGATTTTCATGCGTGTATACGTTATTAACTGAACATGTACCTACGTATTCGCATCAAAATACAGGCACCTACATGTTCTACGCACGAACGTAAGCGCCCCGCAAACACGATTCTACAACCGCGCTTGGGTTATAGTAGAGTAGTATTCAAAAATAATGCTCAAATATGAACCGAGACTGATTCTGATCCAGTTTGTCATTGAAAAGAGAGTTTGAGCGGTGTTACCTAATGCTATTGTAGTATACTTATTTGCAGTATAATTGTAGCTTCAATGATTAAAGCATCAATGAGTCTCAATCGTGACAGTTGCGCAAAATAAGCGAACGTCACTTGTCATTGTGACAAGTGACGTTCGTCTTTTCAGTGACGGTCCAGTGGACAGTGGGCCTAAAGTAAGTTAAAGCTAAGGTTTGTAAGTACCAAATTAAAAATGTTCAGCTTGAAAAGCTAGTTTTAATTACGGGCTAAGCTCTCAGTAGTTTACTATAGAAATTTCAATCAAATTTCGATTATTTTTATATAAAAAAAATAAAAATCTACATGTTGTTTTATTTAGTGTACTCTCTAAAAACTTAAGGCATCACAAATGTAATACCTAGGCATGGTAGATAACTGAGAACATGTTTTCAGATGTTGTGGTCCCTCCTACCATTATTATTATTATTTGGCCATTTTTGTCCCACTGGAGGGCAAAGGCCTCCCTTCCCTCTTTCCACTCTTCGCAACTGAACGCAGTGACAGGCCACAATCTAAGGTGGGAGTCAAGTTCGTCTCATTCTTGGTCTTCCACATGGTACATAAAATTAACCATCATCATCAGACTGATGAAGCCCACTGCAGGACTTAGACATACCTATCCTGTAAATTGCCAGGAAGAATAATAATTAAAGGAAAAATATTAAGGATTATTAAGTTTTTTAGGATGCTAATTGGTAAAGTTTCCTAAGTTATAATTTTGTAGGGCTAAGGTTATAATTAAAATAAAAGTGAAATTCAACAAATAACAAGTTAAAACCAAAGTTTTATTCAACAAACTATCACATACTTAGTAGTATTTACATCTTAAATTAAAACAATCTGACTTTTCTTTATTAAATTAAATAAACTCACATCAGTACCCTTTGTGTCCCCTAAACCTTCTTCTGTTGTCTAACTGCAACAAAAAAAACAATACTAATATTACACAAGGGACCAAATAATGACTTTAGGGCAAGAGTGTTTTTTTTAATCCAGAGCAAAGTGAACGATTCAATAATATCCCCACGCACATCAGGAACCTACCCTAAGATTCACCACCTTGCGTTCATCAACTTAAGGCATACAAATGTTTAGCATCATGTGCGAGGAATAAAAGAAGGTTGGCAAAAATAACTATGATTTAGCATAAGTTATCAACATAATTATGCTAAATCATAGTTATTTTTGCTTAGGCTTGCATGCAACACAGTCTTCCATCACAATTTTCAGTGAATAATATATACCTAAGTATGTACTTGGTATTGAAACTTACTATAGATCTTTTACATTCAAAGAAAATTTGGCGTAGCTGAATGCATTCGTCCGGCACTGCTCCTTGTGTTAGACATTCCCTGGGAGTTTTTTTATCCTGAAAAATAAAGATATTTGAAGGATTTTGTGCCCATTATTGAAAAACCTACACAAAACAAGAACATACTAAGCTACACTATTTTTTGGGATGATACGACTAACGTTTCCACTGTCACACAAATAGAACTTCTGAAGATACTTCAGTACTTGATATTTCGGTTAGGCTGAGGAATAAATACACAATAACAGGGACTAACCTTTTTACAGCAATCACTTTCTAGTAAACATGACTTGAGATCAGCTCTTATACTGGCGCATGGTGATTTGTCTGCTAATCCGATTTCATCTGGCGCATATGTAACCATTTTAACAGCCAATTACAAAGTTTTCACAGAAGAAAAGGAGAAAATCATCAAAGTCAATTTCAGTTTCAGAAGGATAAATTTTGTGAGGATTTTTCTTTTCTGAGTCTTTGATTACATTTGAGGACTTGACTGACATAACGAACGATAGACAATGACATGTAAAAGAAGAATGACGTTGAATTGAATGGTTATTCAGACAGATCTTTGTAAACTGAAGAAATAATCGGAAGACGTGGTAGTATGGTCATAACATGGATAGCCTGCTCTTATCGCAAGGGGAAAAAACAATAAAAAAAGTTTGTTCTTGTTCCGTCCCGTCCGGTCCGGTTTGTTTTGTTTTGATGTGATTGTGATGTGATGTGGATAACTTGTTCTGTTGTAAAATGCCGAAAATATTACCTCTGATTACAAGGAGATTATCACACGTGTGCAGCTTGAAGCCCTATAAAGAGACCAGATGGCTCATGCCTAATGGAAATCCAATCGGAGCGTATGTTTACAACTGTGTGGCCAGCGAAAAAGTTCCGGTGATTCTGAGCGATCCTCATGTAGCCACGTGGTATGCCTGCGGGCCTACAGTGTACGACTCGGCCCACATAGGTCATGCTAGCTGCTATGTGAAGCTCGATATCATTCAAAGAATCCTAAAAACCTTTTTCAACGTAAAGCTCGTGACTGCTATGGGTATCACGGACATCGACGATAAAATCATAAGGAGAGGTATCGAAACTAAAACACACTTCACAGCTGTCGCGAAGCAGTACGAGCATGAGTTCTGGCTCGACATGTCTTCGCTGAATATTGAAAAACCGCTCATAATCACAAGGGTTTCCGAGCACATAAATTCAATTGAATCATTTGTCCAAGGCCTGATTGACTCTGGCATGGCGTACGTAGCCAGCGATAGTTCTGTATACTTCGACACCAGTAAGTTCCCCTCTTATGGAAAGCTGCAGAAGATGCAAGATTGTGGTGACCCTTCAGACGTAGCCAAGAAAAACAAGATGGATTTTGCTGTTTGGAAAGGTCAAAAGCCTGATGAGCCGTTTTGGGGTGCTTCCTGGGGTAATGGAAGGCCTGGGTGGCATATTGAATGCTCAGCTATGGTCAGCAAGGTGTTTGGATCCCAGCTAGACTTCCACGCAGGAGGAGTAGACCTGCAGTTTCCTCACCACGAGAATGAAGAAGCTCAATCATGTGCTTACCATAAAACGCGGCAATGGGCTAACTATTGGATCCATGTTGGGCACTTGCATGTTAAAGGTGATGTCAAAATGTCCAAATCCCTAAAGAATACCATATCTATTCCTGATCTTCTATCCTCATACAATGCAGATACTTTTCGAATGGCCTGTCTTATGTCAAGATACAGATATTCCATGGAATTCAATGATGAGTTGATGAAGAATTCCGAAGCAGTGCTCAATAAATTCAAGTACTTCCTTCAAGACGCAGTTATATATGTAAACAACAATGATAACAAAGCCAGTGGAGACTACAAGGACAAAATGTTAGAAAACTTGCAGAAAGTAGAAGAGCATAACTTCGAGGCATTGAAATCAGACTTTGACACTGCATCTTGTATAAATTCACTGTTGAATTTAGTTAGTGACACGAACAAAGTTATCAAAGGGGATAGTAAAGATTACTACCCAGTTCCTGTCATGCTTATTGCAGAGTATATTACAACTGTACTAAATAAATTTGGTGTAAAACTGCAAGAGTCGCAAGATAGCAATCAATCAAACTCACTGATAGACACACTAGTTGAGTTCAGGCACACCGTCCGGTTAAACGCCCTGAGAAGCAAGGACAATGAACTGTTGCAAGCGTGTGACATAGTGCGGGATAAAATGAAGTCAATTAAAGTTCAAATCAATGATAGCAACAAAACTCCATCTTGGGTATATACTAAGTAACAAGTCCACCTTATCAATATACAAATGTTTATGAATCAATCCACCTAATATTAGAATATTTGTTTGTGGCGCCATCATGCCCTACCTACTGGACCCATTTGGATGACATTTTCTACAAATATATTTGTAACCTGATGCAAATAGGTTACTTTTTATCCTGAAAAAATATAACAGGTATGGGAAAAAACACCACGCGGACAAAGCCGCGGGCGGCTGCTAGTAATTATTATGTATATCCGATATAATTATTGAGCGTTCCGATGTAAGCTATTGCCAACAAGACTGGAACCTAATAATAGGGCCACCCAAGGCTCCTGCAAAATGCCAGACAGAGTACTAATTATTCATGTATGTATTTTTAATTACTAACAGAGACAATCTGCAGATCAATTTATAAGTTTGATAAATATTTTTATATTAGATAAAAATATTTATCTAATATAAAAATATATCTCGACGAATAGCGTTATCCCGTAGATGGAAAAAAAAGCCCTTAGTAAAAGAATGTTAATTAATTTTATAGGATTTAAATAAAAATGTTATTGTTCATTCAAATGTTTATTCTTTTAACTTGTGTTCATGTCCACTGACTAGACTAAGAAGAAACGAGATTGCTGATTATATAAAATAAATAGGTTCGGCAAGCACACATTAGATACTGCTGTATGTTTATCGTTTTCTGGCAATTTTCATATTATTTCAACCAACATTCAACCATTCCAGAAATCTTTTTTTCAAGATACTATACCCAATTTCCATTCAACGAACAAAGAACCATCATATTATTTTATTTACCTTTTTCTTCTTATTGTTTCACTGATTCTTTACCTTATTTATAAGTAAAACAGTAGAACACTAAAAGAAAGAAAGAAAGAAAATACATTTATTTGACATAGGGACTAAGCCCTTGACTTGAATCTGAAAGCGAAAACTTTCTGCTTCAAATGTAGGTTGGTTGGATGAACTAATTTGAAAACATCCAAAACAGGTAGATTATCAGTCTTATGTAACTTTGTTCTAAAAACATAAGTTTCTTGCGTATTGAGCATATAATTAAGTACATTTGACACAAAATATTAACACAAATATGCTTCAGTGGATGAAATGGAATGTACAATTTGAATTTGTTTTACAAAAAAACTGGTATTAAAAAATGTACTTCTCATAATATCAAAATTAATCTAATTGGGGAAGGTTTGGAAAACTTGTGCGAGAAACCGATCACATAGGGCCATTTATAAATACCCCAATACTAATTGCTTTGTCTCTTTCTGTCTTATACAGGCTAGTCAGCGCCAGACAGAGATAAGCTTTCAGAGTCGCTCATAACTACCCCCACACTTGATTAACGACGTCACGCCACTGTGTCGAGTTAATAGCGCGCCAGAAAAATAATGTACTCATACATTTGACTGAAGGTGTCCCGACAAAACCCATACAGTAATGCAAATTGCAAACTGGCGTACCACAAATACCTCGACACAATGTCATGAAACTAATATGAGGTATATATTCAAGCATGAAATTCGCGCCAAAACCGGCGGAATTACTTCTGTATTATGCTATGGCAGTATTAAGGAGGTTGGACGTGTATCCAATAATGGCTAGATAGTGATTTACGCCTTCGAATAGTTACTTCAATTAAATAGATGGGCTACTTTTATACTAAAAAAAACGTGTAAGTAATATGTCAGACTATACCGTTATTAATAAGCGAGGTTTGTTTTTGGACTAACAATAAACTCAACTAAAGAAAAAAATTTGCTCAATCTTGAGTTTGATATTATTGACTGATTTAACTAATTTGACTAATTTCTCGTTTCAGGCGTTTACAATTAAACAGGTATTTTAACAAAAGTCATGCGTAGTAACTGTAAAATATTTGTATTAACTGTTATAATATCAAAATCTCGATTTTGACATTGATAATATGACTGATTTGACTAATTTCTCGTTTCAGGCGTTTATAATTAAACAGGTATTTTAACAAAAGTCATGCGTAGTAGTAACTGTAAAATATTTGTAATAACTGTAATAATATCAAAATCTCGAGTTTGATATTGATAATTTGACGGATTTGACTAATTTCTCGTTTCAGGCGTTTACAATTAAACAGGTATTTTAACAAAAGTCATGCGTAGTAACTGTAAAATATTTGCATTAACTGTTATAATATCAAAATCTCGATTTTGACATCGATAATTTGACTGATTTGACTAATTTCTCGTTTCAGGCGTTTATAATTAAACAGGTATTTTAACAAAAGTCATGCGTAGTAGTAACTGTAAAATATTTGTAATAACTGTAATAATATCAAAATCTCGAGTTTGATATTGATAATTTGACGGATTTGACTAATTTCTCGTTTCAGGCGTTTACAATTATACAGGTATTTTAACAAAAGTCATGTGTAGTAACTGTAAAATATTTGTATTAACTGTTATAATATCAAAATCACGAGTTTGACATTGATAATTTGACTAATTTCTCGTTTCAGGCGTTTACAATTAAACATGTATTTTAACAAAAGTCCATCAGTTAGCTGTATTCAACATATTGTTTTTATCCTGTATAAGATTCTCAGCTCGGTAAACCTTGAACGCTATAAGATAGTCTCGGACCAACTTGAATAGTGTGTAGTAGTTTATGAAGAGTAGGATAATGATGGCGAGGATATTGTGCCACGCTATCGAGCTCGCTATGACGCATATTTGCAGCATTATGAGCGACAACAGCGTGCTGAGTATGAAGCAAAGCAGCGATGATGGATTGGAGAACATCAACTGAAACAAAAAACTTATTATAGCCGTGACAATACAGTACATTATCATATTGTAGCTAGAAACAAAGCAATAAGTCCTAGCTTTATATAGTTCGCGCGGAATTTGCGCCTAAATCACCAGAAGATGATTCTCGGGATTACATTTATGTTTTGATTGACGATTATAATTAAATGTATTAAGAGTAACAACTGTGTAATAAATGTACTATAAAAATGTGTATTAACTGTAAAAAATGTGTATTAACTGTAATAAATGTAAATTTACCGTAATAAATGTGTATTAACTGTAATAAATGTGTATTAAGTGTAATAAATGTTTATTAACTGTAAAAAATGTGTAATAACTGTAATAAATGTGTATTTATTGTAATAAATGTTTATTAACTGTAATTAATGTGTATTAACTGTAATAATCGCCATAAACTGTGTAATAAATGTTATGATCCTCACATAAAATCTGCTGTGCTCCTTATGGGCTACTTGTGAGTGATGCGCGCCCGTCAGCCACAGCCGCGCGCTAGCCCACGCCGGATACATCGACACCGGCTCTGTAACTGAATATAATGTAACATTTATTTGACTAGAGCAGACTGCAATGGCCTGTCAGCTCAGGTGGTAGTAGCTCTGCCTTCTGTGCCGTAGGTCGTGGGTTCGTTCCCCACCAAGAACAAACATTTATGTCGGGAACATAGGTTTTTGTTCTCTGTCTGGGTGTTCTATTGTATTCTAGGTATGTGTTTACAAAAAATATTATATATTTTTATTGTAAACACATACCTAGAATACAATATAACATCCAACTAACTAACTAAGCAGAGCCTGTGTTTAGTTTGGGCCTAGATAGTGTTGTGTGGAATGTCTACTATATTTTTTTATAAGGTTAGATCTCTTCTCGGACTGTGCATCTGTGCAGTGTTTCTGTCCGAACTGGATGGTTCGATCGCATCCACGTTAGCGGCGGTGATAAAGTCAAGCCTCGGTTTACGGAGGGATTCAACATACCTCCTTCACCGTCTTGTTTCTGGCACACGACAAGATGCCGCGCCGCTCGATAAAGAGGAGAATGGAAAAGAACATGTTGTGCCGACCCCACATAAAGTGGGTTAAGGGCAGGAAGAAAAAACAAAAAGAGGCAATTTAAAGACTCATTCACTTCAATAAATGTATGAACATACCTCCTTCGGCATTGTCCTGTTTCTGACACACGACGAGATGCCGTGCCGCTCGATGTGGCGTGTCGCATACAGAGGCGGCTAGCAGCTGGCTCGCGTACCGTCCGAACACTCCGCCCCACACGAACGCCGTCTGCTGAGACGCCGCGTACACGTCGTAGTATATGAACGACTGGGAACAATACATTATTAACTAATTAATATACAGAAGGATAATATAAAGGTTTTCTGGATGAGAACGCTTTTAACAATCATTGTTCACAAGGATACAAATCAGACTATACACTGCTCGCTCTTATACCCTTGAAGTAAGCGTATTTTTTCTTTGTTTTTATGTAACTTGAGCGTTCTGAACTAAGGTACAAAAAAACTTACAAAAACCTAGGTTTCTTAAGTATTAGTCTTTTTTTTCTTTCATTTCAGTGTATAATAAATATTCTAAAAAATAAAACAAAACATTTTGAAAACAATAAAATAGTCCAGAAAATACATTAGCTTTTCAATCTACAATATATCTGTATGCCTCAAGTCGATGGACGCAAGTGCATCGTAGGGCACGTTCCTGACTTGCGTGACCTACGAGGCATTGTTTTGTTATAGGCGATGGTTACTACATATTATCATCGGTAGGGCGAGACGTTTGTTCCATCAGCTAATTGTAGAAAAAAATATATAATATTATGCACTGAATAGATTTTTAATTATCATTTCGTTTTTCCTTCCATCATAACCATTCGCCGCCCGACTTAACCCACTGCTGGGCATAGGTCTCTCTTTGCTCTTGCCTTTTACTACAATCTTGGGCTACCCTCATCCAACGCGCAGGAGACGCTGACAATGTCGTCAACCCATCGTGCTAATCCTTCCTGGGTTTTTCTTTTACTTAACTGATGAGGCCGCCACGCCACTAAACCAAGACTACAACCTAACTACTAACATAAGACTTGATAACTTACCTGTACAAAACAGCATGGTATAAAACTGCTGTAGTATGCTTCAAAAACAGAGTTGAATACTATTTTCTTCATCCTCATATTGAAGTCTTCACGCAAATTGTCCACCTGAAATTCAAACCAAAATAATCATCATCATCAATAGCCTGATGAAGTGTATACGCCATGGAAGAATTATTTCAGGCTGTGTGATCATTACGCATTATTAAAACGATACAGAAAAACATCAAAGTGGAATACAATGTGCGGTCTTATCACTAAAAGCGATTTCTTCCAGACAACCTTGGGTGTCTGGCTTTTAACGGGTTGAACTTGAAAATAGTAGGTACTGTATTGTATTTATTGTTATACTTTAATTCAGTCAGGACAATAATATACTACACTATAAATTGGAAATTCACACACACATCTATACATCGCGCTCACAGAATCTCAAACATTCGGGCATTATTTTCATCCAGCCATCCTCAAACAAATCACACCCAGGACTAGCATCAAGGAGAGCATTGAGTGCGGTGAGAATGCGCGGAATTGGTGATGAATTTTTCGGAACTTTAAAACGGCACAGCTCATCGCTCAAAAAGAACGATAGAGGACGATGGAGAAAGATAGAGGACGATGGAGAACGATAGAGGACGATGGTGATGGTGAATGAGTAACCATCCATCCATCCATACTTACAAACTTTCGCGTTTATAATATCCATACCGTATCACCTAGCAAATCCTACTAATATTAGTAGGATTTGCCAGGTGATACGGTAAGTATGATGGTTGTCGTAGATAGATAGATAGAAAATTCTTTATTGTACACCTTACAAACTAACAAAAACAGAATTTAACAACATAAATATTATTCAATAAATGTACAATGGGCGGTCTTATCGCCATAAAGCGATTTCATTCCAGAGGAACTAAAAACTATGGAAAATTGGCTGGGTGCACTTGAACATAACGTTAGTAAATTCGTCGTACCTCTTCTCGGATCTGCGCGGGGTCTGAGGAACAGCTGTGCAGCGGCGGAGGAGAAGTGTTGAGCTCCATGAAGGGGCCGGGCGTCAACCCGAATAGGAACAGGTACACCACTGCACTGGAACATAACGGATTGCGGCACTAGTAAACAAAGTAAATAACTTACAAAGATGATAAACTATACTATTATATTGAGAACAAAATTATTTGTGTGATCACAGATGTTAGTACTCTGTCTGGGTGTTATATTGTATTCTAAGTGTGTATTAACAAGAAAATGTATGTTACGGAAAAATATAAATGCAGTTCCTTCAATATTTTTTACAAAATACCCGTGCGACGCCAGGGTGGATCGCTAGTAATAATTAGTAGTTTATTCAGCACAGACAAACAAATGTTTAACCTCTTTCTTTAGCATGACTAGCGACCGCCAGTGCTTTGGTTGCTCGTTGGCGGTGATTGCTATGATCAATATTTAAGGCGTTTCTCTGTTTTGGGTACCTTCGCTTGATTCTTCCTCGTTAGGTTACAAACTAGGTATAATTATCTGTATTGAATTTAAACAAAATCAGTTTTTTAGATGTGCCATAAGAAGCGCCACAACCCAAGCATGTTACCAGTTTTCATCCGCCTTCGTACCACCATAGAGGTGGCTTCAAACAACTCTGAATTCATAGATTCATCATTATCATCATCATCAACCTGAAGAAGTCCACTGCTGGACAAGTACACACATTCATTACACACATGCATACGTCTGACTAAGTGAAGTGGCACCACACTGGAACTTCACTGCTATTATTTTAGACTATTTTTGATTTGTAAAAGGATCATATAAAAAAACGGTAGGAACCGAGACGTAGTTTGTTGCCTGTTCTTCTACGCTTAGTCGCGTGGAACTGGCACCTAGACTCACCTAGCTTCAAAGTGATTCTTGCATCGTACTGAATAAAAAATTATTGACTTTGACATTATGTCCACTACACCACCGTGAATCCGCCAAAAAACACCGTCCGGTGTGGACATCTACTGTGGGTGGGCACTTGTAGATGTCCATTTTTATAACACAAAAATAAATTTATATAGGTAAACTATAATAGATGAATAGTTGAAAGTACTTACGGGTAGACAAGTGATAATATCTTTATTATTGAGTACTTGAACATCAGTGAGTATAAGCAGAACATGAGTACACTGAATAAAACACCCAATACCAGTAACCTGAAACAAATATAGCACATGTTACTCAGGGATACTGTAATACTTATTCTAAAGAAGGAATTCTATTTCTAATTTGAGTTGGGGGAATAAGATGTGCTTTGACATTCCGCGGTGGGGTGTATTGTGTTTTATCCCCCTGCCAAACTCACCCCAGCCAGCCCAACTCCTTAAAATAACGGAGTAGAACTTTGGGTTGGTGGCAGCAATGTTCCAGTGGACCGGATGGTAACACATAATGTGGATGTGGAGGGACAAGACTTAATCAGTTCCCTAGCCCTGTCTTAGACCTTGCTGCTTTTGCTGTGGAGCAGTGAGCAGCTAATGAAAGAATTTTCATTATCTGAATCAGAAGAAGAATAAACATAGTCTCAATTCCCAGATTGTCACACAACCTTCTCACATTTTACGCCACTTTAGTTAGCCTTAGTTAGTACCTGCAAGCTGCAATAGCATGTGGTATCAGTCTAGGTGCTAGAACCATTTTGAGCAGTTCTACAGCCCCGCAGAGGACAAGACGACGGCTCACCAGAGTTATTATAAATGTTGCTAGGTGCACATCTATCAGATGGTAGTTCTGGAATAAGAAAATAGATTAGTTTTTATGTAAATCTAAAAATATATAATATACAAAAACGTTTATTGTCACATAAAAAGAAGACATAAATATAATAAGCAGTTTGGAACAATAGGAGAAGGCTCAGCACTAATTCTGGGCTCAGCTAAGCTAGGCTAAGCAGGCTGGTTTTCAGCCAACCCCAATGTTCAAGGTTGTAGGTAATAGTTGAATCGGAAAAATTAAGCAGTTGGTAATAAAAAAATTACAGTATAGACAGTGTTCGGTGTATGTTTGCATTACATTACATTATGATAAAGTATTTCTATTTAAAGGTCTTTGAGCCTTATTTTATTTTACAGCCAGCTACATTTAAATACAAAATGAACCCTCATTATAAAACTACTAATAACAATGAGTTCACTTTGAATAATTCCTTATCAATAATAATGCAGTTGGTAGGAAGAATTGAATGTAATTATATTGATGAGGAAAAAAGAGCACTGGTGGTCTAGTGGTAGCGGCCCCGCCTTCCAATCCGAAGGTCGCGGGTTCAAGTCCAGTTGTGTGCCAATGAGTTGTTCTGTCGAAAAATGTATGTGCACTATGCCAGTACTCTCAAAACGGTGAAGGAAAACATCGTGAGAAAACCGGCGTGTCGTAGAACCTAAAAAAGTTCGAGCAATACACATGTCAAGGGTCACGCAAAAAGGGCCCGCCAGCGACCTACTTGCGGAAAAACCAGCCCGCACATCAAGTGCGGGTGATAAAAATTTGACGAATTTATTGATGAGGAAAAACAAGGTACATTACCATAGCATGATTAGTGAACGAGTTTGGTAGCCACCAGTTGGTTCTATATAGATTCAAAAACTGTAGTCCTGTGGTCACCAGAGTGAACACCACCGTCATGGCTTCGAATAACAATGTTCCATCTTGTGGTATGTATGGGAACGGGACGTGTTTGGGCGGGCTAGGCCCTTCGGGTAGCTTCACGTCAGACGACGCTGGAGGAGTGACGGATGGCATGCGAGTGGAGCGACCCACACGCTTGCCGCCGTTCATCTCTTCTTCAGCTACAGGTGACACCTAGAATGGAAATGGAGTTCCCGCCTTACATTAAACAGGTATAGACAGCGATCATGTATTAGAGCGTAATAAGGGATCTAAGTATTCTGTGTTGAATTTAACGAGCCTGTGCCGAGAAATAAACAAAGCTCACTTTCTTGCCGACTCCGGCGGTTTTCTTGGCTCCCGCCATCATTTTACAGAATGACGCTAGCGGGGGTCGCTTAGCGCTCGGGTCCTTGTTTATTTTTCGCCTCCTGGAGTAAGCTGTGGACGAAGTTGTGCTAACTTGGGTGCTAGCCCACCGCCGAGCCAGGAATAATGTCAGACAGCATACGACTGCTGGGAAGAGCAAGAGATATGGGTTACCACTTTCATTTTCCGTACAACTCATCACTCACATGTTAAAATGTTTGAAAATAAACACAATGATCAATGAAACCCGGGTTTTAATCGAATTGCTTTTGATTTACAAGTTTTCACAACACAGCCCGCACGCAAGCAAGTAAACTACAGAATACACAACACACTCACACACTCACTTCTATGTATCACGGAAGGGACAGCGCAGTGCAAAATGATAAAATCAATGTCAACGTCGAAAAGGATTGGTTGTCAATGTCAAAGCGAAAATCATTTTTTTTGTTTTCTTGCCTATGCAATGCAAGTAATACCCCACCTGATGTTAAGTGGTAACTATTGCATTGCAGTTTATGATAGAGATACTTTCGTTTTTCTGCTTTGGAGAAAATTAAACAACGTAGACGAGGTAGTATGGTTTTAAAATTTTAGCATGCTTCAAGGGCCCTTGAACAAAAAAAAACTACAAAATGTGGAAGAAAAGTTGCAGTCGGCGGAATTCTGCGAATTTTTTGTGAAATTCCGTGAAACTGTGAATTAAAATGTGAAATGCGGTCTAAGTCTACCTTTTCAATGGAGTTGATTATTTCAGCACTAAACTTGTGATTTTTCATTGCGTTACCAAATTTATTTGGCAACAAAAATGGATAAGGGAATGGACCTAATTTCCTAGAAACAAAACTAATCTTGCTCTAGTCCTCCAAGAAAAGGCTCAATAATGTCTTTCACAATATTATGCTCATTCGTACTGGCCTTTTACGTTGTAATATGGTTCTTTGATTCATTTTTCAAGGTAATTGTGACTTAGATCAACCTACAGTAGGATCCTCACTCCTCAGCAAGTGAATATTCACAAAATGTTCTTCATTCTTTTCAGAGCTGCGTACATTATCCTTACTATGCATTCCTGGAAGGAACTGGGCTGAAGATCGGAATCTTCAACTTTTCATGGACCACTAGTGCATTGAATAGACTAATATTCAGATGGAGTAAGAACTTGACCCCTCTACTCAGAAAATGGTATACTTGCGGTTACCTAATCACAATCTGGCTGTTCCTACCATTCTCTTTATGGACTCTACTGAGTATCATATTTGAGCATTTCTATGAGAGCATTCAGATCAACAGTATGCCCGAGGTTAAAGCTATGTTACCTGGAATAAACATCCCAACATCTGACTTTTGGGTGTACTTTCTATCAATATGCATCAGTTCTGTGACACACGAGCTGGGGCATGCCTTAGCAGCTGTCCAGGAGGATGTGCAGTTGCTCTCCGTTGGGTTCTACGTGTTCACTATAATTCCAATAGCATTTGTCAACTTGAATTCTGATCATCTGAACAATCTCCCGGTAACAAAAAGACTGAGGATTTACTGTGCAGGTGTATGGCACAACCTGGCAACTGCTTTTATAGCCTTACTGCTGTTCTTTGCCTCTCCTATACTGTTCAATATTGGGTATGAAATAGGTGTAGGTGTAAGAGTCACAGAATTTACGCATGATTCTCCTCTAAAAGATGCTAGGGGTTTAGATAAGGGAGATATTGTAACATCAATAAACAGCTGTAATGTAAAAAACTCCTATGACTGGATATATTGCCTACAAATGGCTCATGAGCGATTCGGAATTTGTACAAGTGCTGAATTTGTTGCTCAGAATGATGAAATAATGATGGAGACACTGAAGGACAATGATGTGGTAGAATGCTGCAGGAAAGATGACATGTACAGTTTCTGTTTTGAATACATGGAGCCTAAAGTTGTGGGGGAGTCAGTGCTGCCGGGACAATACTCTTGCCTCAGACCTAGGGATATGGTCAAAGATCAGTTTACCAAATGCTCGGAAGCTTCAGGATATGTTTGTGCTAAGAACATGCATTGCTTGAAGCCTTCGCTGAACAACCACACCTACCTCATGGTCATAGAAAGAAAAGATGACAGCCCTGTGCTGTATTTAGGGATGCCATATGACTTGCACAAAACAGTTTTTGTTGACCAATATTTCCCCAGAATTGCTCTGTTTTCGTTTTTCTCCCCATCGCAGTTTGAGAGACTACTTCGCTATGTCTTCATCTTCTCAATGGGTATTGGCTTTCTGAATATAGTGCCATGTTATGGTATGGATGGACATCATATTGCTAGGAACCTGATTACCCTACTGGCAAAGTATTTGAATAAGAACGGTGATTTCATAACCTTTTTTACTGTGTTAACTATATTTGTAGGCACTGGTGTAACGGGGCCCATATTGATATACTTGTTTTATAAGGCTGTGTACTTAGATAATAGTTAGACTCTAGGTTATAAAATGGCTTGACCTAAGCTTTATAATTTGGTTGTATTTTAGTAAACCAACTTTGAGAGTATTATTCATTTACAGATTAATAGCAATATGGTCTATGTGTTGTACAAACAATGAGTAATAGTGAACATTATAATAAAACTATATTCATAATTTCATACTTACTAAGAAGACAACAATTTCTGCTTAAAAATATTCACATTAACTCCTTTTTTATTGCAGCTGCTTTTACCTCTGTACTCTAAATTATTTTGTACATAGTTATGTTAATGCATTTCTAAATTAATAAACAATCACTATCATGATTTGCACTATAACTTTTATTCAAGTCTTTCTACCCTTTACAGAAGAGCAGATATACATACCATGAAGAATAGAATAGAATATAACTTTATTGTACACCAAGAATTAAAAGGTAAACATGATATAAAAGAATACTTAAAAAGTAGAGGTACAATGGGCGGTCTTATCGCTAATAGCGATTTCTTCCAGACAACCTTTGGATGGAAAAAAACATAGTACGAGTATGGACGGGGCATACATAATAATAAAATAAATAGTTATAAACTAATAAATATGATATTAATACTAATACACATTATGTGTACGTATGTGTGTATATTACTCATATTATGAAATATGAAGGTGCAATGTCTTGTAAGAGGTAGGTTCTAGTATAACAAAGGCCTAACTTTGCTAACAATTACCCTAGTTTTGTCCTCCCATCTTAATATATCTTATCTTGCAGTTTGGTACACTACTGTCAGTTAATTTTTGCTTAAGGCAAGTGAATGCCGTAGGTCTTTCAATGATTTATGCCCATAGTGTAGCAAAGCTTTAATGGCGGTTTCGTCTGTGTGATGCATGTTCTTCCTAAAGTCAACTCGAGCCCAATCCCTTAACTCTGTTCGTGTAGGTTTATCGGGCACATGTTTGGTGGTCCGAAATATTTCTCTGTACAGTTTTAATACTTCTTGCCTTAGCATGAACTGAAAGGAAAGAGAGAAGCTTAATAAAAAGAAATAATTATGTTTGTTTTTAATTTGATAGGTTGCCACCTAAACAAACCTGCTTCAAGCTCAATGCTGATTTAGGTAACTTCGACATACTAAATAGAATTTGGCTAAGTTCTTACGTAGCAAAATAAAAGCATTTTTCTATTTCCCTATCATAAATTACACAATCAATACAAATTATGTAAATATAACCTCACTTTTTGTTTGACAGTCAGCTGTTATTTTGTTTTTGTTTACGCTCTCTATGGTTCAGGCTAAGGTTATTTATGACAAACTACCTCGTCTTCTGTTGTAACCGTTGTATTTTTCTGTTCTTGTAAGGGCCGAGGGCACACATGTTCTTGTTGTCATTGTCTTGTTGAAGTGTTCATTTGTTTTATTTTATTAGACAGCTCTAAATTGAGCCAGTTTGAAGATTTAGCAACCAAGTCACCTTCGTTGCCATGTCTCGGATTAAAACATCGTTCCATTTTTAAATTTCACGACACAAAGTCATAATAATAATCATCTACTTAATTGCCTCATTGAAGTGTTTATGTAAGTAGATAGTTGAAGTGGTACATGGAAAAATTTAAGATCTTTCATGTTGTTTACACTTCATTGAGGCAAATAAATTGTTATGTTATGATTGTGAGTTTTACTATGTAATTTGGCCTGCACAGAAATTTTTAAAAAAAATTTGAGAAACCGATTTCATGGCCAACCACCTCCTGGAGGATAGATCAATACTTACATACTTACATTTATTTTCACAAATAAACTTAGGACTTTAGAAAGTTATAAATAGGTAGTTAAAACATGTACCTACCTACAAAATACACAAGAAAGAGTTTCTGCGTTACAAACGATCCAAAGATAGCTCAGCTGATCCTGATCAGTGCCAGACGGAAGCAATAATAATAATCTAAGTTAGAACCAATAGCTTTTCCAATACAAGTTATTGCGCGGTTGTATCCTCCGCCTAGGCGGAGGAGCCTGTTGCAATTTTATTTCAGCAAGGGTGACCACACTGGCCTCACTTCTGGGAATGGAATCCATTCATGGGTCGTGCTTGTAAAAAATAAATGTAGGTAATATTGGATCCAATAACACAGGCCATATAAAATATTGCGGTAACAATAATAGGTTTTGAACCGTCGACAAGAAAAGTCCACTTAGTTCGTCTCAGCGATAGTCATGTAAAAGTTTAGCTTAAGGGGGTACGATTTCCATACAAACTTAATTTACACAACTATGGACGAATAAAGTATTAATGTACACTGAAATAGCTGTAATAGGCTTTTACAGTGGTCCTTATTACCGGCCAGTTATATAAAGTTGGAGTGTCAGCCGTTGGTAGTGGCAGTCGGGGCTTCAGAAAAAGAATGACGAAAAAATTACTTTTTTGATTTTTTATTAATATTTCTGTTATCCTACAGTTTTCTCCAACTTTATATAACTGACCGGCAATAAAGACCACTGTAAAATTCTATTACAGCTATTTCAGTGTACATTTATACTTTGTTTGCCCATAGTTGTGTAAATTCAGTTTGTATCGGAATCGAACAACCTTATGATCTAGATCCATAAAGTACTCAAGTTGTTAATAACCCTGAAGAAAAGGCTATAAAGTGGTTTGAATTCTACATCCTCGGTCTTCTCTGTTAGTGGAACTTTCGTATAAGTATACTTAATGATAAAAAAACTTTGATTCCTGCTATGAAATTCTAAGATTTAAAAAATATTCTTTAAAAATTTCCTAAGTATTTTTAACGCGTCTTTTGTTAGAGTGCTAACGAAATCTATAGACTGCCCTAGTGCTTTGTCCATTCAGTAAGCTCCGCCCAAGCTCGGAAAATGAACTTTTTCACGGTGAGCGGCTATCAAAAGATCAACCAATCATAGCCGGGTGACGGCGGCCGTCAGAAGCGACGCGCGCGAGCGCGACCGATGGGACGCGATAGCGATAGGGCTAGGGCGGACAGTCGCGTTGCAATCGCCGCGCGGAACGGTAGTATACTTCGAGAAATACGTATTTACGCGAAATTGAAATGTTTACGCGAATGCTGAAATTTTAGAACTACAGTTACAAATTGCTTTGTTTTTTTTTTTTACAAAAATATTATCTGAATCGAGGCCGTTTTAAAATGGATCGTGGGACACCTCCAAAGCCGTCGTCTCCTCCAAAGGTTCAAGTCAAAAAAGAGAACGAAGAAGAAATCAAGGTAAAACTCAAAAATATTTTAAAAACTTTTATGGCATTGACGCTGAATTTCCGTTCGAAAACCATCATGATGTTATGGTTCCGTGTTATTGGCAAGCGGCTTGTTTCAGCCCATCTCGTAATAGGAGAAGGCGGAATCGTATTTTTAAATTTGATATTATTCACGTTGAGGGTTGAGGGGAACCTAAACAAAGGTTCGCTCCTCAGATCTTGGGGTTACGCTGAATAAATTATTTGGCGTCCGATTTCACAGTATTAATTACATTTTGCGATACACAATAAAACGCGTGTAATATCACGTTTTCGAGGCCTTTTCCAGCCATTAAAGTGTGTAACGCGATATCCAAAGCGCGCTCGGATCGCTGTAACCAGAGTCGCTGGATGTTTTGATAATAGATATAGGCGCTGCCGTTGTGTTGGTGTGTTCGTACTTGTTGCCGATTGAATGTGTGCGTGCGGGTAATTTTAGATGTTCCTTTGCTCAAAACGTAACTCGAAACCGTCCCAGGCCACAACCCGACGACGACGCTTCAATTTATTGTTTTCATCTGTGTGTAATTGTATATTTTTGATATTATAGGCCGTAGGTAGGTAGGTATGTACGGTGCTTGTGATCATCGCCTACAACATTCGCCGGTTCTGTCGATTCGCGCGCTTTTATTTGGCGCCACAGAAATAGTATAACATGTCAATAACCCCATTGACGGTGTCCACGCGTTGATGACGTCACGGGACACACGCATCGCGTCGATTACTTAAATTTGAGGTCGATTAAATTTATTACACCACATTTTACTCGCTCTAAATATTTTGATAATAATATCGTTTTCTTTATTTTTGTACTAGGGATAAAGCTTGATCTCAGATTCGAGAATCTCAAACTATGCGTGCCTTACCTTACCTTACCTACGGTTTGAAGCAAAGTTTTTTATTTTTAGTCGTAGTTTCGTCTAGTATGATTAAGATCCGATGGCGCAGCGGTCAGCGCAGCCATGTACCAAAGGGAAGGTCGCGGGTTCAAATCCCACTCGGCTCTTAACTTTTGGGACATTATAAAAATCTTTACTTAATAATACCTACACATAAGTCTAATTAATCTGTAAATGTATGTACCTTATTTAGAATCTAATTCTAGAGGAACATAGGTAAGGTACGTACTAAAATCCCTAATCTGCAATTTAGAAATGAATTCACAGTACCTAGCTATAAATTGAACACTGTTTGGTAACATTTTCATCGATGCTCCTGGTATAACATTTTTCGTTATCGATGGCGTTTACCTATTAAAACAAAAAAAGCTGAGAACAAAGATGAGTAATAAAAATAAACTATACCTACTAATTTTCCACTTCGCCATCATCTCTTTTCCTTTGAATTCAAAATTTGACGTCAATTCAAAATATGTATTATTTTTTTATAAACCCGGTTTTTCAATATAAATAAAACAATATATATGGTAGTTAATAAATCGTCATCATAGTTAATACATGAGTTTGAGTACTATGAATAGGGTTTTTTTATTTAACCTATTTGTATTTGGTTTGAATGCTGGGCCAAGGTCTCCCTTAAGATTTCCACATATCTCGTTATTTAGGCAGTTAGGTACATAATGTGATTACCGTATTGAACCTTATACTATTACAGTGTTATTAATAACCCTGGCGCAACGCTGGAGTAGTTAAATCGTGTTTTGTCACATTTGTTCGAGTTGACAATTTAACATGCAATTGTCAACTCGAACAAATGTGACAAAACACGATTTAACTACTCCAGTGTTGCGCCAGGATTATTAATAACACCCTTAGATTTTTTTGGGTAGGTACGTTTTTTTCTACAAGGTACTTACAACTAGATGGAACAAGCATTATAGTCCTCCTGATGTATATTAGTGTTAACCATCGTCTATAACAAAGCATTGCCTCGTAGGTCCCGCACATCGGGAACGTGCCCTACGTTGCACTGCTCTGTGTCCATCTGCTTGAGGTATAGATACCCAGCCTCACGTGTTTGTAATTTCACCGGCACCCTTCAAACTCAAACACAGCAATGCTGCTTCACGGCAGAAATTGGCATGATGGTAGTACTTCCCCGGACGAGCCTTTCACAAAGAGCTATACTACTAAACGGTATCTCATTTACAAACTCGCATCAAAATATTCATGTGAAATGCACTATCAACAGTGCAATTTTGCACGAATCAATCCTTTGTAAATCTTGGGGAACTCAAGATTGGTTTTCGATCTATATGCAAATCGCTAATGCATAAAATGATGCATTGGTGGATTAGGTTTTTTGTTTCAGTCATGACAATATCATGTCAGGATGTTCGGAAAATTGACGGAATAATTTCCAGTAAAGTGAAGCTAGACACGCGATTATCGATTACTTATGCACTTATCAAAGTTATGAGTAAATAAGAACTAAGGTATCTAAGAGTACCTAGGTACTGCCATGTTTTTAATCACATCAGTCGATCAAGCCTCTTTTGACAGCATACCGGCGCCGTCCGTTTTTATTTAAATCAAATAGTTCAAGCTCATAATTATTCAGGTTTTCAGCTAACATTTTTATTTCTCTTGACTTCCTTCAAAAGGCATGTTTAAAACATGAAAGACTCAAGTTTTACCTTTTGATAATTAACGCACTAATATTTGAACTGATATTTGTTTCTAAATAGAGCCTTGGTAAATTTCCACCTCTATATTTATTCATCTTTACTCTACATTATTCATTTAAGCCCGTCTATAAGCAAACTTAACCAAGCAACCAAGCAAATTTTTTTGTCAGTTCTTCATTGAAAAATTACAAAAGTTTATGCTTGAGACTCCACTCAGACTCAAGCACTGTTTCTAAATCAAGGAATAATAAGCCATCCCTTTTGATTTAACCAAAACGTCTGGGTAGTTATTATGGGATGGAGGTAGAGAAAACTAGAATACCAGAAAAATATAATGTTTTTATGACCTAATGCGGTTAGCAACCTTCACATTTGTACTGTATTTATTATAAACTGCTACTGGTACACTAAATTTAGTTGAGACAAGTGTTGCTACGCAAAGATGCTGGCTCTTTGAAATCTTTAGGTATTTATTAAGTACATATCCACCTACTTTCTGTATTGAGCAATGCTTTGCCTGCGGATTAAGAATCACATGCCCTAGAAACTTTTCTGTGTAATTTATATGAAACTGCCGCGCGTTGCACTTACACAAAATGCGCTCACGCAGATATTAGGACAAGGCCGGAGCATCACTCGCTTTGTCATACGCTTGTCTTCCGATATCAGCTTACGCCTTATACCTTAGGACGTAAAGGTTATTTTCGCAATCGTTAAGGCCTTGCGTACATCTAAGTGAGTCAAATATGACAGCGTTTCACTGATAAGCCACCGGAGAAAGCTTGTTATATTATGTACGGCTCGAAACCCTTAAATTTATGCTCTCTGGATCATCTTCAAATAATTTATGCCTTATTACGCAGATAATAAGGTTCATCATAAGCTTTGTAGATACGTAATGTTATGATGTTTATGTCTGTTTTAATGGCAGTGATTTAGATATAGGTCAGTCAGTGTTAACATGGTCAAGGTATCTACTGTTTAATCATAAAGTGCTCGGAAATGAGTCGTATGATCTTTCAGATTTAGAGCATGATTTTTATTGGAAGATACATATAATATTGTAGAATTCTTAGTTTTTTTTATACAAATATGAGATGGAACAAACATACGTTGTAACCATCGCCTATAACAACAAGCATTGCCTCTTAGGTCTCGCATGTCAGAAACTGCCCTACGTCCAATTAACTTGAGGCATACCGATGTTCAGCCTCACGTAGGTACCATTAGTTTTTCTGGCACCCACACTCTTTAAATCAATAGCATTTTATTATACAAATAGTACTAGAATTATCTAAACAAAACCTGGGTTAACTATTTAAGGCTCGAACACACCTAGTTCGCTGGCGGTAGCGATCAGTGAAACGCTGTCAAATATCGCTGTCAGATTTGAGATTTGACAGCGATATTTAACAGCGTTTCACTGATCGCTACCGCCAGCGAACTAGGTGTGCGCAGGCCTTTACCTACCAACAAGGTGACTGACTGTAGTGACAAGGTGAAAATAAAACTCTATTTTAATTTTGTTTTAGGTTCGTGCCAAGTAACATTTATTAATTCGAAAAAAAATAATTATGAATCCATAACACAGAAAACGCATGGTCACCCGATCAAAACTTCTGAGCAAATGCTTGATTTACCTGTCCGAAGATAACTTTACACGTGTCGTGTGGCGGAAAATTAAACAAACCTGAAGGGCAAGTCCCACTTAATTCTACGAAATGTTGTTTTCGTTTCGCCTATTTGTCTCTCACTAATGTATGGAGAAAATACACAGCAAAAATAAGTTACGTAGAAACGGTCGAAACGAGTTGGTGTCTCATAAACTTTCCATACTAAGGAGAGAGACACGTGCTCACACGAAAACAGCATTTGATCGACGAAATGTGGTAGCAAAACTCTGACTTTGGGTCAACGCAATGCAAGTTCAATTTCCGATTTCATGTTTGATAGAAGATATTTTTCCAATCCATTTTTTTCGCCATCTATCACGCGCAAAGGTATCATGGGCAGACTCTAGTAGATGCGTAACTCTAGTAAGGATGACCATCGGTTGTATCAAGTGGCTCACGTGGTATCAAACAAAGTAGATCTCCAATCAATTATTACAACCTCCAAGAGGTAGGTAGATCCTGGTAGATCGCACCTACGTCGTGACAATGCTAGTGCTCTCAAACGATGAAGGAAAACATCGCGAGGAAACCCATGGCTTATTCAGCTCCGCACGTATTGGCAACGTCTTACCCGTGGAAACCTATACCATCTAAAATCCCAAGGCACTTTAGCTTCCCGCAAGTAAAGAACTTGAGTAATCACCAGTTGCCCCTGACGCTATATATAAGTCATCTACAACAGATGCAAAGGCCTGTTTACTTTCGCATCGAGAAAATAAACATGTAAAATAGTACATTGTTACCTGAGTGTTGAAAGTCACGTTTTTTGAGTCCCGAGACGGGTTTGGCGCCAGAGCGTTAGCGAGGGCGCCAATGGAGCTTGAGGGACTTAAAAGACTTTCACCCGAGGTAAACACTGTGCTTTTCATTACGAATACAAGGAAAGTAAAAATAAAAACATGAAAGAAAAATTTGTGAAAATGAAGATTGAATTGCCGCCTTCCCGGTTTTTTTTTTCTTTTTCTCTGGCGGGCCTTCGGCTTCGGCTCGCCAGCATTATTCAGCCATTATTTTCATTCTCATAATTTAAAAAATGGTAAATGTCAAATCTATGTTATTTTAAATAAATAGTTGAAGCTATATATTAATCAAGTAATTTAGAAGATATATTATTTATTTAATACCATCTTTATGTTATTTAAATTTTAATTTTACATTGCGCTATCTTATTAGACTTTTTAAACTTCTTACCGTTGTAATGGGTTTCCAACCTACTTGCTGAATAAAAAGTTGGAATTTGGTTCAACGACCTCCTTGCAGTTAGAAAGACTTTAGAAAGTTGGAACATGGTTGAATAAAATAGAACTTGTTTTTTTACTAATTTGACAGCTGTCAGTAGAAAGCGATTCTCCCTAGGGCTGAAAGTTTTACTTTCAATTAGGCCCCTCAGGCAACTTCAGACCTACTTTCAGAGTATGAGTAATGAAAAAAGTATTTTCCCACCTAATTACTCAAGAGTCAAGAGCGCGCGTTCAAACATGGAATTGAACACTACACTGTGACACGCGATGGGATGTCATGCGATAGCCGTAACTGAAACCACGATGCGAGCCTGCATTGTACCATCTTCCATAGACAATACGAGGCGGACAGATGAGACACCGGTCAGAACGTTTGTTTTTTTATTTCTTACATTTTCTAATAAAAAATGAGTAGGTTCTCAATTCGGCTGTATTTTTTTTTATGCTTGTTAACTCAGAACTTCGTCATTTAAAAACGTAGCATCGTAATTTTTATCTGGAAGGTCTAAAACTTCTAGATCCCATATAAATTTTATCAAAATCTGTTCAGCAGTTTAGCCATAAAGTCAGTTTCTCAAGTTTTGTAAACTTTACTTGTTTTTATTTTGCTTCGCTTTATTATCGACTTTCGGAAAACTTTTTTGAGTCACATAGTAACAGTTCACATAGTAAAGAACGCAATGGAACGAGCTGTTTGTTTCTCAATAGGTTGATATATTTCGTAAATTAGTTTTAAAATGGTTTTTTTTTGTCACATTAAAATTTTCAAAGCTCTTTGAAAGTTTCAAAGCTTAGAGTTAAAGCCAGTTGCTTTGTATTTCCTTTGGTCATTTTACGGTCATTTTCTTGTTATCCCACACTCTATAATCTTTGTCAAAGGGGGGTGAATAAACACCACCTCGACGCAAGCGGGAGGCTAGGCGTGCGTGAGTGTATCAAGTGTACACAAGACGGACCTGTGGATTTTCCAACCTCACCCTTATTGCCAGGCAATAAGCTTCATAGTCTTCGCTATCAGGAAATCTAGATCAGAGCTTAAGTTACCGAATCGGAGATCTTAACTTTGTTTAGTATTTTATTCTTAGTTGCACTGTTTTGTGGTTTATTTTGCAGACTTATTTATGATTTTGTAAAAAAAAATGAATTTGTTATTGCAAGAATAAGTTTAAATACCTACTTAGTAAAATAATACGTACACTGAGTCAACGAACAGTGGTAAGCTCAGGTAAGCTCGTCCGTGGATTTATCTTGTTTGTCCCTTTCTAAAACTACTCAAGCCTTTAGACGAGTAGTGTGTGGCCAAGATAACCATTTGTATCTGCTGCTGGTTATTTTGGCACCACTTTAACAAAGATTTCAAAGTTTTTCTAGTTGCACACATCGTCTAATAGTAAGGAACAAATGTAGACCTTCCGTACGAAGTCCAAATTTGAAAAGCATCGCGAGCCTTCATGTGCATGCCTGACATGCCAATCAAACTTACAATACGTAATACGCTTCCTCTGATATCAAAATAATGAAACCGACACCCAGCAATCACATGCATTACTATTGCGTGTAAAACAAGCTACAATAAATAATTGCAATGTACATAAATACACTTGAAACTGTTCGTAATGTGTTTACCAAATATCTTGTGACACAGCACGTTGGGATCACGTTACCTTTCGTTTCACATAACTTTTTGAAATGCAATATAATTTTAGTGGTTTTTAATATACACGTGGGCGTAATATGAATACTTTGGATAGCAGTTATTGTGAATTTCGACGTTGGACCTTGTTTTAACGAGCCCCAAAATATCGAATTCCTTAAAAATTGTCCTACGCTCTACGTTAATAACGCGGTACAGTCAACTATCGTAATCAGTCCTAAAAAATGCGCCATTGCCAATTATTATTTCTTCTGTGGTGGGTACTACCTTATGAGTGGCATTGCAAATAGTAGCTTTCCGAAAGCTCAGTTTTTAATATTTGATATTTTTGTACAAAGATGAAGGTATCTAATTTTTTTTTTTTTTTTTTTTTTTAATCTTTTATCATGATCATCCGTTTAGATAAATTGTTTGGTGCTGAATTTCTAAGAATCGTGAATCTAAATCCTTTTTATGATTTTTCTATGGGTTTAGGTTGAAGATCATTATTCAGTTTCGTCACTATGTTTGTAACAGATTTGAAGTCCCTATACCTATTGTTTCTGTCTAAATTCTCAGACCGCCGATATTCCTAGCGAGTCAATAATATCGATGATAAACCCCGTCAACTCACAAGACTAATTCTGCGTACAAACAAACTTGCATCACCTCCCAAGTCGTATCGATTTCAGCCAATAACCATCTACAAATGATTATTTCTACCAATGCTAACAAACGTGAGTAATGCAACACCGTCGTCATCCACATTCGGACGAGTCACAGAATCTTTCCTAGTTCTCCAACGGGTTAGCTTTTAGTCCTGTATCGGTTTACAGTTCTCTGGTTACCCACAGGAGGCGAATGACGAGTTAGCCTTTAATAAAAAAAAAACTCTTTTATTGATGTAGTTTATTGAAGTAGGTCTATCAGCCTGCCTAATATCGGTAGTGGTTTGAATGGACGGTGTAAAAAGGTAGTCCAAAATATTTCACTCCTCGAACCTAACTTATGGATTTCATACCTAACTAGACTCATCAACTAAACTTTTGATATGCAACTTGTTTTCTAAATAATATTTCAACCATCAATCCAAGACAGGTATACATTTTTAGGTAAGGTAGGTAGGTTAAGTACCTACCTAAGTATTTTGTCCATAAAATCTAAGAAAATATAATATTTTAGCGTGCGTAACATAATATTCGGTGGAGTATCGTGTAGTAATTTTGAAGGTATAATTAAAATATTTTTAATTATAATAATTTGAGAACATCGGAGGTTTCAATCGGGCTTTAATTATTTAGTGCTACAGACACCCGAGCCAGGGTATCGCATCGTCGTTAATTTTAGTGTAAGCGGAGACGCGGTGTGCCTCTCAGTTTTAATGAAAAAATTCTGTCTATGTTTTTTAGAATTTATTTACATAAATCCGTGATTTTTATTGTGAGATTCGGTATCACTAGTTGGTTTTGGTAGGTATTCTTTTTGGTCTTCAATTTTAAACAATATTTAATAGTTGCGTGTAAAATGACTTCAACTCTTCAGAAACTACAGGGTTGGTTTCTTAACCCTTAACTACCTACCCGCGGTCTCACAGACACTCATGAACATATATTTGTGAATAAATAAGCGTACGTGCTATTTCATATTTCGTGCGTCCATGTACCTTCTCCCCGCACACCGCAGTACCGCTCCTATGCTCGTCAAGGTTACACGTGCCTTCGTTTGTCGATGGTGAGTAAAAAGCTTTTTGTTAGTGTCTCAATGACCGCAGGTAGGTAGTTACGGGAGTTTTTTTAATCAAATACTTTTATTTGATTTAGTGAAAAATGGCATCTAATGAAGAAATTATAGCGCGCTGGTTAGAGGACGACCCTACAGATGATAATGATTAACCAAACGGAGGCCATAGTGATGTCTAAAGTAACGTTGGTGAAAATTTGGTGCTAGAAAAGTTTTACGAATCTGGTTCTGAAATAGATGTTGAAGAAGATTTGGCGCTGACGGAAGAAGGTATTTTTTTGAGGCCCCAAAGTACTGAAAGTTTGTGAACACAATCATCTTCTGACGACGACATCCCGCTGGAAGCCATATTTTGCAGGTTACTGGACAGGACAGATCTTTCCAGGTTGGGTGGAAATTTGTCCACCCAACCTGGAAAGACTGAGAGCTGATTCCAATACAGGCTGGCTGGGCAGCTCACGAGGCCACACATGGAACGAAGACAGCTAAATATGTCGATTCCGCGAGATATCAAGATGTCTTTGAGTTGGGTGCTTCATCACAATGAGGAAACACTCCTGGCTGTTGCAGGCAGTAGTGCTGATGAAGATAGGTTGGAAACTCGAAAGACCTGCTCTACCTGTAATACCAAGAAGAAACGCAAGAGCCAATACCTGTGTTTTCAATGCAAAAAGTCGATTTGCCTTGGGTGCTCCAAAATTGTGTGCATAAACTGCCGCAAAAAACTGTAAAGTTGGTCACTTGCAATTTTGGTGAAATAAGTATTTTCTGATAGATATTTTTATGTAGATGTATAAGTTGATTATTAAACTAAGCTTAATTAGTAAGGGGAAGTTTCTATATTAAGTTCCATGGATCATGGATCACATTTTCTAGACATGTTAATTTTTTTCGGTATTTTATGAGTCTCTAGGTAGATTTTAAATTTTGTGTTAAACTATGTTGATTTTATATGTTTCAATAATTCTAATAAACGCTTAAAACTACTACAAACAGAATTTTAAACCCAATTTAACCCCAGAAGCCATAGTTTTTATTTGCCAGAGCATAATATTGCAAGAGTCTCACAGACCGTGGGTAGGTAGTTATGTGACAAAAATAGGGGGTAGGTAGTAAAGGGTTAAAAGTATTTTGAATAGTTGTCGAAAAAATATAGATCCTTAGGGCAAAAAAAAGGATAACACGTCGTACTTATGGCATAGATAGATAACTCTTTATTGTTCATCACCCAAAAATACAGTACAGGATATAAAAGTAGACACAAAGCAAGACTGCCAAGTTTTTTAAAAGTTCTAAATTGCATGAAACATTATTTTCATTGCTCATACTCTGAAAGTAGGTCGGAAGTTGCCTGAGGGGCCTAATTGAAAGTAACACTTTCAGCCCTAAGGAGAATCGTCTACTTCAGCTGTCAAATTATAAAATACTGATATAATGTTCTACTGACAGCTGTCAAATTATAAAAAAAAACAAGTTCTATTTTATTCAACCATGTTCCAACTTTCTAAAGTCTTTCTAACTGCAAGGAGGTTGTTGAACCAAATTCTAACTTTTTATTCAGCAAGTAGGTTGGAAACCCATAACAACGGTAAGAAGTTTAAAAAGTCTAATTAGAGCGCAATGTAAAATTTAAATTTAAATAACATAAAGATAGTATTAAATAAATAATATATCTTCTAAATGACTTGATTAATATATAGCTTCAACTATTTATTTAAAATAACATAGATTTGAGCAAACAATTTACCATTTTTTAAATTACGAAAATGAAAATAATGGCTGAATAATGCTGGCGAGCCGAAGCCGAAGGCCCGCCAGAAAAAAAGAAAAAAAAACCGGGAAGGCGGCAATTCAATCTTCATTTTCACTAATTTTTCTTTCATGTTTTTATTTTTACTTTCCTTGTATTCGCAATGAAAAGCACAGTGTTTACCTCGGGTGAAAGTCTTTTAAGTCCCTCAAGCTCCATTGGCGCCCTCGCTACGCTCTGGCGCCAAACCCGTCTCGGGACTCAAAAAACGTGACTTTCAACACTCAGGTAAAAATGTACTATTAAATATACCTATTAGGTAAGTACCTATCTACCTACGCAATATTGCAGTCACATCGTAACAGTTTTTAGACATGAAGTTTTGCATTTTTCAAGGTAGGAGGTACTTAACTTTTAAACCATTGAACTGAACGTCGAAAACATAAATCACAAAATGAACGTACGTTGAAATTTTGACGTGAGAGGGTTTCGTTCGTTTCGTCGTCATAACAATAAAACTACATGCTACCGAGGGCTGGTTGAACATGATACCGTATAATTAATGCTCGTCTCAACTAACCGGCCGTCATTTGACTCCGTTTTGCGATGGTTTTGCGTCACGGTTGTCCTGTCAGACTGACGTTAATTTTCGTGTAACGCGAAACGTCTGGCGTATCTATACTTTGCACCTATGTATTCTTTGGCGTGAGGGGTGGAAGGTGTTCAATTTTAGAACGCTGTTTTTGATAAAATAATAATAAATGTTTTGACTGCCTTTGGTTTGTTTGGTTGTTAGCTGCAACTTTACTGCATATTTTTTTCTTTTTTCGCTACTGTATAAGTAGCCACTAGGGAGTGAGGTACCTAGCAGGTATAGTTCTGTAGACTTCAGGTAAGTTACTGTTACCGATCCATATTTTTTATTCGAGTAATTAATTTATCATGGTCACATCACGTTCCCATTAACGTGGGGGCACCGAAACGTAAACTAGATGACTAGATGGAACATATTTCTGAAAGAAGACATTACTTGAATTTAAAAAACAATATAAACTGCATTCATAGATATTTCAATAATTTAGAGCATATTTTGATAAATATTGATTAATTTTCTAATATAAATATTATAGGCAGACCATGAACTGCCTTTTATTTCTGACACTATGTTATTTAGCAAAAGATCATCCTTATGATGAAGCCTTTTGATCGGTATGATAAAGCTCTTCTTGTTCGCTTCTTCTTCTTGGTGAATAAGAATCTTCAGGGTGATTATTTTTCTCGTATAACGGGTTCGATTCCCCATTCAACTATGTAATTATTTTAATATCTAATTATGCTTCTTTGGGTAAAATGTTCCATCTACAATATTCAAGGTACTTTCCCTCCATGTGGCATATCCGTGGGACACCCTGTATAGTAAGATTGTAATATTAATCTAAGTAAGTAGGTAGAAAAAGAACTAGTAGTGGAATAGTGTAGATAATTTTCATTTATTTATTTAAGTTGATTTTGTTATTTTTTCCTAAGTTTGTGTTTAAAATAAACTCAAGATATAGTAAGTAGGTAGTAGGTACCTACTCTAATAATATCGTTCATTCAGAAATTAGTGTCGCAATATCCTAGCAGGTAGGTAAGTGTTCCAAAAATTTGTGCCGTTACGACTGCCGCGCGGTTGCCACCAGGCTAAGAAAATAACTAATATTTTTACAAGTACATAGTCGAAGTTCTTAAAACCAAAATTATGACCAAGCTTCCACAAAACCGTGGAACTCGCATGTACTATCCACCTACTGTCATAGATTCTGTGGCTGGACCCCATGTTGTCACAGTGTAACCTGAGAAAGCCACTGCAGCCACAGAAGAAACAACATCGCATTCATATCGTGTAATCAGACACCAGCTTGACTTGTAAGCCTTTGCCGATTTGGGTGATATCAAAAAGTTTCTAGGGTTGCCAACGCGCGACTTCAAATGTTAGGGTAACTGTAAGGTTTTACTGCCGCAAAAATTACAAAAAAAAATATTACTAATATTATAAACGCGAAAGTTTGTAAGTATGGATGGATGGATGTTTGTTATTTCACGTAAAATTACTGAATTGATTTTAATGAAACTTTACAATAATAATAGCGTTTAAGCACATCAGAATAACACATAGGCTACAATTTATAAAGATATTGTAATGGAGAACAGATGTAAGTTAACGGGAACAGGGCGAGCGAAGCCGCGGGCGGCCGCTAGTAGGTAATAATAAAATATGTTTCTTGTTAGAATCTGGAAGCACGTTTCCACTGTAACACAACAAGTTGTCGCAAAAACATGTTGAAAAACATGCAAATCCTATAACATTTACAGTCATTGTTTCTGCAGGGATAACGAAACCACCTACAAAACATGTTGTGCGATTTATTTAACTGTAGCTGTACCTACTGTTTAAATAGGTCACACATATAATCTGGTTTAGAAACCAACCACCTAAATAAACGAAAACCTTTTCTTTTTCACTTCAAATAGAAGCTACATCCAGTCTACTTTTAGGAATTTAGTTTCTTATCTACAAAATTAACCCTACACGTAAAAGCGCTCTCATTATCAAAACGAAGCGTTCATTTTCAAAGGCTTGTAAGGTAAACCGTTGAGCAGTGCTGCCAGCTAAAACAAGTCTTCCTTGAAAGTGCGGTGTTTCATGACCAAAACAGTCTGCATCTCCAGTTGCTAGAAGAGTAATGCATAGAAACCCGACACTCTCTTTGTTTCGTACCAGACGGTGTAATGAGAAGCATGTGAAACATTATCGATAGGTGGATATCGGAGAGGTAACGCAACGCGCCGTGGGTTTGCAGCCTTTGTTCGCGGGGTACGGTTTTGTATTTTAGTTTGTAATTTGTGGGAAATGAGCTCATGTTTGTGTCGATGAGAACTTTGTAAGGGTTTGAGTATTACTGTTGGGTTTGTTTGATGATTATATTTGAATCAATGAGACATTTTCCTATTTACGATGCGACTTTAATCCACTTATGCTTTATGTTAGCAATTTAGCATAAAAACTTAGACGAAGTATGTGGAACCAAAATTAATAAGAAGATTTTAAATATTGACCATAATTCAAGCGAATAAATACATTTCATTTCAGGCGAGGGACACTCTTTTGGCTAGGATGTACGAAGGTAGCCAAAGGCACCTCAATGTTGTATTTAAACTAATACCTTATAATATTTATCAGTTAATAATCTTTCAATACCATATCAATAATAGTTAATAGATAATAAACAGGCCTTTTCATCTATTGTACCTAGATGATTTATAGCGTCTGGGCAGCAGTTGTTTTTTCTTGCCCCTATTTACCGGACGCTATTGTCCCTGGGACCGGATTTTTAAATGGAGTGGACTGTCCAGCATCTATATCATCCTGACAGCTAAGTCGGCCTAAGCAACAGAAAAGATATGGTCAATACGTGCGGAGCTGACTAAGTCTCAGGTTCCATCACGATGTTTTCCTTCAACGTTTGAGAGCACCAGAATTACCAATAGTTTAGTTAGATTAAATCTTTACTAATATTATAAAGCTAAAGAGTTTGATTGTTTGTTTGGTTGAACGCGTTAATCTCGGGTACTACTGAAGTGAATTTAAAAATATTTTTGTGTTGAATAGTCCATTTATCGAGAAAGGCTATAGGCTATATAAAATCACGCTACAACGACCCGTGTAAAGCTGGGGCGGATCGCTAGTTATACATATTTATGCGTTATTGTATTAACAAAAGCTCCATGCTCCATCACATTCTAAACATATTTCAGCTTCTCAATAGTGTTATGCGTCTATTTCAGTATTATAATCTAATTTTGGCCGTCACTAAGCAGCACTAGCACTTGCGTATGTGTTGGTAACCCTGCCGTGGACTGCGTAACTCTAGAGCATTGACGCTTGCATGGTAATTTAGCGCCACTGTGTTTGTGTCGTGCTATCTTATTATCAAGGCCATTTGATTCCGTTGCATACCTCTAGAATGAGCACCTCTACTTAGCTTTTCTATCACATGAATTCTTATTGGACTGGCCTCTCAGCCCAGTAGGTAGTAGCTCTGCCTTCTGCGCCGTAAGTCGTGGGTTCAATCCCCACCGAGAACAAATATTTGTGAGGTGAACACCTACCTACCTAAGTAAGTGTTATAACACCTACTTAGGAAGCTAAATTACTTGTTATTTTGTCGAGTGAGTCACGTCGTGGGTTTTAATTAATACCTATAGGTATATTGAAGCATTAATTAGTTAAGCAAGTATTTGCTAGTCGTAAGAGGTCCCACGGTTGAAAGGTAACTTGAGCCTAGAAAATGTGCTTATGACGAATTTAAAGATATCTGACTACCTAGTGCCGAATATGGAACTTATATGGTACTACTATTATTTATTCTGTGCTTATAATGTTCAAACTTAGAACTTTCTGGGATTCCCCGATTTTATGAAACAAAGAAGTTGCATAAATAAAGTATTAACTGGCGCATTTTACTCTCAGCGCTATAAGGATGCTTTAAAAATTTAATTACTTCCACCATTCGAAGAACGGAATTATAATCGTCCATTTTTACATTAATACAGTAAAAATCGTGGGAAATCGTTGGATTGAGAGGGTTCAGAATCCTTCAGTCCAGTAGGCCTACCACAAGCTCTGTCTGGCTCTGTCTCTACAAACAACTAATCTGACGTCGAAACCGACGTTGAAACGTCACACATACAGTCACATACATTAATGAACACTCACACAGACTCAAAACCAGATCCAGAGACAGAGCCAGGCAGAGCTTGTGGTAGGCCTACTGAAAAGGATTTTAGGAATCAAGCCGTAGTTTATTGTCAGTTCTTCGAGGCTCCTAGACTCATCTAGCTTTAGTCTAGGTGCCAGTTCCACGCGATCAAGCCCAAAGTGATTCTTTTGATACAATACAACTGAAATATATATATATTTTTTTTATATTTATTCTTCCTGGAAGTGTATAAAGGATGCCAAGGTCCAATAGTGGTCTTCATCAGGCTGATTTTGTTTATACATTTCAACCCTTTAGTGTGAATTGCATTTACAAAAATCGTTTCTTTGTTAGGGCCTACACAGGGGAAGATATTTTGGCTTTGTATGTAGTGTCGTATGGATCATGATAAGATAAGTTACGCGGTGATTTCTGATAGTGGACTTCTCATAATAATAAATACTTAGTTTATTTAAGAGTGTAGTCTTGACTAGGGTACCTATCTAAAGCTTGAGTTACATGGCTAGGATTTAATTTTAAAAAACCCAATTCGATAACCTGTACCATTATAACGTTAGATTCAGTCCACTTCCATATTGTCGGCGTACATTTGCAGAGCTATCGTTTTACACGGCATTAGGTAAATTATAAGCTCCACTAGTCGCTGACACCTGATATGTTTGCCGACGATGCCGTCTCCGCTTCACCCTTGCCATAGTTGAGGGGAAGTACGTAAGGTAACTTGAACACGTTAAATGTAGCTATAAAACGCTTAATTCGTAGTTGACCTCATTGTGTAAATGTTTTAAGCCCGTTTACAGAAACAATGCTTGAGTCTGAGTTGAGCCTCAAGCATACATTTTTTGACAGTTCCCTATTGACAGGTGTCAAAAATCTTTGCGTGAGGTTCGACTCAGACTCTAAGGCAGGGTTCCCACTACGCCGGACCGGCAGATCTGCCGCGCCGGTAAATCTGCCGGAAGGGCTAGTGGCTGTACAATTTATATGAAGCTATTCACATTATCCCGGGTCCGGCATTTTTGCCGAGCCCGGCATTTTTACCTAGCGTTTCAAAATGCCGGCAAAATCACCGGACCGAAGTAATGTGAACCAGTTCCGGTCCGTGTTCCCCGCCCCGCCCGTGCTCCCCGCACTTCATTCGGCTCGCATTTTCTGAGTAAAGTAAACGTGTAGCATCAGCACGACTTTGATCCGTCACTTCTAAGTTCACCGATCAATGTTTCAAATGTCCCAAGTGAAAATCTTTCCCGTAAAATAGGATGTACCCAATACTTTCTTGTTTTATTTTGCCTTCTGTACTACCACCACCACAACACAACAATTTCGTCGTCCATTGTGGGCACAGGTCCAAATTCAACTGAGGTGCTTGTCCGATTTTCTTGTGGGATCCGGTGTAATGTGAACACTCCGTCCGGTGTCCGGTTTCCGGCAGATCTGCCGGTCCGGCATAGTGGGAACCCGGCCTAACGTCGGCAAAGCCACAGGTTGCATCTCAAAATTAGGTGAGTAAGTTTTCTTATGTAAAAGACAAATAAAACGGGCTTACGGCCCAAGTGATTTTTCCACTTTTGTTCCATACAAAAACAAAATACAAAATTATTTATTCGAGAATTCAGTTTATTACCTAAATCAAGATGTACAATGGACCCCGTACTATGATTAGCCTGTACCGCGAAAGACATATGAGTATACATATAAGAACAGCTAATAATAAATAAACTTTATTTAAAATAAGAATAAAGGCTACAACTTACACTAAAAACGGAATAAAGTTCTCTGGTTTCCTTACACTGTGCCCTGCCCCGGCCCCGCCTAATGAATGACGTGAGCTCGGGACCGGGACATGATATCGAATGCGCGCCCACGATTAGTTCTTTGTCACTCTGGCCACTAGGTCAAGGAAGACCCCATATTTGTAAGTGATTATCGGTGTCAGGTAACCGCAGGTTACTCTTATAAAAATTGAAATAAACATGTGTTATTATGGCAACATTATGGTAAGAAAAGAAGTTTTACGCAATGATAATTAACTATTATCGTTTTGGTAGAGTTTCCAATTAGCAAAGCGCGCGCGATTCATCGTAATTTGATGAAAAATATCGAGCCGTTGTAAACTTTACTTGATAAACCCTGCAAAAATCCACGTAAGTAACAACATTCCTTGAAATGTTTTACCTAAACTTACCTATACCCTGATTTATAATCTTAGTCTTTTTTGGTAAACAAAGGTAAGGCCATGTCAAAAAAACAATGTTGAACTGGTACTTTTTAATATTTTTTTAAATTTTGAAAAGTAGCTGAGGTAGGATTTATTTTCTAATCAATATCCATAGAATGGGAAAAAGCAATAGTATCTTGCTATCTCATATATTTTAATTGATTGTTAATACAAAATTATTAAATGATGAAGAAATTATAGTAGAAAATATTTTACGACACTGGTATCATTTGATTAACATAATAGTAAATCACAGGGCTACGAAACAGTTGGTGCATTTTGGCACTTTAAAGCCATTCTATCTTGTGTTTGTGTTGTTATTTGTTTTAATCGTCATGCATTTGCATCGTCTCTCGTTCGTCGAAGTCGAATGTGTTCCTCGTGTCCAATAGGCATGACGACTAATTTTCAATATCTCTTCTATCATATTCAGAAGTATCTATTATGTCTAAAATATATCATATTTCTGTAGAAAATTAAGGTTTTTGTGCAATAAAAGTTCATTTAAATTTAAATTTTCAAATTCACGCCAAAACGCTCGCTGGTGTCATGGCGTCTGTTATTACGTCACGGCTATTATAATATCAACAGTAAACATTGGAGCTTTTGTACTAAATCAGAATGACGTTTATATAGCCGTGACGTAATTCGCTCTGACCGGTGTTTAAGCCATCATGGCGGATTGTTGTATTTTGAAGATTTATTTTATCAATTAAATGATTAATCTCGACATTAATAAGAGAATAAATACATTTTTCAAAATCTTTGAATCCTTTTTCATTAGATCAGATAAATATTTTGGCGATACTTGATTACTGTCGTCATGCCTATTGTGCGTTGTTACCTAAGTTTTTGCTCACATTATCGTTGTCTGTTATTGTTATCAGTTTTTTGATAAGTTTTAGCCTTGTTGTTGTTGCTGTTGTGTTTGTATCAAACATAGACCCTCAACCCGTGCCGGTGGGTAAAAATATGATATATAAAAATATGAAATTATAGGATCATTGTTTTATGTATACTTCCTTATGATCAGGCACAGGGAAATGAGGTTCTACTTTTCAGTGTACTCTAGTAGGTAAGTAGTTGTAGTAATATTCAGGTAGGTCTATTGCACGAGTAAAACCGCGCGCCGGTCCTACTAATAGTGATCCATGGTAAAACATGTTTTTCTCCCCTGAGTTGTCACTATGACAGTGACATATCATGACATTTGTTTGTTTACAAAAAAAGACTGAGTTTCTGAATCAGGGTATAGTGCAAAATTAGAAATACAGCAATATAGAAATACTAATGTAAACTTTTCTGCAACCTTATTGCAAGCCAGAGTGCGCTAACTTTCCACTGGCAACACTGCGTAGGTCGTCGCCATCAGGGGGTCGGGTTACGAACGCTCCTAAATTTACCTTAGCCAAGCTACTGCCATTAAAAGCATTTATGTTATATTGGATATCACAATATTATCGGATAGTGTTACGCTTTAGCCAACTAACAGCTTCTACTATGTCTTTGTTGGAACTATGGTAATGGATAAAGCACTAAGTAATATAAAACTGCTTCTTTTCATTAAAATGTAGGTACTTGAGGTACTTTATCCTACCAACGTTGTTAAAAAGAAGTATCCAAATTCTTTCTATATTTACATAGTATAGGATTAAAACTTAGAATTAGTTTTTTATAGGTACCTAAATCTAAAGATATACAAAAGTACTCTACCACTTTACCGTCCTAAACTACCTATCACCAAAAGGTTATAAAACTTTTTCATTTGCAAGCTGCAAATTAAAAAAAAATGTGGCTCAATTTGGCAAATTAGATTTTATTTTATATCCAAAGATTTAGCAATATTCATAAAGTAGTTGCAGGAAATTCGAATTTCAAACCAAGTACTAATTGAAGGCATTAGCGGATATTCCGATTTCATGTGTATTTCGCGGGCTTTTCGATGGCTTGCCTGAACCGAATAATGGGCGGTCAGTTTTACGTTACCGTGAGTCCGTCCGGGAATTAATAAACAAACACAAAATATGATATTTTCGCTTGTGCGCTATTATCATATTTCTAACTAAGGATTTACTACCGACTAGCAACCACACGTGGCTTCGCTTGCATAGAACTGCACCTGTATTAGATGCTAAGTGTTATGCTCGCTCAAACCTAATACTAATACTGCCCAATTTTTAAATTAAACATTATAAAAAATCGTTCTATAAAAAATAGAGCGTTTATCTTTAAAAATACAAAAATGTTACATACTTCAGGCTACGAGTATGTAATGTAATTCTTACATACATTACTCGTAGCCAACAAATTTGGATAAAGAGTAGTTTTTTTAACCTAAACCTAAAACTAAAACATTTTGTGATATATTTCCGAGATCAGTATCGTATCGTCATAGTAAACAAACAATATCATCATAATAATTAATTGTCGATGGTATCGTATTAAGAAACGGAACCCAGCTGCGTTCCCGGTATCGGGTTTTCAGGGATAATTATGACGCAGCTGAATACTGGTAACATTGCAAGTTGGCGGTAAAATGAACCGAAAGCTCATGTTGCTTGCTTGCATGCATCTGACAGACAAGTCAAATAAGAGCTTTCTAGTTGAGTTTTATAGAAGTTTGTTCAATTTTCAAACATAGAACAAAATCGAGGGGCTTCTTTTAACCTATTCCAACCTCCTTTTATTTCTGATTTAATTCTACATACACTTTTACTAACCCTTATGACTAGTAGCTCTAGCTGCCTCTATCTGTCTTTAATTCTTAGCTATATTTTTATAAGGTATAAGGGGTAAGTAGGTAATTAAGTACTTATATCATCATCAAGGACATACGTAGAATAGTGTAGGTACTTATAAATTGTTGGTATTATAATAAATAGCCGCTCTAACTTAGGTAAAAGTACGTACGTCCTTAGATAGAAAGTACAGTTTAAACCTCATCCATCAGGGTTCTTTCTGAAACTGGAGCCCAATTATCTCAGCAGCGTAGCAACTGGTCATCTTCTGAAACCTTAGACTGTGGACGTTGTCATAGCGGGGATTAATTAAATCCAGGTTGTAGATGCTTGTATGTCAGACATATACAATTTCTGTTATAATGACCATCTTCATTAGTAAGGTAGATACATTATTATGTAATGATTTGGCGTGATACCCAACTAGTCTTTGTAGTTTATAGAATAGGTAAAGTATTTATAACGAAGTACCATGCATGCATACTTACATACGTAGGTTTATTATGTATGTTCATTTTAAATTCTGGCAGTACGCGTAGCTATTTTGTATTAGGTACGTATTAAAAGGTTCTCAAATAGCGACCACGAACGAGAAGCCGAAACGCAGGATGCCCGCATTGCCCACCCACCCGATGGACTGACGACCTCGTTAAAACCGCGGGAAGTCTTTAGAAAAGGGTTCTAGGACATACATTTCCAGGAGATGGATAAAGAGGCCTAATGTCCAGCAATGAGTAGACTTCTTCAGGCTGATAATGATGAGTAGCCGTCCCCAAAAGACCCAAGTGACAATATCTCCAGTTTAAAATTACATTTTAGTGACACAGATATCTCTTGAGTTACGCGTTGTTTAATCGCGTTCGTAATATTTATTATCGCTATCGTTGGCAATAAAATTGTAAGAAAGGGGGTCAAGCCTGAGCCATTCATTTTGAATAAATCACTAGGTTATTTAAAAACGACACATTAAAAATAACTGTATTTTGTGGGTGGTGTGGGAGGCTAATAAGCTTAGAGGTTATTTATTGAAGTAAATTGAGGAGAATTAAAATTGATGATGGCAACCAAAGATGAATGGTTTGAAAATATGAAATGTAAGAAAAAGTTTTGGCATTTGACAGGCATAGAGCTGAATACTTTGAGATGGAGAGAGTAGACTAGGTAATCATTCAGTGGACCATATTCTTGTTCCACCAACCAACCAACCTATTTGTATTTTTTATATATTTTTGTGGTCAATATTTTTTTTCTTTCTTTCTACAGTATAAAAAAATTATGCTTCTAATAGCATATTTCTCCGCAATTCAAAGTTTCTTCCTTTTTTCCAGGAGTTTGCGGAGACCGCTATGAACGAGCTTTTAGGCTGGTACGGGTATGAGCGATTGGAACTGCGACGATGGGCTGCATCCCGCGCGCGGGACGCTTCCAGCCCCGAGCAGTCCGGTGACCAGAAAAGTAAAGGTGAGGTCAATTACCATTTCAATCAAACCGTACATTACAGGCATAATGAGTATTAATTAAACGTGTGTCTGATATCGCGACATTCAGTAAGCGGTTTAGCATTTTCTAATTTTAAAAATGAAATTTTATTTCGTTCAAAATCAGATACACCGAAAGATAAATTTAAGCATTTTAAAGCAGCCTGTGAAAAAGTAAATCAAGTTGGAGAGTTGGGGTCACAATAATGAGCTTCTTCTTCTACTATCGTGGCAATGGTAATGGTACACACTACTGAGTAGTATTTTGCCACCTCTACCAATGGCTCACAATTATAAGCTTGTTTGAACAGTGAACCTTAGTAATGATAATTTCTTAGAAGAAGCGCCCTCCCTAAATCCAGTCCAACATGCACCTTGTTTCTACGAAACGAGTTTCAGAACGTTACCCTCGAGCTTAAAATTTGACGTTGAAAAGGGCGGGAAATGCTTAGGGGTTGATTGCATGATTTTATCCAAATTCCAAGTAGAATGAAAACTAAGTAATGATCAGATAAAACATTGATTCATTTTGATGAACTACTTTTCTAGGAATAGGTAAGGGTGGATTTTTCTTGGAAACAAAACACCCATGTAATCAATATGTGGGCACAATACATACTTATGTATTGAGCCCACTTATTCCTTGAAAAGTAGTTCATCAAATAAATCAATGTTGAACAGTCTGATCATTACTTAGTATTACTTTACAAAATAATGTGAGTAGGTAACATACAAATGCCACATAAACAATTATTATTATTCTAATATTTTGCCGACTTCAAATAAAAGGAGAAAGTTCTCGGTTGTATTTTATTTATTTAATTTATAATTTCGTTTTTGTAATGTACTTTGATAGTGAATGAGCCAATTTGAAATAATATTTTTTTATCTGGAAGGTCGGGTCAAAATCGGTTCAGGAGTTTGGCTATATTATTTGGCATATGAAGTCGGTTTCTCAAGTTGTTTAAACCTCACTTGTAAGTAGGTAGTGTGTAGGTACTAGTACACATACAAACAATGAAGTTTACATGGTGGAACGTTATTTAGGAATTCGATACTGCAATCCCGGTTTACTATTCCTAATGAACACGCGAGCAGAATTACATCTGTCTAGCTAGGTAGTTGGTACTGACACCTTGCATAAAGTTTTTTTTATTTATTCTGCACCCTACCTAGGTAACATTTGTAAGTGGGGTGAACTTGTGACAATTATTGAACTTGATAACATTTGTGAATAACTCAGCATGAAAGATAGTGGAGATTAAATTTTTGTTTTTCCAAGTACGACGGTTTCAATCAGATTTTTTAGAGACTGACCAATGGTCTTATGGATTTTTGTGATATCGCCCGTTGGAGCTCCTGTAGACTAGGCAGCAGACATCTCTGCCTCGTCCCGTAACTGTTCGATGAGTGGGATTGAAGTCGGGGCTTCGAGCTGACCACTCCGTAAAAGTCACATATTCCACCCCTCTTGTAGGAATTGGTACACTATACGGACCGTGCGTCGCGAGGTCGCGCATTATCCTCCATGAGACATTTTAGCCTTTCGTTTTGCTTACATTTTATCACTACAAGCTACTGCCACTTTTCAGCACAAGTAATTTACACCTGAGACCAGCTTCGCTAGACTGGCTTACCTCGCGAGGACTGACCACGTCAAAATGTCAGAGAATATCGTTTTCGTAAATAAGCCGTGGTTTCGTAATAAGTCGTAAACTTCTCTAGAGTAGGCAACGCAACAACAGCACCCTTGGTGTTGATGGTGTCTACGGGTGACGGTGACCGCTTACCATCAGGTGGGCCGTAAGCTTGTTTGTCTATGTTTTACATAAAAAAAGCATAAGTAGATAATAAATGACACGAACAGTTATGTTTAAATTTGTGTGAAAAATGACATGGCTAGAAAGGAGTGATCGAATCAAAGTGAGTGAATACAGAAACTGAAAGGGGAAGAAGATTAAATCTTTTGGAAGATCAGTTTACTTATCATCAAAGATTTGATTCCCATTTATCAATAGTTAGAATTCGAACCTCAATCGTTAATTACATAGGTATTATTAACGAGGTTCGCAACGAGATATTGATATCGATTATACCTATGTACCTACGTTTTACAAATAATACCTACAAGCTTTGTAACGAAGCAGGTTTTGTATTACACGGAGCTTTTTTGAAAACATTTATTTACATCCAATATCATTCGCAAATTAATTGGAGGAAACATAAGACGCACTCCAACTCCAACAGACGAAATATTTTTTTATTTTTTCCATACGCGCGTTAATAAATTCTACGTAAAAGAAAATGCTACAGAATGGACAAGCCACGGCTGCCCATGAGATAAATTTGTCTCCCATCCAAAACGTAACTGCGCTGAACGTTGCTTCAAGCAAGTTGCGCATCAATTTAAGTTATATTATGTGGATTTCCTCGTGTTTAAAAACTCAAAAAGGTTTTGTTTGATAAAATCTAGGCCTTCTAAGATTCTTGGTGTTCCTACGTTTCGTTTTCCGGCTCGTGGGTCCTAGTATTAATTACTTACTATAAGTATTTATTTTACTTAAAACCCTTTTTGTTTCAGATGAGTGTTCATGGTGCAATAAAAGTATCACCGACAGTGGCGCCTTGCAGCAAGCTGGAGCAACTTTCTGCTCCGAGCTTTGCTTCAGCCAATCGCGGCGAGCCAACTTCAAGCGCGCCAAGACTTGTGATTGGTGCCGGCATGTGAGGCACACTGTGGCTTACGTGGATTTTCAGGTACCTACACCTTTTTTCAATGCCATAGCTGGCAGACGAACAGACGGGCCACCCGATGGAAAGTAGTCACCGTCGCCCATAGACACCAACACCAGAGATGGTACTGATGCGCCGCTGGCTGTTTAGGTTCTGATAGTCCCGCCCTTACCTCTACCCAGTGGCGGATTTGCCCGAAGGCACAGTAGGCCTGGGCCTAGAGCTTTTTAAAACATAGGTCAAGCCGATTTTCAAATCTTTGATCGAAGTGGTAAAGTAGGTTACATATTGTACAGAGTTCTAAAACAATGTTCTCTTCATTCCAGGACGGAGCCACGCAGCTGCAGTTCTGCTCCGACAAATGCCTGAACCAATACAAGATGCACATCTTCTGCCGCGAGACGCAAGCGCACCTCGATCTCAACCCTCACCTGGTGAACGCGTCCTCATCGTCCAGTCTCATCACTCCGGAGCTCTGGCTCAAGAACTGCAAGAGCCGTTCTACCTCACCAACTGAAACCGAGCGCTCCGCCTCACCCAACCTAGAAACTAAGACTAGTCATGAAAAACCTGAACTGCGACCAAAGACTCAGAAATCTCCCCTCCCGCTGATCACCATCGCTCCAACGGCGAAGCTCATGAAGCAAAAGCGCGCGACAGAGGAGCCAGCCATCCAGAAATCCCCCGAATCCAAGAACACTAGAAATAAAATGAATTTGCGTAAGCGACGGACCTCGAAATGCTCCGCGACCATCACGTCTCAGAGCCAACCCAAACAGCGTACCTCCACCCCGAAGGCCCAGGATCTTAGAATCTGCAGTCCGTCGGAAGGATCTTCACCTGCTTCCACGATCGGAACTGCGATTAACTCTCCACCACATCCGATGATCCAGCACCCGCCTCCGCCTTTTCCGAACCCAATGTTCAGCATGCCGCCTCCAGTGTTCATGGACAACCATCACATGGGCGACATGAGGCATCCGATGGCGGGCGGGATGTTCCCTCCGCGGATGCCCTTCATGCCTCGCCACATGCAAATGCACGAGAGACCCCGATTGCCTCCACCGTTGAACTTCCCTCAACCTTTAGGACAACCTCCCCCGGTTACCGTTCTCGTTCCGTACCCGGTTATCCTCCCGCTGCCTATTCCTATCCCGATTCCGATGCCGTTGTCCGCGTTCGTCCAGGCGCACCTCGCGAGTAAAGTCAAGACGGAAGCTAGAACCGATGACGCGGAAGGGCCACTCGATTTCACGATGAATCGGAGAGATAATCCCGATGAAACCGTCTCCGCGAACAGTGAACCGATTGAAACTGAGGCTGAGGATGTGACGGAAACAACCACCGAAGTCGATGATAGAACAGAAGTAGATCAGAGTGAGAATGCGCCCGAGACTGGAGAACACGAGCCTGAGCAAACTCTACCCAAGTTCAAGATAACTAGATTAGGCAATAAGATGGCAAAAATAGTCGCGAAAGCGCGAGAACCGTCGGAGTCATCGAGGCCGCTCAGGAAACGGCGGAGATTAGTGGAAGCTTCTGAAGACGAAGCGCTTATTCCTAAAACCAGGAAGATTGTTCAAGTTTAGATTTCAAGTCATTAGCTCCAATACATATCACATGCATTATAATCCGAACAGAGTTCATTTTTTCATAATCTTTCAGATTGCTAGTCCTAGTTTGTAAGGTTTGATTACTTATCTAGATTGTAAATATTTACTATGTAATAGGGCGCACTGTAAATGTGATATTAGTAATTTATTCAATGTATGCCTAATAAACTTATTAGAATTCCTACTGTTGTTATACATTTAGGCTGATCGTCTGACACCTAGAATGAAAATAGACATCCCGATTTGCGAATCTGCCAAGGGCATTACTGCGTCCTACATATTTTATTACATTAAATTCTCCTCTAAAAAGCTATTCTGAGATGTACTCTAGATCCATTAAACTAGACAGTTCTCAAACAAAGAAAAAAGAAAGACTTTCAACTAGAGTTGCCGCGAATAGTGGTTATAGCGAATAGTCGAATACCGATTAATCGCCATTCACTTTGGCGAATAGTCGAATAACTCGACATCACTATTCGACATAAAAAACACATTAAAAATATTTCATATATACCGCAACCTACTGAAGAGCAACCCAAGAATGCCACTGCTGAAGAAATCGCCAACTACATCGCATTAGCAAAGGCTGACAGAAAAATAAACCCATATGAATGGTGGACTTTGAGTACCAATAAGAATAGATTTCCTATTTTAAGTAAGCTTGCTAAACGATACTTAATCACACCAGCAAGCTCTGTTTATTCAAAAAGACTATTTTCCGAGGCAGGTTTAATTTACGAGGAAAAACGTAACCGACTTGCTCCCGAACGTGCAAAAAAAATGTTTTTTTGCACCACAATCTGCCTCTGTTGGATTTTAAATATTAATTAAAAAGCCTAACTAATTTGATTTCATGAATATGATAGGCACAGGCACAAATTACATATAATAATTGATATTTTGTATTGTTTTAATAGAGAAAATAATTAAAAAAATGTTTATTTTTAACTCATTAGTTTTTATGTTCATTAAAAGTTTATTTTAGACGACTATTCGCCGAATGCCGAATAATACTAGCTATTATTCGGTATTCGACGAATATAAAAAAAATGTCGAGTAATGCCGAATACCGAATAATAGCGAGTATTCGCGGCAACTCTACTTTCAACTGATAATATTGGATAAAACAAGATTTTATAAATTGTAGGCAAGATCATTATACTTTACCTACATTTAGTATACAGAATTATGGTAACACATTTGGTGCTAGCTGTTCAAACAAATGACAGGGTTGACAAAAACAAATTCAAAAACTTCAGTGGTGTTTAATGTCTCGACTTTAGAAAATAAACACTAAAAACATGGAAAATATTTGATTGCTCTATTCAACAACATCACTTACTAACTAATAGCTCGGCCACACTAAGTGAACAGTCAACTGAGTTTGTACATTACTGAGATCCAATTCAATTACATTGCAAATAATATAAATTCCCAAATTCATTGGTTCAATTAAAAGGCAATAATGGCATAAAATAACTACTAATAAAAAAACATTTGAGGTGGATAGGTTAGCATAAGGCTTCAAGAAATGCATCATTGCTTAGTGTTGTATAGATCCCATAGTGTTATAGCACCATCCAAGCCCCCTGCTGCCATGATATGGGCGTTCCAGAGAGAAACCTTCTCCGTGGAATAAGCCACATCCTGTATGGCTTGTTTATGTTCCGTAAGAACAGCCAGCGGACGAAGAGAATACCATGAGAATATACGGATATGCCCATCCCAGCCACCAGATGCAAACACCTTCCCGTCAATACGAGACTGCACTTTGTTTATCCCAGGGTTCTTTATGGATATATCCATCTTGTGGGCCAAGCTTAAGTCTTTTCTCCCTATAATAAAAATCTGTATCACATTTGAAGAATTGCCGATCATACCCTTCTGCAGATCAAGATGATAATCCACGGACATGGGACATTCTTTTGTTTGTAATGTACCGATGCATTGACTAGTGTTGAGATCCCATAGAAGGAGCCATCCAGCTTCGTAGCCAGCAAGGAGACACGGCCTGTCGCAAGGAAACTCTACGTGTTTCAGGCACATTACATCCCCAAGCTTCATCCCACTATCTGGCTCCAAGCTTCCTATCTTATCACCGGCAAAGCTGAATATTTGAATTTTTGATTCATTGTCAGGTACATAAAGTGTTTCGAGTTTTGTGTTGGCTTCAAAGCGACAAAATCCAGGATAATCTGTTTCAATGACAGCGTCTTCGACGTAGCCACTATTTGTCAGTTCAAAGACTTTATATTTTCCACCCTTTTCTTGAGTTAAAAGGTGACTGTTGGTGTGGAGGAGATGGAGGATGGGAGCTTGACCAACTTGAATCTTCTGCTGTACTCGATTTGTCTGGAACGGAAAATTGGTTGACATCATTACATCAAATCTGATTCTAACTTTAGCCAGTATGAAAACAAGATAAATAGGGCAATGTTATCTATAATGATTATGCGAATAGGCGGGCTAGACAGTTTTTTTGGGTCAATAATTGAGGGTACATTGTAAACAAAGGAACTGCGTCATATTCTATAGTTTATGACAACGTCGAGATAGTTTCCTACGCAATAAATCATGGTAAAGTATATCCTTGGAATAATATGGACTCACCTGAAGGTTGTATGCATAAACATAGCCGTTTTTAGAACCGGCTAGTAACCTCTCGAGACCTCCCGGTAAAAAGCTGAAAGCCAGCGAATATACGGGCACGTTATCCACATTCCTGATGGTGTAAATTGAGTCAGGTGGTAGCAGTGCCATCACTGGTCAAGCTCGAACCTAATATTTTAGTGGAATTGAAAAATAAATTAAGAAATAAAATAAATTAAGCCATGAGAAACTCAACCACAACTACGCACAACACAAAACTGACAGAAAAACAAAAACGTTTGATGTATCAGCTGTCCTGTCATGCATGCATGTTATGTCAAATGTCAAACATCGAGGTCACAGTCAGTCGCGTTCGGTTCTCTAACAATCAGAAAAACATTCTTTCAAAAAATGCGACCTAAAATTAAACCAGGCAGCCCAAACCAGTGATGGTATTTTGTAATGTGATGGTGATGGCTGGTGGGTGAGGTTGGCTGAGATTGTGAGTTGTGAGGCCTGCCTGTGGCTGTGGTGTAGCTGAACGCACATTTTTAAATAATTGTCAGTGTCATGTCAAAACGTCATCGTTTGGAGCTGTCAAAACAATCAAAAAAATCCATTCTAGAGCTGCCAACAATTCAGTCATTATTGTGGCTAGATCTGAGTACGGTACCACCTAGATACTGGTTTATTTCTTGCCTACAAGTCACATTTTCCAACAGATCTGGATGAAACTTGGTACGCAAGTATTATGATGTTGTGGATTGTTTTCGTAGGAGGTTTTTGATTGGATGGGTACATAAAAGAAAGAAAGAAAGAAACTCTCATAAAAAAAATGAGAAGATCTGATATGGTTCTTCGGCATGATGAGCCGAATAGATCGTCAAAATGCAGTAAATTGCCTACTTTTATTGTGCTCGTGAGGTCTACAACTCACAGAGCCACTAGTTATCAGGGACCAGTGATTATCTGACACAGTGCATTAGCATTGCTAATCACTAATCAGCAGCGTGCGTGCGTGACGATGCAGCCAACCAACAAAGTAAACTGTTTCTTGAGTATTTTGTACACCAAAATCAAATCAAATCAAAATTTAGTAATGTATTTAGTCAATGTGCAGTTGGCATCACTTTCCACAGACAGACTGTCAGTCAGACACATAGTTCATTCAGCTCGCTGCATTCTGTCTGTTCGTTCGTTCATTCATTCAGTCAGTCCAGTTTCTTGAGTTTCTCCGTACGGGCGATGAGTGGTCGTGTTTTACATTTTCGTAAATATTGAATGAAAACCATCTAAATTCTAATAATAATGGGTGCCATACGTAGAACAAAGAGATTAAGATAATAATCACAATCACAAATGGCTGGGGACTTGCTCCTAAAAACAGGCAAGCACGCTAAATATACATCGTATAGGCAGATCTTGTATCATAGGTTTTTCGTGGGGCTGCTTGTGTTTATAGTGATATCTCTAGTGTTTACAATAGTGTTCAATGTGTTCTCTGGCAGTTCGCAACGGACAGACGTTTTTGTGCCTGTGAATTTAGATAGAAGTGTGGGTATTGTGACAGTGAAAAGAGATGCAATCGTCTCGGAAGGTCGGGCTTCGAATTGTACGTACTGGGACTGCTTCGATGTCTATAAGTGTGGACGAGGCGGTCACGATAAGATCACCATTTATATTTATCCTCTAAAAGACTATCAGACTGCAAATGGGAATTCTATATCTCAGTTTTCTAGGGAGTTTTTTGTAATTTTAGATACTATAAAGCGTAGTAAGTACTATACACCTAACCCTGACGAAGCTTGCCTCTTGGTGCCTAGTATAGACACCCTGAATCAGAACACTTTCTCCAGTGAACATGTATCCCGAGCCCTGCGGGATCTTGAGCAGTAAGTTATTTCTTTCAACCATTTCCTAAATTCTTGACTCTTCTTAGAGTCCTTCTTTCACTTCTCTTCTTCTTCTCTATTTCTTACAAACTTTTTTTATGAAATTTACAAACCATTTTTACTTTTTTTTTATTATTCATAACATTTTATCCTAATTATTAATTGACAGCTATTAACTTATTTACACATCAAGTATTCATGCAATTAATTTGTCTTTGACATTTATTTATTAGGTAGGTAAAGACCTACCTAATAAATAAATGTCAAAGACAAATTAATAAAATAAAGATTTTATGCTAGTATCAGGCAATTGAAGAATCATGCATTAAATTAAAGCAGGCCTTATTTCCCCAGTTGGAACAATGGCCAGAACCACCTCATCTTCAGCATGTTGCCGGGCACTGCTCCAAACTACAACACAGTCATATCCCTCAACACCGGCAAAGCTATCATCGCCGGTGCTGGCTTCAATACCTGGACATTCCGCTACGGATTTGATATTTCAATACCAGTGTACAGCGAAAGGGCGACTCAGATTGATAACAGCCAGCCGAAGCAGAAGAACTACACGATTATCTCATCCCAACTCAACATTCCACACTTATACTTAGAAGAGCTGCAAAGCATTGCATCCTCATCAAATGACTTGTTACTATTAGGCAGATGTAAGACTGAATCCGACAAACGCTGTGAGTACAGCACAGGACAGGAGTTTGACTACCCTAACGTGTTGAAAGAGGGGATGTTTTGCCTCGTCATGCGGAGCACAAGATTGATGCAAGCAATGCTGATGGATGTCATAGCATCGCAGTGTATACCCGTAGTTATCGCGGACTCTGTAGTAATGCCGTTCAATTCACACATAGACTGGAATAGAATTGCTATTTTTATACCTGAGGATAACATAAAGAATTTACTAAAAATTGTCCATTCAGTTAGTAATGAGAGGCGTGGCGAGCTATACTGGCAGTTGAGATGGGTGTATGAGAGATACTTCGCGAGTATAGAGAAGCTTACGCTGACGACTTTGGAGATTGTCAACGAGAAAGTGTTTCCTCTGGCCAGTAGAATGTATGAAGACTGGAATATGCCTGAACATTTGGTAAGTGTCTTCCTATTTATAGCGTGTGGTGTGGTGTACCATTTCTGAAGCTACAGGCTTCAAGATCATGATAAAAAGTTTATGATTGTAATATAAATCCGTTTCGAATTAGAGAATCTGAGATATCCATCGTAGGTATTCAGACACGCTGGAGTCCTGAGACTGCTATGAGTTAAAAATAAATTGAATATACTGTACCCTTAGTCTGAGTTTTACTTGACCAATTTGAACAATTCTTTAAAAAATCCTATTGTTTGGAGAAATGATGAGATAACGACTCGTTTCGATCGTTTCTACGTAACGTTTTGTTGTTGTCTCATCATTAATTCAAATAAAAGAGAGAGACGTGGCGAAACGAATTACAGGCTTCAAGATCATGATAAAAAGTTTATGATTGTAATATAAATCCGTTTCGAATTAGAGAATCTGAGATATCCATCGTAGGTATTCAGACACGCTGGAGTCCTGAGACTGCTATGAGTTAAAAATAAATTGAATATACTGTACCCTTAGTCTGAGTTTTACTTGACCAATTTGAACAATTCTTAAAATCCTATTGTTTGGAGAAATGATGAGATAACGACTCGTTTCGATCGTTTCTACGTAACGTTTTGTTGTTGTCTCATCATTAATTCAAATAAAAGAGAGAGACGTGGCGAAACGAATTGTTCAAACTCATCATCATCATCAGCCTGAAGAAGTCTACTGCTGGACATAGGCCTCCCCTACACATTTCCAGGAAGAACGATTCTGAGCCCTTTCCATCCATCGACTTCCCGCGATCTTAACAATGTCGTCGGTCCATCTGGTGGGTGGGCGCCCTACGCTTCGTCTTCCGGTTCGTGGTCGCCATTCGAGAACCTTTATTCCCCAACTTTGAAACCTTTGTTCAAACTGATCGAGTATACGCTTTGGGAACCTCGCGCAAGCTACGGAGCTACGGAGTTGCTCCACGAATTTATAATTTTTACGCACGAATAATGTCGTTAAAATCCATCGAATGTGTTTTGCGCGAACTGCAATCAACTGTAGTGTCTCTGGTTAATAAAGTTGAGTCGCTAGAATGTAAGATAAGTGAACAATCAGCGATTATAATTAAACTCAGTTCATCAAGTGATAAAACTCCTACCCACAAGTTACTTGCAAGCGCTACGGTCGTCACGCCGCCGAGTACATCGGTCGCGAGCACCAAGACTCAGCGACCGGTGCGCAATGCGCGCATACAAGCCTCGGCCGCTATATCGGAGATGACTAACGCGTTGAGTAAACGCCGCAATGTACGTGACAGTACTACGATACCAATGAAAACCGCAACGGGGCCTTCGTCGCTAACTGAACTTGGTAGGGGGAAAGACATAACAGCTTGTGCAGAAGCCTCCGATAAAAAACATTCAATTTCGAATGCTTTGACTGTCTCCTCTGCTTCATTAGAAGCTGACAAATTTCCAGAGGATCCAATAAATAATGAAATTAATGAATGGCAAGTAGTAAGCCGACAACGGCGACACAAACAACAACGTCCCGTTGTTATAATCGGGACCGCAAATGATAGCGGCGATATACAAGCAGCTGATCGACTAAAGCACATCCAAGCTTGGTGTTTTAAACCGGATACTACAGCCGAAACAATTGTTAAGTTTTTAAACAAGATTATTAAAGCTGATTACACTGTGGAGAAACGAAATATAAAATCAGAAAGGCATGCTTCCTTCATCATCGGGATGCCGGAGAACGTGTATAGTGAGGTGACGACTCCGACTGCTTGGCCGTCCGGTATTCGCTTCTCGGAGTGGTTTCTGTTCCGGCCCCGTAATACGCGGGGCAGCGAGCGCGCTGATTAGGAATCCTGCGCATGACTCACGCGTCGATGCGACGCCGCCGCAGCTTCAAAGTGACGATAGCGATAACTCCTTGGCTAAGGTAGTGATTTACCACCAAAACATTTGTTCGTTGAAGAATAAGACTAGAAACTTGGAAGTGATGCTAGAAAAAGACATGAAATGTGACGTTCTATGTTTAACTGAGCACCATTTAAAAGAAAATCAAATAGATCTAACTACTATTAATAATTATGTTTTATACTCCCACTACTGTAGGCCTATTATTAATCATGGTGGCTCCTGTATTTACGTTCAGAAAGATGTAAAGTGTAAAGAGTTCGACTGCACAGGTATCTCTGTGGAACAAGTATGTGAGGTTTCGGCGGTCGAACTCACTGATTTTAATATTGTGATTGTGTGTCTTTATAGATCGAATCTAACACTAGTTACCTTATTTTATCCAATATTAGAGCGCTTGCTCGATAACTTGGTTGCCTGCGGAAAGGATTGTGTCGTCGTTGGTGACATGAATGTGGACTGCATTTGCCCGCTCAATAGTGACCAGAAAAAACTGTATGACGTACTAAACACACGCAATTTTTCTAACATTTGTGATTTTCCTACTAGAATTACAGCTACAACTAGTACGTGCTTAGATCATGCATATGTGAGCTGTGAGCGAGTGCAGGCCGGCACTGTGAGCGCGAGCGCGATGCACGTTCTGCGAAGCGACCACCATGCCGTGAGAGTCGAACTACTGTGTGCGTCGCGTGACCCGCCCCCGCCGCGTATAGCCAGGTCTTGTACGAACGCAAACCACTGCAGTTTTGTAGCAGCATTGGAAAGTATCGACTGGCTCGAGGTAAGCCAAAAACGTAATACTGCAGACGAATTGGCTCAAACAATTGTCAATATTATTAAAAACAAAATAGATGTATGCTTCCCAATAAAACGATTGGTGTCCAAGAAAAACAAAAAATCTTGGGTAACCCAGGACATGGTGACCTTAAATTTCCTACTTAGCGAGATAAAGTCCATTAGTATTCGAAATCCATTTAACGTAGCTTTATCATCTAAATTTGATGAATTTCAGAACAAATTTGATAATGTCCTTCAAACAGAACGGAAACAATTTTATTGCAATATAATATCGAACGCCACGAACACGACTAAATCCATGTGGGATATCGTAAAACTTGAGACCGGACGGAGTCAACGAAAACTCGGTTTTATTGAATCCCTACGGACACCCGATGGATCAAAGTATGCGAGTAAAATGGAGACAGTAGACGCAGTCAATTCATTTTTTGTAAATGCCGCATCGACCTGTGGCGCTCCCGCTGCCAACGTCGCAGCCGCGTTGCAGGCCTTGGCCGACGCGCGGGCCCCAGCTGACCGCTCGCTTAGGCTTCGACCCTTCACGCCTCTGGAAATCTATAAGATTATATCCAATGGGGTAGCGCATAAGACTACAAAGGATATTTACGAGATCTCGGTGTCACTAATACATGCCGCAGCCGGACCTCTGTCTAACATTCTTTCAATATTGTTTAATATCTGCGTGAAAAAGGGGCAGTATCCTAGTGCATTTAAGAATGTAAGAGTTTCACCGTTGTACAAAGGGAAGGGTAAAAAAGAGGCCATTAATAGCTATCGACCTGTATCAATTATACCTGGTATTGCAAAAATTTTTGAGTACGGCCTCAGCGCAAGGATAACCGAATACTTGACAGCCACTGAATCGTTGTCCGAAAGACAGTACGCTTACCGGAAAGGACGATCAACGACCGACGTGGCGCGAGAGCTGGTGAGCCGTGTACTGCAGGCCCGTGAGGACCGACAGCATGTTGCGGTCATACTATGCGATCTGTCGAAGGCCTTCGATGTTGCCGATCACAGTGTCCTTGCTGCAAAGTTGAAACACTATGGCATCGAAGGCCCCACCCTAGCGCTCATGACAGACTTTATGAGAGACCGGTCCCAAATTGTGACAGGAGAATGTGGGAAGATCAAATCGGCGCCTCTAACGACGTCCATAGGTGTTGCCCAAGGATCATCACTGTCTAATATCATGTTCTCTCTTCTTCTAAATGACCTGCCAGACTGTATAGACAACGGGCATACATTAATGTACGCCGATGATGTTGCTGCAATAGTCCAGGCACCGAGTCTGGACCTTCTGGAGGAGAGATTGAACATGGTAGCAGGCAAACTGCACAAGTGGTTTCATCAGAATGGCTTCCTGATGAACGTCAATAAAACCCACTTCATGCACTTTAACCTGGCAGGCCGCGCCTATGGACAGATGGAAATATCCCTAGGGAACGAGGCCATTGCTCAAGTTAGGCAGGCGACTTTTTTAGGTTTCATGGTGGATGATGGACTTAAGTGGGACTTGCACATCAATAATCTCTGCGAGAGGATAGGTCGGGCATGCTTTGCCCTGTGGCGGCTATCAGCCACCCTGGAGCCAAGCATGACTAGATGTTGCTACTTCGCATCTGTTCACTCGCTCCTACAATATGGCGTGGAACTATGGGGCAGAGCTGCCGACTGGGAGCGGGTGTTCAGGATGCAGAAGAGAGCAGTGCGGGCGATCGTACGCGCTCGATGGGACACTTCTGCTCGCCCAATATTTAAAACATTAAAAATACTGACCGTTCCCGCACTCATCATATTTAACGCAGCCGTCTATGTCCACCATCACCTAGACGAGTACGCAAAACTTGGAGACAGTCACAGATATCCGACGCGTAACGCGAACAAACTGCAGTCAATAAGGCGGAGGCTCACGAAATCATCGAAGCTGGTTCAAATACTGGGACCAGCGGCCTACAACCGTCTCCCAGACTCCATAACTACCGCAACGACAACACAATCCTTCAAAAATAGGCTAAAAAATTGGCTTGTTGAGCAGTGTTTTTATAGGATTGACGAGTTTATTAAATAATTAGAATTGTTAATAATTATTGTTTTCAATAGTTATAGATATGTACTTACTTATTATACAATGTATTATTTATTTTTACTTTACCTTTGACCTGTAACGAATTTGTTATCAATAAATAAACTATGAACTATGAACTATAAAATTCAGACGAGGGGGACAGATACCACACAAAAGCTAGCAAAACTGCAAAATCATAAGTCATGTAGTAATCGGAAGTTTAAAAACCGTTTATTTTCTACCGAGATCTCAATGCGAGGCGAACTAGTTTACTTGTAGTTTACCTATTCAGTTTAAGTACCCTAGTTGTGATAAGGATTATTTAACGTTTAGCAAGCCCGATAAGCTTATCAGTAGATGCTCAGGAGGTCGTTGACCAGATATTTGCAACGTTCTTTGAAAATGGGATATTTATTTACCATGATCTTGAAATAATCCTGTTAATGTAATATTTACAACGTGTTGTAAGTCATTATAAGCATTTGTGAAACAATTTACAAGTCTAGGTCTAATCAATTTACAAACAAACTAATCATATAATTTTAGGGCGATTTTTTCATCAGATAGTTATCCATCAGATAAAAATATATTCATCTCATCTTTTGGCTTGTCGTAAACAAGGACTGACATTTTTTATTTGACAAATCTAGTTATTCTGTAGATGGAAACAACAGCCCTTAATCAAAATTTGATTAAGGGCTGTTGGCTGTAAACATTTAGGTAATGTTCTTTAATATTTTTGTAGCGTTAAAGTTAAGACAACACAATTATAGCAACAAAAGTATATGTACTACAACTAGTACTGCAAAACTAGACTTCATTACTCTGATAAGAGGATCTGTACCTTCCGAGTTTCGCTCAATGACAATCGTGTCGCGAGACTCTGACGAGTGTGCAAGACTCAGAAAGGCAAGTCCCAGTTTTACTCGATCAGTTTTAACAATTCACGTGTCTCTCTTTTGCATGGAGAAAAGATGAGACAACAAAAATACGTAAGTAGACGATCAAAACTAGTTGTTGTCTCATCATTTCTCCACACAAAAGAGAGGGACACGTAGGCGAAACGAATTGTTCAAACTGATGGAGTAAAACTCAGACTAAGGGTACTGAATAAGGAGAAAACCCTATTAAGTCTAGTCTCGGGTACTGAATAAGAAGAAGACCGTATTACGTCCAGTTTAACGTTTGTGTCAATCTTCTAAAGCATTGTTTTTCAACCTTTCAATCGTATAAGTCTTGACCCCCTCGCCTATGAAAAATACTGTTCTAAATTCAAATTTCAAATAATTTATTGCACTTATGTTGTTAGATACAGGTGATACTGATCGACTGGCCTCTAGCTCAGTTGGTAGTAGCTCTGCCTTCTGCGCCGCAGGTCGTGGGTTCGATCCCCACCGAGAACAAATATTTGTGTGGTGAACATAAATGTTTGTTCTCTGTCTGGGTGTTATATTGTATTCTAAGTATGTATTTACAAAAAAAATGTATTCAAGTATTATATCAGCTATCCGGTTCCCATATTACAAGCTCTGCTTAATTTGGGGCTGGGTAGTGTTGTGTGAATTGTCCGCAATATTTATTTTTATTTATTTTTATACAGTAGACTAGTTTCAAACATAAACCCAGTTAGGGACCGCAACAGATTTTTCCCACTTTGGTAGCGCTAATTATCACATTACTTAAGAATATAACCTAAAGAATAAAACCTCCAACAGTACGGTCCCGTGAACCCGCTATTCCTGCCAGTGACGGCATCCAAAGCCCCGGGCTTCACCGCCGTCATACTGACGTATGATCGCGTCGAGAGCCTGTTCGCTCTGGTCACTATGCTGGTGAAGACGCCGAGTCTCGCCAAGATACTCGTCGTGTGGAACAACCAGAACAAAGCACCGCCTCCATGTGAGTTACCCTAGTTCTTCTTTCTTACCTTGTCGCTGGATCTTTCAAACCAGTTTAGTGAATCTTTTTAAGTGCGCCTCGGAGAGACTAACTAACCCTAACCCAATGAAATAAAAAATAAAAGTTGTTTATTTCAGGCACGATTTGTACAAAAATACATAGACCTAAGCCTATTTAGGGCCGATTTCAAGGGTTGCTAATGGACCAATCAAATATTTGACAGCTGTTTATATTATCAAGATGCTGCTTGCAAAAGAGCTCAACAGCGGTCAAATACTTGATCGGTCGATATGTAGTTCGTGAAATCGTTCTAATATATGATAGTGTTAGTGTTCGTGCTTATAATCAAACTAATGTAGTTTTCTTTTGTCGTGTTACTAATTCTTTGGAACCAGTGCAGTGTGGTGAAAGAATTTGATAGTTGCGTTTCAAAGAGGACGGCATGAAGGAAGATTTGACACAATATCTCAATATCTTTGAACTTTAAAGATATTGAGATATTGTGTTTGACATATTAATATTCAATATTATTTTGTAATTACCTACTATGTATCAAAAATGAAATCTACATTAAATTGTAGCTTAATTTATATTTTTCTATTTGTTTTATTTAAGTAATTTTCTTTCTATTTCCCATGTTGACTTATAATGATCATTATCAATAAATCACATAGGACTTGTGATTTTTTTTATGTTCTTCGATATGCCGCTTTCACCACGATGTTTTCCTTCACTGTTTGAGAGTATGTTGGTTTAGTGCACATTCATTTTTGGGCGGAAGAACTCATTGTTGCTGGATGGGATTAGAACCCACGATCTTGTTATCAGAAAGTAGGGCCGCTTCCATAAGACCACTGCTCTCTATGAAAAAACTACTCGATGTTGCTTTTATAATGACAGAAAATAAATTTACAGGGTAGTTTTTTGAGCAGGGCGGTGAAGGCCAAGTCCAACGAGAGTTAGGGAAAAGTCGTGAAAGGAGTCATGCCCTCGAATTATCTTTTCCAAAAATCTGGCAGCCCTTTTAAAAAACCACCCTGTATACCCTGTCCTCTAGACCCCCTAGCCAATACGAGTAAAAGCCAAAACAATGACGTACTGGCGTAGACTAATGAACTTCAGACTTTAGAAGCTTAGTCAGTGTTTCTAGCTTAAACGGTTAGCGTAAAGTTTTATTGAAGTGTAAATTGTATTGAGTTCGCGTGCCGTCGAGTTAGATTAACGGCTCCTAGTTTATTCTTTGTTTGTTTAAGTATTTTTACTGTTAAAGTGGTTTTACTGTGTGTAAATGATGCGGTGATGCGTTCGCAGTATTTGTGAGTTGAAGTGGCAATGGGCAGGTCATATAGCTCTAAGAACCGCCAACCGTTGGGAATAAGTATATTGAATGGTGACATACGAACCAAGACAAAACGTAGGACGCCCATTCACCCGATGGATTGACGACAGCTCGCGGGAAGTCGGTGGATGGAAAGGGCTCAGAATCGTTCCTCCTTAAATGTGTGGGAGAGGCCTATGTCCAGCCGTGGACTTCTTCAGGTTAATGAAGATAAAGAAATGCGCATTCGACCACAGTAATTCTAGACATAGATTTTTTTATCTGGATAGATTTATATCTAACGGGCAAAACTACGAACATAAAAGAGATGCAAAAACTATACGAATAGTTTGTACCTTATGATATCGATTAAAAGACAAGTTTAATTAAGTGTATGAACTATGAAGTTGTAAATTCACATAATACTAAATTCAGCTAGGTGATTTACCCCAGATAGATAGATAGATACATAGATTACATAGATTATAAATAGTCATAAAAAGAACGAATGTTTGATGTATTGAACCAAATATTGATGATTGGTGCGTCAATATTGATTAATTTTCTTATAATGGCAACAATGAAATAGAAAACTTTCGAAACGCTTTTCCCACCGCCTTTCCCCGTGGATACCGCTATCCACAGGCGAGGCCATGCTCGGAGGTCGGATAAAACTGACAGCGGGGAAAAGTTTTTATCCTTTCCCGGGGATAACTTATCCACCCCGTGTGCTAGCCCCGCAGGTGAACTAAGTCTACGGCGCCGATTTTATTACTGCCCAATAAATAATCAAAAACGTACATAATATTTTTTTTTCTAACCCGCTTACAAATTCCGATTAAGAGTAAAAAGATAATGCTATCATAAGATCTAAATGGGGCCTTGCAGACATGCATTAAATTCTCATCCCGTAATCTGTAGTGGGCCCACGTTGTATATCCTGTCTGATGGCCGGTCCATGTGCCCTGAATACAAATAAGCTTTTAGGGATAACTGTAGCCCATTTTTGCTGCCATCTCTAGCTAAAATATGCGGAGATATTTACAGCTTGCAAAGCAATTTGGTCTCGAGTGCAATGTGACACGCGGCCTTTATTTTCAGCTTCTACTTCTTGTGTCACTAAGTCACTAGTTCCTTTGAACCAGTGTGGTAAAAGGATTATAAGTGCGTCTCAAAGAGACTCCTCTCGTGCACTTGGTTCATGTTTTCCCAATTATGTAGGTTGTACAACATGCCAGTTTTGTCGCGATGTTTTCCTTCAAAGTTTGAGAGTATGATTGTGCTCAATGCACACATACTTTTTTGGCCAGAAATACTTTTTTTTGGGCAACTGGCTTATGGAACAAGCATAATTGGTCCGTCTGATGTTAAGTGGTAACCATCGCCTATAACATAGCATTGCCTCGTAGGTCACGCACGCGAGGAACGTGCCTTACGATGCACTGCCCTGTCCATCAACTTGAGGCATACAGACGTTCAGCACCGGTGACCAAACCCTTCAAATCGGAACACAGAACACCCATCCTAAGAATAACGCTTTGAATAGCTGCATAAAGTTTGTAGCCAGTTCTTCTAGACTTGGTTGCGTGGAACTGGCGCCTAGACTCACCTTACTTTAAGACGTTTCAAAATGAACCTTAAGATACAACCGAATAAACGGTTTTTCACTAACTTTCTATGATGGTATGGTGGTATTTGAATACTTCGATGTAGTACGGCAACGGGCCTATTCCCAAACCTGTATTTATGATAGTAGGCCACGCGTTTATCCCTTGATTAAATATTCAAATGAAATGACCTAACAGCGTACCGCAGTGGTAGGAATATAAAAATTAACACGGGAAAAAGGGTGTCCTAAAAACGTTCTTATACCTATGTCAAACTGAAACTGAACCTGTCCTCTATAATCCCTTCAAAGTCCTCTGCGTAGACAAATGATGGTGGCGCATTTGCCTGTCTCTCTGTTACTAGTTTGTTTTAAATTGTTAGTGAGAGTTTATTCTCTTTTGTGTCGCAAATATTACTTTGTTGTTCTAGTGGTAAAAGTAACTTATTTAGTACCCCCGATACGGGGTTTGGCGCTCGCAATCGTAGCGCGAGCGTCAATAGCTCGAGAGACAATTAGTCACACAGTTTGTTTTCAATACGAATAAAAGGAATATAAACAAAATATAATACGGAAGTATGAACAAACCTTTGCAACAAGAAAAAACAAATAAATTTTCTTTTCCTGCATATTTTTTTACACTGCTGTCGGCAGGCAGTCAGTCTTTCGGAAAATTTCTCTGAAAGTAAATACGTTCGGATAGTATTGGTTTGCTCCTGTTTTAATATTTATCCAAAAGAAAGCCGCTATTGGATCCCATAAATTTTCAAGAAGAACGAACTATTTTGAGCCTTCGGTTCTCACCGACTTTTCTCGACCTTCTATGTGTATAACGTCCTGTATTCATTTCATGTGCCGCTCTGCTGTGCAAAGGTCTCCCTTTAAAGCTTCCTCTCATATCCGTCTACCACCAATCATTCTCTGAACGTCGAATTAAAAAATAAACGAATGGTAAATTTTAAATTGCACCAGTGAACACCCTGTAATAGTGGCTGCTCTCGTGAAAATGCGTAAACGAAAGTAAATTCAATCACGTGGAACAAGTTGGTGTGTTCGTTACTTTTCTGGACAGGTTTTATTTATTGTGACGCTAGTTATTCTTGTGTTCTAGATCTCGCATAGTTTCAAAAGTATATTGACAATTTCAGTTAGTAAATTTCCCTTTTCTCTGGATGTGTCAAAGATATGGCTACTTCGGTTTGCTAATAGTTTTCGCTCAAAGCGGATAAATAAAATTCAAAACTTCATTCTTGTGATCTGGCTTAAGAGATATCTGAACTTTATAAACCAGAAAGTCCAACCTGCTGTTAACGCTGTCTGTACTACCACTGATAAGCAAATGCTGAGTGGAAGGCTTTTTTTCGCCACTTATTGCTTGTTGTTACATATATTTTTTTGTGACGTAATTACATATTTTATATTCTATTCTAAACACCGTAGAAGGGTGATGTTAGAAACAAGGTATCTGAATACGCTCACGTGTATACTGCGTGTAATATACAAAACTGTTTAGCACGCACGGTATTAATCGTGCGAACTTCATATATTTCATCTATATTAAGCATTTTTCATAAAAAATCGTTTCTTATAATAAAAAAAATACAGTTCTTCTTCTCGTAACATGCCACTTATCTTTTGAACTAAGTGTGGCGAAATGATTTTAAGTACGCCTCAAGGAGGCTCCTTCTTCAGAGAGGAATGTCAGTTTAGTATAGCAGATATAATCCGGGGTTTACAAGAGGGTCAGAATACGGCAAAGGGACTTTCACTTTCATATCTGTTTACGATAACAATAGACGCCTAAGCAACATTGAACGCGAATTGAATGTATAAACACGTAAATGAACTAAGCTAGATAACTCGCTAATCATTTATGCGGGCACTAACAAAGGTATACAATCCTGTTTTATACCAAAATCAACCTTATTCATAGAATCATAAAGTCATAGCTTTAAAGTCTGAGAATTTGTAGTCTGGTCTGGCAATTAGAATACAAATGGTATGATAGACGGTCGATATTTGTGGCGCCAATATTGTAATTTGTTTGACAGGAAATCGTTAATTGTTTAGATAAGAAACATTACCTACAGATAGTTTGCTTGAATTATACAATAGTTGTTTATTAATTTTATAGTGTTTACTACACTTAAGGAAATCACAAAGATTTTTATAATGTCCCAAAAGTTAAGAGCCGAGCGGGATTTCAACCCGCGACCTTCCCCTCGGTACGGGGCTTTTACCACACTTTAATGCAAAAGTTCGTTCATCGTTTGTTACGGTGAACCAAGGACCACATTAACATTGTAGGCTAATGAGGCTTCCACTTGTCTTTGAGTTGCTACAACACAAACACTACACAATGTGGGCCAAGTGATGCTACAAGCTTCTCTTATTATAACATTTCATCTTCATCAGGAACTTGTCATAAGAGCTAGGCTAATCTAAGTGCAACGAAATCTACTTATGACGCCGACAACCGTCAAACAACTTCTTGCTCGCACTTGTCAACCGTTTTGAAGATAATAAAAAACGGACAAGTTTCGGAAAATAAAATACAAAAGTTCAAAAATATCCTTATTATCCAGACAATTTTTCCCATCAAAAAAGTTCTTTTACTATTTTTGCACACAATTTTTTCGGTAGGGTAACTCGTTTCGTATTTGAATAAAGAAAGTAATTTTCTTTTCATTTGCAGCGTCCGAATGGCCAGTGATACAGAGCTAAATTTGTTGGTTTTATTTGAATTTGGAAGGTAATTTTCTTTTTTTTTTTGCAGCGTCCGAATGGCCAGTGATAAACAAGCCGCTGAAAGTGATAAGAACCAAAGAGAACAAGCTTTCTAATCGATTCCTGCCGTACGACGAGATTGAAACAGAATGCCAGTTGACGATAGATGACGACATCGTGATGCTGACGCCTGATGAACTCGAGTTTGGGTGAGTTTTTACTGAAAAAGCCAAAGGGTGTTTTTAACCGACTTCCAATCAAAAAGGAGGAGGTTCTCAATTCGGTTGTATTTTTTTTATTTTTTTTTATTTTTATGAAATATTAAAACTAGGCACGCTTTCCCAGGCGCGACTAGTTTGTGTGTGTTTAATAAGTGTAGTCCAAATATTTGCTTTCCACATTTTGCAGTGGTTGCTATTCTAGACGCCACAGTGAAAATAAGCCTAGAAGAACAAGCATAAAACTTATGGATTTGTTACTGTTGTGTTTTAGTTTAAACTTAACGAAGTTACAGTGGTGGTAAAATTATACGTCGTCATCAATTTGCAGCGTAGAGTTTGTAGCGCAACTTGTCTGATGGATGAAGGCACTAACTATTTTTTCCCCTTTAGAATAGTCTAACTAGACCTAATAACTATTACAAGCGACCGCTCGCGGCTTCGCTCGGCCCGTTCCCGTTACTTTTTTGGGATAAAAAGTATCCTATGCCCGTGTCCTGGTTCTACGTATAAGCTACGTTCTCAACCATTTTCAGCCAAATCGGTTTAGCCGTTTTTGATTTATATATAGTGTAACTAACACGACTTTCTTTTATATAGATAAATATAAGATATAGGTCTAGGTAGACCTAGTAATAAAAAAGTATTTCATTGTCATACAGAGGTTAATACCACTATTTTCGAAAGGTACATTTTCAGTTGCTTCAGAGTAAAATGTTTGTTTCAATTGCAAAGATATGCGGAGTTTTAGCAAAGCGATGCACCCGACACCTTTCGTCTGATTGCTAAATTATCAAAAAAAGCATTTCATTGTCATACAGAGGTTAATCGCGCTATTTTCAAAGGGTTCGAAAGGTACATTTTCAGTTGCTTTAGAGTAAAATGTTTGTTTCAATTGCAAAGATATGCGAGTTTTAGCAAAACGATGCACCCGAGACCGTTCGTCTGCTAGCTCAATTAACCCAACACTCACTTTTTCAAGTACAGCACAGTAATATTGTTCAAAGCGAGTCTGGCCTTTGGCGCTCGTTATAGTTCTTGAATTTGTTTAGACTCAGAGTTGTTTTGTTTAGATAAACTATTGTAGTAGGTATTATTTTAATCTTTAGTAAGCAAACAAGTTTATAATTTCGAATAAAAAAAACTTGTACGGCGGTTCTAGGCTAAAAATATTGCACTTCGGCTTTCAACTTTGTAGAGCGCTATCTCTTTCTGGCGCACACTACGCCCTATGAAGCCGAAATTAGCCGATGTGCAATATTTTTTGCCTACCGCTTTTGGTGTGTGGGTCAAAACTGTAGGTTATCAAACCAAGAAGTAGGTATTATTTTAATCTTTAGTAAAAAAAAAATCATATTTCCGAGAAATTTTGCAGACGTCTTTATTCGATTTTTAGGGAAAAAACATGTATGTCAAAACTGTTACCTACAATTATATTTTGATCTAGCTAGTTAGCTACCGCCCTCGGCTTTCTTTACGTCTTTACGACTGTTCAAGCATTATTAGGATTAGTTAGTGCGTGCGTGCGTATCTTAGTTTTCTAATCATACACTTAAAAGTCACTTTCCATAGTTTTCTCTGATATCGTAAATAGTGTTAAGTTATATGAAAGTGGTTAATTATAATGAAAGTGAGTGAAGGTATTGCGATCTTGCTCAAATAAAAAAAAAACATGTAGATAATCCTCACAACACTATATAGCCCCAAATTAAGCAGAGCTTGTACTATGGACACCAGATAGCTGATATAATACGTATATTCATGTTTTAAAAATTACTGGCACGTGAGGCTGAACATCTGTATGCCTCAAGTTAATGGACGCAGGGGAATGCATCATGGGGCACGTTCCTGACGTGCGTGACCTACGTGGCAATGCTTTGTAGGCGATGGTTACCACTTAACATCAGGTGGGCCATAATATGCTTGTTCTATCAGCTAGTTGAACAAAAAGATACGGCCACTTTACATTAATATTTAAGTTTCGCTCTCCTGAGGTTTTTCGTTGCTTCTTCCTGTTCCTGTTATTTTTCGGGATAAAAAGCAACTTATTATGTTAATAAGCAACTTATATGTTAATCAACAAACTCCAGTGGTTGAGCAATAAAGGGCGTAATTGAGCCACGAACACGCATCATCATCATCAACCTAATAGCTACGTCCACACTGTGCCTTTTCATCTTCAACTTTCGTCTCCATCTTTCTATTCAACTTTCGTTTAGCGCATTCAATAATTGAATGCCTTAATTGAACGCAACACCAGTTCAGTCGTAGTTCTGTTACTGTTAATCTTTTGAAAACATGCGCGACGAGAATATTTGCAAACCATCTTGGCAACGCCAGAACTTGCAAACCATCGTTCCTTTTCACTTTATTTGGTGTAAAGTTTATTATTGTGATCCCAAAGTTGTGGAAAATTTCTATAATCTTCAATAAACTTCAACGTTAAATCCTTTTCTTTGTCCGCCATCTTGTTGTTGAACGCTCTATGGCACAGAAATCCATTCGATGTCGGATAGCCTGAACCATAGCGCGCGCGTCGCTTTCAACTGTCATCGCGCATGCGCTACGGGCATGCCTCACGTGCGCTGTTGACTGCGCTGTGACGCATGCCCTAAATGAACAAAAAAAGGCACAGTGTTGACATAGCTATTGCAGGCCACTGCTGGACATAGGTCTCTTCCACAGAACATAGTACAACAGCTTTGTGGCCGGAACATAGTAAAACAGCTACAAGCTTGTCGACTTACACTCAGCTTAGACTCTCAGGCAACAGAAACAGTGTTTGAGTCTGAGTCGAGTGAGTCTGTAATTCCATTGCAATGCTCCAACACAAACATGAAAATTACGAATTATATACATTCTACTGCAGCCGACTGTACTTATTATAAATGCGAATGATTTAAATATAAAGTCACGTCTATTATGAAAACATCCAAACATTAAATCATTATGTGTTAGCAGGTAAACAAAGCCGAAGCCGATAGTTGGTTAAAAATAACATTGTAACCGTTTTGACATGCATGTTTTATTCCGCAAAAATCGATTTAAGAGCCTGTCCAGATGGGGCGTTTTACGCGCGAGTGCCCTCGCTCGTTTCAATTTATATTGTGTCCAGATGCCGCGTTTTACGCGCGCTCCTACGCGCGATGTATTTGGGAGAGACCCAGGGACAGTTATAAACATGGAGCCAGACAAAGCAGTCGTGTTGTGGCTTGCATACCGCAGATGAAAACGTCGTAAACAAAGAGAAAGTCGACGATTTAATGTGCATCCAATTCTACGTGACAGAATGACACATAGTATGTTTATAACATTATACCCAAAGCTCAGAGAACATAACGAAAAGTTTTTTAACTACTTTCGGATGTCAGTAACATCGTTTGATGATTTACTAGAAATTATCAAAATTATCACTCTCCATTTTCGTTCCAAATACGTCCACTCGCGTCGGACTCGCGCGCACCACTGGACGCAGCAATGGCACCCGAGTATCTCGACTCGCGTGGCGCTCGCGCGTAACACGTGCGAGTCGAGAGTCCGGCGAGTTGCTCGCGTTTTACGCGCGATTGAGGAATCGCACGGCAGCGTCTGGACGGGATGTATAGCGCTCTAGTATCTGGAGAACGCGCGAATGTTTACGCGCGAGGACACTCGCGCGTAAAACGCCCCATCTGGACAGGCTCTAAGACGTCTGTAAAATCTCTCGGAGTAGGCATAGGTTTTCGAACAACAGTTCTCCATTGAAAAATATAAAAAATCTATGCTTGAGGCTCGACTCAGACTCAAGCTGTGTTTCTGCATAAGGGCCATTTTTTGACAGTCATCATCATCATCAGCCTGAAGAAGTCCACTGCTGGACATAGGCCTCCCCTACACATTTCCAGGAAGAACGATTCTGAGCCATTTCCATCCATCGACTTCAGTGTGTTTGAATGCCGGCCTTAAACTCCTGACCTGGCTATTTTCTTCACTAAAACGTCCCTCGTCCCTCCCTCCCATTGCCTGATTAAACTTTCATGAACAAAGCTCACTAATTGAAAGCAAGAACGAACTCTTTTGCAATTTCCTTCAATAATTAACAAGATGGACAGCGAAGTCTTTCTTTTGTACAAGCTTTTATGTTTTAATGTCTTAACTAAGTTAAGGTTCCATAAAAATGTTTTGCGATACACAAAAATGTTAAATTAGTTTAAACGACACTGCTTTCTGTTTTGAAATGTTATTTCGAGGTAGAGTCTGTTCAGAAAGAGAACCGTCGTGGCCAAATTGAGAACTAACGTTTCGATTTTTATATGGCAGCTTATCCCTTTCTCTCTGTCAGCATTTTGCATCATAAAAATTAAATAAAGGAATAGTACACTAGTTGTGATAGGACCAAAACGTAACAGACGCGCTATTGTATTGCCCATTATACAAAAAAGGTGATTAGCACAGCAGCGCCCTCCAATCCCACGACGGTTCTCTTTCTGAACAGACTCTAGTCAAAGTATTTTTTTGATCACTTCGAAAAGTCTTGAAGCTAGGTGAGTCTAGGTGCCAGTTTCACGCGACTAAAACTAGAAGAACATGCTACGGCTTTGTTCCTACCGTTCTTTGTTTTTTTTTTTTTTTGAATTTATTAACTCATTATGTTCATTTTTTTGCTCAGATTTGAATGCAAGTTTTCTTTAGAAAATGTATAAAGTTTATAATGCGTACTTGATGTGCGGGCAGGTTTTTCCGCAAGTAGGCCGCTGGTGGGCCCTTTTTGCGTGACCCTTGCGCGTGTTGCTCGAACTTTTTTAGGTTCTACAACACCCCGGTTTCCTCACGATGTTTTCCTTCACCGTTTTGAGAGTACTGGCATAGTGCACATTAATTTTGCGATAGAAAAACTCAATAGAAAAACTCAAATAGAAAATGTATAGTATTTATCCATGTTTGTTAGAAATTATAAAACCCTGAGGTTATTCGTCACTCCCGTCAGCAGTTTTAAATTTTTTTATAAAATTATCTGGTCATATAGTTTATTGTTGACAGTTAAGTAAAGGCACAGTTGTCCATATAATTCAACCTAGTTCTCATGATTAGCGAGGTGAAGTGGCAGCCGGTCATATCTAGGGAATCGATAAGGCTGGGGTAAACGTGTTCTTGAGTGCTCGCGAGTATGTACGTCACTTCCGCATGAGGGAACGAGTTGCGTTCCCTGTCCGAACGGGACATGAAAATCACGTGGGTTCAATTTTGTTAAAAATCCTTAGAAAACCGACAAGAATTTTACAAGTATGACGGTGAAAGACATTAGACCTTTCTTTTAATATCTCACCAATGGTTAAACGACAACACGTTGATACTATTCAATAAAAAAAATCATGTAGGTAGGTACCCCATTTTTAATTATTTTTGAAAAATGTGAAATCTATTGAAACCTAAAATACGCGATTTACAAATTACACTCGTTTGAACACCGTGAATACATTAAATGAAACCATACAAAACCTGTGAATTAGATATCTTCTATCACCCCACGTCATTTGAAACTATGATATAGGTATAAATAATAAATCTCTCGAAATTCACAAAGTCAGGTTTACAGTTTACACCGAGTGAGTTCAACATGCTCCCTAGAGACTCTCGCAAGACCTTATTGAAACAAGAGTTTACACGATCAAATATTAAATTCAAAACTAAGTTTACCTTAAGTTCAGCTAAGTATTTGATTAAATAAGTTTGTATACAGGGTGTATACAGACTTCACCGCATGCAATGCTGCACATCGCTTGTGGCATGGCTTACTTGGCTATTCCTAATTTATTTAACCAGAATGGTTTATGTTAATTAAAGTTCACACAAAAATAATCTTATAGCATAATGTCTGTAAAAACGTTTAATTTACGTTTTGATTTCGAGTTCATTAGTTTTTTTCCCATCTCAAAAAATGATCAATACCGCCTTTATTAGTGAATTCTCTAATCTCTATTGAATTGCATATAATTATGATCAAGCCAACTACTAGCTTCATTGATGTATAATTATGTATACAACAGTATTTGCCAGTACTCTCAAATGGTGGAGGAAAACATTCAGAGGAAACCGGCATGACTTACAACCTAGAAGGTTCGAAAAACGCGTGACAAGTGCACGAAAGAAGCCTCTTTCGAAAGAACAAGTGACTCAATAAGAAGAAAAGATTATACAAAATGAAACAATAACTAAATAAAATGATTATGATTACTTATACCTACGCTGACACCTAACTGAAGTGAATTAGAGACGACTTAGCTCGAATCTACTTAACCAAATCTAAAGTTACTAGCTTTATTTGTTTTAAGTAATTTTTAGCAGACGATTAAATATTTAAACCCAAAATGGACCTTTCCAATTTGAGAGTAATTACGTAATGACTCAGGCAACGTATTTTAAACCAATATAGACTTGTTGGAAATACTTTGCCCGCGCCATTAGGTAAAAAAGGTTTTCGTGTTGGCAATTTGAAAAAGTTTTTTCTCGAACGAGGCTGACTATTAGCTCATGTTATTTATGGGATAAGTTAGATGTACCTAGATGCGAGTATTATTCAGCATCTGTACCCTTATGCCCGTAGCACACCTCCGCTACGGAATCAGAGCGGTACCGCAGAAATTTTGTCATGTCTTGTCCCGTGTAGGAGATGCAAATCACTAGCGAAACTGCCTGTTCTAACGCGTAGATTTGACTATATTCCATCTCTTTCTCCATGCGGTTTCGACGCCAGCCATACCTCCGCGCTCTGGCCGCCGTTTTATTTTCCCTTGACCGCTATGAAATACATCTAGCGGTGCCGCTATAACTGTTCCGCAGCTGAGGTGTGCTACGGGCGTTATTCTGAGTTTTACTCGATCAGTTTGAACAATTCGTTTCGCCTACGTTTCTCTCTTTTGTATGTAGATTTTTTTTGTAGTCGAAGAGTTTTCATTAGAAGGGAATTTGTGCAAAAAAGGAGGCTACTCAATAACTCCGCTGAATTAAATCCGATTTCTATGATTATTTTTTTATTTGAAAGGGAGTGAATTTAAATTAGTCTCATGAACATTTGGCGAAGATCTGATGAGGATTTTCGGTATGATGAGCAGCATAGCTTCTCCAAATGCAGTAAATTGTACATTTATAAACCCATAAAATAAATTTTGGAATGAGCTAGAGGTCCAGAGGTCTTTCCCCTCAGCTATAACATGAGTAGGTTCGAGAAAAATGAAAAAACAATCTTTCAGGGTAAGCAACGCAATGACAGCACCCTTGGTGGTGGGCCGTAAGCCCGTTGGTCTATCATTTGTTTAGAATTTCAATGGTTTTTTTCATAGAAATGTGTCTCATAGTCGTGTATTTTAAAGAATCGATGATAATTAAAACACACGACTTAAAAATAACTTCCTTTCAAACTGTAATTTGTTAAAAAAGTTTGTGTAGTTTTAAGAGCTTTGGGTTGTGGTTTATTAACGCGGGGTTAAAATGAGCTCGAAACTACCGAACCGATTTTTATGGGACTTTCGTAGTTTTATAGCAACATACAACTTCTCCAATAAAAGCTTTATCACGCCATAATAGTAAAGGGGTGGAACAAAGGGTTGAACATTTCAATGGCCTACCGAAAAACGTAGTAAAATGAGTTGTATAACATTTTTAGGGGCCTACAACCGGTGGTTAATAAAGGCTTTTAATGTAGACCACGAACCATAAGACGTAGTGTAGGAGGCCCTCTCATCCCATGGACATGATAGTAAGAAAGAAGAAAGAAAATACATTTTCATCCCACCAGCTCTGAAAGTGTGTTTTTGCTGTTTAATTTCTGACTGGAAAAGCCGTTTTTATCCGCTAGAGGATAAAGTAAATTTGAATTTAGAATATCGTGTTCAATAAGTTTGTGAATACACAACCTATTTACTTCTACCTGCATGGTGCCGAATTTATCATACAACCTTTTTAAATTTGTTAATAACTCATACTCGGAACCTTCTTGGTGTGTTACTTTTAGTCGCGCCATGTTCTTTTTTGCATTTAGTCATTTCCTCGCTGAGGTGGGATGAAAAGTTACGTGTTGCACTCGAGTGTAAAGATTTTTCACCTTGTGCTCTTTTGATTCCTTCGCCAACGCTTAGGATTCTAACTTTTAAACCACTCGCTACGCTCGTGGTTAAACTTTAGAATCCTGCGCTTGCTCAGTCATCAAAATTGAGCACGCGGTTAAAAAGCAGCTTTGCACTCTTGTATAACAAATAACTATTATTTGTAATTGATAGACAAAAACAAAATACACGCTTAATAAAATAAAGCGTTGAAAAAAAAGAGCACATAAAAGCAAAAACTGAACTTTTTCAGGCTGATGATATAAAAAAAATACTGTAGACAATCCACCCGACATCATCTAGCCCCAAACTAAGCAGAGCTTGTACTATGGGAACCAAATAGAATACAAAACACCTATAAAACACATGAAGCAATGAATAAATGAATATGAATACAATATAACACCCAGACAGAGAACCCACGGCTTACGGTGCAGAAGGCAGAGAGTACTTAATTTTTTTTATAAATTAGGGATTGTAAAAACAACTCGTCTATTCCAGATTCGACGTTTGGCGGGAGTTCCCCGACCGGATAGTGGGGTTCCCGAGTAGACTCCACGTGTGGGACAACGTCACTCACTCCTGGAGGTACCACTCCGAGTGGACCAACCAGATCTCTATGGTGAGTACTAGTCTATATTGAAAGGGAACTAAATTCGTGGCGTGGTAGTTGAGTAAAATAAGGTAAACTTCTTACAATCAATTAATTATGATACATTTTTAGTATATTGACAAGATGAATGCTTAGAACATCGAGAATAAAGCTTGGAGGAAGGATCCCTATAGCGAGTATCGAGTGAGAGCACACGACACAGAAAGAGATAGAATACATATTCTATCGCAAGCTTTCAATGTGATGTTTATTAACATCATCATTCGACCGACGGCATTGATCAACCGTTCAAGACAAAAAATCGGTTGTCTGTAAAGTTGGTTTACTGACAATAGTTGAACGTGACAACGTCATACAGCTGTCCACGCGGACGCATCGCTCACTCAAGTAGGAGAGAGACAGATATGTCGAACGCTGCCGAACGCGGAGGCCGTGCGTGCCTCTTTGTTGCTCGTCCCACGCTCTCGCTTGCACTTCAAGCCTTAAATGGAACGCCTCAGAGCGAGGTAACGCCGCATGAGTCATGTTTTTTCGTGCGTGCAGCCGGCGCCATCGAATTATAAGACGTTGTCACGCCAAAAATATTTTCTTAGATCGGCTCACGTGCCAGTATTTCACCAGCACCCACATCCTTCAAACCGAAACACAGCAATGCTGCTTCACGGCAGTAATAGGCATGGGGGTAGTTCGCACCCGGACGAGCCCTTCAGAAAGCGCTATACTACTACTGATAACTTTTCTTGTAAATATGACCCTACTTGTCTTGTAAGTAGGTATGCCTAACAAAAAAAGAAAAAAAAACAGCTTGACTGAGTTTTTTTGTTAGAAGTAAACATTATCACAGATTATCCTATTCTCATGCGATCGGATTCAAACCCGTCACTTCCTGTTAGTCTATAAAATTATCACAAAATGTTTGGGGAATCGAACCCACGACCTTGACAGTGCATACACGAGCGCCGGGTGTGGATCTCGCGGCGCTAAAATAACACTACACAGAGTAGCGTAGTATCTACTGGTATTTGAGCTATATTGATGTTGTTACTGCATAGTACAAGAAAAACAGTGCATCAAATCTTGTAAAGTCATTCATTTTTTTTCACTGAATTTGTTTTAAGGTTCATAATATGTACGGGCATGTCATGCGAGGGAATATCATGTTACGAGAAGAGTGCTAGATATAACTGTGGATGGTTATAGAAGTCGAGGTAGGCTAAAGAAAAGATGGATGGTTTGTGTGAAGGATGACATGGGGAAGAAAGGAGTGTCAGCTGAAATGACGGCTAATAGAGGAGAGTGGGGTACGAAAACCAGTTGTGCCGACGCTACATGAAGTGGGATAGGGAAAATGATGAGTTTTTTAAGGTTCGGAAGTCCTTCAAAGAACCATATAGTTTCGCTCTCTGTCCCATGAAGCATCATAAAATTGAAATTATCAAAAAAGTTGAAGTTTTTCCAGAATTTTTGAAGTGAAAACTTCTTTAGCGGCGTTGAGCACTTTCTGCATGGGGATAAAATCTTAAACTCGCGTCAGGATCACGTGACCCTGATCGAAAAAGCGTAGGACGGATTTTTTGCATAAATGTACCCTAAGACTACAACGTAGAGTTCATAATAAAAATCGAAAAAGCGACGCTACAGATACGCTAGTAGTTACTATGACACGGTAACGTCACAGAATAGATAATAGTTAGTAGCAAGCATACCAAGGCGTTTTTCGTGACTGCAGTAGGTATAGGTACATACCTATTATAGATTTTATGAACTAGCGGCCGCCCGCGGCAGGTAGTAGTGGTCATTGGTACATGATTTTATAGATCTACTGTATTTATTATTCGAGTGGAGCATTGCGGCGAGCGAAGCGAGCCGTGCTGTGACCCCCCCTAAGCCCCCCAGAACCCCCTCCTCCGAAACCCGGGGGGAGCGTCGCGGCGAGCGAAGCGAGCCGCCACGCGATCACGGGGAACAGCGTGGCGAGTGAAGCGAGCCGTGCTGTTACCCCCCTAAGCCCCCCAGAACCCCCTCTTCCTGAACCCGGGGGGAGCGTCGCGGCGAGCGAAGCGAGCCGCCACGCGACCACGGGGAACCCTGTGACCCCCCTTAGCCCCCCAGAACCCCCTCCTCCTATGTCTGCCGTTTTACTTCATTTAGGACCTACTTGTAGGTCGCGCGACAAGGTCCCTTCTAGCGGTTCCGACCCGTTGAGGATTTGGCTTTACGTAAAATTTAGGGTTCCGTATAGGGTTTTGATTGGGGTTATACTATATTGAGGAATTTGATTAAATGGTCGACTTTTAGGGTTCCTTAGGACTTTGATTGGAATTTCAACTACACTTAGGAGCTTGATAATGCTAAAATTTTTAGGGTTCCTTAGGACTTTGATTGGGGTTTTACTACATTGAGGAACTTGATAAAATAAACAACTTTTAGGGTTCCTTAGGCCTTTAATTGGACTTTCAACTACACTTAGGACCTTGATTATGTAAACAATTTTAGGGTTCCTTAGCACTTTGATTGGAATTTCAACTACACTTAGGAGCTAGATAATGCTAAAATTTTTAGGGTTCCTTAGGACTTTGATTGGGGTTTTACTACATTGAGGAACTTGATAAAATAAACAACTTTTAGGGTTCCTACGTTAATAATCAAGTTTTCACTTCTGCCGGCACTCCCGGAGTGCAACCCGTATTTTTTTTTTTTTTATGAAGGGGTTGGCTTGTATATCATACATGAAAAATTGGTACATACAAGTTGTATGTACCAATATTGACATAACATGTTTCTTAATATTGAATTTATAGGTCTCATAGTTATGAGAGTGAATGAAGCGAAAGAGGTATTTCAGGTCAGGATCGTAGCAAGTGGAAATCCGTGGTCTCTGCCTACCCTCATGGGAATGAGGCGTGATTTCATGTATGTATGAATCTATAGGTGGAGCGGAGGAGTGGTGGGGGATGGTAGTGGAAACTGTGTTTCAGGAACCATAGAATGTGTTACATTGTCCTACTGTATAACCATTTTACTGTGTAACGTCCTTGATACTATTTGATGTTTGAACAGCGCGCGCGCTCTATCTAATTCAACGAACCAATTCATAACACTTATCATTGCTGAGAGTTTAATGTTCTACTCGTAGCTCTTAATTGAACTACTGTATAGTATACACTATACACTGTGTACTATACATCATCATCATCATCATCATCATCATCATCATCATCATCATCATCATCATCATCATCAGCTTGAAGAAGTCCGCTGGACATAGGCCTTCCTTACACATTTCCAGGAAGAACGATTCTGAGCCCTTTCCATCCATCGACTTCCCGCGATCTTAACAATGTCGTCGGTCCATCTGGTGGGTGGGCGCCCTACGCTTCGTCTTCCGGTTCGTGGTCGCCATTCGAGAACCTTTATTCCCCAACGGTTGTCGGTTCTTCAAGCTATGTGGCCTGCCCATTGCCACTTCAACTTACTAACTCTACGAGCTATGTCGGTGACCTTGGTTCTTCTACGGATATCCTCATTTCTGATTCTATCACGTAGTGAAACTCCCAGCATAGCTCTCTCCATAGCTCGTTGCGCACATACATACATAATACACTGTAATACTGAAATATTTCTACGCTTGGTCATGGTATTATTTAAATACTATTTTCAGCGGCTAACAAATACGAGAGCACTGGTGGTCTAGTGGTAGCCCCGCCTTCCGATCCTAAGGTCGTGGGTTCAAATTTAGTCGTGTTTTATTTTGATGAGTTTTTCTATCAAAAAATGTATTTGCAGTATGCCAGTACTAAATGGTGAAGGTAAACATCGTTTGGAAACCGGCATGTAGCTGAATGTAAAAATTCCAAAACATGTGTCGAGTGCAGGAAAGGAGTCCCTCTGAGGCGCACTTAAAATCCTTTCACCACACTTATTTGAAAGAACTCTTCTACATTCTGTATAATAATAATAATAAATATTGTGGACTACTCACACATTACTACCTAGCCCCAAGCAAAGCAGAGCTAGTATAAACTAGCTCGAACTCGTACGAACTCAAATTATATTAATATCGTTTTCGCAACCCCATCCACCCCACGCTGGGATATAGGATAGGAGATAGAGGATAGGCAGGGATATATTATGTGTTATCCTTCATTCTGTTTTACAACTTTTTTAACATTTCTTAAAAACTTCAATTATAAAACCAGACTTACATTGGCGCCGTGTAAATCATTATATCAAATGCTTAATTAAAGCAATACAGCACACCAGTTAATGACTGGTTACGCGTAGTTCAAGGTCTTAATATGAATAACTAATGAAATGGCGCAGGCAAATTAGTTTGTTATTACCAGAATACAGTAGAAAGGTTTGTATGGGAGCCGATGTCGCCAGTTCTACATTTCCACTATTATATTTAAAATATCACTAAATATGAGGATTCTAAGAAAAAGGAAGGAAGGAAGATGTAAAGAAAGTATTTCCCATGTTTTATCTTGTCGCTTAACTTGTTCGGAAAGTTATTCTTGCGCTGCTGCAAGGCATTTTTCCCTTTACGACTCCCGAAAAAACTGTTGAATTTGTAAGATAGATATATTACACTTTATTGTACACAAGAATACATTACAGTAACAGCGGTATAAAATAAAGTACAATGGGCGACCTTATCGCTGAAAGCGATTCTTCCAGGCAACCTTACTATCACTATAGTAATGGTTGTGCTATGTTAACCAGATGGCTGATATAATACTTATAATACATGTTTTATATCCATACCTGGTAAACGCAATTTAAATTTAATCATTGCTTAAAATTAGCCTTGTCACTGTTATAACTTTTGAAACTATCATGGAAAGAGTGAGAATGGAACCAATAGTAGTATCGAAACCAATAAAAGAGTGCGAAAGAGGGTAGATCGATTTATCTGCCAATAACATTTCTTTTACTCGTGGACTTCAGTTCATCCGTGATCATGGTACATGCAACTGTGCCGAAATATCGGAAGTCAACTCAGAAAAATTTAATCATGGTAAATAACCCGTCGTTTCATAAAAATATTGTCACTGTTTGTCATTACCCAGCGGTAAGAGATGGCAATGGTTTAAGCACTGTTTATCTTTTGACATATTTTTATAAGTAAGGCTATTAATGTTTCAGGTGTTAACCGGCGCAGCCTTCCATCACAAGCTCTGGTCGTGGTATTACACGTACAAGATGCCGGTGGAGATCAGAAGTTGGGTGGACGATAACTTCAACTGTGAGGATATAGCGATGAACTTCCTCGTCGCCAATATTACTAGGAAGCCGCCGATCAAGGTACGACATTATTTTCTTTCTTTTTATAACAATTTATAGGCTGACGCTTGACCGCAATCTTAACTGTTGTTAAGTGAAGTGGCACCACACTGGAACTTCACTGCTATTATTTTAGACTATTTTTGATTTGTAAAAGGATCATATAAAAAAAAGCAGCCAAGTGCGAGTCGGACTCGCCCATGAAGGGTTCCGTAGCATCAAGTAACATAATATACAGAAAATAAACAGGAAACAGGTTCTTGTAGTTCGTGGAAAGGTAAATTGCGGCTTACGATTTATGACGTATAAAAAAAAAACTACTGACTAGATCTTGTTCAAACCAAATATCGTTGGAAGTTTGCATAGTAATGTACAACATATATTTTTTTTAGTTTAATCATTCTCTTATTTTAGAAGTTAGAGGGAGAGTCTCTCGCGCAAACTATTCAGTTTAGAAAAAAACGATGTTACGAACCTCAACATCATTTTTGAAGACCTATTCATAGATACCCCACACGTATGGGTTCGAACAAAAAAAATTTTTTGAGTTGCAGTTTGAAGTATTGGGGACCCCCAAAATTTATAGTTTTTTTTCTATTTTTGTGTAAAAATCTTAATGCGGTTTACAGAATACATCTACTCGCCAAGTTTCATCAGTGTAGCTCTTATGGTTTCGGAGAAAAATGGCTGTGACACGGTCGGACAGACAGACAGACAGACAGACAGACATGACGAATCTATAAGGGTTCCGTTTTTGCCATTTGGCTACGGAACCCTAAAAACGGTAGGAACCGAGCCGTAGTTTGTTGCCTGTTCTTCTAGGCTTGGTCGCGTGGAACTGGCACCTAGACTCACCTAGCTTTAAGACGTTTTAAAATGATTCTTGCAGTTGTATTGAATAAATTTTATTGAGTTTGAGTTTTTTGAGTTTGATGTTACTGTCTCACCCTTTTCTAGAAAACATCCAAATTATCTTCTTCTTAAATTTAAGAGCTTAGCTCTTGTCGGGGTTTTGATGCAGTTTTCTCCAATTGAGTCTTTCGAATGCGGCCTCCTTGACTTCCTTATACGACATGACGGTGGTTTGATGATGGAAGGGGGCTGGGGGAACCAATTTGTTAAGTTCTTGGGCCCACTCCCGAACATATCTGTAAAAGACCGATAAGCCAGCTACTTTTTCTGTCTCTTAATTCGGCAATTTTCAATTTGTTTGATGTGCGGGCTGGTTTTTCCGCAAGTAGGCCGCTGACGGGCCCTTTTGCGTGACACGTGTTGCTCGAACTTTTTTAGGTTCTACGACACGTCGGTTTCCTCGCGATGTTTTCTTTCACCGTTTGAGAGTACTGGCATAGTGCTCATACATTTTTCGACAGATAAACTCATTGGTACACGACTGGATTTGAACCCACGACCTTTGGATCGGAAGGCGGGGCCGCTACCATTAGACAACCAGTGCTTTCAGAACTACGGCCCTTAAGGTTATCAGTTGAATCTTCAGTAGGATCTACGTGAACAGGAAACAGTTCGTTAAGGTGACACGCGCTACGTCGTTTATCAGGAGATTATCTTAACGGTTGTTTCAAAGGAACTACTGTTTAAATTTCATTGGTTAATAGCTTCTTGGTGGGGTGGACGCCATGACATATATACAACGGTGTTTTAAGGTCGTGGGTTCTAGATGTTTGTATTTTCAGCGGTTCTAAAAGTAAAATATAAAATTTATTTTTTATTCTGGTTGCTTTTGAGCGGGACTGGCAACTTAAAGCAGAAGATCGTAGTGACTGCCGAAAATGGGGGGAGGCCTTTGCCCAACAGTGGGACACTACAGGCTATTAATAATAGAAATAGTAGTATTTTTTTATTCATGGACAATAATTGGAAACAATACATTAATTCTTCTTCTTCCTGCCCTTATCCCATTTTATGTGGAGTCAGCACGACATGGTTCCTCCATTGCCCTCTGTCAGCCGTCATCTCTACATTCACTCCTCTCTTATCCATGTCATCTTTCACACAGTTCATCCTTGTTTTCTTTGGTCTACCTCTGCTCACATATCCATCCACATCCATACTCATAACTCTCCTAGTCACATGACTTTCATCCTTCCTCATGACTTACCCATACCACGCCAGCCTATTGTATTGTTAAATTTTCTATAACCAGTGCTATTTTCAGACTTCCCTTGGTGCACTCATTCCGTATCTTGTCCATTCTTCCACACATCCATCTCAACATTTGCGTCTCTGCCGCATGTACCCTTCTTTCGTCAGTCCCTTTCGTTGTCCAGCACTCGGATACCATACATTACGACAGGTCTTATGATCGTCTTATAGATCTTCCCCTTAAACTTCATCATCATCATCAGCCTAAGAAAGTTCACTGCTGGAAATAGGCCTCCCCTACACATTTCCAGGAAGAACGATTCTGAGCTTTATCCATCCATCGACTTCCCGCGTCTTCACAATGTCGTCGGTCCATCTGGTGGGTGGGCGGTGGGCGCCCTACGTTTCGTCTTTCGGTTCGTGCTCGCCATTCGAGACTCTTTATTCCCCAACGGTAAGCTGAGGGGATGATTTTCTTATCCATGTCATGTATTCTTTTCTAATCGATATAAATAACATTCCAGGTGACTCCTAGAAAGAAGTTCAAATGTCCGGAGTGCACCAACACAGAGATGCTCTCGGCTGACGCGCGGCATATGACGCAACGCTCCGGCTGCATAGACCGCTTCACGCAAATCTACGGGCGCATGGCTCTACAGGTAAGAAACATTTTTATCTTTCAAACTATTATGGTTTTTAACACTATAGTACTTTTTAAATTAACGCGATCGTTATGCTTAATTGTATGGAACAAACGGGTATTTATCGCGATTACCGACGTTTCAACCGTGTTACAACAGCCGTGGTCGCGGGTAGACTGGAGTTCATTGGAGTCACTGTCGAGAACAACTGTACTACTGTTTTAATACTATTTTTATGAAACAACGGGATAATTACCATGATTAAATTGTGAGTTTTGAATTCCGATATTTCGGCACAGTTGCATGCCTTGATCACAGTGTAACTCAAACGGTTGAACGGTTGTTTCATAAAAATAACATACAGTTGTGTTACAAAAGCAGCATAATGGAATCCAACGCGACTATAACCCTCTCAACCCTTAAATATAAGGGTCTTCGGCTTATCGTGTGACTGGTGAACTGGCGGACACGATATAATAATATGCAGTTTTTTAGTTACAAGATATTTTCTTATAAATCGAGGGCTCTTCATCCATCTTCAATATTAAAGGTACTTTCCCTCCATGTGGTATACCCGTGGGACGCCCTGTATATAGACGAGCAGCGAAGCGCGGCGTTTCTCGGGTATTCCAGAATGTTAACGAACATTCTAGAAAGCTTAGGAGCATTATATTCTTGAACACTTTGGCAAAATATAAAATCTTTATAAAAACCCTTGTGTTAGAAAAGGATAGACATAAATTTAGCTCAGACTGAATTTAGCTTTCCAATGGTGAACTAATTTTAGAAGTCGGCACAGTAGTTATTGAGTTTATTCATTACCTAAAAATACAAATCTTTCCTCTTTATAATACTAGTATAGATTTAAAGAAAGCGACCGTTTATGTTATTTTAATTGTTTTCCAGCCCGTAGAGTTCCGAGCTGACCCGCTACAGTACCGAGAAGCTGGTACATATCCCCACGCCTATCCCGACATCGGCGCTTTGTGAACCACATTGTAAGGCTTTCAAATGCCTTGGAAACAACAAGAAAAGAATGTGGCTATGCTGGCCTAGTGGTGACCATAAATGATGGTGAAAACCGCATCAAAATCCGTCTAAATGTAAAAATTTAAAGGTTTGAGTATCACTCTTGAAGCAGTAGTGGTAGTGAACTTCTTCAGATCTAGATCGTGGGTTCGAATCCGATCTTTTCTCTTCGAATTTATACGCGTAGTAATCTTAAACGGTGAAGGAAAACATCGTTTGAAAACTTGGGTTGATCTGCTTCGCATGTTGACTGTTTTTCTTGTGGATAAAATTGAATACTCCCATCAAAAATCATGTCTTAGGCATTACAGCGTCTTGTAACTAGGGGCATAGGTAAAAAAGTTTCCCCTGACGCTGTATACACACTAGTTTTTTCTCCAACACTCCAGCTATTGATACCCTGAAAAGGTACTTAGATAATTACATGGCTGCGAATAGAAGTTTTTGATGATAATCCAATTCTACGGTATTTTAAAAACTGATTTTAAGCTACGTTTGATATGGTCAGAACCGCAAGAATTCGCCTTTTGTGCTTATGCAAACAAAAACAAGTCTACTACGTTGAACAAACAGGCGTGTACCGAATATTTGGACACAGAGAAGTGCATAGTAGGGCACGTGACCTACGAGGTAATGCTTTGGAGGTGGGCTATGGTAACCACTTAACATCAGGTGGGCCATATGCTTGTTCCATCAGCTAGTTGTATAAAAAAAAATCTTACCTCTAACTACCGAATTTTTAACCTCTAAAAAGTATAAATCACAAAAAGCGAATCAAAAGAGTTTTTATTTTACCTGTATTGGTAATTGTTAGATTTTAATGAATAACAAGCTAAAAAAGGTAATCGCGATAAATACCCGTTTGTTCCATCTAATTAAGAACAAGCTTATTACATTGTAGATAGTAATAGAAGTACCCGTTGTTCTATAGAACAAGATTTAATAGAAAAATAGGAATGCAGATCAGAAATCATTGATTAGGAGTTGTAAGAATGAAGTCTGGGTCCTCATATTTACTAAAATCTTAAAAAAAAACAAATCAAATAAATTTATATTATTTTTATTTAAATGTGACAGGTTTACCATAATTTACTTTAAATTTAGTCAAATTACAACATAACAATAATAAAAAAACATGCTAAAAATTAATGTTATTGTATAAAAATAACATTTTTGGTATGATAAATATATTTGGACGTGTCTCTGGCAACCTCTTTAGTCATCTTGAATGATCTTGAGATCTGAGAGGATGTCTATTGTATAGGGTAGTGAGTTTAGCCGTGAGCCTGTTTAATTTTAAACCCTTTCTAAAAGGGGTGTGTTTAAAGTTTGAGCCTTTTCAGAGGTCTAATTTTAGTTGTGTTTCTAAATGGTAGCTGCGATTTAAATACATATTTTTTTAGAAAGCTGCTTATTAAATATATACGGCCGTTCTAAACCATGTTGTGTAAAAATCGGGGTTTTATAATAAGTCTAATTTATTTAGAAAAAAGAGGTACCCAGCTATTAGTATGTAAAGAAAAGGTAACGAACTTAGAATGTATGGACAATAACAAATTTGATGAAGGCTGTATGTGAGTTAGGAATGGGATTTCGTCCCAAAAACCAGGGTAATGTAGAAATAACGCCATGTTTATTTTACCCCATCCCATTTTTATTTATTTTAAAAGGCTTGTATTTTTATTAAATACTAACCCTTTTAGTCGAATCGAGTGATCTCTAATCAGGAGGCGCTTTTTTATTATAATTTTAAAATGCGTAGAGAGGGTAGTTTGTGAAGGTAGATTTTTGGAAAATAAATTAAGTATGTAGCTCTCTAGATTTTCGCCTTTAAATACTTATAATAATGAAATTTGTGTATTGTCATGTTCTTCGGTTTTTGTGCCATTTAATGTGATTGACTTTTCTTCTATAGCACAATTTTATTTTTGAGTATGTATTAAAAATGTATCAATTTGTCTTAAATACTAAGATTCTACAAGTAAATACATAATAATACATATCTATTTGTTATTGAAATAAAAAAATATATAAAATGAGGCATTGTAAAAAAAAAGAACAAGACAATCAAATTAAAAAAAAATTGAGCAATCATATTTTATTTTTAAGCTCAAATTGAACTTGCCATAATTAAACCATTGTTAATGACAATAATTTTCAATTTAGTTTTAAACCTACGATTGCTTTCATGTCAATTCTTAACTTTAAAAGTGTTGTTTCTGATTTTTTGACCGAAATTTAAAAGCAAAACATTTTTATTATCAATGAAAAGAGTTAAGAATTTTGTTGTTAATTAATTTGATTCAAGGTTTGAGAGATAGCGTAACTCGCTATCTCTCAAACCTTGAATCAAATTAATACATCTTTAATAATTTTTTTGTCAAAAAAACAGATTCTAACCTGAAATAATGTACCTAATGAAGATGCCATCTGTCCTTAGTCCTTAGTGTAAAGAGATTCTAAATTTTAGTGAATATGATTACAACTGTAATAAATTCTAGATATATTAGTCCATTTTGACATATCGGTGCTTGCGCGAAGGAATAAATGAATTCCTAATAAATTATTAGAATAATAATGTGTAGGTAGTTAATGAATGTATTATTATTGTAAGTGCACATTTTTAGTTCTAATGTAGTTTCATAGATGGCATAATTTTTATCGCTAAATACTTTTGTATGTAAATAAATTTAAATGTTGCTCTACTTTGGGCAAGCCCTTTCTGTTGTGGTTTTGTATATAATTTGTTGCTTGAAAAAAGCAGATCTTTTATTTAAAGTTTTTATTAAATCAAAATCGTTTTCACAAATCGCGAGTACATTAAAATTTTACATATTATTTTTATTTTGTTTTTGGAGTAAGTATTCACAATTGTAAAATCTAATTTATATGTTATTAAGCGTTAGTTTTATTTAAATGAAATCTTGAGATATTTGAAACTTTTTGACAAATTATTTACTGTTTGTTTTTGTTCTTATTTTTACATGAATCATAGCCAAAGACATAGCCACTAGTCTCTGAGTATTTATGATTCGGATGCATTTATTATTGTTTGTAATAAATACATTATTATTTGTAATAAATAAATTTATTATTATAGTCTATGGTGTGTTACCGATATCAGAATGACTGATAATTTTATTTATTAAGCGTTTTGCTGTTAGATAGATAAATGCGGACAATTTATATAATTACTAAAACAAAATATGTATTTTACTATACGTAACATGAACTATGTTGACTGAATTAAACGTTTTCTTATACTTTCAAATGTATCACTATAATACAATTAAAATCTGTGAACAATAAGTTCAACAAAATGCTTTAGTTTTAACTTTAAAAGTACTTTATAATAATAATGATTAAACATGGATGTCCTTATTTCTGAGATCATTAAATTATTAGGAAACTTAAATAAATTTTTGTACGTAGAATAAATTAATCTAATTTTGAATTAAAAACAATGAAGTCTTCGATCAACACCATGATATCTCATTTAGTGAAAATATCAGAATTTCGTACGTTTTTAGTACATTCATTTATCGGCCTAGCTAAATTAAATATTTGTTTTTACTAATATAGCAACTATTTATTTTTAGATAATGAATAAATGAACTCTAAATCTCATGTGAAATAACGGCAGCTGTTTTATACATAATAAGTTTGCACTTGTCTTAATTTAAATGTTTTTAGTTTAATTATTTAATTCAAAAATCATGCAAAATATAAACTTTTCTGGGTGCTAAATATATTGGAAATTCTATATAATACATGAATTATTTCCTGATTTATAACAAAAAATATCCTTAATGCCCGAACAATGGAATTGTATATCACTGCCAGTTATACATATATAATTAATCTATTAAATATGTATAGAGGCGGAGTAGGATATATCAAGGTCTAGATCACAAGCAGTCAGATTGTCTTCGACTCTAATTTTAAGTTCGATTTCTCCATTCATGTTTGTGGTCTGAAGATATTTCCAATCCCTTTTCATGTTTTTTTGCCATCTGACAAGCGCGAAGTTATCTTGTGCGGACTCTAAACTGTTGGGGCCATAAGCCAAACTCTAATTCTTAAGGTGAGCGATCCATTGGCGCTATTCCGTCTTTACCCTAAAGGCACACGGGGCCCGTGCCTAGGGCCCCCATTCTCAGGGGGCCCCGAAGGACCGACAATTTCTGCACATTCATTCTCAAAATATTTTTGTCGGGCACATTACATTTTTTTCACAATACTACGCCATTATAGCCATTTGATTACCTATAATAAATGGTTATGCTTAGTAAAAAAATGTTATTATAATTAGCTTTTATTACTTTCCAAAAGGGCCCCAAATTCTTGTGTGCCCAAGGGCCCCAGCCTAGTTTAAGACGGCCTTGCATTGGCGAGCTAAAACCGAGGAGCCTGCGCGGATGTGTCCAATGGTGCACCAACAAAACTGCGATTTTGTTGGTGCTCCATTGGCGGTTTATACCTTTAGCTCGGCGATTAGCTCGCAAATGGATCGCCCACTTAAGCATTCTTCTATGCTTCGATTTTTTGCGAGTTTTGGAATAAACGCATAATACGGGCATAAAATAGTTCTAAAGCCCGCACATCTAAGCGTTCTGTGTGGCGATCAGTGGAACCCTGTCAAATATAACAGCGTTACACTGATCGCCACTCAGACGCTTAGATTGCTGATCGCTATTTTAGCTGTACTATTTTAGGGCCGTATTATGCGTTTATTCTAATGATTTTGTACCATAAAATAATAGAGAGAAATATGGAATAAATTAAAAGGTGCCATGATAATAATCTTTCTTATTCAAAGACATAACTCGTTTATTCAGCTGTATCATGAGTCTATTACCAAAACTGACTAAGATTCTGAATTGAGAGTATCTATATTATGTGCCAGTTTCATGCGAATAAAATAAAATCGCAAGAAAACTTCATGATAACGGCCCTTGCGCAAACCTTTTACATGTGAGTTGTTTTAACTCATCAACAGATGGCGCTAGTAGTAACATTTCGTTATATCAAAAAATATTTTCGTGTTTACTAAATCTGCCTGATCCAGACTTAGATATTTTCTCCTGAATTTTTATTTATTGTAAATCCCCGTTATTTTGTCAGTTGAAATGTAATGTGAAGTACTTATTAGTATTTAATTTGTGATTCGGTACATCCTGTAAATACACTTCTGAATGAGAATAAATGAAGACATATCAGTTTGTAACATGTTTTTTATTTCCTATTTCCTAGTTTCCTTTATCCTAGTGTTCACTATTACGCTTATGGATGTCTTCTGCACGTGCGTGTTGTGTTAGTAGTAACAATAAATAAATAAATTTAGTGGACAATCCACACAAAATTATCTAGCCCCAAATTAAGCAAAGCTTGTACTATTTGGGAACCAGATTTATCTAGTTAGCCTGTATACACCCACTGCTGGGTACAGGCCTCCTCCCTAATAAGCCACTCTCTTCGGTCCTGTGCCAGTCTCCGCCATTGCTGCCCAACTATGACAATGTCATCCGACCAACAGGCGGGTGGTCTGCCTCGTGGTCGCTGTGTGTCTCTTGGCAACCATTCTGTAATCACCGTTGTCCATCTTCCATCATTCCTTCTGGCCACGTGTCCTGCCCATCTCAACTTCAGAATAGTGATCCGCATACCTACGTCTACGACTTTCGTTCGACGTCGAACCAGATAGCTAATATAATACGTATATTTTTTTATAAACACAAATAAGTACTTAGAAAACGATTTAACACCCAGACAGAGAACAAACATCTTTTTTTTTTTTTTTTTTTTTTTTTTTTTTTTTTTTTTTAAGAGGGGAAAATGCCTTCGCATTTCTCTTCCGCCGCGGGGGAGAGACGAAAGAGGGTATGTGGGGCATGAACCCACTAAAAACCCCTCTGTGAGCCGTCCGCTGCCAAAAGTGGGACGAGAAAGGGTCATGTGTATATTCACTTTCTCGCCCCGGCGGTAGGCCCGGATTTCCTTAACCGGACCCTTGCGTCTGCAAAGAAGTCACCTTGCTCACCAAGGTCACTCTTTAGTCAAGTGGGGCCGTGCAAGCCAGTGGAACGTCCCCCGACATTCCACCGCGTGATCCCACTACAAAGGATCGAGGAGGCGGCCGAACCGCCTCCTTCTCTGTCCTCGCCGTCTTCGTCGGAGCTGGTCAGCATGTGCGTCGTCTTCCCTGACTCTCTCCGCAGCCTCCTTCTGTGTCATCACTTCTTCACAGAAGGAGATTACCGCTTGCCACGACCTCTTATTGCTCAGCATGGATTTCACCACGCTGAGCAAGGAGAGGTCCCGCCCTATCACGCCTTCGAGGATGTGCCGCTGCGGGCCCCAGGCAGCACATACTTCCAGCGTGTGAAGTGCCGTATCCTCCGGCGCTCCGCATCCATGGCATTCTGGGGTTGCCTCTCTTCTTGCGATCTTGTGGAGGTACCTTCCGAAACACCCATGTCCGGAAAGCACCTGCACCAGTCGGAAAGTCAGTGACCCAAACGGTCGACTGACCCACTCCTTGAGGACTGGGCGAATGGCTTCCACCGTCCACTGCCCAGGAACCGGTGGCTCCAGGTCCTCCGTCCATCGCTGCATAAGGGCAGTTCTCGCCTGCAGACGCATGCTTGCCACTTCATCCCACGCTGGAGGGTCTCCTTGGGATCTCCTCGCTTTAATGAATTGATACACCTCTGCAAGGATTTCCGCTTGGAGCTCCCAAGGGGGATCACTTGCCAGTACACAGCCTGCCGTCCAGGACACCGTCCGGTATCCACGTATCGCCCTCGTCGTGATGACTCGCTGCGGACGACGCAGCAGAGACTTATTGGCCCTGTTGAGTGCGTCCACCCAGACCGGCGCACCGTACAAAGCCATGCTCCGGATCACTCCAGAGTATAGCCGGCGGCAGTTGGCACTCGGGCCTCCCACATTAGGCAGCAACCTACCTAAAGCAGCTGCAGCACCCACTATCCTTGGGGCAAGCTTTTTAAAGTGGGCACCAAAAGCCCACCTCCCATCCAAGATTAGACCCAGATATTTCATCTGAGTCTCAACACGAACCAGAACGCCATCCAGCTCCACCCGCGTTCCAGGGGGGGCTCCTCCTCGAGGCCCGTGAAATAATAAGGCCTCGGTCTTAGAGAGGGCGACTTTTAGTCCCAGAGCTCGTATGCGGTCGAGGACGAGGGTTGTCCCCACCGTTGCCAACCGCACCGTTTCTCGAAGGTCACGCGCCTTTACAACAACAAGTGTATCGTCAGCGTAACATGCGACTCGCATGCTTGCGGGGAACGTGCCTCGGAGCACCCAATCATATCCTATGTTCCAAAGGAGTGGACCCAAAACCGACCCCTGTGGAACTCCACATGAGACGCGGCGGCGTCTCAGGCCATCTTGCCCCTGGACCAGAACCTCACGGTCCTGAAGGTAGTCGGCTAACAGCCTCCGCAGATACATAGGCACTCCATGGTACCGGAGCGCCTCCTGTATTGTGCCGTGCGGGAGGCTGTTGAAGGCGTTGGCAATATCGAGTGAGACTGCTAATGCCTTTTGTCCCTCTCTGACTGCTTCCTGCGTCCACTCTTTGAGCCAGAGCAGGGCGTCAATTGTCGACCTCCTAGCTCTGAATCCATACTGGGCCTCTGAGAGTCCAGGCCCAGTACCCTCCAAGTGCCAGATGACACGTGAAGCTACTATGGTCTCCAGCAGCTTGCCTGTATCGTCCAGCAAGACTATGGGTCTGTATCCAGAAGGCGAGTCGATGGCTCGGCCCTCTTTCCGTAACAGGCATAATCGGCCGTCCTTCCACGGCTTTGGGAACCGCCCCGACGTGAGGCACGCGTCAAACAATAACCGAAGCTGATGACCCATCTTTTTTAAACATATCCTGAGGACACGTCCGGGGATTCCATCTGGACCTGGTGCAGTCTTTTTGCCACGCAGACGTTCGACCACCACCTCCATTTCCACCTCTGAAACAGGTGGGATTGAAGCCGGATCCAACTCCTCGGTAGAGAACGGTGCCATCGTCGGAGGGGTAAAGTGAGGGTTACTGTCGGGAAACAGACCCTCTAATATCCTATCCAAGAATTCTGGCTCCAGAGACTCTGCAACCGGGGCTGTTTGTCCCCGGAACTTTTTCCGGGCAGCCTTATACGGACGCCCCCAGGGATCTCTGTTGAGGCTTTCCAGAGCCTCACCCCATGCTACGGACTTTGCCTTGCTGATGGCCAGATGCAGCTCCTTCTTTGCTTCTCGGTACTCGTTATAGAGCCGACCCTCAGTTGCCAGCTCGTCAGCTGACAGCTCATCATCGTTTCGACCGTGACGCCGCCTCCTGCAGCGGGTGTAGCACCGTCTCTTTACCGAGCAGATGTTTCGGAGGTCCGCTATCTCCGAACACCACCAATAGACTGCACGGCGATCAGGCTGACGTCGAGCCCTCGGCATGGCCGTATCACATACAGCCGTCACTGCCTCGCGAAAACGACCAGCTGCAATGTCTACTTCCGGGTGCATGGGCGCATCCAACCACGACTGGACTAACGCCGCCTCCTTTGCCAGTTCTGGGTCAAGACGACTAATCGCCCAGCGCGGGAAAACCGCTCGCGCCACGAGACGAGACCCTCCTCGGCTGTGGGAAGAGGAGATCTCGAACCTTATGTATTTATGATCCGAGAGAGTCTCCTCATCCGATACCCTCCAGGCCAAGACATGTGCTGCAGTAGCCGGACTGGCGAACGACAAGTCCACCACGGAACATCCGTTATAGCGGACGCATGTTGGAACTGACCCTCTATTTAGCAGGGTCAGTCCTGTAGTAACCGCCCACTCCTTAACAATCTCCCCACGGGGTTCAGTTAGGCGATCGCCCCAATCCCGAGCCCTGGCATTCAAGTCTCCAAGGAGTAGGATCTGACGTGGTGCCTGCCGTCTTACTGTTACAGCCAGGAGGTCTGCAAAGACTTCGAACTCCGCAACGGTTCTATTAGGGGAGAAGTAAACGCCGACGACTGCGTACTCCCCCCACTTGGCCACCACGTACCCCGAGCCCCTCTCTTCAACTGATAGGGGTGGGCCATCGCCACTCCGTCCTATTATGGCTACTGAGCCATCCAAGTCCCCAGCCCAGCAGGGATGGGGGGGAATGTAGTATGGCTCCGCAGCAACTGCCAAATCTATTTTCCACTGCGCCAGGGTCTGCATAAGCAGGTCTTGAGCCCCAGCGCAGTGGTTGATGTTCGTCTGGAGGAGGTTGTAATGTTGAACTTGATCCATCAGTCCGACATTACAACCTCTTCGCTCGCCGCATGGCGATTGGCACCAGAGGCAGCCTGTTCTGAGGCCGCTGGAACGGTCCGGGTCCAAGTGGCCTTTCCCTTAGTCTTTGGGGGAGTACAGTTGCGTCCTCCCATTACGTGCCCAGAAGGCCTACCTGAATCTGCACAGATCGCGCAGCGCAGGTCAGTCTTCTGGCAATTGGCGGCCTTATGACCTGAGCCTCCACATCGAAAGCACAGGTCTCCTCTATCAACCGACGACTCAGGGCACTGAGGCCGCATGTGTCCCAGCCCCATACACTTGTAGCAGCGCATGGGACGTACATCCAAAGCCACTACTCTCACTGAGCTCCATCCCACTAAGAGCCTGCCTTTCGCTAGGACCGCTCTAGCTACCGCAACTGGACAGGTGACAAGAGTGGAGCCAGTACCATTGTATTCCCGGTGAATTTCCCCGGTCTTTACGTACCTCGCATCACAGCCACCCGCCGTGGCGACCGCCGCTGCTACTTTCTCCTCAGTGGTAGCATCGTCCAAGCCACTGACCCTCAAATCAGCAGTTTTGATGGGTCTGACAATAGTGGCCACCTCAGAAAGAACCCCGCGGAGTCTTTCCGCGAGCCTGTCAGCTTTTTCGCCACTTTGGGAACCAGGAATCTTTAACATCCTGGCACCCGTTGCAGTCACTCGGAATCGGAGCTGATCAATCCCCAGTTCTTGGATGTTGACCTTCCCTTGTGCTTCTTCTAGTATGTGATTATAAGTCACACCCCTGCTAACGGCTTCAGGCCTTAACGTCATCACGACCGCCACTGATTTTGGAGTCTTCAGCGCAGCTTTAGCAGCAGAAGCTGCCGTCTTAGGCTTGGCCTTGGCGGTGGCAGAAGCACAAGCTGCGGGGGCAGCCGCGGGAGTTGCAGAAGGGGCAGATGACTTCCCCTTTCCCTTACCCTTCCCTTTGCCCTTCCTTGTCACTGTAGCCCAGGTCTCTGCCTGAGAGACAGTGGAGGGGGTGGCCTCGCTGGTGCTTTGGGTCCCCGTAGAAGAAGAAGGGCCTGCAGCTGATGATGCTGGTTGTGAGGCAGCAGTGTTTATTGACTGGCTAGCCCGCTTGCCCGCTTTAGGGGCGGCATTGCGAGCTGGCTCAGGCACCGGCTTATGTGGTGGGATGGTTTTCGTCGTCTTCCTAGCATCGGCTCTGAGAGGCGGACGAACCGTCTGGGCAGGCAAAAGCCTGTCCTCAATCACTGCCAGACGGGCATTCAGCATCTCCCCAAACGTTGTGGTTAGAGAGCGCTTCAGCTCTTCCACTAATTCAGCCGCTCCCAGCATGGTGCTGGGAGATGCCTGCATCTCAAAGGCTGTGGCTGCAGCGGCAGTTTTAGCAGCAGCCGCTTGCGTCTTAGCTTCAGTGAAACCACGACGAAGTGCCTTCACCTCCGCCTTAATGGCATCGACCTCAAGTCGAAGGCGGCCGTTCTCCGCCCTCAGCCGTCTCGTCTCTTCAGCCTCACTCCTGCTCGCCAGAGCCTCAACTACCTCTTTAATGGTCGAAGCGGAGTTCCTCAACCGCCCGACAAACTCTCCCTTGAGATTATTAGATCTCTTGGCAACCTCTAAGATGGTGGCGAGGTTGTTGCACGCCTGCGTCTTTAGCTCTTGGGCATTCAGCTGACTGACATCACCTGCCACCGCCTCGACATTATCAACCTTAGTTCCGTCATTAAGGCTGGTTACGGCCGCAGCTGGCCCCTTCTTGTATTGCCTAGCTTTAAGGACATCCTCCAACGGCACCACGACCGGCTTGAGGAAATCTTGCTTGGAGGAACCAGCTTTGGTGGTCCTTGCTTTATCCTTCTTGGCCGATTTGGTTTTAGCGACCGCTGAGTCTTCGGTCTCCGTGTCTGAGCCTAAATTCCCGTGCACAAAGATCGAAGACGATGGACGCTTTCGGCGACTTACAGCTACAACACTGTCCACGAACTCCACATCGCTGGACAGCTCTCTGTCAGAGATGCAGTCCTGCCAGCGCTTACCTACGTCCAGTTTACTCCTAAGGAAATGACCATGAGAAGGTTCTTCTACAGTCACGTCTTGTATTTCATTCGTCTTAGGGACCCCCTCACTCAGAGGGCTCTGGTCTCGTTTCCTAGAGACACACAGCTCCATGTCATCGTCGCTATTCAAAAGCGAAAAGCGATTGCCAAGTGCCGAAGCATAGGCTACGTCCCGCGCCCTATCGGCGCCATCACGCACAGAAGTGCCACCAACTACCTCTACACGGCCCGAAAAGCCAACGTCTTCATTATTTATTTTATTTAATTCCATAGTAAATCCCACGAGTTGGGAGGGAAATAAATAGTCACCCCGACCTAGCCCTCTACAGCCGGGGAAGGGTACATACTGCGGAGGTCCCCTGGTATCCGCAGGTTTTAACGTGTTTTCTCACGGGTTTTTGTTTCAAGGTTTTTCCTTCCTCTGGGCCCGACCAATTAAGGCAACGCCCCTTCGGTTCATACTGTAACAAACGTACCCCCGTGAGCCCGACGGGGGGTCTTTGAGTGAAACAATATGGACACCGGTTGGAGAGGCGGCGAACCCTCTCCGACGATCTGGTCGATAGGGTTAGTATCAACCAGTTCGCAAAAACCTCTCAACCAATGCTACAAAATGGCATCAGAAACGACCTTATGTACAAATAAAACTTATACATACACATGCTTATTTACAGAAATACACACGACACAAATGTTAATATATACAACACAGTTATTTTATATACACAATGTAAAAATAAAATAAAACTCCTTTAAAATCCCTATCCCACCCACGTGGCCAAAAAGGACCACGAAGGCGCCTGGTGGTTTCAGTTACGTCTATTTCAGAGGGAAAAAAAGACCAATAACAGGCAGCAACCACGTGAAGGATTACCACCAGACTTGCCTTGAGGATCATCACGACCGATGCGCTCTCCCTCAAGACCATTCGCCTCCATACCCATAACCCCAGGTATGGAAGGCCTGTATTTATCCAATGGATAAACCCAGACCCGCCCAGAGAACAAACATCTGCGTTAAGCGTAGGTAAGTCGTAACCATCGCCTTAACAAAAGCATTGAAAAGTTGCCAACCCTAATTCTTGAAATAATCTAAGCCCGATGTTTTACATGATTGTCCTGACTTATTGAGCAAAATTAAATTGTCCCTTCTAAACCAAAAAGATAAGTATACCTACTTACCTATACCTCCCTCTATCCATGTCCCCATAGTTGGCACCAACTACAGGCAAAAAATGTTTTCAAAAAAATCTAAATGTAGATTCCCGTCGCTTCTTCGCCACTCTATTCAAGCTGCTACTCTTAAGTCCATAGTTTTAAGAATGGTATGTTAACGCACCCATTAAGAAGTGCCAACAATGCTCTCTAAAACAAAGCGTTCTATTCTATCCTAATTGTCTCTAAACCTCGTCATTATTCGATTCTAATAAAATTCCCGTCAATAATTCTCGCAGAGCCAATTTACCAAGAACAGTCGGCTTCTATATCAGTACAATGCATTTCCCCACTGTACAATCGAGCCGAAGAATAGTCAACATTTCACGAATAACGTCACCAGCCAATTATTGTGAGAATACGAATCCGAATCTATGTCTCTATTGATTATACGCGGCCGTACTAATTAAAATTGTTTGGATAGTGTAAATAAATCGGGCGAGTGTTGTTTTGTTCTTGGTACATACTTGCGTTGACGGTAACACCTCTGCGGTGCGACAAAGGAGTGGTACTGGTACGTCGATTTGCGAGGTAGCACGCTTTAAATATATCGCCTGTAGAGTTACAATGCGTAAGGTACGAGTGCGTTTGCTTAGAAAACAGGAGGACAGCATATTGGTATCGAGAGATTTTACTGCTGAGTTTACCTGCTTGTGTTGTTAGAAAAAGTCAAATTATGATTTCAAGTCATTTATAAGTTCACCGGAGGATGTGTTTACATAAAAAACAGGTAAGTAATGGAGTTAGTAAACCCATGCACTGGAATGGATTAATAAAAAGAAAACAATTATTGGTGTTTTTTTTTCCTAGAAAAGTAAAATCTTACGTGACCTGCGAATCCTGCGATGCTGCAACACCTAACTAATAGGTGAATATTTTTGATAAGTACTTTTAAACACCCATGATGTCAAAAGATCTAAAAAAATATGAATTCATCTTACTAATGCATGTACGTATGTTATATTACTGGAACGTGAGGCTAAACATCTGTATGCCTCAAGTTGATGGACGCAGAGCAGTGCACCATAGAGCATGTTCCTGACATGCGTGACCTACAACGCTATGTTATAGGCGATGGTTACCAATTAACATAAGATGGGCCATATGCTTGTTCCAACAGCTATATAGTTGCATTAAAAAAAAGCAGCCAAGTGCGAGTCGGACTCGCCCATGAAGGGTTCCGTAGCAACAAGTAACATAATATAAAGGTTCTGGTAGTTCGTCGAAAGGTAAATTGCGGTTTACGATTTATGACGTATAAAAAAAAAACTACTGACTAGATCTCGTTCAAACCAAATATCGTTGGAAGTTTGCATAGTAATGTACAACATATATTTTTTTTAGTTTTATCATTCTCTTATTTTAGAAGTTAGAGGGGGGGGACCAACTTTTTACTACTTTGGAAGTGTCTCTCGCGCAAACTATTCAGTTTAGAAAAAAACTATATTAGAAACCTCAAAATCATTTTTTTAGACCTATTCATAGATACCACACACGTATGGGTTTGATGAGAAATTTTTTTTTGAGTTTCAGTCTAGTATGGGGACCCCCAAAATTTTTAGTTTTTTTTCTAGTTTTGCATAAAAATCTTAATGCGGTTCACAGAATACATCTACTTGCCAAGTTTCACTAGTCTAGCTCTTATAGTTTTGGAGAAAAATGGCTGTGACATACGGACGGACAGACATGACGAATCTATAAGGGTTCCGTTTTTGCCATTTGGCTACGGAACCCTAAAAACGGGAAAAACGGCTAAAGACATTTTTTTTTCTTTAGGATTTGTCAGGATTTTTTTTTTCAGGCAGGCAGGTGACGTGCCTGTTTCCTTTATAAAGGTTCAGAAGTACTCGATATATGGACGCCCGGCTGCTTTGTTTACGTTCAGATCGCATCTTTTCCGCCTAATAGAATAGGGCGCGAGTCGATGTGTGTTTACTGTCGGGTCTTGTGTCATTTGTAAGGTCGTTTGTTTGTAAATACGGCTTTTGGGGTGTAATAGGTTTCCGAGAATTTATAAGCATGACAAAAAAAAAGATTTAGTGCCAAAGTTATCAGACAAAGTGCACTGCTTACAAGCTTTTGCAGCTTCTCATAACTTCTCCTAGCTTCGTCATAACTCCTAGTTATGACGTTGAAAGAAACGAATAGCATTAGTGGGTTTTAAAAGCGATCAAATATCTTGGTAGTTTTACTGTAGTGTAGTGTAGGTAATTAACCTTACTAAGTATCTACCTATTTATTTATTTTCTTAAAAATGCGTGCAATTTTTGTTACAATCCCCCTGGCATCCGCGCATGCGCTGTAGCCACTCCGGATCGGGAACACGGGATTCGCGCATTCCATCCATTCTTCGCGCACTTCGCTCTTTTTCTTTTTTCTCTGTTCAGTGTAACACGGCCTGATATTTGTTAGTTCTAAACGGGCTATGTGGGGTATTTAGCGTAAATTAAAACGATCCAAATTGTACCACAGCTCTAGATAAAATATCTTTTGAGAATAGGGTTTTGTGCGAATATTTGCAGTCGTTACGTCAACGTCAAATGCGGTCATACAGGCAGAAATAAAAAAAAACACTGGCTTGATTTTTTTTTCTGACAGAGAAAAAACATTTTTATGTAGGTACTAGTGGCCGCCCGCGGCTTCGCTCGCCCCGTTCCCGTTAATTTTTTGGGATTAAAATTAGCCTATGTGCTATTCCAGACCATAATCTATATCTGTGCCAAATATCATCCAAATCCGTTCAGTCGGTTTAGAGTTATTGAGTAACAAACATCCATCCTTACAAACTTTCACATTTATAATATTAGTGTGGTACATTTTATTTTAGCTAGGTATAGGAAATAACTTAAGCACTGTTTGGGAATAGTCATATTATAGTCTGTACAATGCATAGTCATTATAATCTATATTGCATGAGATTCATGATGGCAGTAAATGACAGCCTGCGTAAAACAGACAGACAGACACTCAGACACGGCGAAGGTATCTTTTCGAACTTTGTTTAACAATAGCTAGAGGTGCTGACGTCAATTTATTATATTCTAATGTCACACGAGCATACCTAATACATGACACCTTATGTAGAGATAGGTACATAATTCAACTTATGAATCAAACTCCACCGGTCATTGACTTCCTTGCCTATAACCACCTTCTCCCAGTAGAGACTCCATATGCTAAGGAAACTAAACACTATTGTTATTATTATGTTACGAGGCAATGCTTTGTTATAGGCGATGGTTACCACTTAACATCAGGTGGGCCCATCTACATAAAAAAAAGGTATGATTATGTATATTAATCACTTAGATTAACTAAATACTACTTATACCTAGCTGAAAAAATGGTTATCTATCAAGCTATATCATCATTCATTGGTAATGGCAGTAAAAAAATCCCCTCCCCTAAATGAGGGAAAAGAACGTGGCTACGATTGTGCTACGATTCTCTGAGACGAATTCTCCATACAAAAGATGTCAACGCGCTCCCACAAAAAAGGTTAGGACTGAACTTGCACGAAACAAATAGATGTAGGTAGAAGGCGAATGTACTTTACTAAATACTGAAATTTGAATAAAATTTCATTTAGTTTTTGTCTATATATTCACAGAAATTATAAAAATGTTGGACTAAAATAAAAGAGTAACAAAAAAAACTAGGTTTTTCTATTGGGTATCGCAAAGTGTCTTGCCCCGGGTTTTGCTACCGTGGCACAGAGGCGCTCATCTTGTCGTGTCACGATTTTGTTGAACTAGTGTGATTAAAGGTCTTTAATCAAAGAACCAAAGGCAAGGTCAGGGGTTCAAGACAGCGTTGGAGGGATGATAGCAACCCTTTCGAGCAAGGATAGTGGGATGAAGCGATGAATAGAGGAAGGATTTCAATAAATATTGTGGACAATCCACACAATACTATTTAGCCCCAAATCAAGCAGAGCTTGTACTATGGGAACCAGATAGCTGATATACTTACAAACTTACCAAATACTTACAAACTTTTTTTTGTAAATGTACATACTTATAATAGACTAAACACGCAGACAGAGAACAAACACCTGCATTCACCACACAAATATTTGTTATTGGTGGGGATCAAACCCATCGATCTACGGCGCAGAAGGCAAAACTACTACCAACTGAGCTGAGAGGCCGTACTGAGCTGAGAGAGATTTGGGGGAGGCCTTTGCCCAGTAGTGGGACTATAAGTTATAATAAAATAAACGAAAGGATGGAGTCTCTACACCGCGTGGCGTACTGAACGGCGTTGCGTCAACACCACCATTGCGGGACAGTGGCGTAGACTCCGATTTTGGCCAGGAATGCGCGCCGTGATGGGTGCAACTCGAGATGTCGCAGCTTCGGTTACAGTTACTGGGACCAGGATGTCGTGATGTCAGGTTTCAGTAGATCATGCTTATTTTACAGTAAACAATCTTTGAGAATGACCAAGAAGCCTATGCGTACATTTTACGTAACAAAAGTTAGCAGATAAGCGTTATAGTCGTAGAATTACGTTAGGAATTGGGTGATAGCGATAACAATACTTAATTTTATTTGCAAGAAAAACTTTAGCAAATATCGTTACGCCTGCAGTAGAAACTCAATCGGTCTTATTACAAAAACATGACTTAGGCTAGGTTTAAACCGGAACTAAGTAGTCTTTGTTTGTTACGGTATCAAAGTTGGTTCCTGGTTTAAACTATGTTTGTATTACAAATCAATGACTAATGAAGGACTTCTTAAACCATGGTCTAAATAATATCCACAGATTAAATAGCTAAATGGGTATAAATCGTTCATTCCTTTTGGTGCCACATCTTTCTTTTACGCTCCTCTCACAAAAAGCTAAAGTCATAAGATCATACTACCTCGTTTTTCGTCATATTTTTTTCAGTCATTTTGGCACCTTACCGATCCAACGTTCCGTTATAGGTGTTTTTGGTATTCTCCTAATGCGACGATGGCGTTTAAACATTATTAAAAATACATCTGTAGTTTTATTAACGTTTTATTCTACTAAAAAAGTGCGATACACTGTAGAAGTTTATTTTTCACACAACAATAAGGGCGCGAAAATCCATATAAATGTTTCGTAGGAAAATTAGCAATGCCCTGGAACTTCCTTAGGGTCTCCTCTTGCTTGTTCCGGGGTCCGGGGCATCCTAGCCAAAACTTCAGTCACTTTTTTTCAAGTTATACTGATGAGTGGCTGTGAGACACCGTGCAAACCAGCAGTATCATCTTGAATCTAAAAATTTTATAATAATCATTTAGTAACATAATTCAAGGTCGGAAAAATATTATGAGAGCATGACTTTGCTTGTTTTTATATCTTACAAACTTAACATTTGCTGCACCCTTTAAGCAGTAATCAGGAATTCTGTATTACAAGAACAAAACATTTTGTAACATGGATTGCGATCAAATTCCGGCAAATCAACTACCTAGGTACTAAAGGGTAGCAGGAGATATAGTGAAACAACACCATGCATAGAAGTACTTCCAAATGACCATGCGAATGAATTAGCGCGAACCCTTCTGCCTACAAAAGTTATGCATGGTAACTTACCTACTTCATGTCGAAACCACTTGCATTTCAGGGCTCAAGGGGCTTCCTCGAGCATCGTGAGACAACTCTTCACGCAATAAATCTACACTTTTGACGCCGAAACGTTTTGTAAATCGATATTGCATATAAAATCTTCGTAACATAGATCAAATGGATCGATTCGTTCACGCTGCCTACTAGGGCGCTGGCCGGTACATCTTCAGCACATCTAAATCTTCGAAACTCATCACGATAATATAAATATTATTAATATTATTCATTTTCAATGATACCTAACCTCTAAACGATCTACTGATGACATGTCATTTGACGGTTTGACGTTAAACCATTGTTAAACTAGGGGTCTCTCGGGTTTATCTTTTAGTCATAGATTAAACCTGGTTTTGGAGATAGGCTATGATTTGTAATAAGGTTTTGTCAAAACCGTGGTCTAACTAAGGTATCATCTTTGGTTTATCTTTAGTCCTTGTTTTATAATAAGGCCGAATATGTTTTGGTACTCTGATCGGACAATAAATCTATCATCTGTGATGATATCTGAATGATAGAGGTGAGTGGAAGAAGAAAACTTGTTGTGCCAACCCCACTTAGCGTGGGATAAGGGCAGGAAGATGATGATGACTCTTATCGGACAAGAACTGATGACTGGCACGTGAGGCTGAACATCTGTATGCCTCAAGTTGATGGACGCAAGGCAGTGCATCGTAGGGAACGTTCCTGACGTGCGTGACCTACGAGGCAATGCTTTGTTATAGGCGATGGTTACCACTTAGTATATAAGCCTCTCTGCCTTCTTAATCCGAATAAGTTAAATAAATCTACAGGAGGTGACACTTGGAGGTGGTTACAAAATGGCTTAAGGTGGTTCGATTCCGATACAAACTGAATTTACACAACTATGGACAAACAAAGTATAAATGTACACTCAAATAGCTGTAATAGAGTTTTACAGTGGTCTTTATTGCCGGCCAGTTATATAAAGTTGGAGGAAACTGTAGGATAACAGAAATATTAATAAAAAACCTAAAAAGTAATTTTTTCGTCATTCTTTCTAACGGGTACTCGGCATTGAATATTTGAATGAGCTTAAACCATATGTCTCAAAATATTCGTAAAAGTCTGTTAGTTCTTTTTCTGAAGCCCCGACTGCCACGACCAACGCCTGACACTCTAACTTTATATAACTGGCCGGTAATAAGGACCATTGTAAAAGCCTATTACAGCTATTTCAGTGTTCATTATTACTTTATTCGCCCATAGTTGTGTAAATTAAGTTTGTATGGAAATCGTACCCCCTTAACATAAGTGCAATAAAGAATTTGAATTTGAATTTGAATTTAAAATAGAAGTCTGGAGAGGCATCAAAATCAAAATCAAAAGTGAGTTAAATCAGTTAAATCGCAAGGATCACCTTGCATCTGCATAAATTAAATCTAAATCAACATTTCTTTATTTGGATCTTATTACAAATGGAACAGAAATAGATTGGAAAACGATGAGATTCGCAGGAGTTAAAAACTGTGTCGCGAACATCAACGCTCTCATCCGCAATACCTATTAATTTTCAAGGTTTCAAATGCTTAGAAGATAAATGGGTACAAATGAGGTAAAATAATAATGAGGTAATCCTACTAATATTATAAACGTGAAAGTTTTTAAGTATGGATGGATGGATAGATGTTTGTTCCTCTTTCCCGTAAAACCTACTGAATGGATTGTAATTAAACTTTACAATAATATAGATTACTAGTAGAATCCCGCGCGATTCGTTCGCGTTAAGGTTTTTCCATACAAACTTCAACCACCGCTGCAGACCTCTAGGGGTGGAATTTTGGGAATTTCTTTCTTAGTGCATCTCTACCTTACACCTGGAATCTACCCTCCAAATTTCATACTCCTGACCATTAGTTTAGTTTAGGCTGCTCGTTGATTGTCAATCAGTCAGTAACGTAAGAGTTTTATATATTTAGATACATCAGAATAACACACAGGCTTAGCATTTACAAAGATATAGTAACGGAGAACGGATGTAAGTAACGGGAACGGGGCGTAACGGAAATGGGTCGAGCAAAGCCGCGGACGGCCGCTAGTAACAATTATATTTTAAATACAACAGCGGGCCTCTGGGTTAAATGAACTCAGAACTGAGTAAGCAACTATAAAATACCCTTTAAATGGAAAAACAACACTCTTAGTGGGCGGCCTACTGTTATGCACACCACACGGGCACAGAAATCTTATAAACTGCTAATAACCTAATAAAATGTGTTAAAAAAGCTGTAAAAATTTGCTATTTTAAGGCATTGCCTAAAACTTATTTACTTCTTTTGGTAATAACTAGATATTTTACCGTTATCATGCATGCAAAGACATTACTAATTGATATGGATTGCTAAATATCAATTTCTTTGAAAAAAAAAATGTTTACGAAGACGAATGTTTGGAGTTGAACCCTGGTTTTTATGGTGGTTTGGTGTAAGTTGGTTACATCAAGGTTGACACGCAATTTTTTAAAGGAAACTCCTGCTAGGCCTTGCGTACTGAAAGCCGTTCGTGATGGTTAATAAATGTTTGCACTTAGTGCAGGTGCCTGGATAGGTTACCTATGGGTTGGCTGGACCTAGGTAGGTACCTACCTTACTTAGTAGAACCTACTTCTTTTGTAGGCACTAAGCACCTATACCTAGGTGGGTATTTGTTATTGCACACACGTATTATTCAAGACGCGGCGTGACAAATTTTTTAATTACAATTAGACGTGAAAATCGCCAGCTGCAAGGAGGAGGGATTTCAGTGGCCCCCATTTGACCGTCGAATGCCATATTTGGCACGGCTTGCGTCTAAATATGGCCCGGCTCGGCCCACCGCCCCGCGCCGCGCGCCGCGAACGCTCCACTTCCGACTCTATTATTTCTATTTACGAAATAAACTCAAAATAAAAGCTCTATTTAAATACGGATTTCAGGCACTGAAAACTGTTAGCGGGTTCCCGGTTTTTCCTAGTGATGTGTCGGGTTACCGCGCTAGCGCGACGCCTCCGTCCCTCTCTGCGGGGCGCGGCGACGCGGCGCGCGAGCGAGACGGGTAGCGGTCAAGGCGCGCGGGACGCAGCCGCGCGAAGTCAGTCGCGGTCGGAGCGGCCGACTCGTCAGTCCCGCCCTCGGCTCGTTCGCGTTTTCGGTCAGTCTCCGTTCGAGGTTCGGACGGTGTGGTGTATTTAGCGCGCGTGCGCACCGGTTACTGTGGCGTACTGCGAGGTTATCATGGACGCGCCGGGCGGAGCGAGGGAGCCCCGCTTCGGGTCGCCTTACGGCATGGGACTACTGGGAGAGATGGGAGACATGTACGGCGGAGGCCGGCCCCCGGGCTCGCTGAGCGGCGGAGCCCTGCGGCCCGGCATGCAGCCGTGCCCGATGCCGCGCGCCGGCCACAAGCGCCCCTCGGACCAGTGCTACGACGAGCGACCGTCGCAGAGCGTCGGCCTCGACCACTGCCCCATGCCTGACATAGCGGACGATGGCTACGCTTCCCTACAACCCAAAAAGTCACCCCCATCTAATGGCAAAAAAACCAAGGGCCGAGTTAAGATCAAAATGGAGTACATAGACAACAAACTGAGGCGTTACACCACATTCTCCAAGCGGAAGACTGGCATTATGAAGAAGGTGGGTTGCCGACACCGCTTTTGGCAATATTCCATATGGGTCATTCCGAACCGGGACTAATGTTTGTGGCAATGTGCAGTAAAATTCTATCTCTACACACCATTAACGACAGGAAAGAAAATACAGTGTTTATTAGATGTTTCAAACACACCAACTGTGTTTGAAAAATTATAATTAATTTGTGCGACAAAACTAAACTTGCATTATTTTATTAAGACAACTTATTCTTTGGCTCGAACATAATTTTCAAGTGCTACCAATTTCATATTGTGCATGTATCTTGGTAAAAATACTAAACAATGGTGTTTTTTTATGTAAACAATTGGTTGTGAATTCAGAATTTTGGGTTGACAATTTTCTCACAAAATACAATGAACTTATTGATTCTATCAATCAGAATGTACCAAAATTATAAAAGGACTGTGTTATAGCATCCAAAAGAGTTAATGATTTTAATCAAATAAGCACTTTCAGAACAAAAACATATTTGTTTGGGGGTTAGAGGTTAAGTTTTGTGATGAAGAAATTCGTATGGAATATTGCCGAAATAGTGTCCAAATGCATTTTTATTAAAATATTCATCGTATTTACTATTCTACAGCAATTTTACAATGCGTTTGATACATTATAATCGTGTTTTTGTGAACATTTGTGATGAAAGTTTTGACAGCTGTCAGCTGTTATTACAAGGTAAGTCAGTAACTAAACCCAGTTTTTACGCTAAACCTAACCAGTTAGAAGAAGTGTGAAGAACAAGTACTTACTTAGGTACTCTCTTTTTTGTACAAAAGTCTAAACTCATGCTAAATTTCGTACAAAATGTAAATAAAACCTGACAGCTGACTGATGGGATGCGCCAAAAGTTGTCAACAGATGGCGTTACGTGTAGCAATTTAGGATGGTAGTGATGTGCGTTCTTCAAAAATGTACGGAAAAATTCTCGAGCCAAGACACGTTCCGGTTTTTAATTAAAAATACTTCATCAAAAAATCATAATTAGTAGTAGTTTTAATACTTATTAATAAATATTTAACCAAATTGATTGTAAAAACCCCAATAGGCAGAATCTATTGACCTCTTGGGTATGAAATCGAGTTAAGTTGAAAATCAAAGTTAAATTTGCCGCCCACCTAGGTACTTGTAGCTTTGCTACTTAAAATTAATAATGCCTTGATAGGTAGATAACAACCTGCAATGTTATGTTGTATGAACCTACTACCTACCTACTAGGTAGGAGGTTTCTTAAGTAGGTAAAGAGTATTTACTGCTGAAAAATGTATCTAATAAGATAACAATCTAGCCACAAGGCAGGCTAATGAGTAATTTAACATTGACCTAGATTTTTAGCTAAGAAACCTACAATTCTATGTTTAAAAGAATTTGTCCGTTCTCATTTTGTAAGCACTGTTAGATTACATAGGTATTGTGAGATAAAATTTTCCTGTTTTTAATTAGGATGAGATTGTATACGCGCCCCCTGTTGTGCCTAGGATTGCACGTTGCATGTTGGCCTTCTGTTTTATCAACAACTAATTTTATCCGGACTAGTTAGTTAACTTTGCATTCTATTTGTTATTAAACGTCTAAAATTAATCGATTATTATGCACGCAACGCACTGGGTATGGGTAATGCAGAAGTTGTACTTAGGTAGGTAATAATGTAGCTGGTTACATTTTAATCAGAAATTAATCTTTAAAACAATTACGCACCTAATCTACTTATAGGTCCAGAATACTATTCAGGTTACGGTTGACATCTAAAAGGCTATTCTAGTAAGATTAATTAAAAAATAAATATATTCTCTCTAAATGTATGTAAATGAATGAAGGGCTGGAAATACGCCTGTGATTCCTCTGTTGTTGCAAGTGCCCGTAGGCAACGGTAAACGCTTTCCATCAGGTGGACCGTGTGCTTGTTTACCTAAAAAAATTGCTTTGTTGAGACAATATGCTATCTTAAGTAACTTTAGTTTTTTATGCCGTTTTTTTTGAGCATTTGTGTCTAAGACCCGTATTCAGAAACAATGCTTGAGTCTGAGTCGAGTTTCAAGCATAGATTTTTTGACAGTTCTCTATAGAAAAGTGTCAAAAAATCTATGTTTGAAGCTCGACTCAGACGCGAGCACTGTTTCTAAATAGGAGTCTCAGTCACCTGTGCAAAAATATATTTCAGAAGGATTTGCGATTCTGCTGAGCAAAGACCGTTTTGATTTAGAGTTTAGCTAAGAATACCTCTTAGTAAAAGTCCATTAAAAGTTTATCCGCAATCAGACAAAAAATATTTAGGTAGGACTTTACTCATTGATTATCGGAAAGGAGCCTTTTACACTTTTAATTCGGCTCAGAATATATTTTTTTGGACTTTTAACTCACAGCTTTTAAAAATAAATACATTTTGTAGTACTCGCCTCCTTGGCATTTGGCCTCTCCTATTTCTTTCCACAGTTCTCTATATCTGGTACCCAATTTGTCCAAGCTTACTCTCCGAACTTGACTTGTTTTTTCGATCAAGCTACCTTCAACGTCTTTAAACATTTTTTTTAATAATTTCCTAACGTTAAAAGCACACCAGCTAACATACGTTTGCTAATATAGCTAACTTAAACTTACATATTCTTTTTAGCACTCCCGTCGTCGCGTCGTTCTCCTAATATATACCCCTAAATGCTAAAACGTCTGATAAATCTGTTGTCATCTTTCCGTTGACGTTAAAATGACAATGGAATATAAGCTTTCATAGGATGACAGTGACAGTTATTATGAATGAAGCCTTAAATCAAAACAATCGTTATAAACCGAATGCAGTCCCACTCCACTGTCAGGTCAAGCTATTCTCAGCGATGGCAATGTCAGAACACAGGACGTAGCAAAGCGCCGAACATTTCCCTATGTGCCTCAGAAACGACGGTAGCTTCATTAGGTGAGCAGACATTGTCAATCTATGCGTGTAGAAACGTCTAAGCGGTCCGTGTAGGGATGTCTGTCAAAATCCACGATTAAACCTAGATGCAAATCGTGAGCGGACAGCGAATCCACCACGCTCGGTAGTCTGTACTACAAAGTAAAGTCATGTCGGTCTGTAATGCTAAATATAATCCTTTGGCTTCGAGTTTGTTATGATTATCGATGTTTCCTGTTTGCAATTTAGCAGGGAAAAAGATTATTTATAAATAATCACTTCTAATTGCCGTTTTAAAGATTCATGATGAGTATTATAACCCTGTAAACTCAACTTACTTTATGTTTTGGTGTAATATTAACTTTGCTTTTCTGGCTATTTATAGCAAATGAATATTATCAAATTCTTGAATTCTCTCTTCTATTCTATCGAATTAGTTTTAACGGACTTCCTTTGTCTTCCGTATCTTGTTAAAGTCCTAAATTATGCGAGAGCGTTGCCCAATACCCACCCAGCTTGGTTTGGCACAGAGCACAAGGTATCTGCATATCTCTCCAATTGCAATTTAAAATTTCCTTTCGTCTGAAACTTAGGGCACAAGCTCAGAGGTCGCGTAATGTGCACGCAAGCGGTCCTGTCGCACAGCGGGAATCAAAGTCGCCGGCGTGCCCTGTTGTTACTTGTTAGCCGGCCGTGCGCGCATCCGTTCGCCCTCGTTATGCCAGTTGCCCGTGCCTGCTATACTATTCCCTTTTTTCTCCTAAACCCGAGTTCACGTGATTAAATTTGTGCACCGTAAATCACGCCATTCCGTGGGTGTATAATTGTTTGTTTGATTTCTCTTTTGCTGTCTCTTGAATTCTCAACTTCGGTAATTGATTCCTCAAATGCGTGGGTTTCACGATTTCGTTACTTTATCAACAATTTTCTTGATCTTAACCATCCAATTTACTTAGTCCTTAGTGTTGATAGTCTTTGTAATTTGATTATTTAAGCAATGTAAATTATCGATTGAAAATCTGTTCAGCGGTAATTCATCAGTCAGATCAACTGATCACCTTATGAGCGGGACTTTAATTGCGACGCCCCAGGGGCCCTGAGGGCAACACGACGGCATTTGTTGCCAGCATGCCGGCATTGTGCCGACTTTGTCATGAAAATCGTTGGCAATACGTTGTTCTCCAGTCTAACCGTTTAGTTCAACATCATAACATTTGACAGAGTCATAAAGAAGCCTTGCTTTATGTCCGGCTTTGCAAATGCTCTAACATTTTCATGGGATCGATAATGTTAAATACATTTTCTTTTAAACATGTCACATTGCGTTAAAATATGTTACGGAAAAAAAGTACCACCGTCGTCGTTAAATAATCAAGTAGATGAGCAATCCACTTTCGCGCAGTCCGTTTTTCTGCTTGGAATTTATAAATCAAAACGTGCTCCTTAAGAAATGATAATAGCCCTCATTGTTTAGCCCGTACCTCCAATGCAAGAATAAATTATACAGTCAGATATAGGCGTTCCGATATAGTCCTTAAAGAGGACATTTTAATAAATTTAAAATAACGATTATCGTTGTCTTGCAGAGTCGTGATTTCGTTAGGTTCGTGGTTCGGTCTAGGGCCGGAATAAGTCGTCACGAACGATTACTAAATTAATTAGGACCTAGCTGGGATGTAGATTGCGCTCGAGATTATTTTCCCACACGACACGACGTTTAGATTTTGTGATTCTACAAGTATTGTTTAGTGATTTTAATAGATAGTCCTCGCTTTGAGTGGTAGACTCGTAAAGCCAAAGCAACAGCTCAATTAACGATAGTTTTATCTTTCGATCCATTCTCGACTTGAGATATATTAATCTGTTGATAGGTATCTTGCTGCAAACTAATCTCTCTGTCTCGGTTCTCAAACTTTTGGCATAATTTTGAGAGTGGTGGGTCTGAGAGGTCTTTTAATTTGCGAATTTGCAGTAGCTAGGTAGGCCCGGCTGTTCCGAAATGAAACAATTATATATTGCGCAGTAATTGCCGCGCGGGCGAGCATCTGCGACCCATATCTCACGGTCCGCAGTTTTGTAATGCTAATGCGGTATAATGCGACCTGTGCGTACTCATTTTGTGTTTCAGCGGTTTCTTTTTACTCTCTAGATTGTGTTACATTGAAATAAACTGTATGTGATGTATGCCTGCAAAATTTGAAAGGATTGCGATCAGAAAAGCTTTCAGGAAATCGTTATTGATTCATTGATATTCCAAAGCATTTCAACAATAGTAAGAACTTGATCTATGACTAATGATAAGATTTATTATTTGAGTAAAAGCAACAAACATCGTCCTCTATATAAATATAAAAAGCTTACTTACGCGAACATAATGGAAAGTTCCAAATACGGCACCGAAAATACTAGGGCTGCATGATATAGGAAGAAGTTGCTGGATTTCAATTCACACGCGCCAGCCAGAAACGTACGAAGCTGGCGGTTTTTGGTAGATGGAGGCCGTACTAACCTTAGGGCAAAGTGGATAGATGGCGCTTATTTCAACTTTGATAAATAAACTGAATGAATGAAATTAACTAAATGAATGCCTTTCGAAATGTTTAAATTTGTTAAACAAGTTTATTGTTAATTTGTCTTCTATTGGCCAAAAATACAAGATTTTTTCTAATTCAGTAATACAAAAAGGCTAGTTGAAGTATTTATTGTGATGGCTTCAACTCAAAAGTTATTGCAGGTACTTAAAGCCTGCGCACACTTAGGTCACTGGCGTTGGCGATCAGTGAAACGCTGTCAAATTTGACAGCGATATTTGACAGCGTTTCACTGATCGTTATCGCCAGCGACCTAGGTGTGCGTAGGCCTTTACTCTATGGCATTTAGCTCCCTTCGGGTACGTTAGCACTTGGTCTAAAAACAACGGCGCGCAATGTTCCTCAACTACCAGGACATCATACAAACTAAACAGGTAGTCAAAATGCATTCACCGTAGCGAGACCCTACGAAGCGAAGTATGCTACTCTCCTTTCTTAACTAGAAAGGCATAACGCGGGGACAGGGTGGCTCTAAGTGAATTGGGCGTTGGAAAGGGAATGTCTGGCGCTTCGTTGGCCCGCCCCCATACTAGCGTTAACGCCTTGCTGGTATGAGAGCCTAGTACTCGGGTGCCATTACCATGCCAGTTACGGTTAGGCCGGTTGATTGATCTTTCGTTTTCTTATCACAATGGTTGAGATTGAAGTTCGTTTTACCTACTCTTTTGACTGAATAATTGTTAAACTATACGCAATTATTATTATTTTAGGTTTGTAGAATAGTTCCCATGCTTAACTCTTGCCATAAAAAATAATGTTGAGACTGTGTCCAACGTGTAAAAGCAAAACGAGCTCAGAATTCAATAAGAAGAGCGTAATCGAATCAATTTGCTGTTCTCGACCAATTTGTAGTTTGTTCCCTTTGATTGATAGATACGACGCGATCCAATCCAGCTAGTTAAAACTCTGGGAGACACAAACCATTCAGAATCCAACCGTAGGGCTGTTAGGAAAGAGAATCGGAAATATATTATTTTGAATAATTTTCTAATACGGATTACTTTTTACGGGCGTAAAAATAATCGTGAACTTGATCAGCAAGTTATTACAAAAAAAATGCTTTATGCTATACGTTACCCAGAGGGTTTATCAAACTAATTTTGAACAATATTACTTTAAAACTAAAACCATAGATAAGGGCTTACAGGCTAACACGGCTTATTCCACTAATCCCCGTTGACAATCCCCGTTAACGGGGATTAGTGAACACTGCGTTTTAATTTTGTATTTACATACCTATATAATTAATTGACCGGTAGAAACAAATAACGATCCGTCAATATTGTTTGCAAATACGATTGGGCTAGTCCAGATCGGATACGGATTTCTTCCCGGTAAATCGGTAGCGAATTACGGAAGTACCAGCCATCCCTAGCGGACATTAGTGAGGGGCGAGTTGTCATTGCGAATACTCTGATGAGTCGATAATAGTGACGCGCGTCTGTCATTCGAGTAATCGGTGAATCGACGTTAGTTAGTCGTCGGGTGGTTCAAAGGATTTCGGTGCACGATCGCGATGTTCACGACGATTTCGAGAAAACTCAAGTTATGCGCACGAATGTTATGTTATGGCTCTTTAAATGGTAATTTTGGATAGATAACACGAAATGTATGTTAATTTGCTACTTGATTAGATCGAACGCGTATTATTGCGCTGTTGTAAGTTCGATTCCTATAAGCAACAAATTTCAAATCTGTTTCTGTACGGGCTTTTGTTAAATTTGCTGATGAAGGCGTTGTAGGATTTATTATTAAAATAATGAGTGGGAATTGGAATGGAAATTCTTTAAGTGAGATCGGAATGTATTAAAACCAATCTTCGTTAGGTACGAATAAAACTAACGGTTGTCTTATCCCAAGCCGGGCCGAGCGAGATTTTCTAAGCGATTATTTTATTTTTGGCATTGCACAACCCCGCACTTTTCTACGTTTTCCGTATATCGTAGCTGTTGAGGCTTCTAAGATGAGGTCGTTGATGAATTTCTCAAGGAAATCGTCCATTCTCTCTTCGAAAAGAAGCAATAAAATCAAATTGCAAAATGATCGAGATCGGCCCGAGAATTAGCCCCCTGTTCCTGAGCAGATGACAGACATAATTTATCGTAAGCTTAAAAATATAAACTCATGCAAATAGAATTGAATGGCTTTCGTTAATTTTATATCATTTTTATTTGCTTACCTGGAAAACAAGCCGACATTTCTATTTACGTTTTAGTAAGCATTAACGTTAGGTAATTTGTCGTTTAGACCGACCACGACGCACCAATAATACTTTTATTGGTAACATGCTCAGGGCTGTTCGCTAATCGACCAATTAAATATTTGACAGTTATTTATCTCAAATTTAGTAAGCAAAAATGAGCGTTACACAGCTGCCAAATATTTGATTGGTATTTTTTAGTATTAGGTATTTAATTCTGAATAAATGTGTAAAATATATTATGAGTAATTTTAACTTATAAATACATATTATTAAAATACCTATCCCAATAGCGAATTTCCGCTGATTTGCACCTGAATTATTAATAAATATTCGTAAATATGCACCCTAATTTTTGGTTTTTACAGAGTAGGTAAGTACGTACTTGAGCTAATTAAAATTCAGAATTCTTTAAACTTTAAATCATCCGAACTTAAATATTGATGGTCTTAAAAGCAGACTTTTCCACAAAAGCGAGTTTTTCTCCCCCGGCCGTCCTTAAATCGAGAGCAAAATGTTTTAAAGATACTGTGTCTGCAAGTGTAATATTTACCTAATGAATTACAAAGAGTTTACAGTCATTTAAAAACTATCTGGGATTTATTGACTAAATAACGACAGAATAAAAAAAACTTGTCAGTTACGTTAATTTCACTCACATTTTACAGTTGAAACTAACTCATTTTTTTTTTAAATTTATTTAAAGGGCTTTGTCGCTATGCGACCACACTGCCCTATAATAAAACAACAAATAAAACTTAACCTAATCTAAATTTATACAAACTTATTATTGTCTAGCTAAACCAATTTCTGCTAACTTATATAACATCTTGGCTTGATCCGACAAGGGACAAGCCAAGATGCTATTTATCATACCAACATTCATACATCTTCTTTCAAAACAACTAACTCATGTCGTGAGTTTTATTGTTTTTGGTTCAATCTTCATCTTCCCCGACTTTGCATGCAGAAATATACAGATACAGTCAAACCATCTTTCGTGTACGTCAGAAAGAGATGGCGCTCTACAAAGCCGAAAAGCCGATGTGCAATATTTATTACCTACAACCGTATGTCATCAAGAAGCATTCGTGGTTGAGAAAACAACGGGCATTCAAAAATATCAAATCGAAATTAACTTTGAACTCTCTCTCTATCTGTAACTTCTATTTATTTTTAGTTCATATAAATTCATAGTAAAACAGATTACAATCATTAAGAACAACATGTTACCTATGGTTAAAAACTTAAAACTAAAAGCTTAATCAAGGTGCCCTGAAGAGTTTGTATCTACAATGAAAAGAAAGAAAGAAAAAATATTTTGGACACACAACACACATAAACACAGCACGAACAGAGAAACATATACAGAAACGAAAATAGTAAGAGAGTAAGAAAAGGTACATAGACAAATAAGTTACGTTGTTAAGTAGGTACGTGTCTAGGATAGGTAATAATAGGTACTGCCGTAGGTCGATGGTGAGTGCAAGTACCTACTTCCCAGTTCCTATTTTCGCGTTTCCCCTGTAAACGTGGTTACATTACTCACATTCCATGTTATCTTCGGAATCCTATCGCTTGTGTTACAAACGTGTTCCAACTTCTAAAGGTGTCGTACGGTCAGGTTCTACGCACGATCCCACGGGCTCACAAACTAGCTTACTAATACCTGTTCTGTGTATGATCTCATTTGATATGGAACCCTAAAGGTTGTAAGGATCTCGCAAAAACTGTACGAACCGAACGTAGTTTGTTGCCTGTTCTTCTAGGCTTGGTTGCATGGAGCCTACCTAGCTTTGAGATGGATCAAAGTGATCCAAACATATTAAGACTTTGACTTCTTGACAAGATAATTCAATAATATGATATGATGAGTGACTAGGTCTTCTCGACTATCCCGCTTCATTGTCGGCTACATCGTCGCTTACCATCAGGTGAGATTGTAGCCACAGAATGGTCTATATAATGTAAAAAGAAAAAAAAACCTTAATTCAGTTATCATGATCTCTTCCATCGTAATTAACCATTTTTTTTTATAAAATACATCAGTAGTATATCAGTAGGAAAGTAAGACAAAAGTCCCAGACCGTTGATGTCCCCTCGACAAATATACAACGAAGTGATATACAATCGGCAGCCTTATCGCTGACAGCGACCTTTACCAGGGAAGGGTATAGTTAAACAACGAAATAATTTCTGTAAGTGGTTGAAATATTTTCTATTCTGCCAGTGTTTTTTCTACAAATAGACAACAAGACTGGAATAAACACCTGATACAAATTTATTGGTTTTATAATATTTCTAGTGACTGCAACAAAGTTACTTGGTATTCTCCATGAATATTGATCGTGTAAGTATTATAAATTCCATATTGGTTTAATTTAGCTAAAATTAATTGACATAATTAAGTTTGTAAATTGCTATGACGAACCTAAGTTATTAGACCTAATCGTTTTAACCTTCTTGTCTATCTGTCTCGTCAATAATAACTTCAATGTTTTTTGTTTATTTCTAAACATTTTGATTAAATATTCTGGTCCCTTTTGTGTTTGCGTTTGTCTACCTTTTTCATATTATTATGTATGTTTGCTCATTGTGCGTGTATCATATTATTTATATCAGAGAATTTGAAAATTCAAATCAACATAACTTTTCATATTAAAACCTACTCTAGATATGAAACACTCCGTATACTTTTCGGATCCTAAGTTTCCTTGTTTAGTTTCCCCATCCATTCGTTTTGGCCGTTTAATACGTGAATAAAGAAACAATATTAATTCAATTCTTCTGTTTTATATGCAGATACCATCTGTTCAACATCTAACTTAATAACAGCACCTGCATCAGCTGGTTGCACTAAACTACCTCAGGTGGCGTAGCAAGTCTATAAAATAGTGCGTCTCAGGTGTCTCCTGTCTGTGCAACCACTATTAATTGTGATTCTTCTAACAACTGTTGGCACTGTGTAATTGTAATTCTAATTTGTTTGATAGGGATCTGTTTTGCAAGAGAATTCCACTGCATCGTTTGCTTGGAGAAGGTCATGAGTCTATCTTAATCTCCTTTTTCTGTATCCATTAAAATGGAGTTTTATTGCTCAGCTAAATTGTCTGAGATAAATCTTCTTCGTCTTATACTTTGCTTACAAAATATCAACATTTCACAGGCATATTAAAATTCTGATTTGTATGCCATTTAATACCTTTTAAAGATAAACAATTCTCGCTAATTAAGAAGCCAGGATTCAATGACAAAAACATTTCACTTGGTACTTGCGGCATATCATATCGAATGTCTCATTATGAGTAGAAACTCGTGCCGAAAATAAATCCTTCATTCCGGAAAATATATAAATATGTATTTACATATTTAAGTACTCTCGAGGGCGGAGGACATGTTTCGTATTATGCGACATGTGATGTTATCAGTCGGCTGACTCACCAGAGGCTACCAGAAAAACGGTAACCGATCGGTGGTCACCATAGAGATTACCGATATCTGTCGCTCTGTCAAAATTGCCAAAGCGGCCGAGCCAGCGGGGCCCCATCCATAATACATCGGCATCGAGAACGTCATACATAAAACATTAACGAGTAAAGTTTTTATTTGATTGCGTTTCGAAACCACGACGAGGTAGTTTTTCGAGCAATTAAAAAAACTCCAAACATCCAGATTTCGGTGGGAAACCGCGGATTCCGTTCGTTATCTTGCAATTGAACAATACCGACGGTTTTTGCGATCGGAGTCGCTTTACGAGGAATTCGCAATATTTTGAAGTTGAGCTCGGTTTCGGTTTTGAAAATCGTTTCTTTTTACGAGCCTATCGAAAATTGCTAGTCAATGTAGTGAGGACTTTTATAGTTGACCTTGGCAGTGGAATTATCAAAATAGCAATTAAATTGTAAGGCTGTAGCCGGCGGCGGTGTCTTCGTCTTCGGTAGTGGCGGCGAAGACGCCCACGTGAGTGGTCGTGCCGCGTGCGTGGCTCCAGCAGCCACAGCACAGCGCAGTCACGTGCTCGCCCGCGCCCACCTGCCGCCTACAAACACACTTGCGAAAAACCAAATCTACGAGCAACTCCTGTCCTAACCTTGAAACTAAATGCCTCAACTTGAATTGCTTCATGTGGGCATTGCTCACAAGTTCTTACTTATCCATCCATTGTATTAGAACTTTTCTATTCACCGATGAAACGGAGATAATCTCCTCTAATTGGCAGTAAACGGCAAATATTTGTGGTTGGAGGACGCCATCGGGCACCCGAACCATGCAGACTATCCCAATGATTCCTGCGTCGCGTGTTAGCCGTTAATTAAGCTATTTGTCAGATGGTGGGACAATTTACATTTCTCCCGGAGTCCTGGGGATTCTCGTGGTCGGCTTCGGAACGACGTATTATTATCCTTTTAGGGAGAGCGGCATCCTCAGATGCTCGGACTCTACCGAACCTTTTATCGGAGCCACCTGTGTCGCCACTGGACGTATGAATTGTCCAGTAAATAAGGTTAGCGGAATATCTGCCTTTGGTTTAATGCTATTTAGTAGTGCGGAGGATCATTTGCATGCGACCGAGACGGAAATTAGCATTAACACTGAGTGCGTTCTGGGACGAGCCGCGTCGCGTCTTCCATTGCATTGAATCGACGAGTTTCTCCAATTAGAAATGCGATCGCGCCTGGAGGAGCTCGTAAAGTGCGCAGCACAGGAGATACATTAACATGTAAGCCTGCGGTACACGCTGTCCTTGCGACACAAGTATAAAAATGTCTCGCGCGCACCACAATTCATGGGAACTCGTTCCGGGCAGCGACGGCCCATCAAGTAGGTTGGGTTCGCGAGTGAAATGTATTGACAAGTGGTCTTCCTTGATGCGTATCGGTGTGATGGTATCGCGGTGGCGGCGCTTCAGTCGGCTCCCGCCGCCGCCCTCGGACCCGTTGCATTGTGCTGATCGCTGATAAAGCTTGTTTATTTAGCGCTAAAATTTATTCAGCCATGAGAGGCCATTAAGAAAAGAATTATTAACAGTCGGACAGGTTTACGTTCATAAGCTTGGGTAATAGCGTGTTGAGTTGTGTTTCTTTTTTCGCATGTTCCATAATGAATTGAATGTTAATATTTAATAAATTCATATTTTAAACCTCTCGATATAGTGGACATGTACCGGCAGATTAGCTTACTGAATAAAGTTCATTAATCAAGGTCTGGTTAGCGCCTACAAAATTATATGGCGCGTAAACAACATTCAATAAATGGTAATGTTCCGAGCAGGAAACTTATGGAAGTGTGCGGGGCGACAATAAATTAAGGATATGGTGCGACGGCCATTCATAAGCAATCTCACTTGTTTATGAATGAACCTGGACGAGGCAGACTGGTAATTACCGTCGCAATAGCCGTCCAGCTACGATTTGCATGCGTCTCAACCTCTGGCCGCGCTCTTACGCTCCGTTTATATCGATCCATTGCTGCCCATTGTTCTGTGGATTGGGCTTTGTTGGTTATAGCTCCCATTGTCGCTAACAGCAGGTTTAATTGGATCTTCCTTATTGTTCCTCTGATAATAGCTCTGGTATTACGCTTTAGATGGCCTCTGTGTCTTGATGCTGAGTTCAGAAATTACTTTGAATTTCGATCGGGCTGATAGTGGTTAAACAATGAGGCCGTTGAAAATGTTTTGCTACGTTGTAGTGTATTATAATTTTAAGGCGACAAATAGCTATTGGCCTATTATTAATTCTTCGGTGTCAGTGGTGTTATAGTGGCGATAAAACACCGGTTTCCAGTAATCGGTAATTATTGTTTAAGCGTCGTTTAAAGTAATCACTTGGAGCGGCGCTAGCCTGCCCCCGGCGACTGCTGCCGCTTGCTCTAGTGCCAGTTTGACGCCGTCAACGCAATCGCTGATCATGTCCTGAATCACAATTTAAATATTACCGATACAAACTTTTGCTTAATGAACAGAACCAACAACATTCACTTCGTAATTAACGCGATACCGCACATTATCAACTAATTTAGGTTCTCTTTGCGAAACACTTTGTGCTTTCCATTATTTCTCCCTTTTTACTGCTCAGATGATATACCAAGCATTTTTACAACCTCATTCTGTAATTAAAATGCTATGCAATGCACATTTCTGCGGCCCACTTGTCGTATTAATATTTCGAGATTTCACATTCGCGAAAATTTTAAATTTCAAATCAGGCTCCTATTACATATCGAGAGTTTGTGAAATGAGTTGGACATTTTATTGTACCATTGTTGGTTTTTAATATCACATTCTTCGTATGCGTAGGTTTTCAGTTGAGGATTCCTCCGTATCTCATCCTGAGCGTATTTACATATTGTACCGCTATTCAAGGAACGCCGGCCGACTTGTCCACGCTGAATCATTACCTTTTTTCTGTAATCAAGTTTTCGACCGCATCTCTGGGCCACTCAAAACAAACAAGCTGCAAATTTTTCGGCAAAATCATTTATGCCGTTGCCGAATGCAATTTTTATGATTCTCGATCTTATGCTGTAGCATTCCTCGGATCTTCGCCGCGGCACTGCGGGAGTATCTTTGTATGATTTGCAGTTTGAGTACGCTTAATCGTGATTAAAAGTGCGGCTTCCGATTGGATGGCACCGTCAGATAATGATGGAACTTTCGCTTTTCGATCATTAACGACATTGCATTGGACTTTAGGGGTTCCCGTGTAACCCCCTGCCGGTCATGCGAAGATATGTCTGCGTTTCGATGAGCGTGAAACTGCTACCGGCAACACCGCGAAGATGTGATTTCTTTTATGGATATAGAGGTGAATCAACTGTGCCCTTAATGTAAATGGTAGCGGCATCCTTGCCATACAGGGTGTGCGATGACGTCTGGAGCTGGCAAACAAATAAAGCCACGTGGCGTGCACGCTCCGGTAGGCAAAAGACGAACTCGGCCCGTTTCAACCTTTTACGACTAATCCAGTCGAGAGTCGCCCACAAATATGGCAACCTGGCCTTTCATAACCTGTTTTTGGGGTTTCCTTTGCCCTGAGAGGTGAACTACTCCATATCTTTTTATTTGCTGATATCGCACGTGGGTTTGCATCGTTATTTTTTGTTCACGTAATCTTAATCTGGTAATAACAACAAACCAGATGATATACGAGTTCTATATGCGCTCGGGCACTATGTTTGTTTTATCTTCTGTATTGATTATTTGTGTACCGTACCAGTAGTTACTTATCTTGTTTATCTACAACTATATTAGATTGATCTATAGATAATTAGCCTACTAGTTTCCTGAAAACTAATAGATGTAAATGCATGCGTTTAACCTCGGTTAGGCGTCAACGTCAGCCCGTCAGTCTGCCCCGTGCATGCTCATTACCATAGGAATGGTCCTCGTCTAGCCACTGCCACTGGAGACTGCAGATGATAATGGTTGACACCCCGAGCTATAGTGAAAGTGGAAGGGCTTTGATATACGGCTTACTGATATTGGAAACTCTGTATTGAATCAATGGCTTCACTTACATACATATATTATACAAATAGTTCCGTTTAGTTCATATTTTGAATTATTTATCTACACTAATATTATAAAGAGGAAAGATGTGTACCTATTTTTGTATGTTTGTAATGAATAGGCTCAAAAAGTACTGGGCCGATTTAAAAAAAATATTTCACCAATAGAATGCTACATTCTTCCAATTTGACATAGGCTACATTTCATTTTGAAAAAAATAAGGGATCCTTGGTAAAATTTGAACAATGTAACCGAAGGTGTAGAAAAATGAGTCTTAAAATGTCTTTCGTCGAATGCGCTGCCGAAACTATTAGCGATAGAACAAAATAATGTACAACAATATTGTCTACCCCGTGCGAAGCCGGGACGGGCTGCTAGTTACAAATAATTTGAAAGGACTATTGAAGTTATTAAGTTTGTATAAATATACAGGGTTATTCATTATTAGCTGCAAATACTCAGGAATTAGGTTCAACAAATAAAATAAAAAATATTTATGAAATGATTTTATTTAAGTTTTGTTATGAAAATCCCGAGAAAATCGATAAAGGAATCATTGGCGCCTGACCTATTTTGACCTTTGATCCGCGCCCGCGCGCCGTGAGTGACACTCTGCGTTCAGTCACCGCCTGGGTGGATCATCGTCCTGTTCTCCGTGGCAATCATTATGCAATAGCCGTAAAGAAATAAATAAAAATAAAATTTTGATACAAAAACTTGAAAATTTTTTTGATCAAATTAAAAAAAAATTATTTCATAAATATTTTTTATTCTATTTGTTGAACCTAATTCCTGAGTATTTGCAGTTAATAATGAATAACCCTGTATACAGACAGAGAGGCTCTTAGAACTTATACGATAACTTAATTATAAATTAAGTTGTTACTTCTATATGTATGCTAATGTTTTCTTTCTTAATTAAAACACTCATATTCTTATCTTTCTCAACTATGTTATGGAAATATGTAGCTTGCTTGTAGTGCAAGTATGTGATAGTAATAGTCTCAGTTGCACCGCTACTGTTAACTCGTAACTAATTCAAGCATTTATGTTAGATCTGATGGTTTTATAGTTTGCATTCCATTGCACTATCGCCCAGAGCATGGTCTCGGTAATATTGAAATTAATCGATGCACTCAACTGGTATCCACTTTTATGAAATGTCAATTCTGCCTCTCAGCTATAAAGATGTTAAAGTTAAATTGCGCAATATGATGCGAGCGAAGCACAGCATTAACCAATAAAATTAAAATGTAATAAAATCGCGATTGTGCACCATTCGATACAAAAATCACAGGGTATTACTTATATTACATTATTATTATTTCGTATTTTATGCGTTTTCTGGTTTTGGTTTCGAAGAAACGTTACTGGTAGTGTGACGGGCGGGTAACGAGACTGGCTTGGCTTGCAATTAGGGACTGTTTACCGGGCATTAATTTTTGGCAATAAAAGTCGGGCACGCTGGAAATGACCGGTACGCATGCGCGGATGCTCCGTGGGAACAGCGGGCTCTTTGTACTCCATTGTACTTGTAATTAGCGAACTTTTTTCGAGCGGCGTTGTCGCAACTCGCACTTGTCACCGAAATGTCGCGGATCGCAATGCACTCTTCCTAAATGTTTTCGTTTAATTTGTGACTCGAATACCACTCTTATTCTACTGGGGCCTTTTTGCCAGGAAAGTTTTCTTCAAAAATTTGCACAAAGCCACTTGACCATCAAATTCATTTTTTGCGACTCATAAGTGGTTATTCACATGTGAACGGTTTGAGTGACGTTTTTCATTGTCAGTTGACCGTTGAGTTTTTGTTTTCTTCCTTTTGTTAGTGATTGCAGAGTGCTTGATCGCGTAATCACGATCCCGTTACGAAAGCAATCATGTTATCAAGACATTTTATTCGTGCTAGAACTACATCTTGTCCGTTGTCTTTAGAAAACCTTATCTCCTGCGATATGTTGTAGAAACATCTACGCTTGTCTATCGTTACTAGACTTTATATACATTTCCAATAAAATTCACCGCACGTTCGATCAAGCATTCGAACAAGTTTTTTTCTAGAATTTTTTACCTGGATGATTTATTGTGAGCTGCGGATACCACAAATCCAAGTCATATTTTTAAATTTTTCATAAATCTGTGGCACGACATGTTTCCCAGCGCTAACTAGGCGATTATCTTGTTTATAGAGCTATTAGTTGGTGCTATCGGATGGTGTATCTGATCTCGGCAAAAAGTGCCGTTTTCATCGCCCCTTCTCGAACCGGATAACTTAGCGCCGCTACAGAAATTTTAAGCTAGGGTTGTGATGGAAAAACTGTTTCATAGAATATCTGGCACAGCGGGCTACTGATTGAATACGCAAAAAACTGTGACTTGACAGATATTTGTATCATCATCAAATTCAAATATTTCAATGGATCACTGTGAAGCGTCTTCAAGCTTCGAAGCCTCCTACAGAGGTTCAGCCTGTTGTAAACCAATAAGATATACTTACAGGTAGGGGATACAGAACTATTTGCGGGTTGGGTTTAAAATTCAGAGTCACATGGGGCACCCTGACTTGAGTAGGTTAGGTTGTATTTCTTTATTCAATAGATCACTGTGAAGCGTCTTAGGGAGTCTAGGGCATCATCAGCTAGAGGAAGTTCACGGCTTACCATAAGCTTCCCTCATTGTTTTTCTCTATTATTTTTACTTTTGCGCTTGACCACTATCTCAGCACAGGCTGTTAATTGCCGAATGCATTTCCAGAAGAACGATTCTGAGCCCTCTCCATCTTACCAGCTTTCTAAGATCTTTACAAAGTTATCTATCCTACGGGTCGTAAGTTTTGGCGTAAAGTTCCAAGTTATGATTTCCAATTGACGTAATGAAGGGTATGGTTTTGATATTGGTTACTGCTGATCCTTTTAACATATTTTCGAGTAGCGCACTCATTCATAAATTCGTGCTAAATGATTTAATATTACTACAAATAATTAAATTTGTATAAATGATTCAATGGACGTATCTGTGGTTAGGTTGTTTTTGTACAATCATTAATGATATAGGCTACGTACCATTTATTTAGTTGTAGTATATTTACGTCTAGTTATTTCTATTAAACGTTTATCTTATACCTTTAAACGAGAAAATCTTGTATATATAAACGATAAGATATATAAACGTTAAGTAAAGGTATAAGATATATTTAGGATCTCGGAAACTACGCCAACGATTTTCATGAAATTATGTATACAGAGGGTTTCGGGGGCGATAAATCGATCTAGCTTGGATTCATTTTCAGAAAATGAGTCTGTTCGTTAAAAAAAAACTAAAAACATAAACTGAATATGTGACTGCTCCTGCCATCTATTGACGATTGTGAGCAACTAACTGCAAGCATGTCCAGCAGATGGCGTTGTTCAGTAAGAATAAACCAGTAAAGATAATAATATGACTCTTATGATTTCTTAAAAATACAAATTAACGAAAAAAATTCGATTCGTAATTCGGTTACCAACTAGTTATAATTAATGTTTCAATAGCTGTGTCTATTGTATTTATTTTGGAAGTAGCGATAGGATGGAAATATTCTACTTAGCGTTGGTTATTACTTATACAAAAACATGTTTTTTTCCGCAATTCTACAATTGACGTCAATTGTAAAATTATATAAACATAAATTATGCACTTAATCAATAGTTTATCAAAACTCTTGCTACTTACTGACGGACTTATCGAAACTGCCCCTAAAGTGCGTAATGTATTTGGTAGGTATTTATAGTATGCAAGTTATTGTACATGTTTATATTAAAATGTATTCTACTCTTATCAATAAAATGCACTACTTGATTTTGAAAATAAGAAGGTACTTTTTCTGACTCGCTTGGCATAATATTGACATTTATGTATTGCACGATCTTTTTATTTCAAGTTATGTTTATTTAAATACATTGGATTACCTCAGAGCACGTTGGGAAATCTAAATTATGTTCATAGCATCAACGGGGTAATCCAAATATTATATTCATATAAAGACGTGACTAACTGACTGGCAATGGAATAAATTTAACGAGTTTTTTAATAATTTTCCAAGACTTAATATTATGAGCTTTAGTATCAGTAAACTTATGTATACATCCCTAAGGGTGGATTCCATTAAATTCCCCTATTGTATTAAGGTATTTTGTCGCTACTTTTGATCAGTCAAAAACAAAGAGTAATATTTTAGGCTTTTAACTTATCTAAAGCCTCTTCATTATAAGGATTATTTTTTTCTAAATAACATAGTGTCAGAAATAAAAAAAGACCATCAATTTTAACATTTTTAATAGAAAATTAACCAATTATTTATCAAATGCTAATTTTTTTGTAAATATCTATGAATGCAGTTTAAATTGTTTTTTAAATTCAAATAATGTCTTCTTTCAGTATTAAGTAAATCTACAATATTCAAGGTACTTTCCCTCCGTAACAGTTATTCAGGGGCCTGGTTAATTTACGCAGTGCCACTGTTAACCCATGCGTAGCCAGTCCACTACCTAGCTTAATACATTTTATCAGTTAAACGGGAAGATTTTGCCTTTCAACAAATATCACTGTTCAGTCTAGTGCAAGAGTTGCATTACTATCGCAGACATTTTTGAGAAAAACCAGCTTTCAAGTTATAAAAGCAGCTCTGTCAGTTTTATCTTACAACTGCATTTGCAAGGATTACGCTGTCCGCACTGGTATTATTACGCTTAATTTGAACAGGCACGTTGCTTTTAATTTTGTGGTCTCATTCGGAGGTCTCGCGCCGTTCCTTTTCTCTTGACAAACGACTTTCTTGGACTGTTTTGCCACCTACTGTCACTTTTGACGTAATTGGAGCAGTTTTTTGCAATACGAATCGACAGAAGCGATCGTATCTGTCAATCTGGCTGTAATTTCAATTAAAGATTACATTGCGTCATCTTAGCTTACGGACTAAGCTTGTAAGGGATTATTGTGAAAGCTCGCGGTGATAATTAGAATTAATTTAGACGTAATTGAGAATGTGGATTGTATGTTGATCTGCCTCGAAAATTATTATGATTTGAATATTAGTTTCAACAGAAACGAATAATAATAGTTGCGTAACTATTTACATATTCTTTACTATTACTACTAGCCCGTAGTGTTGCCACTGTTGGGCAAAGGCCTCCGCCTATTTTCGACAGTCACTACGATATTCTACCAGTTGCCAGTTCCGCTCATGTTTTTTTCAATTAATGTGTAAGCACACAAACATAATATTAAAAAGGACCAAATGACATAAAAACAGCCCCTATAAGTTCCTTAGAAATTTCTACTACTGGTTTGGTTTTAAAACTAACTTAACTTTACACTGCACACTTCTAAGCTTGTGATGCTTAGACGAGTGTATGATGTGGTAAAACCATTTAATTTCTTGTGAGAAAATAAGTTCAAAATCAGCGCCAGCCCTGAAGATCGCAGGTCAAATGGAAGAGTCAGGAGGTTAGCCAATTGTTTGCTCGTCTAATCATCGTTTAAACTAAGCTATTGGTTTAACTCTTGTAATTTCCAGACCGTTACCTCGGCCGGAGTTATAATGTTTACAATGTAATCCTTCAGCTCGACCGATATTAAACGCGACGTGTTTTCATTTTGATTTATGTTCATTTGCGTAGCTACTGTTCGGTTCTGCCGACTTATTTATTAACCTGTGAAAATGCCAATAAACTTATTAATTTATTAGCCCGTGGAAATGGTAATAAAACCGATTGAGCAGTAAAGCCGAGTTTTAACTCACCACGCTTCATTCAATAATTTGTTAATGTTTTATCTCACGATGATTCGATGATGACATCACTGGAAACACTCACATTTTAAATGTCGGAGTACTTCATGTGCTTGATCAAAACTCAAGTTGATGTGATTTCTTCCGATGGTATTTCGATTAATTTTTAATTATGATTAAAGTCCCTTATTGTGACATCTGCATTTTTAATTTGACCTTTAGCTTTTGTACAATTAACAGTAATTGTCAATTAATAAACTTTGTCGAAGAAAGCAAGAGCATCAGTGACTTTTATCTCAACTTTTAATGAGATAACGAAACCCTGATTTTGCAAGTTTTTTTTGTATAAAACCGTCCATAACTTGGCATCTGAAATTTCACTGAAGATACATTAATCATGTTTTAACAAAAGCTCATTAAGGGTGCATTTGTAATTGTCAATTTGGGGAGTGTTTCGGCGTGTTGCGAAATTGATTGTGCTGTCACCGAGAACCTTGTTTTCGTTTTAATAAGGCTCATTATGCTCCGACCTGGTTATTGAGTAACGGTGTCCGTGTCACAGATGCTGCAAGTATTGCTAATTACAGGGTAATCATCAATCATCTCGATGAATGGGAAGGGAAGTGCAGGTTACGGCGTGGAAGCTGTCTTTCCAAAATATAATTGAATTGTATTGAAGGCAGAGAGATGAATCGGACACCTACTCCGATACAACTGTGTATCGATAATTTGTCTGTGTTCACTTCAATTTCTAAAGGGTTACAGACTGGATTTTGAAAGGTAGAATATAAAACAACCTTCGTAAATAATGGTTCTTTAACCGAAACTAAAGTAGTAGCCAACCTGCAAACGTGTTTAAATCAAGTTCAATAAAACTCATTGAGTAAAGGCAAATTATCGCAAGTGTAGTGTACGCACGACTCCGTTACGGCGCCTGGAGTGGGCGAATTGTGTCGCCACCGTAGACTCCTATTATGCAATAGAAAAGCAAATTAATACAAAAACCAACCATTTGCCGCCAATCCCCAATCACAAACGGAATCATATTGCCTACGCACTAGAGTTTACTTTATAGTTAACATCAATTTGTGGAGCGCACAACTTAATAGCTACCTGACTTTTGTCAATTGCCCGCGACGAATCGAAATACCACGGTGTCACATAGCCCCTATTCAAGAGTGAATGGGTTGAAATTGGAGTGGCAGGATTGATTCGGTTAGAGAGGTGTGGGTGGCAAGGCGCCGGTGGGTGCGATAATTCGTCGTGCATACACAAAGAGTGCCGTGAGAGAGCGATATGCTCCCGAAAACGAAGGTTTACACACGAATTAGTGGCGTGGGAGAGGTGAAAGGTCGAATGGGAACTTGGGACCTATAACGAAAGCAAAGTTTATCTTTGAAGTTCCGACTTCGAGTGTGCTTTTATAATGCCATCGTTTATCTTACAGTTGACTTTGGGTTCTCCGTCAAACTGTCTCCGAAGTCGCGACAACTGTGCCAATTCCTAGAAGTTCAATCATTTTAACTGCCGTTTAGTGTGGATATTCAACCGACGACGACGTAAAGACACGGCCTGACAATAATTTGTCTTCTTAACCGTCGAGACTTTCTCGACAGATCTGACAAATGTTCACAAAAATGCGACAGCGAATTCCCAGCGCCATAATTTACATTAATTCTTCGAATTCTAATGAAGTCCATTTCTTTTCCAGGCGTACGAGTTGTCGACGCTAACGGGCACGCAAGTGATGTTGCTAGTGGCCTCTGAGACGGGGCACGTGTACACGTTCGCGACGCGGAAGCTGCAGCCGATGATCACGTCAGACTCTGGCAAGAGGCTGATTCAGACGTGCCTAAACAGCCCCGACCCGCCGACCACCAGCGAGCAGCGCATGGCGGCCACCGGCTTCGAGGAGACCGAGCTCACCTATAACGTAGTAGATGAAGACATGAAGGTGAGGCAATTGGCGTACGCGGGCTCGCAGTACCCCATAGAGCACCACCCGGGGCTGGCGCCCTCGCCGCTGCAGCAGTACCACCAGCACCCACCGTGCCCCTCGCCGCTGCCCCTCGGCTCGCTAGGACAGCCCTACTCGCACGCGCATCTCTCGCACCCTCACATGTCGCACCATCCTCAACGGTAGTTCGCGACTCTAACGACTGTTCCCAATAGTCATGCTCTAGATTAGCTTCTAAATTTAGGTAAGAAAGATATACGAGCAATAAATTCTGTTAATATATTTTGTAAATATGGTAGTGTATTTGCGTACGTCTTCTGCGGGGATTTGAGGAGAAAGCTCTGGTTTACGTGATATTGTTGCAAACGGTTTGTAATGTGGGCCGCTTCATGAGCCCGATCGCGGATCCAGATTGACAGAACCATTCACAACGCTGCGCTCAGATAAGCGCCTTCCTTACAAAATGACTTGTTTGCCGGATTGCCGACAGAAACAAAGTAACTCGTTATCTCGACGTGTTTAAACTAAAACCTCACATTAATATTCATTACTTTTTAGTAAGGTAAATAACTCGAACGACTGGAGCCTAATATTCAATTTGTAAACGAAAATTCAATAAATCATCTTGCACGGAAATATATCTCAGAAATTGATGGGCTTTGTATAGGAGATGTCGAAATAGATATAGAAGTGTTCGGTAGCAAAATAATCAGATTGAATTCTGTTTATAATTAATGTTAGAATGAGAAACCGGTCGGACGGCGGCCGCGTGGCTCGGAAGTAGGATCGTCTTGCTACCGAATCATCATTACTATCAATGAATCGGCCTTTCATTCTAAAAACTTAACACACAATCGAAACGGGGCTTAATAGTCTTTATTACGCTCCAAATTGTAGGAAGTCTCTCGTATTGATCGCCCGGTATTAGCATACCTACACATAATCTAGAACCTCGTTAAACGGAAACCACACGTTTTTTTGAGTCTGAAATGAGAAGATAGTGCGCCAGGTGTGTTATTTGTAGCTATAGACAGTTTCCAATTAGGAAAGGAGAGGCCGCGCTCGCGCCGCAATGCCTCGGGTCTAAGTCCCGGCCTCGTGATCCGGATTATCAAGAAACTTAATTGAAAATTACTTTTGGTTGTACCGAGAGTGATTATTATAAATTCTCCAGTCGGGCTCGACGCCTGCGATCGTGTTACTGAGAAAATCAATTTGTGTAACGCGGTAGCTTTCACGTGCCGAGACGCCGCGATACTACAGCTTCCTACGTTAGACGCGGCGATGCGTATCGGTATCGAGTCTGCGAGCCACCGTTTCATCGATTGAGCAGCAGCTGATCAAATACCGCCAAATACTGACGCCTCCGATTCATTGAGCCACTGTGATTAGATTCCATTCGCCCGTCACTCGCGCACACCTTGCTTCTCTAATCGGACACTGTTTATTCATCGATTTGTATCCAGTAGCGGCTTTCGCAGCTGTCGCCTCGATTGCTCCGATCAATTAATTCCCGCTTTTCATTTGCATATCGTTTTAATTTCGAATCCATCCGGCGCCCACCGCCCTCGCCTCCGACCTCGAATATCACTTGCCAGCTTCGATATGTTGAAATTGATTACGTAGATTCTTTCTTTTCGCGTTGCGATAAAATCTTGTTTACAGGTGGGTCGGTTTGCTCTCATCACGTTGAGTTGAGACGTTTGACGTACGGAAATAATACATCCTCGACGATTCCAATCGTTATTGTTCGCGTATCGACGATAACTCGATTCGATTGAAATATTCACGCGGTAATTACGATTTGAGAAGATAAGCGTCCCGCGATGACCGCTCTTCTAGATCTCTATCGTGAGATTCTGTGTTCTATTCGATGTTAGGTACATGTTTTCGTGACCGTGTTATGTACCGTATCTCAGTTTATGCGCTTTAATATTCAAAGGCGGCTTTTTACTCTTTCTAGGAACGGTTTCACCTGTCATGTCTTGCAGTCGTTCTCATAAACAATTCTTTAAGTATTCTCGTCGTCTGGTACGTCTGTTTGGTGAATATAAACTGCATTAGCCGAGATTAGTTCGGCGTGACGCTGTGCCGCCGGCGGGTTGCAGATACTTGTACATGAATTAGCGGTATAAATGTGGAAGTCGGTCAGTGGCCTCACGCGGTCGTATTCCCAAATCGAGCCCGTTTCGTAACTCGCAGCCTCGCAGGCCAGCTCTTGAGATTTCGCTTTCGGCGCGCACGTTTCTTCATCGGATTCCTGTGTGATTTCCTTCTGTTTAAAGGTGCGTTTGTCTCAGGACGAAAAAACCACCTGGTATAGAAATTGTCAACACGAGACATGGATTCTTGTCTGTTTTTAGTCCGATGTTTGTGACTTTTGATCAGTGAGTCACGCATCTCTAACGTATTCCACTCAGAGCCTGAGCGTCTATTCTCGACGAGTCGGTCGGTAATCGCTCGTTAGTCTCGCACCTAGCTTTATTAACTTATCAATACTATTGTTTTGATAAACGCTCGAGACGCAATTTGGCTGACTCATCGTATTGTACCACATAATTGTTCACCTCTAAGCTAAGCCGATTGGTCGTCTTGTGCAACAAAAGCAACAATAAAGCTAATTTGACTAATAGGTGCGTTGTAATCGTCGCCGCGTGTGGTTTAAGGATTACAGAGTTGTTTGTCGACGCCCGTATCACCGACTCCTAATGAACACCTTTCTGTTGCTATTGTTCTAGTTTCGAATTTAATGCCCATTTGTAATTGTAATGTTTGAATGTGTACAAACATACACTGATTCATAATCCCCGTTTCTGATGTCCTATCGGATTTCAAGGGATGGTCAAGTGTACATCGATCGTTAATTTATTATTCAGCGCGTGAGTGAACGCACCGCGCAACTTCGATGTTTAAAATTTATTTAATGTTTGCGAAATTTACGTTAAATGATCGGTTCTCCCTTGTAATTAACGTGGCACCGGCCGACCACCCAAAGGCAAGATCGATGGACCCAAATCCGATCGAGCATAAGAGAAATAATCGCAACCCGCCTTTGGCGTGTCCTCCGCAACAAATGAAGAGATGTCCCACCAAGGAAGCTATCACAATTTGGAGAAATTCGCAAGAGCGATGACCGTGGTGAATCCCATTCGCGCTGTCATTAAAGTAATGTATATTATATTTATTCCGGCGGAGAGGTGTCCCAAATCTGTAATTGCTGAAGTGTGCGCGGTGGCGATAGGTTCTCAGCGCGGCGTGCGCGTACGCATTATTTTAGGAGTTGCGTCGGTGCACTATTACGGAGCCTGCGCGCCGCTCTTGCATAATTCAGGCACGAGCCCCGCCGTTTGCATTCCGATACTTGATATGTGCTTTCACATGTATTTATGGACGAGATTTTGTGTCTCCGTAATGTTTGGCGAATAAATAAATTGTTGAGGCATAAATACAATGGGTGAGCGTTGCGAGCGGCTTCCCTCGTTACGTCGCTGAATGTAAAGTCCGCTTCTTGTGCTGTCGCCGTGTCACCCGTGCCGTGAGATACAACCGGGGGTGTGCACGTGCGCTTATTCTCTTCTTTAGGGGCTTCGTTACCTTGCGCTTTATGTCGGCTCATACAAATTGGCGTGTGGAGATTCATCTTTCCAGCGTGCTACAAATCTTCCGAGGGAATTATGTTCGGACATTTACATTGTACGTCATTCTTCCTCAATCTTGATTCGTTTATTCATTCAGATTTCAGTCCGTTGTTTCAATATTTATTTTGTGAGCTTACTGTTGTTTTAACTTAGTGTCTCAAACTCGCAATTCTCGAGTAACTGTTCCATAGTTACCTAACTTATCATGCACAATCTGACCCTTAGCTCAAGCAGTGTTGTAAACATCCTGCAGGCCGTTGCCAAGTAATCCGTCATTATCAGCAGGCGGGATCAAAGCGGGAATTCCGCTCACATCTCACTTACCGCAATTCTAATGATTTGCAGCGGAGGTCCGGCTTTGTATGCACTGCACCACTAGGCACGAACCCTTATCGCTCCCATACGCTTCCGTGTACCTCGGCTAATTGAACTTTATTTACTTGCTTATCTAGACTTTTTATTTTATATATATAAAATAAAAAGTCTAGATAAGCAAGTAAATAAATCACCTACAATCAATTCGAATGAGTAAGATAAAGTAGAATTTAAGAATCATCAAATGCTTTTTGTGTATGAATATTTAACTACGAACAAAGAGCTTAATTGGGGCTAGATAAGCCGAGTGACGCAAGATGTCAATCAAAGGATTGAGCCTAGTGGTGATTGGTGCAGATGGTGAACTGCGCAAGAACATAATCGGGTCCAATTATCGAAATGACACAGCCGTCGAGACGATACTCGGACTAAATCTATAATGGATGAGGCGTCTCGCGTCAATCCAGTAAACGAGATCGCATAAGCGCTCGCGCATGCGAAATATACTGGTTTTATTCATTACGAATTATGCTGGTAAAGCTATTCAAAAAACTAGCTAAACAATGTTTGGTGCCCTGATCTGACACTTCTTCCATATATATTTTTATTTTATTTAGTATTTCTTCATCTTTTGTGACGTGTAATAGAGTTTTATTGCAAAACTAGTGGCCGCCCGCGGCTTCGCTCGCCCGTTCCCGTAACATCCCGTTCCCGTTGCTTTTTCGGGATAAAAAGTATCCTATTCCTTCTCCCGGTTGTAAGCTACCTTCCCACTTATTTTCTGCCAAATCGGTTCAGCCGTTCTTGAGTTATAAATAGTGTAACTAACACGACTTTCTTTTATAAATATTGATTACTTTTGTCTTATCACAAGATTCTGATTCTGACACATATATTCCAAATAAATATTTCACCGTGATATAATAGACTTTCTTGACCATCACCCATTCAACACCTCTACCTGTCTTCACCGGTCTCCGCTTACATCTTATAAAACTATCATTCAATCAGTAATTTGATATGTCATAATCTCTAGTCTTCTACTTAAGTTGGCATGTGCCTAAAATATTTCGACGTTCCATTGATTACGCCCACCTGGATAACTAGGATCTTGAGATCGTAGTCCTCAGTGATACTGAATACCTTAAGATCTCAGAGGGTGTTTAACCATAGGAATGATCGTCAGGAGCCGATTTCTATTATTTTTTTGATTCAATTCTGTGAAGTCGTGCATTGGAGCCGAGCCGGCCCACTTCCTAAAACAAGTCTGAGAGACGGAGATGGTTAAAATTAGTTCCTCGCCGAGAATAGCGTAAACTCGCATCGCTTGCGGCCGACTGGTCTCGATATTGTGTTACAAATCAAACCGAATGATGAAACCTTCTTGTCCGTTTACAATAGCCTCATGCCTTGTGGCTGATACGGTGATACCTCAGATTCCAAGGGAAAGATTGCAAGGAAAGAGCATGAAAATCCACACGGAATAAGTGTGGGTACAAGGAGAGTTGAACGCCTTTGATTGTATTGCACTGTGGACTTAGATCTTTGGTAATAGTGTATGAGATTGTTATGTCGCCAACGTCTCTCCGTAGACCCAAAATGATTTTATAAGTAATGGTGTGTCTGCTAGGTCCTAGGTCTGCAATCTGCACGTGTCAATTACTCACTCTAGTCGTAAATAAAGTAAACACTAAAAACCTGCTCAAAACGAGAACGGAACGTTCTGAAGCCAAGATTTGTCAAGGTTGTCAACTACTGGAAAAACAGAAATAAATACATTTATTGCTGTCGTTTTGGGAGCAGTGTTAATAAAATGAATAGCTTTTATAACACGCACTGTACCTCGTTTTTATGTTTCGTGGGTGCGTCAAACACAGACTATCAAAAAAAAAGTGTTGACGATTTGTCGTCTTACAGTTGATCGATTTCATGAAAAAAAAGTAAGACATAGGAAATGTAAGGTAAAGACTTATAGTAACCGTTAGTATTTTAAATTATAAACCAAACATTTAGATCATAAATCTTTTCTTTGATCATTTGGCATTGTAATTCCTTATCAGCATGACAGTAGATTTTGTAGTCCAAGCGTTGTTTTCTTATGTTATTGAATGAAGATTATCGGTCATGCTTTTGTATCGCGATCTCTGCGCTTTTGGAGGTAACGACGTGGTACTATCTGTTGTTTACTGTACATCTCCGTTTTCTGTACCTGCTGTTTCTTGGTAACCGAATTGAGTAGGAATTGGATGTTCGGTTCAGAGATAGTTCCGCGAACATAAATTCAAACTAGCGTCCCGGTTGAGGCGGGCCCGTTACCGCGTGGGAAATGATTGGGTCCCGGTAGGGTTGCCTGACCGATGTACGACAAAACCTTTGCTCCATTATAACCAATTTTTTCATCGTCAGTTTTGGCACTACTGAACAAACTGTTAGCTTTTTGACTTAGAACGTAACCCTTCTCCAAATTATGTTTTAATCGTTGTGTTTTCAAATACATGGGCTTTTTTTACTAACTTGTAACTTGTCTGTTGCATGCGGCTGACCCTAGCAGGCTGCCCCGCGCGGTGAGGCTTTGTTAGGACGATTGTCCACCGCACTGGAGTGGTGTAGATCCGGCGATATGCGCCCGCGGTGACAGCGCCGCGCCGTGGGAACGCCCGGGATTGTGTGTAAACACCGCGTTATTTGGTAACAATTGCTGATGATTTATGCGGGATTTACCCATCGAGAGGCTCTTGGAGAATCTTTGTAGTGTTTGTTTCTATTGCTTATTTTACATCTTTAGATTTGCTCGGTTGACATCCTAAGCACGTATCATTTTTCGTAATATATTTTGCTTTCAAATATCTTCGTATCTAGTTCGTCGACAACTCTGACTGGATACTTTATTTTTTGCTAGGGTCAGTAACGGTGCTGATGGCCTAACGGTCATAGTCTCAAAGGAAAACTTCCTAGAAATTTTCAAAGACATCTACGGCTGGTTGAATCATGGCTATACTCATTGTGTTGTTCCATTTTTCCGAGCAGCTCGTGTACGTCGAGTGGACTGGACGCACAATAATGTATTCCGTTCGCGTTCCGAACTAACTCGACGACTATTCAGCTCTGAAAACAAATCTTTTGCTTTGTGACCGCGCCGATCCATCATACTTTTTCTATTGACCGGCATCGCCGAGCTTTGCTCAAACAAAGCTTTCAAATGCTAATCTACGTACGTGCTGGATTAGTTCCGTGTGTAAACTCTACGTGGGAATTCGAGCTGAGGTTTCGACGCGTCTAAAACATTAACCTTATATGGCCACCTACATAAACGGTGATATAATCGACGTATTGGCTCATGGCTGCATTAGAATGAGGCGTGGGCGACGTCCTTCTGCGCGGCGCGCTCGCGTCTGTCTAATGCCTGCCTCTTGTTTGTTTGTTACATATCTGCGCGGCGCGTGCGCCTCTCGCGCATGATTTATGCATGATGCTATTCCTCGGCTCATTTAACTAGATATATTCCGGAATTATTGTGTTCGCGACGCAACTCTCGTACGTTTCCGATCGTGTCGTGAATCTAAAACCCAGCCGGCATCAGATCGCGGCCGTTCCTTTTCTTATGCGTAATCGATGCCCGTCACCGTCACCTTAATCAGCCCAGTTACCGAAATTGCCTTCATTAACAAAACGGAGCCTTTCTTTTCTGGAAAACTGTATCAAAAAACCTGTTCTGTGTTCTCTAGAATCGAATGTTACTTTCAAAACTGTAGCAAATTAAATTGGCCGAGTTGTTCGGTATCATTATCTGTGGCTGATTAACCCGTAACGAGGTCTAACCGAGACGTAACTTATATCCCCAAAGTTTCAAGATTTCTGTCGTCTTTAATTGCATCTAAAGTCTAAAGTCATGGAATAGGCAATAATTACTGCGGAAAGGGCTTAATTGAAGGCTGATGGATATAAATGTATTGAATGGTAGTAAAGGTTAGATTCCAGCGTGCGTAGGAGCCGATCGCTCCATTCCGCAGATTGGGTCATAAACTTACGTCGCGTCGCCCCTGTGCTGTGCCGACTTACTAAGTAGATAACTAACATCAAGGAACTAAACAATTCAGTAACCTGCAATAAATACGTGCCAAATTTTAGTGTTCCCTAAAAGACAGAACCAAGTTATGCAATAATGCTTGCTTCACAAGACTAAGAATTTGATACTAAATGGCGGATTCGTGTCCTAGCTAGTTTATTACTTAGCGAGCCATTGTCCGCTATACGACAAGATAACTACGCACCTAATGGATTACTCCAATCTAAAGAAAATACGCGTAAAAAAGATGAATTAACTCGCACGTGCTTTGTCTTTGAAATCCGACGTAGTCCTAATTGATAGCCTGCTGCAACCACGTTTTTATGGCTAAAGCTTGACCGTATCTCATACTTATCGCTTTGGAGCGAAGACTTCATCAAAATGCATTGAATGCGAATGTAAAACCAGTCAAACATCCATATTTATTTCCTCATAACGTAACTGTACGCACGTTTCAGCACGCAACAATCGCAACATCGCTTTAAAATCACTAATTAATGTGCTTACTTATTTACTCTCCAACGTAATTGATGAATGAAACGCGAGCAAATTTGATACCAGCATGTAGATTGTAGATCAATTACTCATTACTTAAAGCATTAACTCTTGAGTCGACATACCCAACATTTATTGCATTTTTTACGAGAACGTGACTTGAATATTGTAATTTGTGCATTTTCTGCACTCGCACGATAATGACCATATTTTTCTCAATGAAAGGGATCGTTTTGGACCGATCAGTTGCATCATCGGCACCTACTTCCTCCTGGGTCATTGCGTCTGCATCCGAAAGTGCTCGTAAACTGAAGAGCCTTGCTAGATTTGTGACTTTGTGGAATTGCTATATCGCCCTCTCGTTCCGTTTCATCTATTTCACCATGCTAGATAAGGATGGTTTCCACGTTTAGTTTGACATAGCTGACGCTCTCACTTCCGCCCGCCCACGGCCGACCTACGCGACCCAACTTACTTTTAGCAATCTGGTGGTCTGACCCGACAATTGTTTCTTTAACAACTTCAATATCACAACTTGTTTCAAATTATTTGTTTCCATTTCCATTTCCTGTCCCAGTAGGACAGTGACATCAGCCTGTAGGTGGTTACAATAAAATTCGCTGTTACTTTGCGTCGGTCACCTTTCGAAATGGCCATCTTCTTTAAGTTATGACTTAATTTTGAACGCCCCTCTTTGTGTGTTATCCGATACATTATGGTTTTTGCAATAACGGTACTACTACTTTGTGATTCGGAATGTCACTATTGCAATACGTTTGCGGTAAAATGTGACGACAGCGCCGTTGTTGGCGACATTTTGGACGCAAATCTTCAATTTCTGTATGAAATTTCTCAATAGCGTCCAATGCCTTTTTCATTTTCTATATTTGAGATCTTTCGTTTATTTTTTTGATTCAACCAGCTCTGTTAAATTATTTACACTTTTAATTTTCGTTTATCAAATAGAACAAATCCTCAAATCCTGGCAAAAGAAGACAAAATAACTCGACAAGTCATTAAAATCATAATAAATAGTGATGATCGATGCACTCGATGACATGAGGGAAGACAAACAAACACAATTTACGTGAGTCGACTTACCAAACACGTTGCGTGAGTGCATGCATAATAAACAATTGCTATGTACATTTTGTTTATATTTTCGCGTAAAGGCCACCATATCATTTCGATCTGACAAGCACGCTGATGCACCATCACCTTTGATAAGCATCCAAGTTTTAACTTGCATGGTACTTCAGTCTAAAGTGTTTCAGTGCGAAATGATGGTGTTTGATGGCCAATACATTAACTGTAAGGTTTTATACTCTAATGCATTTTACTCATTAGTTCTCAGGCCATTGAAGAAGTGCCATCCTCTTGTAGATTTAAGTACGTATCAATCTGAACGCAACGAATAGATAGGCCCCGTTTACACGATCAAATTTAATAACGATCAATATCTTTAATCGGTGCTTTGGTGCTGCTGCGGCGAAGAGGGAATCTTAGGTGATCTCTATTTAAAAAATCTTAATATATTTTTTATATCGTAGTGTGTAGGAGCCCTTTTGGGCATCCTGATATTGATACCTGTATAAGTAACGTAACATTCCCAGTTTGCTTCAGTGTTGTGTAACATGTTTGTGATCCATCCAACATAACGTGAGGAGTTTAGTTCTAAGGCATGTTGTTTGTGTGAACGGTTCTTTACTTACCGTTTGACAGACGCTTCAATTTAGTTAAGGTTTTAAAAACCATTGTATCGAAGCCTTGCTTTCAATCGAAAGCTATTTTTGGTTTAGAATTTCATTAGTCTAGCTTAAAAGAAGCGTCAGTCAATCTTCAATTTTACTAGTATCAAAATTAACGAATTAGATTAGCTAAAGTAGCTACTAGTAAAATTGGATCTCGCGATTTTGACGTCGATGAATAATATTAATTAATTTTATTAATATCTAAGTAACGAATGTGTCCTAACAAAGCGGTGGAACCAAGCCGACAAAACATTCGAAAGTGACGCCAGTTTGTGAAAAACTTATTAATAATTTGTGCATAATTGACTATAGGATACAGTGTCTTATTATAAGTTAAGTGCCTTATGAACTTAAAACAAGTACTTAAAATCAAAGAGTGAGTGTCTGTCGTGTTTTCAGTATTAAAGGATTTTAGCCTCAGAGGTATTTAATTAGAAAAATTGAAATAGGCTTATTTCTTGAAAATGCTCACTCTGAAAAGATCTGAAAATTGTATTTATTGCTAGTAAGTGAACTAACTATAAGAATCATAGAATAACGTTAAGTGACATAAACTGAGAGAAAGCTAAATGACTCATAAAATAGCCTTAGAGCTTGCATCACTAGTGAAGTGGGCAAAATAACCTACTTTCGTATTCTTACGATATTTTTATAGTGTTTTGGTCTTAAAGCATGACCTATGAGTCTTATAGTTTTATGTTAACGGTCCACTTGTTGGATGCAGTTACAGCAAGCACGTTCAGTCAATCTTTAGAATAATGCCAACTTTTATTTATTAAATAACATGCTGCCCCTTTGCATCAACGTTTGACTGAGCGTGTAAACTGTGCATTAAATCGTCAAACTGACGTCGAGGCGTCAACCTGCCGCTATCGCACGTTGACAGAAACTTTTACCGCACGCATGAAAAACATGAAACAAATCTCGAAAACATATATTTAAATATGAAATTGAGTTTTTCGTGGGACGTTCATTTCTTCGACGGCGATTATTCATGTTTCGCTGATAAATGTGCGACGTGCAATAATTCCATTCTCGTTTAAGAGCTTGTCCGTGTAAAGGTTTTACACACGCGCGGGAACTCGCAGAAGCACGTTGTATATTTTTGTGTAAAAATTTATAGCTCTCATTATCATGTTTATAGTGTTTCTGGTGTGATTTTATCGTGTGCGTATGGCCTTAATTCATTCAGGTTTTATAGATATATTCATTTTTAGTAGAAACTTTAAATGAGCATTAGATTTATATTCTTAGATTAGAACTACGTTTACTTAAAAAAAAACGGCAGAAAAACAGTTTAATGCTCATTTACAGTTTTATGCTCTTTTGGAAACTTTACTCGAAAAGTGTTGTGTATAACATGGTTGTGAAACCGGCTCTTTTGATGGATCCCATGATTAGTAGGTAACGTCACGTTGTACTGACAAGTGACGTCATAGTTATTCTCACGTGACAAAAGGCAATGTGATAGAAACAATACCTAAAGACGCTAGATCATTGTTACTGTAAAATACATTTTTGTAAATATGTACAATAAATTAATAAGCAAAATTAATTTTAATACTAGATGCAATGTTGTACAAGGTTTTTCTATTTAAATATTTTTTGAAAGATTTAATCTACTCTATTTTTAATAATGACTTATTTTATCGTTTCGAATAATTTATATTATGTGTTTTTACAATGTCGCAGAAGAATTGGAGGAGACATTAAAAAAATTATAAAAAATAAAATGTTAAAAAATTTGATTATTTTTGTGTTATAGTATTCGTGAGTTTCCTTTCCCACCACTGTCGGACGACTCCCGGGAAATGATCCCGTATGACGTCCTGCCGGAAATTGAACTTTCAATATCTTTTTCAAGATAACATTTCCATCTTATAAAGTTCAATTGAATTTACATTGGAAATTTAATTTACGGCACGCTGATAGAAAGTTGTACATAGGGGCGGCGATCGTGGGGCCCCAGTCGAAATTCCTCTCTATTTTATCGATATTCCGCACATCACTTAAAGGCCTAAAGTGTTGTTCGTGCATTCGATGGAATTTTGCGGAATTTCGACTCAGATCGCCGCCGTCGGACCGTACGGATCATCCTCCCGTCGCGGTTCTTTCATTAACCATAACCAACATTGTCGTAAAACATTCAATTTGACGTTTTTAATTACGTTTATCGATTCGAGGGGTGTGTCCGATAGTGTTTGGTTTTATCGATAAAATCGGCCGATTCGAATCGCTTTCCCAGCCGAGTCTGAAACTCTCGGATGCGCGTTTTCGAAATCGGTCGGTTGTTAGAGCTCCGTCGATGCCAAAAGTTGTACCTCCTGTCTCCATAATTACATTCGCCGTTCGATCGCGAATATTACAATCATAAACATGCAATAATTGCTCAATGATCCTCCTTCAAGTTTTGACAGAGGAAAGGCGTTTTGGGAAACTTTCTTTTGGCATCGATTGCGTTTCGATTTTACGATTTAAACTAGAATAAGATTGGCCAATCGTGCGCGTGAGTGAACAATTGAACATGAATAAAGAAAAAAGAAGAGAAGCTAAGGTAAGTGAATTTTCTTTTACCACCTTTTTAAAAATAATTACTAACTGTCTAATATGTTTGATTTTTTGAGTGTTTTCGATGTGCTTTTCCAGGGTTTGTACAGGTATCAATTCAAACTGTTGTTTCTTTTTGTGTTGTGTTTTATTTCAGCAATTTAGATTTATCAATCATCACGCAGTACAGACTTCTCAAATCGATCGTATTGATTTGGGTGAAAGTAAAAATGAATAAGATAAATAAATTTACACAGCTCCGTTTAAATTTACAATCAAAATGGTCCGCTCTTTATTTTGTAACGTAATTTTTACTTTATACCCCATAAAGAGTAACCTCAACTTACTTTTACACATCACTTTGAATAATACATTAAAACCGACACCCACATCATCAGTAAGAGGTCAGGACTTAAAGTATCCGTTTAAAATATTGTGACTTTAGTGAATAATCTTCAGTACGTGAGGCCATGCGCTACAATCCTGACCATTTACAAAGAACCCTTTGAACTGGGTAGTTTCATATTAGCCGTCTAACTTCGACGGGTTTAGTTAGAGTGGTTGCGTATTTTCGCTCATTGATCGTCATTTCAATGGGAGAATTTATAGAAAACGTTGATCAGTAGTTCATTTCACAGTCTTTATTGACCAATCGGATAGACTAGACTGAATAATTGCGGCATATGGTTACTTATGCTGAATAGGTGATTGAAGTATTATCAAACTTTGTATAGGCCTTCCTGTTTCTGATCCTAAATCGTAATCGTTTAACGGGTATAGTCATAATGGTCCTTTAGCAGTCATTTAACTTAGCTGTCCTATAAGTCTGTTGCTGCCATCTTTATTTGTTGACATAAAAGTGACAGTGACATTTAGCGAGACGTCGAAAGTGTCCGGAATTATGAATGAGGAGGTACGTCATCTATAAAATACGAATTGAACTCGAAAACGTTTTATTGAAATGATTTCATGTTTTGTTAAAGATGCGTAATTACTTTTCTGATTAATTTCGTTCAATCTGTCTAATTTTTATTAATAACGCAATTGGGTAGTAACAGTAATTTAAAACAAGCGTTATTTAAAGCTTTCCAAAGGTATACAGCGTTCTAATTGTTGCAAGTAATTGCAACAAATGGCTAATTGCGTTTCATCGGACTTATAATAACTATTAAACTTTACTATAGTGGTTTAATTATTTCATTCAAGACGATAATATTTCTATAATCGTATCATAAAGTATCGAGTGTAACTTTTTATCGATTAACAGACAACCCTAGATATAAGGTATTTTTGAATCGATTGACATTTCATTGGACTATCAAGGACATTGATCTTTTAACTGATCGAAAAGAGAAAGAAGGTGTAATGATTAGGTCAATAAATGGTCTACTAAGGTGTGTTAAATCTTCATTAGGTAAAAAACTTTCAGGTGTGAAGGCTTTTATATTACCTGCATAGTGCATATACTTACATTAAAAACCTATTAATATAGAATACAGCGTTATAATATAAAAATATCAACCCGACAACTATTTTTTCTATACAACTAGCTGATGGAACAAGCATATGGCCCACCTGATGTTAAATGGTTACCATCGCCTTTAACAAAGCATTGCCTCGCAGGTCACGCACGTCAGGAACATGCCCTACGATGCACTACCCTGCGACCATCAACTTGAGGCATACAGATGTTCAGTCTCACGTGTCAGTAACTTCACTGGCACCCACACCCTTCAAATCGAAATAGCAATGCTGCTTCACGGCAGAAAACTATAAAACTGCTTTCAAACGATCAATAATTAAGCACTTTAAATTTGATACAAGTGATCGTTTGAACACAGCTGTACTATTGACATTTCATCTTGCCACATGTTTCGCTCCACATGCCTCGTTCCAAGCAATGAGTGATTGCTCATTGTCACATTATGGAGATGTAGAGAGCTGGTGTGACGGACATCGTTAGCGAATGCCATCGTAATGTATGTAGGCATTCTTGCTAATTAGACGAAAGTATTGCTTTCAATCATCATTTATCATCACTTAGTGTGAAGATGGAACGATGGAGATCAGGTGCAGCTGCTTTTATGGTCCCCAGAACCCTGCTTAAATATACTCTTTAGAACTAAGATTGAAGGACTTAGTTTGACTATAAAAATGTATGTGATGTGATATTCGGTAATAATATGGGCAAACTTATCGTTGTAACTAATCTCTTTTAGACTAATTTTGCTTAAATCTCTTTTAGAAACCTACCAGCAGTAACTAATAATTTGTCAGTTTCAATTTTTTATAAAAATCTCTTAAAAAAATTTATGACAAGGTTAGGTAGCCTACTTGTGGAATTTCGATCTCAAATCTCGTGTTTTCAGTGATAGTAGGTACTCTTTTGCAAGCGCAATTATTTGAGCATACCAGTAAAATTCGAAGGGTGTTATTGGTCATTTAAACTGGTACTGGCATCGTCATGTTTTGACGTGCAAACGCATTTCGTCGTTCTTGTATTCACCAGAAATTTTCGATTACCAAGTGTCCAAGTGTTGCCAGCTGCCAGTCAGCAGCATCCGATAACGCGAATACGTTACATTAATGCAAATTGCAGAACCGAGACGCGTTATCGAACATTTTTATACTGAGCGAGAAACACCGAACGGCCATTATGAAAAGCCGGCACGCATCTGGCTTATTGATGGCCGTTTTACAAATTACAACTTGAAAGACAACGGTAGTGTGGTCTACCATATAAATAACATTGGAGTTAGCTACTACGCTCGTGGCTGGATCAGACAATAAATTACATGAGTTTCCAAATCAAAAATTATTTGGTCAACTCTCCAGCCTATGGTTTAGAACTGGGAGTGCTAAAAAAAGGACAGACAGTCAAAGAAAAACTAAAAAAACTCAACAGGAAAACAATAACAATGATTATGTTGCAACGTCCCAAAGTAGTAACTCGATAACGATTAGTAAGTTGGCAGCTATCTGTATCTTTAATATAAGACCGTTAGTTTATTCAATATTTTAAAGATGGTCATTAGTCTTAGAAAAAAGTACTTGACCTGCTTTTATGACGACCGCAGAACTATAGTTTTATTATGTTCTACCCACTGGCATACTTCTTACATTTATATTTGAACTTGACATAAAAAGATCATCAAAAGTGAAAGATCCACTAACAGAGAAGACCGAGGATGTAGAATTCAAACCACTTTATAGCCTTTTCTTCAGTTTTATTAACAACTTGAGTACTTTATGGATCTAGATACATTAAGCTAAACTTGTACATGGCTATCGCCGAGACGAACTAAGTGGACTTGTCTTGTCGACGGTTCAAAACCGAATGCCTCCTTGAATTACCATTCGCTTGCTTGCAGACCCAAACCATCCCTACTCTTTATTTTTATAGCTTGAAGCTTGAAGCTTGAAGGTTGGAGCTCAAGCAACCGATGAAAATTCAATTACCATATTGATTTATTGATCCCTGAATAATTCTGTATTTTGTAACGGTAACAAAACAAATAATATTTTTATGAACCTAATCATCTTAATATTAATTAATAATACCTTCTATTAACAATTTAGTAACAAAGTCCACACTTCCTGTCAATTAAGGTACCACAAGGTTTCAAATAACATCTAAAACTCATGGAATAATAACAGAAGCTTACAAGTTCGTCCATCCTGATAAACAGTCACGACCTCGTGATAGGTACATAGTTTATGAAATAACACGTTTGTAATGATTCATCAAAACAATAAACAAAGTGACCATTTTGTTAAACATCCACATTTTTTTTCAAACATTTGTATCAACTAGGTACCAATACGAACAATATACTAACAATATCAATATATTATATACCTTTATATTATTAACTATTCAACTTTATCAATTCAACAATACTTAACAACATGCAAAGAAAATTATCAACAAACCACGAATATTATCAATGAACATAATCAACGAACATTATCATGAACTTTATCAACCTCTTATTATCAATATCTTTAATTATTAACAATCATTATCAGTATTCTAAACATTATCAACAACGTTAATAACGTTATCAACGTTATCAACGCTATCAACATTATCAACATTATCAACGCTATCAACGCTATCAACGCTATCAACGCTATCAACGCTATCAACGCTATCAACATTATCAACATTATCAACGCTATCAACATTATCAACGCTATCAACGCTATCAACGCTATCAACATTATCAACATTATCAACACTATCAACACTATCAACACTATCAACATTATCAACATTATCAACATTATCAACATTATCAACATTATCAACATTATCAACATTATCAACATTATCAACATTATCAACATTATCAACATTATCAACATTATCAACATTATCAACATTATCAACATCTGTCACATCAGTCACATCAGTCACATCAGTCACATCAGTCACATCAGTCACATCAGTCACATCAGTAGCATCAGTCACATCAGTCACATCAGTCACATCAGACACATCGGTCACATCAGTAGCATCAGTAACATCAGTAACTTCATTTAAATCAGTCACATCAGTAACATCATTAAAATCAGTCACTTCAGTAACATCTACAACGTCAGTAACATCAGCCTCATGAGTAACATCAGTATCATAAGTAACATCAGCCACATGAGTAACATGAGCAACATGAGTAACATGAGCAACATGAGTAACACGAGAAACATGAGTAACAAAAGTAAAAAAAATCAAAATCAAAATCAAAATACTACAATACTATCAACATTATCAACATTATCAACATTATCAACATTATCAACATTATGAACATTATCAACATTATCAACATTATCAACATTATCAACATTATCAACATTATCAACATTATCAACATTATTAACATTATCAGCATTATCAACATTATCACCATTATCAACATTAGTCACATCAGTCACATCAGTCACATCAGTCACATCAGTCACATCAGTCACATCAGTCACATCAGTAGCATCAGTCACATCAGTCACATCAGACACATCGGTCACATCAGTAGCATCAGTAACATCAGTAACTTCATTTAAATCAGTCACATCAGTAACATCATTAAAATTAGTTACTTCAGTAACATCTACAACGTCAGTAACATCAGCCACATGAGTAACATGAGCAACATGAGTAACACGAGAAACATGAGTGACAAAAGTAAAAAATCAAAATCAAAATCAAAATCAAAATCAAAATCAAAATCAAAATCAAAATCAAAATCAAAATCAAAATCAAAATCAAAATAAAATCAAAATCAAAATTAAAATACTACAATACTACAATACTACAATACTACAATACTAACCATACTGACCATACTGACCATACTAACCATACTGACCATACTAACCATACTAACCATACTGACCATACTGACTATACTGACCATACTGAATAAATAATTATTGTGGACCATCCACACAACACTATCTAGCCCCAAATTAAGTAGAATTCGTGCTATGGTAGCTAGATAGATGATTAAAAACTTTTTTCTTTAAATAAAATAATCGTTAACACAATGTTAATCGTTTAAACAATACTAATAATTGACTTGAAACTAAGACATCATGTAATAACTTGCGTTTAATAATTATTTATTCAATTGTTTATCTAGCTAATCTAAGCTAATCTAAGCTAAGCTAAGCTAAGCTAGTCGACAGAAAGTGTAATTGAATGTATCAACAAATGCACACTCATTTGTAGTGTGATCAAAAGTTATAATTTCATCATTGTTATATCCATTTCATCAATTTTTCAATTTAATGCACACTTATTTGTAGTGTGATCAAAAGAAATCAATCAGTGCTATCCATTTCATCTATTTTTCTGTTTAATGCACACTTATTTGTAGTGTGATCAAAGGAAATCATTTCATCAGTGCTATATCCATTTCATCCATTTTTCTATTGGTGGTTCACGTCTCATTTATTTTTATTTATTAATAAAGGCTTTTAATATGATTTTATTACTTACATATATAATGGATTTAATACTTATATAATGGAATCTTACTAATAATTGTCACAACATAACACATACTTGCATCGCTCACTCATTTAAAATCTTTTCAACTCTCTTTTCAACCCCTTACCATCCTTTTATTTTTAAGTAGTCTATGCCCTTTCTCAATTTCTACACTGTGTACCTAATGTCATTTAAATCAGTTCAATATTTCTGGCGTGAAAGCGCGACGGACAGACAGACTTAAAGTTTAATAAGGTCATCATTAATCTATCTTCCCAGTTCCATTTGTGTTTTAGCTAATGATTATCAACCAGTTTCTACTTAGTACTTTTTTGTTTGGCTATCCGCAATAATAATAATAAAAAGGTTTTTAATTTTGCTGTCATTAATTACTTTTATACTCTTCTAACCGTAATTAAGTAAAATCGCAACATTACTATTAAGATTAATGACTTATGCAGATCGGAAATTCTAGATCTATTCGCTTAACACAAGGGAGACCAGGACAAATTTGCAGCTATTTTCTTCTCCATCAACGATGTAAAATGGATGCGATAGAGCTCATGTCAACCAATATGATACCTCCTCACTATTTCAGCGAAAACTACCCATTTGTTTATAGCTAAGAACTCCGTATTCCTATAAAACACGCGGAACAACCATCTACTCATTTCGATGTCATCTTTTTTTTTCGATCTTGCATTCTCGACTAGTGATGTGTCTCGTCGCCGTTGATTTAAAACATTTTTACCAATAAAGACACAAAAATCCAGTTTCAAGAACCAAATTGAAACCTGGAACCTAATGCCAGAGGCAACAGCGTTGAAATAAGAAACTCATCACATTTGACAACTGAAACATAGGAGGATCTAAAACACGTTGTTTTAACAACAGCTGACGCAGTACGTGTACCTCGATGACTCACAACATAAAATACATCTACCGTCTTAACAGACATAGCTAACGCCAGCAAGGCATATGCAAGAAACAGCTTTTTGTCGTATCTTTTTTTTTTTTCAATTATTATTTTTATACGACTAGGCATTGTTAACAAAAGCACCAGCCAGATAGGCTAGGCACTAAAAGATGGAATATTGAAAGGCCTAACAGACCTATCTACTTTCCTGAAAACCGCACGCATAAAGAAAGAGCAATTATAATATTTTCTGACCACTAGCTCGTACAAAACGACGGTTTCATCCTTTGTTGAACGTCACTGGATAGCAACTTCCTACGCACAAAAAAAATTCTACCCATAACAAAATTCACTCTGAAAAGGGTATGGATAAAATTGAAACGATGATTCATAAACTTATGTAGTAGGTAAGTTTAATTCTGTAAGGTAGTACTTTATGTACAGATTTAATAGGCATTGAACTAACGATTTATACTTAGTAACAAGCTAATAACGCTTTATTTAGTTAGGTACGCTTAGTTCCAATGAGGTATCCTTGTTTGCAATAAAGTGTTATCTATCTATCCATCTATCTATCTGAACTAGACACACTGCACTTTGGCATTATAACACCCCTTAGACAATCAATAATAAATGAACATGATTTTAACTTATTTACTTTTAACTGCTGAGGCTAATTTTTAATCCCTTCGCAGATTCTACCACTGCAGTTTACCTTTCATAATGAACGATGTTGAGTAAGTTATACTGCAATCGGATAGATCACGGTATACAAAAAATATACTGCATTAACAAAATATTTGTAGTATAAACTGTTGTTTTGTTTTCTGATAATTAATACTAACCGATTTTAGGTTGAAAACGATCCTTCATTCCTACGAAGGATTGGATAATTATGCATTTGTCCAATCGTAACCAAGAGCATGGTAGTCTTAAGTCATTCCAAACCTCAACTGAATGTCATTGTCGCCAAACCAGTATTGTGATCAGCCGAAGCAGAGATCCTTCGCGTCTACATAAAAGTTCTTATACTTAGTTAGATCGAGGAGTCAACGTCATAGACTATTAAACGTTTAGTTGCAAAGTACCCACCTTAAGATTAATTGTGCACCTAGTTTACCTTTCTAGACTTTTAAGTCAATTTTGAAAACCCTGATAACTAGTAAATAAATATTAAGTGTGTGATGTGGTTTCCTACCTATATCATTGTACCTGTCTTTATTCATTACCCCTCCTATTTATAATATCATATTCGTCAATTATTTTCATTACCCTTCCTATTTATAATACCAGTTTACCAGTTTAGTACTGAAGGCAACCTTAAGTGAGTAAACACGAGGGAGAATATTTTGTTTGTTTGAACCTATATTTTTTTTTTGTGCGTAATTTTGTGGTGATTTAAATAAACAAACAAGTAACCATCTACTATTTTTCTTAGCGCCTCTATTTCCTATTATTCTTATATTCCTGCTACTGTTCTCACGGTGGCACCTACTGGAATGATATTAATGATAAAACTTGCCCCCACCTCAGACGTCACATCATCTGTCTAATGACCCAGACAAGGTCGCTGTAATCCATTGCATATCCAAATAAATAAATAAAAGTAAAACAAAAAACTGACAACGTAGGTACCTATCTTCACCAGAAACGTATTTGAACCTTGGATCACTCCTATTTTCTTGAATAGTATTCGCCATTTGGACAAACTGTATCGAAAATTTTAAAAACCACCTTTAGGACAAATAAATCTATACTAATCACAACCGCACTTTTAGAAACAACCTCGATAAGAAACTGAGGGTAGGTACGCACCTACCAACAGGAGAAGACCAGAAGATGTCCCAGGGATACGTACATACATAGAATACCAATTAAATCCGATAGAATTCTTCCACTACACTCCGTAAATATACTCTTTGCAAAAGTGAGAAAAAAAATGCCTATCTACCGCTAAGCTCGTAAGCAACCCAAAATCATAAGAACTCCCCTTTTTTTTATATTTCACTTCTTACCCTCTATCGTTATCATCTGAATATTAAGTTTCTGATACAACATTCACACACACACCCTCACATGACCATTACACATTCATGGTTCACACCATTAACCTAAGTCATGTATTATTTAATTTAGGTATATCGTTTCAGTTTAGCATCAGTGCTGAATCTACTCTAGTACTTGATGAGCCAATATTAAAAATCTTTGGGAATTGAGACGTGAACTCACGTGTTAATTTTCTACTGAAATGTCTTGCAGTTTCGTTTACTTCATTCTGCTGGTAGCGCTTAACCAATCTTCACGATGTGAAACAGCAACGAACGGCTACAACTTGCAATCGCCCAGCTAGTCCAGTTTCGGTGTAGTGGCATTGAGTCGCGTTCCAGTGTCGAGTCCAATCTTCTTGATGCTCCATGTCCGGGTGGTCCATGTTCTATTGCGGCCATGGTCGGATGACACACGTCATTCTCCATTGGTTTCTCCTCGCCGTCGCATGAAAAGAAATATATAAAAGGGATGATTTATTCGATAACCAACTACAGTATTTCTTTTTTATGACAATCTATGGTAGATAAAAGAAATACAAGCAGCGCTTAGTCACATTTAATGTGGTAGCATCACCCAAGGGTATCCTTGGCATGTGCGCCACGTGATAACCTATGCATGCATTTAACTTTCCTAGAATAACAACCGCTATCGTGTGGTAGCACTACCAAAGAGTAGCCTTGGTCATGTGTGCCACACAACAACGTAGGTATGTAATTAATAAACTAAAATACACTACAGCGATCGTGTGGTAGCACTACCAAAGAGTAGCCTTGGCCATGTGTGCCACACGACAACTTGTGTATGTATTTACTAAAAAAAAAAAAACTAAAATACACTACAGCTATCGTGTGGTAGCACTACCAAAGAGTAGCCCTGGCCATGTGTGCCACACGATAACCTCTGAATGCATTTACTCAACCAAATAAATTATAGCAATCGTGTGATAACACTACCAAAGAGTAGCCTTGGCCATGTGTGTCACACGATAAACTATACATGCGTTTTTACCAGATAATTGTAAGAATTACAGCTATTACTTTGAAACAATATAAAAAATATTACGTACCTTGATTCTACCCACTTCTGACTTGAAAGATCCACTAACAGAGAAGACCGAGGATGTAGAATTCAAACCACTTTATAGCCTTTTCTTCAGTTTTATTAACAACTTGAGTACTTTATGGATCTAGATACATTAAGCTAAACTTGTACATGGCTATCGCCGAGACGAACTAAGTGGACTTGTCTTGTCGACGGTTCAAAACCGAATGCCTCCTTGAATTACCATTCGCTTGCTTGCAGACCCAAACCATCCCTACTCTTTATTTTTATAGCTTGAAGCTTGAAGCTTGAAGGTTGGAGCTCAAGCAACCGATGAAAATTCAATTACCATATTGATTTATTGATCCCTGAATAATTTTGTATTTTGTAACGGTAACAAAACAAATAATATTTTTATGAACCTAATCATCTTAATATTAATTAATAATACCTTCTATTAACAATTTAGTAACAAAGTCCACACTTCCTGTCAATTAAGGTACCACAAGGTTTCAAATAACATCTAAAACTCATGGAATAATAACAGAAGCTTACAAAAGATTCCTCGTCACCAATTTTCTTTCACTTACCTAATGACCAGGGTGGGTAACTCGAAACCAACTCATCCACCTTCACCTAGTAATTTCGAAAGTTCCGTGTCAAGTCGACATTACTCCTGCTTTTCAATTATCTTGTAAGATTTTATTTCAATTACACGATCGCATAATTGATGGCCCCGAAAGCGTTATTTAAGAGATAAGTGGCGGCCACACCGACGTATTTGCTCTCAGTCTGGCGTGAAATCATATAGATTACACAAAATGGCGTCTCTTAAATAAATCGTAATATACCCTCTTTTACGGCAGCTTGTGACGTACAGCCAAAAAATCCCAAACGAAAATCTACCAAATTTTTATGAAGCTAAAATATAGTGAGAGGTTTTTACTTTATAGCCAAGCGGAACGAAACGACTGCGCATAAAGATTTAAACATTTTCTCTTTATTTTGACTGGACTTACAGCTCAGTTGACAGCTTTGCCTTGTGTAGAAGTGTTGAGTGCGTAAATGTCCACATCCACCGAAATACATTTCAATTAAAAATCTATCCTATTTGACTGACTTGTAATTTGTGATGTAGCTCTATTCATAACAGTTTTATCTATAAATAAAAAAATAAAAAAATATTGTGGACAATTCACACAACACTACCTAGCCCCAAACTAAGCAGAGCTTGTAATATGGGAACCAGATAGCTGATATAATACTTGAATACATTTTTTTTTTTTTTTTTTGTAAATACATACTTAGAATACAATATAACACCCAGACAGAGAACAAACATTTATGTTCACCACACAAATATTTGTTCTCGGTGGGGATCGAACCCACGACCTACGGCGCAGAAGGCAGAGCTACTACCAACTGAGCTAGAGGCCAGTCAGTAGAGCAGAGTGGGAGCTATAAGTACTTATAGCTCCTAATGAGCCCTTGTACGAGTTCAAGGCCATGTTTCTCTACTAGACTAATAAAAAATCTCATAAATGAATTTGTATTTATCTTTCAAACACGTGGGTTCTCTCTTATGGCATGATTGATTTCATAATTTTGATGTCTTGACACAACAGGTTTAGATAATATCTTAATATTTTGTCCGACTCATAGAAAGGTGTAGTTTGTCGATAATTTGATTTTATCATCAACATCCGATCTAAATTAATTTATCATAAACATGGCGTTATTTTGGTTTCGATCAAAATAAGCTTTGCATATAAAGTTTTTATAATTATGTATATCCTGATGGGCCCGTTAGCTTCCCGTTTTTCACAGCTTTTTATTGACTGCTGATTCGTTAATAAGATTTACTGTAAAATTATTTTCTGAGTAACATACCATTTTTATTTAAATTTAATTCCAATATACGTTTCAGATCTCGATATCTCGGGTTTTACGACAAGCTCTCAACACTCATCGATATTTATTTTATCGAGATGCATTCTCATCACTAGAGGCGGCGAAAACAATTTGTTTTTCGACAATATTCGGCGTTAATTCACCCCCTGTCGTCGACAAGATTGACGTCCCACTGTTAATAAGAAAGTTGCAATATGTGCATCATGAATTTTCAACAGGTATCGATGGTAAATTGTAGGATACAATGTAGGTAATTATTTTGTCTTTCAGCTATAATTTTCATTGGCCACCTTTCTTACAACAGCTATTTACGAGTGCCATCTCTTACTATTGGGAAATTACTTTCAGTAGATGCTCGTTTAAAGCAATGTTTAAGTTTAACCAAGGTTTAGTGTGGTGGCCACATGCAGTCCATGCCTCACGTGTCCGTCTAACTCGTCTGCTGGTCGAAGTGTCTTTAATGACTGAAAAATCAAGACGAAAGAACAAGAAGACCAAGGTTTATAAGATCAACAGTGACCAGAGGAGCTTCACTCTCTTCTTGCCTGCTCGCGAAGAAAGAAAGAAAAGTATTTTATTGACCCTAGCTTACACACAAGAACAGCAGGCAGGTAGGTGCCATACAATATAGAAAACAATAATAGGTAAATTAGGTCCCGGCTCAGATCTGTTGCACTGTGTAGGTCACCACTGGTGTTCTGCCAGGGCCTAGGGGCGAGTAATGTAGCAACGAAGAGGCACTAAATCCATTTAACAAACTGATTGTTTCTGAACCTATCGAGGTTCTTTATAGATCTACAAAGTATCAGTGAAACAAAGAGATATACCAGTGAAGCTCTGCACTCCGGCACTTAAATAATTACCGTTAAGCGTTTCCTATTCAGTTACGATCTTTTCATAAACTCCACAGTCGCGGCATCTATTTAAATTACATTACAGAAATAATAAAAATAAATCACTTGATTGTTCAAATGGCAATGAGTGTAACTCTTCAGCGGTTTAGTCGCAGTTGACCCTCTAAGCACCAATTGACAGCATTATTAAAGGCCTGCGCACACCTAGGTCGCTGGCGATAGCGATCAGTGAAACGCTCTCAAAGTTGACAGAACTTAACAAGAGTCTTTGATGACTTCTAAGATACTAACCGAAAATTGGGCATAATTTCCGGAGATAGAACAATTACGTATTACTCGTAGATATACGACCAATTAGAAATAGAATTAATCAAATATTTAATTAGAAATCATAATTTTTTGGCCTCAGTTCAGTTGGCAGTAGCTCTGCCTAATGCGCCGTAGGTCATGGGTTCAATCCCCACCGAGAACAAATATTTGTGTGGTGAACGCAGATGTTTGTTCTCTGTCGGGGTATTATATTGTATTCTATTTAAGATTTCTGTACACTTCGTTTTGCAAATAAATATTTTGAATATTACATTATTTTCTAGATACTATATCGCTAGGGAGCGGGATGAGTGGAAGATTTTGGTGAAGACCTCTGCCCAGCTGTGGGAAACAATAGGTTAATAAAAAAGCAGCCAAGTGCGAGTTGGACTCGCCCATGAAGGGTTCCGTAGCATCAAATAACATAATATAAAGGTTTTTGTAGTTCGTCGAAAGGTAAATTGCAGTTTACGATTTATGACGTATAAAAAAATAACTACTGACTAGATCTCGTTCAAACCAAATATCGTTGGAAGCTTGCATAGTAATGTACAACATATATTTTTTTTTAGTTTTATCATTCTCTTATTTTAGAAGTTAGAGGGGGGAGACCAACTTTTTTCCACTTTGGAAGTGTCTCTCGCGCAAACTATTCAGTTTAGAAAAAAACGATGTTAGAAACCTCAACATCATTTTTGAAGACCTATCCATGAATACCGCACACGTATGGGTTCAATGAAAAACAATTTTTTGAGTTTCAGTTTCAAGTATGGGGACCCCCAAAATTTATAGTTTTTTTTCTATTTTTGTGTAAAAACCTTAATGCGGTTCACAGAATACATCTACTCACCAAGTTTCATCAGTCTAGCTTCTATGGTTTCGGAGAAAAATGGCTGTGACACGGCCGGACAGACAGACAGACAGACAGACAGACAGACAGACAGACATGACGAATCTATAAGGGTTCCGTTTTTGCCATTTGGCTACGGAACCCTAAAAACTACTGCATCAGTTAGAAGCTGCTACTAACGTCCGTTAATCGACAGGGTGATCGACGATTATCGTGCCAAATAGCTGTTCAGTCAAAGTGAGAAAGTTATTTGGCAGGAGTAACCTTTGGAGAATTACAATTGATATAGCTTCTTTCACCAGCTTTTTTTATACAGCTAGCTGATGGAACACGTATATGGCCCACATGATGTTAAGTGGTAGCCATCACCTATAAAAAAGCATTGCCTCACAGGTCACGCACGTCAGGAGCGTGCCCTACGATACACTGCCCTGCGTCCATCAACCTCACGTGCCAGTAATTTCACCGGCACCCTTCAAACCGGAACACAGCGATGCTGCCTCACGGCAGAAATAGGCATGGTGGTCTTCTATTCCAAATGTATTTATTTTGAGTTAATGGAAAACATTTTAAGTTTCGGGCACAAATGATGCCAGTTTACCTACGAGGCAACACACTGGTTAAAAAAAAGAATCAGTGACACGATAAGAAAAAGAAGACCTACGAGGTAACGCACTGTTATATACGATGGTTACCACTTAACATCAGGTGTGCCGTTATGCTTGTTCCATCAGCTTGTATAAACTAAAAGTCTACTCATGTGGATAATTTCATAAAAAAAATTGATCCGGGACAGTTTAAAATTAATAATGGATACTTTGAGTGACCTTTATCAAGCTCATAGTTTTTCCTGATGTTTATGACTCAGTGATTATAAACTATCGATAAACCAATTATCTTATTCCCTTAGTTAAAGCCCTTTTACACTAAGCCTGTTTGCACTAAGGCGAGGCGGGTAACGATATCTTTTGATTAGTTACGCCATTAGAGACGTTTTCTTTTTATTTCTTCTAAGCCATCCATCCATCTTGCGCTCACATATTATGTCTGTCTACTGATGCTGTTCTGAGGAAGGCCAGCATAACTTGTATGTTAGTGATTCTAGCAGAATTATAAAGAAAACACTTTGATAATGGTTTCACTTTGGTTAAGGGACCACAAAAAAACGGTGGCTAAAAAGTTATAGAATCTTGAAAAGTTATGTAAGAGAAAAAACTAAAATTAACATGATTATTATATACTTAGCCCTTTTTGTCCCACTTCACTGTAGGGCAAAGGCTTCACTTCCCTCTTTCCACTTAAATTGAACAAGACAAGGTGGAAAACAAGGAGAGAATCAAGTTCGTTCCGTCATCTCATTCAAAGTAGTAGGTACCTACTATTTACGCTAGTATAAAAGGAGTAGATAGGTAGGCAGAAAAGGAAAAGAATCCTTATAATTTATACAAAATATCAGAGCAATGGGATACCTATAAAAGTTAGGAAAAAACCGTAGCATGCTAAATATTGATATGTATGATGTATATTTTGAGGTAACCTAAGTTTTGAGGTAAGTTAAGTGAAGAATGTTATGCGAGTGAATGAAGCGAAAGAGGTGTGTCAGGATCGTAGCAAGTGGAAATCCTTGATATCTGCCTACCTCCATGTGAATGAGGCGTTATTATATTTATGTATGTACCTAAGTCCCTAAAGCCTAACCGGAGATAGGCTACCGAGCCCAACTGGCGGCAATGCGCTGCCATGCAGTCCCGGTGAAATAGGTCTCTTAAGTCTTGTCTATTTATCTTTCACAATCTTCCTGTCCGCAGGTGGGATGAATGGCGGCGCAGATGGCCGATAAGATGTTATCGCTCCGATGATGTTGTTAATTGATCAAATTGCTCGGACAAAAGTGTTTCGTAGATGGAGAATAATGTTTGGTGGACTAATTGAGGATGGGAGTTGATTTCAATCGATTTCCAATGCTTGATGAATTTGTTTTATGAAATACATTATTGTAAATGGGCTAATGATAGATATATATAATATGATTGTAGTCCTTAGATACGGTAGGTTTCTGATCTATTTGTAGCTATTTTTAGTTACTGAATTGTGAGTAGGTATATGTCTCCTCTTTAACACGCCATTCTTTTCATTGCTGCTCAACTATCCCTATACTAATTGTAGTTCCAAATTTATCATAATCTCCAGATTATACTTACTCATCGTATACCTTGTTATAGTCTCTTCATCTTACCATAATTAAGCATTTTACCTTTACATAAAGTCAAAGTAAAAAATGTATTTATTCTGTAGTTTCGCAAGGATCACTTTGAAACGTCTTAAAGCTAGGTGAGTCTAGGTGCCAGTTCCATGCAACCAAGCCTAGAAAAACAGGCAGCAAACTACAGCTTTTAAAGTGCTCCTGGCCTATTGTCGCTTGAGTATTATAGTGTTAGATAGTTGGAGAAACACTCTTCTTGATGGAGTCATTGCCCATGACCGAGCATGGCTTAACTTGTTGTCTCACAAGCGCACCTTATGACATCAACGTGCTGCTTGCCGTCTACCATCTGCAGGGACTGTCGCTCTCGTTTATGCCTTACGAGTCACGAACGTAAGTGCCTGTTGATCCCAGACGCTGTTTGAATCATCTTCTTTTAGATGCATAGGCCATAATATAGTGTTAGACAGAGCAGCTGTTAGCTTGATCAACACGTGGATAGATGATCTTAGAGATTCCTTCGTGCAGTTTACGAACACCATCTCCAAGTTCAATGACTACAGCAGCAACACTCCTGTCAGTCCTAAAGAATAACTTCTGCACACACTACAGAAGTTATTGCTCTTCAACGATTCATTTCCTTGTATCTTCACAGCAGGCAGTAGCACTATGCTCGTGCTAGTAGAAATAACTGCTAGTAATATCTATTACACTCACATAATGAACACTCGATGCGTGGAATGGTTAAACAGATATGAATATACATGGGTGAGTATTGAAATTAATTGCACGCACATTCAATGTGTGCGTTTGGATAGGTAAATATTGATACAGATCACTTGACGTTGCCATTAGGTATACCAATTCATTTGCGAATGATGTCTGTTTGTAATATTTTCTTGGTTGCACTCACTTCACTGAAAAATTGAGTAGCAAGTAGGCTGGCGTGGTACGGGCATGTCATGGGTTATGTGACCAGGAGAGTGATGAGTATGGATGTGGATGGATATGTGAGCAGAGGTAGATCAAAGAAAACATGGATGAACTGTGTGAAAGATGACATGGATAAGAAACGAGTGAATGGCAGAGATGACGGCTGACAGAGGGGAATGGAGGAATAATACATGTTGTGCCACACAAAGTGGGATAAGGATAGGGAGAAGAAAAAGACTTCGGTGAAAAAGAGAACTTCACCGAACAAATCAAAATTTTTACAGGGATGGCATGCATTCTCAGGGCGGGCTTAGGCTAACATGTTATTTATACCGGATTATTCGTATTTTGATAAGCTTTGGAACTAAAAACTAACATCGTTATTTGACATCACAGTTTGCCGATATATGAGCTTCATTTTGACAGTGACAGCAACATTTTGACGTGCTTAGCCGAGCTGATTTCTAATATGTAAATATATTGTGCTGGGACGGTATATCAACTTTATTGCCTTCCCTGACATGCTAGATGCTTGTCACAACATTAAGTATTATATGCAATTCGGAATATTTATGTGGATGACTTTGTTCTGCTGATCATTCAGAATTATGCATTTGCTGGACGAGCATCGCTTTGCTAATAAATAACCATATGTGGTGTTTTGCCGTCAAAGATCTCATAGCATCAGGCTGGCAATCCTACACGAAATCCTATGTTTTTACGTCACGCTAAGTTAAACACCCAAATATTATCTAAGACACATGTTCCGTGACCTTTGAACATTGTGTAGGACTCATTTGACACATAAAGTAATTTATAATCAATATTATAGGAGCGATAAAGAGACGTGAAGTAGTTTCGTGTAGGCGAATCGTTTAATTGACTGTGCCTGTGTGGTGTAAGTCACGAACTTAAAACTACCTGTTAAACTAACCCCCAAACATATAATTGCATTTGAAACTTTGCCTAAAACTAACCTTGTCAACGTTGTCGTTCAGTAAGAGGTAGCAATAGATTTGTTTATAGCAGATGGTAATAACTTTTTAAATAAGTAACTGAATGAAGTAAGACTGTGTAATATATAGCTTTGGAACCTAAAAATCACCGGTCCTAATTGAAGCAAGAAAGCTAACCTTGCTCACATCGTTTGATTAATATCATTTAAGTGCATTTGCGACGATCTTCTTGGAAACCGAGGCATTCACACACGCAACAATCACATTATTATTGTTAGCATCTAGCCATATCTGTTTTGCTGGTATCACCTCTAGAATATTAAAGGTTTCAGTCTTTACGACTCTACAGCCTATTTTTTAAGTCACGCATCACATTACATGCTTGGCTCCGTGGGCGATACAAAAACAAGCCGTGACAAATGTTGTTGTTTTAGCAATTTCGCTCGCATCATTCGATTTCACTATACTGTACCCATTAGTCTTTTAGCAAGCATTGTTGTTTTAATTGCTGTGCGCTGTCTGGTTTATGTTACTTAATGTCTTTGCTGTTTCGTTAGTTTCATCTTGGTTCTTTTAGATTTTAATGTCATGGTCAATCGCAAGAGATAATAGATAAAGTTGAAATATTTAATAAGCCTCGAAGACTTTCATACCGTAGCGTTCAGTAGGCTCTTTTTCACAAACTCCTCAAATAGCTATCATGTGTTTTATTTATGATTCCTCACTTTAAGGGCCAACCTTCTCATCATTTTGGATTTCGGCTTTGAAAACTGAATATAATCTTATCACCATCTGATCTACAGCCATCACCAATAAATACATCTGTGCGCTGACAGTCGGAAATAAAGTGACCACCATCTATCCGCCCTCTACCAGTAACAATGGCATAATTTCACATCACGTCAAAATCAGGTCCGCATTAATAAAGATCTAAGAACCATAAGCAGATGAAAGATAAACCATTTCAGATCATCACTAGAGATAGTGAATATTTGAAAGTATAAAATGTTTGGACAGTTCGAGTACGGGATCCTTCACGTGTACGCACAAATATGATGTGTCTTCTTCCTTTACCTGCTCCACAATAACCAACTTTAATCTATTATGTGAAAGCTCACAGTCCTTTGCTCAGTTTTCTCTAGAGACTATTACAATTTTCTCTGTAACAACATAAAGCAAACTGTATGTCTGAAAGATAAGGTTGGAAATCCTTTGTACAGTTCTTATCTGCGACCATCGCTTGACTTTCGCACGATTGATCGATAGTATTTTTTGCTAAGGCTTTATTTATAAAACAATCGAACGTCTCCCTTGCGATAAATGCGCGAACTCCTACCAACGTCGCGCAAAAAATATTTGCGAAAATACGAATTGTAAGTGTTTTTAGATAGCTATTTTCTTTGAAGATGTTTCAAGATTTTTTTGTGAAGTGCAAAGAATGTGGTCCATGCCTACGCGTCTTTTGATATTGCTAAAAGTATCTTTTTTGTTTTGCTACTAGACACTATTCGAATAAAAGCACCAAAAAAATGTAGCTTTTAATTGTTGGTGACTTGAGTCTAAGCCCAACTTGTGATTGTAATTTTATAACAATTTAGCATTCCAGTTGGATACAGCCTTCTACCACTTTGTTGGTTACCATTACTTCTTTTCAGAGTATTGACATGACACCTCAAAATGGTAATTTAATCTCCAAACAAAAGATAAGACTTTCAACAACTTAGGAATATTCAAAATCTTTCAAAGTTCTCGATTGATCGAATCGGTTCAATCTTTCGAGAACCTTTGGTACCCGTCCTTCCAAAAGTTCCGTAATGTCTCTGGATTCTTGCATCGCCAGGCCTGTTCCATTCCAATCTGCCTTTATTTCATAATGAGCTCTATTGCAATGGTTCAAGGTTTTACATTATCTTATAGCTCAAATCCAACACAAACTGTTCTAGCTTTGACTTCTTGCTTCCTCAGCAAATCTAGATTCTGAAAGGTCTCTATGGCTTCTATGTTTGAGTGTAATAGAACCTGTCCTGTTATGATTATAAGATTCAATATCCCTCTCATTTGTATATACATCATGCTGTATGGTGTCTGTTGGAGTGAATCTTCAGATATAGCTATTATTTCATCTGTGTCCTCAGTAATTGTCATTTCATTATAGAAGAATGCACCAGAGGTTTTTGGCCGGTGAAATTACCTATAATCGAAACAGTCGAACCTTGATCGATTGTGTATCGATAATAAGGTTTTTCGACGCGCGAGTTTCGGTTTTTACTGCTTGAGTGTGAGTTTTTTTTGATGATTCTTTGATTATCCTCGTTTCATTGTCATCAGCTGATCATCATCGTTTTATAATAACAGAGTGTTTTTTAATGTTGAAAATTAATTATAGGGTATTTTGGATGTCGTAAGGAATATAAAAGTTATTACCTGCCGGAGAAAAAAATTTGGCAAAGTACAGTTAGATACATCCTATTGTACTTTGCCAAATTTTCTTAGGTTCATATTTCTTTGGTAACTTGGGCTGTAGCTCTCAAGTTACCTAAAACCAAAGAAATATGACGCTTATTGACGCTAGGCCATAAGAGCTAGCAGTGTATAGTCTGATGCGTATCTTTTTGTACCAAAGTAATTGTATAAAGATAATAAAGATAATCTTTATCTTTATGTGTCATATACTGAAATAGAATCCGGAAATCTCTGTTTATGAACTACCATTTCAACTAATAGTGGTGAAAATTTCATCCAGCGCTTTGCAGCCTCGAAGAAAATAAAGATTGTAAGTAAAATGGGAACTAAATTGGTCTAGTCTAAACACAGATACTGGTAAACAAAGGTCTAGTTTGAGAAATATGAGTAAGCAGGTGAAATACTGAGGTCCCACATTTTATAGAGTTCCAGAAATAACCGAACAAAATTATGTTCATGCATTTTAATGTATTTTCAACAGTCACCATGTTTTGCACACTCTTCTCACTGGTTCTTTCGCACCAGGCAGTGTGGTGATAGGATTTTAAGCATGCCTCAAAGAGGCTCCTTTCGTGCACTTGACACATTACCTTATAGTCTATACTATACAAATCAGTGTTGCAAACTGAGATTTAGATTTTAGACGTTTTTTTCTCCACCACCTCTTTTTTCACCGCACCACGGCACAAAGATTATTAAATTCTTCTAAAATAGCACCTGTCTCTTAAAACTTCGAACAAAAGAGCGAGACGGATAGCGTTTTGTTTTCAGAACCACAGAGCACCATGAGCTTCCGCGGCCAAAGTCACTCAATCATCAAACCAATAAATATTTCGCCTCATGTTTCTGTAATAGCTCACATTTCACTCGCATTATGACATGAAGGGTCTGTAAAAAGTACTAAATGGTGGACATTGAGTCAAAGTAACTACATCGGTATCGTTTTATCGATTGAGTACAGTTGATTTGGAATTGCGATGTGCGGCTATTAGTCTTTTCGATTCAGCCTGTTGCACACGTGCTGATGTTTTTCATCGTCATCATCATCAACAGCTTGACGAGCCCACAGCTGGACATACGCCTCCGCTATAAGTTATCAGAAAGAATGTTTCTGAGCCCTTTCCATCCACTGACTTCCCACGCTCTTAATCAATATCGTCGGCCCAATGTAGGCGTCCTATGTGGATGTTTTAGTGGATGATTTTAGTTGTTCCTATTACAACAGTGTACGCCTTTATGTCAAATAAATGTATTTTCTTTCTTTCTTTCTTGATTAAATTAGTTGAACATTTTGTGCGCGAGGCTTGTTCTCTCAAATGTCATTGAGTACAGTTCTGACTGGCCCATAAGCTCGGTTGGTAGTAGCGCTGCCTTCTGGGCCGTAGGTCGTGGGTTCGATCCCCACCACGAGCAAATATGTTTGTTGTCGGTCTGTAATATATCAGCTATCTGGTTCCTGTAGTAAAAGCTCTGCTTAATTTGGGGCTACATAGTGTCGTGTGGATTGTCCACAATATTTATTTATTTACTGTACATTTAGTGCAGTTACCAAACATTCAGTACAATTACTATACATTAAGTTCTGTTACTGTACATTTAGTAATACAGCTCGCCTGAAACCAGCCTTAAAGTATAACCCCAGTACATAAATCAATGCCACGGTGATATTATGTAAGTTGCTACTCTCATTGTATTAAATGCAACAAAAAGTAGGTTCAATGGGGGACATTTTTATTAAGACTACATTGTAGAGGAAAAAGGGATACTTATGTTTTTTGTGTAGTCTGTATAAGATGTCCAGTTTTAATTGAAACCACTGTTTTTAATAAGCGATTGAAGTGAATCAAATCGTATTTTTGTGATGACTTCTTATAAACGAAAAAATCGCCGAAACATACTTTATTAATATTTTTTTCTATTGTGTTGGTAATTTGACTTTGATCCGGCTCATATACAAACCGTTTACAGTTCATTAAATTCAGAAGATTGACCTTCCATAAGCTGGAGTGAGGCCGTAAAACCTGCTGCTAATATAAAATTCTAAACGTGGCACAGACAGACAACTAAATTGTACGGAACCCACACAAATAACAATGGATCTTATTAAGCTACAAGCTAGCATTCAAACCAGCAACTTTACATACTCGTTGAGTTGGAGTTGCAGTACTGTGACGCTTATTCTGTGGTGATATTGCCAACTTGTAAAGTTTAGCTGCTAGATTTGGCGCATTTGAAGCATAGCCCACCATCTGCATTAAACTATTTGGTCAGAATTGTCTTGGCTACATGGCAGGTAAACTGCATCTTGAATTTTACGGTCAATACGGTCGGTAGGGTTTGGAAATTCAAATAAACTGCATCTCTTGCATCTAGCCGCTGCTCTACGATAGTTAAACACACGATCGATACACGTTACACCTAAGCATGTAACTTGTATCTATTGTGTGTTTGTGTCCAGTAGTCCAGTATAATGATGTGACGATTCAACCTTTTATCGCTCTAGTTTGGTTCTTTCAAAATAGTGGCTTTTTCTATAATTACAAACCTGGTCATTATAATAAAGTTAACTTTGAACGAATGATACAAAACAAAACCATTACGGGTCGGCAGCGGCACGTTGTTATTTCCCACTATTTGAGAATATGCTCAAACATTTTAAAATCCTGAAACAAGTTGCAACAAGTTTTATGTCCAAAACTGGCTTGATCTAACCAACTTTACGCTGGCCACACTGCTTGCCTACTTTGCTTAGTAACGATCTTGTTTGCTACGGTATGATTCAATTTCACGTCACCGCAACCCTCTCATACATATTTACATGAGTTGGGGTGGCCGGTCTCGTCTGGTATACAAGCTTCATAAACTAAGAGTTGTGAAAGACATTGCACATGACAGAAACTGACCTATCTATCTGTTTGAATTTCAATGAGTGGCCATCAATTTTAAGTTTAAATTGTATGCAAAAACGTTTATTTCGGAGCTTTATATTGTTATACCTAAAATTATTTAGCTGTTATTTAGTTTTGCTTTATGTTAGCAATTTAACATTAAACTTTGCATGTCGGTCTCCGACGAAGTATGTGGTACTGGTACTACACTATTATTATTAAGAAGTTTCTCAAAATTGACCATACTTCAAGCGAATAAATACATTTCATTTCATATCAAAGTAGCTAAAGTTAGTAATAAATAATTATAATACAGTGAAACCAATCTAAGTCTACATTTCAAAAGACAGTGGAATTCAAAAAATTACATTTGGAAACACTGCATGTATTTCCAGCTTCAAAAAGAGGGTTTGATAATTTTGTTTTGAAAAGTTAATGTACCTGAAATTTGATGCTTTCTTAATAAAGTATGGTTACATTTTCATGGTGGAGGATTTGATACAGAACTGCCGGATGGCCCACCTGATGTTAAGTTGCCCATAAATAAAATGAAATACATAAAATAAGCCTTTATTTCACCGACCTTAAAAAACAGTATTGATTAACTTGACTTACTTATACTTCAACCTCCAACCTTACACTGAAAGTTGTCAAAAATATAAATTAATGCGACTAGTAGATCGTAGAATCCTTTTGGACATGGCTGTATTACACGACATTTTAGTAGGAGACCTTAATAGTAATTTCTTAACCAGTTCTATATATTTCAATACACCTAGATATAGAACTAGACATAGCAAACTTCTTCATATACCACACAGAAAAACCAACTATGGAAGTAACTTTCTGATTGACCGACTATGCAAAACCTATAATGGCCAATTCTCAGATGTTGACCTCTTTTCTTCATCTAAACGATCCTTTAAACACCGTGTTTCTGAACTTCTTCTGAATAAGTAATTATAATTTTTGATGGGCAAGCGAAATAATCTTGAGACTTATATCAACTCTGGATAAATTAATATTAATATTACATTTATGCCAGACATTCGTATCCGACAGTTGGAGGTCCGCAGAACGCTACGCAATCTAGACGTGAACAAAGCTAGTGGCCCTGACGGTATCCCAGCTATACTTCTGAGGACTTGTGCGCCTGAATTGTCTCCTGTACTGACACGCCTCTTTCGTCTCTCTATGAAGACGGGTCTTGTGCCAAAATCCTGGAAGCTTGCCAATGTACAGCCTGTACCTAAAAAAGGTAGTCGTGCCGACCCTGTCAACTACCGTCCCATCTCAGTAACGTCCATTATGTGCAAGAGTATGGAACGAGTGCTGAACAACAGACTCCTGGCATACCTAGAAGGCAATGACCTCCTTAGTGACCGACAATACGGATTTCGCCGAAATCGGTCAACAGGAGAACTTCTGGCGTATGTCACTCACTTATGGAGTGAAGCCATCGAGGGAAACGGAGAAGCTTTGGCAGTTTCTTTGGATATCTCGAAGGCTTTTGACCGGGTGTGGCATGACAGCCTATTAAGCAAGCTTCCTACTTATGGCATATCCGCTGGCTTATGTGTTTGGGTATCAGACTTTCTGAGGGACCGATCAATTCGAGTGGTCGTTGACGGCTGCACGTCTGATCAAATGGCAATTAATGCCGGTGTTCCTCAGGGGTCAGTTCTCTCTGCAACACTTTTCCTGCTGCACATAAATGATCTGCTTAGGCCCGGCATCATTGGGTACGCAGACGACAGCACCGTTGTAGAGAGATACATACCTGAAGCACGATCCAGTGGATCTCAGATCCAGTCTCTTAGAGAGGCCATGGTTGAACGCTTGAACCTTACACTGAAGGCAGTCGCAGAGTGGGGTGACGCAAATTTGGTAAAGTTCAATGCTTCAAAAACACAGGCGTGTCTATTCTCCGCTAAGAGGAGTCAATTCGACCTGACTCCCACTTTCCGAGATGTGTCTTTACCGATCTCCAACCAGCTTGAGCTTTTAGGGTTCACGCTTACCCCTAAGTTGAACTTTGGCTCGTTTATTGAGTCGAAGGCCAAAACAGCTGCGAAAAAGCTAGGAGTGCTATCAAAGGTGAGACGGTATTTCACACCGGGACAGCTTCTGAATCTGTACCAAGCACAAGTCCGGTCGTGTATGGAATACTGTTCTCATCTTTGGGATGGCTCGGCTAAATACCAGCTGGAGGCCCTGGACTCGATAGAACGGCGAGCGAAAAGGCTCATAGGCGACGATGCATTGGTGGAGTCTAAACTCCTTAGTCTCGAGCATCGTCGTAAAGTAGCTGCCTTATCGGTCTTCTACAGGATACATTTCGGCGAGTGTGCCCAGGAACTTTTCAACTTGGTTCCCCCATCCCCATTCCATCACCGGACCAGTAGACGTACGGAGACGAGGCATCCATTCATGGTTGACACACCTTCTTCCCGCACTAAGCGCTTTGCTTCCACTTTTATATTGCGGACAGCCAAAGTGTGGAACTCGTTGCCGGCGTCTATTTTTCCGAATACCTATAATTTGGGAGTTTTCAAAAAAAGAGTGAATAGGTATCTTCTAGGTGAGCGCGCTACACCGTCGATCGCATCATCACTTAACATCAGGTGAGATTGCGGTCAAGCGCTACCCTATAAATTGTAAAAAAAAAAAAAAAAAAAAAAAAAAATTAAATTCACACTCACACTTTTACTTCACACAACACAACCACACACACATACACACACACACTCTCGCACACATACATACTCTCTTATCTTACAGCACAGAACATTCACTCGCTAACCTACTGCTAGAGGGCAGTAAAGCACTTTTTGTAATAATTAATACTTAGGAAAATCTGTTATTGGCCTTTTTAGGGTTCCGTAGCCAAATGGCAAAAACGGAACCCTTATAGATTCGTCATGTCTGTCTGTCTGTCTGTCTGTCCGACCGTGTCACAGCCATTTTTCTCCGAAACCATAAAAGCTAGACTGATGAAACTTGGTGAGTAGATGTATTCTGTGAACCGCATTAAGGTTTTTACATAAAAATAGAAAAAAAAACTATAAATTTTGGGGGTCCCCGTACTTGAAACTGAAACTCAAAAATTTTTTTTTCATCGAACCCATACGTGTGGGGTATCTATGGATAGGTCTTTAAAAATGATGTTGAGGTTTCTAATATCGTTTTTTTCTAAACTGAATAGTTTCCAAAGTGGAAAAAAGTTGACCCCCCCCCCTCTAACTTCTAAAATAAGAGAATGATAAATCCAAAAAAAATATATGTTGTACATTACTATGCAAACTTTCAACGATATTTGGTTTGAACGAGATCTAGTCAGTAGTTTTTTTTTTATACGTCATAAATCGTAAACCGGAAATTTTTTTTCATCGAACCCATACGTGTGGGGTATTTATGGATAGGTCTTTAAAAATGATGTTGAGGTTTCTAATATCGTTTTTTTCTAAACTGAAAAGTTTGCGCGAGAGACACTTCCAAAGTGGAAAAAAGTTGGTCCCCCCCCCTCTAACTTCTAAAATGAGAGAATGATAAATCCAAAAAAAATATATGTTGTACATTACTATGCAAACTTTCAACGATATTTGGTTTGAACGAGATCTAGTCAGTAGTTTTTTTTTTATACGTCATAAATCGTAAACCGCAATTTACCTTTCGACGAACTACAAAAACCTTTATATTATGTTAATTGATGCTACGGAACCCTTCATGGGCGAGTCCGACTCGCACTTGGGTGCTTTTTTAAGATTATATAATACCCCGCTTTCGAACTTCTGTAATTGCTGTTGATTTTCTAATAAAGAAAAATAAAAAATAAAATAAAATAATCTTAATTTATTACTAAGGAAAAGTTTGTTCTAATATGACACTGGCGTGGTGGTACATAGCTTAGGCGGTCTTTGGCAAAGGCCTCCTCCAGGGTTGATGCAGTTCAGACATGATCTGTCCGTATATTTTTTAATTGTCATTATCAATAATAGCTCAAACATAATAATATATTACTGTAATCAACTTCCTTTAAATTGCTTAATAGCCACTGGGCAGATAAATATAACAAATTGAACAAAGTAAGTATAATATCACTCAGCCAAATTACGAACACCTTTTGCAAAGTGATAGTTTACACACCTGTACAGTCATCAACAAAAACAATTTTACGGGAATTATAAATCGCTTAGCATTCCGGCACTGCGCTATCAATTACACGGACTGTACTTTACATAATATTCGAATTAGTTCGTGTCAGAGGAAATGCTAGGTTTGCTCACCGATGGTTTAATATTATTGATTGGCCTCTTTGAGGCGTAGGTACTTAAAATCCTTTCACCACATTGGTTCGAGCTAGTGACACAATAAGAAGAGATTGAGTGGCATGATGGTATGTTAAGAATCTAAATGTACGGTTACTGAGGTCCAATATAAATAATTACCTCACACTACCACTACTATACTTTTACTAGCCTCTCAGCTCAGTTGGTAGTAGCTCTGTCTTCTGCGCCGTATTAGGTCTTGGGTTCGTGTTGTTCGTGTGGTGAACACAGATGTTTGTTCTCTGTCTGGATGGGTGTTATATTGCAATTTAAGCATGTATTTAAAAAAAAAATTGTAAGTGTCTTGTCAGCTTAATCTGAGGCTAGATAGTGTTGCGCAGATTGTCAACAATATTTATTTTAATTACCAGACCTTACCTACCTTTTATTATGTAAACTGCGAGTCTTACTTTTGTCCTCGATGAAAAAGCCATGGTTTCAAACGTCTCTTATTAGTTATTAGTCTCTTATCACTTATTAGTTCTTACAAAATGTGATTATTGCCAGCTTTTATTAATCATTTATGGTCATATTCATAATGGTCTTATAGCAGACATTTAGCTTAGCAGGCCGCTAAGTCTGTTGCCATCTCTATTTGTTGACATGAAAGCAACAGTGGCAAGAGGATTTTTGCGATCGCTAAAAACTGTCCGGAATTATGAATGTGAAGGTAACCTTCACCTCTTTTCCTATCGTCTTAACCTATCGTGAGTTACGTTATAAAGGTGCGAGAATTTCATCAATATCAACCCACATTAGTTTTCTACACTCTTATGGGGTTCAAGCATCTAGTATGTGACCGTCCCTAAACCGAAAAACTGACCGAAACCAAAGATATTCCTAGTTACGAGTAAAGTTTGAACAACCACGAACCTTTTAGTTTGTTGGGATTTGGTTAGAAATTAAACTGAATGAGTAAATCTCTAGCTGTTTTAGTTAAATCCTTTTCATTCGAGGGTAGCATTTGCTAAGTGAATTAATTATAAGGTTTGGAATTTGTGGTACACGAGTAAATATGTAGAAAGTGGTGAATCGGTTAATTATTTATGTAATCTCATGTTAACCCAGTAGCAATGCCAATAAACTTTTGATCCTACTACTCCAGTCGTGGACTCATCTTGATGCTCTGTAATATAATAACCAGGGATCAGACTCGTTCAGCCTGATGATGACCCTCAGATACGACTGAACCACATCAGTGCTAGACGGAAGTGTCCCCAAGAAGCTAGCGGCATTACCACGCTAAAAAGCAATGCTCATGCGCTGCGCCAGATACCCACCAGCCTATGGATCACGGGTCACTTCGATCAGTCGCCTAGACAACATTTTGAAGACCTGCAAGGCCTTGGTTCCCCACTGACCCATAGTCTCAGCCTCAAGAGGAGCAAATAAGTAGGTTCTGTCGAACCCCTCATATTTGTGATTCTTAAAATCTTCGGCCAAATCAGTTGGATTGGCTTATGCAAATGTTCTGATAAATCAACTTATGATCAAGCGTCCAATTTAGCGGACCCTCTAATCTTCCCTCAACGCACTTATTCAATTTACGCCGCCGCGGAACAATGCCGGCTACACGGCCGAGCACTACTGACCATTACGTATTCCGTACACGATCGTATCTCGAAGCCACGGCAAAGCTGCAACATCTTCCAAACTGCATACCTTGACGATTCGCTAACGGGTGGTAAGGAATAATGGGAGTCGGACCAGCAATGGTTGAGGGAAAAAGCAATATTGTGCAAGGCTTCGGACGTCATCGACTGATAATTGTCGCTGGCGAGTTGCGCTTATCGCCCTAGATAACTTCCATCGTATTGTACGTTTGCTACCACAATGGAATATTACTAATTAGGCTCTGTTTATGAACGCACTCCATTGTTGAAAGAATGAGATAGTTATCTGTTTGTTGTCTGCAAATGAGATTTGCGATGCCGCTTTGTCGGTTGGCGAAATTGTATGAGCTTTGTTTCATCTGAAATATTATCTGTAAACCTGTGTAAGGGATCGTTTTTGTGGATAAGCAGCATCTTTACTGTTCCTACCTCTTACCGTGGCACATCGTTTTAAAGACTTCGAAGTTCGCCAAGATCAGCATAACTCCCTAGAGGTTTGACAAGTTTTGTTGAGTTTGATGTTATAAACTTTTATCTGGTTCATACGAGGAACCGCTGTACATTTCTTTTGTAATGACAATAAATAAATACGCAATAATCCCGACAATGCATTGTATTTGCAGAAGAAAAACATGTTTATCTCAATATTTTAAGCACTGCGCCATGAAAATAAGCCAAAAGCTGTACCCAGCGTTAGCGTTCCCTGGTATCTGATCGAGTATAGCATAATGTCTCGGTCAGTCGCGTGTTTATGGGAGATCGCGTGATTTCGTAAATTGACCCCGTGCTCCAGCGACGTGTGGTACGTGGAAGTTCATTAGATCAACTCTGGAACCGGTTTGCTATCTAGTGGAAAGATGGACGCATGCGAAATATAACCCATTTTAATTTGATATGTGTAAAGTGAAATTTTCTTATCACCATGTAAGCTGGTTCTCAGCGGATCATGAAAAACTTTGGAGATAATTTTTGCTTTGTTTTGCTGGATTTGTACTATTATTGAAATCTCCATTCTTATTGTCTTACTTTAATAACCATCATAGAAGCCTGTGTGTGTGGTAAATAAATCACTTTTTATTTTATTTTATGTTTGAAATCCCCATAGTTAATTTTAAATTAGGCTCACAGGTAACTCATATGATAAGTGTAAAGAGAAATGTTCCTATCACTATGATGTAAACTTGTTCTCTGCAGAATAACATCATGAAAATAATTCAATACTGTTATTTAAAGAGCTGAAAAAAACTTGTTTACAGGCAGCTGTCGTAGAAATAAAAATTCCTATTGTTGTAACAGCTTCCGTTCCACTCGATGGTCGAGTTTCAAAGCTTTTTCAGAATTTACTTTGCAGTTTATTAACTCTTATCTTTGGGCCCTTGTCTAGTTTACAGTGGTAAAGTAAATAAGTAAACAAATATTGAGTACAGTCGTAATCACAATAATGAATAGTGAAAAGGAGAAGATAAATGTCACAGAGTTGTGCTTCACAGATATTATGAACTAGTATCTAGGTATGAACATAAGTACCTACATATTTACATCCAAAATTACTTTATCATTATCATCATTTTCAGCCTGAAGAAGTCCACTGCTGGACATAGGCCTCGCCTACAAATTTCCAGGAAGAACGATTCTGAGCCGTTTCCATCCACCGACTTCCCGCGATTTAACAATGTTGTCGTTAAAAATTGCTTACACTATTATAAATAATAGCATGTTGAGGAGAAGGTATGTACAACTGTTTAAGCCGAATCAATAGCGTGAAGTTGGTATGAAAACAAAAGCTTTAGATTAGAAATAGAAAAAAACATCTTTATTATAAATAATCCACAAACTTGCTTTCATAAAAACATGTAAAATTAAGCTCTCTTTGCTATATTTTGCCTCTCAAATCGTAAAATTTCAAGTGTGGGGGTGTAAAGTACAATATTGAAATACTCAACTTTTATTGCTCAATTGAATTATGGAGTCAACGGTGTTAATATTGAAGGCGAGGGAGACCTCCAAGAAAGTAAAGCAAATTACAGTTTTATTATATTTTAAAATGTGCTCTTGAGCATCTGAAACATTTCAAAAAACACCAATAAGTACAGAAAATATATAAATAAATAATACATTTTGGACAATCCACACAACACTATTTTGCCCCAAATTAAGCGGAGCCTGAACTTTTTCTTATCGTGTCACTGATTATTTCGAACCAAGTGTGGTGATAGGATTTTAAGTGTGTCTCAAAGAGGATCCTTTCGTGCCCTTGACACGTATTTTCGAGAGAGCTTGTACCTACTATAGGATCAAGATAGCTGATATAATACTTTTATTTTGTAAATACATAGAATAGGTACTATAAAATACTCAGACAGAGAACAAATACCTTTGTTCACCACACAAATATTTGTTCTTTGTGGGGATCCAACGCACGACCTACGGCGCAGAAGAAAGATCTACTACGAGTACCAAACTCAGCTGGGAGGTCAGTCTATATCCGTCTTGTTTATGAAACACAGAAGGAATCTTTATTATTAAGTATTTTATTGATCGAGTGAGCGAAGCGAACGAGATCTTACAAACAACTTGGGCGATTTGGCATTTTATGTGCGTATGTATGTATGCATGTATATATTTATGTATGTTTGTCCGACGATAACTCCCGAACCGTTGATCCGATCTGCATGAAATTTGATAAGTCCATAGTTTGTACTTGAGAAATTTACTGGTAAGTGTATGAGTAAAATCGGATGAGGGGTTATTATGATATGGGGTTTTTTAAGGGTGCAAAAATAACAAAAGTGACACAAAAAAAACAAGATACATGTCAAATGAAAGAACTTTGTTTGGACATTCGAAATCAGTTTTTACTTTTTTTCTAAGACGCTCAGTTTTTGCTGTACAAAATAAAAAGTTAAATTAAGATAACCAACGATCCGAGAGCTCCCATCTCTAAGAATTTCGTTGACATCAAGGTTTTTCTACTGGTCGGTCAATTTTTTTGCTCTTTCTTATTTTTTTTTATTGTAATAAATTGAGGAGGTACTCAGTTGTCATAAAATGGTGAAAAGACCTGATCTGATGATGGAGCCAACGTCTGTCAAACAAAACTCTTCAGTCACTTGGCCAATTGAGTTAAAACTTGTCTACAACACAAAGTTAGTGAGGGATAGTCAGAGGCAAGGCCAAACAGTAAATCTAGACAGAAATAATTTCTCAAAGTAGATAAAACACAATGCGTGATGGTAGCACATTTTTTTCTGATTACCATAAACCTATGAGTACTTAACTATTCGGAGCATTTGGATCGCATCACGAGATCTCAGTTCGGGGCAAACTACTAGTTAAATAGTTTTTCAATACAATGTTGGCAATGGTACAGACTAGAAACACTTTGTTATCGTATTGTTTTATTCGTAAGCCACCATCAATTACAAATCCCAAGATCTCGTATAAATCTTTTTGTAAAAAAATAGGCTGGCTCTTTGTCGCACTCGCTAGATAAAATCGCAATTCGCGTTTATTGCACAATGAATTGTAGCGTTTTATGTTAATACCACCACGTGGGCCGGAATGTCGAAATACTGACTAATCTGGCAGTGGGCTGCCGGCGGAAAAAATGGCAATTTTAAATTATATACGCTGCCCACACCACAGATGGAACGGTAGTTATAAAAACAGAAGTTTCACTACATGGTGGTTAGATACGGTATTGCACAATTTCCTCTTTAGCATCAATAGTCAGCAACTGCTAATTTAATTTGTTAAATGAATAGCTTATGTTGGGAGATGCATTCGCACCAAGCATTTTGGCTCCACTTTTATCATGCGAACATCCATGGAGGGGAACTCACTGCCGTTGTCGTTTTCCTGACCAATACAATCTGGGTCTCTTTAAGGCTAGAGTGAATAGGTGTCTTCTAAACTGTCGTGCTACATCGTCGCTTACCATCAGGTGAGATCGTGGCCAAGGGATATTAATTATAAAAAAAGAAGATTTATGAGCTTTGTATGATAAAACTTGTATTCCTATTTTTGACCCTATTTCTGCCGTGAAGCAGCATTGCTGTGTTTTGGTTGAAGGGTGTGGATGCCGGTGAAATTACTGGCATATGAGGCTGAATAGCTATATGCCTCAACTTGATGGATGCTGGGTAGTGCGTCGTAGGGCACGTTCATGACGGTCTTGACCTACGAGGCAATGCTTTGTTAATATGCAATGGCATAAATTAACATAACAAATCAAATGGCATAACAAAATAACTTATCATCAGGAGGGCCATTTTCTTGTTCCAGAGAAGATCCATTCCAAGGATTATTGAGGACAATCCACTCACTATCTAACCCCAAATTAAGCAGAGCTTGTACTATGGGAACCAGATAGCTGATATAATATGACTTACTTAAAAAGCGTGAGGGAAGAGAATTGACAAACTTAATTAAATTAATACGTACAATGGCCGGTCTTTTTGTTAAAAAGCGATTTCTTCCAAAGAGGAGAAGGCTCAAATCATGGATTTTTTCAAGCTTATAATGATTAAATTTTAATACAAGTTGTTACAGTTTTTTCGATAATCTGATTTGTAAGTGACTAAGCCTCTGACGCTCGCCCACACTACGAGTATACGAAAATGTCCTTTATTTTATCATCTACATTTTTAATTATTTCATTATTAATCGCGAATTAACATGTCGTTCATTCGCCTACGTAATTACTATTGGTATTAATAAATTGAAGGTTTTTATTCTTCTTTATTCAAGTAACTCTAATATTTTAATTAACTAAATCTGTTAATTAAAATTCTATGTTTTTAAGCCGCCTCAAAGTCTTCTCATAGCTAACCGACTTCTAAAGCTGGTACCGATATAAATAAATATTGTTATGGACAATCAACACACCACTATCTAGCCCCAAAACTAAACAGAGTATGTAAGTTGGAAAACAAATAACTGATATAATTATTTTATACTTTTGTTTTGTAAATACATACTTAGAATACATTATAACACCCAGATAGAGCACAGGTGGAGATCGAACCCACGGCCTACGGGGCAGAAAGCAGGGCTACTACCAACTGAGCCGTGACGTCAAATGATAAGCTGATAGCAAAATGCGGAAGCCCTTAGACGTAATATAAAATAATAAAAAATTGTGCAGATCGTTGCCTAATTTCGTCAATCGGTTAAAAATGATTGATCAAATTAAGCCACCAGCGAGTGTAAACAAATACCTACAAACTTTATAGCATGAGGCATTATTTTTCTCTTTTGTATTTGGTCATACCTCGTTAACAGTTTTGTAGTCATAATTTCTATATGACAGATCGTAACTATTAAATATAGATATTTGGACTTCGGAATTATTAATTTTCCTTCTATTTAACTTATATGATGACAATTATTAATATAATTTTGGGCAATAACTGTTGAAAGGTATTTGCTTAGAACTTTAAATAAATTATAACACTCAAACACTAGTGTTGTAACAAGTGTCTATGAACATAGACACTTGTTACACTTGTTGTTTGAGAAATAAATAAATATTGTAAACAATCCACACAACACTATCTAGCTCCAAACTAAGCAGAGCTTGTAATATGGGGACCACATAGCTGATATAATATTTAAACATTTTTTTTGTAAATACATACTTAGAATATAATATAACACCCAGACAGAGAACAAACATCTGTGTTCACCACACAAATATTTGTTCTTAGAAATATTCACCTACTTTTGCTGTCGACTATACAAACTGAACGTAGCCTAATATGTTTTCACAAAGCTGCATAAAACTAAATACATAAACCCTTCTGGTTACTTTCAACATAATATCACGGACTTTAGCTCGTAAACGAAAGTTTTTTTCCTTTAAACATTTTGCAAATATTATTCAGTTCCTCTTTCTTCAGTAATCGCGTCATCAGGTAACGTGTTTATCACCATCATCCGATTATTGCTTTTTACCAACCAACCATTTATACCACGGAGCATGGAAAGCATCCTGTTCTTCAGTAGAGACGATTATTTCGGTAAAAATGTTTGAGACTAGTCCTGTTTGCAGTTGGTGTATTTGAAATACTGTAAACATTATTTGGCATAAGTATGCCTTTAGTCGCAAATTAGACAATGTATTTGGTTTCTCCGTAGTACATGTAAAAGCTCTCTCATCTCGATCTCAGAAAAATAACAAAGACTAAAAAACATCACTGAAAAAAATTTGAATTGGAACCTTCTGGAAATCGATCAATTGATTCACAATAAATTGAACTTTTTAAATAAGCTTACATAAGTATTAGTCATGTATTTATTGGTAACATGTCACATGTCACACCGGTCACTCAGACAACACCTATCAATCTCATCAGCCCACGCTCGCAACGTTCTCATCTAAATGGATAAAAGTGTTGCGTTATTGAACTGACTGATTCATCATCCGTGTCAGCCTTTAAGGAGGTCATTGCTGGACTCTCAATGGCGCCATCGTGCCCTAACTTCACTGCTTTTACGGTAGTCTTTCGGAAGTAGTCACTCCACCTGACCACAAGGGTGTTCCATCTTTTGCGAAAACAGGTCGCGTTCTCCATTGCAGCTTAGAATGTTTAAAAGATGAATCTACCGTACTCACTCCTCTTATTCTCTACTTGGGGCTTGATATTTATCATTATCAACAACCTTTTAGCCCATTGCTGTGTGAATGGTTTTTGCAGAACGAGGCAACGAGCTTAGTCTAGAACTCGTCTCATCCAGTTTGTGAAATGTAGGTTTATTAATTTATTAAGACGCCTCTATCCTATAACGGGTAAACATTTTTCTTGTTCTAGTATTGACTTTTTAGTGAACCTAATATTTTTTTGGATGTTATTGAACGAAGATGCGGCTGTAAGCACTGGTCTGCTAGAACACCTGCTATCATCTTCGTAGCTCTGTGTACCATAAACCTCACCGCCAGAATCACAACCTTTACCATCGACGCCGTCGTTAAGTCATTCCCATCGAAAGTGAGACATCGAATTACTGCCGATTACGATCGGGCCTCTCCTGCCTACCCCGCCCACGGCAGCGCGTGAAGATAGGCATCTTATTAAGTCGTAAAGCTTTGGGTGTCTAAGAACTGGCGACCGTCTTAAACTGGCTCTGTAGAGACACTCGAAAAAAATAAGCACTCTTCTTCTTATGCTGCCTTCCTACGGTGCGTGGTTCTGCAGATCATCACGCACAGCCGACGACGACGCACGGAAACGCACACAGAAAGGGCTCCTGTGCTACCGCGCACGAGACCGTTCCCATGGTGTGTCGTACGAGCTGATCCGCCTCCGTGCACGATATCACACACCGGTGGGAAGGGGCTATTAGCATGATAGCTGTTAAAAGTGGTTATCATGCAGTACTGGCTACATGAGATCCTTTCTCTTATAGAGGATCTAGAACGAGCTTTAACTTAGACCACTTTTAAAAACAGTGCCTCACGACTGCAATCCTCAGTCACGGTAAATATTCCATCAGATCACTACAACAAGTACTAAGTATAACAAAATTATTTGAGGAGTTCCCAAATCCTTAAGTGTAAGTAACGCATCAACATTGCTCCAGACTTCGACCATCAGCATCCATAAATCCCAGATCTAAGATATACTTTAGCAAATCCCTAATTCTTCCCGCACCGAGCGTCAAACCTCTGCTTCTTTAGCCAGAGAGTGAATTGGCTAGCCTTATCATTGGATAAAGAGGAAGTTGTGGAGTAGAAACCCACTCGGTTCATATTTTAAAAACCTTTGTAAATTAAATCAGTTTTCTATTAAGAACGCCATGGCGCCTATAGCTTTTTAGGATACCGTACTCAATGAAATAGTTGGGGTTATTGAAGAGCAGTAATGAAGATACCACGGCACCGACGTAGGCGATTATGGACTCCGGCATACAGTACTTGACATCACAAAGACAAAGGATTCAGAAGAATCACAAGGATCATTTTGAAACGTTAAGACGTTTAAACCATAACCACCACCATTTTGTGACGTCTTCACGTGGGACTGAGAGACACCATTTCAATGTATCTGTGTTCTTCTTCTATCACTCCACTTCTTGTATTATGTAAATGTGTTCTTGTATCTAAAATGTTCGTGTTTCTCATATCTACCGTGTGACGTCATAAATAAATAAGTGTTCTTTCTTTCTTTCTTTCTTTTCTAAAGCTAGATAGACTAGCTAGCTAGTCTTAGATAGTGTGTGGTAGTTCCACGCGATCAAGCCGAGAAGAACAGCAGGCCTACCACAAGCTCTGCCTGGCTCTGTCTCTGGTTCAGAGTATTAATAGGTTACTGTGTGTGTGACGTTTCGACGTAGGATTTATTTAGTCAACACTCACACAGAGCCAGAGACAGAGCCAGACAGAGCTTGTGGTGACCTCACACTAGCTTTCCCTGTGTTTTTAGTGTGAGAACTACCACACACAGCGTCGAAAATAGTAAGTCCTGTAAACTAAGTTATTAACCGACTTCAAATAAAAAAGAGGTTCTCAATTCGGTTGTCATCATGTTCATGTCCCTATCCCCCACTACATGTGTGTGTTCATGTGGTTCTCAATTCAGCTGTATTATTATTATTTGTTTTATGTTTGCTATCGTATAACTTCGTCATTTATGAACCGATTTGATGTTTTATGTCTGAAAGATCCAAATTAGTCTTTGTCTTCCAGATTGGACCCATAAACAAATAAGTATCAAAAATTAGTTCTGTAGCTTGGCCCTGCGAAGTCGGTTTCTAAAACTTTTAAACTTCACTTCCTAAATCTAGTGCGTCTTCCTTCGTCGTTGTCCTCATCACCTCCCAAGTAAGCTGCCAATGAAGGTGAAGGTATTGTAAAACAAAAGAAATTTGCTTACACATGGAGCAAGGTGTCGGTTCCCATGGTAGATGCCAAAACCGCGGCATCATCACACGTCCACAGCCCACTTCTCATGCCCTCTTCATAAATAAACCATACAAGTTTCTAATTAGAGAATTAACGATATTCACGATGTTTGAGTAAACATTTTTTACTTCACAACCTTTAGCTGAGCGCTCGTTTGTAGCAAAGTAATAAATTAGCGTTACTTTTTCATTAAATTTATGCATAAAATGTATTTTTTCTGAAATATTAGGATATCACCTGTTGTGTCCCGCTGATAAATGTGTTTGGCTCTAAAACTATCGACTCTAGACTCGCGGCAAGTGGCGAGTAGTTCTTAGAATGGTAAAATTTTTTTTTGGGCTCTGCCGGGGAAAAACAAGAAATAAAAAAAACTAACTTGACCCACACACACACACATTATACTAAAAGTTAAGTAGGAACATGAAAATAAAATTCAAAGGAAAAGAAAGTAGGAACAAAATGAAAATCACAAAATCTAGACATGCAATTGCATGGAGAAGTACTACCACCATGCCTATTTCTGCCGTAAAGCATTGCTGTGTTTCGGTTTGAAGGAGTGGCACGCGAAACTGACCATCTGTATGCCTCAAGTTGATGGACGCAGGGCAGTGCATCGTAGGCACTGACGTGCGTGACCTACGAGATAATGCTTTGTTATAGGCGATGGTTACCACTTATCATCAGGCAGGCCATATTATGCTTGTTCCATTAGCGAGATGTATTAAAATAAAGCCTATTTTTATAGTTTAGACGGTAGATAACCTCGGCCTCCGCACTGGCGGTGGCTGGATAACCCTTGGCAACTGTACCCCGAGTCCCAGTTTTGCTACCACATTTTGTCTACCAAATGTTGTTTTCTTGTGAGCACGTGTCTCTCTTGTATGGAAAATTGATGAGACACCTACCTACTCATTTCGATCGTTTCTACGTGACGTATTTTGTTGTCTCATCTTTTCTCCATATAATAGAGAGAATAGGCGAAACAAAAACAACATTTCGTGACGAAATGTTTTAAATGAAGTGGGACTGGCCCTTCTGGTGGCGTGAGCGCGCAATAACAAGCATTGAAGCGGAACCTTTCATTGAATGATCCAAAGAAAAAGTACTAATTTACTTTATGGAATTAGTATCTTGAATTTTATGTTTATTGTATATTGAACAATATACAAGGGTTGTACATTAGAAACACGTAAGGAGTTATTCAGTCTACTCAACTCAGTAACTAAAAGGCTCACGTACAGTCGGCTGCAGTAGAATGTAAACAATGTTACATGCAGTTGAGTGTTGCAGCATTTTAATAAACACTTTCATCCTAACCCATACCGTCCCACTGCTGGAAAATGTCTCCCACAAATCTTTCCAACCGTTAAATGAAAATTTACAGTAATGAAACTTAAAGATAATCAAAAAATAAATATTGTTGGAAATCCACATAACACTATCAAGCTCCAAATTAAGCAGAGCTTGTACAATGGGAACCAGATAGCTGATATCAGACTCGTACCATGTCTCATCATCGTCCACGTCTGTACCACGTCTCTCATCTCGTATCATGTCTGTCTGTACTTATATACCTACATATTTTTTGTAAATACTTAGAATACAATATAAAACCCAGACAGAGAGCAAACATCTGTATTCACCACACAAATATTTGTTCTCGGTAGGGATCGAACCCACGACCCCTGGTAGACCAGAGCTACTACCAACTGAGCACTACCAATTTGCTGTTTGTGCTCCTTTTTACACGCTTTAGTTATTAGCTTCACTTGTATGTGTGTAACCTAATCCTTAAGGCGCGATTTTGACCCCCTTTAAACGGCCAGATTTCATTCTAACTTTGTAGATTTATCGAAGACCGATGACAATACACAAAGGTAAGATTATACCATTATTCAATTTGCTTGTATTAAGTTAGTAAGTATTCCATATGTGACAGATTGTAAGCCTAGCGTCGCTAATATTCCGGATTCGTATCATTCCGCATTTGGCAGATCCGATTCAAATTATTCCGAAAGATGAGAACGAAGAACATCACTACACAAAGAGTATAAACCGTCTAGCTGTAATAGCTGCTCTATACCGTCTTTGTGTCGGTGGACTTAATTAATTACTGGGGTTGGTTTGTTTCCTAGGGGTTAGGATTACGACTTGGTTTAGTGCTGTTGAACTACAGGGTAGGGGGTGGGTTTAGATTAAGAGATTAAACTCTTGAATCATTTAGTTTAGGGATGTGAATAATTATATACTCGTACTTAAGATTTTAGTAATATCCTAAAATCTTTAACAACGGGACATTGACATTCGTGAGGGCTCTTTACCGACTTATTCTTCTTCTCTTCGGTCTTTCTGTATCAAAATGTTACATGGCCTTAAAGGGTACTTACCTATAATTACAATGGACATAAAAATTATTACCTAATTATTACCTTTTGTTACCAACCCCTGTACATGTGATTCTGCAAATATATACACTTTGACTTTGACAGATGTAGGCAAACGTTGAAATAATCTCATTTCTTGATAATGATTCAGACTGGCGCATGGCGGTTCGGCATCTTCTTCTTGTTATTTTTGTGTCATACTAGTTTTTGCAAAGCAGTAGGCCTACCATGAGCTCTGTCTGGCTCTGGTATGATGAAATAATTTTATGTGCGCCTGCTTTCGTGCAAGCTTACTACGAAATTATTCACTACCTATTCCTTCTTGTGAGTTTTTTGAGTGAGTTTATTCGCAAGTTCTATCTTCGAGTGAGTATGAGTGCGACTTAAGATACGGTTGCAAGTGTCGGATGCGCTGTTGCATAATGCACTTTCCATCAATTTCATGGAAATCGAGTTTCACGGTTAATTATCACTTTTGTGCGTGATATTTTTTCGAACACTATACGTGTCAACGCAATAACTCAGTCAGTAATAACAGCACGGAAGATGCGCGGATGCGCAGGAGTCTACTGCGGTGTGTGGTGCGAGGGTATAGACGTAGCGGATAGCCAAGCACGATCATGATATTATTTACCCTATTGGAACCGTATTTGAATCTGTATTATGGGTGGTATTATCCAAGGGGACATTCGTGAGTTTGAATACCACTCAGATGATTTATTATATATATCGTCCCAATGAAAGCAAAGGTCTTTCTAACCCCCTTCCACTCTTCCCTAACACTAGCCATCTACAGCATAGTATGCTGTAGATGCCCAGTGTTCCATAAACGAGTCAAGGGCGTCCCGTCATCAGATAATTTAGGACATTTTAAAATCTGTATGGCGGATACCTATTAAGGTACTAAAACTTATCTAAGGTCAATCGATTGTATTTTCTTTTTTATTTTCATTCATTTTCTTTCATTTTCTTTCATATTTATAATGTTTTTTACATTTCAAGATACCCCAAAGATTTTTATAATAGATCTGCCTCTACCCTTGTGTTCATTTGTGCCACCATTTTAGTGCCACTCTGTATAAACCCCCGAAATCATTCACTGATTTGGAATACAGTATACAATACCTGTGGCGAAAAAGCCTAATGCAACCCCAAATAATTCCGAGTGGGTTCAAATACCAATCGGTTCGTAGCTTATGGGATATTTAAAAAAGTTATGGGTGATTGTTTAGGCCCGCTTGCCGGCCGTCACTCACACCGCACCGAGCAACACAACCGTTCATTAAAGTACGCGTTCGGATAATTACGTACTGATAAACCAAGCAAATTGTTCGCGAATTATCTTCGCCGTGTGATGAATATCATCTTGCCCCCAAAATACTGACAAACTGTCGCCGTAATTACTGTTTTAATTACATATGATTATCAAGAAAGTTATTGTGTGTTAAGATACGTCGTCTCTTTTAAACGATTCGCGGGCAATGAAAGGAATCTTCGCAATGTTGAAAATAAGCTTGTAGTATAATTAAAATGTTGCATATAATGGATACTTAAGGTATTGGGCAAGTGGAGCGGAGCGAAAATTGCTTTCTCAATGCCAATAATCGGTCGACGGTGCCAGTTATCAAGCATCAATCATCGATTGCTCGTCCAATAACCAATTACAGTGACACGTTAAAACCAGGTCGATAAAACAGTTATTACCCTCCAATATACCACTTTATAACTGAAATTATCGTACAGAGTAAACAGATAACCTTGAAATAGCCGCAAGATATGTTCCGAAACCACAGGGTCCAATCGCTCATTGCTTTCTGTTTACTTTGAACCATGTCAATTATCGCAATTTAATTTTATTCGATTAGTTCCTGTCTCGCTCTGGTTGTATATCGAAGAGGGAGACAGATGAAGGTGATACATATAAAACGATGTTTAAATTTTACGACGTAATCGTCGTTCGTAACGGTCTGATATGCGACGCGAGAAAAATTGGTTTTGCGTTAAAATTCTCAGCGCGCTTGTGAAATAATCAGCGGTTATTCTTTCTTAGAAAAGTTTCGGCAATCCAGAAACTGGTTAAATTGTGTGGTTAATTAATGTATGGGCAGTACAGACTCCCGATGTTTACATTACATGAGCTGGTCGTGGGTAGAGCTGGTACAACACTAGTTTTTTTATACAACTAGCAAGCATATGGCCCACCTGATGATGATGGTAACCATAGCCTATACTAAAGCATTGTCTTGTAGGTCACGCACGTCAGGAACGGGCCCTACGATGCACTTCCCTGCGTCCATCAACTTGAGGCATAATGTTCAGCCTCACGTGCCAGTACTTTAGATAGTGCCAGTAGTTGAGGAAATGGCGAACTACATATTACACAATTCATTACTTGCCTATTTATAGATGCGTGTTTATTCGTATACGTTAGTGGTTTTATTTGATACTATCGCTTAAAATAAGCGAAATTTCATCTTGTAAAAAAGTTCAACTCGGCGCGCTACACGTGATTATCGGCGCTTATTGTACCTACTCATTATTAACTACCATAAGCGCACTTCTTGCTTCTATAACATTGCAGTCCCTATAAGCGGGTCATCTAAAGCGCAAAGCATAAAAGTAGCATAAAACCTAAAACGCTTATTATCCGATTAGTAAATAAACTGGCCTCTCAGCCCAGTTGGTAGTAACTCTGCCTTCTGCGCCGTAGGTCGTGGGTTCGATCCCCACCGAGAACAAATATTTGTGTGGTGAACGCAGATGTTTGTTCTCTGTCTGGGTGTTATATTGTATTCTAAGTATGTATTTACAAAATATATATATATATAAGTATTATATCAGCTATATGGTTCCCATAGTACAAGCTCTGCTTAGTTTGGGGCTAGATAGTACTGTGTGGATTGTTTATTATTAAAAAAAAAAAAAAACTGCGTAAGGTCTAAGTAGCAAAATACCAATGCGTCAGTAATATTTTAAAGCTCTCACTTTTACAAGATCTACTTCGTTGTCATTGTTATAGGACCAACAAATGGTACATATTTCTATTGTTGTATAGGTAGTGTATATTATGTGTGTCAGTACATTGTGCTGGATGTATAGCCTCTCTTATGATGATAAATGTGCGTGGACATTTTATTGTGTGGTATGGTCAGCATAATATTTAAATTTTAATATATTTTATTTACTCATAAAAGAGCTATTGGTCCACTAATAAGTACATTACTCATAAGTAAATCTATATTTATAAAAGAAAGTCGTGTTAGTTACACTATTTATAACTCAAGAACGGCGGAACCGATTTGGCAGAAAATAAGTGGAGAGGTAGCTTAGAACCGGGAGAAGGACATAGGATACTTTTTATCCCCAAAAAGCAACGGGACCGGGGTGCGGCGAGCGAAGCCGCGGGCGGCCACTAGTAATAAATAAAATAAATATTTTGGACAATTCACACGACAATGTCTAGCCCCAAACTAAGCAGAGCTTGAATGAATGAATTAGCTTTAAAGTAAACAATGTGTCTACTTGCCTGTTTTCTTTATCGTGTTTGCATGCTGGGTTTTTCTGGCGAAGTGTGTGAATCTGTATTTGCCTATATTTAAAAGATCTAAAATGTACCATACTTCAAGCAAATAAATAAATAAATTTATTTAATTTCATTTTTTGTAACCAAATAGCTGATATACCTAATACGTATATAATTTTTTTTTGTAAATACATGCTTAGAATACAATATACCACCCGGACAGAGAACAAACATTTGCGTTCACAACACAAATATTTGTTCTCATTGGGGATCGAACCCACGGCCTACGGCACAGAATGCAGATCTACTACCAACTGAGCTTAGAGGCCAGTCTTAAGTAGTTTTTTTTTAAGTAAAGTCTGGTTTTATTTGGTTAGTTTTATTAAAAGTACAATAGGAAATTAGAGCGTTGAATTAATAATCGAGTAGAAATAAGAATTCTTAGAACTAATGTACATTAGGACAAAGGAAAACCAAATTAAATCTATAATTACTTAGCAACTGGACGTTTTTCCTGTAGCGTGGTGGCAACGACGTGACGTCATTATGCGGAATAATGTTTAATCTATCATCAATCACTCGGAAAATAATTTACCAAATAATAATACACGTTTTTTTTAACGATGACAGTGCAAAGAACGCGGGAAATCGGTGGATGGAAAGGTCTTAAAGTCCTTCTTCCTGTAAAGTATAATTTAATAACTTTTTTTTTTCTAAGTAATTATGGTAGTATGATACGTAGAAGTGGGATAAGGACAGGAAGAAGAAGAGATAATTTTCTAATCTATTCTATGTATGGGGGAGGCTTAAGTTCATAAATGGGCTTCCTTGGACTGATGATGATGTCTCTATTAGACAACGAATTTTTTTTTAAACGTAAAAAAGTGACGTAGCAAATATTGTTGAAAGATGAAAGATTTTGAAGGATTTTAATGAGACCTTTGCCTTACAGTGGGGTAAAATATTCTCCTCGTTGAGTAAAAGCTGCATATTTTACCAAAAAATATTTTTGGCTCCAAAACCCGCATATTTAAAAATTGATAAAAAAATATTTTTTTATTCACCATAATGATTTATATTTAGCCTCAAACTAAGTTAAGCTCTTACAGAATATGCATAGAATACTTATAAATGTAAATTAAACTTGTTTTGCTAACCGTATTCATACGTGAAACGCAGGGACTTTGGACAATATCTTTTGGATGGTGACCAAACGCTGTCCAACATTCGTCCATCATCATGTCTTAGGACGGTGTTATGCATAATGTCCTGTTCAATTTACAAGTAGATTAATTAGCACAAATATTTTTGAAATTAGAACTTTTTCAGGGATTTTTAAGGCCAATGAACTCGCGACGCTCATACGTCACCTATCCCGAAACCGACACCTCTTCGGCAAAGATCGACAATTTCCGCTAAAAGTTGGCGGTTATTGTTCAAGTTTTCATTTCTATCGGCATTCCCGGAATGTCACGTTTTTTTATAATTTGCGTTTCATTATTTCGCAAAAAACTCACGAACATTTATTAATTCATAAGTCATTAATTAATTTACAAAAGTTCTATTACACCGTTAATTATTCAAACTGACGACATTATTTAAATATCACTTAGTTAGTGCAAATTCCATGAAATTGAAAGCTACGTACAACATTAAAACTAATGTTACAAAAGAAACAATTTACCTTGCTAATATGGCCGTCTAATTTGCAAAATTACTTATTTATTTGCAAAATAGGAAAAATACCGCCCATATTACCAATTACCGTTATTGTGTGCACCTGTCTGTACGAATATAGTAGCAAAAGTGTTTATGTATGTATAATTATTCAAATGGTCCTAGCAATGCCTCTTTGCTAGTCGTGTTAAACGCAACCACGCCTATTAAAAAAAATGCATATAGATTGCAGAAACGCGTTAATATTAATGAATGATAATTAAAACTAGTATTGATACTTGGTTTGCTTGTTAGATAGCCACCTAATTGATGCAAGCCTTGCTTTGATAAATGTGTAACGTAGGAATAATGTTTTAGACCATTTATCATTTATTTATTTTTAAATACAGGGGTTATGTCGTGATGTGATTATAATTACGTTGACACATTTTGTTCATTCTTTTCAATAACGCGGGCAGATAAATATTTATTGGTGTTCTTTAAAAATAAAAAAAACAGTTTTCTCTCAACTGGAAGTCTTTGGGGGGAGATCTTTGCCCAGCAGTAGAATGATATATAGGCTAGGGGAAAATATTTTTTCATCCCACCAGCTCTGAAAGTGTGTTTTTGCTGTTTAATATCTGACTGGAAAAGCCGTTTTTATCCGCTAGAGGATATAGTAAATTTGAATTTAGAATATTGTGTTCAATAAGTTTGTGAATACACAACCTATTTATTTCTACCTCCATGGTGCCGAACTTATCATACAACTTTTTTATTTTGATAAAAACTCGCACTCGTAACCTTCTTGGTGTATTTGTGAATTCAAAACACCATCAAACCTATTTACTTTTACCTGCATGGTGCTGAATTTATAATACAACCTTTTTAAATTTTTTAATAACTCATACTCGGAACCTTCTTGGTGTGTTACTTTTAGTCGCGCCATGTTCTGTTTTGCATTTAGTCATTTCCTCGCTGAGGTGGGATGAAAAGTTACGTGTTGCACTCGAGTGCAAAGATTTTTCACCTTGTGCTCTTTTGATTCTTCGCCAACGCTTAGGATTCTAACTTTTAAACCACTCGCTACGCTCGTGGTTAAATATTAGAATCCTGCGCTTGCTCAGTCATCAAAATTGAGCACGCGGTTAAAAAGCAGCTTTGCACTCTTGTATAACAAATAACTATTTTTAGATAAACTGACGACAACTATACTAATGAACATTTTAGACTCGGTACATGTTTTTAATGTATTTATGTAAAAAAAGATTCCCATTATTATGTTCGTTCAATAAAATGTTCTGTTTTTATACTTACTTCATAAAATAAATCTTATAGAATGCTCCTTTGCATTAGGTTTGCCTATTAAAATATATTGTAGTTAATAGAAAATTCGTCATTGCAATGACGAATTTTCTGTACAAATTCGTAATTATCCTATTACTTAGTTCTAATTTGTTATTTTTTGCTATTTGCAGGTCAGTGCACATCATAATAAGGTCTGTCATTGCATGTGTGTGGTGTTTTATTGTTAGAGTACGTGCAAGATAATTCTGCGCGTGACTGATGTAAAAAACTAACTGAAAATAATATCCCAATCAAACATGAGCTTGCATTAAACGCAATGCAAGTTCGATTTCCGCACTTATGTTTGTGATCGTAAAAAATATTTTCAGTGAATTTTTTTCATGTTTTCCACCATCACTCACGTGCAGACCTAACTTGCGCGCACTCTAGTAGTTGTAAGTGACAGCTATTTTTCTAAATCGAGGCATGCAATCTCGTTATTCACCGTATCTGTTTGCATTTGATGTTGTTTTCTTTTTACATATATTTTTAGCTAAATACAAATCAAACAGTGATTTAAGTGTTGACAGTAATTGACTAGGACACATATTCTGAAAAGTTTAAATCAGAAAAAGAGAATCACCCACTTCTTTCTTCTTCCACTCACCTCTATCATTCGTCATCCCTGACGCATTCCATTCTTCTTTTCTTTAAAATAATTTGAAATAAAATCTAATATATTTTAACCAAGTCCAACGTAGTATTTAATAAAATAAATATTGTGGACAATCCACGCAACACTACCTAGCCTAGAATTAAGCAGAGCTTGTACTTTGGAAACTGATATAATACTTATATTTTACTTTTACTTATATTTTTTTATATAAATACTATATGAAACCCCCGACAGAATTACAAATTAAAAATGTAATGTGCTTTAAAATGTATTAATAGCAAAATTAGGAAAAAACAAAATCCTTTAAATTACTTTGAAGTAATGAGTAGCAAGCAGTGTGGTGTAACACCGTCCAGTTGACACAATTGCCCAAGTTTTGGTTCACGATGCGCCGCGGCCCACGTGCCCGAGTGTTGTATGGGAATGTTAGCACCATGCTCTTTACGCTAATTCTATGCGAGCGTGCCGTTTCACAGTGCGGACTCTAAGGAATAGCGTGTTAATTTAATACGACTAGTGTACAAGTGTTTGAAGATGGAATATAAAACAACGCCAGGATACCACCGTAATTTCTTCTAGGATGTGTGTTATCGAAATGAAACAAATTAAAGAAGCCAAAAATTCGGCAAATTTGTATCATCCGCACTTGATGTACGGGCTGGTTTTCCCGCAAGTAGGCCGCTGGCGGGCCCTTTTTGCGTGACCCTATTGCTCGAGTGACACGTATTGATCGAACTTTTTTAGGTTCTACAACACGCCGGTTTCCTCACGATGTTTTCCTTCACCGTTTTAAGAGTACTGGCATAGTACACATACATTTTTCGACAGAAAAACTCATTGGTACACGACTGGATTTGAACCCACGACCTTCGGATCGGAAGGCGGAGCCGCTACCACTACACCACCAGTGCTCTCAATAAGTAAAGGAGCCTCTGTGAGACGTATTTAAAATTTTGATCATGGAATCTTGAATCTTGATGGTGGAATCTGCAGGCCTACCATGAGCTCTGTCTGGCTCTGTCTCTGGCTCTGGTTTTGAGTCTGTGTGAGACTCACCAGTGCATTATACTGTGTGTGTGACGTTTTGACGTAAGATTTATTTAGTCAACACTCACACAGACTCAAAACCAGAACCAGAGACAGAGCCAGACAGAGTTCATGGTAGGCCTACAGGACCACACTGATACGATAAAAAAAAGAAATTGATTTATTCCACAAAAGCTGCTACTACATTATTGTGTTTGTCATTGACTGAAATAAAACACTTTTCGTTTGGTTTGTAATGTCAACCAACAAGATCGTGCCAAAATAACATACGTCAACTCACGATCATATTCGTTGATTTCACTCATCTCTTCCCTAAATTAGTGATAACCCTAATTAGACTTCATCAAATATTCATTGTACTCGTGACTCCGCCCAATAAACAACAGACAGACATACAATTACTTCAATAACATTACTTCTAGAGATTGCATTTTAAAAAAACTTAAAAAGTCGGAGATTTGCAAAAAAGTCGGACATTTTAAACATTGCCGCGTAAGTTTGCTTCTGCGATTTGTGTTTATTACACGGATGTTTTTGATATAAGAAACACTTATAGTAAATACTTATCTTCTCACTGAATGAAAACTACTTCATAAAAGTCGGACATTGAAAATATTGCCGCGTAAGTTTGCTTCTGCGATTTCTGTTTATTACACGGATCTTTTTGATATATGAAACACTATTACATATACATTCAGTGACTAGTAAATACTTAACAACTCACTGAATGAAAATATACTTCTGAACCACCTACTGCTGAAAGTAGACACTAGTAGTTACACGAACATTAGACTATAGACATTCACCAAAATATAATGACACGCCTGGCCTTTTTTTTTCTTTTATTCATCAGTCGTAAAGAACAAATAAAAAGTCCGGTTAGCAAAAAGCCGGATGAATCCATATACATATTCTATTCGAGTTATATTTATCGGCAATCCTCTCGATTAATTAATAATATCGCCGAATCGAACATGCGGTGAATTAACCGACTTCGGTGATTCATGGAGAGTATGTTGGTTTTACGGACTTTTGGTAGAGGCAGAATTAATAATAGCCATTTTATTTATGACCAGACGTGCGTACTTTGTTGCCCAGGAACAAAAACTAAAATGTAGGTTTGTAATGTTTGTGCGTCCTCCCATTGCCCATTGGTCCTATTTATCGTGTCACTGTTCTTTCGAGCACTACGTAACATTTTAGTACAAAACGTTGGAGGTAAAGTGATAGCCTCTTGCAGGCATAGGTGTGGAATGTATAAATAACGTTTACAACGTGTTACAAAATACCCATTAAAAAATATAAAAGACAAAAAAAAATTCTAACCTGTCATGTCAGGGAACCAGATTATTTAATAAAAAGGCCTAGGTACCATTTTACCTAATAATTGTCTACTCTAATAGTTTTTATATTTTTCATTCATAAACGTTTATTTTTTTACAGCGTTACTACTACGGTTCTTAATTATTGTGAATAAACTCGTTATATGGCCCCATTTAACCTCTTTTTGTAACACCCTGTATATATATGGTCTGATAACGTACCTTAAATATATAGCAATCTATCACAGCTTATTAATATAACGTATCCTATATAACGTAAATCAAATGCATATGTTTATAGCTTGAGTTACGTTATCACGGGGGCTGAAGCACATGTTTGCATAGTTTTGCTCGCGGGAACTAAGCCCGCACCTACATCATCTCAGTAGGCCCCCGCAAGCTATGTCTGGCTCTGTCTCTGGTTCTGGTTGTGAGTCTGTGTGAGTTCTGACCAGTGTATTATACTGTGTGTGACGTAGGATTTATTTAATCAGCACTCACACAGACTGAAAACCAGAGCCTGCCAGAGCTTGTGGTAGACCTACAGCTGGTTAGTCGCCGCTTCGGAAGTTACAATAATAATAAACCATTACAATTGTAAGTTTCTTGTACCTTCTTGTACCTTTCAATAAAGATTTTTTGCACTTTTCTGTTCTTTATTTTCATTCCTTTTATTCAATCTTCCTTTGACGCTTCTATCTATAACCTTTCTATCTTGGATGGATCGCATTCTAATACGCACTGCTTTTGTGAACTAATCTTTCCATTTCTGCTTGACTAACGCCTAATTTTCTTTTCCTTACAGGATTTGGTTCGCAAACTGAAAACTGAACATAAAAGATTCAAGCAGGTAAGTAGTTTTAGTTATTAATTTGTATATTAATATCCGACGGATTTGCGTTATTCGGAAATGGTAAACCTTAAAATACAAAACGAAAATCTATAATCTTTAAAAAGATGTTTGGGCTCGGAATCGAACCCACTACCTACAACGCGAAAACCACAGCTCAACACAGTTATCTCCAACTTTTTGATATTAAATAGTTGTTTTCTTATGAGGATGATATCTGATGTTGTATAAATAAGTCAAATGATTTTTCATGTATTTTAAATGTCATGAAGAGGGATGAAAGTCATGTGACGAGAGTAATGAGTATGGTTGTTAATGGATATTTGAGTAAAGGTAGACAGAGATGAACTTGTGAAAGATGACACGAATAAGAGAGAAGTGGATGCAGAGATGTGGAGAGAGTGATGGCGACTACGAACTGGAAGACGAAACGTAGGGCGCCCACCCACCAGATGGACCGACGACATTGTTAAGATCGCGGGAAGTCGATGGATGGAAAGGGCTCAGAATCGTTCTTCCTGGAAATGTGTATGGGAGGCATATGTCTAGTAGTGTACCTCTTCAGGCTGATAATGATGATGATGATGATGAATGCAGAGATGACGGCTGACAGAAGGAAATGAGGGTGGAAGACATGTTATGCTGACCCACATAAAGGCAGGAAAAAGAAGAAGAAGAGGTTTACCAAATCTGTACCAGGCTCAATTTAAATCTGATTAGTGCTTACATAATAATACCAGCCAATAAGCCAGCTACCAGCCTCCAGTTAAATCGAAGTGATTAATGAAGAGACTGAGTGATTCAATTAATATCGCAGTTATTACTTACTATTACTTGCTGTAAGATGTTTATTTATTAACAAAAAGCCGTAAAATTAAAAAAGTTTTTTAAACATTAGATAATACAAAAAATATCTAATACTTTTTCGGAGATAAACAACGTATTGTAACTTTCTGTTATTTAACCATTTAAAAAATAATACAATTTAGCTTCTGTACTAAATTCGGATAGGTAAACATTATGAGATAAATTTGTAAAATTAATCAGTATTTCCGGAGCGTTTCAATTTAGGAACTTTTAAGAAAAGAAGAAACAGGTGGATTATGGCTAAGCATGCTCCATCTTAGGCTGCATCCTCACTTTCCATCAGGTGTGATGGCAGTCAAATGCTTAGCTATCTATATTAAAAATAAAGTGGGATAGCCTCACGATCTTAAAAAGTTACCCTCCCAAATGACGGACATAATACTAAAAGCCCGGATAAACGTATGACGTTTAAAAAGCCGGACATAGGTTTAAAAGAGCCGGATGCTGTCGTCTATCTAGTATCTATCAGGTCAACTGGGCAGTGAATTCACTTGATTTCTGCGAGTAAGTAAATTAATCGGCGCTAAACGGCCGGCGCTATTACGAGCATGTTGAAATTGAAATTATAGAGTAATTCGTGGCATTTCGTTGAAGTTTATTAGATATTACTGGAAACTTGGGGCCCGAGGAGGACGAATTTTCATACAAACTAAACGCCAATCACATTTTGCAATGAAAAAAATGTGTAAAATGCGATTGGTGTTTATTTAATTTGAGGTAAGTCATTTGAAATAAAAACTTATCAGGAACCTAGATGAATACTATACGAATACAGTAATTACAATAATATGGTGAAAATCTGCCTAAACTAGTAATAATTTTGGTATTACGTTTGTATGAAAATTCGCCCTCCGCCGGCCACTGCGTAGGCCATGGCGATCAATGAAACGCTTTCAAATTTGACAGCGTTTCACTGATCGCCATCGCCAGTGACCTAGGTGTGCGCAGGCCTTTAAGTAGTAAGGTCAACACAATTTAGATTTATGTAGAAAAATTATATTATCTTGATGATAATCTTCGAGATTGACCTAGGTACTTTAGATACATATCGGTTTCGTACCTTTTCGTAAATTGGTATTTAAATTGTGCGCTCGGGTCTTTTTCAGTTACATCTTTCTGCGTGACAAAACTCTAGAAAATGATATGGATTAAATGGGTATTTATCGAGATTACTTAAAAAAAATGCCCAACATTTAATAATTAATACTTATAATAACGGTACCTAATAGCGGTAAATAAAATACCAGTTTAATCCACATTCATAATTATCTCTTGAATTTTGTAAATAAATAAAATAACTGGCCTCTCTCAGCCTAATTGGTAGTAACCTTCTGCGCCGTAGACCATGGGTTCGATACCCACCGAGAACAAAATTAAATATTTGTGTGATGAACACAGAAGTTTGTTCTCTGTCTGGGTGTTATATTGTATTCTAAGTATATATTTACAAAAAAAAGTATTTAAGTATTATACCAGCTATCTGGTTCCCATAGTACAAGCTCTGCTTAATTTGGGGCTAGATAGTGATGTGTGGATTGTCCACAATATTTATTTATATTTATTTTATAACTCTTTTAATGCTGTATAGATGTGATTTAATATGATTTCGCTCGTTAAAAACTAGGTAACGACTTTAATTTTAGTTTCATCTTGAAAATGGCCGACAAACTTCCATTGACCTACTCCATGTCCCCTTATCTCTTCAAAGAATTAAATTTAATTAATTACCGCGCTTCTCGCTAAACTTACGCTATTTAAGTGTCAACTTAACCGTTATGGGATGCTTAGCACTTTGGCTTTGAACCCATACACCCCCGCATGGAATCATCTGTCACCCATTCGCACTAAGCGTTTTGACGTGACAAAGTCTTATAATTCGATGGAGCCGGATGCACGCACGAAGAAACATGACTCTTGCGGCGTTGCCTCGCTCTGAGGCGTTCCATTTAAGGCTTGATGTGCAAGCGAGAGCGCGGAACGAACGACAAAGAGGCACATCGGCGTTCGGCAGCGTTCGACATCTGTCTCTCTCCTACTTGAGTGAGCGATGCGTCCGCGTGGACAGCTGTATGACGTTGTCACGTTCAACTATCGTCAGTAAACTGACTATACCAGACAATCGATTTTTTGTTTTGTATGAAGGTAGGACCTTCATTATGCGAACCTCCAGGGAATGATACTCTTTGCAAGGCAAAAGTGAAAAAGTGTCTTCTAGACCATAATTTTTTTGTATTTTTATATGTCTCAAAGGGTCAAAATGTGCGAACGAGAAAGTACATTCACGGTGATATTCGCTTGGACTATGGCCAATCCACACAACACTATCTCACCCCAAAATAGAGCTTTTACTATGGGAACCAAAGACTTAACTACATTTTTTTTGTAAACACATTCATACCTAAAATACAATATAACACCCAGCCAGAGAACAAACATCTGCGTTCACCACACAAATATTTGTTCTCGGTGAGGATCGAACCCACGACCTACGGCGCAGAAGGCAGAGCTACTACCAACTGAGTTGTTAAAGGAAGTAATATCATCATTTCATTTTACTTTGTTGTCAGTTGCTATCCGTTGCCTCACTAGTCGGAACAGATTGGAGGCAGTGTATAGTAAAAGATCAACAACAAAGGTGAATGTTTACTTTACAATAGGGGTTGGGCCCCTCCAACCAGTCTCAGATGCATCTTTATAATTAATCTACCTGTATCATATCACAAAGATATTTTACTCATTTATATTTAAAATAGCCCATTTTAAACCTTATTCTTTTGGCCATAAAGAACTTCGTTCCTAAAGCTTGGTTAGTTTGAATTTCAACGCTATACTAAAGATGATACGGTGTAGTTTTGAGGTGAATAACTTTAAGGCTGTAGCGAGTAATTTGGGTGCGAATTTCTGGTCGTTTTAGTTTGTTTTGGTATCAAGTTCTTTTTAAACAGAAGCTATTGTGCAGCCGGTGTACCTCCAACAAACGATGAGTTTAATGGTTAAATAACTAAAGGCTTGAAAACTAAAGGCTGATCATAAGACACGATATTTTATATTGAAACTTTAAAAACAACATGGAAAGCGTCTATGCACTTTTTTTTTAACCTGCACTGTCCAGGCAAAGGTTTTCTCCAAAATCTTCCAACTATTACGATCTTTGGCGACGTTCAATCAATCTAAGAGGGTACAACACAGGCGACTCTCCATACAAACGTAGTCCCCTATTTCCTCCCTGGATAATGCCTCTAGGGTAACCATTTTGTCTCATAAAATCCAGATCTGCTATATTATTACGTGCTCGTATGTTTTCCTTTTTTTTCAGAAACTTATTGATAAATAAAATATGACCCTCATATGATTTATATGAAATATGAATTGGTATGAACAGGCAACAAACTGTCAATATGGTCTACCAATGAACAGTTCATATCACATGTTAATAAAACCTACAGGTGTTGGAGATTTCCGTATAGCGACCGTAAGAATTGACCAACTCTTCATAAATTCATTTTAATCTTGAACATGAATTTTGTCATAAACGATTCATATCAAAATATAAAAAACGTGATGCTACTTTCGCGAAACGATAACGCATAACTCTAGATAAGAATATGCAAATGTACGGTATGCATGTGTGTCAGTCACACCGTATCTTGATCGGGGGCTGACTCCTGAATTAACACTTGCCTTAGTGTTCATTATGATTGGAATATCTGTTCCGGTTTGTTATTATATACTGTGTAGGTACTTTATTATTACTTTGAAGCGTAGTGTGTGCTGTCTTAAAAACTTTTACTTTTGTATTATTGCCTACATCGCGCTAAGTGGAGCTCCACCACACTGGGACTTCACTGCTATTGTTATTATTTTTGTTTTGTAAAAGGATCATACAAAAAAAGCAGCCAAGTGCGAGTCGGATTCGCCCATGAAAGGTTCCGTAGCATCAAGTAACATAATCTATAGGTTCTTGTAGTTCGTCGAAAGGTAAATTGCGGTTTACGATTTACGATAAAAAAAAAACGATTTACTAGATCTCGTTCAAACCAAATATCGTTGGAAGTTTGCATAGTAATGTACAACATATTTTATACCATACCCTCTCTAAAAAGCTTATTTTATTCACGGGAAATCGTGAATAAAAAGCTCTTTTATTCACGATTTTGGTGTTTAAGTTAGAACACACTAATAAGGTCGACCTCCATCTTAATACTATACAACCTCCTTGCGCCAAACATACTCTAATTTGATTGGTCGAAATTTTTGACCAAGGAGTATTGATTAGAATAAAAACTATTTTGTGAGCTATGTAAAAAAAATTAAAATTGGCGCTATTTTGAATATTGTGAGTTGGAACGAAGTAAAGTGTTACATAACTACTTCAGAACTTTCTAAGATTAATAATAAATCGATTGAAAATGGATCCAAGTGATGAAGAAGATATTGTGTTAACACCAGACTTTATGAAAGAGAAGGCGGCCGACATAGTTGAAAACTTGCTTCCCAACAAATCACGGCTGGTTAACATAAAAGCCTACGATGAGTTTAGCAAATGGAAAAATGAAAATCAAGCTTCTGGCAAATTTTCAGAGTCTGTTTTCCTAACTTATTTTAATGAGCTGTCAAAGAAAAAGAAGTCATCGACATTATGGAGTGTGTATTCTATGCTACGGTGTACTATAAAAACAAGGCATAACATTGACATAAAAACATACTCAGAGTTGCAAGCCTACCTTAACAGGCTATCAGAAGGCTACAAACCGAAAAAATTTTGTTGAATCTTTCTTTTTCTCGTAGTCATGGTATAAAGTATAGTATGCAACTCTTGAATAAAACGGATTTAAATCGAGGGTCATGAATCTTTCGCATCGCTCAGGATCCTAACACTTGAATCACTCGCTGCGCTCGTGATTCAATCATCATGAATCACTCCCTACGGTCGTGATTCAGTCGTTAGAATCCTTCACTTGCTCGTGATTCATCTTTGGTCCTCGATTTAAATCCGTCTTTTATTCACTAGTTGCATAATATACTATTTTTTTTAGTTTTATCATTCTCTTATTTTAGAAGTTAGGGGGGGGGACCAACTTTTTACCACTTTGGAAGTGTCTCTCGCGCAAACTATTCAGTTTAGAAAAAAACCTCTAAATCATTTTTGAAGACCTATTCATAGATACCCCACAAGTATGGGTTTGATGAAAAAAAAATTCCGAGTTTCAGTTTCAAGCATGGGGACCCCCCAAATTTATTGTTTTTTTTCTACTTTTGTGTAAAAATCTAAATGCGGTTAACAGAATACATCTACTCGCCAAGTTTCATCAGTCTAGCTCTTATAGTTTTGGAGAAAAATGGCTATGACAGACAGACAGACAGACAGACAGACATGACGAATCTATAAGGGTTCCGTTTTTGCCATTTGACTACGGAACCCTAAAAATGCACGAATGAGAGGGTTATGTATACAGAAAGATGTGGTGCATTGACGTTACAAATAAATCTTAAATAAGTTACAGCCATATTTACATAAATGTAGATAAATAGATAGATTAATACTTATTGTACACAAAATAATACATTAAAAATAAAGGTACAATGGGCGGCCTTATCGCTAAGAGCGATCTCTTCCAGACGCATAAATGCAATTTAAATGTAATCATGTTACTGTTGACATATTTTTATAAGTAAAGGGTATTCGTTTTACAGAAATTGTAGTTTGACTGATTTATCAGCTTTTAACAAAAACTTGTCTTCAAATTGGACCAATAATTGCGGAGCGACGAAGCCGCACCCGCATTCAAATGAAAAGGTTAGTTTCGGGGCTACGAGGTCGCAAATAGACAGACAAGCAGACATACATACCTTGCATACATCTAAACGTTTTACGGTAGCGATCAGTGAAACGCTGTCAAATTTGACAGCGATCTTTGACAGTGTTTCACTGATCACCACCGCAGAACGCTCAAACTCTGCTTTAAACTATGGGGTCAAAAACTCAGGTTCTACTCGCGATGTTATTTAGACGCCCTTTGATCACCGACAAGCAACACTGCAAGTAAGCCCTAATTTAGTTCTAGGTATCGTAAAACCAGCGATTAACGCGGTCTTACCTGCGCCTGCGCACCTCGCAGTCCTCAGGCATGGCGACAGAAATGTCGACACATTACCGCCGACTAACGAGCCGGCTGCCTAGTGATGTGCCTTGTTATCGATAACACTTTTTGCGGCGAAAATATGAATTTTGAAACAACGTAGAGTTCCTCTATCTATTCTCCGCGTCTTTTTTATCGAGCGTTTCGATTACATAAAATAATAAATGGTTTTTGTCCTTTGAACGCTAATTGGTTCGATGGAAAAAGGCAGGCTTTTTATTATCTTGTAAAAAGTTATCAGCGTAATGAATTCTCAATTATTTAACTTTTTATTTTAGAACTATCCACGACACCCATTGCATTAAACATTGCTCAGCTGTTTGTTTCTTATCGTAGATTAAATTCACAAAATGTTATTGCAACTATGTTGCCTAAAAAGATTTTAATAAAAAAAGAATTTAATTTAAATAATTCTTATTACGTTTTGTAACGTGTTAAAAGTTAAACTTCACCGTTTAGTTGTTATTTGCCTTCTGCACTTTATCTGTTTTTTAACAAGCAGATGAGAACTTACATTTTATTTTGTGTGATGAACATATTTTTTATATGAAAATGAAATGTATACGTTTGAAGTGTGATCAATATTGAAAACCTTTTTATCAATAATAATGTTAGTACCTCATACTTTGTCAGAGACCGACCTGCAAAGTTTATATGTTAAATTACTAACATAAAACAGACGCCGGATTATGATGGGATGGCCACAACCACACGATGGGTCGATGAGACCAACAAAGTTTATGGCTTATAGAATACCCAAGTAGGTACTTTTTTGGTCAGCTTATCTGGCATAGCTTTGCTTTATATTGGACCCAAATTTAAGAGAATTTATTTATTTAAGAGAACCATCAACTCAAGAGCCTTCAGCATTATTTTAAACTTGATCTTTAAATTCAGTCGCATTACATAGTAGCTTGTAAAACTTGTAAGTACAATCTCATCATCAATGCTGCAAAACAAACAAAAGTTTCGTCGAGTTGCCTCTGCTAACAAATTGGCTCGTTATCAGCCGATCGGCGGCAATAAGTCGCTGCGTCACATCGATAAATATCGATATCGACACCCGCTGCTGACGACACGCAAGCACAACACTAATTCAAGCCTGATGGGCGTACTAACTGTTGTATTGTCTGTGCTGGTGTTCTTGACGTGCGCAAGATTTAAACCTATGTTACTATGCTAAGTGCTTATCTAAAGTTGTTTTTTTGGCGCAGTGAATTAATGTGTAGCTAGACGAGGGTGTTTGACACAGTCAGTATAAATGTTTATGGCGTTTTTAGTATTTAAACATTGCTTATAAAACATATACCTATCATCCTAATTCCTAATACTTATCATGGTGCATCAATAAATTAAAATGAATTATAATAATATCAACCAGCGATGTTATAATTATTGTTTGAATAATTTAAGGCTAGATATGCGAAAAAAGTATGTTTTTTTCATAACGTTTTTCATTTATTCAACTCCAATGAGACTCCCATAATACATAATTCATTTTGTATGTGGCGTAAAGTTGTCTGATTAGCAATATTAGTCCTAGAATCCTGCTGTACCTTCCTAGGGTCAAACAGATTAAGATTTCTAACTGACACATCAAACTTATTATAGGACTCGAACTAGTCTTATCGACTACCGTTGTGTGACGTCATCAGAGCAAGATGCACTTAGGTCTCTGCCCCGAGATAGAACAGGACGGGTGTGCGGTAAAAACAACATACCAAATACGGCGCTCACATGTGGCAAAATATCGGTATAAAATGCGAACGGACGAAGATATCGGAATGAAAATTTCACCGTTTAGCTCGTTTTGGAGTAGTTTTCAAACTATGTGGTGATCACTTGTCACTGAGCCTCAGACGTGCGCAGGAGTCGATGTTTTGATGACAGCTGGTGCGCGCTCGTGGAGATGTGATCACGCTACTAACAGTTAGCTGAGTTTTTTTACTGAAAATTCATTTGACGAGTTTTCTTAACCGTTACTTACACCTGCTAATGAGGTGGAAATGATAATTACTAGGTATATAACTTGTTCTATGCCAGGGTATTTGTTCTGGGAACTTTAGGTTTAAAGACATTTATTTCTCATAAAACATAAAATGTTCACTTAAAATGAGATTACACAGCTTAATATTAATAATAAATTGTTTTGCCTCTTGACGGCTGCCGTAGCACACGCTTACTTGATACACACATAACTTTGATGCTGGTATTCTAAGGCGGGAGTCATGAATACTTACTAAGTCTCCGAAATGGCCGTTCCTAAGTTCCCAAGTAATTAATATCGATCACCCATTCGAGATTTACCTACTACTTACTTACTTAGTTCTTTGGAATATGTAAAAAATATATTTTTTTTATGCAAATTATAGACAAACGGGCTTAGGTACCTGAAGGTAAGCGGTCACCGTCGCCCATAGACACCAACAACACCAAGGGTGCTGTCGTTGCGTTACCTACCCTAAAATTATATATTAAACTGAATGAATAAAAATATAAACTGAATACATAATTTTTTACCTAAATTACTTAAAGAATTTAGAATTTTCAAAGTATTGGAGCAAATTATTTTCTAATTACTAAGGCATTTATAACAAGTCGAAAGGGTAAGTGGACAGCACTTATACATATACCTAGGTACTTGCAGCCTATAATTACGAACCGTGCTTATAACGACCATGATTTTGTAATTTTATTACTTACTGGACACGTGGTAAATGTGCCCCTCGAGGAGTAAGGAGGCTTCCGTCGAGTCGGACCGTTAGGTACTCGGACCGCAGTCCCACTCGCCGGACTAATTTTATGTTATTATTTTTCTTCCGGCGACTCGGACCACTTTTGAAATGATCGAAAAAACCTATTGTTCAAAGCAATGAAGTACAGTCAATGTAAAAAGTAGGTGCACAAAGTAAACATAAAGAATAAAACTCTTTGATTTAAGACACAATTTATTAAAAAAAAATCTAATTATTAACAGTTATCTCGCTTCTCGAGATCGTTTCTTCCTCATACCCATAAACTGTGGAATGAGCTTCCACCTGAGGTGTTTCCTCTTAATTACAACATGAATAACTTCAAGATAACGTTAAAAAATTTCCTCCAGGGTAGGCAACGCAACGACAGCACCCTTGGTGTTGTTGGTGTCTATGGGCGATGGTGACCGCTTACCATCAAGTGGGACGTAAGCTCGTTTGTCTAACTTTTACGTAAAATTTTTTTTTTTTTTTACCACTTTGGAAGTGTCTCTCGCGCAAACTATTCAGTTTAGAAAAAAACTATATTAGAAACCTCAACATCATTTTTGAAGACATATCCATACCCACACGTATCGGTTTGACGAAAATAAAATTTTTGAATTTCAGTTTCAAGTATGGGGACCCCCAAAATTTATTGTATTTTTGTGTAAAAATCTTAATGCGGTTCCCATAATACTCGCCAAGTTTCATCAGCTTTTACAGTTTCGGAGAAAAATGGCTGTGACATACGGACGGACAGACAGATAGACATGACGCAGTCTTAATTCGTTTTACTTAGATAATACGGTCTTTGTTATTTAAATTGTGACTAAGATTAAACTTTGTGACTTTTGGACTATTGGGTGACTCTTCCATGACATACAACCAGCCATAATCGATTAAATCCGGTGGGAGATGAGAAAGAGCCTTACGCCACAGACTTCGGTTGAAATGAAAGTAACAGCCTACAATTTGATTGATTTTATTCGTTGCATTACAAATGTTCTTATTCGCACATCGCCATAGTTTTGAGCCATCTTTGTTTATTCTTTTTAAATTATATTTATAATCAGCTCTGCACAAAAGTTTACATCCTCTTTGTGTGACATCAATGTGAAAAGATGTCTGTACGAGAGATGTTTTAGGGCCACCTTCTTCCATTTTAATACTTAGTTCTGAAATCGAAATATTATATTTATATTTGCAACGACTAAATAATATTTAATAAAATACATAAATATTGTGGACAATCCACACAATACTATCTAGCCCCAAATTAGGCAGAGCTTGTGCTATGGGAACTAGATAGCTGATATAATACTTATATACTTTTTTTTTCTGAATACCCAATTAGAATACAATATAACACCCAGACAGAGAACAAACATCTGCGTTCACCTCACAAATATTGGTTCTCAGTGGGAATCGAACCCACGACCTACGGAGCTGCTACTATCGCAACGTCTAGGATAGGTAGGTACAAATCATCAATAAATTTATAGGATGCAAGTTTATATTTGAGTTAATTTTATAGTCATAACTTTTATAAAAAAATTGGCAATAAATAATATTTTTTAATTGACATTTCACTACTACTTAACATTTCGTATTTATGTCAGATCTGTTTCTGGCGATGACTGTACAATTTACGTCACGTGGTTTGTGGTCCGAGTCGCCGGAAGAAAAATAATAAAATAAAATTACTCCGGCGAGTGGGACTGCGGTCCGAGTACCTAACGGTCCGACTCGACGGAAGCCTCGAGTAAGTACCGACGCGTGACCCAAGGGCATTGTTATTCAGCGTGGCAATGCCGCCAGCGTATTGGAGATGCTTCCGTCTGGCACTGATTTGGATCAGTTGAGCTATCTCTAGATCGTTTGTAACGGTCTGCAGATAGCTCAATTGTTTATTTTTATTTTTAACATTTTGTAAATACATAGTTATTGAATATGTATCTTATTAGGATCCACTCCGAAAAACTGTCATTTATGAGACGATTTGTAAACATGTTTTTTTTAACTGATAGATATTTGACCTTGAAGTTGGTTTCCCAAGTTTTTTAAACTTCACTTGTGTCACTAACTGTACTACCTAGATTTAGAATAATCATTTAAAATGTAGCAACACCAATTAGTACAACCAAGTTCATGATAAGATTACTCCAGCAAAACCACAAATAAATTAATGTTGAACTAAGATCCAATTTCACGAATAGCTAATCGTCCAATTAAATTTTTGACCGTTGTTTCTTTACATGTTTGCACTAAGCCACTGTTTATCTTAATCAACAGGTTTCGCAGTAACTCAACTACTGTAACTTGAATCTAGCACTCACACACCTACACAGATGACGTGCCGATAACACCGATTTTTAACATAAAATTTTTAGATATTAAATGTCAAATATTCAATTGGTCGATTGGCAATCCGTGAAACCGACCCTAAGTTAGTAACAAAAACAGTTGATTTTCAAGAAATGGGTCGCGTCAACATCTTAATACGAATCTACACAACCACACCTCGACTGTAAAACAGTACCAACAAATGAAAAGGTACACAAAAGAAAGAGTACTTCTACTTTAGATACAAATAAAACAAAAGACTATACGATTCTGATGTCTTTTGTAAGCACATATTGATAAAAAAACCTACGGTGATTTATGCAATTCAGGTTACCGTGATGGTCGGTGGAGTAAAGCCTTGACCGAATGGTGGCCGAAGAAATCTTGGGCGTCCGAAAGCGCTATGGGTCGACGACATCGTAAAGGTCGCAGGAAACACCTGGACAAGAGACGCGCAGAACAGGGGAGGCTGGCAAAATATGAAGGAGGCCAGCAGTGGGTGATACCGGGCTGAAATGATAATGATGATGAGGTTACCACACCACATTCCGGTTTTATTCCAACTTTGTGGTATAGTCTACCGTATTAGTGTCTTATTCCTACGTCTATACGTATAATAAAACGTTTTGGTAGACCATGGGCCAGTCTCCATACAAAAACCTTACGACCTCTTTGAAGGAACCGATTCCTACAATATTACCCCGAGGGAACTCTAGTTCTTGTGAGTCTATGTCTTCTTCTTAATTAGATGGCATCTGTCCATTTGGGCAATTTTGCCAATGTCAAGGGATTATTATTACATAAATAAAATAGTTTTTAGCCAATTCAGTCAATAGATAAGTAGGCCGTCATTGGCTTTGAAGAAAATTGTGGTTTTTCTTCAAAACCATCGGAAACATTTTCGTTCTAATCTGGATATCACAAAATACACTTTCATTCCAACAGCTTACACTTTGACCTAAGACCTTAAGCAATGTTGATTGAAATACCACTAGAATTACAAGACAGAACTCAAAATTACCACAGAAAAACAATTGAAATAAAAATGCTATGTGACTTCCCAAAATGACAGAAAACGATTCTCGTGAGCCTATGTCATTTGTGTAAGTGTGTGCGTGTGCGTGCGTAGATTCAAGTTACAGTAGTTGAGTTACTGCGAAACCCGTTGATTGCGATAAACAGTGGCTCAGTGCAAACATCTAAACTTATCGCGCGGTGTAATCTGCGCCATTATCGAGCTTTATTGCAATAAATTGAGATTTTATGGTAGGCCGGTGACGCATCGGCCACATTGCTTTTACACTATTCAGAAAAGTTACTTTTTACTAGTAAGTTAGAAAAATGAAATGAAAAGTTTGGTTAACAAAACCCAGGTGGTTAAATGTGTTTTTTGACAATTCCGACTATACCTACCGTAAAGTAGTATATGGTTTCCCTAACGTAGTTATTTCTATTTTTAACCGACTTCCAATCAAAAAGGAGGAGGTTCTCAATTCGGTTGTATTTTTTTTTTTAATTTTTTTTTTAATGTTTGTTACCGCATAACTTCGTCATTTGCGAGCCGCTTTGAAAAAAAAAAAATTATCTGAGAGGTACTGCTTCCAGATTGGTCCCATCCCATTTTAATTTTATAAAAATCGGTGTTTTTTTTAAATAATTTTTTTAATGTTTGTGCATGCCTCCGTCATTTATGAACCGATTTAGAAAATTATTTTTTTATTTGGAAAGTTATTCTTACGTCCAGATTGTCCCAATCAAATTTCATTAAAATCGGTTTAGCCGTTTGGCAATGAAGTCGGTTTCTCAAGTTTTTTAAACTTATAAATATTATACCTACCGATTTGCTATACCTACGTTATAAACTGCAGTTGTTACCGCTGCGATATAAAAACTATAAATTTTAGAAGTCTCCCTGCTTGAATGATTTCTTTTTTCTAACTTATGTATTTTAAGCGCGTTGCGCAGTGTGTCCACAGCTTTACGTCCACGGCGCCGTCTATATCTCCGTCATCGACGCATGCGCACAGACATTTACTTTATAACTTATTTTGAGATTAAATTCTACTTTGGTTTCACTAAATAGCATGCATTCTTGGTTAAATTGTCTAAGCATGCATTAGTAAAGACCTACAGCCAGCAGCTCTACTTATAAACTCAATTTAAATTTAATCATTGCTCAAAGTTAGCCCTGTCACTGTTTGTTATTACCTGTGGTAGTGGTAAGAGATGGCAATAGTTAAGCACTGTTTATCTTTTGACATATTTTTATAAGTAAGACCACTAGATATTGTGGATCTCCTCTGACTAGCCTCAAATTTAATGAATGAAAACTCTTTTATGTAGGCTTGAGTATTTTTGAGGTGGTTAAAAACCATAAAACTTGTCAGCGTCACGCGTACGCAACACCTCGTCGCTAAAGATCGCCAAACTTCGCCAAAAGTCTGAAATAATATACGTACCAACTACTATGTATAAACCTCGGCCTACCTCCATGTGGCTTTACCCTATACACAGGGTCCATGTGATACTGACTTACACCTAAGAACTATGTATGTACCTAAACTAAACCATGTTTATGCAATAAATGTATTGAGTATTGAAGTCGGGGTCTGTCCGCCGCAGGGAGTCAGGGAGAGACATGCACACGTCTTCATCTTAGCGTGTCACTGTAACCAGTGTGTTGAAAGGATTTGAAGTTCGCCTCAAAGAGGCCCCTTTCGTGCACTAATACACACGTAATTGGTACAGTGTTTTTTTATACAACTAACTAATGGAAAATGAGTATAGCCCACCTGTAGGCAAGCCTACCATGAGCTCTATCTGGCTCTATCTCTGGTACTGGTTTTGAGTCTGTGTGAGTGTTGACTAAATAAATCCTACGTCAAAATATCACACACACAGTATAATACACTGGTGAGCACTCACACAGGCTCAAAACCAGAGCCAGAGACAGCCAGACAGAGCTCATGGTAGGCCTACTGTTGTTCAGGTCACGCACGTCAAAGTTTTCACATCTGTTGGCATTCCCAGAGTACCACTGTTTTTTTATACCTTTAATTACCACTGATCTTACCTTTCTTACCCATAAAAAGCAACCCAACACTTAATTAATCTCATCTGAAAATCGATCGATATTTTATTCCGAGTTATGACTTTAGTAATACGAGTCGATATTTACAGATAACACGCGAAATGCTGCAACTGCGTGTAGATTGTACAGCCCCAGATATCTCGACTTGTTATCCTAGGGTCGTGGGTTCGAGAGCGGGCACACATGCGGTTTTTTGAACACCTTAAGGGGCCGGCGGTGCGCGAATTTTCATACTAACGTAATACCAAAATGATTACTAATTTAAGCAGATTTTCACTATATTATTGTAATAATTGTATTTGTATTGTATTTGTCTAGGTTCCTAAACAGTTTTTATTTTAAATTACATTTTTTTTTGTAATGTATTTACAAAAAAAAATGTAATTTAGTAACAAAAACAGAATACAATATAACACCCAGACAGAGAACAAACATTTATGTTAACCACACAAATATTTGTTCTCGGTGGGGATCGAACCCACGACCTACGGCGCAGAAGGCAGAGCTACTACCAACTGAGCTAGAGGCCAATCATACTTAATTATTATTATGTCTCTTTTGGTGCAAGAACTCCAGATTGGGTGAAGGCCTTCTCCAATGATTCCAATAAGTGATCGATAGCGAATAGCAAAAAGTCACTTCCCGTGCACCAGAAAGTAAAATGAGTTCTGCGTAGCTGAAAGCGTTTTCCCACTAGATGTGAATGTGACCTCTGGCCGGATGCGTCGGTGAGTGGCGCGTGTGCTGCGAGATACGGGGCGCGCCGTGACGTCACTTCCTCGACGCGTGCGCCGCTTTACTAACGGTGTGGTGCAAGGAGACGGATGTTGCTGAAACAAACAAAATAATAAGTAAATAAATTAAATTAGAATAACACTTATGACTGTAATTATCTAAGCATTATTCCATAAATAAAACCATATTTACACCAGATTATCAAAAAACTTTAAAAATAGATAAAACATTTAGGTGTCCCTGTAACTATGTATTACGCAGGGCAAATAATGCCCTCTTTTAGTAGACTTCCTCATTTTTCTCTATTACATTTACATTGTAAAATCATAAAAAAATTTAATTATTTAATAATCTTGAGTTTTCATGAACTCGTTATATTTTTGTATATTTTTTTAATAAAATGTCTTAAACGCCTCATTATATGACTTGCACCAAACCTAACCACGAGGCCGTACCGCTTCCGTCCTTCAACAGATCACCACTTTGCACCTTATCCTATTATCATAAGCTCTATTCTCCAACAAACTGTTCTACTATCCATACTATTCTATGACATGTTTGTATAGTATCCTATTGCGATGGGATACGGTTGGTTTTAGCGTGAATTTTGTGGTATTAAGTAAAGAGTTCATCAGGGCTTGGAGGATGTCCGTGATACTGGGAACTTGAGGAGTCTATGAGAAGTGGTGATACTTTTTATAGGATAGCTAACACCTCTGGCCTCTCAGCTCACTCAGTTGGTAGCAGTTCTGCCTTCTGCGATGGAGAGCGTGGGTTTGATCCCCATTGAGGACAATATTTGTTTGTTGATCACGATGTTTATTCTCGGTATGTAATTTTTATACAACTATCTGATAGGATAATATTATGTCCCACCTCATGTTAAGTAATACCTATCTATAACAAAGCATTAGGCAGGCCACGCACGTTAAGAACGTGCCCTACCATGCACAGAAAATTGAAATTGAAAATTGAAATTGATCATTGAAATTGAAAAAAGAAATTGAAATTGAAAAAGGCAGACGGCAAAGCTACTACCAATTGAGCCATAAGTCCACCACAGTAATCCTAATTATACGCTTACAATTTAAATAAGTACTGAGTAATTTCGGTCCTCATCGCCCTTTGAAGATGATTTCATCACATGATTATTGATCGGTCAGAACACACGTGTTTCAACTTTCCACTGTAAGGTAACCTACTAGTAACTACATGATCATATAGCGGCTCGATGCCCTCCATTTCTGAGAAAACATCGATGACACCACTGATTTCGAGATATATTATCGATTCAGAGGTGGGCAACCTTTTCAAAAACGTAGACTATGACTACTATAGAAACCACAATGATCTGCGTTTGTTTGTCCATCTTATAATTGCCTGGCAAACGTCACCGTACCTATGTATGCTGTCTGTTTTTTAATTTTCCATGCGTCAGGCCGTACAGACATCTCTAGAATAGCAATAATTCATATAATAAGCATATAATATTTTCTTTTCATCCCCCCCCCCCCCCCCCCAATACGTTCAGTCGATTTCAGTCAGTTCAATTGATTTTTTTATACATTATGTATATGAAAGACATCACTAGGATATAGTTGTTATTCAGTTTTCATAAATAGTTCTAATAGGTTGCTTACCCCTGACATCGGGATGAGCCGTATCGGATAGCATTACAATCAGCGATGTGCTTAGCATCTCTGTCGGGTCAAAGTACTATTTACGTTGTTTTATACTCTGTGCTTAAGCAAACTTGGATTATATTTATTTGTACTATGCATAATTCTAATATGGGCAACACACTTCTGTAACACAGAGTCTGTAAAACTAAACTACTGATAAAGGACTTTGATGGATATGGGTGTTTTGTTGTGTGTTGTGCGGTAGCCTTATTACATTGAAAAAAAACGCCATCTATTTTGTATCTCATGAACTAAGAATTTGCGATCCCTCCTTTTTTGTATAGACTCGGAGTTCTTCTCATGCGTATATTGTGCTCTGTGGTGTTGTGTTGACTATCAAAATACTTCTTCTTCTTATCGTGTCACTGATTCTTTCGAACCAAGCGTGGTGAAAGGAAAATAAAGGATTTATGTGCGCCTGAAAGAGGCTCCTTTCGTGCACTTGACACATATTTTCGAACTTTTAGGTTCTACGATATGCCGGTTTCCTCACGATGTTTTCCTTCACCGTTTGAGAGCAGTAGCATGGTGTACATACATTTTTGGGCTGAAAAACTCATTGGTTTCGACTGGATTCGAACCCATGACCTTAGGATCGAAAGGCGGGGCCGCTACCACTAGGCCACCAGCGCTAAATACTGAAAACATAACAGGATAGTGTAAAACAAGCCTATTTCAGTAGACATCACGTGATGTATGTAGATATATTCCATTAACCAAAAAGCAGAGTGGTTGCGTAAGGATGGGTTCGCATCGCGGAATAAATCTGCGGACTTTCACCCACTGACACCGACGTTTATTAACGCAAGTGTACACAGAGGCTTTACTGCAGTGGGATTATTTTATAAATATTTTGTGAAGTCTGAAAGTAGCGCCTGTGATAGACGAGATGAAGAGTAATAGGTTAGCATGGTATGGGCATGTCATGCGGAGGGATGAAAGTCATATATTACGAAAAAAGTGTTATATGGATGTGGATGGTGGTTATAGAAGTTATAGAACTGACTGGCCTCTGCTCAGTTGGTAGTTCTGCCTTCTGAGCCGTAGGTCGTGGGTTCGATCCCCACCGAGAACAAATATTTTTGTGATGAACACAGATGTTTGTTCTCTGTCTGGGTGTATAGTATTTATTTACAACAAAAATGTATCAGCTATCTGGTTTTCCATATGTACAAGCTCTGCTTAGTTTGGGGCTAGATAGTGTTGTCTGGATTGCCCATAATATTTATTTATAGAAGAAGAGGTAGATTAAAAAAAAGTTGGATGTGAGCGAGAATGGAGTGAGCACTAAGATGACGAATGATAGAAGTGAGTGGAAAAAGAAAACCTGTTGTGCCGACACAAAACAGTTTGTCAGCCCTGTGCGGTACCTTATCAGAGCAGTAAAAATCGTCAGTGTAAAAAAACAAAATTTTTGAGCCTTTTGCTAACCTACCTAGATAGTTAGTAGGTTTGCAAAAGACTCAAAAGATTTTTAATGAGGTTTTCCCGTAGAGTTAGAAGACGAAGGCGCGACAAACCAAAAACCGATAGTTAGTACCTAATATTAGTAGATATTGTCATGGTTTGTTTTATCACAACAAAGCTTTGCCTCGTAAGTCACGCACGTCAGGAACGTGCCCTACGATGCCCCACGTCCATCAACTTAAGGCATACAGATATTCAGCCTCACGTGCCAGTAATTTCACTGATCTTCTGCATTCCCCACACTGTGAGCAGTTCTGTTGTATTTCGGAAGTGATGCCGATGGCTCGCTCTCGAAATTGAACCGATAACGTTATTGTATAAGAACAAACCTTACCCTGACTACACCGGCCGTGCTTCATTACAAAGATCCCCGATATCACGACCTGATGATATAACGCCTTTTTTGGAGCTGCGTTAATAAAAACAAAAGAAAGGACTCTACTTTTGTGAACCAGTATTGTGTCACAAGGCTTTTCTTTAGTTCCCTTCTTCTTTTATACACCGTAGCTTTTAGTCGAGTACTTTATTATTACTTTGAAGCGTAGCGTGTGCTGTATAAGAAACTTTTGCGAGTGCAAGCAAGTTGGATTGGCACCACACTGGAATGTCACTGCCAATTTTATTTCCTGTAAAAGTATCATACAAATTAAAACGGTAGGAACCAAGCCGTAGTTAATTGCACAAGGATCATATTATTAAAACGTCTTAAAGCTAGATGAGTCTAGGTGCCAGTTCCACGCGACCAAGCCTAGAAGAAAAGACAACAAACTACGGCTTGCCGTTTTATAAAACCATCGGCTTTTAATTCAATTTAATAAACATTATAATTTAAAACGGACTGGCGAATGTCAAAAGAGCAGAAGTATTAGGCAATACATAAGAGTAATCAGAGACATGTCTTAACATGTTGCATTTAAGTGGTTCAGCATAGTGCTTTCAATAACGTGCAAATAACCACTTTTCAATTACGCACAAATACAAGTAGCGAAAGTCAGAAAGCAAGGTACTCGTAGTTATTCAAGCTCTGGCAGGTTAGCAGCAGTGTTCGGTGGACGTGCTCATCAATAACTCCACTGGCCTCTCAGCTCAGTTGGTAGTAGCTCTGCCTACTGCGCCGTAGGTCGTGGGCTCGATCCCCACCGAGAACAAATGTTTGTGTGGTGAACACAGATGTTTGTTGCCAGTCTGGGTGTTATATTACATTCTAAGTATGCTTTAAAAAATGGATATAAGTATTGTATCAGCTATCTGGTTCCCATAGTACAAGCTCTGATAAATTGGGGTTAGATTATGTGATTGTGTGGATTTTCCGCAATTTTGACGTGAAAACGACTTTTAATTCGATGTAGCCGGCTGCACGCACAAAAACACATGCCTCATGCGGCGTTACCTCGCTCTGGGGCGTTCCATTTAAGGCTTGAATTGCAAGCGAGAGCGCGGAACGAGCGACAAAGAGGCACAATCGGCCTCCGCGTTCGGCAGCGTTCGACATCTGTCTCTCTCCTACTTGAGTGAGCGATGCGTCGGCGTGGACAGCTGTATGACGTTGTCACGTTCAACTATCGTCAGTAAAACGACTTTACAGAAAACCGATTTTTATTTAAGGTATCCGTCGAAAGATAGGAATGAAAAAGAGGATTCTGTTCGTTCTGGATTCTCAGATTCTGTATGAACTGGTGCTAAGCCTCTGGTCGAAGCCATGGCACCGCTATCGGTCCCACATCACGAAAGACACCCCGCGGTCTCATGAATTGTTAATACCATTTAATTATCATCGTGAAATTAAATTTGAGTCGCGGCAGCAAAAAGCTAGGCATGCAAGACATGCTGGTTGTCGCTGTTGCTAACGAGAACACTCATATCAAAGGGCCAGGGGTGCTCACACTTTAAGAGGCCGGCGGAGGGCGAATTTTCATACAAACGTAATACCAAAATTATGAATTAGTTTCATCTGCCGCCACTTTTTACTAGTTTAGGCAGATTTTCACTATGTTACACATATGTTGCAATGAAAAAAATGTTTTAAATGCGATTGGTGTTTATTTCATTTGAGGTTAGTAATTTAAAATAAAAACTGTTAAGGAACCTAGATAAATACTATACAAATACAATTATTGCAATAGTATATTGAAAATCTGCTTAAATTAGTAATCATTTTGGTATTACGTTTGTATATAAATTCGTCCTCCGCGGGCCCCTTAAGTGTCGGCGATCGACCAGTTGATATTTTGAAAGCAAGGGGTCGACTGAACTTAGGTCAATCAGCAATGCTATTCAGCGTGGCAATGCCGCCAGCGTCTTGGGGACGCTTTCGTCTGGCACTGATTTGGATCAGTTGAGCTATATCTAGATGATAATGCATGCCACTAAATTATTATCCGTGTATTTCCAGAAATTCTACTGAATGCCTATAATAAGCATATTGCGATTGACTGAAAAAGCTTTCGCGAAACCCTTCGATCGCGATCGACCGTTTGAGCATCCCTGGGCTAAGCTATGTGTATGTTTTATATCACCCTGTAGTGACATCTAACTTTTTCCCTTCATCTTTACAAATGAAAATACCTCCATGCTTATTAGTTTGCGTCATTTCTAACATAGAGCTTAGCATCGACAGGGATTTGGTGACCGTTTTATGGTTCCTTACTCGAACGGTAAAACGGGACCCTTTTACTAAGACTCTGCTGTCTGTACATCTGTCTGTCTGTCACCATGCTATACCCAATAAACCGTGATAGACAGTTGACAGATTTCACAGATGATGTATGTATTTCTGTTGCCATTATAACTTCAAATACGAAAAAACTGAATATGAATTGTTTAAGGGGGCAATAATCTTTAATGTGTAATAAATTAATACAGGGACAATGTTAAGCAATGTAAAAAATTGTTAACTCTGGAGTTTAATTTATAGCTCCTGTTATTTAATAAGCTACTGTCTATAATAATTGATTCCCTTGCCTCTAAATCCATGGGACAATACCCAGGCCTGATCAGCTGAAACGCTATCAAATATGACAGCGATTGACAGCGTGTTAGCTGATCGCCATCGCCATTGCCTAGATGTGTGCAGACCTTAACAACCTATTACTCAGCCTAACATGAGTCAATCAATATTGATAGCTATAGGACAATAGATATTCAGATATTAGGGTGCCGAACGTGACACGATTGTAAATATATGAGTCGGTAGCATTCCTTGCGGTGGCGTGTCGGGTTACACGTAGGTATGGTACTCATGTTGGTATTATTTTGTAGGTATAGAAAAAAAGAAAGAAAGGAAACATAATTTATTTGAAGTTTACGTGTCATTGCAGGAAAGATGCAACGACACGGGAAGAAATACAGGAAAGAAATCAGTATTTTAGGTACTCATCCATCAGTATCATTTGCAGCCCGTCATCCTACTGATATAGATGTAGGTACTTGTATCATCATGATCTCTCTTTGCTCATGCCATTCACAACAATCTTGGGCTAGTATAGCTCTTAGTGAAGGGCTCGTCCGGGGAAGTACTACCATCATGCCTATTTCTGTCATGAACCAGCATTGTTATGTTTCGGTTTGAAGGGGGTGGGTGTCGGTGAAATTACTGGCACGTGAATAGACTTCTTCTGGCTGATGATGCTGATGAAAGGTTTTCAAAACAGTTCAAACTTTGGCTTAAGAAATGTTTTGTGTTCTATTATAGATGCCTGTATTTATACTATACGCACGTAGCGTACTCATATTCAATTTTTTGACGTGACAACGTCTTATAATTCGATAGAGTCGGCTGCACGCACGAAAAAACATGACTCATGCGGCGTTACCTCGCTCTGAAGCGTTCCATTTAAGGCTTGAAGTGCAAGCGAGAGCGCGGAACGAGCGACAAAGAGGCACAATCGGCCTCCGCGTTCGGCAGCGTCTCGACATATGTCTCTCTCCTACTTGAGTGAGCGATGCACAGAGCAGCCAACACGCTGATGCGTCCTCGTGGACAGCTGTACTTATGACGTTGTCACGTTCAACTATGGTCAGTAAACCGACTTTACTGACAACCGATTTTTTTAGTTGACCGGGGGCAAAAATAAATAACCAAATTGACTTACAAGTTTTGCAGGTTGTTTTACAACCGCAATGAACCCTAAAAGCTCTTAACCATTAGGTAAAAATCTTTTAAAAGCATTTCTCATAAAAAATACTCCTCCTTATTCGCACGAACACCTCAGTGTTTGTTCTTCAGATTATCTGTGGATATCAAACAAAGCTCCCTGATTGTATTGGTGGTTACCTGATTACTGTTCATTAGGATTGATTAAGAGTATGTGGGCGGGGCTGGGAACGGGGGTGGCTTCTTGAAGCTCTGAGAGTTTGGGGGGTGGTGTAACATGTAGGAGTTTGACATTTGCACTGCGACAAGCAACTGAAGAATAAAAAGCAAAAAAAGGTTTACCAAGTAGACTACAAACTAAAACACGATATTGCGGAGCGACATGCGACTTCACCAGAAATGAATACGTGCTTCAATTTTTTTGTTCAATTGTATAACAAGGATCACTTTGAATCACTTTGAAACGTCTTAGGTGAGTCTAAGTTCCACGCGACCAAACCTAGAAGAACAAACAGCAAACTACGGCTTGGTTCCTATCGTTTTTTTTGTATGATCCGTTTACAAAACAAATATACTAATAAAGAATAGCAGTAAAGTTCCAGTGTTATGGCATTTCAATTAGGAAGACGTAGGCAATAATACAAAACCAAAGTTTCAAAGACAGCACACGCTACGCTTTACCTTTTTCTCAAACGGATCTCCTAATTAAGAAATGCAAAAAAAAAAACCTTATTTTAAAGAACGTACCCAACGACACCTACAATAAGATAAAAAACAAAAGACATACAGACAAACGAACATGGTGAAACTTCTGGTTTCCTGCTTAGACTCCTTTCCAAAGTTCTTCTTGACCTTGTTTTCGAATTTCGAAGTTTAGACTTCGAAACTTTAAAACCAGTCAAGAGCTAACAACAAACTACTAAAATCGCGTACTCTTGTGACTTGCAGCGTCGCTGTTCACCCGCTAACAGTCAAGCAAATCCCGCTAAGTGGCAAACGAGATACGTAATTGTTTTACCCACTGTGTCTCGTACACTGAACTGAACAAAGCAATCCTTTGTACTTCCAATGGTTGTTGAACGTATTAGTGGCTGAGTGTTCAGATCTTATTGATTGTCTGGGAAACTGGTAGGTTATCCTTTGAAAGTGCTAATATAAGTTAACAGGTAGAAAACCTTATTATATAGTGATCGTTTATCGTAGGGGTATGCTAAGATGGTTTGGACATGTGGAGAGAATGGATGAAAGGAGATTAACCAAACAATTGCATCAGGCGAGTGTGAATGGAACTGCTGGAAGGGGAAGACCTAGGCGCATGTATCTCGATCAGATCGCAGACGTTTTAGAGAAAGGCCAGGTCAGGAGTACCCTAAACCGACGAGCATGTATGAAGAATGTTATGAGAGTGAATGAAGCGAAAGAGGTGTGTCAGGATCGTAGCAAGTGGAAATCCGTGATCTCTGCCTAGCCCCATGGGAAGTGATGGGAGGCGTGATTTTATGTATGTATGTTATTGTAGTACTTACTGCTTCTTGTTGAGCTGGATAATTGTTCCACTGAAGATGTGGTACTTTTTTGGCTAGGTTTAGTCCCACATGCTCTCAAACGGTGAAGGGAAAATATCGTGAGGAAACTCCTGTCCCAGGCACAAAAACTAAACTAAAGGAGAACGTTAAGTTTCCCTAAAGCGTTGTGCACATCTAATATACACATCATATTTGACAGAGTTTCACTAATCGCCACCGCAAAACGCTAAGATGTGCGCAAGGCAGTATGAAAACTCTATCAGTATATTTTATTGCACAATATCTTAATAGTGGCGCCACCTCGCTTTCACAGCAGATAAGTTGGTAGCTCTGTACACCTACGTATAATCTGGTACCCTTGACCAGGGCTGTTATTCACTATTGCCAAACCACGCGTGTTACGTGAACACGATAAGACATCGGCGTGGAATCGCTTAAAATCGTATTCCCTATGCCAAAGTTGTCATTCCATAGCGCGGCACGGTACGATTTGGGCACGGTTAGATCTGTCAAATGAACGCGCTCGATTCTTGCGCGATACGCCACAGATTAGCGTGTTCCTGATAAAGTTAGTATGGCTCGTTTCTCTTGTGCATGTTTTGAGGTTATGTTTGAAAGTTGTTTATCATTGTATCAACTAAGTATCATACAATTATCTACATGGTATAAAATAAAGAAAAACAATGAAAGTAGTGTGGCTTAGCTTTTATAATATTGAAACCATTTTTTTTTACAGGATTGTATGGAGATTTCAAACAAATACTTAGTAGAATTCAATTATACACTTGTTTGATTACATCCTTTCTTGTTCGGTGGTAGGAAATTTCACATAGATTGGAAGCAGCTCATTGAGGGCATTAACAACTTCCTCTTCACAGCGACTTTACCTGAAATCAATAAATAAAATAAAATAAAATAAAAATAAGCCTTTATTTCTCTGACCAAAACAGTTTTGCTTAACCTAACTTATACTAATCCTGCTTACTAAATATACTAACTAAGCAAAAGTTTCTATTATGTATGACACCGACGTGGCGGTACTACATAGGTCGGTCGGGTTGTCCTTCGACAAAGGCCTCCTCCAGGGTTTGCCACTTGGCTCCAGACATGCTCTGCGCCACTCCTTAGGGAGCTCATCCTCCCAACGCTTCAACTGCCGCCCTCTGTTGCGTTTTCCATCTCTAGGGTACCAGACTGCAATCATACGTCCATTTACTCCTTCGGGACCTCATTTTTGGACGTATGAGGTCCTGAAATCAATATCAACCTTTAAATATTGTAGACAATCTACTCAACACTATCTAGCCCCATACTAAGCAGAGCTTGTACTATGGGAACTAGATAGCTGATATTAATACTTAGTATATTTTTTTGTAAATACATAGAATATAATATAACACCCAGACAGAGAACAAACATATTATGTGTTCACCACACAAATTATATTTGTTCTCGGTAGGTATCGAACCCACGACCTACGGCGCAGAAGGCAGAGCTACTCTACCAACTGAGCCAGTCAAGTAGGTAGGTACATTCATCCACTTCACCTCAGCAGCCTGAAATGGTCCACTCCACTGCTGAAGGCAGGCATCTAGGTACCTACTACCACTGCTACTAGTACCGTAGTATTCTTATTTTATCGATGCACTTACTTGGTGTTATGCTGGTAAACCTTTGAGGAGTCATTGTATCCTGCTTGCAAAGATCTCAAGGAGGAAAGAATATACATAATTCTTTGGTAGCCTTGTAGGACCGCAGTATAATATCCATTTTATCTTCGCAGAATAACGTCCACTTTGTTTTTTTGCCTTTTCAAAGTGTAGATCGTGGTTTATTTGGATGAAGGACATTGGTAAATAATTTCACGCAATCAAAACATACGTTCCGAAACTAGTCAAAGGTGACGGAATGTCATATAATGTTATCAATTATGTTTGGTTCTAAATTTTCAAATCGCTATAGAATATTGTAAGCTCAACAATAGATGGATTAGCATGCTTATAATTCAAAATATTTATTATTTGAGTTGAAAATATGGAAACAAAAACTTATCCTGCAAATTTATTTAAAAACCGATAATTTTCCGAGTGGATCAGACGCAAGAGTTTGAACGCATCATGTGAAATAAAACGTGGGGCATAGACAACTAGTCTTGTGGCATAATGAATACCATTTTTCGATTCCACACCAAGGCACGATAAGAATCGCGTTGGTGTTTAAATCACGTTGTGACGTCACACGTTTTGGGCACGGAATCTCCAATGTCATAGTGAATAACGTCCCAGTAGTGAGTCATATGCTCACAAGGGCGAGATGTCACCGCGGCTGGCGAAACAGTTATAAATATTCAACGCCTATGGATCCGCTCGAACTTTGCCCACTTTGCCGCCATTATCGGATCGTATGCAACAAATTATCCATGTAGTAACGTATGAGAAACAAACTGGAAGCTATAGCAGACGGCAGTCGGGTGTTAATAGTTGGGTATGAACTAGATACCTCATCTACTATTAAGATTAGTAAGCTGAAGTGGTAGTGGATGTTTGCCGTAGAACAGAAAATCTTTGGTAGTTGGAACCAACGAATACTAGAGTAGACACCTCGTTTAGGTAAGCGTAGTGTAGGACACCCCCCGGCAAGGTGATGCGATCTGCAAAATGTAGGTGGCAAGCACTGGAGGAGAAGAGCCGAAGACCGGGCTCAGTGGCGCGTCTTGGGAGAGACCTACGTCCAGCAGTGGACTGATATGGGTTGATGATTATTTGACTGGCCTCTAGCTCAGTTGGTAGTAGCTCTGCCTTCTGCGCCGCAGGTCGTGGGTTCGATCCCCACCGAGAACAAATATTTGTGTGGTGAACATAAATGTTTGTTCTCTGTCTGGGTGTTATATTGTATTCTAAGTATGTATTTACAAAAAAAAAATGTATTCAAGTATTATATCAGCTATCCGGTTCCCATATTACAAGCTCTGCTTAGTTTGGGGCTGGGTAGTGTTGTGTGAATTGTCCACAATATTTATTTATTTTATTTTATTATGCTCTTACTTACACGAGTTTCTTATAACTAAAGCATCACTTCCAATATGATTGTTACAATAAATTGTTGGTTTGGCTTCGTAAACTAAATTTTTCACTGGAGCTTTTTCACCTCCTCCAAACCAATAGGTCGTAAAGTTCATTTTCCCTTACAAAAATCGAGAGCACGTGCGCTATTGTTATTTGATTGTAACTCTGATAGCCTACAAAATAAAACTGTAAGTAAGGTAGTACACTCGTCCGAGGAAATTAATGGATGTGTCGATCGTAATGTCAAGGTTTCGCAATAACTGGTCGAAAGTTCGTCGCAAACAAGAAAATACGGCGTAACTGGTCTGTGAGCACATCTTGAAGATATGAGGTCAATTTTTAAATTGTATCGGTATCTTTCTTAAGATCAATTGCTTGTTAGTTTAACAAGGATGAAGGCTGAAACGGTATACCGAAAACCTAAATACATAAATATTGCGGAAAATCCACCCAACACTATCTAGCCCCAAACTAAGCAGAGCTTGGTAACTAAGCAGTCTTACTATGGGAACCAGGTAGCTGATATAATATTGTGACGCCGTGCTGACGTAACTACGTGAAGATTTTTGTTCGACATTCAAATCTTACCAGAAAATTCTAGTAGCGGCGAGTGCCTTCTTTAAGGAATTCAAATAAAGAACCGAAAGTTCTGGACTAAAACAAGAAATTATACAGGTAGGGAAAGACGATCGGAATCCAACAGAAGAAAACGAAATGACGATCGAAATTCAATAAATGACGATCGAAATTCAATAAATGACAATCGAAATTCCGGGTATATAAGGAGCTGCAGGCGCGTCTACGGGCAGTTCAGTGGAAAGTGATCTGAAGAAAGGAACAAGAAGAAAAAAGTGGAAAAGTGGAGAAAGTGAACAGTGAAAGTGAATAGTGAACAGTGAACAGTGAAGTGAAGTGCAAAGTGGTGAAGTGCTCTCAGTGGACTGTCAGTGTTCGGAGCACAGCGTTGAACCGTGAAACGCGCGGTGCGCGGGGACAGTGTCGGACAGTGCTACGCGTTTCGTGCAGTGCTACGCGTTCAGTGCAGTGTTACGTGTTCGTAGTGCGAATAAATCGCTACTTTCGGTAAAACGTTCGTTTCCTTCCAATCCCTGTACCCACTTCCGTAACATTTGGTGTCAGAAGTGGGATTGGAAGGTAAAATGCCTGTCATGCCGAGGGAAGGCGTGAGCACTCGCGCTAAGACTGGCTCGCAGCAAGCAGGTGGCTCCGGCGCCGAGGCTCCTGAGGAAGAAACCCCTGGGCGCCGAGA